>CM036617.1:139828526-141103863 GCA_020746105.1 Trogon surrucura | reverse complement strand
CCCAGTACCAGAAGCTGCTGTGTCTTTCTTGGAGCTCTCCTGTCCTAGTATGAAGCTGCATGGATATTCTCCCTAAAAACCGGTTCAGATTTGCTTTTCAGTTGTCGGCTGAGAACTCTGCAGCTAAATTCCTCTGCAGCTTCCCCACAAAGAGAATGTAACAAGAGGACAGCTTGTTCTCTTACAGGTCCTTCTGCCATATGGATCAATGCGTTACCTCCTTGTGCCCTGTGAAAGAAAGGCAACAGCATTTCTCTTTTATTGCTCTCTGCAGCTGAAAGATACAGCTTCTTAAGGCAAGGACCACCTCTTGCATAAACAAATTTGTGTCTAACACCAATTTCAGCTGGGTTTCACTTAGTATATCTGTAATTCAAAAATTATGGTAAAGTGCCAGTGGCCCACTAATAGGTTCTGCACGGTATACTGAGGTAACATTCCTGATTTAACTAAATTGCCTCAAGAAATTTTGAAGCAAGAGCTGAAATTTCATCTGCAACCTACACAGACAATTCGCACCCACAGACACCTACCCACAGACACTCTGGCACGCTCAGGTATAGAAGCTTAGTGCTTACAACCACTCATAACTCAGTGAACTCTTTAAAAGGTGTCATTATTTAACATGTTTCTATGGCAAAGCACAGGTGTGCACGGTGATTTACAAAAGAATACAGACATGACCACTACCCTTAGGGTAGAAGTGACATAAGATAATATAGGAAAAGATGACTTCATGCAAATGGCAGTGCAGATTTATTTTTAAAGAGAGGTTATACAACAAAGTATATTTATGTCAGGCCACTGAAGTGATTGAAATGACTTAATTAAAATACTAACTCAGCAGAGAGTCTACTGAGAAGGTCTGATTCTGCAAGGCAATGACTTCTTAATATTCATAAGCATAGTAGTAGGGATGACAGAATATTTGTGAAATTGGATCCATAGCTAAGTCAAATATAATCACAAAATCATAGAATAATTTAGGTTGGAAGGCAATACTGTCCTCCATTTCCCTGACAGGTTCAGAGTGGAGATTTGAGTGTTTATTGGTTTTCTTTTTGGTTTTGGAAGATGTAGCAAGCTTATTTTCTTTTTCTTAAATCAAAGTTGACAACATTTCCCTTGCTGAGCACCAGAGAGGTACCTCAGAAACCTGCAACAGGCCATATCATAGTGGAAGAACACCATCAAGAACAAAACTAAAAGAAAAAAATGTGCCCACATAGCTGTAGATAACCCTACCCGTTTCTTTAATACTGTTTTTATTTCACCATGTGAAATGCCCTGAAAACAAGAGACCATAATGCATTGGTAAATCCTACACATAAGAACTGTTATTGTGAATAGATTGAGGTAGTTGAATTATTAGAATAGAATATAATTATTTGAACAGAACAGAACAGAATAGAATATATAACATCTAGTTCCTCAGAGCCCCATTTAATTTAAGGATGTTAGCATACTTAAGGACACAGTTTCTCTGAGATGCCTTCAGGAATCCATGCTTTCTGACAAGGGGTGCAAAGAACTTTTTAAAACCTCAGTGCACTCCAAGATGTCTCCAGCTGAGCTTTCACAGTATTACAATATATCAAACCGCTGGTTGTCGTTGAAAAGAAAAAGCACCAAACATTCAGCAGGGAATCATTAAGTCCCACAACTGGATGTCAGTAGGTCCAGAAGAGAACACAGGCAGGAGACGATCTCTCTGCTCCAGCTATTGCTTCCCACATACTACTTTGACAGTATTAGCAGTAGCATTGTGAAAACACAGCCGGCTGTGACACTGCACAGGCTTTTCTCAATGGTACAGTGTATCTGGGAACCACCCTCTCATGCTGTGTGCACTGTCTGTTTCTCGAGCTATGCTCTTCTGCGTTCTTTAAATGAGTGCTTAGCACCATGTTCTGTTTAAATCTTAACAAAACCAAGCAGTGGTGCTTTGGGATCAAAACTTCATTTCCCCATTTTCTGTAAGAATGAGATACAGATTGATTGTTAGGGCTGAGTTGGTACGAAATACTTGCTACAACAAATACAGCTTTACGGGGGGGGACCGAAAATTTCATACTTCTCCGGGCATTTCTAAACATGCTCCCAAAGATCACAGCTTACTTACTAACCTCACAGGAGCTGTCCCAGAAAACTCCACCAGTGGACATGCTGCCAAAAGACAGTCAAAAACACAACAGAATTATGCTCGCTTTGGAAGAGAAATGCTGACTATTGTTTACGGTTGCCAGGGGTTAACTGAATATGTTTAGGGGGTAAATGAAGTAAAAAACCCCTGTAAATTTTTGGAAGCCTCATTACACAAACTGCTGTGGAAATTACCACCAAGTCTTTAGAAAATAGCCATGAAATTGGAAAAACGCTTGAAAAAATGTGAAAAGCGGAGGCATAGTAAATGGCTCTTTTTAATAGACATGCTTCCAAAAGCATATAAATAGTGACGGCAAGGAGCTCCAAAAAGGCAACTGTGAAATAAATCTGGCTCGTGTACAGTGCATTCTAAAAGAAAATTTGACAAACCCACATGAGCAACAGAAAACAATTCAGTTGACAGGGTGATTCTAGACTGATGCCCAAAATTCTGGCACCTCCAACCATAAAAACTCAGTGGGAGTCTAGACATGAAAAATGCTGAATAAGAGAATAATCTGTAAATAAACCAGTATGTCATAGCACTATGTATTCTCGGCTTTGAAATTGGTAATGTTCTGTGTCTCAACAACATGTAATTGGAAGTAGACTTCATGAGCAGTTTAGGAAGAAGCAGCTGAAATCATGTGCAATTCCTGCTCTAGCTCTAACATCTGGATGAAGTCAAATTAAACAAGACTGTTCTAGTTAGACTCTAGATTTTAGGGAGGAGATGAGAAGTGAATACACACTCTAAAGAGTACATTATCCAATGTGCCCATTGGATGAGTCCATCGGATATGACCAAAGAGCCTTGCTAGACAACAGATATTTGATATGCACCAGGTTTATCACCCAGAAGCATTTCTGAGCACGGGTGCTACAAGAGGCACCTCATGACCACAGACAGCTATATCTATTTGTTTGACAATAGGCTACACAGTAATCATTCAGTCCATACTGAGTGCAAGACGAAGTAAAGAAGCTGGTCCACTACTCAGTGGAGCAGGCCCCTGAGGAGAGGATAAACCAAGGATAACATCAGGAAGTCCAAGCACTGCTTGCACCAGCCTTCACTAAAAAGGTCAGTGGTGAGCAGATGGTCATAGAACTAATATCATGGACAGAAGAATACCATCTTAGCGTCAAATTACTGGATTTTACTTTTCCAGGCTGAAGGCCTCCCAGTTAGCTGCCCCTCATCTCAGAACATTTAATGAAGCCATTTTAAAGCCATTAGTCCTGACAGACATTAGCGCTGAAAAGTTGTGGAGAACTCTAATTAAGAAGAATTGAAAAGACAAATGTATTGTCTTTGTCTAAAAGAAAAAAAAGAAAGGAATTGTAGGACCCATCAGCTTAACTACAGTAAATAAAAAGAATATGGGAACAAAAACCCATTTGTAAGCTCATAACTGAGAACTAGGAGATGAGAAATAGACAACAAGGATCTGTCAAGAACAAATCATGTTAAACCAATCTAATTTCCTCTGTGGCAGACAAGAAGCAGTTTATACCATCTATCTTGGACTTAAAAAAGGGTTTTGTCACTGCTTTATGCAACATTCTTATAAGAAAACTAAGGAAAAGCTAACCAAGTGGGTACATACTATCGGGAAATCATACTTGGAGGGTAGTTATCGTAATGGAAGGATGTACTAACTGGTTTCCCGTTGTGATCTGTGCTGGATCTGATTCCATCCAGTATTCATACTCTTGACCTGACCAAAGGAATAAACTGTACACACTGAGTTTACAAATTGTATCAGGCTGGGAGAGACTGTATGGAAGTTGGAGAAAATTTGGGTCAAAATTGAAAATGATCAAGGAGAAATGTCCTGGAAAAGAACAAAAAAGAAAAAAAAAAAAAAAGCGGAGGCAAATCAGAATGACAAATACATGGGGATCTATACGTGGGAATAATCAGCTGCACAAATGCAAGATGGGAAACATCTGGTGTGAAAACAGCTGCACAGAAGACAACTGCAAACTGAGTAAGAGTCAAAAATGTCCTGCTGCTGTGAAAACACCATGTTGGCATGAGTAAACAGGAGTGTAGCGTGCGAGACATATGAATTGCTCCTTTAGCTCCAGCCCCAAGCAGGCAAGACCTCAGCAGGAGCTCCCTGTCACGTCTCTGGCACCACACTGCATGGCACAGGCCAGCCCGCTGGGAGAGCCCAGGAGTGATCAGAGCTCCTGAAACTGCTCTGCAAGGACTGATGATGGAACATGCAGAAAGGAGTGGGAATCTTTAAACATTTAAAGGCTGCTGCTAGAAGAAGGGAGCAATGGGCTCTTAGCATTGGAACAGGTTGCCCACAGAGGTGATGGAGGCTCCACTCCTGGAGGCATTCAGGGTCAGGCTTGATGGGGCTCTGAGCAACCTGATCTGGTTAAAGATGTCCCTGCTCACTGCAGGGGGATTGGACTAGATGACCTTTAAAGGTCCCTTCCAGCCCAATGCATTCTATGATTCTATGATTCTATCTGTAGATAAAGAAGCAGTGGGTTTGCGTTCAGAAACACACTTTCAGGTTAGTATTAGTAACATGTATACCAATAGTGGTCCCAAGGCACTAGAATAGACTGTGGAATTCCCACCACTGAAGATCTTTAGGAGCAGGACAAATAAAAAGCTGTTGTGAAGGACACTAGTGTTATTAACCTATGTTAGGGTTGAGAGATGGACTAGAGACTCCCTTGAGGTTCCTGTCAGCCCTATTTTTCTATGGTATTTTTTCTGCTTGTACAAAAGTGATTTCAGTGGTCTATAGTTCTGCCATGCAGCCATGGCTATAGTAAATTAGAGGAATAAAGAAATTAAAGCAATCTCTGCTTTTAGATTATAAATCAAGTAGCCCCAAATTAATTATGCTGAAAATGCAAACAGAGAAAGGATCTGCTCCAGACAGTGAGAAAACTCTCACTGACTTGTATTGCCCTTGGATCGAACCCAAGGAGAAGAGCCTGTACTATTTTCTCTGAGAATTGCTAATGTGCATGTTGAATAAAACATAAAATTACAAAGGAACTAAACTTGTCTGTAAAAGTCTTCATCCAGTCCTACTTGGGATGCTGTTGTCTGAATTCTAGTTCACTCATTTAGATGTATCTACTGTCTTTTGCCCATAAAAAAATGACTCGATATATCCTCAGCTTTCACTTGCAGAAGAAGACTTGTTGAAAAGGAAAGGCTTGGCAAAAAAAAATCAAACTTCTGCTGTGGTTCATTTCTTCTTACCACTGATCTATATTGCATTGTGTCACATAATTAATCTGATGTCTACAGGTGGTGTAAGTACATGAGGAGTTTGTTTTGTTCAACAGCAGCATGGAGTATTTTTCTCTCTGACTGTTGATCCAAGTTTTAATAAATTACTGGCTAAACAGTGATATTCTACAGCTAAATACTTAAATTATAGTTCTAATGGCTGACACTCAGTGGCACTCTTTTTCATCAAGCTACTGACATAAGACATTTCCAAATGATATATGAAATAGTAATATTCTCATCTAGTTACTCAGAAAAAAAAAGATGCCTTGCTAATAACTATAAAATAGTTAAAACTTTAATCCACCACTCACAGATGAATGATCAAAATATATATTTAGCATATATGATTCTCAGCTGATTGTGGTTACATGCTGAAAATACTCTGCTGAATATGTGCATGCTAGAATGCAGTAAACTGCAGCAATTATGGAACTTGTAATAATTTCCACATCAGACCATGCTAAGTTTAGTGCTCAGTTAGCAGTCAAAAACTTGGCCAGAGAAGACATCTAAATTAGGGGTAAAGTATAGGCTGCTCCACAACTCCAGCAATGGATAAGTAGGCTCCTCTCACCTTATCTGCCAGAAAGCACTCATTTTAGGATTCAACCATCCCTTATCCATCTGTCTAATCAGCAATTGCTTGCATTGGTGGGTATTAGAGCACTTTGAAAATACAGCCCTTAGTTCGAATGCAAACCAACTCAAGCAAATGGCAGTAACTCAGAGCAGCAGACCACAGGCAAGAGTTCTCTCACGGCCTGGCAGATTGTAGGAAAGCACCTCTGACCACCTTCACCAAAGATGAAAGTACTGGTGGTGATCTCCTATTGGCCTTATTAGATCAGGCGGTTATTAGACAAAGTAATTTTTCTCTATTTCATGAACATTTCTGGAAACACTTGTCTCTGTTCCATTGCAGAACAAGAATATTTTTGAAATCTCAGAAAATTCCATAAAATGAGATTATTGTTCTCCATTCAGGTATCACAGCAATCACTACTTAAATATTTTTCGCTGCCTAACAAAGGCATGCTTAGAACTGATTCCAAGTGATGACATGCTTTGTGTACTGCAGACACAGTATTTGAGCACAGAGGTTCCTCTCCCTCCCCCATCAGCATTTTCTGATAGACTCTACTCATCCTAGGACTTTAGAGAACTGCTGAGGTAATGCTTACACTGAAGTTCAAGGGAAGTTTTGGAATATCGTCTAGTTTAAAAACCCAACCCCCCAAAAAACTCAATACTTCACAGGAAAATTTAAATTGTAAAAGGAATCTGATTTTCAAGCCAGTTCTTATTTCTGGGCCTTTCTTAGTTTAGAGCTGCATTGAAACAGAAGAGTAACCTCTTCAAAGAGTCAATATGTTTTCCATTTGGAATTATCCCATCACTTGATACAATTCCATCACCATTATAACTCTAAAGTGGGTGAAGGAAAGATATTTTCCTGTGTTCTTGAAGTTAATTAGGGGAATGAAGTTAATTAGGGAATTAATGGGAACGAGGGGGAGAGAAAGGCAAACAGAGACTGGATATTCTTTAGTTTTACAAAGCTGACCAAGGGAAGTGCTGTGTGAAAACTCAGGTCACAGACACAGTGTCCATGGTAAAATGGGCTACCTTCTACTCTGGATGCATGTGGAATACATTGAGCTTAAACATAATATGTAAGTAACCTCTCTCTGGTTAATCTCTGAGTAAGTCTACTGAACTGTAGATCACAACTGCTATGTTCCCTCGCAGGAATATGTTTCTGCTTGTTTATAAATGTTCCTACACGTGTTTCAAAGGTATATGAAGTAAAAGGTTTTCCTGGGTCTGATTTTTCATTCTCATTTACTCATCCTGAAGAAGAAGAAAAATGTATCTGTATATGCAGTTTCTGTTAGATCTCATATTTCCAATCTTTCAATTTATAGAAGAAGAATACTTTTTTTTTTTTTTCCAAACAAGATGAAAAAAGAAGTCCTGCAAGTAAACAGGATACATTTTACAACACATGTCTTGGTTTTGACTTCAGCTAGTGGGTGAAGAAGTGAAGAAAAGAGGAGTGGCTACTGATATTCGTTTTTTAGAGAATACACTAGGAACAAGAACAGAGGTTCTCAAACTTTTTTGGATTGCTATCAACCCTCAGAATTTCTTGTGGACCACCAGGCATCGTTATCATCAAACTTTTAATTGAAAACACTATTAAAAACAGTGTTTAATATGGCTCTGCGGGTTAGCTGTGAACCCTTCAGCGTGGCCTCCTGGACCACCAGTGTTCTGCGGGCCATGGTTTGGGAACCACTGAACCAGACTACACATATTGTACACCCCAACAAAACACTTCTGTGTCTGAAAGTAAAGTCAGGTCTTCTATGGCACGATGTGCTCAAATAATACACAAGTCAGTTTAACCTTCTCCGTGCCTGAAGAACACAGCACCCTTTTATTTTTCTCTTACCTTAAGTTTCTTTTTTTATTGCTTTGGAGAAACAAGTAAATGGTGCCAAAAAGCAGTTTATGATTGTTTCTTGTAGGGTCTTTCTCATATCCAGCAGCAGTGTAAGGTTTCAGGAAGCTATCTAAGAAAATAAGAAATATGACACATAAAAAATGCCACTCTGCGCACAAGTCATTCCAGAATAGTTATATGTGAATCTTAAAATAAAACAATTAAAAATAGCTTCTAAGCTTTTTGCTGCTTTTTTTGCCTTTTTTTTTTTTATTCTCTGGATAATTTGTTCTTTTTTTTTTCTCTTCCCAAATCCATTAACGATGTTAAAGCTCTGTGTGTGGTCATTAAAACATTTCAGCAACTTTCCACAAAATCTTTACAGTTATTCTTTGGCTGTGATATTACAAGACTGACTGTTTATCACCAGATAAACACATAGAAGAAAATGAGGATAGCACTGAGGGGGAAACTTAGGGAAACATTATAAATAAGAATATTAAAAGACCGAGGACCGTGATCCAGCCCTACACTAAGCCACTGACAGTGTGGTCTCATGTGAGAGCACAAATGGGCTGTAGCATCCTTCTCGACTGCTCTGCCTCTGTATCTTCTTGCTTAGGTGCATCCCACACGCAACTCACACAAACAGTGTCTAGTAAAGAAAGGGGATTATTTACCTCTTTTCATATACTTGGTATCAACAGCTACAATGTGGAATTGGGAATGAGGAGCCTTGACAAGTAGCAACATTATAAAAAAAAAAAAAACAAACTTTTTTTCTAAAAAGTTTTTTTTCTGAACATGACTGCGTTTCTGTGACCATATCTCAATTGTTCTGGAGAGTAAATAATGCCACCACAGCACTTCCGTGCCCCTTGTAAGCTTAATAGCCAAGGTAATGCAGAGATTTGAGTCAGAGTGGGAGGAGAAAAGGGTCATTACAGCAAAACTAATATGCAAGAGAAGTCAGCAAAGGAAAGGGGTAGTTTCTACTTTACCTTGAAGGAAAACAAAACCTACCTTCCTCATTTGTGCCCTAGCCCTCTAGAACATGTGAAAGGGTCTCGTAGTTTTTACGTTGTCTGAAGGCTTTCCTTTTTCCGTGTAGTGCCAATGGTTAGAGGTAACTACCGTTTTCCGGTGAGCATTGCTGCCAGTGACTCGCTTATTATTCATCTGAAACAGCTAAAGTTCAGCTTGCAAATCTGACTAGACAGCGTAAAAACAAATCATGTTGCTCCATCTCACCACTGTCCAGACCCACTGCCAAATTCCCCTCTGGGCAAGGGGATTAGGTGGGACTATCATATAGCTGGTGCTTACCTGGTGTAATGTGCCCCAGCTGACCCGAGCATTTTTAATATGTACGTAACTCTGCTGTGAGAATGAGAAATCCACACTTAGAAGTAATGCCCTCCTCGCGTTGCTGCCCGACCCCGTTGCTGTGGATAATGTGTGTGCTTTCTTTAGTAAAGTGCGTGCTGCCTTTCTGCCAACCCATCAGCTTTTGGCTTCTCTCCACAGGAAGCAGGGAGGCTGCGTTCACCTATGCCATTACTGCTGCCGGGGTTGCACACGCTGTCACGGCCGCCTGCAGCCAGGGCAACCTCAGCAATTGTGGCTGTGACCGAGAGAAACAGGGCTACTACAACCAGGAGGAGGGCTGGAAGTGGGGAGGCTGCTCTGCGGATATCAGATACGGCATTGAGTTCTCCCGGAGGTTTGTTGATGCCCGAGAAATCAAAAAGAATGCACGAAGGCTGATGAACTTGCACAACAATGAGGCTGGAAGAAAGGTATTCCAGAAAGGACGAGGGATGGGGAAATGCTGGAGGATGGGGGGAGGCTGGCTTGGTGGCAGGAGGTGTTCCCCGAGAACTCACCCCTCCCTTTGCTATTACCCCACACCCACATCACGTTACCTGATGGCATCCAATGTTTATGCTCTGTTGCTGTTTCCTTTTATTTAGAGCTGGCCACGTATTATAGATGCTCCCCTTATGCCTTCTTTCCAGTCCTACTGATAACAGAGAGGAGTCTGCTGGAGCTGCTTGGTGTAATGATAAATCTTTGCTTTTCATCTCCTTTGCAAAAATCTAGCAAGAAATGTCAGGGCTTGTAATGGGATGGGACCAAGTGCCTGCTGAACTCCCACAGCACTTGCAGCTATTTATTCCATCAAAAAAACCCTCACTTAATTGACCACAGCTCTAATGAAATACACACTTGGTAGTAAATGCACAACTGTCCATTTCTCAACGGCAGGCTACAAACGGTGGTATGAGTGTCACTTTGGAAAAAGTAATAGTTTCATGTCTACAACCATGACAGAGTTGCTTGCAATGAAAACAATAAACATCACGTTGCTACGCCATTTTATGTCCATTGAACAACAATCCTCATAACTCTCAAAGCTTACCCTTTAAAAAGTATAACGAATCTTTCTGCGTAATACATAACTACCTCAGGAGATATTTTATTATACCCTTCAAAGAGTTTTCCTCCAGACCATAATCTCAAGTGTAGAGTCAGGATCGATATTTGAATGATGGTTGATCCAGATGGAAGAGCCAGACAGAAAAGTATCCTTAGGAAGGGTACAATCTATTTTTCCCAAAACTTGCTGCCATGAGTGTAAGAGCACCTCATACAGCTGTATGGAAGACATGCAGCTTGGAAGACCAGCTCCAGGTCTGATCACTTCTTTTAGCCTGAGCATTTCACCTTGACATCATGCGCTGTGTTTGGATACAAAAGAAGGTGGAAGCCCCACGTTAAATGTGCAAGGGAGCATTTAATACTGCTAGATACATTACCATCCCTGCTTAGACTGGCTCTGTGGTGGGCACTGTGCCACCCCTACAGAGATGCTGATGCATGTCCTATTTTGAACATGTTACAGTCTAGATGTGAAAGAGGGACAAAAAAGCAAAAGCAGATGCATAGATGGAGAAGAGTGAAGTCCCTTGCCCAAGGACAGATGGCGGCTCAGGATCTGAGACAGGCACTGGTCCCAGGTCCCCCAGTTCTAAATATAGACTAGTAACCACTAGACCACATTGCTGATTCTCATTAAGCAAATTATATTTTTACTCTTCGTCAGAATTTCATAAGCAGGGGGACATAAGCAAACCAAAGAAGTGTGTGTTTTTACAGATATTTCTGGTAGCATTCATGCAAATGCATTTCTTTTCGTATTTCTAAAACTTAACTTTTTCCAAATGGTCTTGCAAAAACAAATTATAACATTCACTTTCAAGTTTTCGAGATAGTAATAGAAAGGTTTGTAAATACTGAAAATGCAAGGGTTTTTTTCTCAAACACACCTTTTCATAAGTGGTATTTTGGAATTTACTCACTTGTTGGCATTTTTCCGTTGTTTTTATACCTATATATATTCATTATAATCATTAATGCATCATATTGCTTTCAAAAGCTAAGGATGACTGAAAGGATTTGGTGTAGCTTTTTGTTTTTAAGTACAATCCAACAAATCCCAAGGAATGTGCTCATATTAAAGATGGTTTGGGTGTCGTGTTTAGAAATAATGTCGGTGTTATGACATACATTCCCATGAAATGAATTTGCAAAGTTGTACAGTATATAAGACTTAGTGATTTTGGTTCATCTGAGATCATCTGCTATTTGTATAAATGAGACATTCTGAATTCAAGACTGACTGAAACTTAAGGTTAGAACAAACCTCTGGAAACTAGGATAAATTTTCTTTGTTTCTTGGTCAGACCTTTATAAAAGCAGCCACAGTTTTGTGCAATTTCAATGTGAAATCACAAGCCCCTTCTGAGAACCCAGGCAAACTTGAAATCTGACCTACATTTACCCAAAATTTGGCAGTTTTGGTGGTCCTGGATAGATGTGGGTTGAATTGTGAGCTTGATACAAAATCTGAAATCAGGAGATTTTGCTTATGTGTGGACATTACTCCAATATATTCCACATGGTCCATAATCATATTCAAGTCAGAAATAACTGTGTTTATGTCTGGACACTTGCGGAAGTGTCAGCAACACTGAACCTCCATATTCCTCATTTTCCCCTCCAAAAATCTCACAGCCCAACTGGGAAAAACTTCTACCTCTCTGAGTAAGACTATCAGTACCATCCTGCTTATCTGACTGTGACTTGTTTTAAAATTTAGACACAGTTTGGAGTCAAGCTTTTGGTTCATTATTAAGGAACAAAGTAAGGATATTTTCCCCTTGTTATGAATAGGAATAAAAGTTAAGAAGGAGAGCACAGGGAACTCAGATTATTATTTTACTTCTTTGTTGCTTCAGGAGTTCTCAAATAATCTCCTCGATTTTAGGATGGGAATGTCAAGACAGTAAAATAAATATATTCTTTTGTAGCTCTTTACAGAGATTTCACAGCACTTTCACTGTTCAAAAACCCTTGCATTTATCTCTGTAATGGTAAGGCTCACAGTTCTTATTCAGTCATACTGAATTGGCTTTTTGAGTTAGGTAAGAATAACAATATTTAGCCAAAAAATCTGCTATATTCATTTCAATCTTCTTTTTAAATCCCAGAGCCTCCTAGGACAGAAACATGAGGGAAAAAGGATGCAAAGGTCTCCCAATCCCATGTACAGTTATTTTCAGCTTGCTCTGAAGTCACTGGAAGGCCCTTGATGCCCTTGATGAATGTTGATGTCCTTACTAGACCTTTACCAGAAGGTCATTGCCAGGATCATTATCCAGGACTCTGATCACCAGTTTTACCTCCAGAGCAACTATTTGGATGCTCCCTTGTACCATGACACAGGCTTTTGCATGTGCTAGGGTGGGAATCTTGCCCATCCTCAATTTCTCCCAGCACTTGTCCCACACGGGTCTGGGAGTCAGAGGCATTTGTAACTGTAGCAGTTACTGTGATGTTCTGCTGTCATGGGGATGTTTCCAAAGCTGGCCTGCTGGTGTTTCACTGTTGTCAAAAATAGAGTCCTGAAGAATTTTTCTTTGAGGAAAAAGCAGTACTCTGTAGACATAATTACACAAACTTTGCAAGCAGATGAGCGAGGAAGTAGTTCTAGGGGCTCTTTAAGTTGAGTCTGAGGCTGAGATGCTCAGCACAATGCTCTGATAAAGCACCTTCTTGGAAAAAATATTGTATTTAGGCTTTTCAGGGAATTTCTGATTACTGAAAGAACAAATCCCATAATTGCCCCGCATTGCATGTCCTAATGGCTCTGCATTGCGTTTCTACAAATCATTTCAGCTAACTGCAAGCTTGTGAAGTTTCTAATAAACTTGTAATGAATAGCACCAGTGACAAAATAATAAACTTGCCATGGATGCCATTTGGAAGAAATAAATGCTCAGAGATTCCTGGTGACGTGAGGTGCTACTGATGGAAGATTTATGCTTTGTGGCAAAACAGCACTGTGCTGTGTAAAAGAGCAAAGCAGATAATTTCACCATCTGTTTTTAAATGGCCACTGTGATTCAGGATGGAAAATACAAGTGTGGTAAATGAAAACAAGCCCCCAAAGGAAGATTAGTGTGAGTCTAATGCAAATGTTACTGAAAGAATAGCTTGTTGCAAATCTGAATGATTACAGAGAGATACATGGGCAAAACTTTGACAGAATAATGAAAAATTAAATACCACCAAAACCAAGTAAGCTTTGAAGCTCCTTTATGAGACAGCTTTTCTACTATGTATTTTTAGAAACAAGTATCTTTATTCTGGGATAAATGAACTTATAAAGAGTAACATCTGGGAACGTACATCATTAATCTTAACTTTTTGTTGAAAGCTTCAAAACAATGACCGGCTCTCATGGGGAATCTCAATTATAAAAATGGAGTTTTCTGCTTGTTTGTTTTTAAGGGGGGAGCTGAAAGAACATGCTGACAAACTGGTAGCAGATCACAGTTTTTACCAAAAAAGCAGAAAAGAAATGTTTCTAACAGTTTATCAATCAATTAGGCTCTTACGATAGACAATGATTGTGGTTATGTGGAGAAAAAGCTGGCCTTTCCCTTCCAGAAACACACCCTTCACATTGACTGCCAGCAACTCAGCCTGGTACCGTCCCAATATTTACTCCTTCATAATATCGATGGGGTTTTCTTGTTGTTTTTTTGGAATGCCTGGAAGATGACAGCATCTTGTTTCACATTTGAAACAATAAAAGTGTGAGGATGAAAAAAAATAGTTTAGACTCTCTTCAGAAGAAATTATTCAATTACTTGGGACAACTTTTCCATCTAAGCCATGGCTCATTCTCACAGTTCCTGGTGCCACAGGACTGTGGTACCAGGAAGGGTTTGGTTTTTTTTTTGGCTCATGTGCTTTGGCTGTAGAATGGCTAATGAGGTGATTTGTTGGTCATCATTCATTATATGCATGCATACACATACACACATATTTATACATATTTATATGAGTTGTCTGCACCTAAAATATGTAAAAAAAGTGTCAGCTCACTTTGTCTCACATGCAACATCTAAACTAATTAGCTCACTTCTGCAAGATGCACAACAAGCCCTGTTATGTTGCAGTCTGTCCTCACTGTCACCTAACAGGGCATAAAGATTAGAAGCAATGCCTAGAAAAAAACTCTGGTTGAAATGCTCTGAAGTCACAGTGGAGGCTGAATCCCAGTTTCAAAAGTGAAAACCAACTAATTTTGTGCTCTCAGAAGCCTAAGATATTCTTAAAAATGCGACTTTGTTTCCTAAGACATTTCAGTGATTTAAAGAATGTGACTTTCCAGGTTTTACAGCCCTGAGTCCATCATTTGCTGAAAGTTTCTTTCTCTAAAAGAGACAAACTATTTCAGTGTACATCCCTTGTGAGAACACTCATGAAAGAAAAGCTTTCAATAGTTGTGCTTCATGGCATACTTTCCACTTTCCCACTTAAATTGATTTGCAGACAGATATAAACCCAATTTCAAAAAGTTTGGTGTTACAGCTTGGGTGGGTTAGATGGATAACTAATGCTTATCCATATGTCCTGAATATGCAAGTTTTGGCTCAAAATCTCATGAGGATAGTTCTCCTGCTTCCAGTTGGGCTGGATTCACTAGCCTGCTTTTTTTTTTTTGTCCAGAAACACACCCTTAACATTGACTGCCAGAAGCTACATCTGGTACTACCCTACTTTTTGAATATTTTGCTTTAAAATTAGAGGGGGGAATAGCCAAATATTTTAGGACTTGCTAAATGATTTTATTCTAGAAATGCACGTACTTGCATACCATGCAATGAATGCAGAAAGTTATTGTCTATCTAGCTGAACATTACTGCACCTCCTCAAACCTGACACCTCTATCCTGCCTGACAGAATATAACCAACAGTGAAATATTTTAACCCTTTAAGATGATACGTAAAATTTCACCATCAAGATTTACAGAAAATTCCATAGAAAAGAGAGTGAAAAATTGCAATCACATTTTGTTTGAGCATGATCTGAACGGCACTTCTCAAGATTTTTACTTTTTGCAACAATTGACTGAAGATCAATTCAGAAAGTTTTAGCTAATGGCAGCAGCTTATTGCTCAAACTTAGCGTCTATTTTTGATTCTTCTAGAAGGCAGGGAAGAGGCTCAGATGGGTTAGGCTCTATAGCCCAACTGCATAACAGCAGGGGCTTTCCTCTGATAGGAAGCAGATCACAAAATCCCAGGCTTATTTCCCACTAGCCGAGAGGAGAACTTGGGTAAAGAAAGCAGTGGGCCAACTTCAGATTTATTTTTTTGTTAATGCATTCAGTGGAGTTACTACAGGAGAGGGTACCTTACCTGGGGAGGTGGATTAAGGGCAGGAGGAGGTGAATTGATGTCTCTTGGCACCTCAGAGGGTCTCCAGCCTGCCGAGCCCTGGCAACTGCCAGGAAAAAAGCATCTCGTGCTGTGGCTGGATACTGACCCACCGCAAAGCAGATGTTCCCTGCTCCCATCAGAATAAACAATAAGAAACATAGGGATGCGACAAGAGAAGGAGTAATTGCAGTAGTTTGATTTCTCATCTCCCATCCCACAGAGTATAAATACTGTTTTGATGCTTGATGGAGCTCACAGAGGAGCAGAAAGAAGAACATTCATCTGAAGCAACTGTATTCCTCTCCTGCTGGCTCCATGCCTTCTCTTCACAGGGCTGGGCACTACCTGAGGAAATGTGGCAGGAGAACTACTTGGTCTCAGGCTCTGTGATGTGCTATTAATGAAGAATATTTTCAGGACATTTGTACTGGAGAAGTAGCATTATACCTTACTAACGAGAGTTATACCCCTGGCTATCTGAGTTAAAACACCAAACCCAAACAAACCCAACTTTGTTTCCCAGATGGGTCCCTAAGATCAGTGTTTTGTCGGCAGTAGTGGACCCCAGGCTGCTCTGAGACTATGGTAAGCCAGTGCCCACACATCATCAGCAAACCATTGGCTTTCAAGGCTGCAGCTGCATGAGTATCAAACGGGTGGTGACATCTTCTGACCAGGATCCATCTCTTTTGGTACTGTTATTACCCAAAACAAAAGCTGATCGGTTGCATATTTGATGGAGGGAAACTCCTAAAGTCTTCCATTTCTTTTTGATATTGCAGTCAAAAAGTAATATGGATTTTGTTACATTCAACATCTGGTCCAAAAATGTGTATTTCCACTAAGGAAAACACAAACCAGAAAAGACAAGCCAAAACAAACACACACACAAAATGTTACTATTGTTTTTACACATTTTATCCAGATAGGATTTTTAATATGAACAGAAACTATATCTGATGTTATGCAGTTGGGCCTAGATATGGAACTTGAAAAAACAGATTTCTTTTCACGTATATTATTTTGGTTTATTTCATTCTTCACAAGTCTTTTACTACTTAACTGGCAGCAGACAATCCTCAAATTGCATTTTCAGCGTATGATTTATATAGGTACAAAAATATGTGGGATAAGAAAGCTTTAACTTTATATTTCACAATTCATTTAACAAAGTAGCAGCAGTTAGAAAATTTTACTTGGCAATATCATACTGGGGTGGGAGCGGGTCTGTATGTGGAAAAGGGACCTAAGGAATGTTCCTACGATTAGTCTGAGGCAGCACAGTCCAACGATGGGAATTTGCTCTGGGAGGTAGATCTTGCTGTAAACCACTCAAGATTAGATATGAGGCACTGACATACGACAAATGAAACTGCTGAGAGAGCGGGTCATATGAGCTAATGATTTGCAGTCTTTAATCAGGCACCTAGCTTGCCATAGTGCATTAGATTTGAGTAAATAAGTACCTTTAAGGCTCAGGGTCAAAGCTTCGCTGGGAATTTTGCTGAGGAAGACTGAGCTGGAGGGACGTTTAGGAAGAAAAACGTTAAGTGCTCTTCATTCGCAGCGTGGACCTAACCAGGCCAAACCCTGCCACCTTTGCCAGGTCCAGCAGCACCTTGCTGGCAAGCAGGAAGCTTCTCGAGGTACCACAGCAGACAGATGTACCTCTGGGAAAGCTGGAGTGTGCTGGCTTGTCAGCAAAAGGAACGCTCCGCAGCATCTGGTTGGAAAGAGGGGGGAAAAAAAAAAAAAGTTGCTTAGAATCTGCTTAGTTTGGGCCTTGTATTCCCTGACCTCCAAGTTTCTGGGCACAATTTTATACCCACAGCTGACTGTGGGCACACAAATTATAGCATTCAGGAATTTAACTACCTGATGATTGGGCCTGTGCTCAGTGTTGTAACCCCAAGCATTCCACATTCATGAGAGAAGCCTCCAAAAAAATTAAAAAAACCCATGAGATTGGCTTCAGGATGATGAATTAATACTTTCTGAAACTTTTTGAGCCTGCATGGCTTGCATTTGCAAGTTCTTCCACCATCATAAACAGTGGGAACCTTTGAAAAAATACAGCGGTGAAATCAGATTTCTGTACAGCAAAATGACTCACGAAACTAGACCTTCAGGAAGACAACACCAAAAAAAAAGAAATCAAGATTTAGGGTAAAACTACTGGAGATTGTACTACAGAGTGTGCCAGAGAGTGTGGTACATAAATAACAGCATCTCAACCAAATACACACACACATACAGGCACATCCATCTATAAATACACATACACAAAGGTATCACACAAGGCACCAGAATGGGCAATATATTTGTCTTTCAGGAACAGTGACACTGTCTATTGTGTCAGGGAAGCACTTCAATGACAGAGATGGAGGCTTCTTGGACCAGTGTCCAGAGTGTAGAGCCCACACAGCAACAAGGAACTTCACAAGCTTCACGTCCTCCCACTCTCCGAGCAAGTTCCTGACTTGACCTTTTAATCCAAAAAAACAGGCATCAGAAGCATGCACAGAACATGACAAAACGTGCATTCTTCACCAAGATTTACTAGTGAGGGAGAAGAAGAGCATGAAACAGGTGTGGCAGATGCATCCCATTGGTAATGCTTTCCTGGAAGTCCTTAAATCTTAGTGCTCTTCGACGACGACGTAGGCAAGGTTGCCTCCATCCACCTTTTGTCACAAATATTGCTACAGTTCTTGTGAGTGAAACTACATGTTGCCCACTGGTTGAGAAAGCTGTAGAAACAGACAAGTTTAAGAAAAATACATTCAACAATATTAATCAAAACTTACAACCACTTTTATATGTATCTACATGCACATCTAAATATCAATAAATTATCTTAACCCAGATTTGCAGAACAGGATTGGAATCTTGTTGGAGTAGGTCTGAAAAATCACATCCTTCTGCACAGCCACCAAAAGAGACCCGTGAGATCCCTGAAAGACCCTGGAGTGTTTCATAAGGTGTTCCTCCACTCACTGCCACTCACATGCTGCCGCTGCAACAAAAGGTGGCAAGTTTTCTCATTTTTTCATAGGGAAGACAGGAAAGCAATACAGGTTGTCAGTGGCCTTCCCAGAGTCTGCAAAAAGCAGCTCATCACGATCCTGCCGATTTTGCTTCTTAGAGTAGTTGGAGCTATAGAAACTTCTTCCATAACCCAGTAAACCTACCCAGAAATCACCTTTTCTGACTACTTTTGAATAGAATGCTCTTCTACCTTGTACTTGCTACTGTATGTTGGCATGGGAGAATCAAAACCAAATATTTTCTTTAATATCGAAACCCCAGAAATTTGGAAAAAACCAAACCATACAATTTAAGTGAAACTCGAACAATTCAGGAGGGTGCTCTCTATTTGCAGGGATAACCAGATCTGTACAGCTTTTATTTTAAGGCCTGTTTCTTAAGCAGTAAGCATTTTTTACTTCCCTTCTACTTCATTATGCCATTGTACTCAGATTTCGGCCCTTTTATCCTTTGCCCGTTTCAGTCATGTTCTGGGATCTGCAACGAAACCGCTACAGGAGATGGTCTGCAGCATCAGTAATGCTTTAAGACAAGCTCGGTAGCTCATATTTCTTTGTTAGCATCCCGTTGTGAAAGGGAAAGATCAGTTCGCTTTGTTCGTAGGCCTTGATTTTCATAAGCTAATGATGACTGTGGGTGTAATTGTGGTCAGGCTTAAGTGGTAGCGTGAGGGCAGAAAAACAAAGAGGCGCTTCCATGAGGCTGGTTTCCCCTCCGCCGCGCAGACGGAGCGGGAGGGCATCTGCCTGCCTCCTCCTGGGAATACACCCGTGCCCGGGGAAGGAGGGATGTGCCAGCCCCAGCAGCAGTGGAGCATGAGCCAAAGCACCCACTAGTCTCGGTCCCTTCTGGGGACCATCTGACATGGGATTAATGTCCTCTAGATCAACCTCCTCTATCAATAGCAATAATAAATGCTCCTGTTTCTCTTCTGCTCACAGCTGAGCAGGACCCTTCAATGGATTTTGTCTTCTCTAAAGCTGTGCAATTGTTGCCTCGGTGCAAAAAATGTATTTGTGGTTGAACATATGCTTGATAGTTGGGCTATACAGTGCAAGGAGAGCTGCTTTTAGACGGGATGGCAAGCTCTGTGGGTTGAATAGTTAGTAGGTATGCTGGCATTACCAGTGCTGGTATAGTCAAAATTTTTAATTATGCAGTGAATGCAAATGCTATTTAACCACACAGCATATATTATTCCATGATATTAAAGTGGGTCAACTTTTTTTAAACATTCTATGAACATTACTTAAAGCAATTAAGATTAAATATTCTGAATCTTATGACACTTTAAAAATTGTATTTTCCTCTGTTTTCAAAATTAAAATGTTTTGAAAATTTTCTTTTAACTTCCTGGAGTCCCATGAGTTACTTTGGCTCTAAAGACATGTCTTCTGAAAGTTCAGTAACTATTCTCCAATATTTGGAAGAGTAATGCAATGACAAAACATCGTGTTTCTGCCCAGGTGCCATGTAAAACAAAATGTGTTATCAGCACTCTGGTGGGAGGTGAGAAGATTTGTAAGTGCGCGTTTGAAAAATTTCAACCAGCATTAGTGACCGTTCATATGAACTAAACGGACTGAGATTTAGGGAAGCTTGCATTACCATTTTCCTGCAGTAACAATATGCAAATGTCTGTACACATAGGTTCTCGAAGAGAGAATGAAACTGGAGTGCAAGTGTCATGGAGTTTCAGGTTCCTGCACAACTAAGACCTGCTGGACCACGCTTCCTAAGTTCAGAGAGATTGGATATATTTTGAAAGAGAAATACAATGCTGCAGTGCAAGTGGAGGTGGTACGAGCCAGTAGACTAAGACAGCCAACCTTCCTGAAGATCAAGCAGATCAAGAGTTACCAGAAACCCATGGAGACAGATTTAGTGTACATTGAAAAGTCACCCAACTACTGTGAGGAAGATGCTTCCACGGGGAGCGTAGGTACCCAGGGACGACTCTGCAACCGTACCTCTCCCAATGCGGATGGGTGCGACATGATGTGCTGTGGAAGAGGGTACAACACACACCAGTACACCAAGGTGTGGCAATGTAATTGCAAATTCCACTGGTGCTGCTTTGTGAAGTGCAACACGTGTAGCGAGCGGACAGAGGTGTTCACCTGCAAATAATGGCATCACGTGCAAATGAACAGAACAAATCACCACAAGTGAAGAAAGTGGAGTACAACAAACGATGACAGCATCATTTTGCACATCTAATCTTTGGGAAAAAAACCCCACAACAACAACTGACACCACAACAACCACTCCTTCCCCACTACTTACACTTTTAAGGATGGTGCATTTTGGCTGCCTGGCTGTTGTAACTGTTTTGGAAACAAGGGCAACAGGATTAAGGTGATGTTGACAACCATATGAAACTTTCTCTCTCTTTCATGTTTTTTTTTGTTGTTGTTGTTGTTAATTTTTTAAAAAACCCTACAATCTGGGTGTTGTAGAGTTCTCCCAGTAAGTGTTTTAAGTTATACATATCAGAGAAGCTGACTGCATTGCAGCTCCCATGAAATTTAAAAGACACTTTCTGCTATTATACAACAACAAAAACACCGAGCCCTGTGCAAACAAAGACTATTTTTTTTTTTTTAAGGAAACAAAATCTTCACTGACTAGAACACAGCAGTCTTGCTGCAAAAACCTAAATTTCTAAGAAAGCAGGTAGAGAGAAAACGACTGGTAGGGAGCCAAAACCTACGGCAGAAATACTCCACTACCAGTTTGGAAAAAGATAACACTCATGAAATTACATCAGCTGCCAGTGACACTGGAACTCTTTGAATGAACATTAAAAATAATTATTTATGTTTTTAATAGTATCAAAAAATTCTAAGCACTAACGGGTAGCTATGTCTTAATTCTGTACTAAATGTAAACTTATTGGAACTCTGACTTTATGATTTTTTTGTATTTGGTTCTCCCTAAGTTCTTCAATGCTACTGATCTATTGTCACTCCACTATTAGAGGGTTCAATTACTGTAGGCCTTAAGCAATTACCAGAACTGAGCAAAAAGATCACACGAAACTGTGGTTACAAATGCTTGATAAAGACTTTTCCCACTTGCCTCCTGAATAAGAATGACTCTTTTAGACTCAGGCTTGAGGTGTGGAGCACCTGCTCTCAGCTCCTCATAGGGAGTTTTAGGGTACAAAGACATGCTTCAACAAATATCAAAGGTTTTGCTTTGCTGTCAAATGCACTGGCAGGATCTTCCAAGTGTTGCATTTTGCCTTTGAGGGTTTAAAGTTAATATTACCAATAGTTTTAAATAACTTTTGCTGAGTTTCAACTGAGAAGTCAATAAAAATATGGTAGCTGAGCTCGTTTCCTACAACCTGTGAGGTGTCATGGCTTTGTGAGCATAAGCAAGCTAAAATTTGGGTTAGTCTGTGTTGTTGTTATTATAAGGTTGGCAATAATGTACCCCTGGTAAATACACGAATGTTAAGAAAGAAGCTGACTTCTTATGCCAGCACTCAATTCTCATCCACACACCCTTTCCCTATGAGAGATTTGAAAAAAATCCTCAGATATTTTACTACTGTAAAACCTAGTGCTTTTAACCCCAAGAGACAGACATGCCCACTTATAACACAGAACATTCAATCACATAAATATTTGCTTGTAGTAAGGGTCCCTACCTGATTTGCTGAAAACTTGTATTAAAAATCTCCTAAAGTCGGCATATCTGCATTTCTCTGCACCTGAGGAGAGCATTTGCCATACCACATGGTGCTCTTGGGGCAAGGGGCTGGTGGAGCCAGCTCCAATGCTGGATATATGAATGAGCCAGGAATATCTCCATAAATTATCTGCCTGCATTATCAAATCATTTGGGGACCTTCATCTTAACACTTAGGAGGATCTGCCTTTCTGACCCCAAGCACTTACTCTCTGAAAATCAGACTGTTTTGATGACTCTCCCATGGAGCAATCCAAAATTGAAGAGCTAATTTTTTTTCATTGTTGTTGTTGGTTTCTAAATACCAGCCTTGGCATGAATGAGTGCAACTCCACAGAAGTCAGCAGGGGCCCCCAAAAATGCTAGAGTCACACCTTATAATTTAAAGTCCCTTTGATTCATGGGTATTGTTGAATAATAGTGATATACTGTACTTTCACTCCATTCTTGACAGGAAGCAAAAAAAGCTCCCAAGCACAGTAATGCACAGTCTTATGGTACTAGATACTGTAAATATGTTAGAATAGTATTTGTTAAGTACAATTGAGGAATCCAATTAAGTTATATTATTGTATATCGTTTAAATGTCTATAGAGTATTTTAAATTATTGTGAACTACACTGCGTTAAAAAAAAAGAAAAAAAAGGTTATATATTATGACACCAACCACTCTGAAAAGTGGACCAAAGTGACACTTTCTCTCCTTTTTTTACATACTCCTATTTCAAATAGCTCTTTCAGCTATTGTGACACCATGGTAACAGTCCTACAATTGGATTAACTGTTTAGAATGTAATGTTTCAGAGCATCCTATAAAAATTTTGCTCATGTGGGGGTGCAGAAGGTACCAAAAGGCACAAATCAGGGACTGACCATGGGAATGCATGGACTTTGAACTATGTCCCAAGAATAAGCAGTTCTGGTCAGAGAACATGATTACCACTAATGTACTGAAACATCCTCACAAAATGGTAAACTTTTAACGAAGGTGTCTATGAACAGAAGTGAGTTATACACAGCTTTTATTTTAAAAAATGTAGTTTGATGTCGAAGAACTGTGACAACAGAGGTTTGAATGCGACCAGCAACACAACGTGGTTTAACCATACTTTAGCCGTGACAAAACAAAAAATACTGTATGTCATTAAAGAATTTAAGAGCAAAGATCAATTTGTTTACTATGTTAATGTTTTATGGCAAGCAGAAAACAAAAGATGAAATATGTTTCCATTAAAACTTAATTTTTTCCCCTTCTAGTTCCTTTTCTTTTTGTTTGTTACTCATTCAGGAAAAAAAAAAAGGAAAAAAAGAAGGCAACGTTGTTTTATGCAAAGGCATTTGTGCACAGGCTTCTGTGGGTGAGAAGTGATAGGCAGATTCCAAGTCCAAAGCAGGTTTTGTGTTTTGTGAGAAACAACAATGAACGTGCCTGTGTTTGTTATCATGATCCGGTCACCTACCTACACCAGTGGTACAGAAGAACCAGGACAAGCACCAACCTTGCTACTGCCAAAGACTTTGATTGGCTCAAATGAAGAGGACATAACTGGTTTGTGATAGAAATGTGACATCCAACTCCAAAACAGTCCTCGACCATGAACCTTATGTAACAGATTAATGAAAAGAGAGTAATAAGAGGCGTAGGGGAGAGGCTTGAAGTCCCGGACTATAGCACTTGCGTATGCTCCAGCTTATTCAAGGAAGTTAGAGACACATCTGAAAACTGTACCTGAATCTGCACCTAAAAGATTTTACAGTACTACCTCGGTCAGAATAGTAACAACTCCCCGATAACAAAAATAGTGTCTTCTTACACGACATCTGAAGAAAATGTACAACATTCGGTGCATTTGTCCCTCAGGGAAGATATCCAACTATAGATAAAGGTATAGCCAAATTCCACATGAACTAAAGCCAAAATAACTTCATTAAAATGAACTGATTTACCCTGGTTTATAGCAGCAGAAGTATGCACAGCATTTTACCCATGGATGCCAAAGAAAACACTGCACCTTCTTTCTAATTACATCATGGGAAACTTGTTAATAGAACTGCGAGAAGTTTTTATAGCAAATGGTAATATTACATTTGTTTCTATGCTGATGTCTGGAAAGTAGACGAAATGCATCAAAAGCTTTTCAAATCTTTTAACAAATCTAAAGCATGTTGTGAGTAGGTCACTTAAAGTTTCAAACATATTTCCATGGATTTCTCGCCTCGTTTAAGGTTAAAACCCCGAAGTGATGCTGAACGTAACAAATCAAGACCTTCCCTTACACCAGCTTTCCCATGAAAATAACTCAATGTGCCTTTCACTATTGAAGGCACAACTGGTGTTCAACAGAAAACACTTTCTATAAAGCTAGAGGTAATTTGCATTCATAGTAATTTTCATAACCGGACAGAATGACTGCACGTTTCCTTTCCAATCCTTCAGAGCTTTTGTTGCAATGACAGTTCCCACAGCGGAGGCGGTGCAGTAAGTGGTAAAGACCCAACATTCTTCTCTCCGAGTGACGGCCACAACGAGATGTGGGATATACACAACTAAAACTATGTCTAAGGGGAAAAAACCCATCAAAGTTGGAAAGGCAGGGGAAGTTGTAAGCAATTTCAGTTTGTGATACTGATATTGTAAGAAACCTCCTGCACTCAAAACAAACCGCAATGTAGGCTGAGCTTCACCCACAAACTTTTTTCCCCTCGAGCTCAAAGTCTCCATCTGTATCTCTGCACATCCAGACTGTTTCATTGGAGAATAAGCACGTTCAAAGGCTGGCAAGTATTTTCTTTTTGGTGTTTTAGCTGCTATTAGGAAACTGTAGGGGATAATTTTCTGACAGGGGACACGCAACTGCAAATTCAAAATTCGCATCTCAAATTTTAAATGGGGATCTAGTTTTTTTCCCCCCTGCAGGACAGATATGTGTGCTTTAAAATATTTGTCTGGCGAAGCATAAAGACGGCAGTTTTCACATAATATAGAGTTGTTGTTTGTAGTGTGTTCCACAGAGTGCTGAAGCAGAGGGAATAATACTACTGTAAATTCAAAATCTTCAGTCATGTTGTTTTTCCTGAAAGCAATACAATAAATACTATCCATTTGGAGATCTGACTGCGATTTTATTTTATAGGATGGTCCTTTTCATAAGTTGGTACTATAAAAGGCCAGAAACATGGGAATAATAAAGCTTACTTTGGTTCCGGATTCTCTTATTCTCACTTTAAACAGACCATAAGATCAGTAAGGAACCAGCTTAGTGACATTTAATCTTGTGCATAGGTGTTAAAGACAATTAAGATACTTGTTTCATAGGCGATTGCAAACAAAGGGCACTGCACCAGACATTGGAAATGTTTGCATTGAAAGCCAGCTGTACGGTTAGCGCTTGCCTTCATTTGCCCAGCAATTTAGGGGAAAACCAGCATTTTATATCCCATACAACTAAAAGGAATTCCCAAGGAGATTACAAGATTTTGATCTTATTGTTTAATTCCTGTGGCTGAGAATGAAAAGGAGCATTCCCTCAATCTTTGGGTAAAGGGAAACCCGAAGGCATTTTGAAGGCTATTCACACCACTCAACTTAAAAGACTAAAAGACGGGGCTAAGTGAGCTGCCAGCCTCTCTGGACTCCCTCTACAATAGGGAGAGCAAACTTGCTCTGGGGGAGGTGTTAGTTCAGCTCCGACAGACCCTTTCCTGCTTCTCAACCAGAGAAAAACCCCAGGGAGACACGTCGGATAATTTATCTGCTGAAATTAAGCATAAAAATTGTGCCATGTGAATGAACTCCCATTTTCCCTCTACTGTCTGCCTCAGCTGCTCTTGGGCACTAATTACATTTTCCTTATTTTTTTTTAACTACAAGCTTTATTATTTTATGTGTTGTGGAATAGATACTCTATTATGTCAGTGAAATTGGCTCTGCTTTTCACTGAAACTGCCACTCTGCTCTCTCTTCCGACCAATCTCCAGCTCCCAATTTTATGCATGAACTATCCAACTCCCAATTTTATGCATGAACTATTTCCCTGCAGAAATTATTTCAAAGCAAATTGTAAAAGCTGGATTACTGTCCGGTGATTTGATAAAGCAGTTTCCGACAAAGCGGCTTATTTACAGTTTTGAGTTCCTCTTAGCATATGTGCTGTGCAGAGAACTTTAATTCAACGGGTGTACTTTTAATAATATTATGATACTGATTGTGAAGGATCCTAGTGGGTGTGCATTGCAATTGTCTCCTGGTTATTTCATCACAACGCATCCAGGCTGCTGCTCCGGAGCATTTCAGGAAATGCAGAAAGGCTCTTGCAGCAGCTGCATCCCAATTACCTGCACGGATCACACCCTGACATTGAAGCCTACAGGTTAGGCTGTTAAAGGCAGTGAAATTTAAGTTGTGTATTTTCAGTTGTGTGTATTTTCAGTATATGTTTACAGAATATGTTTATTTGTCTCAACACCTTTCTGAGGCAAGTATTATATCTTTAAAGACAAAGAAATACATACATAACTACTAAAAACCCATTAAACTATCCAGAGAGAGGAAACGAGGCACTCCTCAAATTACACTGTATATTGCAAATAAAAGCCTAATATGCACACACATCATACTATTATTTTCATACACACACATACAAATGTACATGAGTGTATTAAAAATACATAAATATGTGTGTGCACATTTGAATAATATACGCTTGCAGCTACTCAGAGCAATTTCTCTAAGATCCTCCCTCAATTTCTCAATTTTCAAGGGGAGTGGACTTTGTGGCCTCATCCTGAAATACAGGAATTTTCCACATTTCCTTCCAGCTGTACTGTGTCATCAGCACCATAATGCCACCTGATCACACTTCTTTCTTTCATTTGTAGGTTTGGGGATTTTTTTGTTCGTAGGTCTCAAATCAAAGCAAAAAAGCTCTCATTTTGAAGTTGAAGAAAGTGGAGATGTGTGAAACCTCCTCTCCACCCCCCTCCTTCACCTACTCAAGAAGAGGAGGCAGCCTAAATTAGTTCTCTTGCCAAAAGCTCCAGCATAAGTCGAGAGTTAGGGCTACAGCTCATATATCCTGGATTTCAGTCCGGGGCTCTGATTACCAGCCCTACCCGCCACGGTTACTACAGGAGCGTCAGTTGTGATGAATATACGTTTATTGGCAAGCACCTCACAACCCTTCTTCCTTATCTCTCTCTTTTAAAGATAAGCTACTTAATATTTGCCCCTGGCTGGTATCAACAAATGTGTCATGATACGCACTTACTTTGCACCCGTGCTAACCTTTTGAGCAGATGCAGGCACTTTCAGTCAGAAAATCATCACCGGTATGCTCTGTTAGTACATTTACAGTAATGAGTCAGATAAATGCTTTCTGTTTTTAAAAGGCTAGAAGCAATGCAGCAGGACAGGTTTGTCCACCCACTGCATTTTGTTCCAGCAATTCTGGCACAGAGCTGCATCTGGGATCAAATAGTCTTAGGAAGCCAACACGCCAAGCTTGAACAGTAGGCTAATGTAAATATATAATGGCGTGGGAAAAAGTCCTTTGTTTGTTAATATTAGGTGATACAGAATATCTGTTGTTCGGGACAAGGAACCAAAGAGTTGTTGGATTACATTCAGCAATGCTCAGTTGTATTTTTTTTTTTCATTGCATAGGTTGCTTTCTTCCCTGCGCATTTGTGTGTGCGCACACACACACGGGGACTCAGGAAGCATTTAATTGAGTCAATGCGTTCTTAAACTTTTAATCTCATGGACAAAAGGGAAAAAATAAAGCATTTAGTGGGAAACTAAGCAAAAAATACCTGGAGATGGGTCGCAGCAGCACGGTAAAAAAATTTGTGCTTTGGAAGTTTCAGCTGACTACCTAATCCAAACCACTCCTGGAGGAAGGAGATGGAATGAGGAAGTCAGTTTGTGGTCACCAGCTTCTCTGCCTGTGATATCCAGTACATAATTATTACAGGGCTACAGTTCAGCCAGCTTTTGACAAATGAACTACCAAGAGTTTTCTCTGCATGTCTTCTATTCAAGTGTGTTTAGTCATAAATACTTGGTTCTAATGGCATTTTCTTATTCAAACAGAGCCACTCCTAAGCATTAATAATACATTTTATTCTTGGTATAAGCCTCTGAACAAGATTCTTTTATTCTGGCTGAAGGTCTTTTTACAGAAGTTGAATATCCTGGACTTTTTTGCACCCACACTAATTTTGACTAATTATACCCCTCGCACTCTTCATCTCCGAACCCTTTGCAACAGTCCACATACTCAGTGCGGGGCAGTTCCCATGAAATAGAAATATTCTCTGTGATATCCAACAAAATTATCAAATCAATTTCATAAAAGGAAAAAGCAATAACAAAAGGACCCAGGCATGAGGTCAGAACAACAGATTTCCTTGTTCCCAAGGACTTAAATCATACTCAGCTTCTCTATTCTTCAGGCTCATAAACCAGAAACTTCTGAGTGCGTGTAATGCTCCCATTAGCTCATCTAGAGGTATCCCCATTTTAGAAGTATCCGTAAATAACAACTTTCTGTCCCAAAGATCTGAAGCAGGAAGAAACGAGCCCTGGTAGTGCTCCTGTATAATTTGACTGTATTTGCAAACTTAATATTAAAATGATAATCTATGTACGGAAAATACGTATTGTTAATCAGTGCAAATTTTTCAAGTCATGTAATTTTTTAAACGAGGGTCAGTATTCATTTCCATTCAATGGATTTTTACAAGCAGATCATAAGAGGTCATACACCACTTTGGTGACAGTTTCCTGAAGTGGAAATTAAGATTTAACAAGTCAAATGCCCTCTACTAGCATTTGAACCACTGTTGTGGTTTTTGATTCTGTATGAGCAACTGATGTATAAGTAAAACCCATTTAGTTGAAGTATTAGTGCTGACAATATTTTGTTATAAGGTATTCCTGAAATTTTCTCTCCCTCCCTAATTACCCACCAGCAAAGAGAACAAACAAATAACATTTTTTAAAAGCCAGCCAAATGGATGCTTTTCCAAGGACCTGCATTTGCTTTGCTTTAAAAAGAGTACCCTTGGTTTTATGCTTAAAACATTTTGCATTCAAGAGACGTCTCTTTTTCCTAGATGGGTTCACTTGAGCTTCTTTTTCCACTTTAGCTTTTTAGATAGCTACACTCCCTCACAATCTGATGCCTGTTCAAATGTCTCTACTCAAGCTGTGACAGATCCAAAAAGTACTTGTAGAGGGTGTTGGCCACAGTCCCGAAAGCCTTTCTGCTGGCACTTCAGAGCAGTGAAGTGTTTGCCTGCTCCCATCGTCTCCAGCCGAAAGAGGAGGAACTGATCTTACCCTTCAAACGTGTGTGACTGCAAGGTAAGCCACATCCACTTAAGGAGAAATAAATTGGGAGCTCAAGCTCCTGCCCTGAAACTCGTCCAAGGTGACAGTTATCATCAAATTCAACTCCAACTCTACAGCTAGCAGGGCCAGACTAGAGGATGCCATGACCTAAACGAGAGGGCTTTCTAAGTCTCGCTTCCAAAGTGGTTAAATCTCTCTGATTGGTTTTTGAACACCTCATCCTAAATATCCCATTTCAATTTTCAAAGTTTTGAAGCACTTTTGTTCAAAACCTTTGTGTTTAGCACAATTCCCATGTTTTACTACCTTTCAGTAATTCAGCTCTCAAAAGACTTCTCAATAAGGGATTTTTCAGGATTAGTCACAAGTGTGTAGCTCACACACTCAACAGAAACACCAGAAAGGAAAAATAAATCAAAAAAAGCAGTGACATCAAGCTTAAAAATTTGAAACTACTGAAAATTTGGAATCTGTGTAGAACAGTAATGTTAGCACAGATCCTCGTCAGTATATAATTGCAACAATTATGAGGCTGGCAGTGTTGCACCCACTCATCTGTCCTATAACAGGTTTGCACACTTGAAAAAAAAAAACACTAAACCTGTGAGAGAACACTGCAAAAAATTTTCTTTGGTGAAAAAAGAGAGGTTAACCAGGACCAAAATAAGGTAGAGTTAGGATGAGTCTCTCAAGTAATCAAAAAAATGGAACACTAGGAAGTGAAAAAAAATTTTAGAGTAGGTATCCCTCAATGTCTTAATTTTTATATAATTTTAATTATATATTTTAATATATTTAAGCTAAAAGCTCAAAAAGGGGAAAGAAACAAGAAACGAAAAGATTTTACAACTCTAAGAATGAAACAATTTGGCTGTTCCAAGCCAGACTCTGTCTTAGACCCAAGAAATTCCAGAACTATAAATTTTTGTGCTTCCTTGGAAAGAGAATACTTTTCAGGATTCTTTTTGTGTGTGTGCGTGCGTGATGAGAAAATCATTTTACTTCTAGCTTAAGGACTGTGTTATCTTTTTGAACATTTCTGTTCAAACAGAGCCCATAATCTCTCTTCCCCTCCCACTTTGGTAGAAAGACCAACCATGTGACAGTGGTGGAGTTTCATATTTCAGTTCCAGAAGAAGACAGCTCCTTCTTTTTCTTCTCTCTAAGCTTTCTCAGATATATACTATATATTTTAAGATGTCATCCTTACAATTTCAGACACCCGAAGCAAAACTGAAATATACTGCCATCTTCATCTTAGATAAATATATAAAGCCAGAAGGTGTTAAGAGTAATTTTCTCACGGTAGTGAGAACATAAAGGAAACCCCACACCAGGAAAAACAACATTTGACTAGTAGAAGCCTCATATTAAACCCAGGCTGTCATACTCTCTCACAGTTTTAAAACAAACACAACTGATTAAATAAGAGCTTCCTGGCCAGACTTGAGAGCTCATTTGTGAAATATTGCCCAACAACTAGATAGTTTCCCCTTTTCCTTCATTCAGAAAACCCTGGTAGAACTCAATCCTGAGGTCAGGCATAGGAGAGGACACTTCAGGGAGACCAAATCAAACCTGGGAAGCCAGGGAACACACACCAGGCGTGGCAATATACAGACTAGCATGGCTTTTTTTAATGTCACCGCAACCATTTGCGAAACACAAAAATACCCATGCCAGCAGCCATACCACAGGCAACTCATGACCAGAGCTATTTTCAGCCAGGAAAAGTGCTCAACTTCTCCGTATCATGAGGTGGTGACTACTTCTTGCATCCTCTGGGGGAGAAGAAGGCAGAAGGCAAGTCTCCAAGACTTGATTTTGACAGATACAGGCAAACTGCTGGAAAACTAGTGCTCCGGCATTGGTGTGGTCATTTCTGCTTATGGCAGCACAAGCTCGGGAGAGAACAGTTAACGATGGAGAAATAATTTAAGAGAGAGAGGAGTGAGATGCAGTCGGTGCCCAAGCACAAAGTTCTTCCCAAGTGAGACTGCAGCCCTGTCGACATGCTGACAGCTCCCTGCTGAATCCCACAATATGTAGCCTCTATTATTTGAAAAGCCTTGGGTCATATTTGTTTGCTTGATGCTTTCACAAAAGTTGGTGGCAAGCATCCTTCTTTTCCAGACCAGTGACAAACCAGTGCAAAACAAACCATGCTGTCAGGAGAGCCTGTTTTTAGGCATCTACAGCACAGGTTGCAGAGATGCTCCAAGCCTGGATGATGCAAACAATTAACCCCCGCCCCTCCAGCTGACAAAGCAAATATTCCTTTCGCGTCATTTTGGCAGTGGTATGTGGGGACTCCATCCGCTCAGGGGACAGGAGTGGGACTGCTACCCTTGGGAGGCTGCCCTGTCCCAGCGAATAGACATGGTGCAGCCTGAGGAGCCTCAGAGGCGCAAGCACCTGGCCGTGTCGCTTCCAGCTCGTGCTGAGGAGATCGTGTTTGCATACTCAGGGCATGAATAAAGGCGAAATTTTCCAAACTATTTGAATGTAAATAGAGGGGCGTCCACAGCTAACCAGCATGGCAGTTTGACTGGGACGACTGCCAAGGAACAAATTTAATGCAATGTATTTCATTTACTGCTAAACAATGGGTAAATGGCACTCTCTCGCTGTTTAAATGGCATAGCTACTGCTGTCTACGTGTCTGCCCACAGGTGTTATGCAGCACGAACACTTGGCGTCTGTTAACATAAATTTGTTCGCTTGTGTTTGCTTCCCTCTTCCAGCCCGGCTGCTAAAGCCTATCAAAGGTCCCAAGCCAAACAAGTACAAACACCGCTCGCAAAGTGGGCAGGCAGCAATTAAAGCACGCCGAGGTAGGGTGCAGCGTTTTAATCGTGCTGGCCGGTGGCCAAGGAGCTGCAGAAGTGAACTGTGCTTCCCCAGCCAGGGAGGAGGATGGAGGAGGAATTCCCTTCGTGCTGTCGGCAGCCCTCCTTCACCCTAGAGCTGTGCCCTGGTCCATGCCTTTCTACCTGCCACTGGATATTCATGTGCAGATTCTTAAAATTTGCCTTCGCCACAACCATTCCTGCAACAATGTTAAACAGTAGTAATAGCCTCGGTTTTTTTCCCTGATAATTATTTGTGACTAGCAAATATGCTTCTGCTGAAGTGAATTTATTAACTTATTTGAGTGAATGCTGATGGCTCCTTCTTGATTTTGCAGTGTTCATGAAAATTCAGTGCCAAAACCAAAAACATAGAGAAGATTTTGCTATTACACAGTAACAGCGAGGAAAAAATGTAATTTTAAAACATCAAGCTAAGATATTTTATCAGTTTACAGGTTTAAAAAGAAGCATGCACAGAAACAGTTTGCTAAATAATAATCTATTTTTTTTTTGCCTTCTGCAAAAAACCCCCCTGTATAATAATGATGACAGCAAAAAAATCTGTCAATTCTTTGAGGTTTTCTTTCTAGTATTTTTTTTTTCAGTTATTAAGTATATACACCATGATATGGATATATATTCAGCTCATGTAGTTTCTCCTTTGGACATGAATGCAGGAAAAAGAATACAATCACATGGTTCACTGCAGAGCTCCCAAAACTTTCAGCTTTTGGTTTGCTATTCCATTGCTGTGAAATAACTAGAAGTGCGTCCAGGTATTAGCATATGAATAGTATCTATAATTCAATATAAATGGAATTGTTTATAAACATCAAACATTATAGCACGCTCGCACACACACCCGTCACCATGGAAACAAAGTAATTGCCATACCATTAGGACACAATTTCTCTGCGCAGGGAGGAAGAACGGCAATTTATCTGCATCTGGGTGGTTTCACGTTACTGTTTGTGGTCACAGATCTCCCCTCCAAAACATCTTTTGGATGTGAAATTAGCTTTGATTACTGAAGAAAAGATTAGATCAATATAAGAGTGAGATGACTTGCAGCAGACGAGCACATGGGAAAACACTGCAGTGATTGCACAGGAGGGATGTGAGCTATTCAGTGTTGGGGATTCAAAGACAAACCCAGGAATTTCAAGCCCAGTCGAAGGTCACTGCAGGCCAGTGTTTCCCATCTTGCTGTTGCCAATGGTCAATGGCTGCTGCCATCTGCTTGCTTCTTGGCGGCCTAAATGACGTAGTATTGATTGCAGATCCAAAAGGTAAAAAATTAGCATGAAGAGACATCCTTGTTTACAATCCCTTCAGTAAGGTCAAGGACTGAATGGACTAGAAAAATGTTTTTCCTCTCTAAAGAGAGTATACAGTACCAATATTTAAAGGTAAATAGGGCTTTATCAGAAGAATATAGAGGCAGAGTTTCTAAAATACATATATGCCTGCATATATAGACATCTACAGTGACATTTTTAAATATAAGTAAGAATGAAAGGCATTAAGACCACTGCTTTAGCACTTGAAAAGGATGCTATGATACAAAGAAACACATTCTTAGCCCTAAAAGTGTTAATGACAAGATTATCATACCTTGGCAATATCATCTTCCTACTTGGTCATCCCTGCACGACAAGAGTGCTTCAAAACAGTTAACAGAAAATGAATGAAAATTCAACACAGTATCATACCAGACTGTATTAAACCGTGGCTTGAATTAATCATATATGTTTTAACACAAGAAAATATAGTAACACCTTCAGCTGAAATTATCAGTCCTCTCAACCAAGACTGTGTGAGGATGAGCCGACAGAATCCTTGTAATTTTGATGAAAGCTCCATACTGAGGCTAATTTTGCAATATTACTGCAGGCAAAACTCCCAAAGATGTTAAGTCAGAATTGCAAGGTTACTCCAGAAAGACTGTGCAGAGAAAGTCCCGTTATTGCACGAAATGAGCTCATTCCCCGGCTAGATTTCCTAAGAATCAACCTGCATTCTGTCTTATTAAGAAGTGCCCCTGAATTCAGAAAGGAAGATTCCTTTGTGCAATCTGTCCTAATACCAGTGAAACCAGAACAGCTTCTATATTTCTGACAGAGTCTCTTTCTCAGACAGTCTAAGGAAAGAGTCTCCTCTCTCCTTGCAGATGTAAATGCTGCAAAGTACTTTGGGAGCCTTTAGGATGAAAAAAAACCTGCTCGAGTAAACACAGGGTATAATTATCATCATCTGTCATCTCTGCAAATCCATATATTTTATATTCCACTTAAAACAGAAAAAAAAAAAAAATCCTCAGTGGGATGTCTTCCAGCGAACCAATTTAGCTAATGAGAGTGAATATCAATGACTGCCGGCTAATCAGAATGGTATTAGCATAAATTTTACTTAATGAGGACATATTTGCCTGGTGCCAGGAGCAAAATGGTATTGAGCTAGAGTATAAAATGCAAAGGATGAGTAAAGCTCATCTGGAAAAAAGATACAGCAGAACAAATAAACAGAAACCTATCTGAGGTCACTGTCACACCAGCACTTTTTATGCAACTGGGATTTTAACCTCACTTAAGGCTTTTCAAACTTTTTCGTTACTACAGAATCTTATCAATCCTTCAGCTGCGATGAATTAAACACCCTGGGGAACAGCTTGACAAGAGATTCAATTGAACTCTCTTAACCTCACGTTGGTGAGGTGGATCACCGAGGGAACTTGCTCTCTTTTTAATTTAAGGCACGCCGTACACGCACCCTGCTGCACAACAAAAGCGAGTTTTCCCTTTGTGCATTGTGCAAGGCTCTCTGCTGAAAAGTGGCCCAATATTACTCTCAGCTTCAAATCCAGCAATGCTATATTGCCCTCTGTCTGCCTGTGAGCGATCTCCGGCAGAAAATTCCCTTTGGCCACTATTGTCTTGAAGGAGTTAAGTCCCAGCAGCATCCCAGCGCTGTTATGCAAACTGCGTTTCTTCCTCTTTCTATAGGCCCCGTATTAGACAGTCTGAGAAGTCTCCACAAACAATATGAAAGATTTTTGTCTACAGTAACATAAAGGGGTTAGAGTTCAATGCTCTCACAAAATATTTAATCTTGTGAAATGTTATTTGTAGTGTCATTCTGGTATATACCTGCTTTGAAATTCCTAACCTTAGATTCTTCTATGTAAAGGAATATAGGGCACAAGTGTTCTTACCTTTGATATACTATAGGATCTAACAATATTTAACTGGTGAAGTCATTTTTGTTTCCAAACCTGTGTCTCAAATATGCTTGGGAACGTGGAAACTCACAATGCCCTTATTCATGACATCAAAATCAGTTCCATGGTAACACATTGTGATGACAAAATACACAGATTGCAAGGTCACAAGTCACACTTAAGAACAGGCAGGGGAGAAACTGTTAGTTTAATGAATAACATTAGCCAATTCCAATGGAAATAAAAATAAAGAAAAAAATAAAGTGCCTAAAGTAAACACCCTTAAATGCACTTCAGAACCATTTCATCTTAAGTAGTTCTTCAAAGGCAGAAGGCTTCCACAGCTTTCACCTCTGCAGCAAATAGAAGCCCACATTAAGAAAAAAAAAAAGAGAGATGCCATACGCTAATGATGGCACTAGCAATGCTTTTCCTCTACATGTGCACTGAGAAATGGCAACTGCAGGGAAGAAATCTCAGAAAAAAAAGGAGTCACCTTAATTCCAGGCTAAATCCAGCAAAGCAACTAATGAGTCTTACACTTAGCAAGGGCTGGGTTTTTGCGCACAGTGATGAGCCACTTCTGAAGCTTGCATTTCCTTGGTCTGTAGCCAGGTATTCGAAATATTTCCATCACAGAAGTCAACAGCAGCAACTGTGGTACAGATCCTTCTAACAAATTTGAATTGATTCCTTCATTGCTTATTTATTGAACACCTTATTACAAGAAAGCAATCCAGATTTACAAGGTTTTAATGTGCACAGGCCACCTCTGAAAAGTAAGCCCTTTTACTGCAAGGACCCCAATGTATATGAGAAATCACTGCAATTAGCCCGTCACCTAAGTAGATAAAGCCTGCAAAAGAGGGAGAAGAAGGAAAACCACAAAAGAGAAAATTGCCAGTCCAGTACCTGAAGAAATGCCAGACACCTCTAAGACTTTGACATTGCCCTCAGATTTGCTTGTGACTTCTCAGAACGACGACAGGAAAAAATTGAAGTACTTTAAGCAAATGAACCAGAAACCCCTGTGGTTAAGGGAATGTTCTTGCATATGGCTTGTCTTAGCCATTAGGTGGTTGGTCTGTGAAGTTACTGTACAAAAGTAACAAAAACACATTTGAATGAGTTTGTCCTTCTAACTCTTACATCAAAACCTTCTTTCAAATTGCAACTAAAATACATCACACATAATCTATTTGATGCAACTGTGTCATAAAATTGGCATCGTGTGTTCTATACTTACCACATTCTGAGAGGTCAGTGGAGAGGATAGATTTCCTTTAACCTCTTGTTTAAATAGAGTCTTATTTTTATTAGAAAAGAGGTAATTTTTTTTTTTTTTACCATCTCATGGCAGACAGCCCTATCCCAATCCATTTTTACATAAACAGTGACTGAATAGCCAAAAAGCAAATTGCAACTTAGACTCTACAAGGAGAACCTCAGATTAGTTTTCATATATCAGAGCAACAGATTTGAAAGGCTGGAGCATTTCAAAATAGATTGGGGAGCAGTATTTTTTATTTTATTTAAATGAGGTAAACCCACCAGATTATTCAAAAGTAACGAAACATACTTCAGTAAGACATTAAGAGTTTAAACATATTCCTGCACTCTGGCAGCAAAGGGGATGGCGGAATTCCTTCTATACTATATAAAAAGGCTTGACAGTTGCATACATACTTAACCACAGGTGGGGGGTGCTTCTTAATTTGGTGTCGATCATGTGATGCTTCATAAGCAAAGAATAGCAGGCCATGCTGCTTTATTCAATTGGGTTATGCTTTTACTCTTTCTTCCTGCATGTGAAAAGCATAACAGAGAACTAGCAGAGCAGAAGTAAGATGTGTTTTGTTAGTTGTCTGAAGCCCTGGGGCCCGGAACCGGATAAGTCCTGATATTATACCCTGGATTGAGCAGAATAAATCCATTTTGTTTCCTCCAAACATTTAGCCATTAAAAAAATATGAGATAGAAAAACAGACTTTGCTGTCTGCATGCCTTCTTGTAAAGCTTGTATTGTGGAAATGTCAGAATCATTAGGTCATTGGCATATATTTTGCAAGCTAATGCTTCTACTTTAATTCTCACTGGGGACTGCATGTCTGCTTTTCAAATAAAACCCAGACTGAAGAAGGTGAAGAGAGCTTAAAATGATGCTGGTAACGCTCTGTGATGGCTGATAACACTTCTAGATATGAATAATTAGGAAATATCAGCCAAGGTTGACACAACCACAGATATTACAGTGCCTACTCTAACACCAAGCCCCACAAAAGTAATTGGTAAGCATTAAAATTGCCTCATAAACATTTGTGGCTTCTTTTAAAAGCACACAGAGGCATGTGACTGAATAAAGTTTTCAAATAAATACAGCACAAGAAATAAATTTAATATGTAAAATTATGCACATAATAGGAGAAGCACAGCAAGTTATACTTCAGAGAAGACAAGTGGATGAATGTGCTCCCAAATCACCAAGGACAGACGCAGAAGAAGTGGTCACGGAAACACAAGCCCCATTCCAAAAATAGCTACTTGTCTCTCTAAACATGTATTGCTGATAAAATCTGGCTTGAGTTGAAGAAAGAGTTTAATATTAGTAGACATAATAATGCAAGGGGAAACACTCTCAGCTCAAAACTGGATAATAAGTCTTGAACTTCTCCACTCCTGAGAGAGTGACAGATTCCTTCACTTATAGTCCTGCCCTTGCAGAAGCCGACCTGGTTGCCCTGTGTGCCCCCTGCAGCCCTGCCAAAGGCTCCCGGTGGGAAGTGGGGTAGGGTTGGCACCTCCAGGCTTTCCACCTTGAGCTTGGGGCTCTAAGGGACTCGAAACAGTCACCCAAAACCCAGCCCAAACCACCTCATTTATTTGCATGGCCAGTTTAAATGGTACGAAACCACAAGTTTAGCTGATTTTGATACCAGCTTATAAATCAACTCAGATTTACCCAACAATGAATTTAAAGTCAGTAGGTGAGTTAGCAAACTTGAACAAACACAGTTTTTATTCTGTATTTCTAAACAAACCCTCAAACTAAACAAATTCCGTGCAGTTTCTGTTTTCATTGCGGACATCTTGCAGAGTCCTAACTAGCTGCAGATTTCTGGGTCCATTTTTACGTTTCTGACCCATATTTCATGGTTGCACGCTCTATAACAATCCTACAGGATATATCCTGACCAGCTTTCTCAGGAACTTCATGTACTGTGACACACTGGCTTAGAGTTATATTGCTCCAAAGGATAGGAAAATCAGGTGTGAACATTTTCACCTGGCATTTTTCAAACTATCCATTTAACTTCTGAGTACTTTAATAAATCAAAACCTTCCTGTACACATCTTTAAAGTGAAAATGCAAGACCCCAACAGACCATGGGCAATGCACAAACTGCTCTGTAGCCATCAGAGCAGAGATATATTGTAAAACCTGAATCATGCTACATGTGGAAAACTTTTTCAGATTTTGCTGATCTTTTCCTTCGGTTTCTGCTGATCTCCTTTATATTTATTTTAATTAAAATCATGGCTTTACAACCTATTCTATGTACTCCATACAAATAAACAAAAATCATTCTGTGTCATTCCTCTGAAACCTTATGACAGTTACATTATCCTATACAACCAAAATACAAGTTTACAGGCACTCAGCTTTTATTTGTGAGTGCCTTGTCATTTCTCTATTGCATAGGTGGACAGGATGATCAGTAAAGAACTCATTAGAAATGCAAAGTTTATGATTCATTCTTGTCCTCAACTAATATTCGAGCAGTTCAAAGCATATTGGGAAAAGGCAAATTCCCAAAAGCTAGAACACTGGAATAAAATAATTTTCAAATTGTATGACCCCGAAACATTAAAAATATAATCTGTGCAATGCAAATAATCCCTTGAAATATTGTGGAAGGCAAGTAAATTTGGAAACGTTTTCAAAAAATGAATACATATTTTCACAATTGGCTTTGGATATAAATTTTCTCTGATTATTAGCTCAGTGGTACATCTGTTTATTCTTAACTGCTATACAAAATGCATTTGCCAAGTATTGGTCTCATGCATTTTCCTTTCCAGATCAAGCACAAGAGTAACTGGAACATGATTAAAAAGAAGTCCATATTATTGCTCCTGCGAGAACGATGGCAGTATTTCTGTGGATTAGAGGGAAAGAAGACGCACTGCAAGAATACTAGCCCTTTATAAAGGCATGGAGCGTTTTAATTTCACACTGTCCTTAGATTTAGCTGATGTCATGGAGAGCCCTTTCTGCTGCATTTTCTCACTAATTCCCTCTATTCACAGTTTGCTTATTCTATTAAAGTCTCACTATAGCTTATAAGTTGCAACACAGAATTCTCACTGGAGTGATGATCACTCCTGAGCATTATCTGCTACCATAAATTTGGAATTGGCCTCTAGAACTTGAGGAGAAGATGAAGTGGTAAGTGCAGGGCTCGTGCCAGTCACAGCACAGATCCAACTAATCCGACACACAACTGGAAGAGGTTGAAGCAACATTCTCCTCTTCACGAAGAAGATGAGTGTGGGGGGGAAGGTAAAAGTAGCTATGATTTTCATAATACTGGGTCAGAAGCTCTAGATTTATTGAGGAGAAGAGCAAACCAGTTGCCATCCTAAATTACAGAAATCACAAGGATACAGTTTTAGGACAAATTAAGCTATGGGGATAGAAATTTCCTAGGAGAGATAAAAAGATGGAAAGACTTCTGAGATATTTAAAGCATTTTTTTTTTTACTGTGACGGCTTAAATTTGTAATCAATTTTGATTTGATTCTGTGGATCACAGAACCAAAACCGAAAAGGAAGACTGATCTGATTTAGATACCAAAAGGATGGTCCACAGAAGGTAGAAGCAGGGAGGAGATACCCAGAAGGAACAGAGAAACTGCACGAGCTGGCAACGGTGGAGCTGAGAAAGCCAAAACTCAGCTGGAGCTGGCACTAGCAAGGGATATGAAATACAAGAAGGGTTTTTTGTAAGTGCATTGACAGCAAAAGGGAGGCTAGAACAGCATGGCCCCATTGCTTCTTGGGATCTAGTGACAAAGGACATCTAAAAGGCAAAGTTATACAATGCCTTTTTGCCTCAGTTTGCACTGGTAGGCTTTGCCCTCGGACCTCTCAGGTCTCTGAGCCCCCTAGAAGAAGGAGGTACTGCATGAAGCAGTACCCACAGCAGAGGAAGATCAAGTTAGGGATCACTTAACCCACCTGGACATACAGGACTCCATGGACCAGAATGGATGGGTCCAAAGGTGTTGAAGAAGCAGCCCAACATCATTGCAAGGCTGCTCTCCGTCCTCTTCAAAAGGTCATGGCTGTAGGTGGAGATTCCTGATCGCTGGAGAAAGGAAAATAGCACACCTCTCTGCAGGAAGGTAGCAAGGAGGATGGTCCAGGTCAATCAGCCTCACCTTGGTCACAGGTAAGGTTGTCAAGCAAATCCTCACAGAAGCCATTTCTAGGCATGAGAAGGGCAAGAAGGCGACTGGGAGTGGTCAGCATAGATTTACCAGGGGCAAAGCGTGCTGACCAACCTCACGCTTTCTGGGACAAGGTGACTGACCCTGTGGACAAATGCAGTGGGGAAGGCATTGCTTGTTGTATACTTTGGCTTTAGCAAGGCTTTGGCATAGCCAAACCCCAGGACAAAGAGAAACAGTGTCCATGCCCATACCGTGAAAAGGGAAAGAGAGCAAAAGGGTGTGGGATCCTTTTAATATACAGCTGCAAGCAGTAACTGAAAAATCATGTTTTCATAGGTTAGACTTTGGTGCATAAGTTATCCTCACACCCAAAGAGTGTGTACAGGCTACTAGTTAGCTGAAGTTACAGAAATGGTTTTGCAAAGAAAACCTATTAATAGGAAAAAGAAGCGATAAAAGCTTTCTTTGATGACACTGGAGTGAAATCAAACCTTTATGTGTGGATATGAACTCCATGTGAAAGTATAACAAAATCTTGAAGAAATAACATCTATAATTGTTTTCTTATAAAATATTTTCAGGAAAGGGAGTACTTATTCAAAGGGTGAAAATTCCAGATATTAGGTTGTTAGAAAAAGTGAATACAGGAGGAGGGCAGAAGCCATTAAAAGGTAGAAAATATATTCTCAGATGTTTTTAATGGCATAGAAAAGCTATCAACGGAATACAAAATAAAGTTAACAGAACTCAATTTCCCTGTCACACATGCGCCAACACATACGTAGAAGTGTACTTAGATGAAAACTTAAAGAAGAAATTAGACTTATTGCTTCAAATCTAGCAGAGTACTGATGCACTTTTAAAACAGATTTTTCTCTACCATCTTAGGAAAAGAAAGGGGAAAATCTTTACGTACAGCTACCTCCTAAAGGGCCAAGCCAATGCCTGTGAGCAGAATTCATGTATCTACCAAGAAATATGCTTCTTAATAAACGTATTTGGCCCCTCTCCTTCTCATCTCATCCTGAGTACTTCAACTGCATTGTGAAAAATTTCTTTAGAAAGTGGGTTCCGGTCTGTGAAATTTTAACTTCCACCCTCTGAACACAGTGGTTTACCATAAGTTTTAGGCCATGCTACCATTTCACACATGGATAACCAAGCACGGGAAGATAGTGAAGTTTACCGATGGTATTTTACTGCAACTATATACAATGGAACAGTATCACGGACATGGAGCCAGCAGTGTAAGCTTCGGACTTACCAGACTGCAATGTAAATGTAGGGGTGAATAATTAACTTAGGCAGGAAAACCAGGACTGATCTAGGGGCCCTGCTAGGCCTTGGGGGGTTACAGATGGTTATCAATATTTCTCTACTTACAGAGAAAGAAAGTACACAGGGATGATAAATTTGGCTGAAAAAAAAATTTATCCAATATGACTGCCATAACTGTTGGTCTGAAAACTTTAATCTGCAAAAAATGGACAGTGTATGAAAGATGCTGTCATAGCGATTAGCCCAAGAAACATTTTTAAAGAAGACACCCTTCCTTTGATTTTCCTGATGGCAACTGCTATACAAAATTGTCAACTGCAACTGGTATGTGAGGCCTCGCAATAACATTTTTGCAACGATGGGAATTGCCAGAGACTGTAGTTAATGCTGCAGGAAACATAACTTAAGCTGAATGCCAGAGAATATGGACAGGGAAAAGTCCCCAGCGCTTATGCATATACAAAAATCCCAGTTCCTCATTTGCAGAAGTAGACCTGCAAACCACTTATGACAATGGAGGAGAAAAGGGTTTCACAAACACAACTTCCCTTGAAAAGGTTATTCTTTCAGTTGTGGATGGATGATTTAAAGCTAGAATATAAACCCGGAAAAGATCTTGTGTCAGCAGACACTCTGTCTGAGCTTTCAATAAAAGAGAGGTAGTACAAACACCAGAGTCTAATGTTGTTCATGTAAATAAGTTCAAGAAAACTTTCTTGGTCTCAGGCAGGATGCGGTCTGTCACTGCAGGAGACCGTAATGCAGAAATGAGACTTTGCAAAAGGTAATACCAGCAATTAGGGTTAGCTAGCCTTCCGAATATAAACCTACTCCTTTTAGCAGCTTTGGAGAAATTTGTGTTGCAGATGGTACTTCACTCAAAGGTTCTAGATTGGTAGTGTGTAAAATTCTAAGGTAGGAAATACAAAAATGGGCACATGAAAGGTGTGTGGACACCAGAAGTGGAGAAGGCTGGTTAAAAACACATGGTATGTCCCTCAAAATTAATGCAGATATACAGGGGAAAAAAGTCCCAACATCAAAATGACAAATGTCAAAAATAGGAATACTCAGAAACTGTGAGGGAAATAAAAGGTTAGACCTATAGGCCACATTTGGTTTATACAAGTTTATGTATGTAGAATATTAAGTACTCATGTTTTATTTGTGGATTATTATTCTTAATTTACAGAAAGATCAGCATTAGAGTATGCATTAAAGTATGTGGTCTTACACACAAAATTTCTCTTTGCATAGAAGTTACTGCCTTGGAGTACCAATGATGCCATTATTGCATTTTTGTAAATTTTTATAAATATATTGTAACAAATTACTTAAAGTCTTTGTAGTCACAAAATAGCATACATGAGGTATTTGAGTTATAAAAAAAAATCACCTGTTTCCTGTAAAATAAGTTTACTCAGTTCTCTGAGGAGATTACTAAAATAGTGCCCACCTTAAACCTGCACAAAAGAAAGAGGAAAGAAAAACATTCTGAGGCTCTAAGATCCAAAGCAGAGCAGACTAGAAAGAGAGAAGTGATCAGCCAACATCGTTTCAAGGGACTGGAAAAGTATTATGGAGAGCTGCAAGCAAAGGAACACCGGCTCAGAGCTGGATGGAGAGCTCTGCAGATTTGTTGCACTGTCACTTAAATATTTTCCCATCCTTCATGGAGAAATGGAAGTCATTAGCTTACATTGAAAATGCCAAGTAATTTGTTGTCCACCACCTCAAGACACAAGATGAGTCTCACAGAAGTTACAGTTCAAGTAGACAGCTGTGATGGTGGTGGGATGGGAGAAGGGAAGCAATGGAAGCCAAATACTAAGAGACAAGCAGAGAGAAAACAGACATACTAATTCCTTTACTATTGTTAAAAAAAAATTTCCTTATCCTTGTCCTCCAGCATCTTCTTTCTACACAATTTAAAGGAACAGGTTATCTTCTGGGCAAAGTGAGTTTTGAAAAAGAGAGGGTAAAAGACAGACAAGGTTCACAGTGTGTGTACTAATTTACCCCAAGGAAAATTGCCCCAAGACTATGGGCTGCAGTCATCCTGCAACGTCTGCTCTTCATTACTCATCCAGAATCGATCAGAGGTGGTAGTTCAAGATCCCTGATGTAAATTTCTAGATTTGCAAGCTGGTACTTACGGATTTGTTATAGCCATTTGGCTTGTCTTGACCCTTTCCTACATCTTTACCCCCTTTTGTGCATTTAGACCCCAATGGAACAAAATAATGTTTAAATGTACTTAACTTTAAAGAGGCAATTAAAGCCTACAGACATCAATAGCAGGTAAGCACATAATTACTTATGTCTAAAATAAAGATGAGATTCGTATGCTTTAAGTGCATTCCTAAAAGGATTTCTTATGGGAGATTTTTTCATCTCGTGTTGCTCACCTGTAAAGAGCCTGGCACAAAGATTTCTGTAAAGAAATAAAAGCAGAAATGTTTCCTTGGCAGGGACATTTAAGAAAGCAAAAACATTTTGATATGCTTGAAACATAATGCATCTTAACATATATTAATTTCTTCAGACACTTGTAGTAACGATGTGAAGGGGTTTTCAAGACAGTATAATCTACCTTTTTGAGTTTTCAAGTATCATGTCTGTGCCTCTACTTTTGATTCAGCCACAGTAAACAAGAGAGTTTCCTTCCCCTTTTACAAGGCCTGTTTGATGCTGCTTCTTGATCTTAAGTTAGTTGTTGACTCATATCAAATGCAAATCAAGCCCTTTTACAGTATGATTCATAGTTGCCCTTGGTTAAGGGGGCAAGAAGAGATGAGAAGGGAAACATTACATTTCTGGACAATACTGATGACTGAGGGCTGGTGTGACTCATATTTGAGAGGGCCGATATGCACTTTCAAGTCAACAGCTTAGGAGATTAAGAAGCAACTTCAAAGGGAGCTTTCAAAGGGAGAAGAACACAGGAACTGGATTCGGCAACAGAGAAATGCACACAGCCACATCCTGATGTCCTCACTGATGCAAAATTCCCATTGACATTAACTTTACGGTTTGTAAGCACTAAGCTTAGAGTTCATGGTTTAAGCTTGACCAGCAGTTAGCTGCGAGTCTCAAACAGCTGAAAGTCCATTCATTACGATTCTAAAGTAATTAGTTTTTGGTCAGATTTTGTACCAATCAAGAATCCAGAGAACTATATGCCATTTTCCACAAAAAAAAGTTTCCTTCTCATATATATGGCATTGTTATGAAAACTGTGGACATATTGGTGGTTACAAGGAAAAGAGTATTAAGGGACAACTTCTATTTGCTGAAAATTAGATGTGGATAACTGCTCTCCAAGAAGCATCAAATAAATTATTTTTGTATCTCATGTAACGGTACCTAACACCATCTATATGGTAAATGATTATGAAATTAGAAAAAAGTCTGCCCACGCAGCACACCATCTATCTGCTGATGAGAATGAGAGGAAGAAGTAACACACTATAAAATCACTAAGTCAGAAGTATATCCACTTTTGCCATTTACCATAGACAGAAATAACCATTTCTTTGCAAATGTAGGTGAAGGATACTTTTTCTATAGTTCACTAAAAACTGAAAGAGGTTTTTGGCTATTACTTTAAAGAACGTTTTTGAGGGGTGTTGGTGGTTATTTTTTTACATCAAAGCTTGTTCCATGCGTTACTTTCCTACCTACCATATATGTTACTACACGGGAGTTCCTTTTGTATTTTGCTACACCAGATTTAATTGCAGAACCTATACTGCTCTCTTTAGAGGACAAGGAATCAACATGTCTTTTGTGTATGAGCAAGGTTCTGTCTTAATCCCATAATAATATTCCAATTCCTTTCATAATCTTGTCACTGGTGCTTAAGACAAAAACTTGGCAAAAGGCTTTAAAACAAAGTCAAGGTATTGCTTAACTAGTTTAAAAAGAGCAAGGAAGAGATTTACCTATTTTTAGAGCAGCAATGAAACGAATACTTTTTCCTTTAAAGAGTTCAGATGACTTGGTTAAGAATGTGTTGGATTAAAGAACAAATGCAATTAGGATCGCTTGGCAATTACACTGGGGTAATCAGCCAATGATCCTGCACAGAGATATCCTACTTCTATCCCTTTTACGCAATAGAAGGCATTGTACTGAATGACAGTGATCCAGCCAGCACCTGCCATCAGCAGGTAGACGTCCATCAACCCTCCTCCTCCAAAATCTCTGGCCAAAGCCTCGTCTCCCTCACCCCTGTTAGACTTGTCAGTGAGTGGGCACTCACCTCACCAGGGGCTGCAGCATCTCCTAGCTTCACCCACCTTCTTGCCAGATCCTGTGGTCAGTACCAAACAACTGTGCTAAGCCACGGGTTCTAATATGACGGATTAAAACACCAAGAATGAGGGGATCATACAGCAAGAGCACTGGACAAGTGTTTCCAACTAACTCTGCAGTAAGGGCCAAGTTCACTCTGAAGCTGGCTCTGTAACCAGAGACCTCACAGTCAGCCAGATGGGTTTCCTGCTGTTGTGCTCTACTGCGTGTAGTCTGGCAGTGGTGAAGCTAGTCCTGGGGAATGGATGTGGTGTGAGGATCATAAAACTGGGGTGTTTGTATGTGTGCTTCAGGGTTGGCACTTCCTTTTTTTGGTTGCCATTTAAGCAGGCAAAGCGATGGGATTCAGGTGCTACTCTCTCCCGGACACCTCTGGAAAGGCTGATGGTACCCAGAAGCCACAACACAGAGATGTCCCTGCTGTTTCCTGCTCTGAGCAGACCTTCTGCCTCAGCCCAACCTGACTAGGACAGTTATATATTCACTCAGCATGGACAACACAGGCACTAAACCATCTGCCTGACTTATAACATTAATAAGCTTAAAACCTTCAGTCTGTCAGAACTGCTCCTGAAGACAAGTCAAGCACTCACGACACACTGCTCCTTTAAACCAATATTAGATTTCTGTCTTGCCAGACCTTCAGTAACTGCATCTTTCAGGTTTTGGCTATCACTGAAACAGTTCCTGTAAAATATACCACAGATAGCTTCTGATTTGATATTATTAGCATGCATAACAATGTGTTTGATATGCATGCAGCCAGTTGTGTCCTTGGTTAAAAGTGTCGAGTTTCTAAGAAATGTTTGAGAGAATATGTCCACAGAAGGGATTGGTGTGCATTTGCAGTGTCTATTCTTGCCTGTTTAAAGTGAAAATAGAAAATCAGGTTGCCTAAGTTTTCAGTTTTAACATAACTTTCTAGTTATCATCTGATGTCAAGCTGCTAATTACACACAGGCAGTGTAATAGTCAAGTGATGAAAATTTGAGGCTTATGGCACAGAATACTTACAGTTTTGCACAGATTGTAACATTTTCCAGTAAGCAATGCTATACTAGATTTAGAAAACAGATCCATAAAATTAAGTCTCCAAATTCACTCTTGCAAAGAAATAGCAAAAAGAAAAACTCCCACTACTCAGTAGTATCTCTTGTGCACTTCAGATCAAACTCTGACAGAACTAATGCGAGCTCATCATTCATTTAGGTAAACTTAGGTATCAGGTTTTCTTCTTTAAGTCCCTCTTTTTAAAACACTGATCCAAATATCTTAGTATCTGCATGGAAATGCTGGAGGAATAAACTCCCTGTCAATATTTACCTTTAAAAAAAATAATACTGTGTCATATTTATATAGCGGTGTTTTCTATTTCCTCAACCAAAATAAGATTTAAAAAAAATCTGCACTAGCTCACAGTCCCACCTGTACCTTCTGCACATTTCTTTATATCACAGCTAGGTACAGATTCATTAAGGGCGTCTAATGGGTCTTTACTCCCTCCTTCCTCCACTTGCAGCTGCTGTGGCTGCACCTTGCTTTGGCTTTTGGATTGCTGTCTGGCTGGATCAGGGCTTGCAGATGCAATTTGATGTATGGAATCTGCAAGTCCTGATGAGCAGCTGCTGCCCTGCCCAAGGGGGTGAGACACATCCATGACTCATGGGCTCACCAAAGGGCCCTGGCTCCTCCATGCTTAACGCTGGTGACCCAAGGCTGCAGATGCAACTCCTGAATGTTCAATAGGACCGTACCCTTTCGGCATACATCGATTTATTCAGACCACTGTATATAACTGATTAAGAATATTTAATATCGACATCTCCTGATCAGGTCATTCCAGCCTAGATTTCAGATTCATGCACAGCAAGCTCCAGTTCAATCCTGCATTTGTTTGGCCTGAGGTGCTGCCACTATTAACTGAGACCAGAATCCCACCCATTAGGCCAAAGGCACATACACAGAAGCAGCAGCAAGAAGCAGCAGCCATCCAAAGAGTTGGCAGCCTGAACAAGCCATTAAGAGGAGAGGTAAGAAGACAAACAGATGACAAAGACATAGGACAGGACTCTGAAAGGTTAAGGTAGTTTAGGAGCAGAAGTCTCACTTACTTTCAACAGTGTTTTTGAAAACTGCATCCAAGATGACTTCTCCAGGATCACACAGGAAGTCAACACTGAAGCTGATATGAGTAGAAGTCCAGTACCCACAGGACCCCAAAGCTCCTCCGGGATGGCTGGAGGCAGACTTCAAACAGTACAGATAACCAAACTGCAAGATTAGATCCGAGTCAGGAAAAAAGTTAAATAGTCCAGCAGTGCTGCTGAAAACAAGCAATATGGCACTGGCACTAATGCTAGCCTCAGCATCCAAACCACTGAAAAGAAAACCATGGCAGCAAGGCTCGGAGAAGAAAACGGCTCAAAACCTCACAAACAGCTAGGAGGGAAGGGGGAAAGGATCTGAAAACTCTGCAATCATCCATACAAAACTGCATCAAGATGTACAGCTAGTGAGGTCCTCATGGTGTGATCAACAACACGCAGCCCTGGCTCATGACTTAGTGCAGGCTTAAGATGAGAGAACTGCAACTGGAAAAGAAAATGAATGTAACCAGAAGAAATTAGAAAATGGAAGAAGGCTAAGGGGGAGGGAACAAACACAAGTCCCTCATTTCTCTTGTGTAAGCAACAGAAAGTCCCAAATTTAAAGAGCAACCTTGAATTCTGGTTTTGGTTTGGCTTTTCTTTTTATGTGGGCATTTTTTTTAAAAATATTTTTTTATTCTAATATGATGCCAGCAATAACAAACCACATGCTGCAAAAGATGGCTGTCCAGGTAAGTAATGAAGTGGTAAAACAAGAGTTCCTAATGCCTCAGACCCCTGTCCTGCCAAAGAGGTGGCCTGGCTCCAAGGCGCTGAAGGACAAACCAATGTAGAGGCCAATCCGTCCTATCAGTCAGTGGGTTAAACATAGTCCAACAAAACTATTAGTTTTCAAGACTTTCACTAGACATCCCCAAAAGATCATGCAGGGGGAAATGTTCCTGCTATGTTTGGAGAGGCAACCTGGAGCCTCTGCCAACATCCAATTTGTTGCCCAGGCATACCACACATCTGCAGGAGTACAGCCTCCGGTTGTCCCTCCGTGACAAAGGGGAACCCACATACTTGAGGAGACAAAGTAGCTTGATGTGCTGCCAGGTATGACTGGAAAGCCTCTCCGCAGAGACACACCCCAGAGAGCGGTGTGTTGCACTCACCACCACTCCCAAGCCATGTTAACAAGAGGTCTGTAGACACCACCACGAGGCACCATGAGCAGAGGACATTCAAAACTCCGCACAGTCCCACAGAAAATTGCTTTATCTTTTCCCCTTGTCTCCTCAGCGAAGCCACATAGCCATATTCGTGTTCTGGACGTGGTTTATCACAAAAGCTTTTTGTATGCGTCTCCACAGCAATACCCTTTCCCTCCACAGGAGACGCCCAGGTTAGGTCTTCTCTCCTGGCAGCAGTCTGGGTTTATTTATCCTCCTGGAAAGCAGTCTGAGGGAAACAAATAATCTCAGTCTCTCAAAATCAGGCTTATGGGAGGCTTAGAATAAACAGGCTTTGTGGAAACTCTCTACATAGGTGAGTGTTTCATGAAGAGAAGTTCTCAGCTGTACCATCTGCCCCATTCAGTAGTAGGTTCATTTCCTCCACTTCCCTGACCCCTCAAAAGCCCTCAATGTAAAACAGAACAGAATACATACATTTAAAGTAATTATTTACCCACCTGATCCCTGTGTTATTGCAGGGTGCATCTTTCGGGGCTTGCTTGCTTTCACCATTCATAATTCTGCTTACAGTGAGGTAGGACCCGTATGTCTTGCAACAGCCTCAGAACATCTTGAAGCCCCTCAGCATGCATCTGCCTCTTCCTCTTCTCAGAAATCACCCACTCCCTGCTGCTTATGAGCTCCCTGCCTGGGGCTCCTTTCTCTGCCCCTCAGCCGGCACTTGGGACTTTGCAGAATACAGGCTACTGTCCTGGGAATTTCATGGGAAGGATGAAAAAACGCAGGAACTCGCTATACTCTAAAAGATGATTCACAACACTTGGAGGTAACACAGTCTAGAATAATCACAGTCTTCATTAAAACTTAAAGACCACCTAGCAAATTAAAAATAATAATTAATAAAAAGCACAATTTAGCCACTTTCCTAAGGAAACAAACACAAAAACATTCTCAAAGCAGTGTGCTGCATGACAAGGTTGACTCAGAAGTTGACACAAAAAGCTACTGAGAATGGTGAATTTAGCAGGTATATGCATGTGTCGATGATATTAGGAAAAGGCAGTAGACAACAGAAGATATAAACATGGAGACTGGCCTAAGCAGACCTGAGCCAGAACTTTTAGAAAATGGAGTGAGGCAATGTGGATCTCCTCTGGTGATGGCAGTGTGCATCTTCACCTGGAAAAAAGTGCTGCACACACACAGTCTCTCAAAATACATAGCCTTGCACTGAAGAATAGTCCTGACTTGCACCACTGCTTTCTTCTCCCCATGCAAAAAGTTCAAATAGTCACGACATCCACTGCACTAAGCTACACAGAAACACTCAGAAGACTAATGTTCTTCTGTAAATTACCTTGCTAAACAGATTCACAACTAGTAATTTTATTCATTAACTTTCCAACCATGTTCCAACCAAGTCTGTTAGTGCTGCTGCCTCTTGTTCAGTCACCTACGTGATGGCAATGTTCAATAGGAAACATTCTTTTCCTCTAAATAATGGCAGGTATGTTGCCCTGAAAAATCGAATCCTGCAATCTGGTTTGGCTTCACGCATACCAGCTCTCAGGAACAGACATAGAGTGACAACTCTTGAACCTTCCTGCAGGAAGAACACGTTGATTTTTCTGACAGGTATTGAGAGCCTAGGGAAAGTGAGTGTGAAGAAGAATACAATCAACAGGGAAAATAATTCAAAATAAGGGAACATTAAAAAAAGCCTTTCTTTGGCTAGCACTGGCAGTAAATGTCTCACTTGAACTACTGCAAGGAAATTCAGTTTGCTTTCAAGGGAGAGCTATGGCAGAGCAGGAAACTACATCCAGTAATTAACAGTGAGATTTTAGCTCTGACAACATAGAACAGCGCAGCACAAGGAACCCTCTAATATTTTGCATTTCTCTATAAGAACAAGGGCAGAGTTTAAAATAATGCAGGAGACTTCGGTGAAAGTTAATCATTCAACAGCAGCTCCTAGCAAGGATCCCCTGACCCTCTTTTGGAGAGATGCTGGACTATCTGTGGGCATTTTGGTCTACATGAGTAGATCAAATTTTGCAAAATCGGTGCCTGATGTCCCAGCTAGAAGAATTCAGCCTTATTGCTTATGCAAAGAGTGAGCTGAAGTAGATACAACAGAAGTACAAGGGAAGGGATACAGGACTTGCCTGATCGTTCAACCGTAAGGGTGTGCTGAAAGATTTCTTTCTGAGCCTCATCCGGCACAACCCTACAGTGAAAGCTACTGCGTCGGGTCTACAGAAGTCTGATTACTGTGCACACCGTGCACTAGCTCGGCAATGAAGTCATTCAGTAGTCTGATTAAAATAACATCTTCTAATTCCCTTTTTGTTGTAATTTACAGTCTCTCTCCTTTGGCTGAACCTGCCAGCCATCCTGGAGGTGAACAAAGAGAATGTGCTAAAGTTGCCAATTCTGGGGCCTGGTGTGAGAGAAAGCTTTTGTTTCCAGAGGTTGTATTTACTCTGGAGACAGTTAATCAAAGCTCCACAGAGCATTGTAATTCTTCTGTTCCTTTCGTACGGGTATGAACTCTCGGTGTCTGATCCCTGCGACTGTCTTTCAAATCCCCACAGTAAGCTCACTTCAATGTAACTTACACTACGGCCAGTTAAGAAAGATTCAAGCTTTTTCAAGATGGCTTTAGATAATTAAATTACATCACTTGTGTTGTTGTATTTCATATTAGCACCATGGACACCAGCTAGCTTTCCTACACAGTCAAAACGAGTATCAGGACTGTTTCAGCAGACGGACATTTAACATACACATCCTAAAACGGGACTTGGATGGAGCCATTTCCTTTGAGCGAGTGAACATCTGGGACAATATGGTCAATTTGTCAAAGGCCTAATGTAAAATCAAGGGACAATCCGCCCAGAGACATCCAAAATGAGTGGGTAATAAAGGTGTGCAACTCAGGTTTTCTAACCTTCTCAGTTTGTTATTAACCTTCGTCTTTAATAATCTACACTGCCTCCAACCATACATGAAGATTGTACTTAAAGAATCAATACCTGATAAAGCAATTTGTCTTCCATTTAAAAATCACACAGAAAACTCTCCTAAAGTCCTCTGGTGATGCCCGTATATACTTTTTTTTTTCCCCCAGCTGAACAAAAGAATAAATTATTTCAAATGGCCAGTTTCTTGGTTTGCTCTCACACCAAATTTCAAGTCTACAATGGAAGATTCCAAGGGAAAGCAAAACTACACTGGAGCTACTACTGCTACTGAGACTTTGGCAAGTCTAGTTGAAAGCTTTGTGTTAAAGCATGACATTCTCTTTTCAGCACAGAATTATATAGGGAAGAAACGTTCTCAATAAAAGAAATCATTTGCTACTTAACATGCAAATATTATAAGCCTCTTTTGAAATACAGATACTTGAATAAACAGATTCATAGAGCCAGTAAAGGTTTTTTAGCATGAATACGGCTGCCAGTTATCCTAGATAAACATTAAATATGAAGATCATTCATTTATTTTTAAACTGTTATTTATTTTTTAAATGGTTCCATTACACAAATGCAAACAAAGTACACCAGAAACAGAGCACTCTGAGACAAGTCCCTTGAGCAATGCCTGCGTGCGTATATCCAGTCCAGAATATGTCTTATGGGAAGTGAACTCCAAATAATTCCAGCCTATCTCCTTGGAGAGGACGCTGCTCTATCTAGGATCAGTTCTGGGTGGTCTCCAGTTACACTAGAGAGACTGTTTTAATACAGACAATTTAACATTGTGAAGTATTTTCTGACTCTCTGAGGAATGATGATAGTGAGAAAACTGTGGTATTTAATGCAGTTCCTTCAGCACCTCTGTGAGACGAACCACACCAACACCTACCTACACCATCTTCAGTTTGTTTGGACTGAACTTTAGCCAACTCATTCTGGTATCAGCCAGATGCTGAAGCTGAGGAAGAAGCACCATACACCAGTCCATCAAATTTGGTGGGCAGGGTGTTAGACTGGGACACAGAGCTATGCCCTTGTCGCGAGCTTACTGCTGACCTGTGACCTTGGTTGACTTTGCCTCTGCTTCAGTTTTAGCCCTCGCAATCTTGCAGTACTCTTTTGTAGAAACATCTGCAACTGCGAGCAAGCTGGGCTTTCTTCTGTGCTATGGTATCAAATCCAAACAGCAGCAGCAAAGCACACAAAGGCTGTGCTGGGAACTAAAAATGGGAGGTTGCCTACACACCAAAGTACAGAAACAGCTCAGAAGCCAGCTGCTCTCCCTCTCCCCTCAGGAAGGCATAGGGGTAGTGCAGTTACACCTCCACATTCCTCAGATTGTGGTCTGCCGAGAAGTGCCCCACCACGTGGCATTTCCTCCTTGACTTTTGAGCAGTAGAAACCATGAACTGATTATATACAATATCTTTGCTGCTTTCCCACTATCAAGTTTCAATTAAAGTCATTGCAACAGATACTAGAGAAGCACAATCTGTGCTCAGAAACAGGAGGGAAAGTGATCTGTGACACAAGCTTTGTGTTAAAATGTAGTCTACCACACGAATGGAATCAAGTCTCTGAAAGGCATCAGAGGGGAGCAACACAATCCCAGCTCACAAGCCAGTGCATTGAGATACACTGACAAAAGATCATAGCCAGTTGTAAAAAAACTAGTTGAACACAAAGCCCCTTTTTTATCATCATCAGATGATTGTGATCTAATAAGTCCAGCTCAATTTCCACCTGAAGCACTCTCGATTTCCTTCTATGCTTCCGCACTTTTGCTTTCTAGCATTAGGTCCATGTCAACATCCGAGAGAAAGCTACTTCTAATTAAACATGTAAATTCCTATCCCGTATGCTTAATTCACACTGTGCTAGCATACACCAAACTGATAAAGTAACAGAAGTGATTCTAAGCCACAAACAGTTAAATGGGGGCTCCTTTCCTTTGCAAACTCTTGCTCTTTAAAGTGGCAGCATTTTGACTTATTCTGTCTTTGTTAGAAGCTAAGATTGTACCACTGAAAATCTATGGTGAAATCTGTCCCCTACTAAATGGCAAAACTCCCAGCAACTTTAGCAAGGCCAGGAACAAATTTCACCCCCTGTATCTATAGCAACTCAGAGGCATAAATTGCATCCATGGGACCTTAAATGTCAGAAAGCAATGGGTGGCAATCATAACGAAGCTGTTTTTCCCAGGATTCTTAGAAAACAGAAGACAAATAAATAAAAATCCAGAATATTTTAACATTTCATTTCCCCAACCCCTCTTCATGAACAGCTACAAGTCCTCAGAGTTTCCCACTGCCAGTGGTCAATGATATCATTCACAGAGATTTTTCTACACCCTTCATTCGCTGGCCTTTCTTAGAGCTTTTATGGTTTCCTGTGGGCTTTGGTTTGCCTTGTGTTTTTCTTGGCCACAAGCCGACCTGAAAATATGAGGCTATTTCAGGCAAAAGTATCAAAAAATAAAATAAAGAATGCTTTTTCAACCTCTATGTCCACACCCCTATGCCTTCTGCCTTTCTGCCCACTCAGCATTTTTAAAACACGTTATATATTTATTATTTATTTGTGCATTCAATTGAAACTGCAGGGGTACTTGAGGCAACCAGAATATAATTACACAGGCTGCAATTTGGCAATAGAAGTCAGTCAAAAAGCACTTCAAGTTCTTGCAAAAAGACACTTACAGAAGCAGTGCCGTGCCCGGCAGGTCTCCTCTTGCCACAGGATGACACTTCAAGCCACAACGAGGCACAGGTTTGGGCTGGAGAAGCAGCCCTCACCCTGAGGACCAGCAGCACTTTCCTGCAGCCCCTGAGTGTTCCTATGGAGTTTATTTTCCGGTCACTTTCCCCATGAGCAGGCTCTGATGAGATGGCAGGATTCGGTGCTACCACAACCCATGTTAAAGACTGTGCTTCCAGCCTCCCCCTTCCTTCTCAGGAAACCTTCCAAGCTTGCCATAGTACAAATTGACATAGTATTTTAACAGACTGCCTATATCCATGTGGACAGCCATACATATAATTGAAGGAATATTCTAATATTCAATTAGTTGTATTTTTCAACTGGTACGAGTCTAAAACTGTAATCATGACATTACAGGACACTTGCATAGTTTGATGTGGTCTTTTTATAATAATATACAAGGCAATGGCATCATTTTGTCCAACTGAAATCTACATGGTGGTATTGAACCTAAGTTTTTCCAGTTGCTAAAATGAACCTCACCACTCAATGAAAAGAGAAGAAAAGGCCCCTAAGTGAAGTGTATTCTGATTTGTTGAAAGCTGCACATAAAACAAAACAACCTCCCACCCAGGACCCTGTAGATTTATTCAGTCCTTTGTGCATGTTAAGGTGAGGTCATGAAGCAACTGTAAATTATTAAGGATAAAACTACAGTTATTGTGACTGATGTTACTTAGAACTGCATTCCTTCTTACCGAAGAAAGGCACATACTGAAGTGCAGACTAGTCTAATTGCTGCAAAACTATTTTGAAGTAAATGACATAGACTGATTCAATAAAACAGGAAATAATTTTGCCAGTGGCATGTGGGAAGTGCAGAGTGTGAGATACTCTGAATTTTGTGCACTGTGTTCTGACAGTTTTGGCAGGAGAAGTCACTTATGCTTTTTTCCAGCAACTCAGGTGAGCATGAAAACAACCCTCTGATGCAACAGAGCTCATTCAAATCATCATTACTAAGGGTAAAGGTGGGAGCCATAACCTAGATGATTCCTGGAGAATTTTAACCAAATTACAGCTTTGGAAAACACAAAATTTGTGGTTGTAACAGTCTGTCCAAGCTTATTCCGTATCCAGGAAAGTTGTGAGAGAGCTATTTGGACAAGGCCAGTGAGACAAAGGTTCCCCTTTACAGCTAAATAAGCAATAAAATGGATATTTGGCAGCCCCTCAGTCCTGCAGCCAGTCATCAGAGATGTGCATCCAAATTATTCTTCTTGCTGTTGCCCTTACTGACCTAGCTTCTCTTCCCTACACCTACTAGGCAGCAGAGGAATCAAAGAAGGTTTAACATTGGACCATAACTGCATATTTGAGTCACCTCTTGGCAGAAGCGCCCATCAGGTGCTACAGTCAGAAGGATCTCCCCTGTAAAACAAGCCAACATCTTTCAATTAGCCCAGCACTAGAGTTGGCACCTTCAGTCAAAAATATCATGTTGGAAGGGATCTCAAGGATCATCTGGTCCAACCATTCTTGGCAAATGCATGGTCAAGATAAGATGGCCCAACACCCTGTCCCTGAATCTTTAAAGTGTCCAAAAATGGTAGTGTTGGGTTTACGGTTGGACTTGATGATCTTAAAGGTCTTTTCCAACCTAAATGATACTATGAATCTAAGACTCACATCTTGTCAGTACTTATCTTCCAAAAGAGGCTTTGTCTGAAGACATCAGGAGACTGAGGACACCCTGCTTCCTTTAGCATTTTGTTGCAAAACATTACTCTTGATTTAAATATTTGCTTGGACTGCTCCAGTGACTCATTAGAAAATCAGTGATACTCCCCCACGTAAGTGCAAGCTCACAGGGCTTTAGAGAAAAATATTAAATGTTTTTTATCTCTGCATTTCATCTGCAGCTGACTTTGCTCCAGCCTTGCTATGACTGCTTTGATCTCATGCTGGCCAGCTTCCACATCATCTTTCACTACTTTAAGGGAAGATTGTACTGTTTCATTGTCAGGGTGGTTTTATGCCAAGCCCCTTCTGTTCAGAGATGAAACTGCCCAAAGTGGTGCCTGCTTCCCCATTCCAAAAACCCTTATTTGAGCACTTTGGTAACTGGCTTTGGTTTTCTAAGATTTGGAGTATAAGGCATCTTCTGACAGGAGGTATCAGGTGCAGGTCTAGCTTTATGAAGAAAAATATAGATCTTGTTTTCATGTTCCTAAATAGCAAATTAGAATTACAGGTTTTCATTTGTGGTCTTAAAGATCTTGACAAGAATGCCTGTCCAGTGGATTATAATTCCACAACATTTGGCAGCAATTGCTCAAGTTGTCAAGAACAGTTTAAATCTCTACCAGTCACACAATTTGCTCACTGAGAAGCAAGTAGCTGGGTAAAACCAGATGGTGCAGGATGCAAATGTTAAGAGATGTCTGCATGGCATAAAGCTGGGTTTAATGAAAATACTAAGAAGACCTTTGAATGGTACCAGAAGTAGGTGTGCACATCACAACTCCATAACTTCATCAACTTTCTAAGTATTTCTGGACTGTAGCATGTAGAATGAGATTCCAAGTTTTCATCTAATATACGTAGGTTCCACCATTATAATGATATTTTTTAAAAAAAATATTTCACATATTTAACCTTAGATCTATGAGACACTAGCTTTTAGAGTTGGCCTGGATTATTACCCCTACTGTAGAGTAAACCTCATTGTTTTTCTGGATTTTAGGCTGACAGTTCTCCAGCTCCTATACCCAATGGCATCCTGCAGATTTAATGGTATCAACACCTGAAGTGGTTAAATCACTTGAGGCATTATTTAGCCACAATTTGCTCTGCAAGTATTTAGGAAAAAACATTTCAGCCCAAGGGAAAATAAAATATGGTCCAGTATTCATACAAGAACGTAGAAATAACATAAATGGACAAAAGCTTTGCTGTGGAAATGCACCTACTGGGGCTACATTCATGTAGGGGTCAATATCCTGGGCTACCTTTGTTGTCTTTACCACTGGACCTTGATAATGATCTTTGTGGTTACAGAAGAAATTTTTAATGAAGCTGAGATTGAAAGTCAGCTATTTTGCTTCTTGACCAGTGTCCTGACTTCCAGTCTACTCAAACACTGCATAGCACCACTTCCCATCATCAAAAGTTGCAGCTTCAGGACAACTAAGCGATCAGGCAGAAACTTTACAAGGATGGTAAGCCAGCCACACTCTCAACACTCTCAGTTGCTAAGTGGTCTACAAACAGAGGCATGTCTTCCCCATGGTCCTGCTGGATAACTTCAACCAGGGAAACAAGCATTTCTTCAAAGCCTAACAACCGTTGTGCCTGATTTACTCCCACTCCAAAGGGGTTGCACTACACAGGGGCTGGCTGACTTGATGACAATGTCTGACATTGACTGTACTGTGACCATTGTGAGGCCTCCAGAATTGCAGACAAGATCAGGACAGCAATGTTCCCACCAGACAAATTGGGCTTCTTAGCATACGTGCATGTACAACACACACTAGTGGCCAAAGCCTAAAATAGGCCAGTAGATTTTTCTCTTGCTCTTCATACGCTACTGTTCTCACTCAGACTTGGACGGGGCTGGATGGGCTAGACATAACAACCTGACAGAGGTTCTCCATGAAAAGTAAAAACTCTGAATATTTCCTCAACGATCTACCCTTTGGAGTACCCTTGTCATCATCTATAATGGAGGACCATATCCCTACCTCCAGTGTACTAAAAAGTTGGAGGGTAATTTAATCTTGATTGCTTCATGTCAACAAAAACTTGTAGGTTGGATGGTACAAGTTTAGGACATTTGCCACACATCTGCTCAAATTAACAGCCAAAGATGTTTTACAAGCTTCTTCACTGTAGCTTCTTAATGGAAGGCACGATTCCAAAACTTTCTGAATGTCATCTCAAAAATATTACTAATCATTTACAGCTTAGAAAAGAGGAAAGCGTATTTATTCTTATGTTTTAGAATCATAGAATCATATCAGCTGGAAGAGACCTTAAAGATCATCGAGTCCAGCCTTCATCCCCGCCCTATCAACCTACTAAACAGTTCCTCCCAAACACAACATCCACCCATCTCTTAAACACCTCCAGGGAGAGTGACTCAACCACCTCTCTGGGCAGCCTGTCCCAATGCCTGACAACCCTTTCGGTAAAGAAATTCTTCCTAATATCCAACCTGAACCTCCTCTGGCACAATTTAAATCCATTTCCCCTTGTCCTATCACTCTGCACTAGGGAGAAAAGACCAACCTCTGCCTCTCTACAACCTCCCTTCAAGTAGTTGTAGAAAGCGATGAGGTCTTCCCTCAATCTCTTCTTCTCTAAGCTAAATAGCCCCAGATCCCTCAGCCTTTCCTCATACAACTTATGTTCTAAGCCCTTTACCAGCTTGGTAGCCTGCCTCTGTACCCTCTCCAGCACCTCAGTGTCCCTCTTGTAATGAGGGGCCCAAAACTGGACACAGTATTCAAGATGCAGCCTTACTTAGGTATCTAATGGATAAAGCACTATATTATTCATTTCCACTTACAAAATGAGTCTTTTTTTTTTTGAACTGGTAACACCACAGAGAGATAAGTTGCATGGAAATGACCATTTCTATTTCTTACAATGAAATAACAGCGTTTCAGAAGCAGCATGCAGATTTACTGGGGGGAGGAGGGTGAATGTATCTTGTGTCCCCTTTGCAGCTGGAGTGGTCATACAACACATACTTCTGTGCCACGTGATGCTCTCTGTCTCCTGCAGACCCTGCTTGGTCACACAGCAGTGCTGTTGTATAGTTAGTCTTTCCAGACATTGCTTTGCCAGGCACAAGTAGTGGAGATGAGAGGAAACATTCTGCAGATATGGTCTTTCAGAAATACTAAAGGATGGCCATGAGGATGGACTTAAAATCAGGTTAAGAAAAGCCACTTTTAGAACTCTTTCCTGTTCTAGCTGTAGGTGAGGGGTTTGCTACCATGACATCCTTGTGATATGGAATCTTCTCCTGTGGGAACTGAAGTAATATGACTTCATGCACTAAGAATTGTCCTTCAAAGTTTTGTATTTCGCTCCTGAGTCAGAAAACAACTGTGGCATTAGATACTACAGTCTTTGGGACATAGTATCTACGCCTTCGGTTCCCTACAGTCACGTCCTGTGTTAATCCAGGATAACATCATGTTACTCCAATTACGGGAAAGCTTCACAAAACTCAGGAAAAAAAATCATCAGTGTTAAGTGAAAACAATCTTGAACCAATGTTATGCTACAGCACCAAAACATTCCAGATGGATTGTAATGACCAAAAGTGCAGAATGTCAACTATACTGGAAACCTTTGCTGAGTTTGATTGGTAGATTTTTCTTCATTCCCCTCCCCCACTTTGGTTTTCTTCACCCCCACCTTATTTTTATCATGTCCCTTTACCAGTGTTCTCAAAGTTCCCCATCTGAGTTTGGTTCCTTTGGAACGAAGCCCTGCACATAAAATTAACTAAAGCAATCTTCCTTTTATTCTAATACTGACATTCATAATCCTCTAAGGACTTAAAAGAAAAAGAAGGAATAATATCAATTATGGGAAAAAGGCTTTCATAAACTGAAAAGGGGTTTTGATCTGTTAAAATAAAATTTAAAAAAATCAGCTATTTGCGTAACATTTCCCAGGCTAATCCCCAATATAATTCAAATGAGATGATGGTTTAGCATCCAGAAAATAATAGAAATTCTTTCTATGGGACAAAAACACAAGGTTTTGTTTATTTAAAATAATTGCAGCTGTGGGATAAAGAACTTTAGCTGTACCAAGCAAACAATCTTTGTTCAGCTATTACAAAAATTTGTTCTCCTCTTATTCTTTTTAGAAAAGAAAGGTGACTACAAAGAAAAAGCACTCCAGCAAATCTCAGTTGTTGACTGTTACAGATCGTCGAAAGACACAGGATCACCTCTACTCTCTTCAAGGGTACAGGAAGGGATGCTTTGCACAAGAAGGAGGAGAACCTCCTCCTCCCCAGACAAGTGTATTAATAGCTCTCTTCAAGATGTCTTCTGAGAGCAGGCATGTCTTATGCTGCTAGCTAATGCTCTAACTCCACATCTATCCAGCTATGCCATTAGAACTGGGAAGATGTTAAATGTGTGGTATGTATGATTCTCCAAAGTATAAAAATCTTTAATTAAATGTAAACATTCGCTCTAAAGTGCCACTTGAAAACACAAGTATCTTAGAAATAGACCTGAAAACTAAAACCAGTGGTTCTTATACCCACTTCTATCTCTATTTGCTCCAGTGCATATCAACATCATATTAATCTGTAAGTAAAATTGCAGCTATTTGACAAGATTTAGCTTATTTCTCTGCATTGTTTAGATTCCTACATTCCTCCACCCCACTCAGAGAATTTGTCAAGCAAATAAATAAAACATTCAAGTCTTCTACCACTTCCCTGTAGAACAAACTAGGAGACATTGAAAGATCCGGTAGCCACACGTTTTTTACAGTTAGGACAGTCCTAGGAAATGTGAATCTAAATGATACTTTTATGTCGTGGTTTTCTTAGAATCATAGAATCGTTTATATTGGAAAAGACCTTTAAAATCATTGAGTCCAACTGTTAACCTAACAATGTCAACTCTACCACTAAACCGTGTAGCTAAGTGCCACATCTACACATCTTTTAAATACCTCCAGGGATGGTGACTCAACCACTCCTTTGAGCAGCCTGTTTCAAAGCCTGACCAGTGCTTCACAGGAGAAGAGACCAACCCTTACTTTGCTACAACCTCCTTTCAGGTAGCTGTAGAGAGCGATAAGGTCTCCTCTCAGCCTCCAGGCTAAACAGCCCCAGTTTCCTCAGCTGCTTCTCACAGGACTTGTTCTCAATACCCTTCATCAGTTTCATTGCCCTTATGTAGATGTGCTCCAGCACCTCTATGTCTTTCTTAGAGTGAGAGACTCAAAATTGAACACAGGACTCAAAATGTATTCTCACCAGTGCTGAGTACAGGGAGGCAAGTAGTTCCCTGGTACTGCTGGCCACACTATTTCTGATACAGGTCAGGATGGTGTTGGCTTTCTTGACCACCTGGGCACATTGCTGGCTCACGTTCAGATGGCTATTGATCAACATCCCCAGTTCTTTTTCCAACAGGCAGCTTTCTAGTCACTTTTTGCCCATCCTTTAGTGCTGCCTGGAGTTGTGATCCAAGGGCGGGACCTGGCACTTGGCCTTGTGGAATCTCAAACAATATACCAGCCTGTCCAGAAGGCTCTACAGAGCCTTCCTACCCTCAAGCAGATCAACACTCCTGCCCACCTTGGTGTCATCTGCCAGCTTACTGAGGGTGCACTCAATCCTCTCATCCAGATCATTGATAAAGACATTAAATGGTACTGGCCCCAATACTGAACCTTGGAGAATGTCACTTGTGACTGGTTGCCAAGTGGTTTTAACTCCATTCACCACCTGATTTGGGCTTGGCCATCCAGTCAGGTTTTAGCCCAGCAAAGAGTATACCCACCAATGCTATGAGCAGCCCCTTTCTCCAGGACAACGCTGTAGAAAACAGTGTCAAAGGCTTTACTAAAGTCCAGGTAGACAACATCCACAGCCTTTCCCTCAGTCACTAACAAGCCACCTTGTCACAGGAGATCAGGTCAGTCAAGCTGGGCCTACCTTACGTAAAGCCATGCTGACTGGGTCTGATCACCCAGTTGTCCGACACATGCTGTGTGATGGCACACAAGATTATCGGCTCCATGACCTTCTTTGGCACCAAGGTCAGGCTGACAGGCCTGTCCTTGCACAGATTCTCCTTCCAGACCTTCTTGGGTGTCACATTTGCTAACCTTCAGTCCACTGGGACATCCACTGTTAGACAGGACTGCTGAGAAGTGATAGTAAGTGACTTGGTGAGCACTTCTGCCAGCTCCCTCAGTACCCTTGGGTGGCTCCCATCCAGCCCCATAGACCTGTGTGTGTCTAAGTAGTGTAGCAGGTTGCTAACCATTTGGATTATGAGGGCTTTATTCTGCTCCCTGTCCCTGGGGCTGGATACCCAGAGAACAACTATTAAAGACTGAGGCAAAGAAGGCATTAAGTACCTTGGGCTTTTACTCATCCAATAAAGGATGGAGATTCTCCTTAGCACTCCTTTTGTAGTATTTATAGAAATACTTTTTTATTGTTGGCAGTAGGCAGATTAAATTCTAGTTGGGCTTTGGCCCTTCTAACTTTCCCCCTGCATAACCTCACACATCCTTGTAATTTTCTGAGTTGCCTGCCTCTTCATCCAAAGGTCATAAATTCTTTTTATCTTCCCTGAGCTCCAGCCAAATTCTATGTTCAGTCAGGCCGGTCTTCTTCCCCTCCAGCTCATCTTTTGGTACATGGGGACAGCCTACTTCTGCACTGGAGAATGCCTGGCCTTCCTGGACTACTCTAGACAATCAAAATACTCTCTGACATACAGGATTACCCACCACCTCTTTTTCTTGTTCAAAGTGAAGAGCAGATACCTAATCCATCTTCTGAGCACCTGCAGTTAAGAGTCAGAACTGGGACTAGGATTCACATATCTCCAACTCTTGCTCTTGCTGCTCCTCTACATCAAAGCACAACCATCTTAAGAGTTGTGCATTTGCTGTTAGATCAGATACTTCCCCACAGCTCAGGGACCCTCCAACCATGCCTCTCTTCCCCACCCAGAAGATCTCTCAAGCCCAACTTGGAAAACTTGTGTGCAGTTTGACAGATGGTATGATCTGAATCAGTTGAGTTCTTCTGCATACCTATTTGAGAAAAACATGGTAATACATAAAATAGACACAAGCACAAGACTGTGCTGCACTCAGCACTGTCTAATACAATCTTAGCAGCAGTTGTGGTCAGCATACATAGACTAGCATCTCTTTTGCTGTCTGTACTGCATTAACTCGAAACCATCCTTGTGAAGCTGGAGAGCTGAGACTCACTGGGAACACAGGGCCATATAGTGCCCTCATGGTATCTGTCAGCTGAGCAGCAGAGTTATACGGTAGGGGTGATGGGGTAGAGAAGAGCTGAATTTTTTCCATTTCATGCCTTTTGGAAGACCGGTCTCCTAAGGGATAAGAGAGGTCAAGAGTCTGTATAGTGCCTTTTCCTAAAAATTAAGCATCAACCCAATTACAGTGCCAATGAAACTGAATTTATGTTGGAAGATCACAAATCTCCTATATCCATTGGTAGCTGTGAGCCATACCCATGCCTCTGGGGCTAAGTAAACTGGCTGAGAATGAGTTGTTTCAGGAAGCTTCAGATCTGAATGCTGAAAGGGGATGGTGAAACTTCAAAAATAAATGCCCCAAGCTATTGTTTTCCTTTCACTGCTGGACCCAATTTGTCCAGCTTTATTTACCCTCTGCCTCTGTAATTCCCATAAGAATACCCTAGTCTTCTGCCATATCTACTTCCAGTTGAAAGCTAGGGTTTCCAAGGTGCACACAAACTGAAAAGTGTGGAAACAATGCCAGTACTGGCTTTCCCAAAGTTCATGCTAATCTATCAATAGAACAAACAGAAAGCATCTGAGGTCAAGACAAGACTAATGCATCCACTTTTCATAAACAGGCTTCAAAATAGCTCATTTTTTTGAGAGGGTGATGTTTCTGTAGTTCTTTAAATCACATAAAAATACCATCTGCCACATTAGCATACACCAATAATTATAAAGTGCTTTCCTATATTCAGATGAACATGAACAACACATCTCGCAGTCAAACGAGCAAAGTTTCTCGGCATTAATTTTTTCTACCGAGTTGCACTGATATATCTCACAGTATTTAATATTGATAAATTTCCCAGTCACTAGGAGTATGGGCTTTTAACTTTTAAAGAAAATTGTGTTACTGAATTGGATGGCTGTAAAAAATAGCTAGAAAGTATAGCCAGTGGTTTTTTCCAAGGTTCAACCCTTCCAGTTTCATACTTTGCATTTCAAATTTTTAATCCAATCACATTATTATTAGACTCATTATTTCTGAATATTTAATATCCCACAAAGGACTCACAAAGCTACTTGACTGTGGAATTTCTTCCACATCTTTCTGCCATTTCATTGCTATGGAGTAACCAGAAAACTCCCTCTCTCTTCTTTGTGCTGCTGTGTATCACATACAACACTGTATGAAATACAGACATAGACTTCTTTCTTTTCCCCTTTAAATTTAGCAAATGCAAGACACTTAGAAGCATAACTCTGAGGTCTTTAGAATGCACTGCTCCACTAGTTTCATCTATGAATACCCTGCAGCCAATTGGCTTCTAACCTCTTACATCAAAAAAAAAATATAAAAGCTTTAGACAATGTAAAATGCTTAAGATTTCTGTAAGATTTGTGAGTTCAACAGCCTAGGGAACACGAGCAAGAGGAATTGTCCCCATCAAAGGCAAATAGATGTTGCCATAACCTTTTAAAAAACCTGCTCTTGGAAGTGTTATAGTAAATATGTAAATATGCTTTGAAATCTAATATTCTTCCTGAAGTGGAAGCCCTGGAGTACAAGAGCTCTTTGAGAGTATGTTTTGGTTTCATGAGATTGTACATATGTGATACTGAGCTGTGACCAGAAAGGCCAAGAGTCATCGCTACCATACCCTTTTAACAGAAGGTAGCAGGGACAAGAGCTGTCCCAGTGAAAGGAACAGATAATGAATACGTGTGCATTGTGACAGCACCCAGAGGCCTCTGACTGGGTGTTAAGAATCTATTACCCTAACATATATGATAAGTAGGTAGTTACTGCCTCAATACAAAAGAATCTGAAACGTTTTCTATGTCCCTTACTATCTCCTTCACGTGGAACTCCCTCACCTCACGCAGATTTTCACTTGTGTGTTCATTCAGTTTCTGCTTCCAGCAATAGAAAGTCTTAGAGTTGATATAAATTACATTGCCAGAGCAGTCGTGCTGCTGAGCATCAGCTGAGCACCTTATGACTCCCCTTCCTTTGAAAAGAATTCATCTCAACACCCTTTCGCCACTGCAGTTCACACAGACTGCTGTCTCTGATAGGTTTTCCAGGAACAGAGAATCCTTAGATGAGTCCCAGAAAATGACTGCTTTTTCCAGCCAGAGTCTGAATTGCACAAAATTTCCTCCTCTAGACATACTAAACTATTAGAAATGAGCTGCACTTGCTTTCTTTGTCTACTCTGAAAGATTAGAAATGAGTTGCACTTTCTTTCCTTGTCTAGTCTGAAAGAGAAACGAAATTTCTGTTCTTCTCCCTCAAAGGGTTTTGGCTCCAGCCCACCAACACATTGAAGAGGATTGGAAAGTAGGAGCAGCCTTTGGTCTTTGCCCTCAGGAGACTGTTTCTAATTATGGATCATGGGTTGATGCTCTTACAGTGAGTTATATCCCAGCTACAGTGCAGGAAAGGACATTTCTGGGCCAGAAGAAAAGTAGATTGAACTCAGATATTTCACAGGTTTGGGGGATTGATTCAGCAAGGATAGAAATGCACATACCATGTGGAAGAGACTGCATGGTGCTGTGCCCAGAAGACGCTCTTCAAAGAGGAGGCACAGGTTGATGACAAGCTGTTTTCGGCCAGGCCGGTGCATTGAATAAGTACTCTTCAAAGGTGCTACTTTGCTCTCACAGGCAGCTAGTCTGAACAGTGTGTAGCCCATGATCAGCTTGAATGACTGAAACCAAATCAGGTTACAAAGCATTTCGTCTTCTGTCCAATTCATGTCTCATAAATTTGAGGCAGGGGATTCATAAGCTACCCATTGCTTGTGAAGTATCTTCCACAAATATTCCCTTGGACCACCTCCAGGAGAAGGAGCTCTCTCTTTTTCAATTCTGTCTGTTAACTCCTTCAGAAACCTACAAATGACATCTGGAGAGTTTGTACACAGAAAACTGTAATAAAACTTTGCTTTATGGGTGTAGCTCAAAATTTCAAAGGGCTTTCTCCTCTGAGGGGTTCACCGAAACTCCTTCTGTTCCCAGAGGATCATGCAATAAAATTCATACCAGTTCCTGTAGGTGCAGGACCAAGGGTGAGGGTTGGGTTGAGACGTGATGCCTAAGCCGTGCAGGGAGGCTCCCAGCAAGGCTTCCACCGTGGCTCTTTCCCTGGTATCTGTCCCACATCAGAGCTGGTCTGGAGAATCAGCAGGCAAACCCTGAGGAGGAGCCAGGGGAAGCAGCTGCAGAACAAGCCTGAGGAAGAAAAAGCTACTGTTTGGTTTTTGAGAGAAAGCACAAGCACAATAGGAAACACTTGATTTACCTAATCATGCTTCTAATTTTCATTATGGAAAGACAGGGCATGTTGATAGCACTGGAAAAATCCATGACGGACCAAAATCACCTAAATTTCAGTCTCATCCTTTATTTTTGCCTTTTCTGCACTCAGAGAGGGGCTGGAAGTTGATTTTGGGGGAGGGCCCTCATCTGTACTCTACTGATTGCAGAAGCAGTCATCCAAAAATAATATTCTGGGTTGAGTTCCTGGAGAGGGACGTTGAGGTTTTGTGGTGGGGAAAAGCTGGCAACCTTGACTCTGATCTGTTAAAATCTTCCTTCACCCCTTACATGTTTATTGGCTTTTTTCACACCTTGCCCTCTTTGAAGGATTACATACAGTAACACAAAGCTCTCTGAAGCTTCAGATTTTTCAAAGGTGCATTCAAGTTTGAAGCACCCCATTGCCCTCCCCACCCAAATAAATAAAAAAAAAAAGTTGGAGCTGCCTTGATTGCATTCCTAAATTTTCACTGCCTTTTTGTTTATGGAAGAACTGTGCCACTTATGTGTATTCTAACACATCCCTTTTAACTCAACAAAAATGCCATATCTAAAGCTCTAACTGCAATGTGTCCTACATAGACATATGAAGCATATTTCTTTTTTATTCATATTTTATTGGAAGTCTTACAAAGCATACAGAACAGATACCAGTACATCAAATTCATCATGCCGAGCCTTGATTATACAGACCCTGAAGCCCCAACACTGCCATACAATCCTTCCTTTCAGGAAATAAAAGCCAAAGCCCAGTTTTCCCGCAGGACCACTTGCGGGTATAAGCTGAAGCCCTTATTACCGAAGGTTCCTTGGATATGATTTAAAGTTTGAAAGTTCTTCATATAGCTGTTCACTCATCATAAGGTACCTCTCAAAGTCTAGGCATGCTGCTAAAAGTAGGAACACCCATCCAAAACCAGGGAAGCACTCAGCCAAATATCTGCTTCCAGCTTAGTAGCAGCAGACTTCTTTTTTTGTCTGAGTGAGAGTGCAGCAGATGAGGAGGGAGATAAGTGTACAGAGAGTGCAATATCTCAGATATCCACTGTCAAAAGCTGCTACTATGTGCATACATTAGTCACAACAAAACAGGGCTGTCACCTGAACCAAATACACTTTGCAAAGAGAAGATAAAACAGTTCCCCAAGAGCCTGGTGTGCTATGCCACGACGAAATAGCAATTAAGAACAAATGACTAGAGCAGATTCTCACTGGCTTGACATTTCCTCCTATAGTTTGTGGCATAAATCAAAGCAGGCATGTCATCCTCCAAAATTTTAGATTTATTTACACGTGTTTGGGCTGACCATGTTTACTCACTCGGGGTTTCACTCCACCACTTGTTAATGCATTTGGCACGCTCTCAAGTAAATACATCTAGGATTTCAAAGGGAGGTCATTCTCTGTTGCCCCTCCATGCAGAGGGAACATGCCAGAACTATGCTGAGGATATGGAATGAGATCATTTGAGATCAGAGTCACCATGGGTGGGTAATGATGAGGTTACCCCTATGGTGTGTGTAGATGTATTCCAAACCCTCATAATAGTTATGATATATTCACAGGAACTCAGCAAACCCATCTTTGAAACTGTTCCTTGATTTTAAGTCTACTTGCTGCTTTATGGAAGCCACTCATGCAGTGATTTTCTGCTGATGTAATGCTAAACAGCAGCAAACAGGGGAAAAGGCAGCAGGGGTGTGGAGGAATATAGAAAAGGAAATACAAGAGAAGGACAATGGAGGAAAATGATAGAAAACTTGAGCTCCACATGCATTTCAGGATGTAACTTCAGAACAATTCTAAATTCACACTTATAAATCACTATTAAGAGTCAGCTGTGTGTGTAGAACCCAACACTTACATGCCTAGCCAGGTCAGTGGAGAGTCTCTCATCAGCTTCACTGCACTCGGAATCAGTCCTTGCCAAGCCCCGTGCTCCCTTTTTTGTTATTTAGAGCTTTTCAGTCAAATGTGAGCTTCTTGAAACTCAGCCAAGCACTGGAAGTTGCAAAAATTTCAGTTTCTTGACCACAAAAGGATTCAGTGTTACACAAGAGAGGAGATGCCTCTATCAACCATAAAATGCCTGCACCAATTCACTTCCTCCAGGCAATTGCACTGGTCCTTGCTAAGGCAATGCCCTGCAGTGCGTAAACATCAGTTCTGATACTAACTGACATGTATTTTTTTTCATATTTATTCTGTGCCGTTGTGGGAATAAAGACTATGTTGGGTTTTAGCTTTAATTTTTAAACTTTATGGTAAAGAGTTTTGAATTTATTTTACTTAGAACAGAATTTTCTTTCTTTTAAATACATCTGTCTAGTTGGCATAAAATGTAACTATAGCTGGCTGAATCCCTAGAGTTTAAAGGAATATTTTCTGGTCACAGGGGATTTAGCTCAAAATTTATTTCAGGATTATGCACTCAAGGATTAAGGCAAAATAAAATCCATGCAACACTTACTTTTTTATATTTAAAATTTAGAAAATGCTTTGACAAACCCAGCCAGCAAAAATATTTTTTTAAAATTGTTAAAGATGATTGATCATCTTTTCAGTTTAATGCTGAAGCCATCTTTGTAGAAACTATCTGTGAAATGCCTGCCTGCATAAAATGACAGGATCAGTTGAAGTCATACTTCAAATGACGAGTTTTTTGTTTGCTTTTTAATTTCTTTTGAAGAATGTACCACACTGATATCTCTAATTCTTCTTCTGTACTTAGGATGAGCTTTCTGAAAGCACTGAATGTTGTGTCTAACACTAACTCAGTTCAATCCCAGTGGTGGTTTAAATGGGAGCAGAATTAGGTCATCATAGAAGACTTCTGAAAATCCTAAGTTGATCCCTACCTTTACCTGACTTAGGTCATGATAGCTCATTAATGCCAGGTAATGAACTAACACTCTTAAGAATACAGATTTTCATGACTCTAGAAGAATGCAAGAGGGAACTTTAACATCTGGGTTGATAAAAGCCCAGAAATACTGGGCTGTTACCCACGTTTTGGAGTGAGAGACCAGCAGGAGGCGAGATGCCCGGTGTTGCACAGTTTGCTTGACAGATAGGGAGCTGGCATAAAAAGCTGGGCTTTTTTTCAGTGAAGCTATGGCAGCTGAGCTGCTTATGTCTAGCTTAAAACCAACCAGCCAGTAAATTCTACAGAGGTTATGTTATTCAAGAGCAGCTGGTACATTTTGCCATCCTGATAGTCCTCAGGAGAAACTCCTACAGAGATCAGTGCCAAGCCCATCACTGACTTCAGTGGTTCAAAAAAAGCAGGCTTTCCATGCTATGACAAACTTCAAATCTGCCCCATCCCACTCTTCCCCATCCTTGTTCCTCCTCTATGTATAGGCAGCTCCAGAGCCAACACAAAAACCCCAGGCATACAGTCTCCAGTAGAAACACCATCATCTATGCACACTTCAGCAAGTAACATCTAACACAACAACGAAAAGTGGATGGTTAGAATGTCTTTTGTCTCATGGAATTAAATAGTGATAGGTCAACACAATACATCAATATTAGATCAATACAATTTTATTAATAAGCAAACCCACAAATGTAGAAAATAGCCTGTTTCCTGGTTTCCAGTGTAATGCCATTTTCAAAGAATCAGAGAACCATTTAGGTTGGAAAAGACCTTTAAGATCATCAAGTCCAACCATTAACCTGGCACTGCCAAGTCCACCACTAAACCATGTCCCCAAGCACCACATCTACATGTCTTCTAAGTACCTCCAGGGATGGTGACTCCACCACTTCCCTGGGCAGCCTGTTCCAGTGCTTGACAACCCTTTCCAGGAAGAAATTTTTCCTAATGTCCAACCTAAGACTACCCCGGCGCAACTTGAGACCATTTCCTCTTGTCTTTCCCTCCACCACATTCAGCTTCAAATGTCATCTGCCAGCTTCCTTTCACCTAGCTCCCACTAGAGCTGACCACAGCAAAACTGACATGTCTTGTGACCTTATCGCCAGATACTGATTTCCAGAAACCAGCTAAAATACGAGAAGCTCAGAGAAATACATCACACTGATGAGCAGTGTGAGACTTGACTAAGCTGTATTTAAATAGTAGTGAGAAGGGGTCATGGTGGCACATTCAGCTCTTTTGGAATCAGCTTTCTATAAACTATTTTTTTTTCTCCTAAGATTTGATTGAAACTCATCTTAACCAAGCCCATTCAGTTACCCACAGCTTCATAGCACAGTAGTTGTGTTCGAGAAGCACGAGTGGTTTTGCTCAGGGTTTGTGGATATATCCGCCGGGGGGAGGACAAATTATTTTTAGACATATCCTGATGCATCATAGTGTTTACGCAGAAAAGTTTAAAAACAGTTGGTCAGAGAAAAAATGACTTTTACCATGTTAACACATGTGAGAGCTGACTCACGTTATTATCTGAGTGGGTCTCATCTACTGGAACCATCATTTCCAGTAGTCATATCTTTGTACTTTTCACATCATCAGTCCTTCCTCTGCATGTCTCTCCCATGCACATTTCAGCTTTCAAGTATTAAGAATAAGGGAAGTGGGAATACCCTGTTCATCTCAGTATGCACAATAAACCACTATTTGGCGGTTAAAATCTGAAGAGTAGTTGCAGGACATAGATACCTGTCAGCTAGCATCTCCTCGCTGCTTCACAAAAAGGTGTTGTGGTAGACACAAAGAGAAGCCCCACTAAGCAAAAGCTGGCACATTTTTAACAGGGAAAAATTCTTTCCTGAACTATTCTCCAAATTAACTAAATTATGAGTGTTCTTTAAAAGAGATAAATTTCTTTTCAGAGACACGTTTTCAAATGAACATTAATATACCTGAGAATTTTGTTGCTTGAGATAAGTAGTCACTGACCTGTAAATCTGGAAGACTGTAAATCTGAAGACATCATGTAATGCACACTCCCACCCTAGGACAGGACTCTCTCTAAAGTTGTCAGCTCTCCAAAACCTTTAGCTAGCCTCTCTCCTTTTCATTGACAGAAAAGACTTCATTTTCACAGGCATTCTTGTCCCAGCAATGCACTATTCTTAATATTTTTTTTTTAACCTTAATGTCTATTTAAAACCAGTCTTTCTCTTAACACTCACTGGTTTGAGGACCAGAGTTTACCTTCTAATGTTTCAACTCACTATTATGAAAACCAAAATTTTGAATAAGAGGAAACCTGCTGTGTTTTTTTTTTTTTTAAATAAATCCAGTACTTAAGATTTTAAAACACGAGTTACTTTTTTGCTTTGTTTTAATGCATGTCTTCACTTAACTGGTTTTAGTCAAGTACTATTGTTATGCTGCCTCAGAAATCCAGTCCCAATCTGGATATGCGATAAATTAGAGAAGACTGACTACTCTCATGGGACTAGAAGGCTGATTTCTGGACCAGAATGGTTTCAGAAAAGTTAAATTTTTAGATTCTTATCTCAGTCGAGCTATTTGAGGTTCGGTCGTCACTTGCTAGTAGTCTTGCTTTTCATCTCCAGAGACTTCAGTTTAAATCCTGGTTTAGGTCACAGTGAAAATGAGTTTGGTGGTTTGCATCCTAGTGGACTTCTGTCAACATTGAAAAACCACCATACAATCCTGCACAACTGGAAATTTTTGCTTCAAAGAAAGCCTGGACTGGAATACCAGAGGTCACTGCAAGTTGAGACAGAAGTATAATGCTATAGCTACATGGAGAATTTTCAACAGCACCTGGCAGAAAGATGTCCTGTGAAAAGCAATATACATTAACTGCTACCTTAACAGGGACGTATTCATCGTTTGTCCAAACTCATACATTTTTTAATCAGTACCTTCACATGTTATTCTAAAAAAATATGGTGAGAACCTCATAACAAGCAATGATGACAGAGAAACCCACCTCAGACACTGTATTTTAGATTAAACGGTTAGCAATATGTTTTGCCATTACCCTCAAGAAAATAGCTGTTAGGAAAATGATTTGTTGTACAAAAATACTTCTGTATGAACATATATTAAAAAAGTTTGATACTACTGACCTCAAGGGAAACACAGAATACAAGGAAAGTCAGAGATAATGGTGAGTTTTAGATCACAGCATGGACTTTACATTTACCATACCAAAAAAACAAGCCTAAAGAAAAACAAAACACATGCAAATCATGTCTTCCTCATCTTTCACTCCTGTCTCCCTCCCCTTTTCTCCTTCAGTCACACAGAAATTTCTTTCTTAGCCACTCTGTAGACACCTAAGACACAAAATGAAGTAGAAACAGTCTCATACACAGATGCTAAGCACAAGTTTCTCAGTTCAGGTGTTCCAAACCTGCAGATGACAATAGCAAAAGAGAGTCTTCCTGTAACCCAAGGGACTAAGAGGACTTTCTACCAACTTTCTGAAAAAGTTCACATATGGTCTTAGACTAGATATGAAAAGGCATTTTCCCCCATATGAAAACCTGAGGAGAAATGGAATGGCAACGAACAGACTTCTTGCACTGTGGGAGTTGATGTCACTTCAGCTACAGGCAGAATGCTGTGAATTCAATCATTTGTGGTGCTGACATTTGCAGCATAATTCATCACTGGTTATAGCTTATGTTCCAAAATCTCATCTTTTATTAAATAAAATCAGAAAAAATATGGTGGTTTTTTTTTTTTTGCTACCACAGTTGCGATAGAAGGCTTGTATTTTAGAGGACCACATAGATGAATAAAAAATTTGTTTTCCTGAATTTTGCAGTCTGCCTTAAGCAACACTGAAGTCACGTGAAATGTCACATGCATCTCACCAGAACATCATCCACAAAAAAAAAAGAGGATGAAGTGACCCTAAAAAGGGGGCCTCCACTCCAATGCTCAAATAAAATTTAATAAAACCAAAGAAACAATCCTCATGAGAAGTATGGCACCGATTTTATCTTTCATTTGCAAATATAAGTTAAAAAAAATCTATTCCTCTGATGCCATCACAGCTTTATCTAAAGGTAAATTTCTTAAGAATACAAGTTCAAGGTACATGACACCCTGATGACAGCTTTCCCACAAAGTGAAATCTATTGCATAATACAGTAACGTAAAGAACATGTTCCTACAACAGTTTCCATCTACTCATTTAATTTCACAATATTAATATCTAGAGCCTGCAGAAAAATGTTAGTTGTGGAGCTGGACCAAGATCCACCTCTTGTAAAGAGGTCAGTAGTTTTGATAGTGCAAAAAAAATAAAGGATGTACTCAAAGGTAAAATCACAGGAAAATATCATAGTAGAAACAAATGACTTGACAGAAGAAGAAAACCATTCCAAAGCTACAAGCATTGCCAGAAAAATATTCCACAGGGTCTTCACTCCAGTACTCCTAGAACAGGAGGGAAGATAGGTTACAATGGGAAAACAATTTCTCCAGAGAGTTAGAAAATAAAAGCATGCAAACAAAACAGAAACAAATAAAACCCTCGAAATGTCTGCACTGAAAAAGGACGCAGAAAAAGCACACCTGACTTCCGTAAGTGACAGGACAGTCAGGGGGACAACTGGGGCACAGCTAGCCTATGAATCTGTCCAGGAACAGGGAGATCTTAGGAACTGAAAAAGACGAGATAAGAGAGTCACTTTGTGATTACACTATTATCATCTGATAACTTGATCCAGAGTAGGACCAAACACAGTTGAGTCCAGCCTTTCATATCCATCACTATTTGCTGTCACTACTAATGAGGCTCAAGTACCAGGATTTAACATTTTTCTGAAAATGATCTAACAAATTATGGGCTTGATTACCTTAGAGAAAAAGAGTAATCAAAACGTACGTGGGGACTTTAGAGTGCTTGGAAACCTAGCATCTAGACAAAACTTGCTGCACTGTCATTTTCAACTCAGAAGTAGATGCATTCCAGTGACTATAAAATGTTCTTGAGCATGTTCAGGATCTTCAACAATCTGTAGCACATAGGTCCTAGACATGCGGTCGAATCAGCATGGAACTTTTACTTCTCTTTGGATCCCATTAAAGTCAGTCTTACTAAAATAGCCTGCTTCCAAATACAATATAAATGTATATCCAATGCACATCAAATAGCAAGTTTAAAACCAGAGAAAGTACTTTCTCACAGAAGACATAATTAAAATGCAGGCCTCACTGATACAGGAGGTTTTGGGACTGAGATAAAAAAAGGCTTTAAATAAATCCATGGACAATACATCTGTCAGTAGCTATTAAAAATAGTAGGGCAGGCTGAGCATTTGGCTGAGAAGGTACCTTCACCCCTGACAGCTGAAACCTTGGAGGCCACTGCATGGAAATAACAGTGCTACAACTGGCACCCATTAATGCCCCTGCTGGAGACAAAATACTGGGCCAGGAGGACATCTGGTGTGAGTCAGCATGGAAACCATTATGGCTAGAAAGAGAAATGGAACAAGGGTTCTCCAATAAGAGATCCTTGCATCTATTAGATGAAGTGTTTAGTTAACTGTTGGAGTTGCTGATCTTAAAGGCCTTTTCCAGCCTAAACAATTCTATATAGTATGGACAACTCTATATGAGACTTTGTTGTTAATCTAAATAACCTTAGAGAAGCCAAGAGGAAAATACGCAATTTCAAGGGAATCCCTGTTCACATGTATGTGCTTTTTCTTTCTGTCCTGTTCAGAGGCAAGTCAATAATCAGAAAGGTAGCAAGTACTGGTGTGGAAATAGATAGCTGCATGAAATTGCAATCTCTCTCCATCCTCAGTCATTATGGGAGTGCTAAGATTCACGCCTTCAGATCATAGCTACAACCCAGGAAAGAGTCACCGTAAGTGAAAACTTTTGTTTTCAGTCCAGGGAAGGTTATGGAAAAGCTTAAAATTAGCCTCACCATTATTGGCAGCACACTCCACAGCTACCACATGCATTGGAAGAGTTGTCTTTTTAAAAAAAACCAGTTAACAAAAACAGTCCTACCAAAAGCACAGTAAACATGGGTAAATTATGCACTGTAGTTACTATTTCTTGGCTATAAAGCAATTTTGTTTATTGTATACACTATTTATCCAACAAAATACTTCAGAGGCAAGAGAAGTCTGGATCTGCACAGAAAATCACTCAGATAGTCCTACTTCTTCAAAACAACTTTTCTACTAAATCAACTCCCTAGGCCATTTCCTAAGGTGATGCCATGGCTCTTTCAGAGTCAGTGGCAAAAAAATAGTAAAAAGCAATCACACATAAATTATTTCGGTGCAGAATGAATGCTAAAGGATCAAATTAGACAAACAATTAAGATTTTGTAGGTTTTACTCCCAATGGTAAGAAAGGCTGAATGAGCAGAATAGGGAAGAACCGGAGTGTTATGAGACTTGAATTTGTTTTTCTGCAATTACAGGGATGAATTTAGATGAAACCATCCTGCTGTCTGTGGCTTTAATGAAGACCACTTGCCTTGTCTAATCAAAAAAACAAAAAGTATATATTTGAGAACCAAATATATCTTGGTTTAATGACGCACATAGGCAGAAGTTTATAAGTGGGTAAACTTCCTTGCTGCACAACCTCAGTGCACCTGTGCAACAGCTGGATTTAATCTATCAAGAACTGTATTTTAGAAGCCATTGCAGGGTTTTAGGCTGGAAACAGAATAGTGCTCCACCCAGCCATGTTCCAGTCCACAAACTACTTTTAACATTTCAGTGAGGGTAGAACAATTGTATTCTGTGGGTTAAAGAAATCCAGGGATGATTTATGTGTTGTTGGGAGTTTAAAGAGGAGAAAAGAAAACAGGCAAATCCAGCCAACAAGAAAACAACCTAGCTATTTCGTCTAGTGCAGCAAACAGAGCATCTAAACTTATCGATAAATGTGACTGCTACTTGCGCTAGATTCACTACAGAGCAGATATGTACAGACAGGATTCTGACTGATACCAGCCAAGTTAATAATATTCACAATTTCATAGGGAATAAGAGCTATACTTTCTCTATATGTTTCAACAGTTACATATCTTAACAGACTGCACCAAACATACAGATTTAGACATAAAGATCAAATATTCTGCCCAAGGGTGGAGTATAAATATCTATCAGCCAAATGACAGAACAGTAAACATGTAAAGCTCTGAAGCCTACAGGCTTTCCCAGCAGCGATTTAAGAAACCTATCTTTGGATGCCTTTTTTTTTTTTTCCTCCTCCCCCTCCAATCATGGGTAAAACCTTGATACCACTGACCTAAGTGGAGCCAGGTTTTTAACCATTAGCCTTACCATACAAATCCATCTGTTAAACAGATGGTATGAGATCATACCCTGATCTCGTACCTTCTTGGGAGCGTATTCAAACCTACGTGATCGCATCCGAAGCACCAAGAGCAAAGGATCTGGATGTGACAAGACCACCTCAGCACCACTGCTTCATCATGAAGATGAGCAGAGCTATAACTTCCAAACCTGCTGAAGGCAGGTTTTAAAAAAAAAATACTATAAAAATACTGTCTTGCCTGCTCTGTAAGCTCTGAGACTCTGTGACACTATTCTTAAGGCTAAGGGTCAGACACGCTCCTTGACACCCTACTCCTTCGCCTTCCATTTTTGAAGCCACTCTGTTAGCATTGAAGATCACTAGGCTGAAAAACAAAATACATTGCAATAAAATTAGCCAGAATTTTTACTAAAAAAAAACACCTTCCTAAACATTAATTAAATGGTCAATCTATGGCCACCTGGAAAAGTTATTCCACAAATAGTGAATCCAATGTAGTGACTCATTCTACTCAATCAGGCGCTAACATTGCTCTGTGCTCTAAGAAAGCATCTTAATACTAATCAGCAATGTTCTACTTTATGTAATTGGTGGAGGATTCATTTTCTTGACCTTCCCTTTCCATCAGCTACAGATCGACATCCTATCTCACTCCCTGGCTCAAGAGATAACTGATACAAAGTGAACCTGCTCTTCGGTAAAGGCTGATGAAAACTCACCCTACAAGCCCTGACATGCCAGTGGTCGGACATCCATCTAGGGGTGGGACCCTGGATTGCGTTCCTTGTTTTGAGAACTAATTATGTGTGATTAAAGAACCATCTCAACCACAGAAATTAAGAATCCTCCTGAGCCTGGTGACCAGGACCTAGCTTTGGGAGAAGCTCTGCTTTAGATCAAACAGGTCATTCAAAGCTGAATGAAGTGGGAACACTTGCTTTTCATTTTAATGAGCGAGAGGGAGGGAAACTAGCTGCAGCTGACCTGAAGCAAGTGTGTTTTCTAAAAGTTTTGCTGAACTGGAAAATCAACTTTTCACAAAGCCCCTAATCAACACAGGCTTTCATGTTAAATACGGATGGATAAAAAACCCCATTGTATATTACATTTTTTTTCCTTAGAAATACTATTGTTTTCTTCCATTGTTCCACTTTTTTCCCTGGAATTAGCTTTGTTTACACTGAACTACAAGTTTGAGCTTAGACACTTAGAGGTGCAAGGTGAGTCTCCTAATCCCACAGTGCAATCAATCTATGGAAATTAGAAAACCTTCTCATTTTGAAGATTTATCAATGAGTTTCATTTAATCACAAAAGAAAGATCTCAGCCTGCATATCATTTAACGCTAAAAGGAAAAGCAATTTATCAGAAATGTGCATTTGAAAATATAAAATAAGCAACACCCCAACTCTCTGTCTGAGTAAAACAGCAGATCTCCGAGTGGCCAAGGCTGTGGGGTGAGAAGACAAAGTCAAATTCCCGCGGTGTGAGAATGTGTGTACGTCAATTACATCTGGAAACACACAACTTGTGGTATTATTTGGAGGCTGAAGGTTTCACCACAATAGAACGTGAGAGGGTCTTTCTGATGGTGACAAGCCCTTTCACATGTCCTTGCCCTGAAAAGAAAGGAATGCCGACACACCAAGTCACTTCTCTGTCTCCTGTCACCATATTTTTCTTTCCCATGCTCATCTTGGCCAGCTGTTACATTGTCCCAGCTCATCTTTATTTGAACAGCTTGATGGTATTCTGGAGCAGCAAGGCGGCCCACCAGGCAATTCCCATCCTGATACACAGCTCTTGCTGGTCTCAGCCATATTTAATCATGCAGATTTACAGGGACAGACAAACAGCTGACTGACTTACAGATAGATAATTGGTGGATGGTAGAGCTCTGCAACTAAATTCACACTCTAAACTTCATTTATTTGTGTTTCAGTTATTGTTAAGGTCTTCAAAGAAAAAAATAGCACATTTTCTAACAAGACTTCCTTAACAACAAGCTCTGCAGAAATTCCTTTTGGAGAAATTCCCAGGAAGCAATTTCAGCACAGCTTTTTGGAAATCTCATTTTTAAATGCCAGTTCCAGTTCTTCTACTCATCTATGCTTTTGACAGATAGAAGCTTAAGCGCTCACTGTATTTCATCATATGCATGATCTCTGTATTATCATGCTATTTGCCTGGCCAAATATTTATCTTAACAATACCTCTGAATGGTTGAGAAGTGTTATTAATTTTCCATCTATGAAATAAGAATTAAGCACAGAGATGATAAGCACCAGATGCTTCCTTCTTTCCCTGCCCTCTCGATGATAAAAGGCAAAGTCTAAACATAAGTGTCTCATGTTCTTGAAGTGAAACTTGGACTCTCAAAATCTGAGCACACCTTTCACAAACACACTGCCCAGGCAAAACGTTTGTTAGTCAAAAAAAATATATTTAAGTATCTAAAGTTTTTCCACTGTGCAACCTTCTCACCAGAAAAAAAGGAGTTTTTATTCTCTTCTCACGCAAAAGCCTATTCAGGAATTACAAATTAGGAGGAGGCCTTAGGCTAAAGAAATCTTTTAAGGAATCTGAGCATACCCAAAATACACTTCCTATATTGAATTCAATACCAAACACAACAGACTGTGTCTTTAGCCTCTAAAAAAACACATTCACATTTGGCAAATCCTCCAGAATGAAACCACAGATAAATTACCAAGTTCGAATCACCTGAACAAAGCTTTAGATGAAATCCATATTCAAAACAAATGACAGCACAGATGATTTCTAAATGTGACAGGATTCAGAGTAGATTGAAGTGCAAAATCAGCAAAGCTGAATCTCAAGATGTGTGTTCAGAGAGGAATAATGGTGAACTTCCCATAGAACATTGCCAATATACAGGGGCACATTTACTTGCTCTGAGCTCACAACGATTTCTGGGAGAAGCTCCGAGTAAAACTTGCAACAGAGAGCCTTAAAATCACAGCTCTGTCTTCAGAATACATGCCACAAATAAAAAGTGTTCACTTAATGTGCCGCAGGTTCCTCCTGTATCATTAGCTATTAAGGAACTTGCATATTCAGTATGGCCGTGTCAAGTACAACAGAAATCCACTGCAAGAGCATGTTCATACAATGCTCACATTGCAAATGAGGCAACGATAACTCAGTAAAAGAAGTACTACAGCATTAAATGACAAGCTGAAATGCATTCCCAGTGTTGGAGGCCCAACCATGACTGTGGTACTATATTTAGCCCTGTTCACCCAACTTACTGCAGTTTCTTTGGTTTTTTTTTCCATGCAAAACCTCGCAAAGTGAGTTCACAGAGGTTGGACCGATGTTCCCAACTTCGGTCCAATAGCATATTACAGGAGAGCAGAAAGCAACTGAAAGTGATACACAAAGGGAGGAACTTCTTCCCTAAGACCTCTGTCTTACCTAAATCTTCTAAATTGAACTAAAGTTATTCTTAAATGAAAACGTATGTTGTATCTTCCATAGCTTGTAGCTGAATGCGACACACCAGTGCTATTTAGGCAGAACTGAGATGGGACAATGATTGTCTTGAGTCACAGCTTCGGGCACAGAAATTCCTGTCCCACAGAAGAATTTAAAGAAGAATAAAAAGCTGCCAGCATCAGACAGCACAAGGCTGTGTTACCTGAAAGATGCAGGCACTACAAGGATGCAGGCATAAGCAGTTCTGATTCTCTGGCCACAAGAAGGTGTAAGAGCATGTGTTACTGACCCAACACATTTCCTATTGTGCTGTTCCCTTCCAAAACAGAAAACATTACTCTCGTAGAAAATTACTGTCAGTCGGAAGATTATATGCACCTACTTAGGCAGTTACATTTGATATTCAAAAATCTTGACTGGCATTGAGAAAAGCAGATTGCTTTGGCCAAGTCGTCCCTTTTGCCAGCAGTGACAGACCTCCTTCTCTCTCAGCTGCAAGCCCTGCTCTCAGCACTCAAGCCACTCATCGCACCGTAGGTTAGGTTGCGATGGATGTAACTCGTGTTGGCAACCACCAGCCCATATCATTGTGCTTCCTATGCAGCTGCTCATAACTCTAGGCCTCTCCACAGCACCGAGCCTTCAATCAAAACAAATTGTTTGTTTCTTTCTGACCACAAGAAGAAGTCTGGTTTCATCGTTTGCTTTGGCTACGTCGCCTGAGTAAAAACATGCTATAATGCTAGGAACTCCACTCAGCCCTCTCTGGAGCTAAAGCCATACGGTTGCACTTTACAGTTCTGACTGACAAAGCAAAATAATTCACAACCACTCTTGAGGCTGTGGCACTCGCCAAGGAACCCTTCTTTGTATGCTTTATTCCTATACTGAACTCCCACGTCAGTGTGAAGGTGAAGATACTCTCTAAAGGGTTTTGGAATATGGCCTGAGAAAGGATTTCCAAGGACAACGTGGTGTGCAAGGTAGAGATACTCGAGTTAGCATGGGAATGGAAAGCCACCCAGCCGGTGCAGTGTGGGGGTCTCCAGGCACCCGTTTACCCTGTGCCCAGCACCCAAGCCTCACTGGCTCACCCTAGGCTGTGCTGCAGGGTAGGCATACCCAGGGGGAGAGACCTGCTTTCGCTCCTCTGATGGCAGGTTGGGGACAGAAAGAGAAATAACTTTTGAAAGCCTTATTTTCCAGCTTCGTACTCCTCCTGACTGCTGCAAGAGCTACTTTGAATCCTCCCTCTTCTTCATGCTCTGCTCACTAATGTCACTGCCTTTGCCTTCCACAGTCCCCAGCTCCTGGCACATTGCCTCATTGTACAACACAGCCACCAGCAGAAACTGCGATAAGCCTCAGCATGTGTCCAACCCCACAGCTAATGGAGAAAGAAGAAAATTATACTCGGCTGGGACAAATCTGTAAATTTAAACCATCTTTTGTATCATCTAACGGTACATCAAGATCACAACACAGTCTGAAAGAGGGTAACACAATGTGGTTTCCTGAGACTGGGAGGGACTGGAGCCAGTGACCCAGGAGGTCTCATCCCTTCCCATGCTCTTCTTTTCTTTCCATGCTCCCTTCTTGCTGCCACACATCTAAATTTAGGCTGTAAACTAATTTTAACTGTAAGGGGCATGGGGTTGACTCTTTTGAGTGTCTGACACACTGTAGGAGCAGAGTAACTAAAACACAAATGCTTATGTAAATTCATCTTTGATTTTGTAATCAATTTAGTTCACTAATTTGTTGCAGGGATTGGCTGAAGTAACATGCCAGAATTTTTACTGCCTCTCTGCCATAAAACTGACAAGCGTAGGTTTTCTGGTTTTGTTTTTACTTCCTTTCAAGTGTAATAACTTCCCTTTTCATAAAATGCCAACATATTCTTTTAAAACTGTCAGGCTGCCATCAACCTGGTCATGATCCAGTGCCAGGCCATAGCCAGACAAGATGAGTTACAAGGTAATCTTCTCCCTGCCAAACAATACAAAGATATTGGCACCTTTCTCACGGCTGCAAATCAGCTAAAAGGGCCACAGAAATCAGAAACCCAGGAATCACTTCTTCCTTCTTTTGGTGTTTGCCCTGTGAGGAAAGTGGTGTTCTGCAAAGAATCTAATGTTTTCATTAATAGCATGCTGGCTTCTTCCCTTTCTCTAAGCCGTTTCTTCCACAAAAGTCCTGGATATGATTTTAATGCAATTGAGGATACACTCCCCCCTCCCTCCAAGTTACACACTGGATTCCTGTAGACTGGTTTCAAGGAAATGCTACTCCCAAGATGAAATACGAAGCAGCTGCATGACTTTGGCAGGGGAAGCTGTACGAATGCCACCAAAAAGTGAATTGCTGTCTCAGCCTGACTGGAAGTGTGTCAATATTCCTCTTCGGGAAGGCCATGCAGCAGTGAAGACCATCCTTTACACCATGCAGAAAAAACAGTACAGAACTGGAGTACTGACCCCATTTTTTCCATATGAGTGATACTGAAAACAAGGCTTTTCAAAGTCCATTTTTAATACATAAGCACAGTCAGAGTTTTAAGACAGATCCTTAAAGCAGTGGTAGCTTCATGTGATTTTGAGAAACCAGTTACATTCTTTGCTCCTACAGTCCCTCCAAACTCCTGTTGCTTTCAAATGATCCGAGACATATATGGGTGGTACTGAACCACCACCTCCTACCTCAGTCTGTCATCTGGAATTTCAGAGGAGAAGGCGCCAGCCTCTTAATTTCGTAGTTCTGAAAAGGCATCAAGAACTGTGATGCAAACAAATGTTCTTGTGCAGTATTTTCTATGCCTCTCCCAGCAAATGCAGAACTGGCAGCTTTGCACATGCAGGCAATGGGCAGGGACTGCAAGAAGATCCAGTTAGTGCTGCTGGGAGAAATTTCCTTTTTTAAAAAAAAAAAAAATTTTAATTGTATGACAATAAAGCACGAAGTCAACCTAGCAACATTAATGCATCCTTCCTCATACCAATTTATTGAGCAGCATAGCACTTCTGGTTTCCAAGATAAGAAAAGTTAGCCTGGACTCTGACTGAAGTAAAGCTCATTTTCATTTGGACTATACCAAAGGAACAGAGATTTCCGGAGCCAAACTCTGCCCTCAACTCAATGTGGACAACTCCACATTGTTCCCAGTAAGGTATAAGAAGGGTATTTGCATCTGCAGTAGCACAGCAGTTAACAATGCCAAGAGTTGTTCCACAACTGAGACAGCTGCACACTTTGGCAATGCTTGCAGCAATAAAAGTAGTAAATACTAATTTCTTTCACAACAGCAAACATATAGGATATGTTATCAGGTATTTGCTGATAATGGTGTGTTATGGAGCGATAACGGTATGTTATGAAGCGATAATGGTATGGAGGAAAGGTGAATTTTTTTCAGAATTACTCTTCCAAGTAGAAATATCCTCTGCATGGCACTAGTATACTACTGATATCTCTTGATATTACTGATAACTAGTTAGTATTAGAACAAATATGCATGTGTGTCCATACATGGTACTTGTAAAAATGTCCATACAGTAAACATAGTATCTACCACACATAAACTTTTTGAAAACTTGGACTGTCATTGGAATTTAGTCAGTTTTGGTCTCTATGCAAACTATTTCACAATAGATAATAGCCATTTAATCCTTTGCCCAAGTCCTTCATTATCTTTGGAAAATCTGAATAAGAATTTACAGCAGTAGGTTACAGCTCCTTGGATCGGTAAAGGTACGTAACTCCAGTATTCTATGATTCTATGATTCTATTCACAGCTCTAGTGTTTGCATCCTTTAATCCAACACAAGGTATCACTAGAAAGGTAATGTTTGCAGTCACGTTTGAAATCACAAGCATGAATAATTAGAGAGATGGTAGCTGAATATCAAACACACTAATTTTAAGGCATGAAGTCTGAGAAAACAACACAGATGATAGTAAAAGTTTCGCAATACTGCAGCTCAATTATTCCGGAAGCATGAGAAGAATGATTAAAGAAAATAGAAAAGAGAAAGGTGACAAGGCTCACTGAAAGCATGAAGTGATTTGGGAGTTTGTCTAGTTCTGCTTAAGAAGCCAAATGAACCACTCACCAAGGGAAAATGATATCCAGTAAGGAACGGAAATCAGATGAATACACAATTTACACACCGTCTAGATAAGAGATATTTACTTTCAGATAACTTTAAATTCAACTACTGAAATCAAGTATTTCCGGTCTCCAGAACTCTTGTGACTTAGACCAACATCCTAATAGCTCTAATCCATGTAGTTGGAGATTGAAGGAAAAAAAAAAAAAAAAAAAGAAAATCAAACAGAGCTTGAGGTACCTTACACTCTAACTTGATCTGTTACTGGATACCCAGCAAGATAAAGTACATTCAGTGAGGAAGTCCTCATGCAATCTTCTGACTATAGACTACTACAATCAGAGTAGTCCCCTTCTTCTTGCTCAGTATATTTAATTTGAAAGGTTTAACTAGAAAATGTGATTATATTAAAAACAAATTTCCAGGGAGAGTTGCACTTCAGCTGGACTTCATAGCTCAGTGTAAAATATTAGACATGCAAGTTACGACGATGAAGAAACCAAATTTCCACTCTTAAATTTATATAGTATAATTAGTAACAAGTCTACTCAGAAAAATATTTGTAAAAAATTTTAGTGGTTAAGCAGCACCTTCCTTTCTGATGACATAGTGCTGTTCTGTACATCAAATCCAACCTCACCCAAGAGTTGCTTTTGATATTAAAGTGGAGCCTAGTAGTATGAAAGAATATTAAAACTGATAGAAAATTTAATTTTACATGCTCTTCAAGGCATCTTTAAAAACTGGTGAAGGTTGTTTCGATGTTATTGGAACCCAGTTTCTTTGTGAATACATGAAAAGCCTTTAAAGGTTTCATTCATGTGGAAAGCAACAACATACTTGCATAAATACTTGTCAGTGAATCATGGAAACCAAATTAAAATGTACCCACTAGATCTCTGTGGGACAGGAATCGGCACCAGAATCATTCTCCTCTTGATCTCTGTGCTAATCTCCATGAAATGGCCAAAGAACTCGTAAGGACAAAGCATCAACAACCCCTTTTTGCACATTCCACCCACAGCCCCAAGGTTTTTGGACAAGAGCATATGGAAGAGTGTGCAGAAGAGGTAAAGAGAATGTTCTATCAATAAGCTCACCATCTCTTCTTCTAGGTGAAACCTCATACAAAGGACCACTGCTTTTGTGCCAAAGCTGGGATAACATAGAACTAAATGACTAACCTAAAGATTAATCTTATAAAAGACTAACCTAACTCCCTTCCTAAGGAAAGGACTCATTCTTCTTAGGAAGTACTGTATGTTGCTGGATGTACAGAGAGCAAACATTAATTACGGACAAGGATCTAGGTGCTGTAGGCACACAGAACATAAATTTGCTTCTTGCATCAGAGAACTTCCAATTAAAGAGGTTAAGAGAGAAGATGTAGATCCAGGCAGATTGGTAAAGGACAAATGATGCACAGGGACAAAGGAAGAGAACAACCTTGTGAAAGTACCTGTGAAAAACTGTAAATACTTCCTTTGTACGCATTCTTACAGAGCTAAGGTACAAGGAAGATTGTGAAGGAAAATAACATAATATGTGATTTTGTATGACTATAGAAGAATCTTCTTACACAAAAATAGCAGCAGTAGAAGGGATGCTTGACATATTCAGCATATGGTAATGCATAATTTTTAACAATCTTCACCAAAATAGCTCATAAAATGTCACCAACATATCCTGAGCACAGGGTGATATTTTTAAATTATCTGTATTTGATTTGACATTTCAGCTTTTAGTATTTACATACTCTTTAGCATTAATATTGAACCAATCTTACTTCATTTTAGCATGCAACACTTTATAAACACTCTAAAACATCAAGTTTCTTCAGAAATACCTTCAACATGCAATTTGGATGACAGCCAGACACGGAAAGCTACCTCTAATTAAAAAGCATTATAAAATGAAATGGACTTTGGAATGGAGAATATGTAAGTTCAGTTACCTAAATCTTAATGAAAATGCAGCAAACGTGAAGACTAGATGGTGTGCCACAGGGAAAAGTCTTACAGGCTGATAGACCAATCCACATTTCTTTCATGGATGCCCTCTCACTCACAGCATACTTGTGAGTAAAGCAGTGCCAGTCACATGCCAGTTCAAACTTTAACTGTATTTAACATATTTGCCTCAAAAAAAGAAACAGTCCCATAATAATCTCACAGCCTACCTCAATCCCCCTCCCACCTCAGGCACCCTACAGCTGGGAGCCGATCAATTTCTGAAACATAAATGGGAGTGAGAAAAGCCTAAATATGATTTGAAACATTTAGCTAGTAACTTTTTAAAAAGTGGTTTACCTTGAACACGCATCCCCTTTCCCCTCCATGCTCTATCAGCATGGCAGAGCTCACAGCAAGGCGGTGGTGATTCTCTCCACTTCAGCTGCATGTGTAGTTGTAAACCTTTACAACCATATTTTGCCTTGGGTCATTTGCTTCAAAAAGAGAAAAACAAAAGAAAATAGAAAAAGCAAAACAGGGCACAGCATTAGCACCATCCTTTTCATTGCTAGGGCTGACCAGGGGGATTAGCTTCCTTTCAGAAATCCTCTAGCCTTTAGGCCTGGAGAAATAATGAAATTTTGCTTGTTCCTCCTCCTGGGGGTTTAAAACATGACCAGATTTTAGGAACTGAACCAAGAGGAGAGGTAAATTGTTCTCACAACTAAAGTGCCTTCCTTGCATTCTTTCCCAGCATTCATGGGACAGAAAAAAAGGCCGGAATAAAATGCTTACCCTGCCACACCTGGCCATTATTAATTACATAGTTAAAGTGAAAAGGCCACACAACCTAATTTAAGCAGAAACTTGGGCAGAAATAACTTTTTTTTCCTGTTGATCTTCCACCACTTCATATGTGTGGGTAATCAGTAGCTGTCACTTTCAGACTGCGTGAACAGGGAAAAGCCAGAACTGACATATTTAACTTGGGAGGAGGACAGGTGAGATTTACGGTGAATGGCAGGAGCCAGTTAAAAACTAAACACCTGTCATACTCAATAGAAAGAAACCTGCTATCTACCGAAACTCTACTGAGCAGAGTCTGACTCCACCTATGGAGAGCTTGAATTACAAGATATTTGTTATAACAAACAGAAAAATACCAGGGAACCCAAGCCAGGAGTCAGGCCGGGCAGTATGTTGCAGCTCTCTCCCCAAGGTGACCTTTCCTCCAGTGCCAAGAGCAGCCCTACCAAGGAAGAATTTATTTGCATAGCCAACCTCCTTCTTCTCTGTGGCCACAAGGCTAGGAGGAAGGCAGTTGTCCTGCTATTCAAGGGAAGTGCTGCACCTTCCTCATATAGGGAACTAAAATAAAATGTTTTGCCTGTAGTGCAGAGATTCTTCAAAACTCTGCCCACAGAGGAAAGGGAAGGCCCATGGATGGGAAGAAATACTCTGTAATACACATGAAGAGTCAGTGTATGGTGACAGATGGAAGTGGGGAACTTCCTTGCTTTTCCACTGTCCTCTACTCACAAGAGAAAGAAATTACAGCAATGCTGACACGATCTGTGCTACGTGAAAAAGCATTTCTTACCATCCTGACTCTCTAAATAACCATCTGTAGAATGCTTCCCAATGACTAACACAAAGGTCCTTACCAGAGGAAGCTGGGGAACTTGGGACATCTTGCATGCCCAGGACTGGCCTAATGTGGCAAGAAGGACTGCCATGGGAGCTCAGGGCATGCACTCACTCCTTGGAATTCAGCCTATCATCTGCCTTATTTTGTGGCTAGCTGATAAGAGATTATGGCCACAATTTTCTCACAATACATAAATCAGAAAAGAGACTAATGCCATCAGAAGCATTACAGCAGGGCAAAGACAGTAGGGAAAGGAAACAAGCTCTGTGATTGCTTGACATAAAATGAGTGAGAAAATGGATCCTGCGTTAGGAAACCATATATAAGAACATACCAGGTTAGACCAAACCACTGTCTAACTCAATATCCTGCCTCTGATGACATCCAGCAGCAGATGCCTAGGGTAGGTGTATGAGAAACATAGCAAGAATAAAAAAATCTTGCTTGAGATATTCCTTCTCAGCTTCCAGCAATCCTGAGTATTATGGGGAGGGGATGTAGAAAAACAACAGATCATATTCCTGCTGATGTGCTTCATGGACCTGTGTATGGCCCCTAACTTGGCCTCCTTTCCCCAACTTTTTCTCCTACACTTCAGACTGAAGCACACCTGGGCAAGGACTGCCTTGCAGTACATAGAATAATAAAATGTTCAGGGATGGAAGGGACCTTTAATGCCATCTAGCCCAATCCCTCTGCAGTGAGCAGGGACATCTTTAACTAGGTCAGGTTGCTCAGAGACCCATCCAGCCTGACCTTGAATGTCTCCAGGGTTGGGACTTCTACCACCTCTCTGAGCAACCTGTGGAATGGCACTTAATACAAACACGCCCTCATCTTGAATGGCCCTCAACAAGGTTTACAGAAGAAATTGTCGGTTAAATCCCATCTTCACCTAGAAAAGTCAAATGAAAGAAAGAATAACTCATGTTCTGCTTCTGCATGCAAAAGCAGAGGAATGACACATGAAACCCCTTACTATGTAATACCTTCCCAGTTCTGCTGCTGCCAGAAAAACAAAGGAACTGCAAACAAATGTTTTCAACTTTTCTTCCTTTCCATATAACAATAGCTTAGAATAAACTCAGAAAGTAAGCTGAAATACGGCAAATACAACATAAAACTACTACTGCTGCCTTTCGAGGAGCTAAAAAAATCTGATGATCCATTAGAGAACTAGGATATCACAAAGGATTGAGAGGCCAATCACTGACTTCCATATATAAACTGAGTATGTTATAATTATTTTCATCTTCTTACTTATAAATAAATAAAATTTTATTTGAGGGCATAGCTAGTCTAAGGAAGCCGTGGCAAGTATAAGCCACAGCCTTAGCTTAAACTACTTGCTTTTCCAATTCAGACACCATTACTAAGAGTGTATGTGCACAGCTGAAAGGTTGAACAGCTATAATTGAGGGGAGAGTTTGGCCTGGTCTCTAAAATCAGGCTAAAATCATAGTTAGATCCACATTAAGTAGCGCTGTTTGGATTTTTTTTTTTGGTTTGTTTTCTCCTAAACATCAAAACCATTATTTTCCTAGCTTAAACCTCTCACTGAAAACACACTTCAAAATCTGATACTAAACAGCCCAGCCATAGTTCTGATACGAAATACAGTTCTACAGATGACACACTGGGAAAAATAAAACAAAATTAACATACCGATGTTTGTGGCTGGACCACTATACCATTACTGGCATTTTGCTTATGTAGTGATTCCATTGGTGTTTTGCATTACATGGCAAAACCATAGGTTCCCCTTCTAAGAAAAGATTTGCTTAATGTGCCAAATGGTACATCTGGAGAGAAGTACTGCCAGCCTGTAATGGTAAAAAAAAAATAAAATAAAATTAATCCAATGCCTGCTGACTAGGTTTCTAAATGATGATGCTCCTCACAATATTCCTATTGAAAATCACATTTTGGTAATGTATTGTGTAAAGCTCTCAGGCTGGGAAACATCATTAATCCATTATTCTAGAGTTGGGGGTTTTATGGCAAATCCTGTAGCTGCAGGGGAGACAACTGTGGTTTTGGTGAGATAACATGTGTTATTAGTGCTTTGCTTTAGCTTCTTAATTAAAATATTCTGTTGCCTTCCACTGTCAGAGACACTATCAGACACAGGATTTGTTTGATCTTCAAATGAGTAATGTGAAATGAAGCCTTTTGCCTTACAATACGGATTTAGTGTCATACGGTATTTCAGGTTCAGCTCATATATCGGAGAAAACGGGTAGAAAGGACCTATTAGATCATACAAGGCCCTTTATAACATTTTTTTTCTTATTACACTACCACTGTATAAACTCTAGTTGGCCCTTCCAAGCAGTGATGATTTCTGCTATTTCTTTGGAAGGTTACTGCACAAATCAAGCCACTACTGGCAATGGGATTCTTGCAGGAGGGAACTCTGTGCCCCCTGTCTGCTTGTTTCAGGGCTCTGGGGAGCTAAAAGGTTCCAACTCAGCAACCCCAAGTGGAGATCTGAGGTGTAGCAGACCTCCATCGGAAGTTTTCAGTGACTCCTTTTTAACAGTGTTGTATTCTGGACATTTTCACAGAAAGAATGAAAAAAAAATCCCAGGCATTTTAGACTCTGGAGACTCAGGTTTGCACAGAATGATACAAGCATCAGCCATCTCTGCTATGATTAACTCCAGTGATATAAAATATAATCTCTATTAGCAGAAACAACATGTTGTGGAAGATGCTACTGCAGCATGGCACACAAATAATTCATGATAAGTTCAAGACACCACCAATCACATCTGTCCCAGCAGACAAAGCATGGATACAAAGATGCCTTGGAGCGAGGCTTTGCATTGCTAAAGCTGTGCCAAACCATCCGAGAACACAACTCTGCAAATCTGCAGCAGTTTCAGAAGATGAAGGAGCTCTCTGGTTTTGAGGTTTGTAACAGTCCCTGCATTACAAAAGGCCATCCAAAGAATACGGATCACTTTTTTTCCACTAAAGGTGAATGGTTTTCCAACTGAATACCTCCCTAATTCAACAGTTCTAGGCATGCTTTCTGAAGTTTTTCAGTAAGAGACCTACGTTGTAGATCTCAGAGCAAAAGTTCCCCAAAACACTGCTCTGGAGTTGTTCATAACCAGTTTGAAACAGTCAGCAGACCAAATTAAATACTCGGTGGAGAAGAAAGGCGTTGCCTTTCTCTAAAGAATATTTCACACCAAAAAATTCCAGAGAGCAAGCAGAGATAGCCGAGGCAGGGTACTTAGTACAGCAATACAAATGCTTCAGGGCTGACACATCAGTGCATGTGACAATGTAGACACAACACAGGTAAAATATTTGAAATTCTGTAAAAGGCCATGGGTCATAATTACTAGCTCAGACTGCTAGGTCAGGGCTGAGAGGGAGAGGCGAGATGTGCCTTTCAGGGTTACATCCCTTGGAAGCTGCCTTTATGCTACGAAAATTCTTATCAGTTAGAATGAAGACACAGATAGGGGCAGCTTGGTCGAGGTGCTGGTTTTGAATGGCACATGTGTGGCCACACCTCTCTGCTTCCCTATCAGTTCGGATATATGTAATCATGCTACAGGCATCCCCTCAGCTCTGCTGAGTAGACGTACTGCTCTAGTCTTCAACTAGGTAATTGCCACTTCCCATAGTATTGATGAATACTGAAAAACAGAATTAAATCCATGTTGACCTTTTCAAAAGTCTCCATTATCACCTCCACTACATGGACAAATTGCCAAGCTGTCACGAGAAGTTTCTGTGTTTCATAATGTGAATAGTGTAAATTGCTTTGACGTTTATCTGTGCTTCCTACACCTGGAAGCACCTCCTCACAAACTGGCTATACACATTGAAAGACAGACCTGAAGTCTGCAAGTAAGTCAAGTTTGGCAAACTCACCTGTCCTCCAAATACAGTGAAATTTTTCATCTCACAAAGCAGTTCCTTTATTTCCCAAAGATCAGAATTTTTACATTCCAGAAGGTAGTTTTCAGGATCGTTCTTTTAGTTCCTTCCTGAAGAAACACGTTTGAAAATTGATCTTATCTGAGTTATTTCCCTTCTCTGACACAGAATATTAATGGAAATTTGAACAAAGAATTCAAAGCAGCATGCCCTGTGCACAGGTGTATGAGGAGTGTCTACATGCAAACTATTGATTTTTTCAAGCAGCTTTGGAAGACTGATCTGTACAGAGGCTGATGTTATTTGTTTACTTGCAGTGTTCAGACCTGTGCTTCATTTTATTAAACAATCAGCTCCGAAGTCTTTCCAGTGGCATTTAATGTGCATCCCGTATTTTAATATCAGACACCAGATCTACAAGTATAGCTTTACTGGCATGTATCACGAATTTCTTTCTAACTTATTTTTATGCAGTGAAAACATTGTTTTCCCTGAAAAACAATGCAATAACAAAGGAAGAAAGTTCACAGTGAAAATAGACATGGTATGGTTTTATCCTACAATAATATAACAGTTCCTTAATATTTAACTTCCATAATAACAGCTAATTTAGACACATGCTTTCACAGATGCAAAATGTTCCAAGCCTTGCTGTTTCATAGATGGTGAATGCAGGGATTAAGTGACTGGCTGAAAGTAACACAGGAAGTTTGTGGCAAAGTCAAAAACTGATCCAGGTACTCCTGGGTCCTATCCATTGTCTGAACCATAAGATTACTGCGCCTTCCAACTCGTATTACTATTTTGTACCTGCATATGCTGTTTGCCCCTCACCATGCTCTGTTAAAAGAGCTCTCGATGACACTTCAAAACACCAGCTCTTATCACCGATAACCCCGACATTCAGCCTCGCCTAACCCCCCGTCAAACCTGGATGGATGTCCAGGAGCCCCTTCCGCCATTGTTCCCAGACATCGACAGGGAGCCCACCTCCCAGCAGTCCTGTAAACACATCCCCACACACTGCCCACCTCCTCCCAACCTCTTGAACACAGTCTCCCTCACGATCTACTTGCTGAACCTGCAAATCTGGCATCAAAGTTGCTGAACTAAGCATGGCATGTGAGTCTTCTCTGTCCATTAGCGTTTCGAAACCTCTTTCCCACCCACTCTGGGAGATCCATGCTCACCTTAGCACCGAGCAGCTTCATCCATCCAGCTCCAGCTGCAAGAGCGAGCTGCCAGTGCTCTTGGAGGTACCATGTAGTAAATGTCACCTCTGCAAATGTATTTTTGCAGAACTTAAATTCCAGGGAGGAAGAGCCCAAATGTTTCATTGTTTATTTGGGATGACTGAGAACATGCAAACTGGAAGACCGTATGTGGGGTATTCAGAAAAATACAACCGGCTGTTAACTGCTTCATGTTATTGTGTGTCAATGGGAAATAAATACCAGACATGTATCTTCAAAAACCTCCCTGATGTGATTTGTCTAGAGCTGCAAAGCACACACCAGAAATACAAGCCAGGAGTTGAATATCATTGTGTCCTGGCACTGCTCACCACAAAACGGCTCACTGCACCTCGTGTTCACACGTGCAATGCCTCAGATTCTTGCTAAGAAATCATGGTGGTTCAGAAGCCATCTGTCCCAATTTGAGCTAAACAGAATTGGTTCTGTTTAGCTCAAACCAGGACACCATCACAAATCTGCTAAAAATGTGAGTGCAAAACTAAAACAAACATGAATAATGTTTGTACAGAGCAATAAATGAATATGAAAGTCTACAGTGCATATAAAATTTAAAATTATTCACCATTTTAAAACAGTGATTATTTCCCTTTAAAAAAATTCCCTAATTTTCACAAACACACATACCTGGCTTTATTGTTTCATAAACCTGTTAATCTAGACTGGTTCCTATTAGTCAGATTCCATAACTTACAGTGGACCAATAATGAAAAGCTGGATCCTGTCAACAGATGACAGTGTGATTGAAAAAGATTTTTGGGATGGAGTTTCCTAAGTAACCATGGAAAAACCACATATTGATCATTTGAGCTCAGTGTTCTCCCTTTCCCAAGGGAAAGAACATAAAACTTGCATTTGTTTACATTGGTTCAAAAGGAAGCGGTAGAAAGAATGACTGTAATACTGCCCTGTCCAATACTATTTCCTGGCACTCTCAGCATCTGCTGATGTTTGAAATGAATCTGCACAAAGCATACTTTTGCTAAACTTCTCAAAATGTAAGAAATCTCAAAGATTTCTGAACAACAAAGTCAAAATTAGGTGATAACGGATGTGCAAAACCAGTGGCACCTTCTCTGTCTCTCAGTCCACCAGCAGGAGCTAGCAAAGCCTACCTGCATTTGTATTCGAACTCCATCAACAGTGGGAGTGTGTTATTTAGAAATCTCAGAACAACGGAGTTTATTTCGATACTACCAATTAACTTCTGGTGCCTGTGTTGAGTTTTTTCAGTTTCCATAGAAAAGTGAGGAATCTGTGGAATAGCAATAACAGCAGATAAGCAAAAGAGGATTACTATCAAAGAGAATTATTTTACAATGATCATCTCTCTTAGTTATGTCTTCCATTATCATAGCATTTGCCATATTCTTTATATTAGGGACATAGAAATGATGAGGAAATATTAATTTAGACCTAGTAAGTTATTTCAAGGGTGATAATTTTGAAAAAATATCTCGCTTGCACTAGTTATTCAGTTGTACAACACATAAAACAGGATCGCTCTTTCTAACAAGCACAAAGTGGAAACAAACAGGTCTCGTGTGGAGACTCATGTTGTTAATTTGATTGCTAATCCCCAGAAGACTCTCTGCCATTGGCATGTTATCTTCCTGTTCCACAACACAACTGACAATTTATTAACAATTTACTTCTCTGACAATTTGCTATTACACCTGGATGCCCTGGGCAGGTTCAAAAGCAGCACACTCCTAAATTCACAGTGCCTTACAGGCTCCAGTAATCATTAAAATGAGAAGGGACATGATATTCAACATTTTCAGTGAGGGTTCTCCTGCATAACAGTTCAGACAATTGGATTTGTAATCCCACTAACTTTGTTACTTCAACAATAAGACCTTTTTCGGGTTTTTTTTGGTTGTTGTTTTTATTTAAACAGTTTTTTAATACTTTTTTTTAGTATTAGGGAGTGGTAAGAGATAGCAGGACAGTAGTGAATGAAACGGAAGGTATCTGTTTGGCATTCAGTGTGTCCAGCATTTGCAGATTTGTCAGTGGACTGGGCACTCAATGAGAAGCAGTGTTACTCTACAGCTGCCACACAATCCTCCCCCCCATCTCCAACATGTCCTTCACAGCAACAAGTTGTCCTTGGCATGACCCATACTTCCAGCTAGTAAAATCCTCTTCTGTTTTCCCCATTCCCTCAGAAGGCATCAGTTTTCTATTTTAAAAATATCAAGTCACCCTATCTCAGCTGCATTATAAACAAAGACAAACAAAACAACCCAAAACAGTTTTGTGTGTGTGGAACAAGAACAAAACACTTGAAACCCAAAGAAGTTTCCAATAAGTCACTCATTGAAATTCAGGAAGAAAAAACCCCAAAGCGTAAAAATACCCCCACGTATCCAAGTTCTCTGAGGCCATTACTTTCCCTCATCTGTGTTCCATCATCTTCTTCCTTATCCAAAAAAGTTGTGGTGTCCGTGGGAGTATGAAAAAACATTGGTGTGACCACCGAAAGGAACTCTCTGTCTGGCAGCATAAAGCCACGTGTTATCCCGTCTCCAGGAACTCAGTCTTGCTTCGACGGTCATAAATATTCTCTGATGACAAAGCAAAGGGTAGTCACTCATCCAGACTGAATAATACTTTAAAAGGTTGAAAAGCACACTGGGATCTGTGCTCTGTCCCCGGCCAGAATGCAAGATCCATAGGATAGAACCCCTGCCTGGGGCATTGTGTGCAGGACACCCAAAACTGCCCACCTCCAGCTTAAGGGTGATCCAGGCAGGAGGAGGTGTTGGGCTTCTCCCTCGCAGAGGTCCCAACCCACTTGGTGGCCATTACATTTATCTGACGACTGTATGAAGCCTTAAAACCTTCCCAATTCCCTCCCTTGCAGAAATATTTTCGTTTTTTTTTCCTGCTTGCTAGCCTCATCCCATCTCAAATGTGCATAGGAAGCTGGTCTTCACATTACGTATACATCCCTGGGTGTAGTTTCACAGGGCAGCAAATTAAAATACCATATCCAGGAGAGTGATCAGTCTCAACTACGTCAGTGAACAACATGCAGACACACAAAGGCTGCAGAAAGCATCCAAACACAGGCTACCTGATTATTGGTATTTAGTATATGCTATTAAAGGTTACCCAGAAAGTCAGGTCACTTTTTAGATATACTCTGCCCCTGGAAATTTTCAAAGCTTTACCAAACATTTATGCGGGTGTTTTTAAAAGGCAGGGGTGAAAAAAAAAAAAAAAAAAAATGACTTGTTGCAGTATTAATTGTACACTATACTGCATAATCAGAAATCTCCTAATTCTTAAGAAAGCATTACTTGAATAAATAAATCTAAATGTAAGGCACTCTTTTCTTTCGGCCTTCCTTCTCACCCCCAACCCTAATAATAATAATAATGTATTTACAATGAATAAATAACCACTTTATGCTTACCTGTATGCCTCCTCCTTTTATGGCAGTCCTTTAAACTAAATTTAATCTTGTCATTCCAGGTAGAAACAAGTAATAGAACTAGTCTGTTTATTAGTGTAGTTTTAGAATTATATTCGCATTTCTTCCTTTGAGAATGTAACCAATTGTTGACACAATGGAGGCCAAGCATGCATTTATGGTGCATGATATCATTGTGTGGCTAATAGAGGGAGTTTACTTATTCCACAGATGACTGCCACAAGAGAATGTAATTGCTCAATAATGTGTCGATGTACCCATGGGAAGGATTTAAGTCATCTGAGACCTGTATTGGGAACCTGCCAGGGACCCCAGCACTACCTCTAATTTGCACGAAATGGAGGAATTGTGGCCATTTTCCGCAATAAGAGAATGAGGGAGAAAGTCAGGAAAAGCCAAAAAGGGCACCTCAAGTCCAAAAACTGGTTAGATTTTCAGTTGATGTAAATTGGGAGGTTTCATGATTAAAAAAAAAAAAAAAAAGACTTTTAAAGTTCTTTTAAAGTTTCTGATTTAAGAGAAAGACTAAGAAAAAACAGTAGAGTAAAAAAAAGTTTTTTTAAAAAATCGGTTTCTATTTTTCAAGTGGTCCAGCATGTGGAGAGCATTGCCTTCTAGCTATAACAGCCTAGCAAACGTAAATATCTCCTCATAAAAAATTATTATGACATGCTACTTTTAAGAAAAGGAAAAAAAGGTATTTTTCAGAAAATTGAACACAACTAGAAGGCAAAAACTGTTACCCAGACACAGGAAACAAAAGCTGTAAGAGTAACAAACTTCCAAGGGGATAAGTCAACATAAATACAGTTTGTTCCAGTATATCTGTGTCAAGGAGTAATTACCTCACTAAGAATTAAAGGCTGAAAAACCAATACAGCACCTAACTGAAAAACTCTTTACAATGAAATCTTTCCACCACCTGCACTATGGCTTTGTTTTTTTAATTGTGTATCAGGTGGAACATTTGACTGACGAAATACTAGCTCAGAGTTAAGAGCTCAGTGAATACTGCAAATCAAATAGCACAATGCAGGATCCACTAGGATGAGATTCAGCTGGTTAGATGTGCACTTTTAAGTACATAACTCCTTTCATTGATTCTGAGAAGGCTACCGAATTGCTTTGGTTCAGGTACATGCAAAAAAAAACCCCAAACCAACAAACAAACAAAGTGATTTGAGGTCTTGATTAGGAATTCACCTTTGAATGTGTTCAGAAGCTTTTCAAACCAATGGAAATTGTTATTCCAATGGGACCCATAATAATGTAAAGAAACCCTGTGGCTAAAAGAAGAATGACCAGATAGCTCCCACGGGCTAGAAGAGAACTGGTATTTAATGCCTCTCCCAGTATTAAACTGGAGAATTTTTCCTGAGTCTTCAAAATGGTTTATGGGATGTTTTCTGTCTACCTTTCCTCAAGATGCAGCTCATAAAACCCTGCCCACTCTTAGCACAAAGGGTTCAACCCCAAACCCCATGACTCAAATGATTTGATTCAATGAGATGCACTGTGTCATCATGTGATGCTCAGCTCAGGGCCCATATGTAATCTCCTACACTTTAAAAAAACAACAAAAACCCAACCGAACCCAACAATTATGCAAGTTCAGCTAATTTCAGGTTAGTTTTTCAAATGGATCCTTTCCCCCAGCCCTCCCTCTATTCCTCCCACCACCTCGATCTGAATTTTCCCATTTTCAAATAGGATTTAGAAATCTACCCAATGGCAGGTGGGTGGAGGCGCTCCAGATACTATGTTTATTGGTAGCCCAGCAGTTATTTGTGGTTGACTTTTTTGGTTGCCCACAGGAATTTCTAGGGTGGTGTAAACAGACAGATGTGGGTTCTTTTCTGCTACATAGATCACACCATAGAGAGATATCAAAGGAAAAAAACAAATCCATGAATAATGCACTAGTGGCAGCGTTTGAAGGTCAGAACTTGAAAGACTGGCCTCTGAACTTATTGGTTTAATTGTTGGGTACGGACATTTAGGCCACCGGATAGCTTTTGAAATCAAAACATCACTGAATGGTCTCCCAAATGTTTAGAAGTTCACATAAAGTGAAAGTGGGCTCACGTACTGGCGAAGTCAAAACTGCTCCCACCCCGACAGCACTTCCCCAATCTTAAATGCTAAAGTTGCTCTCTTCCTTTTCCTCAGTGTCACATTGTTTTGCTTTTTACTTCAATGAGGCACCTCCGCAACTATTCCGTGGCTCTTTGCTGCTGTAACACTGGCAAGCTGAAGGGGACGAGGGTATGGGTGACAAGGCAGACCTTTTGCTTGTGTAGATTAGTAAAGCTCCACTGACCTCAGCCTAACTCATATAAACCAGGAAATCCTGCTCCTTGTTCTCTTTTTCTTTTTTGTTTTTACCGGTACCACTACGGAAAAATTACTTTTGCGGTGTGATTTTTGTGTGCCTTGTGCTCTCACAAGAGAGACATCGTAGCTTTTTTCCCGTTGAGATTAAAAAGCAGCACATGATGAAAATCACGTTAACTCAACAGTGCAAGCTGCTAATCATTTGTAATCTGGAATTGCAAGCTAAAGCTTTTTCATAATTTATTTTTTCAGAAGGATTTGTGTATGTTTCTGCCCGTCTGTTTTAGAGCATGGCAGGTTACAGAGGTGCTTAGATTCATGGCTGGACATAGATTATTTTAAGTAGAAGGAAAAAGGAGCCTTGGTTTTAACAGCATTGCACTGTCATCTTGCGGTTGCAGCGCTCAGTTCCTAACCCTTATTTGGAAATGCCTTGAACAAGAATTTCATGTGAGCAGGAAGAAATGGTGATTGCCTCACTCCCGGGGCTTGGGTTTGTTTGGAGGACTCCTTCCTGCCACCCTTGTGACAACAAGACAGACTTAACGTGCCAACTGTTTCCACTTCAGTTCTTTCCAGCTCCTTCCTTCATGAGAAGAGACCATGACCTCCTCCATCAAAACATTATTTAGAAGACTTCATCTCCTCCAGACTTCCAGTACTTCTGCTATGCACGCTTATTTGAAGACACACTTTCAGGGCAGTGTTGCGTATAATCTTTCTTCCTGCCTGAGCTTTAAAAAGGGAATGCTCTACCACTGTCAGCTCCTGATTAGTTACAACTGAAGCAAATCACTTCAAACATATTGGCTTAATTCACTTTATCCAACTTGTAAACACTCTCTTTTTTTCTGCATCTTTTTCTGGGCTGCTCAAGATACCAGCCAATGTGGATTCTCCTGTAGACACTTCCAATCAGCTCAAAAGAGTCCAAAGTGTATGAGAAAGGCCTGAGCTAGGCTTCCCTTCATTTCCAACTGTTGCCCTCCCTCCTACCTCCTCATATCCTCCCGCTGGCCAAAACGAACCATGTTCCAGAAAGATACACAAAAATGCATTCAGTCCCAGTGAAGTCTGACCTAGTCATCAGTGCATAGCTAGAAAAGACGAAATGGTAGTCAGCCTAACTAGTTACTTCAAAGTGTGCAGAATGATGCTACCCCTAACTTAAACTACCTATTCCAAAAGCTGCACCTCTGTCCTATTCATCAAAAGGAAATACGTAAATCTCATATAATTAAGATTTTTCTTTACGCTTTTGCCAATACCAGGATCCAAAACGTTAAGAATCTATGTTTTTTCTAATTGTGTTCTTCACTTGAGTCATATCTCTCAAATTAGAGAAGAAAAACTTACAAGGTCACTATTGTTACCTTCAGTTATTTGGGCTGCCAATACTTTGAGGGAAACGTTTATTTTTGCAGAAGCCGCTGTTAACATCAAAAGTCAGGGGGAAAAAATAACCAGAAATAAACAGAAAAAATAATCAGAAATGGGGCTCAGTTTAGTACTTAGGAGAAAAAACACTGTATTTTGATTAGAATTGTGTTACCATTATTTCCCTGAATGGAATTCAGACTATGCATACTGAATTCCCCATTTTCAGAAAGAACTGCCTGCAGCTTACAATGTTGTAAAATCCTGTTTACTTCAACTTTTTTTGCATGCAAAAATTTTCATGATCTTGCAAATGCATTACCACAGACACACTTAAGCTTTGACCCAAAATCTCCCTACCAGCAGAGGGATCCCCTGTGGGCTTTGGAATCCATTAATGCACCGTTCAGAACACACATGGGAGTTATACCTTAAAACTCCCAGTACATGATATTGCAAGATTCTTCTTCTCAGCTACGAGGTATTGTAAAAAGTCAGAATTGTCTATTTTATCTTTGACCTTTCAAAATGACAACATTTTGGTTTAGCTTCAGAAAAGAACAAAACTTCTTGGAGAGATAAAATGTAAAAAACACTTCAGAAAGAGGGTTGTAACACAGTGGCGTTAGGATGGAAACTTTCAAAACTGACAGCTACCATCAGTGCCACTGCCATTAGGAAACTGAAATGTGAAGAATCTTATCTGTGGTAGATTTAGCAGAGATGTTAGGGAACTAATGTGACTGACAAAGGGTGCATGTAAAGTCCAGTCAGCAGGTATGGTGATGGCCTCAAACCCAGGAATCGATAAACTTCGGAAAGCAAAGCAAAACCAAACCAAAAGCGGAGACATAGCTCACAGTTTGATCTCATCGTAGGAAAAGTTTCAGCTTCCCCAGAAGGAGAAAATACACATGCACACACAAGCCAGTGTCAAACCCAAGCTGCTGCAAGACTCCAAGAGCTGGGTGCTTTGGCTCTGTTTCGGAGAGACCACCTCTAACAGCAGAAGACAGCTTGACGGCTAATTCAGTCCTTCGCCTCACTTAACCAATACGGCCAACAAGGCTGCTAATTAGTACTAACTGTGACGGTGGTTTCTGTGATGTGGACAGTTGTTTGCAAAAAGCTGGACTGAGACCACCAACTCACTTCAGACAGGCCACTAAACAGCCATCTGAGGGTAACCACTAGGTCGCTAGCAACTTGGGTTAGATTCAAACTAGTGACTTAGAGGTGAAAAGGCTCCATATTCAATTACCAGTCCCCTGAGTCATCCCATCCACCCTCTATAGTTATTTCAAAGAGCTTTGGTAAGCAATATCTGAGGACATTACATGTGTTCAAAATGCTAAAAATACACGTTTAAGAGGGCAGGGAAAAGATCAGATCACCCAAAAGTCAATTTTCCTTTCTGTTTAAAAAGAAAATAAAGGGGGAGGCGGGGTTGAAATCATGATTCTAACACTTTAAGCTTGTGGTTTGGTTTTTTGTTTTGTTTTTAAATACTTATAAAAGGCCTTCCCCCGCTTTGAGATTCTAATTAATTTTTTGCAAACATAATTAGAATACTAAAGAATGAGAGACTGTTCTTGGAAAAAAATAAAATATTCCTTTTACTTTTGTATTTTCTAAACAGCCAAACCAAGAGCAGAAAGAAGGGGAAAGTACTTGAGGGTGGGGGGTGTGAGAATGGTAGCAAGAACAAAACAAAATGCAAAAAGATGGATTAAAAAAACCCCACACTGAAAACGACAACTCCTAGGGATTCCATCCGGGGCTTCTCAAACTTGCAGATTTGTTTTAAGAGCGACGCTGCCCTCTGGTACCCTGGGATATGGTATTTTCAATGCAACTCCAGAGGGCCACCAATCTATTTTTTGTCACCTATCCTGGGATCTGACAACTCTCACCAGGGGCTCAGTTAAACAAGCCTCCAGTTTTTAAACAAAGTGGATTTTAATTGAGAAGCACCTGTGGCGAGAGAGTCTACTGGCATTATTAAAAAGCAAATTTATCACAGTGAATCATAGGGGCAGGGGGTAAGGGAGCGAGTGTGGAGGGGGGGTCCACGCATACATCATACCTGCAGCACAGTACCATTCCTTTCATAAGACTCCCTTGAAGAAATGTGTAGGATTTGACTGCACCCCATGAAGAGTGTTTTTCCCAACAAGCTGTTCCCAGGGTGCTGAAAAGCTATCATTCATAAAAAATTATTGAGGGGGAAGGAGGTAGCAAAGGGGAGTTCAGAAGGCCAGGGACACCAGTGGAAACCACAGAATGAGACCCTCTGTAAAGCACGCACCTGTTTGCGGCCACCATAATAGCTTAACTAGAAAGCTTAAAGTTCCAAATTGGGGGGGGGTGGAAGAAGGAGGGAAAGAGGGAAAACATAATGAAAGCTTGTTCTGATATCAAAATACACTTTAACCCATGGAGTGCAGGCTCACAAGAGATAGCTGCAATTTACAATAAAGCACTGACAAGGAAAAATACACAGAACTGAGGAGGACGCGCTTCAGACACATTTTGGTATCGTTAAACAGACACAGGCTTGGGCCAAAGACTGGAAGTGCACCACTTCCTAAAATACATGGCTAAAAGCTCCTGCTTATTAAACAATATTTAATATCAGCACAGAGTGCAGTTGACAGTAAAGAGTAGGTGCCAAAGTCTATCTAAATGCAGTAATGAACTCCTATAACGAAGATTTTAAAAGACAAAGAAAAGAGCATGAACTCACACTGCAAAGACCTGTATTACACACAAATGCTTAGAATTACAAAGAATGTGCTGTAATTCTTATGACATTTAGTAAAATCCCTTGGTGATTTATAACAGTTATGTGTGCACTTTGCCCTCAGTGAGTGGTAAAAGTGATATACTCAAGCCTGTTGGTTTGGCTGGGAAGACTTGACATTAAGGATGACACTCCTCACAGGCATTAGTAAGGATGTTTGTTTTTTTTTTCCCCCCAGGAAGGAGCCAGGCATTTTCATCCACTATTCCCCTATGAAGTGGTTTTGTTGGCATTTTTTGCCAAGATTTCTCAAAACATTTTGAGAGAACGAATCTCAAGTTGAATTGAGGGAAACCACAAGCAAGGGGAATATACATATCTGACAGAGAAGCTGGGTTTAAATCTTTTCTTCTAAAGTTTTCTGACAAGGATAGCTATTGATGCAGACCACTCAAATCTTGTTGAAAAGTTAACACTTCTGGCAGAACCTATCACAAGGGGCCTATAAAAACCAGACCAGGAGGGCTGCCCCACGAGTTTGAAGGGGAACATGGGGTAATAAAAGACAACTGTATGTTTCTTCTCATTAATGCTGTTGGCCCAACACTTCCTCATTTATTAGCGCATACATGTTACTCCATTTCTTTCTTTGCTTTGTTTGTATAAATCAGCCCACTGAACCTCACTTTTAATCAAGGTAGGAACAGTCTATAACATGTGGAAGAAAAAGAAACACATGGTGCAGAATAAAGGGGGTAAGAAACTGAACAGAAGCATCACTTGCTCTACACCCTGTGACTGAGAAAACACGATTTTTTAAATGGTTTGTCAACAATTTCCGTGTTTTTTTTTTTTCTTTGAAAAACATCCCCAAATAAGTTACTTTTGCCCTGCCAGGTGGCTTTGATCTGCAAAGTTTGCCTTTTTTTTTAATTTTATTTTTAAACACAGACAACCTAGACTGTTTAGATCTGTATTTCTAGGTCTAGTCTTTTTAGTCAGCCTGTCTTACATACTCTTCCCCCCGCCTCCACTTTGATTCTTACATATAACATTAATGCCTGAAAAAGTTCTGTAGCAAACGTAGGCATCTTCATTCATGGTTAATCAACACGTAACCTGATGTAACAAATGGATTCTTTTCCCCTAAACGCCTAAAAAAATTTTCCACACCACCACAAAAATAAAATATATTGCAAAGACACTGATCTTGCAGCATGAGACCACAACTCCAGGTGCTTCAGACAGAACATGAGAGGTTCTTATCACTCTTCCCACTGTCTTTCTAGGCATCGCTCTACTCAAATTGAGTATCACTTTGTGACATTTACAAACTCAAAATATTTTCATAAATTACTGGGAAGAGATCATCACTTACCATTTAGCTAGTCAAGCTGTGAATTATATACATAACTAGCCACAAAAAAAGTCCTTTGTCATGAATGCTCGCTTCCCTATTTTTTTGTGAAAAGACAATTTCAAAACCCAAATTGCCCAGACTAACAACTGAAAATCCCCTCTATACCCAGAGGTATATATTGATATTTCAGATAAATTGCATAAACCATATTTCTTTTTATTATTGTGCTGTGAATACAACATAAACATTTATTTTTGAAAAAGAGCTTCAGAGGCCTGTTGAGTTCACACGCTCTGATGTATTTTTGAGATTTTTTTCTTTCTTAGGCAGCATAGCTTTTGTGACTACATACCATGAGAAGAAAACCTCTTAAGAACAACCCCACCAAAAAACAAATTAGAGATTGGACAGTTCATCTTATGACAAATATTGACTATGAACATGTGTCAAAAAGCTTTAAGACATTTCGAACACTTGAATTATTACAAAACACCCCATCAAAACTAAAGGCATTGCATAACAGCTCCACAAGTGGATGGACAGGTTGAGATACTTCTTGAATGACAAAGTGAAAATTCAAACAGAAATTTCGTTTGTGCGAATGCGTCTCTAAACTTACATTTGCTTGCACTCAAAAACTATAGGAAAACTTTAAGTTCAGCATCAACACGTTATGGAAGCCACCTAAAGTTTAAGTGAGACCAAGTGCAAACTACAATGCATCCTTCTGTTGGAGCTTTCGTGATGCCTCTGCATCACTATCAGTGAGGCACTAGCTGCACTTCCAAACTGAGGTGAAATGCCATGCAGCAAAAAGAGGATGAGGTTTATTTTAAATGCTCTGGACTTCCATCTGTCTTAACCTCTAGCTGCTTTTTCCTTTCCTACGACAATACATGAGAAAACAAGAATTCTCTGATTGTTTATTTATATATTTTTCTGGGTTTGATTTAAATATTTCACATAGTTAAGTATCTTCTGAATTATATCATACTTCCAGAATAAGCTGTAAGGCTGCAGAAAATGCTAAGCCAGATAGCACAGCATCTTTGATTCTCACAGGGCACAAGTGCACAGGACTGAAAGAAGTGCATTGTGAATCCTGTCCAAAACAAATTGAGGGTGAAACTACACATTGCTTGATAGTAGCCTGGAGAGGGAAGGCTCTTCCTAAATGATACCCTTGGGATAGGAAACTTCTGCAACTGTCAGAGCCTGGAAGGAATGATGCAAAATAATCATACTCCTTCATTTATTTTATAAACAGGCTAATAATGTATTCCCCATCTTCTACAAGTTCTTCCTCTCACTGCTCCCTCTCACCCTCTGAGATCCATTTTTATTTGTTGCTACTATCTCCAGACTCGGCAGTTCCTTACTCCATGCTAGATGGACACGAGCAAGCAGATCTCAGAGAAATGCAGAGAATCTCTCAGATCTTGATTTCTTTTGTGAACATATTAGTCAGGTGTAATAGCTCTTGAAAACGGCTTGTACAGTCCCTGGAATGGAACAAAGAACACAAAAGCAAATTCAGCAAATTCAATAGTTGGTCTTTTTAAAAAAATAATAAAAATTAGGGATATTTTTAACATACAAACCCCAATGTCAGCTTCTCATCCTCGAAAAAGACTAGCTCTTATCAGAAATCACTGTGAAAGAATGACCCTAGAAAGAAACCAATTAAGCCTAAAGCTTAATTACGGGAAATTTGCAGTGGTTACGATTTGGCCAAGCTACAAGCAACCAGAACTGGACTTTCGAACATGTAAAGCATCGTTTAACCCTAAATGGAGACACTGCTACCAGGTCTGCCCATAAACAGTGAAGATCTAAACATCTTTCACGAGAAACATTTGTTAAATACACTTTCAAAACAGCACGCGGCGGCGACCTCGACGTATTAGAGACGAGCTCTAAAAGGGAATGTGGAAAATGGTGGCCACTAAAACCAGGAGGCCCTTGGCTTCCCCCCGCGAAGGAGCCGGAGGTTCGCGGAGCGCTCCCTCTCCCCCTCGGTGGCGGGGCCGTCAGCACCACGGACAGCGCCGTACGCACTCGGCAGCGCCGCCTCTCCCGCCCGCCCCCTCCCAGTCCCCCCTCCCGGCATTGGCGGGGTCCCGCCCCACTAGGGGTCCCCACCGCCTCCTGCAAGGGCCAGAGATGGGGGATGTCGCAGAAGGAAGCCTTGAGGGTTTTAAGAGGGAAGTGAAAAGGCCGCCCTCTGCATTAGTTCCCAATCTTTTATTCCCCTCCCCAACTTTGAAGATCCCATTTAAGACAGCAAATTGTAAGCCAATGATAAAGATAAGACTAGGCACAAGTATTCAAGGTAATTTCTGGGTAGAGCCCCACCTTTTTCATTTGCAAATATAGGGAGTTTTATTTCGAGTCTTGCTATGCAAACACCCACATCAACCTGAAAACATAAAATCAACTGCTTAAGGTTGTGACAATGGCATTAATTGCTTGAGATTTCATTTTATTTTACAAGCGCTTTAGGCAAAACAAGCCTAAATTATCAGAAGCAGTAAAAATTCAGAGCTTTGTAAACACTTAGGCTTACTTCTCACAATTTGCAAGAAAGCTCTTTAAAAATCCATCCACTTACAATGAAAAACCAACTCCCTATTCCCTTTTAATAAAAAAATAGACCTGAAAAAAACAAGAGGAAAAAAAAAAAAAGACCTGATCACTATTGTCTGAAAGCACTCGAAAGCAATAAGATGGTCACAAGACTTGATCTGACTGTTCTGCCCCTTTACAAACTCAATAAAGCTTGCTTTTTATGACTGATTGCTGTGCTGTATTAATCCCCTAGCATATAAAACAAGTCTATTGGGGACTGGGACTCCACTGGGGGAGGAGGACAGGGAAGCTGTTGTGTTCTGAGAATTAATCCATCTAGGAAAATCAAAAGCCAGCCACGCACAATACAGTAATCAGCATGTTCTCCACTGTGAAAGCCCTACATTTCCCATTTAGAAAACACAACTATTACTCCATTATGTACTGGAACACACAAACCCCTTTTATTTATTTGTGTTTGTTATTATTTAGCTTATATTTATGGGTTTGTGCTATTCCATTGGTGGATACACAACCATCAAGTTGAAAAAAACAACCCATCTATTTCCAACTGCTTGAAAGGAAAAAGGGACTCCCACTGCTTTTTCCACAACTGAAGTTCTTTCTGGATTTGCTTTGTGAACAGGATTTTAACTCTTTATTATCCTAAATAAAAGGCAAATCTAAGCATTTTTTTTTTTCCTAGAGACAAAGTTCATTTTCTGTTCAGGATCATTATGTTGGCTTTTTATTTACCATGAGTTTCCTAAATCGTGGTGCTAAAATAAAAGTGTTTGAAGTCTTATAATTACTCAACTGGAAACAGCTTTATTTCTCGTTGCTATTATTTTTTATGCTCCTTGGCTGGCAGAAGTTTAATTCTTTCCTTGCAAAGCTGAATGATGTAGCCCTCCAAATAAAACCTTTTGTTAAAATTTTTTAAGAGTAGATTTTTTTTGGCCATTTAGGTGCTAGAAGTTTGCATTTTCCACTGTGTTACAAAGATTTTAAAAAAACCAACCAACAAAACCAGCTGTAAATCTTATATGACACAGTAATTAAACTGCTAAATGAATTCTGGCCTAAACACAAGAATTAAGGGTTACAGAAATCATTGAGACACCACAATCTTGAAGACCATGTCTTCAAGAAGAACCAAAACCGTATGTCCTTTACTATTCAGTTTGCAAAAGGCATATACCCATGTAAGAAATTACTTGATAAATCAGCACTTAAACACAACATTGCTTGATATCCACTGAAATGTTCCTGTCAAATTGTTTGTAAAATCCAAGGCAAATACATCCTTTTGCTTACATTCATATTTATTCTTTGTGAAAACAAAGAACACTTCTCCCCGCTTGTTTTTAAAGAAGTCACTAAGAGCAACAAAAAAAAATATAGTCTTTGTTCCATTCGTATTATCTCTTTATATACATCTTTACTTAATGAATGGCTAAAGACAGCAGCTTTATATCATTGCCTCAAACAGGTAACTAAAACGGCACTAGGTCAACTCCATAGTTCAACCTGGTTGGTATGGAAGACACTGAAATCTTACTGTCAACGTGAAAGAATCTTAGTCTTGCTACACTCACTACCAGTTTTAAGCACTACTATACATTTCTCATAGCGCAAAGTACCATGTGTTTTTTTCAATTTTTAAATCAAAAAAATGAATCGAAGGAGCAAAGTTGATGCACATGGCTAAACGTCTGTAGTTTTGCGACATAAACTTGCCTTTCCATTTAAGAAGGGGATTTGATGAACAATTTAACTTTTCTGGGACCTTCCAGTTAGACACAACTGAAGATAAACAAATGTCAGCAATGACACGAGTGCCAGCAACATTTAGCTGTAATTCTTGTTTTGCTTATGTATGGAGGCTTACACTTCTTGGCTGCCAGGGCAAAACTATGGCACACACAGAGTTAACCATGCCCCCCCCCCCCCCCCCCCCCCCCCCCGCCAGTCCCCCTGGTCTTTCTTCACCCCCCTTCTCTCCCCATCTCATTCATGCCACATTCCACAGTGGCAGGGTCCAACAACAATATAGGAGGGTACCCAAAATGAAGAGGCAGGGCCTTCCATTCTTCTGCCTCTCTTGAATTAATTAACTGGAAATGAGTTTTGTCAATGTTTTGGAAAGGCAGAGGGGTGAAAAGAAACTGCTAGAATTAATCACAGTGAGAAACTACCTCTTCAGCAGTCTGCCAGAGTTCAGAAAACCCATGAGAAGTGGAAAATAAAAGGAAAGTGGGCTGACTTACCATCCAAAGGAACAAATAAAATTCAAACAAACACCGAAGTCTCCAAAACAGAGACATGCCCCAGTGCAAAGGAATGTAGCATCTGTTGCCACAACAGATTCAGCTTTGCTTTTAATATACTTGTCATGAAGACTGAAAGGTAACAAGGCAGAAAAGACAATTTGCTAATAATTTAAATACACAGAAGGCATGTTGTGTTTAATTCACTATTTATGTATATCCAGCGTTCCACTGATCCTTATGTAAGCAGAGATATTTAAGCACCATGACTGAAAACAAGTAACTTTCATTGTTTAGCCCTGACTCAGCACAGATCTTTTAAACAGAGAAGGCAGGCTGCAAAGCAGTTATTTCTTTGTTCAGTTGTTAATGATAGTTATCTCCAGGTTCAGCAATGGAAATTGTAGCACATCAATACTGCACGCATGACATCCTTCTACTAACAAAAAAAGAAAGTCATGAAACTTCCACCATCTGAAAAGAAGGATCTTTTTTCCATAGGTTAATTCACCTAGGTATTCAGATAATGTGTAGGTGTCCTTTTGTTTACAACAGAGAGGCAGAACTATTTGGCAGCTTTTCTGAGAGCGAATGTAACACTTCCACCAGACTGGAACTAAAACTGAAGAGACCTTGATTGCCCAAGCAGGGAAAAATATTGTAAAAAAGAAGTCCTCTTTTAACGATTTGACTGTTCTTAATTTCTTGTTCATGACGGCTTTTTCCTGACAGATCTCAGAATTAACTTGTCATCTCGTCTCTCTATCTCTAAACCCATACTCTTCAGGGCAGAATTGTCTGCCAGCCCCTTCGCCTCCATCTGTGCAATAAGCTCTTGGTTTCTCTCATTCCGTTCGGTGAGATTTCGGATAGCATACACTGCCCACTGGTTCACAACTGTTGGACAAAGTTAAGGATCATTTATTTAAATAAAGATGAAATAATGTTTATTGAAATTTATTACTGCATTCCCCTCCCCCTGCTGCTCCCTAATCCCTCATAATCAGAGAAACAGTAGAAATCAAGGGTTAGAAAAAGTAAAACATTTAGAGGCAATGACTCTGGACCTGCAAATACTTGCATATGAGGTAATTTAAGTTTAAATGAGATATGTCCATTAACTTCAGGCAAGTAGGCAAGTTTACTAGGATTTATCTTGAACTGAAAAAAAAAACTCACCCAAAACCCCAACGAAAACAAAATGAACGTCAGGAATTAAAAGGACATATTGTTTCAAACCAGATTTACAGTTAATTGAAATGTTCCAATGATTTTCCTAGTTAGATTAAAAAAACGTAAAACGAAAGTCTGTCACTGTGTTTGCAATCCGAACACTTTAACACTACCCTTCCAATGACTGTCAAACAAAATAAGCTGTAAAAGAAAGGCAACAACTACTACTTTCACTGTAGAAGTTGAAGAAAAGTAGAAAAAAAAACACAGCCAGGTTAACAACTGAAAACAACACAAATAATGTGGGAGAAACTTGAAAATATTTAACTTCTATCTATACCTGGTTCTTTGTGCCTGGGTGCTTTTACAAACTTGCCAACAGAGCAGACACTAAGATCACGAGCAGGTAGCTCCTACTCATGTTTAAATGGGCACAAGCTGCAACTCATTCACCTTCTAAGGTGGTCCCTTGAGGCCGGGACTGAGGCACAAGTCAGGGCCACAGACAAAGGATTTAAATTCCCAAGATTATCAGTCAGGCATCTTCCAAGTGAACTACAGTGCTCATTTCATGAAGTGTCAGAGATGTTAGTCCCAATTCTGCAGCTGAAAACCTATGTTATGATATAATCTTTCCCAAGTTACCCATATGGGAGGCAAGCCATTCTGAATCACACAAAAGTGGTTTGCCTGCAGGGCACCAATTATTTACTACATGTAGCTTCACATCCACTAGAAGAATAATTTACTCACTTTGACGTCTTTTGGGTTGGACAGTGTCTAAGCACAGATAAGACAGTGTTCTTATGGCTATTTGCCAGAGGGTGACTGGAGAGGAGAATGCCTCAGTTGTAGAAGATAGGAAGTTCAGCAAAAAAAAAAATAAATACAGGAACTGGTGTTTCTTATACAATCTATAATGACAGCATTTGGAAAACTCAGTACCACTGCATGCACATTCTTAAGTAGTCTTGCCCTTTTCTTTGCACACTTTGCACTGATTGTTGTGCCCACCTGGCTGCCACCTCCAGCTACCCCTTAGGCTTAAACGCTTTCAGCAGAGGCAGTCTATCCGGCTGGGTTGTGGGATGCACCAGGCAATGTGGATGAAAAGCAGAATGTAGCAGGAGCAGCTTTTTTAATAAAAGGCTCAGTCCTGCCTTCACAAGCTTACGTTTTAAGAAAGAGGAAGTGATAAACTAAGAAAACAGGAGACCAAAAAAAAATATTTATAACTATACTTAACCACAGTACTACTGCGATGCCAAAAGAGAATAAAGAAGGGACTGAAATAAAAAGCACATGAAGAATCATCAACGAAGAGAGAAGGGTTTAAATGAAGAGTAGCTTGGACAAACATCACAGGAAAAATACATGCTAGGGAACAATCCTGCACTGGCATGTATCAGTAAAACCGCCTCCTGCCTTTTATTAGCAGTTTGTATTTATTTTCACATTCAAGAAGCCCAAAACTGACAATCAAAACTGGCGGAGCCGTAACAACTACAGGGTTTTTTTCTGACAGAGTTCTTCAGACTTCATCAGAAAATACGTGCCACATCTCCTTCCTTTAAAAAGCTCTGGTGTGATGTAGTAACAGGAGAGAAATTAATTAAAAAAAAAGCATCATGTCAAAGCCTTAATAGGTGAAAATGACAGAAAATATCAATGTATTCTCTTCAGTCAGGGCATCACTACTATAGCTAAATGAAAAAACAAGTGCCAAGCTACATTTAAGTTACGTAAACTGAGTATTTTCGTTAAAGATTACACTTTAATACATAAACCAACAACATAATACAGAGGAAATAAAAAAGCAGAACCTCATTCGTCAGCTCCAATGGTGAGAATATATTTCAGGATAGTATAGTATAGAGTATCTGAGAAATGCAGATAAACAAAAGCTGATACCTAGCGGGTCTTTCCGAGGTCTGACTTAGGGCATTTCACAAGTGCCAAAAAGTAATGTGAAGTTCTCCCAAGGGACTGTGAGAGACATGCTAACATCCTCCCCGGCTCTGCTCCTGGGATGAGGAGAGGACCTCTCTTGTTGTGTACCTAAAATACAGCTTTCCATAAAATACAACACTTGCATAAATGAATACCTCCTAAAAAAAAATTAAAATAATTTTCAAAGAGTGACAGTCCTCAATCATGTGAAGTGCCATATAGAGAAAAAAAATATTCTCCATTTTTTTTGGTGTCTATTAGCCCTGGGAACAATCCTGTTACCATCATCTTCATGTCCTTCAACACAAACCCACTGTTAAACCCCAGAGCAAATGATGTTTTCCTATTATCATATCCATCCATGCCTACATAATATCTACATCCCCATTATCTTATGAACTCTATAATCGTTACGGCATTTGTCATTATTGACTACTGTAGCTGAAGCTGAAAAATGGTTTCAATAACGTTTTCACTCACTCGAAAACTCCTTTCTGTATGTAGGTCTTCCATTGTAAATTCAGTCATGAATATGCATGATTTCCCTTGTTCGCATGCTGTGTGAGGCTAAGACCTTTGGATAGCTGCGTGCAGACCTAGACAGACTTAAGTGTCAGCAGAGATTAGAGCTAGTCCGCAGCTAATATTCACATTACCCTCTTGCTCCTCTCCAAAGACAGAGACAGAGAGAGAAAATTAAACATATTCTAGAGTCTCTAATCCTACCAACACTTTAAGCACTTTATTGTATGCTCAGCTTTAGAAAGGGAGCTTCTAAAGTTTCCATAGTTACTACAAATAAGACCATGAGCCTGTTTGTTGTGAAACTGCATAAAAGAAACCAAATGTGGCAGGCAAACGCAGATCTGATTGCACAGACTCATCTAGATTTTTCCAAGAGGATATATTGCATTCTGAAATTAATTAATATTATAGACAAGGAAGTGAATATTACAATATCTCTGTTACAGTATAGAAGACATACAAAAGAAAGAAAAAATTTCATTTCGTTTTGCAGGAGCTTAATTACTAGACTACCTGTGTTTTGGAAATGAAAGCAACTCGTATGCATTTACAGCAACGCTTTTCCAAAATCCATCACTACTCTACGCTATAGAGTATGTTATTTTGACTTATACAAACAATACCAAACCTGAATCAACACAGGGGTGTTCTACGCTTGTGTAACATCTTCATACAGCAATTTAAAATTTATCATCTAAACTCCTCTGGGTTGTAACTTCAGTTGTCAGGGAGAGGGGCATACAGGAAGAAAGGAAGAGAAAAAAGTGCTGGCAGCCTGCCCTAAAGGATGAAAAAATTTACTATCTGGAATCAACAGAAGCCAGGAAAACCTATGCCACTAAATCCTGTGGAAGTTTTGCCATGGACTGCAAAAAAGGAACTTTTCACGATTCTCTTGTTTCCTTTCATACAGATTCTGCTACAAGAGGTTGCTAGAGTCAATGCGAGCCATAGCACAGTGACTGCTTTATAAGTTTAATGGTGTCTGAAAATACAACCACAGACCGTCAGGAGTCAGTAACTAGTATCCTATCGCTATGTGTTACTGGAGAGGAGGACTTACAAACTATTTCCCAAAGAGAGAATCCCAGCTTTTCATTCTCATATTAGGATGTCCTATTTGGACTGAATATTATTGGCAAATCTATTGCAGCCATCAGGACCCCTATGAACTGTTTTATAAAACGAGTGGCATTCTATGGATGAAAGACAGTAGATATAACTATTAATGAGGTTTGAATCTGACGAGGTAGATACACAGCAATGCATAAGTAATGCTGAAAACATCTTGCCTGAAAAAGGCAAATAGCAAGTTTTGAAAGTTAAGCATTATCATTAACTAATACAGGATACTGAGGAATTGTGTCAAGGAGAATGAAATACGTAAATCTGTTTTCATAAGTCCCCTTGATATTTATTAATACTGAGGAATTTCTAATTACAACATCCTCAGTGGAGAGTTAGATTTATGACATAGTCTAGACACTTTCTTTTTTGTTAGGCCATTTCCTGCACTACAGTTGATTTTTCACTAATTAAATAACTACTTTGCAAACTCTATTCCTGAAGAGTCATTTGGCCTAATAAGTAAAAACATGATATTCTTTGCCCAATTCTATTACCTTATTTAAATCAGATTTTTGACTATTTAAATATTAGCTTCATTTTAATCAAATACAGGAAGAGATACAAAACCTTATCAAGAAAGACAACCCACACGGGTTGGAACCCTAGCCAAACGGGCTGTTTATGCATCAGTTAAAGCCACCCAGCTTCTGTTAGAGCTGTTCTGGAACAGGTCTACAGGGCTTAAAACCAGAGATCATGAAAATAAAATTCTCATAAATTATGTATCTTTCTGGTCTTCAATACATAATCCAATTATCACTAAAGCTTCTGCAGGCAGAAATGAAATACCAAAGTGTCATGTTAGAAAAATCACTTCCATTTACAGGCCTGAATGGACCACACTGAAAAGAAATAAACCATTTCCCCTTCAAGTCTTTCAGTCCTTTTAAGTACTTTTTTTTTCACAGTAACTTGAAGATAATTCTTCTCACCATTAAAAAAAGGTCTCTAGACAGTTAGTACAACTGTTAATTCACAGTTTAGACCAACGTGTCATGATTGACCATACACAGTAGACAGGATTTTGGTCCCTCACAGCAAGCCAAATTGCTTACGAAGCTCTACACGTTTCTTCCTGTTTACGGTTTTAGTGGTTTTGTGAGGTCCCAGAAGCCGTATAAAATGACAGCAATTTCTTACAACTCTTCCGTTACCTTTTTATATAACTCTTACTTCTGTTTAAGATGTTACCAAATCTGCCTAGAAGTTAGAACAAAAAGGTCTAAAATATTTGGGTTGCCTATACTTTTACTTATTCCACACAATTTGTTACCATCTGTTAATGCAGTCACCACATTCTGGGTTTAAAGGCCAGAAATGGGCAGTGTCGCATCAGCTGGGAAAGTTCCTCCTTCTCCTGCTTGACCCAGCTCTTGCAGAGCAGACACAGCACAACTTATCTAACCTAGAGGCCTCCAAGGTGGAGAGGCACCACTGGATGCTGGAAGAGTCATTTACTCCTGATCACACACTTTAGGGACAAGATTTGTAACACTGGGGAAGTTAAAGCAGAGGTTCACTGGTAAGTCTCACCTGGTCCAGGAGATCAACAGGAGGGTTGGACCATCCATCGTCAAACAAGCTTCAATCTCCACCACTACGTGGCAGCAAAGCTTCACTGGACGTGCATGGAAGAAGAGGTCTGCAGCCAGCCCTTTCCTCCTCCTCCTCACTGGGACGGGAAGACCAGGGTGGGCTGCTGATGCTTACTGCAAGCACTCCCCGTGCAAATTTGCTTCCACAAAATATTTTGGTAAAGACAGAAAGCCTTTCCCTAAAAACCTAAACCGGGCCTTGCAGCTCGAATTCCACTCTGTAGAATATTGGTTTGCCAGAGAAAGATCTCAAATGATACTTTCTCAGAATAGACAAATGGGCAAAAGTACTTCGTTTAAAGTGGTCAAAATAGTTTCAATATTAAGGTAACGTTTTCTTTACTTCACAGACTACAGAAATTAGGAAACACCCGTAACAGAAAATAATTATACATTAAATATTTTTTTCCACTTCCCACACCAATAGCTCTCTCCTCCTCTAGCAAACATCATCTTTCTGTCCAACTGCACTAATATCACTCTGAACATCCTATACATTATCTGCAATGATAAGCTCATTTCTTGAAGTGTTGCTTCTTTAAAATGGGGCTGCTAATCTGCTGTATAATCAACTGACAGGCATGTTATCTCTCATGTGTAACTTTCATGGAAAGTTCACTCACTTAAATATCTATTACCCATGGCCAACAGACAGACTTCAAGACAAGAATAAAAAAATATACCTCTCTTGCCCAACACTTCTGCAAAGAACAAAGATGATCAAAGGTCAGCCACTCGTGGAATAAAGTCTGTCAATTCTGTTTCATGTACAAGATATTTTCACACCTTTTTCTGGAAGATATCCAGTGCTGACCAGATTTCATTGTGTCCCTAAACAAACTATTCCTGTGGGTAAATATTCATTGGAGCCTGTGATTTATTTCTGGTTTAGATCTGGTTAGAATGTTTGGAAACAAGATTAGATTTTTTTTAAAAATTAAAATTCACAGATCATAATCAAGACACTTGTTAAGCACTTTTGCATGAACTAAAGAGAGAAACTGAGGTAGGTATTCCAAACTTCACATAATTATCATACTTCTTCCCTCCATTCATATTTTTCAGCACCCCTTCTGAAGCATACGCACCAGAGCTATGTAACAATTTCTGCTAAAATTGGCTATATGGCTGACTACATGTAAAATGCATTTGCCTGCTCCTTCTGGTTAGTAATAACTCAGAAAAGTGAAAAACAAGAGTTGCTCTCTCGCTCTGAGCTATGCTCCCAGAAGTACAGCCCAAGCTCTCCAGGTCATTCAGAAACAGGTTTTCAGCACTCCCCAACTCTGACACCCCGAGCCATCATGAGGCTAATTCCTAGTTCTAAGGCTTCACTGCTTTTAGCTACATACTCAACCTCAGTGACGTCCAACTAAATGGTACCCAATGCTCACTGAAGCACCATTTACTACTTCAGCAATGTGGGTTACTAAGACATTTCTGACCTAGAGCACTAGTACAGAAATACTAGGTTAACAGATCACACAATGCACCATTAAACAGTATTAGATACTCAGACTGCTATTAGTCTTTAACACCTGCCAGCTAAACACTTAATCCATATTTTAAGTGCCTCCTTTGTCCCTCCTCAGTGGGACTTAAAAAACCAGTGCCAACACATCTTAGTATACTATGAAATTAAGCATGAAATTTCGGTTGAGTACTCCAGAGCTACAAAATCCATAGTACATGTTTAGCTATGTCAGGCTGGTTTTATTACAAAGTTTCTTAGGCCAAAACTTACAGAACTTAAAAAAGTCCGAAACAACTAAGCTATAACCTCTAGTTTGTTTTACTTTTTCCTATACTCAGACTTGTAATACTAGCTTAAAACCATGAATATGACACATTCACTTTTGCTGCTTAGGCTGCCAATTTTTTTTAAAATTATGACTTACATTTTTTAATAGAAACCCATAATTTAGGAGTAACTATAAATCATCTGGTTTCAAAAAAAAAAAAAAGAAAAAGGAATCACACTCTTGATAAATCTCGAACTAATGCTCCACAGTTACAATATTCTGTTCTTACAGTCCCTTCTATTACACTAATCCCATTTTAAGAATTCATGACAACTAAATCTGCTGGTTATCTATAAGAGATACTAGAGACTTAGCAAGTTGTTACAATAAAAAGAAAACCCTTCAATTGCTATTACCCAACTGTTAAAAATGCCTTAGCTTATCTTCTTTCCCCAGGTACAGAAAAAAAATGCAAAATTCCATTAAGTTGAAACTCATGTATCAGATTACTATTAAAACCTACCGCAAACATTGAGATGTAAAGCACTAAAGCAAAGGGGGATGGTAACTGTGTTCACAAACAGATTAAATATCAGGCAGAGTGCAGTAATTTTAAATTTCTTTGGACATGTAAAGAAAAAAGGTCCACCTACACACAGATACACATTTACATGCATGTATTTTAAAATGATCTCTAAGGTCCCTTCCAGCCTAGGCCATTCTATGATTCTATTTTCATACACATAGGAACAATCAGCTTTTCTAAAATGCTTTAAAATAGAAATTAAAGAGGTCAATTAAAACATTCAAAAACTGGTCATCAGACCTAAAACCCCACTCTAATTAATACCCGAGATGTGGTCAAGCTAATTATAATTTATCACTCTAAAATAGATGACAAGATAGGGTGATTCGCAATTTGGACAGAGGCTGTTGTTCTATTTATAATCTCTAGAGACTCATCTATTAATATCAAATCTGCATGCCAGTCTATCTTTCAGCACTGTACTTGAGCATTTTATTGATTCAGAGTCTCTGAATAACTTATGCGGCATAACTCCCACCCCTGCTGCTTTTGGTAATTTCAAAAGTCACTTTATGACAAATAATCAAAACAACGAAGGTAAATGAAATTCCAGCTCCGGTCTCATAGATACAAGATGATGCTCAGTGTGCATCCAAAAATAACAAATGGCTGTCTTGAAAGATGCAACTAAATTATAACGAACTAAGGGTCTTCTCCCATGTATCGCAAAATAGCCATTAGCCACAATTACATTTGCATGGTTGCATCTCCTTGAAGGAATCTCAGAACACCAGGAGACAAGAACAAATCAACAAGGTCAGTGGAATGAACTGCAAATACTTCCTTAGTGAGAAAGGACACGCTAGATTTTGGAAACCATTTCAGAAATAGAACAAAGTCTAAACAAAGATCTGTGGAAATGAGGGAAACCAATTTAAGGATCAGGAAGGAGCTACGCAGGATGATGCATTCACCAGCTGAAGTAAACAGCTTGCTTTAATAATAGTGACCAAAAGTGGGACAACAGAGAAAGGTCAAAATAAAGATATTATGCAAAGCACTGACCATATGACATCTGAATATTCTTAGGAGGCATATAAGAAACAATGTCAAGAAGACAGACTGAAATATGATAAGGTGGTTGTAGAATGCATTCCATTCTCAACAATATTTTTGAACCACTCCTAGCTTTATTTAAAAAAAAACAAAAACCCTTGGGTCTCAAATTTCTAGTGCTCCATCTCAGCCCAGAGGGGAATTTTTCAAAAGAAAGTCTACAAAAAAAATCAAGCAAGCTGTTTAAGCTATAAAAGCAGTGAAATATTATATTTTCCCTGTTTCTTTTCTTTTTTTTTTTGGTGCTCCTAGTAACTAAAGATCCGTTTTCTTTCAAGAATTCAAGCCTGTCATGGATTTAAATCCACCAAGAGGATTAGGGCAGCGGACAAATATGACAATATTTAGTTTAGAAATACAGTTATTAACTTTAATTTCTCACTTTTACATGCATGAGTTGGTGCCGACAGAGATTACTCTTCTCAAGGGATTAGAAATATTATAATTTAACATTTGAAATAGCCTTCTTGCATTCTGTATACCTCTGTTAAACTTCCTCCAGCTCTAAGAGGGACCCTGTACATCACACGTTTGTTCAAGATGGTAGCGGCACTAACTGGAGCTGGGTAGAAGTGAGATACTGAAAAACAGACTTCACATTTACATTTCTGCAAATCTGATTTAGTATTTTACATACTCTCAAGAAAATACTCCCCCAATGAATTCTGAATTTCAGTAACCATCCTGCAGATGCACTAAAGATACTGCATTCTGAAATTATAGAATCAGCAAATGCAAACACACTATTAGGAATTAGAACTTTTTTAAATGTCCAAACACAAAATTTAATCTATGGTCACTTCTGCAAGAAAAGAAAGGGACAGCACCTTCATTTTTTGAAGTATCTTTTCCTGTACTGCACACTGCATTTCTTCTGTAGTCTTAAGTCTTTTTCACCTTCGGAGAAGGTTGCAAGAAGGAAAGAGAAAATTTGTTCTGGGTGAACAGTGTGGACGATATAGCTAGTAGATATAAGAATATCTCACACGGAAACTTCACATTTTTGTTTTCATTCTAAAGTAAGCATTTTCTTGCAATAAACGTTTCAGAAGTGCAGTCTTTGAGTCAGAATTTAGATCTGCCAAATACTATGCTTAATGTGGTGGGTTTTTTTGCTTCGTCCTTCACCTTTAACTGAGTTCTCTTCCAAAGAGTTTGCAACATATAGAAAATATAAACAATAGATTAAGACATGGAAGTTGTATTATCCGAAGCCAATGTCAAGAGTGATTTAAAATAAGATTAGGTTACACAAATGCCTCCTGCATCCTTTTCAACAGTGAGTATGCACCTAGATCCTCTCCTTTCAGAGCTTTACAATAATCCCACTCAGGACACTTTATTCAATATCCTATAAAGAAGGTTCACTTAGAATACAATCTAGACTTCTTTAGTCCATTAACACTTTTATAAGAACAAGACTGGTTACTTGCAATGTTTCTTTCTAGAGTACAAAAATGCCTTGATACACAGTGACAGAAATCAGTATTGGAACTTCCCAACTAAAACTGAAAGTAGCATTTGGGAATAGCTGTGTTTTTCGCCTTTCACCAGGAGAAGTAACAAAAAGGTTGATGCCTCCTGGGAATCACTTAGGAAACTGACCCACTACCGCAGCCAAAAGACCCCCACACCTTAACATACAACACTGAGGGACTCCCTTGCAAGCCACAGAGGCCCCTAGGCTCCATAAATATCTAACAAAATATAGCTATAAAGAATTCACAGCAACTGTCAGGAACAGGACAAGATTTAGTCTGCTGAATAAGGTAAAAGAAATAAGCTCCTCTCAGGCTGTTCTTGCTCAATGAATAACCACAGTTGTACCTGTTCCAGCTTCTAGTCTGACCAGTTCATCCGAATATAATTGTAAGATATAGAGAAGGAGCTAAGGTTTATGCATATGCCAAAACCCAGAAGTCCTCCACTCCCTCTTTAAAGAAAAATACTCAGCACACAGGAGAGCTGAATTAGTCTAAGCTGGAGAACGGCAACACAGCAATTCCTTCTTGCTTGACCATTTTTTTCATCCTAGTTCCATCTACGGTAGCTGGCTCCCAAGTGGCTGATCTTTTGTGTTTTCTCTGGCATTATGAAGCTCAAGGTTCAGGCCAACAAATTCCTACTCTTCACCTGTGCTGACAAGTCCCATTTCTTCACTGACGACCTCAACCACTGCTGGGTCACTAAAAACTATCTACCTTTTTAGTTAAAGTCACAGTGACACAATCAGTACCAGTTTACAGACCATAAGATTGTAATACTGCTCTGTGTCCAAGCATAAAGGCTGCAGCAGCAGCAACTTGTGATAATGCAGAACTGAAGGTCTCTACCAAGGAATACACTTTCATTCAGCCCGGGCAGACCTCAAACTTATTTGTGAAGCAAAGTGTCAATGGCATGAGGAGAAGGGTAATTTCGTCCAAGTGGGCAGAACTTGACTGGGCGAGAGGAGGTCACTACTGTTTTCATCAGTAGTCTAGGCTCTTTGCACTGACCATATCCACTGAAATAACATGATTTTATGTAGGCTTATGAAAATACAAACAGGTCTTCTCAAACTACCAAATGCATTAGCAGTGCCTAAAGTGAGTTTCCAAAGAAAGGCAACCATTCCTGATGTAACATTATGCTGTATTTTCTCGCCAGCATACATGAGATAGCCACATTTACATAAAAATGCTCAACTGTATGATGGTTTACTCTAAAAAGTCAACTCATACTCCTATTTTTGATTTCTACTGGCTTCTATTCAGCTGTGAGGCTTTTTTTACAGTATGAGGCCTGTTTTAGGTTGCACTCTGTAACGTAAAAATGTCTGTCAGCTCCCCCAAAACTCTTTCCTGGCATCTCACAAAAACAAACTACCATTGTTGCAGACCATAGCAACTCAATTTCTTCTATAGCTTTAGCCAGAAGTTTCATGAACCACAATTATACTTGCTGTTGCCATGAAGTCAAAAGTATTTTCAATCTACCTCTCAGATGACTTTCAGACTGAATATAATAGAAGGAGCTTAGGGAAGGAGTATCTGAAAATTAACTTGTACTTTCTACATTTTCATCCATTATTCAAACTAAGGGGTCTATACAGGGATATTCACAGCAAACACAGTTTTTCCCATTACAAATGCTGAAAATTTTTACTCATACAACATAGCCAGCTGGGTGTTTACCCATATATATAAACATATATGCATGTGCATGTACATACACACAGTCGAGTAGGATATTTTTTCTTCAAGTATGACTACTTTTGGCTAACAGAAAAACACACCTGATTAGGGATTAATGTAACATGGACACTTACATAAGGTCATTTGAATTAAATTCAGACATTCACAAAACCAATTTATCGAAAGACCTGCTATAAGAATCTCACGAGAGGTAAGGCTGGCAAGCATCCTGTAAAAAGAAGAATATTTCATCTTCAAAATTGCATTTCACTTCTGATGTTCAAGTTTTACCGCTAAAAAAAGGTTTTACCACTTTTTTTTTGTTAACAGCTATTACATTGCACTACTATGGATAATTTTTTTTTTCCTAAAATAGCAGTAAGTATTTCTAAGGACAGCCATTAAATTACATACATATATTTAAAAAGTACATCTTTGTGTGCTACTCATGAGTATAACATTAGGAACTATCAAAAAGAACCGACAACTTAGATAAGGCAAACAGAAAAGTTGGCAATAATAAACATTTTAGTTTATTTAAAGTTTTCATAAGCACCTTTTCTGCATGATTACAGTTAATAGTCTTTTGATCAGAATGGGCTGGCCTCCCTCCTTATGTTTGCCTTTTGCAGGTGGAATCTGTGAAATGAAACAGAAGCTGGAAGGAGTAGTAAAAACTTAGAATGACGTTAAAGACAAGAAGAAAAAGAAGGGCTCTTGTCTGATGCTAGAGCCCATGACAGATGATGAAAAGAATGGCTCAGAAAGAAAAATCAAAGATACATCAATTTAGAACACTTTTTCAACCCAAATCACCTGAAAAGCAGGATCCAGAGTAAATTTTTTCCTGGTATTACCCTGATAGGCATCGCCAACCCACTCTGCTATTCTATGGCAGGTTACAAAAGTGAAACACAAGACTCTCAACTTTTCAGAGGCAGAACAAGAAACTGAATTTTCAAACCCCAAAATTTATCTCACGAAAGATCCTCTCCACAATCTAAAGGCAAACAAGACCACTTGCATTTTGAAACACACTTTTTTTCTTCTGAATACAGGACAGTTATGATTAGGATACAGCCAATCCAAAATGAAGGATTTAAAGGATGTAGAAAACATGCAAGTGACATTCAACCTTCTCTGAAGTTTAAGTCTTCAGACCCCAATGTCTATAATGAACTGCATCTCCTCAGTTTCATTTTGTTTTTCCCCTGTGCTAAAATTCTAATAGCTAACAGCTGAGCATCTGACATCTTTCAGCATTTCTCCATTGAATTAACTTGGAACCATGCAAAGTTACAGAAGCCGAAAATTTCAAATATCAATTTAAATAACTGCAAGACGTACAGCAAATTGGTTCTTAACTGTCCCTAATCATCTTCACATTTGTTACTAATGAGGATGGGGTTTTTTTGTTGCTTTTATTCATGAAATAACCTGAAGGAAAAAAATACTATTTGTTAGTATAAATTGAAAAGATACAAGACTCCCTGAGATGTAATTAGACACAATAACAGTGTTCCCAAACTGGGCACTGAAAGATGAATTCAAACCTAAAAAGTTAGAAGCAATGCAAACAAGTCAGTTGAACTTCAGCTAGCAATCTTGTAAGTGACGAACCTCCTGATATTTCTATGCACCTTAGAGAACTGTTGAGGATCTCAAAGGATGCAATTTTAAGGTAATGACAGGTTTAAAAAGGAATTTATTTTAGGATAAGAGCAGACTGATTTCCTCTTTCAGTATGGTCCCATACGCTACAAATAAGAAGATTTATCAAAAGTTTTCTCCTCTCAAAGGTAATAAAAAGCTCTTTTAACATCTAACATGGCAGTCCACCTTCTCCTTATGAATTGCATACTTTAGGGAACTTGGGGTTTTTTCCTTATCCAGAAAAAAGAATCCTATCACTTTTATCACGAAAGTTACATTTTTTTCTTTGGAAAATTGTGTATGTGTAATTTGGTGGCAAAACTTAATGAAATATAGAAAGCCAGTGTTATCAATTCCGTTTTCAGTAGAAAACATATCTCCAACACACATAAAGATCAAACAAAAATTGGCATCAACAAAGACTTCAGTAAGAAATCTAGGAAGTCCTTATACAAAAGCAGCCTGGATGAAACTTTTTCAAGCTGGCTTTTTCCAAGCAGAAATCGGAGTAACACAGCCTGAAGGCACAAAAACAGGCACTAGAAACAGCAACATAAAGAGAAGTTCCTGGACATGACTCTCCAAAAGAAGCATGGCTGAGAAGCTTCATTGAGCTTTCCCTTGCACCTTTTACATCATCTTGGCAACTGCAGCTGTTCTGATCACTGAGTGATCATACTCAAATTTTGAACTCTCTCAACACCCAGCTCAAGAGCTGCCTAAATACTTCATTTGATTTAATCTTTACTTGGATCTGAGCAAAGCCTTTGACACTGTCCTGCATGACATTGTGGTCTCCAAGTTGATAAGATATGGATTTGATGGATGGGCAATTCAGTGGATAAAGAACTGGCTTGACGACCGCACCCAAAGAGTGGCTGTCAATGGGTCCATGTCCAAGTGGAAGCCAGTGACAAGTGGAGTCCCTCAAGGATCAGTACTGGGACCAGTCTTGTTCAACATCTTTGTCAGCGACATGGACAGTGGCACCAAGTGCACCCTCAGCAAGTTTGCCAACAACACCAATCTGTGTAGGGCCACTGACATGCTGGAGGGTAGGGATGCCATCCAGAGGGACCTTGACAGGCTGGAGAGGTGGGCCCAGGCCAGCCTCATGAAGTTCAACTAGAGCAAGTGCAGGGTCCTCCACCTGGGTCGGAGCAATTCCAGGCACCGATATAGGCTGGGCAGTGACTGGCTTGAGAGCAGCCCTGTAGAAAAGGACTTGGGAGTACTGGTGGACGAGAAGCTCAGCAAGAGCTGTCCGTGTGCACTTGCAGCCCGGAAAGCCAATCGTATCCTTGGCTGCATCAAGAGGTGTGTGTCCAGCAGGTCGAGGGAGGTGACTCTCCCCCTCTACTCCACTTTCGTGAGACCCCACCTGGAGTGCTGCATCCAGTGCTGGAGCCCCTACTACAAGAAAGATATGGACATGCTGGAATGTGTCCAGAGAAGGGCCACAAGGATAATTAGAAGGCTGGAGCACCTCTCCTATGAAGGCAGATTGACAGAGCTGGGGTTGCTCAGTCTGGAGAAAAGAAGGCTCCAAGGAGACCTTATTGTGGTCTTCCAGTATCTTAAGGGGGCCTACATGAAAGCTGGTGAGGGGCTTTTTAGGATGTGGGGTAGTGATAGGACTAGAGGGAATGGATTAAAATTAGAGATGGGTTGATTCAGGTTGGACATCAGGAAGTTCTTCCCCATGAGGGTGGTGAGACACTGGAACAAGTTGCCCAGAGAGGTGGTGGAAGCCCCATCCCTGGAAGTTTTTAAGGCCAGGTTGGATGGGGCTTTGAACAACCTGATCTAGTGGGAGGTGTCCCCATCCATGGCAGGTGGATTGGAATTAGATGATCTTTAAGGGCCCTTCCAATCTTGACAATTCTAGGATTCTATGAATCTATCCCTGAAAAGAGAAGAGAGATGAAATACATTCACTCTGGATCACAAAGTCACAATTCATGCCATTTTAAGACATTTCTATTTTAAGCAAGCAGGCTTTCAAATGTTAGTAAGAGCAGTGCCCTGGTTTACAATCATCGCAAAATGAATTTGTGCCAGAAAATACTGGGTGCACAGAGAAGAAAAACAGTCGAATCTCTGCAGAGGAATATTAGGTAATGGAGCCAGGCACCTACATGCTACTAAGGACTTTGTGATGTCTAGAAGTAGCAAAATATGCTGCAAAGAAGATGGAAGTAGAGACAGGTACAAACTGCAAACTCCTCTTCTGCTTCCCTGCATAAGATGTTCTGAGAACACAGCAGATGAGGAATGTTAGAGGCAGGAGAGAAGCAGGGAAGCATTAACTTCACTTAACACAATAGCACCTGGAATGGCTGTAAGTCAAAATGATCAATGGAGTAGTAGCCAGAAGCTGACACAGCAAACTTCAGGCTAGTCCCCCCTCCGCTTACTTTTTCACATACCTGAATACTGTATGCTACAGCTCAGTGGTGAAAGCTCATATTAAGATGTGTCATTATGTCTAGTAAGCCTTTAAAAACCAAGTAAGTAAAGTTTTATCCTCTCATAATAAGTTTATAGCACAGTTATAAAATGTCAGCCTGTATCAAAAGGTGTAAGAAATTCCACATTACTTGAAATTCAGTAAAGGCTCCCATGACACTTTATTTTCATTTAAGATCGTAAATTCCAACTCTACCCTTTGAAAGCCTCAAACTTTATCTTCTTTTACTAAGGGTTAAAATGAAGGATTAATCCCAGAAAAAAAATTCTAAAAGTCATCACACACCTGTGCGTTCCAGTGAAGGAACAGTAACTCGGGATCAAAACTCCTTCCTAGGTTTTCTCAGGACTGCTCTTCTGCCCTTCCCACTGCAACCAGCAGTGCCCCTTACCTCAATCCAACTGTGGAAGTACAACTCTGCTACTCATTGCAATGTCAAGAGACACATTTTCAGGTCTCCAACTATAGGAATAGCGAGGAATGTGAAAACCTTGCATATTAAGCAACAAATTGAATAACTCTGAGGATATTTAACACGCGATGCTCATCCACCAAGCTTGTTAACATTTTGCTATCAACTGTCCCTACATTACTTCATCCCTTAAAGACATGTTTGTAGGTAGATGATATTTTACAGCACACAATTATGAGAATATGTAATGTTTTCTCAACTTTTTGGTTTGTTTTTATGACATTTGTTAAACAGTGAGCTTCTTCTGACAAATTAATTAAGAAAGCTTGGTTCATGTGTTGAGTATAAGAAAGCTGACATTAATTCTAGACAGGAAAGGCATTTGATTTCTAGATGCGCTTACTAGAAACCTACAAGCAGCTAACGATTAGATGACAGAAAGCAACAGCTCACCCACTGAACACATGAGCAGGACTACTATGCAGGTCATGAAGACACACATAAGTTTGCTTAACAACTATTTATCCTCAATATAAAGTTATTGCCCTCTAATAACGATCTATCTTGGAAAGTCTCTGCTCTTAAACTACATGAGAAAAAGTCCCAAATAGGAAGCACACCATTTATGTTAAAATCTCTCCAACATTTCCGTAATCTGCAACATTCATTCTCTCAACTATACACAATTTCATTACAGCTTCCTAGCCCCCTTTCTGTGCTTGGAGTAAGTTCTCCAGTCAGACTTAATACAGAGAATTGATAAGGTATTTATTTCAAGTCTACTGAACAGATTTCAGTTGAAGCAAAGCTCAAAAATCTGATACAGGGATCAAACGTACTCAATTCAGATTTCTATCACTCTGAACTGACACCTGTAAAACAATAATGTATATTATTTCAGGAAACAGAATATAAGCACAGCAAAGCTTACTTAGAATCCAGTGCATGAAAGCATATTTATGAGTTTGCTCACTTGTGAACCAAGCACTTAAATACAACCTAGAAACTCAAGAGGTTAGATAGGAAAGCAATGCTGACGTAAATATATTAAACCCCCACCTTTTCTTATGAGTCATATTTAATAATTAGATTTCTTTTGTAAAGGATACAAGGATTGTTGTCATCAATGCTGCAGTTGTCCAGGATCAATGGGATGCCATCTAACTCATAAACCTAAATAAAAGCAAAAGTTTAATTTAATAGATGTCTCAACAATACTAATGATGCTTCATGCAAGAAATATCTAAAAACCTAACAGGGATGTTTGTTTCATCAAGTTTATTAAACATGTTAATATAAATTGCAGAGTAAATCTGGTATTATCAGCAGTAAGTATCACAAAATAGCAACACAAATAGACAGGAATTTCACACTGTTCCTCCATTTAGCATCTATTTGACATGAGTAATTTCTATGTCACGCTTCTCACACGGAGGCAGAATAACCTATGCTTATTGACAGCTCATGTGCGCTTCTAGGAGAAAGAACCAAAAAAATTACTGAGTGGGAAAAAAAAAAAGAGAAAAGAAAAGTTGAAAGATACAAATACGTATATTAGTATGGGGCCAAGCATCTTCTCCGTCTTCTGTATCTACGCAACCTTCCAAAGCGATGTATTACCTGTATGTACCTAAGCAAAATTCTTGATGTCAAGTAAGAGACACTGACTTTTTCTTGGATAAGGTGTTCATTATGTTATTAGCAAATCAGCAAAGATGAGATTTATAATTTTTTATTTTCTATGTATACATACATACACATGTGAATTCACTTATTACATAAATATATTTATGTGAATGAGATTATAACATAGAATCTTAACAGACTCATACATACATATACACTCACATTCCTAAGAACTCAGTAAAAGATGATAACAACAAATATGTAGCATAATTAACTTAAGAGAAGTATATACCATATGAAATTTATCAAGACTTCTCAGGTTACACCACACATCTTTAAGAAGGTGTCATTTATTTAAATGAAAACCTGTTCTAAACTAGCTGCAAAATTTCAACCTTGCTTTAAGACATATAAGCATTTTTTTTTCTTAAAAATGCAAAAGGAGAGCATAAGGATTAATTATTTGTACTATTTAAGCCAACCAGACACGGTCCTGAAAACCTGATCTGGATTTAAGCAGGGAAGGGTTGGACAAGAGGTTCCTCCAAAAATGCCTGCCAACCTCAATCATTCTGTGACAGTCAAACTATACTTGACCAAACCTTAAATTCTTCAATTCCTTAAAATTTAATTTCAAACAAAGAACTGGTGGCTAAAGGAATTTAGGCAGAATGTCAATTTAGCTTGTGGCTTGATGATGGGATTTTTCTCTTCCACCTTTTTTACCCCAAATAATACTCACTTTTATGTACCATGCAAAATAACATATCACAAAGTTTACACTGCAAGATGGATCAGCTTCCTGAAACCCAAGTTCTACAGTAAGAGAGGAAAGTTGGGTAGGGGAATCCTTAGATGTTAAATCTAAAACAGACTATTGACCAGGAAAACTGAATTCAGAGACAAATCGATCACATCCCTCTTACAGATCCCTTTTCAGAGAATCTTACTGCAGAGTCTCAAGCTCTAACATGAGGAAGCAAAAGACAGATTGTATATACAAACAGACAAGGCTTAAATGTAAGAAAAGCGAAGAGCAACGCTAGCTTTTAAAACCTAACTGGCACATCTGTGCTAACATGCATTATTAGACCTACAAGAAATAAAGTTAATAATGCAACTTTGTAGATATCCATTTTTTTCCACAGAAGTTGTGTGTTTCTCCAAAGGCCATGCACCCTGTGTGATGTCATATTTCAAAGCTTAAACAAACAATGACCTTTCAGTAATACAGTACTTGCACGTGCTTGGGAAACATTAGTTCTTTGATTTTCACACTGTAGTCAAATTCTCATATGCCTACAATTTTACCTTTTATTTCCCATCAGCAAAATGCTGAACAGTACAAATTAATCTAGATTAAGTGCTGTCAACTGAAATAAACCATGCAATCTGTTCCAGTTTGATTCAAACGAGACGTTTGGTTAACAGAGTAAGTATTCAAGGAAAGTAAAATTTTAATTAAAATCCACACATGCTTCAAAAAGTTACTGTGGGAATATAATGAGATTCCTTGAAAGTTAAGTGGGAACAGAAGCAGCAAGCCACAGCCTTAGTGATACCTTAACAAAACCCAGTTGTTACCTAACACTGCCTTATTATCTACTGAGAGTCTCTTGAACATTGTACAATTAAACCGTACACATTATTTGACCGAATCAGGAGTAGTTTTTGTCACCATGGTGCCAGCTTTAGTACGTCACCTTTGACTTACTACACAGTGAAATGAAGCAACAAAAAGAAACCTTAAAAAACACCCACTCAGGACAAATCTGTATACTTCTCAAAGTGACTCGTGCAGCCAAGAGCTCCGACTCCTGAGCAGTCACTACCAGAGAAGCTCCAGTCCCTGCCAGCTGAACCACCAGGGATCCACCGAAACGGCATTTTATGGTTACCTAAAATTCATTCCAGTCTACTGTAATGATCTCAGCTGCAATGTGAGCCAGTTCAGCAATTGCTCTGCAGGTAGCAGAGCCTTTTCTGCAGCAAAAGTGCCACAGATAGTCAAAGGAAAGAATCACTGTCCCCCATCAAGCTGTTCCACTTGGATGCTCAGTCTCTCAACTCTTCACTCCCATCTGTCTGCAATCTCCCACAGCGGCAGATTTTGTAAATATCATGAAACAATCATCCCAGGTTTCAATCGCTTAGATTTATTTGAACTATATTGCCCAATATAAAGACATCAGTGATTTTTTTCCAACTAATTATTGTCCTCAGAGGTTTCCCATTGAAGAGAAATGTCTTGCGAAATGCAGAGTGCAGAGTTAGGCGGTGGACCTTCTGCAGCGATCTACTGGGCTTGGGAAAGGAATCAACACAACCCTCAAATCTCACTTTAAATAAGGTGCAAAAATATCCTGGGAAGAAAACACATAGCGGCTACTGTTAAAGTGGTGAAATGTGAAATCTATCCCCATTTTTGAAGAAATTATAGATAGAAACTAAGCAGTAGGACATTTCTGGTGTCTGTCTTGTAAACATAATTGCTCACATTGGCCTGTGTTGCAAAAGATCACTAAACCTATTCTCCAATTACATTACTGCCAACGTAGCTGGCCAATAACGTGGAACTGCATTGGACTAACTAAACCATAAAGTTATTTTATTATTAAGAACTACAGTACTTTATTCTGAAATACACAAACAGTAAATGAAGCTACACTTTATGTGTAGGTTGAAACCTTGACCACATTTAAGTTAATTACAAAGGTTACATAAGACAAGTTAAAATTAAAAAATACATCTCTGTGCTAGTGATGTCTAGTGCTTCAGTCAAGTCAGTACCAAAAATCTTGACCTCACGTTACATCAGTTTCTGAAACTGTTTTCTAAAAAGCAGAAAAATGAAACACCCAGAATTTAAAGGCAGGTACCTGTTTCTGACAGTTAAAAAAGATACTTTCACAACACAGTTTTATATTGCTGTCCCACTTGTTTTCTACACTTGTCTTTGAAACATAATGAAGATCGGTATCATGCCAGTGAGAAATTTATATGTTTTACACTTAAAAGAAAATGTCTTCTCCAGTGACAAAGTGACTGCTAGGATTTTTCCCTCTCTCACTGCACCTGAAATTTAATAATCTATTTCAATTACTTAGACATTAAACAGAAGCCCAAGTAGACAGAGGTACTATATAAATATTAAACAAGAGCTTATGAAAGTGACCAGCCCAGCCCACATATGCCCACTGCTCTCATGGCCAAGGAGCAAGTATTTGTGTTTTATTTGGATGGTTTGGGGCATATCAGTCCCACAGAAAAAGCTATGCTTTTTCTCTTGATTACCAATGAAGACACACAGATCAAAATTAAAGCTTTGTTATCTTACAGAATTCACATTTATTGACCAATATATATGGTCACTAGCATAATTAAGGATATCTGCCTGAACAGAACTACTTTTAATAACCTCCCAGTAGGTTCTTAGGAAGTTCACAGAAGTAATTATCATTAACACGATCATTCACAGAGGAGCTCAGAAAAAGTATAAATTAACTGTAGACTGTTTGTTGAATTCTTCCCTCTAGCAGCAATGGAGCCAAGCTCATGGGTAAGAATACAAATTCTCCAAGCATGATAGTGCTTGTTGCTGAATGTGCATGCATCTTGTAAAATGCACAAATTACAGTCTCCGGGTCCAGCAACTATAGACAGTAACAGAAAACCTCCAGCAAAAATAATCTCTTCAAAGAATCATTAACACTTCAGGCAACAGAAACTTTACCTAGTCAACTAACAGAGTACTATTATGGAAAAAGAACTTTTTTACCTTTAGATAATAACAGCCTGAACATATTTTATTCTTCCACCAGAATGGGCCTGATTTTCAGTCTTCAATCAATGCAGAAGGCAGAACAAGAAATGTGTTTGTTTCAGCCACAAAACTACTTCTTAGAAGTTTTGTTTTGTCTAACTATGGATAAGCAAAAGGAAATGCATTGTCACAAACAGAAGTTTGCGTAATCCATGCTAACACTCACTCTTCTTTTTATGTATTACTGACAAGTACATTGACAAATATACAAATTTCTAGTTTAAAAAGTGACTGGGAGCAAGAAGCACATACTCTAGAAACAAGTCAAAAATCCAGATATGTTATTCATTACAGATCACTAGTTTCCTACCAGAGAAAAAAAGTCTGTCTCCAACAACGTTTCGCTCCAGAGTATTAAACAACAATTCATATTATGGAACTTAAAAGAAAAAAGGTTTCTGGGAGCAGCAAAACTGGCAAATTTCACATTTTTATGGACTTGGCTCCTTCACTCTTTGCAATGATCTTAGTTCTGTCACAGAGCTAAAAGTGTCAAAACGCACAAAAAATAGCTGTGGAGAACAAGAAACTGAGTTCTGTAGAAAAAAATAATTTAGAAATCAATTTGTAATTGTTCGTATTACAGCATTAATTGCTTCATCAGCATTTATTAAAAAAAAAAAGAAAAAAGAAATGGCACGTGGTTTGGAGTTAACAGCTGTGCTGCTCAGTTGCCAAATGTCAGCCTCAGTTTGCAGTGGATCGGGGATTAAGTTGCCGCTTCCCAACTTACCCTCTCAGAGCCACTACTTTGGGTTTCTCATTTACTTATTTGCTGACTCTCATGAGGCAAAACGTATAACAAAGACTGTGCTAGTTGAAGACCCTTCCATCTCACTCTAACAAAAACAAAAGGGCTGCAACCACAGAAAAGAAAGTGTTGGCCCATTCTTTTCCTCACACTAGTTCAAGACCAGATTTTTTCTACCCTAATATGACCTCTTCTTGGTTATAAAGATTAAAATAAAATTGCCAGAGGCAATTTATCAGAGTATGTAATAAACTGCAACAGTTCTAGAATAAAATAGGATTCTTGCCCATTGGTGGAATAGTACCGCACATTCACCGACTTCACATGACAGAGAAATCTTAAAATAAAAATTATTTTGGATGCCAGACCACTCATACAAATTTATTCCTATAAACTCATATAACTTTGAATTAATGCCTGAGAGTAAATAAAAAGGATTCCTCAACTGTACAAACTCAGACAACGTCATGTATTCTAGAGTAAAAAGGTACAAATTTTGCACACTCCAATATACTGAAGAAATATCCAGGCTGACTGGAAAGAAAATAAAGGAAGGAAAAGAAGTCAAGTCTAAAAACCACAATTCAAGAGAAAAAAAAAAAAAAAGAAAAAGAGAGAGTGAGAGGGTAAACAACATGGTTAACCTACAGCAGAAGCTTGCTAGTGAATGCAGTAACCTTAAATCAGCATCAAGGAAAAAAATATGTTCTTTTATCTACATCCAGGAAGACAAGAAGTAATGGGCCTAACATACAGAACATGCACATTACCCACTCATAAAATATTTTTAACAGTAACAGTTAAGTAAACAGTGCAATACACTGAAACACAAGTCTTGAGGATTTGTGAGGTAGTCCCCAATATTGCCAACTTCCACAAATGACCTGACAAATCTTAACCATGAAAAAAGTCTAACCAGTCTTGTTCTGGACAAGTGAATGCTTACGACCCTTTAAATCTCTTCTGTCTCTAAGTCTGCATGACTTCTCAGACAGAAAATCATACTAGAATAAACCATGCCAAAGAAAAGCGACGCAATGAAATCCACATTGGGGATTTGTTGCCAATCTTTTGTCACCTTTAAAGATATGTTTAAGTCTTATTTTTTCTGAATGTACCACAAGAACTACATAACGAATAAGATATAATATATGCCTGCCACCAAATGGAGTGACCAACAGGAGCCAATTTTCCTCCAAGACTTGCTCAACATAATCGGTAATCAGTTATTAGACATCTGGAGGGAATCCAGCATTTGATTTGAGTAACAGAGAAGCTTAATAAGAGTAGGAATACATCGACTGGTTTGGTTCACAAATTGGCTCCTCTGCATGGTACTGAAAAATGTTATTTCATTTTTTTTCATTTGTGAGTCTTGGTTTTAGGGTTTTTTGTTTGTTGTTCCAAGCAGCAGAAGTGACAGGAGACACACAGCAGATTCTACTTGAAAGGACAAAAGAACACTTTAATCTCTTAGTGTTAGTGGATTCCTAGGTCTACTGCAGACTACTGGCACTTTGGCTTAGAATAGAGGCAGCTGTGGCTTGCAGCAATCAAGTCTATTATTGGAGTTCACCACATCCTGCAGATCTGCTGAAATACTTGTGGACAGAGGCTCCTTTCTCCAGGACACCACAGCGGACTTGCTTAGCTAGTTTGAGAGCTCTTTGCACTAGCATGAATGACTTAGAAAGCAAAGAGATCTTTACATCCATTTCAGTCAAGGCAGTGTCCCCAGAATACTCTTCCACCTACTACAACATTTAGGTAAGCATGTATTTAACATTTTATTGTTTGAAACTCAGAAATCACAGCAACAAAACTTGTTGCTCCTGCTACATGAATTTCAAATATATTCTTCCTCTTTCAGTATTATTTCCCGAAGACACATCAGGTCTATTTCAACTCCCCCAAAGGAGATGATCCGTGCCTCTTTCTGTGAGATTTAAAAAAAAAAAACCAACTAAAAAAATCTCAGATTCTAAAAGTGGGATTCCTTTCTGATGTCCTCAATTTATCCAAAGAGAATTGGTTTAGATGATGGTTTTGACCTTACTGAGGAGGAAGGGAACATGAAGGTACCAAGCATGCAATCAGGACTGAGCCAAAGCAAGCAGAAGCTAGAATGTCCAGCTACTAGAAGAGGTTAACAAGCCATCTCAGTTGCTGAATAACTTTTTCCACTAGTCTTTCCAAGAGCAAAACACAGGAGTTTCCAGCCATTGAGATGACAACATAAACACTTGAGAATTCAGAATAGGTTCCCGCAAGAGACAGTAACACAACTGGTTCATTTGTTTTTTAAACAATTCAGCTTTCATCATTCACTTATTTACAGTTCCTGAAACAGAAGCCACTTTTCAGAAACAAACAGATGCTGCTATGAAGAACAGGCTCTTAGATTAGTATTTTTTTTTTTAGATTGAGGTCTGCTGCTTAAGGTGGATAAAGTAAGGTCCAATACAAGATGAATTTCACTTGATATACACAATATTTGCTAATACGGTCTTTGCCAATCCTGGTAGCAACAGTAAGAGAAAACAACCATGATAAGCATCATCCACTATTACACCTCTCTGCTTCATATCAGTTGAATTTGTACAAATTTGCATCAACAACATGTTTCTCTACTTCCAGTCACTCACTATCTTATTCTCAGTCCACTAAACCCAGTAATCAACACAGTCTTAGTTTGCTGATTTCAAACAATTACAATAAAAGAGGTTCTCCTCTTTTTTCCTTTCACCAGAACAACAACAACAAAAAAAAAAAAGGTAAAGGAAATTAAGTATAAGAATTAGCTAAGTGACTAGAACTTGGCTGAGGACACACGATATCATCGACATTTCAAAATTGTATTTTCCAAAGCAGAGTGAAAACCAAAGACTTCAAAATACTCCAAAGTTCTGAAAAAACACAGATCTGAAGGTTGGATTAAGTCATATGATTCATTTCAACCATTTTAATCACCATTGTAATAGGAAAGTCCAAGTCATTTTGGCAAGTTGTCACTGTTCTGGTGGCCCCGGTATTTTTGCCTTCCATGTCAAGCTTACAACATTTTAAGCATCTTTCAATTAAAATGAGAGACTTCGTTTTGTTGGTTGTGTGTACTGGTTTTTTTTTGGGGCGGAGGCGTCGTTCGTTTTTTGGTTTTGTTTTCCATTTCACATTTTATATTATGTTGTATTAGCTTTCCTTCTGGAACAAAATTCCAGGTATTCCATAAAATATTCCAATTTTAGAAATCATTGACACTGACAGAAACATAGACTACCACAAAACATTTCTGCTGAAGATTTCCTCAATACCATTTCACACATGACCACACACTCTTCTAGCCAAAATCAGCACAAGGGTCTTGTGACTTTATTAACCTCTTTGCTCTACTACTTACACCTGTTGTGGTACTTAATTTCTCCCTTAAGAGACCGCACACCTGCTTTGCTGCTATCTTCTCTCACCATTCCAGTTGCTCCTTGAAACCCAGTTCAGCTGAAATATCCCCCCAAAACATCAGCTGCTTACAACTTACGGTGAATGGGAACAAAAAAGGAGGAAAGGCAATTCAAATTCAAACTTGGTTTTGAGGAATACACACCCTCACTGAGGCCACATGTATCATCACTCTCCCACATTACTACTGTATTGCAAAATTTCTTCCAATCCCAATATGAAGGATTACAACTCTTCCATGGAAACTTCTGAATTCAGCAAGCAAGAATAAATGCCAATCAGATGTTCTGCACTCTAATGATTTTTGTGGTGTCCAGCATTACTTAGCATTCTCCTTTCATTTCACTTTAGACCAAAGGTTTAAAAAAATTCAACGTCAGACATATAAATTCATCTGTGGCAAAGGTACAACAAAACTCACAATGATGAACACACAAAACTCAAATGATGAAAATAATGTGCAAGAAAAGATCTCGGATGATTTCAAACTGTGCAAGCATTTGTGCTGGTGATTGCTGCGCTCCATGGTAAAACTTTGCAGCTAAACACAACAGCACGCCACACTGAATTGCAGCACTTGGAGTGCACTGACAGACTCATCTAAAAGAAAAGTACCACAACCACCCAAGTGGTGGCAGTTTCCCATAATTCCCCAGAGTTTCCATGAAGTGACTTTAGTAGTGATAAGGTTTTTTTAAGGAACTGTAAAGAATAAGTTACTGACTATATTTTTATCACCCCAAACTTGACAGCCAAGGTTTGGGGGTGGAGGGGTGGGAGGAAAGGAGAAAAAAGGGAAAAAGCCAGAAGGCTCGAGTATTGGAAACAGCACATAGACATTATTAATGGCACTATTCTCTGTTTCCACATTCCCTTGTAAGCAGAGCTTCCACGATTTTAGTGACGGGTCAAAGAACAAACCATTAATTTTCTGTGTAGAGGATGTGCACTCTATTACACATTACATATAAAACCATCCTTGATGACAATTAAATCTTTCACTAGGTTAAAGCATAGCAAAATAAAGCAAGTGTTTCAGGAAAGGACTGTAAAATGCCTTTCTAGAATGCTACAGAAATTGCAAAGGGTAGACTGCAGGACCTGGTTGACTGCTAAAGCCAGAAGACAGTTTAATGATGTTTGCTGCTTGTGTTTTAAATCAGACCAGACAGGGAAGCCTTCAGAAGTCAGCAGCCAGCCATACAACTCCACCGCTTAATACCACAGTAAATAATACTACTCACTGAGCAACGCCAATTTCACACTCCATTTTATACGAAATGTTACATTTTCCAAGAAACACATAAATAACAGAACTATGATTCTTCTGAAAGAAAAAAAAATCCAATTACAATAATTGCTTTGTTTCAGAAAAACTGATGCGGTCTCCATTTACTGCAGAGCAACATGTACAGCCTACTGGGGACAGTTTCTAAGGAGGCTACTGCAGGTGCAAATCAAGTTGGGAGCTCGGAGGAAAGAAGCTTTAGACATAAATTGTTCTGCTGAGACGTATTCACGACTTCTAGAAAGCAAAGCAAGTACAATTCCTTTCAATTTTTTAAAAAGTAATTAATTTGCTTCCTTTTGTACAGAATTTCACAATCCTGTACAAAATATCAATTCTGGTCTAAGTACTTCCCTGTAAAGCTCTTCAATTTCTTCCTCCATTTACTTGAACATTCAGGGAAGAGAAGGTTGAAGTGTTCAGCTTAACGTCATAGTGAGGACTAGGTGCTCTTTTAAATATAATCAAACATCAGGCTCTCTTCAACCCTTTTTCACAAGCTTTGGATATTCAGCTATGAATTTCTACCCATATCACCTAGAAGAGAAAAATTAAAACCTACCACATTTACCTCATATGTAGTAATAACAGACTGACTGACAGGTGCTGGGGTTCCCAGATTTAAGTTTCCTATGCCCCTTCTTGTTGAAAAGCATCTACTGCAGAGTAAAACAAATGGTCTGAAAGTAGTATAAAAAATAAGAAATTACCATAAATTAAGTGACCGTAACATGAAAGAGTAACTCTTGTTTCAGTTTAGCATTATTTACAATTCAGGCCAAACATACATCTTCATGACTGAAATAATGCCACAAACTACTTCAGCAACATTTTTACTGAGACAGCTGTAGTCACATTTTTATGAATAAAAACACTCCTTGTGGTTAGAACTTTGCCTGAAGACACTCTCTTGAAAAGAGTATCCCAGACAGGCTAAATGATTTCTCACATGCCGAAACTGAACATTAAAAGAAAACAGAACACTTTGTGACATGTGTAAAAGATTTCATAGTATTAATACAAGGGAAGCTCTGGCACAAGAGAAACACCTCTCAGTGGAAAAAGTGTTCAAATACACTTAAGAGAAGCTTTACTCCAGTTAAGAATCAGTAACACAATGTATCCATTCCTCTCACTTCATGGCACCCTGTGAAAAACTGTGACTATTTCAACAAATCTTATTTTATAAATCAATTTTTTTAAATCAAATTTGATTTGATTTCTCATCGGTTGTGTCCTATATAAAGTAGCCATTTAACGATAAGTAAAAGTGTACTAATGAAGGGGTTTTGAACTGCAAAGCTATTACAGAGTGGCTGGCAGCACTGTGTACTAATAGGAAACTTGGAAAATATTCATGCATGGGAATATGACAAACCAGCCTTCACTGTTTAAAGAGAAAAGTATCAACCTGTTTGTAAACCAGTACAGCTGCATCAAAGTGTTACTCTTTACCAGCTTAATTAAGTAAGGGGTGGAAATCCCTATGCACGCATACTACTCAAGCATTTAATGTTCCTCATGTTGCAGAACAAAACAGGTTTTGCTTTGGTTTGGGGTCTTTTTAACAACTTTTATACAAACTGAACCAAATCCTCAATAATTCCAAGATTTTGCTAGTAATGGTGTTTCATTTTTAACTGAAAAGGTAATCTGCATGTTGATCTTTTAATGGCTGCTTATCATTCTTGATACTTGCAATCCTTTTTTGTTAATGTAACTGCAGTTAAAAGAAACTGCTAGAGAGTTTTCCCACTGACAATCATTACAAAGTGTGGCATCAAGTTTTCCTCACTTTTCCATTATAGTTTTGGGAAGTCCCAAATTGCCAAACCACAAAAGGATTCAGAAAGCAAGCCAAATTGTACTCTGGGCTACACTAGCATAATAGTTCAATACTTGGCCCCTTCCAGCAGTTCCATGCAAATATACCAACATGTGTAAGAGCAGAATAAATCCTTGCACCTTACACTACATCCCCAGGAGAGCTGAGGAAATTAGTCTTCAAATGACATGGTCCACTTGCTTCATAACCCAGCTCAACTGCATTCTGAAATGCCACTGCTGACTCTCAATACCTATCCCCCGGAGCACCCTCTGACAAAGAGATGAATGCACACTTAACAAACCTCTCCTGCAGTGTGAGAGCTATCTGTGTTTTGAAAGCTATTTTCAAGGAAAGCAAACTACAGAAAAAGGCAGAAACTACAGAATGCCACGAGGTTAATACAGGAGCAGGGCACAGCAGCTTCAAAACCATGTGCTGCAATTCAGGAGATGTGCAAATGAACTAGCAATGACTTGGCAAAGGTTTACCACACTGAACGTCTTGAGGTGGAGGTTTGCATGGCCCACATCAATGAGACCCACAACCTAATTCCTCTTTACTATGATAAAAGTAAGTACAAGAATTATTACAGGAGATGCAGAACGCAAGGTAGAAGGAAGGAAAAGAATCACCACCCTCCTGTTAGGTGAAAAATACACTGGTGAAGTCTGATGCCTGCAACAAACTTGGGTCGTTGCAACTCATTTCAGAATTGCTTCTAATTGCATCAGTAAGAGACGCAGAGGCAGGATGCCAGGCTTCAGCACTGGCTTGCAGTTGTCACTTCTTGCTGCGCTTGTCAGATGGTCCCTGAGGAGCTGTTGGCTCACGACAACCTGCACTCCCTCGGACAATATCCAGGAAGGGTTGAGTACATAGTGTAGGCCAAGGGAAGGTATGGGAAAGGCAGTTCTGTGATTTCATTTTGGTGGGGGAAGATTAAGGCAAAGGAAGAGAAGCCCGTAAAGGAGAATGCTGTCGTGCAGATGTGAGCCATGTCAAATGCTGCAACTCACCCTCAAGGCTAGAAATGTTCCCTAAGACATTTTACTTGCCGTACCCACTAGAGACTGGCCTGGTCCTCATGTGGCACTGACTGTGTTTCTTTGCTGGTGATCCAAACTTACAAGAAGTTGAGCAATTATTCTCTGTATTTCCCTGAAATTCTAAGACTATGCATTTTCTTTTAATGATTTGCCAAGCATAACCTTTGCACAGGATCAGATTCTCTTATTAAGATAAATTCAGCCACCTTGTTGAGATTAAGATCAACTTTACATTTAGAAAACACAAGAATCCTGATATTGTGATTGATATGTCTATAAAAGCCATATATTCAGTATGCATGATATACAGTAACTCAGGCATGCATGCTCTAGCACTAAATTTCATGCTGAAAGCTTGCTAATGCCCCAGGCTATTGAGCGAGATGATACATGAAGCTCTACATAAGGAGATTGCATACTAGTTTCTTAATTTACGTCTAAATTACAACTACCAGAGGTTTTTCTAAGTATTTGTGTTTCTAAATGTCTTGCACTCTGGTAATAACAACTGCAGGTACTATGAAAGTAAAATTCCTAGTTTGTAGTTGAACTCATATATCCAAGATGAACCAAATTCTAAGTTTTTTAATCTGTAAAGGTAGTGCTCAAAGCATTTTAAAAAAATCCATAATATCCTTTCATATGGTTAATTTACATGAAAATATTACTGTGCAAACCTATGTGTATATATATCCTCAGGCACTAAGCCAACTGTATATAAAGTTTCAAATGTTCTGATTAGCTTTATTTATATTATCTCCTTTCTCGCAACAGATCATTAATTTAACCTGATTACAGGTCTGTACCTATAAAGTTAAGACTGCAAGTACCAAGTGAAAACTAAAAAGGGTTTTTAAGACACAGTTAAGTGTCTTAAGTGTTAAGTGTATACTTCATTAAGTACATATATACACATCACGTTATTAAAACTTCATTAAAGGAGACCTACACATGATCAGCAACTCCTCCTAGGAAGCCCATAAAGAAAAAAAGATCTCATATGAACAGAGCTGGAGGGTATATTTCAGTAGCTGAAATTTGTACCAAAATAAATGCAATAATTAAATTAGAGACTTTTTAAAAAAAAATTCTTAACAAGTAACTTTTTTTTTTAAAGAACAAAGAAAACTTCTATAGTAGTTTATTAATAAAAACCTGTTTTCTTTGAAGTCGATTTTCAAAGGGACAGATCGACACTTTTATAGAAAAGCCTGCAGGAGAAGGTTGACAGTAATGGTGGGTCAGAAGGTGAGAGGAGAAAAAGCGTTGATTCAGAACCTCAATCAGCTGCCACCAGATTGATCTACTGTAGAGGCATTAAAATTTACATTTTTACACTTAAAATTAAGGAAGCATTTTTAACCTTTTTTTTTTCTTAGCAGCTACAAACTGTAAAAGCTCTTTCAAAAATGCATTAAATGGTGAGGGGTTGCACTCAATGACCTCACAGGTCTTTCACAACCAAAATGACTCTATGATTCTATGAAACTGTGTGACTCAAGAGCTGGAATCGAAAGGCGACGCTCCCAACCACCAAATACTCCAACTGGATCACAAGTTCCAGAAGAACTGGCAGCAGTAAATGCCCTCTCAAATTGCATCAGCTTCTCATCACTGGAGCTGTGGGGAACAGGCAGAGCTGAGACAACTAAACAGACCTGGTTGGAAAATACCAAGGTAGTGATGTCTAACTAAATTCAAGAGAATTTAAGTTAGATGCAAGTTCAAGGGAACTTAGAAGGTTAATGCTAATTTTCACTGAATGTTTCCATCTATGTTGCAGACAAAAAAAAAGCATTTTTTCATTTTTTAATTTTTTTTTTAACCACAATACTGAGCAATTGCCTAAAATAAAGGCCTTCAATTTCCCCAAAACTAAATGCACAATCACAACTGCTGGGCTAAAGGGTGAAAGAATTTTTAGGAAAGTTGGAAACTGTCCTGTGGAAAACTGCAAGCCCTGACCAGCTCCATGGGCAGCATCCCTCTTTTTCTAAAAAAGATGAGAAAAATAAATAATCTATTTTGGTGGTAAATGTTGCTGTTTACACTTACTAAAAACCAACACAAATATCACCAACTTCAATACAAATTCACTTAACTCCACAATTGTGCTCTAGAATAGTAATTTTTAGACCAAAATCTAAAACCTCTTATTTGTCACACGTAATATTAAGCTCAAACCAAAGCAGACTGTAATGCTAAAACACACATAAAAAGAAAGCAACTAATATTGATTTCAGTTTATGATATATACAAAACTATTTTCTCAAGATGAAGCTAATCCTCATATTAAGTCCAGTTTCAACGTTTCATTTGAAGTTTCAGTCAGATTGTAATAACTTTAAAACATTAAACCAACCTGAAATATTGCACCTACCACCTCAAAAATTATTAGTGTGAAACAAAGCACACTGGATATTTTTACCTTAGAGGCAGCCAACTACCTGTATTTTTTTATTATACCTAAAAGCAGCAAAATTGTATTTTTGAAGTTACACAAGCAGAATTAATCTCAAACTCATATTAAAATACTGCGACAGCCTTGGTTATACCCATTCATATTGCAAAAAGATCCCTTACACTGAGTGTTCTGTTCCTCAGGAATCCATCATCAGGGGAGTATAATTTCCATGTATCATATCATAACTGAATTGCACAGTGGGATACATACATGTTCAAGACTTGTGCATTTTTGGCTTCTGTAGTTTTCAAAGTACTGCTGATTCACAAAGTAAGATTTTTCAGCCACTGTAAATTCATATAATTGATGTTCACACATTATTTTTCATGTTTTCAAGTATCAGTGTTGTTTTTCCTTTTCTCATCATTAAGACTGCTGCATAGCTCATAAAAAAAAGTTCACTGAGAGATGCCAAAGGGCAACATCTTGCCACTAATGACCAAAAAAACCCCTAGCAAGATACACAGAGTTTACTCTACTATATACACATTTTTTAAATTTAACAACATGACTTTTTTCAAGGAATGGAACAAAGTTACGATTCTTACTCAAGAGAATAACTAGTCTGATATTTGAAAAATCTTTCACAGTATATATGAGTAACACAACCTAAATGCTTGTAGGAAGATCAGTAAATCAAAGATGTACAAAAGCAATGAGTTTCAACCAAAAATAACACCCTTCAGTATTTTTCCGCTTCTGTCATAACAATCTGAACAAGTCTGACCAACTGTCATTATGATGTGTGAACTTGGAGACATGAAGTTTTAAACATTTAAACGCTCAGTAATGAGGCATTTTTTATCTTCATGACTTCTTTACAGAAATACTGAGCTTTTTTGTTTAAAGAATGGAATTTTTCCAAAAAGGAGTGTTAATGTAAATTGCCAAAATAAAGATATCAATAGACTGTAAAGGGAATATTATTGTCTGTTTTCCCTCAAAATACAGACAGAAGATCCTCACTATTTACGAAGTCCTTAAACAATGTGAGAACTGAGATCTTTTTCTAAGATCTCCTTAAGCATTACAAGAAGTTCTCCTCTCTTCATCTGTTCTCTTCACCACCACATAGATAAAAGAAGGCACGAAAAGCTAGGTCGGTTTCTTCCAATGACTGGCTGTTCACAGCAAGAAGATTAGATAATCTGTAGTTATTAACAGATCCAAAAGTGATTACCACATATGTATATGATTACCACATATTGCAGTCCTCATAATATCAGTGCTCTTCAGAGAGCCCTGCATTACAAGCAGAAATGACAAATGAATGGGATCCTTCAAATAAGAGCTGAACAGACAGAATCTTTGCCTACATGGACACGTGCAGCCTTATTTGCCATCCGCCACCATTCTCTCTTGCAGCCTTTAAAAAAACGAGGCTATTCAAGTACTTCGGTTCCCTTTGGACACTGGCATCACCAAACTTCACTCAAGTATTGCCTTGCTCAACGTTAAGCAGCTGGTTTACAATTTAGAACAAACAGCATCACCCAATGGAAGAAATTCAAAACTGCAGATAACAGTCATTGCACTTTCTCTTCCCACAACACAAAAGAAAAAAGGAAAAAGTGGGGGGAATTAAAACACACAAACACTTGTTCTCTGTCTGAAGACTAGGTGTTCTGATACAACCTCAACATCCTTCAACAGGAGTTTTAGCAAACGAATTTCAGGGCTGGTAACAAAAATTATACTGGCTTGAAGGCACACAGGCAAAGAGAAATAAAGACTTGCACCTGCTTTTTTGACAAAGTAAAGTCAGGCTGAAGCCTGCAAGACATTACTCCTCTACTGAACCTGATGACGGGCTGCCAGAGGAGTGGAGGCAGCTAGTAACCAAACCTCACTGTGATGAAGCAGAAACTAGACACCAGACTCCTGTAACCACATTTGTAAGCTTCTGTTTAGCTTGACACTTCTCTGTTTTTGGTAGGAAAGTTACTATCAGGACTCAGTGGCACTCACTCAGCATACTGCTTGCTGATCAGCGGTTAGGGATCTTCCACCATCCCCTTCCATAAGCCTTCACACCAAGTCTTCTTCATGTCCTCCTCACACTGAGCATAGCACAGCGTACCACAAAAAGTAAGAGTTACCGCAGTGAATTCATCACAAAATGTGCTTCATCACATATGTCATGCTCCAGTATTTCCTCAATGAAACTGTTTTATTGGTTCTTCCAAAACACGGACGGAACTGACAGATTACAAGTAGTGGTGGCCAAATATCTCAACGCTCATTAAAACAGAAAATCTTCATTTTTTTCCCCTTGTACCTATGTTTATAAACCTTAAGATTGTCATAAAAATACAAGCTGAGAAACTTTAGTAACTCACAGTAACCGAAACTTAGTAACTAGCCAGAAAACACGACAGGATGACCAATTCTTGTGCTGCTTGTAAGCAGAAAAGAAGAGAAAATTTTATGTATCCAAAAGCTATCAAGCTCAACCCTCACAGCCTTACATCAGCCCATTGTGAAGTATGGTGCAGCTTAAAAAAAAACCCACAAAAAATAACCCCACAAAACAACCCCCCTATAAAAAAAAAAAAACCAAAGAAATTTTATGTGGGATGAGACTTACGAAAAGATTGGAAAACCCAACATTCATGCTGAGGTTAGAACAATGAAAAGCAACACAGAAATATAATGAAATTTCCTGTTGTAGTAACCGAAAGTATTTGTCACTCATATCTGACACCAGTAAACATGGAGAGAATTTCGACTAACAGCTCAGATCTGAGCTAGAGAAAAGAGTATTCAGAAAGGTAGATACCCTTACACATATGGTGGTCTTGCTCCCAGCAGTCAGTAACACTGGCAAAACCCATGAAACGTGGATAAACTCCCTTCCTGCAACACAGGGTATGGTATGTCTTCTGAGCCTTTTTTAAAAAATATTAAATTAGTCACATCAGAAGGTCACTATTATCAGGTTTAGTAACCTCAAGCAAATTGATTTCTTCCCCACCTACTAAACTAGCAAGAAATACTGTTGGCTGATATGGTGCTCTTCACTTAACTGAGAATGATATATGGAACAACAAAAAAATAAATCTCTGAATACCTCAGAATATTTTGCAAGCTACTAGAACTTTAACATCCCATGTTTTAGTAAAGCATCTGAATCCAAGCTGGAGAAGGTGGGGGGAAAAAAAGAAGTTGTCATGACTCCCAGACTCCTTTTTCTAGAAGCCAGGCCACATCACCTCCGATTTTTATAGGCCTCATAAACCTGGAAAAAGAAATGACTGATGGAGATCATCGAGGAAAGCAGAGACATTTTCTGACTTCAGTGAACTTTAAACCAGGGAAATTTGCCCGACAGATGCTGAGGCTATTCTTGCAGAGAGAGAGAGCACCTGCAAATCCCAGAAGAACAGTCCTGTTTTGCTAAGGAGGTCACACACCAGCAGCCACCTGTAATATTCACAGCACAGCTGTAATCCCTCGTTACAGGTTCATGCAAATCATTCCAAGCAGCGAGGTGTGCCACACAATACACCTTTCAGGTACGTAACTACCTCAGGCCATTCTGCGCACCAACAAGTCTAAAAAGCCCACAACACCACGAAATACACTATGGTGAACACCAAGTTTAATTCATGTCTGCCACACATACAGTAACTACTACTCAGCCCATCAAACCAGGAGAGGAGTCACAAGAACCACTGAGATATCATATAAAGGTCAATACCTTATTTTTACATTTTGGTCTGGCTTAAAAGGAATATTTTTACATGAGCTGCTCATCTTAAATAGGCACATTAAATATCAGTGCTAGAGATGCAGTTTCAACACTTAAGTGCTTATTGTAAGTTTGGAAAAGGTCTAGGAATGGCTGCTTGAGAACGGCATGCTGAGTTTTCCTTTAAAAAGGACTAGAGTCCTGTGCTGCACCTCAACGGTGACAGGAATCAACACCAAATAGGTTTAAAAAACACTGGTCAGAGTCAAGAAGAGACCAGCAAGCCTGTAAGATGGTACTGACTGTTGGGAAAAGTATGCAGAGCCAGTTTATCTTAATTTTCAATGTTAGGAGACATCTGTTCCTCTTCCTCTTTTCTATTTTCCTTTTCCACTATAGATCAATTAATTTCTAGAGCTATCCAATATCTTAATTAAAAACATTATGAGCTTCACAAGAATAACCCTCCTTCCACAATCTTTTATTCCAAAATGCCCAAGTTCTGTTCTTGCTTTTGGCAAATGTATGTTGCATAAAGCCATCATTCTACATCCATCTTCACGTTGGCAAAAGGCAATGCAGTTTCCAATTACGCATATTCAAGGTTCGGTCAAAGTCTCAGCCTATGATTCATGAGCACACAGCAATATACAGATTGATCTTTACACCCCTTTATCTGTAAGACGATAATCCTCCACGTGAAGCAGGCCAATAATATACTAAAAGGGAAGTATGGTACTGTGTGTGTCAGTCTTTACTTAATCATTGAGGATATCCAGACAATCAATATGTAAAGATCTCTCTATGTAATATGTAATTTAAATATCAAGTGGAAACTATTTAAAATAAGACCTAAACAAAAAAATAGCTGTTAAAATTACCTTTAATGTGAAACTTTGGCTGTACCTAAATGAATCTAAGTTCCTTGCAAGAGAAAAGCTTCTATGTATTATATCAAGTGAAACTGGTCAAACTGGACAAGTCATGAGGAACAACTGGATCAGTTGTATCAAATGCCAGTAACTGGTGGGGCAGAAAGGGGAATAGGAGCAGGACAAGCGGGAACATTAACTTGTTACCTATAAAGGGGCAGCACAACAAAATAAAGTTTTCTATTATTTTCTAACAGCAAATGAATCACATTGGTATAAAAATAATTCAGCTCTGTGCAAACCATACTGCATTAGGCATGCAACTCCAGCCTCAGGGCAAAAATACTCCACACATCAACCCTTTATTACTCACATAGTGCCACCACATAGAGATCTCACGATTCTTTTTCGTTTAACAGTCTCTAGCACGTCGATGAAAATCTTGCCACTTCTTTAAGGATTCGTGATTGTGACAGAGCTGTGACTAACATCAAATCCATATGGGACCAGGACTAGAAATGGCTACATTGTACATCACAACAGACACTTCTAAAGACACTCTTGAACCACAGACTTTTCTACTTGCAGAATCTCTGTGCTAGCTAGGTAGAGATCTCCTTTCCACAAGAAAACCTAAGCTTGTAAAGCACTTCTGTGAGGAAGTCCACATTAAGCTTTACTGTTGACTTTTACAGTGCTGTACCTAGGCAAATCTTACCAATTAAAGGGCTCAGTCCTGCAACACCCTGAATGTTTCGTCCTTATCTACTAGCAAAGCATTAAAACATACAGGTAGCTACAACATTAGAATAGACCCATCCAAACAACTGAACCATGCAGAACTGTACAGTTAGGTGAGCAGGATCTCATCACTTCAGAGCATCCAGACCCACAAGGATCCTCCTGTTTTGCTCAACTCTAGAATCTCTTCCCTTTTTAGGTTTATGTACAACATTACAAAAATGTAATAATCACAGTTACGTAGGTTTCTAACGAAGAAATCAAAGTGGCTTATTTCTCTCCTGCTTCTCTCAACAGCATATGCAAATAAACGTGGGATGCTCTTCACTGCAAGTAAGTCCAAATTCTATCATGCCAGGAAGAATCTAATTAGTTTAAAAAGTTAAACTAATCCTGAAGAAAAAAAAACAAAAACAAAACCAGAAACAGATAAGCATGTACAGTCCTTCTGAAAACCTTAGGCAAGAAAGAGCCAAATATAAAACAAAAGAAAATATTTGTCTTTAGTTTGAAGTTTTCTGGTTTATAATCACTACAGCAAGAATAAGTTTAAGAGCTGAATGGTGACATCTACAGATGCCAGCACCTTTTTCTAACTGGATTCTAACTGGATTCATTGCACACCCTGCCCCAGTGAAAAAGAATGGAAAACTGAATTCCAAACAAGTTAAATCTTGTTCATACTTTCAGGCAGAACAGTCTTCAAATTAGGGAGCTAGTCTCACCTAAAACAATTTGGCTTAGACATACCTAAGAAAAATAAATCCAAGTTACATTAAACACATTAAACATTACACAGATGTTTACTTGCTACTTTCATGACTATTAAATTTAGCTGTAGAAGCATTTTTTCCTCTTATCCCAGAAGACTTCCTTTCTCCATTCTGCACCAACAAAACCCAATATAACTGCATTAGAGGAAGCACTGCTGCCACCTCAAATAAAAGGCATGTGAAAAAATTGCCCTCGTACATTGGTCATCTCATTAGAGTGATTCCATTTAGGTAACAAGGTGCCATGACCAAAGACAATTCTTCGTTGAAATTTCCTTCTCCTACATAAACAGAACAACTTTACCAACAAAACACACACATTCCAAGACTAATACCCTATCGCTGGATCCATCAGCATCCCCAGCATCTAAAACGTCCTTGGCATCAGGATATGGATTGCTTTCTTTACCCAAGGGGTTTGACTTTTAACAGGTTGATTAAGGAAAAAAGACATCTTGAAACTACAAATGTGGGTGCTCACTGTTTTGTAGGGGATAGAGATCTTGCAGCACTAGATCTAGAGATCTAGCACACTAGCCAAAGCGAGCAGGTAGCAACGAACTACCCATCCTATCAGCAGCAAGATCCAGTTAAAGACAGCAAAGCCAATACAACCAGATAACAGCACCAAACCCAAGCTAAATGCTTTGTTATTACTAACTCGAGTTTAATTTTGCATTCAGAAATGTCACAATTTTTCCCTTCAGGATCCCTCTCACAAAGGCAACAGTACAGTATGATATCAGCATGCCAATGTTTTGCCAGTTGGGTGCTCCCCTGTTGCGAGGAACGCATCTCATGTCTTGTATCTAGCTTGCTCCAGACACTGCTGCACCCATCAGTAATACTCTTCACAGGACAGAATCCCCAGGCAATTCACATTCCCCTATTTGATCTCAGAGGTAATCATGAACTGAAGTGAACAGTGAATAAAGACTGCAATTTACCTTTGTCAAGTTTTCTACCTCCTCTCAGTTCCCTAACTCCAGCCAGGTTATGTGACAGAAGTCTATGTAATTCCTTTTTTTCAAATGAGAGGAAGAGAAAAATGCAGAATAAGGTCTGGTTTTTTCCATTGCTTGTTCAAGTACTGATGACACTTGCAATTAAATCAAGTATTTTAAACAAGTCATACTACATAAACGCCTCACAACAACAGTTTTAGGGAAACTTAATAAGGTTGTGCAGATCAGTGCTATCTGTCACAATAAGGCAGATATTAGTCATTTCACCTTCTAGTACATATTCTCGTAAATGAACACAGAAATAGAGGTGCAGACTAATTGCTATGACCTATTTTATATTTATTCCTTTTCTATAATAAAGGATGATACCCTCTATATTTCATTCATTAGGCTTCTTTCCTAAGTCTTTATTAAAACAGTTTCACTACAATAAATCAGCAGAAAGAGCTGCATTGGATCCATCACTCTCACTTTAAAAGTGAGAGAGGAAAATAAGCCCCTAAGGCCATCCCCCAAGAAAACAGTAGAAATTCTGTCCAGATGATAAAATTGAAGTGTTTAGAAGGCAAGTCCAACAAAGGGAGGGGAGGATGGAGGAATTTTCACTTTTTCCTTCCAATAGCTTAATTCAACTACCAGCCAGGTCCTCCACTCCTTGCTCAGCTTAAGAGCCCACCTCCTTCATTCTAGTGTATTTCATAAAAACATACAATGCATCTTTGTGAAGGAGACATAACAAATTAGAAGCCATAGACCTGTCCCAGGTATATGACAAGAACTCTTGACAGCTCTGCCTTCTACAGAGAGAAAAAGCACAGGAGAACTGCACATCCCCTGCAAGCTCTTGGCAGGTTCCACACAGGACACCAAGTGTTGAGCTAGTACACCATTTTCATTTGCTCTTCTCTTCACAAACTATGAGCGTGTGCAACTCAGGACAACCACGTACTAAACATTTACCAGTCCAAAACTAACTGTTTTTTTTTTGCTTTTCTTTCAAATACCAACCCATCCAGCCTCACACAAGACGCAGGTGAGCAGTAGGCCTGGCAAGACCCATTTTAGTAACTGCATCTCAGTTTACAACTTAAATGTCTGCCCACTCCCCTATATCTTGTGTCTTAAGAATTTATCACAATAGTGTAAATAAAACGATGAAGAAGCAAAGGTGCAAAGAATGCATTACTAATGCTAACAAGTACAAGCCAAAGAATGCTTTCTAAATGCAAAGAATGGTTTAAAACAGAAAAAGAAGTGATAAAGCACTAGTAAGATATTTCTTTGTTCCAAAGCATTACAAGATTTTTCACCACTGCCAACAAACCAGTGCACTAATCCCCTGCGATCGTTGTTCTTTAGCAGGTGGAGACTGTAAATAGAGATGGAGAAGCAGCCTTCGCAGAGCAGATATCCTCCCCCTCGAGGCATTCTCTGTTGCTTTAACTCTCACTAGTGCCCCACGCAGCAGCACTGCACCGTCATACTTCAGGAGACACACACTACGTGAGGTGTAGGCTGGCTCGAGACCAACCTCCCAGAAAACAAGTAGGTTGTCACTCAACTCTTGAAGAAGATCCTGAAGACAGCGATGCAACTCTGTCCACCCAGAGGGCCTAGCCCAAGTTACCTCTTGAGCCCCAGGTCTTTGGGAACTACTTGGGTTTTGCAGAACATCAGCACTAAGGTTACATTCTAAAAATAAGGGCTATAGTATTTATTATTTATTAGTAGCAGCATGCTATTACTTTATTTACTAATGAATCCCTGTTACTGGTAAAAATGCTCTACTGGGATGGGAAACTACAGAAAAACACCAGAGAAAACAAGAGTGAAAGCATTAGAGTTAGAATACTAAGAGTGTTGTTCAAGAGCCTTCAGTTAAGTGATGCGCAGCCCCCTCACGTCAGGCAACCAGCTAAACTGACTGAAGGGAAAGTCCCTTCCCCAGCTTGTGCCGAAAATGCACATGGTAAGTCACATAAAAGCAACAGCCAATGGCACAGCCCAAGGTCTTGCAGGTCACTTGGTCTGTCATATTAAAAAAATCCCCCACAATCGACTTTGTGTTACATAACTTTTGGTTGAATTCAGAAAGTAAACTCTGTGTAGGCCCAGTAACAGACATAAAATAAGACCTATATTGTGAAATACTACTCTGAAGAGAGACATGGGGACCCAGGAACTAAACCCATTTTCATTCAGTTCTAAGTCTGACCCATGCACCCGTTTGAACAATTAATTCTCATCTCAAAACTTCAGTTTTCTTATTTCTGCAATAATACTGGCAGCTAGTCCCATCCTTACAAACTCTGCATTTATGTATAGAAACCGCCTTAAAAACGACAAGTGCATTTATTGGAACCAATTTAAATGTATGAAATAAACTGAAGGTACAGACAGAATATCATACTTCTGGCATTTTTAATGTTTCAACGGCACTTAAATAATATTCCATGATATCACACACAAGAATCTAAGTAATTTTCAAGAGGGCAAAAAGCAATTAATATTTGCAGGCAGTTTAAGGCAAGTTAATACCCAACTTCCATTGAAAACACTAAGCCTGCATGCCTAATTGCTCCAGGGGCCTTTGAAAATCTCAGCGAAAATGAACAATAAGCAGTAAATCAACCCTTTCAAAATGAAAACAATCCCCTCCCTTCCACTACCACAAGGTGCTCCACAAAAACGTATTTCACTTACATAAACACGTATTACATCATAACGGGTCAGAGACAGAGCTATGCAAGAAGTAATTAACAGGATTAATATTTTTCAGAAGTACTAAAATCTTTTATTATCTACTGTAATATGAATGGGAGAAGGAAGGATCATTACCATATTTCCCAGTTATATGCCCATATCATTAGCATTTGTCACACAAAGTGGGTAGCACCCCTCAGGTTTTCCATTTCTCTACCCTGCAGATAAAAAACCCAAGGCAACGAGAGTGCTCCTCAGACACTCTGACAATGCCCTGCTGCTGTCTAAAAGTCTAACTTGACAGACACTGAAGCGGTTGAAACCAGATTTGCTGACACCAGCTGAAAAGAATCTGTTATCTTTGTAAAATTAGGTAATCACATGCACAAAAAAATATTTAGGAGACAAGCTTCTAGGAGAGATTGATTTTTCAGTACTCCATGTCTTGATAGCTCCTTGACAATACAGAATTAGACTCAGAATTATCTCATGCACAGTAACCAGTATTAATTACTGTATTTTTGGTACTTGCTGACATGGTCCTTATTTGATATCATAAAAAAGAAATAAAAATACTTCATCATCTTCTTAACTACTTCTTCAGTACAGCCTTTCTTCTGTCCTTTTCATTTTCCAGACTAAAAATTGCTTTCTCGAAGGCAGGCAAAAACTTGGGATTCCAATTAATAAAGAAAGGAATACAATCCCAAATTTCCCTGTTCAATAATGAGTATCAGTAACAAAGGTTACTCAACACCATTTCCTTCCAGGACATGGCTGCCATAGGGAAAGACACTCCTCAGAGGAAAGGAAGATTCAGGAATCAACAGAGGTTTTCTCCAAAACAAAAAAGCAAAGAACTAGAGAAACAGAAACCTTTCACAAAGCTGAGGCTACTGTAGTACACGACATGGTTGCTTAAGCCAACTGAGAAAAGCAACCTACCTGATTTTTGAAAGTGCTCAGATGAACTGTAAGACAACATTATTCCGTGTCAGCTTTTCTCGCTGAAATTAGGCTAGTCTAACAAGTCCCGGAGGAAAGCCACATCTAAGAAAAACTGGTTTCATGTTTAAAATCATCCCGCTGTTTCCTCTTTTTTCCTCATTGTGGAAAGATAACCAACTTTCTATGCAGGAATTCTAAAGATAAAGGGTTCAATGTGATTTGATGAAAGCAGATCTACATTTTTGAAGTGGCATGGAAAGTTTTAAGGGGAGGAGGAGGAAAAAAAGCATTAGAGACTAATTCAAAGATTTAAAATTAAGTTCATGCAATAATTCCCATCCATTTCCCTTCAAAGTAAATCTTAGGTTTACTCTTATATTTTCAAAGAAAGCGCAAATGTGAAAATAATAGAGGAATTAGGCACTGGCTTGCATTATATAGGATTAAAGTTAAAGGTATAGATAGACACACATTACACTGTTATTCAAAGGCTAATGTAACTGTAATTCAAAAACACTAAAAAACATATTTACCTCTTTCACATGACCAGTTCTAACCTCTGTTTGTAGATCAGCAATATACTTTCACGAGTAAAGTCACAGTCAGGCATACACATCTGTTCACGTCAGAGTTCTGCCAGAAAAATGTATTAACTTACCTTGTCTTGATTTTCCTTATTTTTGTAACACAAATTTCCAATCAAACGAATGAGATGAGATTTAAAACCCACAGCTGGATGTGAAATTTCTTCCTGCCCTGTCATAGCATGTGTGGCAGTGAAAATATTTACAGCCTGTTTCCCAGCGAGATGAGTCAATCTCAGGGTATCTACAGAAACAAGAATATTTTAATTAATTACCACATGAAAATTATTATCACTTTGCACAGAGCTTTACTACCAATTCTTAGGTTCAAGGTCAATCAACATAATTTCAGACAGTCAGCAATATATCTAAAGAAGTGTCAAAGTTTTCCTAATTTGTGCTATAAAATCATAAAAGGCCATCCCAAGGTCAGAAGGCATCTTTGTGTCCTTTTCACACACTTACGTAATTCAGACATGAAGTCTGAAGACTGATGCTATCCGTTTCTACTTGAAGAGTCAGAATTTGTAGGCTGTTGATGATTCTGGCACTGCAAATATAGTGCTAACAGAATTTTTTTTTAGAAAACTTCCTTTAGTTCAAAATTGTCACAACAACACATAGTCATCACAGATTTTTTTTCTTCAAGTCTGTTCGTACCTCCAGTATAAGACAATATTTTGAGTACTTCTAGCACCTTGACAAATCCTTGCAAATCCTTCTGTGCTGTAATATTGTCAACTAAGAAATACTAATGTTCCTGTATGGTAAAATGTTAGTTTACAGCAAGCAGAATTTTTCCTGTACTGCTCCAGAGAGAAATCAGGGAGAAGGGAAACAGAAATCTGTGAAAATCACATTCCACAAAGGGACCACACCCAGAAGAAAAGTTGCAATCATGAACACCTGAGAGCTCATATAGCTGAGAATCCAATTCACTTAAAGCTGTGCCTATATTTACAATTAAGAAGTATTTCTCCTCTAAGCAACCTGCAATATTAATACAATGCCCTGGCATGCCATCCTCCCCAAGAGGCTTCAGGCAATTTACACTGTAACAATAAAGACACGGCAAAACCAGGTTATAGCAAAGGGCAGTAACTGAGTCCTATGCTCCTTCTGCTCTAGATGTGACAGCGTCCGTTGTGGGATGGGCACTAGATTTCCTGGGTCGAAATTCATTGAAATTGAAAGAAACGTCATAGGTCAAAATATTTCTGTGCTGATAATAATTTAACTACATTTTTGGTATTTTTTTTAATGTGAAACTACAATAGGGACCGCAAGACTCCCATACGACAGCTACCACTTTTATTTGTTTGTATTTTGACCTAGGGGAAAAACAATCAATATCCTGATTGCCCCTAAAAAACGTCATCATAAACAGCTTTTAACACAATCTGCTTTCACGTGAATTTTTTCTGCTTTCGTAAATTCATAGAAATCAGCAGTATCTCACATCCTTCTCATGGCATTCAAATCCCAGTGCCTCGCTGCCTTATAATGTTAGTATTTTCCCATACACAAACACCTAAGAGGAAATTCTGCCTGCCCTTAACAGGGACCCCTGAATGAAAGGATTAAAACCAAAAACTAAAACAAAACAAAAAAAAAACCCACAAAAAAAGTAAATAGAACTCTTCAAATTTTATTACAGTGTGGACAAAACAGCAAGGAGCAGTGCTGCTCCCTGGAAAGAGAAATACAAGAAAAGGTGGAAGAGAAACAGTCACCTTCCATGCATGATGCCAGCCCAGAGAGAACAGTGCTCCTCTCAAACACTGCACATCAACACAACAGCTCCCAGAACGTCACCCATTCTCTCAGCTAAAGTCTGCCATTCTCTCATTGCCTCAGTCTGCCATTCTCTCATTATCCCGACAAGCAATTCTTCCAAAATGCCCCTCGATCCAAAGGACAATTTACCTCCCTGGTGATATTCCCTAAATGTTGTGCAATCAAGCTATGAACAGTGCTAAAGACATTTTAAACACTGCAGTATCGCAGTCTAATTTAATCCAACAATTACTGAAAATAGCAAAGCACATTCCGCTGATACTTAGAAGATCATTCAAATATTTTTTCAGATCTTTCATTCAATCTCTGAGTAATTTCCAAGTGGAAATTTCTCATGACATAACCTGAAGTGGAGCACTGCTTCATTGAAAGCTCTATCAGATGAAAATCTTTTGTGCTACCTATCCTTAATTCTCCTGATCTTCAGAACTGAACACTGAAGGTGATATAACACATCATCAATGCAGTTTTTCGCCCTTTTTCGCTAATCCAGGATTAAAGGGGTCTTGTAGCCAAAAGGCAGTCTTAACGAGAAAAGTCTAAGAGGGGATAAATTCCTGTTGGCTGAGGGCATGTGGGAAACACGTAGGACGCACGCGGTAGCAATGTTCTAGGCCCGCGCCCGTTTCATTAGTGTGGAAACAGCTGCAGAGAAAAGTCAGTCTGAGCACAGCAGGAGAAAGCAGGATTAGCCTGCTGGCTTCTAAACTTAATTGATCTGCAGCTCCTTGAATTCATGTTTAAACTGAAAGACTCAGACAAGCATTGAGGTGAGACAATGCACAACTGAGTTTCTTCAAAACACACACACACCCCAGATCTTGTTGTTAGTCAACTCCGTGTAAGCAATAAAGCTACGAACTTGCAATAAAAGATAGAGGTTTAGTTGGCTCTTTGTTTGTCTTGTGGGTTTTGTTTGTTTGTTTTACAACAAGGACCCTCTGCACACCTCAGAATAGTCATAGCTAATAGTGAGCTTTTCCAGTCTTTTTTTTTAGCCTCTTTAAAATCCATAAACTTTACAATTTTCTCAGAAAATGGTGGCATAAGGTCTCAGAAAGTGCTAAGATTTAGGAAGGCACAAGTCACTATAGGTATACTTCCCCCTCCTTCTCTCTCTTGACCATCATGGATTAATTTTGTTTCTATACAGCCTTTCAGTTGTTGTTTCTTAGCAGAAGAAAGCTTCTTTCAAACTGACCTTTGAAAGTCACCGAATTTGGTTAAGAACATTGGAATTATACTCAGTTTCAGTTTTCAGGAATTTTGGGAACAGGCATGGAAAAGTCCGTTTTCTACTTCTTGAGGAAATTCTTCCACGCACATTCAGCCAATGAAGGAATATAGGAAGCAGCTGTCCCTTGCACAACTCTTGCTGAATAAATAGCACATTGCTGACAGCTGAATTAAGGCTCTGTTGGGTAATAGGAGCCAACAGAGCAAGTAGAGAAGCAGAAAAATTCCAGAAACAAATCAAATATTTGAAAATGTAGATTAACTCAATCTCCTACTTATTTTATTAAAAGGTCAGGATCATGATTACCACCAGTTGTGAAAAACACATTTTCATTCACAGAGCAACACGATTTGGACCAAGCCAACAGTTAATAAACCTTGTGGCTTTTCAACTCACCAATGGCTGTTTCAAGCAAACCAGGCAAAGCCTGTAGATGTTCTAGCTGTCCGTTTTTTGATGTAATTTCACAAAGAACATCAAGAAGACGAATTGTAACCAGCGCTTCCTGAAAATGAAAATTGTATTTCTGAAAATGACTCATGAAGGATACCATAAGAACATAAAATGACAATCTAAACAGAGGACAGGAACTCTCCACACCTCAGATTCTTTGCAGGTCTTCTAAACTGCCAGAAATGAATGTGTATAAAACGAGGACAACTTTCTACAATAACAATAACATATTATACTATAATAATCTCTTTTCTACAGTCAAATAGTGTTATATGTGCCCTGAAAAATCATGAGGAAACCAAAACAGAGCCATAAAGGATAAAATTTTAACAAAAACACAGTAGCTTCCAAAAGCAGAAATGCAGAAAATTACTAGCTGAGAAAATTATTTCTGTATAAATGTTTTCTTTGAGTTTATTCAGTAGGAGCGTCCCACTTTAAAGACACAAACACTGCCTCCAAGACACCAATTTGTTATCCGCAGGAATTCTGTAAAGTTCTGTGGTCAAATGAACTTTGGCTGCGAGAATTTACATTATTCTTGGGTAAATAGAATTGGAATCATAGATGCAGCCTTTTGGTTAGGTACGAGACACACAATTTTATTTGCATATTATTTATTCAGACAGAGAACTATTTTGTTCTCACAGACTACATTGATGGGTGCTTATAATGACAATCCAACACTTACTGAAACTACCTTAAGAGCGTATGGCATAATTTGGAACACCACATATTGCTCAAAAAATGGGCTGTGGATGCAAGATGTTTCCACACAAGGTGTGGTATGTAAACTGCAAGTAGCCTTGAAAAGGCTCAGACATAGGTCACAGTAACTATTCTTGCCTTGTCTGTTCCAGAACAAAGAGATGTTTACTTACCAACAGTGTAATATTTGTGAATCCATATAATCGAAAAACACACTTGAAACAATTGACAATAGCGTCTAGTAATTAAGAACTACAATTATATTCATTCTTTGCTCCTTCCTGTGCTCCTTGAAAACAACACAGTGGTACAGGGTCCAAGTCCTAAAGCTGTATTTTCATAATTTTTTTCCTCACACAGATATATGAAGGTACAGGTCTTGCTCTAAGTTACTCAATAAATTGCTTTCAATAGCATCAAAACAGCCTCCGAATACATTGGTTATTGTCCTGTTACAAAGTAAGAATACCCCAGCTGTATTCCAGGGACAGGGTCTAGAATACAAGTCTTAGGAGGAGTGGCTGAGGGAACTGGGGTTGTTTCGCCTGGAGAAAAGGAGGCTCAGGGAAGATGTTACTGCTCTCTACAGCTACCTGAAAAGAGGCTGTGGAGAGGTGGCGATCAGTCTGTTCAAGCAAGTAACAAACAACAGCACAAGAGGAAATGGCCTCAAGTTGTGCCAAGGGAAGTTTAAATTGGATATTAGGAAGAATTTCTTTACTGAAAGGATTATTGGGCACTGGAACGGGTTGCCCAGGGCAGTGGCAGAGTCCCTGTGAGTCATGTAGACACAGTGTTTAGGGATATGGTCTAGTTGAGGACTTGTCAGTGTTAGGCTAATGATTGGACTCAGGATCTTAAAGGTCTTCTATATAATTCTGTGATTCTGTATTTACAATGTTTAAGCCATTTTGTATTGTTACAAGACAGTAGCTTAACCAAACACCTCTTCAACTCATGCATTTACCACTTACCTTTGCACAAGAAGGGGTTACACACCTTACAGCCGTAAAGCAAAGTATCAATAGGCAACTATAAACAACAGCAGTAAGGTGTAACAGCCCTTGTTGCCTGTGTGTACCCTATTATCCACACAGACAACGTAAGCTCTGTAGCAGCAGATACTATGTGTGGCTTTTCCTTTCCCAACGTTATTTATTTTTTAATGCCTTCCTTCACTGTCTCCTACATATTTCTTCCCAGGGTTACAAACTATCACCTCTCCCTTTCTCTTATCCTACCATTTGGCTCAGTTCAGCAACTGGTCCATCTAGATTTGAGAAAAGGAACATAAAAGAACCACTAAAAAGAACCAGTAAATTCTTATCTACATTTGAGAACCGATATGTTCCAAAAGCTGTTTAAATACCTCTGGTTGTGTTCCCAGCTCCTGCCCCAACCTTCAAATTTTTTGTTTCTTTTTCACCCTTCACCCATGCGAAAGGAAGGCAAAAAACCCAGAACACTAGTTTAGGTTCAGCAACAAGATGCTATTCAAACACTAAGTATTTTGAAATCTGACAGCCATCTTGATGTATATATAGTCTGAAAAGTAAATAAGGAAACAATGGAAGAGTTTTTAAATAAAAGTATTTTGAGAGAGACTCAGAAAAGACGTTCCTTTTAAAGAGCTGAAACAAGAACTTAAAATCTTGGGAAGGGTTTTATTTCACAAGTATGGTTGAAAGTTAGTGAAAGCAAACTGAAGCTGAAGTCAGGCTTATAATGGAAAAGCTATTTTAAACGCTGGTTTAAGCACTGCAGAAGCATATGATTAGTTTTTCATTGGTTTGAGATGGAAGCTACAAAACCTGAGGCTCCCTAGGAAAAAAAAAGCCAGTATCTACATATTAAACAGTGGCCGGGACACCCAGACAACATTTTGGGAGTGATGCCAGTTCAAGGACTATTCCCAAAAGGCTGTTTTCAAACAAGGCCTCGCAGGTTTGGACGCTAAGACAACTTACTAGTACAGAAACAGTCTGACCAAGGCACTTGACTTCAGGGCCACAGAAATTCAAGGCAAAGTTTAGTTTAATAATCACAGATGTTGCCTAAAGTATTTCTAATGACAGACTCTACACGTACAATTGCATTTTTTCAGTTAAGTACAACTCTCACACAAGAGCTAAAATATTTATACAATTGAGGAGGAATTGGTGCAAATTTTGATAACTTCAGGTAAGAAAAGGAACACTTTATGAATTTAAGATGAAATTTCTCTTTTCCCACCGCAAGCGTATCTTATGAATAGATGTCTATACACAATATGCATATACACACATTAAAAAGACTATTCTTGTCATTGCTCTCTTGTATTTTGTGCTTATTAAATGAACCATGTTTCCCATTGAACAGTTGAGCGATACTCAACTTGTCATACATCATGTTTATGTGAGAGAAGGATAAAAAGTCAGTGTCAAGCAGGGCAAGTTATACAGTAACATTCTCAATAGTGCTGTCCCAGCACCTTCAAGTTGGACAGAGACCTCTTTCCGTTAGGCACAAACAAATCTTTTTTTCCAAGAATTGAAACCACAGAATGCTTGGAAAGTAACCACACGGGATTTTTTTATTTTTTTTTAAAAAGAAAAAGGGGTGGAGTGGGGGAGGGGAGAAGGAAAAACCAGAAAAACAGAAAACAGTATGGCAGAGAGAGATGGGGGGAGGAAGATGAAATTGCCTCCATACAAGCAAGTCTTCTTATGGCCAAGGTGATAACTTTTCCAGAAGTAGTCAATTAAATTTTCTAACATAATTTAGACTAGGCAGTTAAGGACAGGGGGCTGGAATCTGTGCTTCTTGGACAGATAAGAAGAGATTGCTGTGTGGCTGTTTGGTTTTTGTTTGGTTTTTTTTTTTTTATGCATCCAACTACCATATCCTCATAAACTGGTTTTTGTTATATTTTCATAACACTTCTCAACCTACATTGAAAATTTCTATGCCTATATAAACAAAGAAAATTGGCAAGTGAAACACTATGTAACATTACAATATTAAATATAAATAATATATTAGTTACGATAGCTGTTCTCAAGAGTTTCTACAAATGAAACTATTAGAGGTTAATTTTGTTTTAACAACAACATGCTTCCAACTACATGTATAATGAGGGAACACAATTTCAACATACCACCGTGGTGGTCACTTGGCAGGTTACAAACTAGATGTGACTCTTTTTAAGAATTGAGACCAATATGACCTGGCACTGCCTGCTCACAATACAGTGACCTAACCCAGCACAAATAAGGTCACTGTAAGTTATGGTGCAAGTTGCTGCTTTCTGTATTCCCAAAGGCACTGTTAGATCTTGAAGCAGAGTGTTGAAAGAAAGAGGAAAAACAGAACATCAGATTTGAAAAGACCTCTACCCTTAGATGGCTTAAACCTCCTAACTGCACTATATGGTGTGGCAAGTAGCCAGCAACTCTTGGATACTTCATAAGGAGGAGATATAATAAGGCCATCCAGGACTCAGCTCGGCATCAGAGGTACCCAAAATGCAATCCACAAACCATCTGTGACCCATAAAAGCCTTCCTATTCAGCCTGCAAAGGGACTTCATTGTGACCATTCTCAACTAGAACCAGTTCATTAAGTCTGAAGCAATAACAATTTCTTCCAAGCAGACTGGAGTCGAAACAACTGTCTGGGGACTCAGGAGAAAGGACCCATCTGCCACAAGGAGCGCAGCAAGCTCTGCAACTTCACGCGGTGGACACTAGCTGACCCTAGGGCTACTGCCCTGCCAGAGCCACACAAGTTGCACTGGAGAGCCCCGAATTACGAGCAAATGAGGAAGAGTCAGAAACGAAAGCTCTCACTTGCACAGAGGATCACTACCCATTTCAGACAGCTCCTCTGCACTGAGCCAATCACACACACCCAACACAGCTCTCCATGATTAGAACTTGATGTTCCAGGTCCCAAACAGATCAGGAACACCTGCCTTACAAGTAGCCAAATACATTTTTGAAGAACTATCCATCTAATGATATATTAATTATCAAGTTATCATCAGTTATTTAAGTCACCAAAAAAACCCCAACCAAGATTTACTTACTTTAGTACTGCTAGAAGAAAAAAAAACCCAAACTATGCCATTTTTACCCCATTTTTAAGGAAAAAAAAAAAGAGATTCTGCTTCCAACCTATAAATAAAATAAATATTTTAAGTTTTGATTTGTAATTTACTCATAGAACGGCTTAGGTTGGAAAGGATCTTAGAAATCATCTAATCCAACCCCTCTGCCACAGGCAGGGATGTCTCTCAACTAGACTAGGTTGCTCAAGGCCTCATCCAACCTGGCCTTGAACCCTCCAGGGAGGGGGCAGCCACAACTTCTCTTGTGCAATTTATTTCAGACTCTTGCCACCCTTGTACTGTAGAATTTCTTCCTAAGATCCAGTCTAAACCTTTTGTCCTTCAATTTAAATTCATTTCCCCTCATCATAGAATCATAGAATGTTCAGTGTTGGTAGGGACCTCTAGAGATCACCTAGTCCAAGCCCCCTGCCAGAGCAGGATCCCCTAGGGCAGCCACACAGGAACGCGTCCAGGCGGGTTTTGAATGTCTCCAGAGAAGAAGACTCCACAACCTTCCTGGGCAGCCTGTGCCAGTGCTCTGTCACCCTCACAGTGAGGAAGTTTCTCCTCCTGTTGAGGTGGAACTTCCTATGTCCTAACTTAAATCCATTATTTCTTGTTCTGTTGCTTGGCACCACTGAAAAGAGGCTGTCCTCTTCTCCTTGACATCCACCCCTCAGATGTTTAAGAAGTCCCTCTCCAGTCTTTCTGTAGTTCTTCAGGTACTGGAAGGCAAAATATAATTCACAACCCAAATAAATTATGGAACTGATCAACAGAAAGAACATAATAAAACACGCAAACATGCGACAACTAGAATATTTTTTAAATTGAGATCTTTAACAATGTGGTAGATTTATTTCTGTCTCAAAAGTACCCTATCCTTTGTCATCCACAAATTAAAAGCAAAATTGTGCTGCTTTCTTACAGATTTTGCTGCAAACTCTGCCACTGCTTTCCCAAAATAAATAAAACTGGGAATGTATGCAAGCGCCATACAGGTAATTGTGGAAATGAAGATTCACCACTTCAGAGTCTAGTACTATAATGGTTTTTATCAGCCATACCTCATCTTCTCCATCTTCTGCAGAAGTTAACTTGAGCACAGCTTCACATTTCTCTTGGAAACAGCCTGCAAGGAAGTCAGCATGTCTCTGGAACACATTCATCTCTTCACTGGTAACTGCGTGGTTCTCACTTACTTCTGCCATCATCAGCTCTAATAAAGTAACTCTAGAATCAGAAAACAACTTGTTAATCAAAATCACTAGCAACATAGAATTATCAAATTAGCAGTAGAATAAGCAGATACAGCTCTTAAAAATGATACAAGCAATTAGTATTCTAGTTACAGAGATGATTTTTAGAAATCAAAAAGTCTTATGAACGCTGGCATCAGCTTCTGTTCACTGGTTTATTTCTGCACACCATTAATTTAGTTCACCATTCAATTAATACAATCTGGCCAGACAGTCAAGTCAATATTTTTCTCAAGTTTATTTCAATTTCTAATTTCTTATGTCCTAACATAACATTACTGCATATTCTGTAGGTCTAAAATTTCCACCAAAACAGCTCTTAAAAGCTGTTGTTAAGTTCGGCAAAACAAACACAGACTATTCGACAGCTTCCCTTTGAAAATAACAGCCTTTCACAGCCCTTGCCTTGCATGCAGTCCTTCACTAATTCTCCTCCCCAACCTCAAACCAATTCTGAGCAGAAACAGGGGAAATAAAAATCGATATGCACACTCAGTTCTTTACAGTTCTTTCATAATTGCCACTAGATGGACTGTAGTAAATCCAAGTTAATTACTCATATATCCAGTAAGTGTGACTCAGTGTATTAAACGAGCAAGTAAGTGGATACATAACAAAGCTGCTCTATAAAATGTACTTGGGTCATTTATTTTAGCAGCTTTAATGTAGTTTTATTTCCGATACCCTTTCAGGTTGTTAAGGCAATCTGTGAGTATTTTGTAGAATAAGGACTTGAACATGGCAGCTCCCCTGTTGAACTCCAGCACAGCGGAGCACGTGGGTTAGTAAAGCCCCGCCGTAATTCTCTCAATTTGAAAAAGCGCTCGTTATTGAATGAATTCGAGAGCAGGCTCAGGGTTTTCTTTCACTGAAATATTTGCAATTCAGATGGAAGGACTGACATTTAAACATGTGGAATAATTCAAGCACTGCTTCTTTTTTTAAAAAAAAAATAAATTACCAAGCAGGTTGTCACAAGGGGAAGAGAAATGTCTTTTTCTACGGAAAAAGCATGGTCACTGCTTTATTAACCTCCAAGAACCCACCCCTATTAATCACATAACAGCTACTCAGTTCTCACTAAACTCAACCCTCAATGTCCTTAATACAGCTGCATTAAGCGATTATCTGAATAGGGACAAAAAGCTTTTTGAACGCGGTAGCACAGAAACACACTCAACGTCATTTGGGAAAGGGTGGACTCCAGACAGAAGGCTGTCAAACACGAGTAACCTCTCTCACAGGCTTCCTTTACACACATGACACAACACGGGCACAGAGCAGTTGTTCTCTTTGTCCTGCACATTACAACTTGGGCACCACACACTTGCCCATCAACAAACTAACGGAATCCAGTTACCCAACGCCCCTAACTGAGTGATGGCTGTCGGATTTGGCATAAGACCCCAAAAACACAAGTTAAATGCACAGATACCAAATACACGGCTAGATTTTGCACGCCAGTTTTTACCAGCTTTAGAGCCTTTCAAGGGTGTGCTCAGCTAAGAAAACAGGCTGCTTGTAGACTTTGTGATTACATGAATTTTCCCATTAAAGTATTCTCTCTTGTATAACAGAACTCTAGTCAGCTATTTTAACACCAATAATCCAAATAATACATGCTTAAAAATGACAACAAATCCTTCTGTAAAGAAGCTGGAGAATCACCACACAGTTCCATAAACTGTATTAGTGAGATGAAATTGTTGTCAGCAGGGAAATTTCTTGCATTACTCTTCCTCTTGCAATATTAACCAGTTGCTCTTTTAGAGAACCACAATTCTCACAGAGCAACAGGAGTGACATTAAAACACCATCTGCATGTAACTTCTTTTTTAAGTTTTCTGTTCTCTCTAGGCATTCACACCGAAATTGTTTTCCGGAGTTTTCTTCCAGGCACAGTCATTCAGGACATGTCCATCTTTCCGCTGAATTTCAAGCAAGTCTTGCCATTCAGCCAAAAATTTCCTGAGAGCAACACTTTTTGTTCTGGTGCAAGTTCCCTCACATTCCTTTCTCCTATTGTTTCTCTCAGTTTTCTTCCAAGACTCTCCCGAATTTTTCCAAGTTAATTCTCCCACACAATGCAATTTGCTCATTTCTTTTAAACTACTGTTTAGATGACATTTCTCTTAAACTACTGTCAGAATTTGTTCCTCCTTGTTTGCCTATATAGCTACATACAGATATGATGACTGTTAGTACCAGCATGTCTCATCATAAAGTTTTAGAACACTCACTTCAATACCCAAAATATAATTATATTTATGATTATATTTCTGTTTGGAAGTGATCATGCCATAAATGCCATCTTCCTTTCCTTTAGGCACCACTTAGGAAGACATTTTGTCAATCTCTTACCTTTTTTCCCCCTAGCCAAATTTAAACTATTTTTTTTCTGAATCTGACCAAATTGGCAAAAACTTTGAACAACTACTACAAAGTTATTGCAATCATTAGTAAAGCACATTGCTGTTTCCTACAGTCCGCAAAAACACTACAGCATTAAAGTGCAATTTAAATCTGAAAGCTTTTACAAAATAAAGTGAAGTCTTGCTAAGCAACTCCCAGATGCATGGGGTATTCCTTCTCGGTGACTGGGATTTTTCTTTCCTGAAACACTTCACTGAGAGCAATGGTTCTATGAGACTAATTAAGTCCTTTCTCAAAACTTCCAATTCTTTCATCTCCGAACAAGACTTCTAAGCATCCTACTCCATGAAAACTGGTAAATTTGTCAAGGACTGTAATCTAACACTACTTCCAGATTTTCTGTGTCTGTAGACATTACCAAGAACAAAAATGCACCACACCACTGACATTAACAGCCCTGCAGCTGAACATAAGCAAGAAGTGGTGCCACTTACACCACTTGAGTGCCCATTTCCTGGCTGGATCAATGGCTACATCACTCACTAAGACCACCACACATGAAATAACACAAAAATAAGAAGGCACAAGTAATTGAGCAAGGAACAAGACAGATGCAATGTTTTCTGAAATCTTACAACATAATTAACACTGTCAAGGCATTAACTTATGCTGTCTACACTCAAGGCTAACTTGGACTAAAGCAAAGCGGACTTTTTTAAAATACTTTTGCCAAATAACTGCACACACGTGCAGGGAAATCTCAAATCTGGCAAAGAATTCAAGAAAGTACCATCTTTTGGTGCAATGCTGTCTCCATGTTTCTGCAATAATCACTTGCACAGGAACAGCAGGCATTGTCACACCATCATGCCCTTTTCAAAGCCAGACTACCATTAAAAAAACCCATCATATTATCACAGTATTTATTTCAGGCCATTTGCAAACTCAGACATGTAACATCAAAGTGCTTAAATTTGTTTGGAAATGGAACAGAAAGTTGTCCAGAAGTGAGGAATTTTATTTTAATTGAAAATCCAGATTCCAGATCCACTTCTACAACATGAACTACTTCATGGCACGCACCATGGCCACTGCATTACAAATGCACTAGATTTCAATTACAGGAAATAGTTTGAATAGTGCAAATACTGTGAATAGTGCAAATAACTGCGGTTACGCAACTGCATATACTTTGGTTATCTAAGGCAACCGCCAACTTTAAGAGTCCCCACTAACACATGTATTCGCAAACTTTCTCAGCATAGCTAATTTCGTTTCAGTAAATACATTTAAAGTAAGCGTATTTAGTGCGCATCATAGAGAATACTGTGACCGAGAGTTACCATATATTCATGAGCTCAAGCTGCTTTCCCCAGACACCTCAATACCACATCTGTCCTTTCTTCATTTATATGACTCAGTCAGCCTTACTGGACACCCAACGCGGCAACTCTTGCGGTGAAGGCTCCTCGTCTCGTTTTGAAACAACGAATTCCCTATGCTTTTTGGTTTATACGGTTATTTTTTCCTCCAGTTAATGACAGTCAAGATGTTTTTATCTGAATTGGATTTGTCTCCTCATATATCTCAAAAGAATGCTTTCTTAAATATGCTAACGTTAACAGGAAGATGCCACGGCAGGGCTGTTTTCTGTAGCTCAGATGCAAAAGGACTATTTCTACGCCACTTCCATATGCTTGACAGTAAACTAAGCAGTATCAAATTCATAACAAATTGTACTGTGATTATGACTCTGAAAAAACTTAATTGAGCTTACTTGATTTGCAGAACTTCCGGGATTGATAATAGATTCTGTGGATATGCTGTGACTAGCCATCCTGCATGTGATCACTCATATAAGGTCTACACAAAAAGCTTTTCATTTGAGGTCACTGATCACCGTCTGAAGTACAGCGTGTACAACAAACCCAGCTGAATCTTTTCTAGAAACTGATTACATCTATTGCTTTAAGCTCAACACCCTAACCCAGTCCTGCCTGTCCTGAAGGGACAAACATACAAACAAACTGCCATTCATGACAGCCCCAAAAGAATTAAACCTAACTTGTTCACTTACACAGTCTTTCCCACCAACTGGTTAAGAAGACCCTACCTCCAAGGACAGGAAGCACAGAACTTGTACTCATTCCTGTTCAGTCAGCCTGAATAGATGAGGAAGACAGTATTTCCCACTCCCATCCCTTGTTTTCCACTCCATACCTATTAATGATATTATCTGTCATTCTCAAACTATCATAAACTCTTTATCTGCCATCACTTCTGTTTCTTTATAATCTCTGATCAGCGTCTGTAGCCCTATTTGTAATAACACTGTGGTTTCAGTGACAGCAAAAAAAAAAACAGGTAAAAAAACTATTAAGGGATTGCTTTGTCTTTGACCTGCAAAAAACTATGGGGCAACTTGCAGTTTCCCTGGTCAAAGGGGGAACAAAATAGTCATGTTGAATACACAGACAAGATGACAACATCTTGAAGCAGTTGGAGGAGCTGTAGTATTATAATACAGGGTTTCCCAAAGTTGATTATTCTAACAAATATTTTTTCTCTTCCCCAATTCTGTATTAAAGCTGTTGTAAATAAGCATTTTTCCCATTATAGCAACAGCTGCTTCCCACCAATTCAGCATACATTTACTCAAAAGCCTGAAAGAAAACTAGCTGGTTTCTTTCAAGGTGAAAGTTTGTCAAAGCATTTTATATTCTCAGTAGTGGAAATACTAAAAGATTAAGCACACACAGGCATTTGTACATCTACTTTTTTAGGTTCTGCTAACCAGTATTAGATAAACTTCCAACTTTAGTAAAGGTTTCCTTTTAATTTCTTGTAATGAAAACAGGAGTATGAACAGTTGAGGACGTTTCAAATAGTTGTAAAACACTGCAGGGTGTGGTGCTCTTATGAAATCAAGACACAGACATGAAATCTTGTCTTTTTTTTAATTTTTTCTTCTTTTTTTTTTAGTATTTCTTTACCGAGTAATGGCGCCAACCTGAATTCTGCAACCCTACATAAATCACTGCCAGTTGTGGCTAAGCTGTAATGTTAACCAACCAATTTAAAACCATTACTGACATAGAAACATGTATTTAGAGATTTTGTGCCAACTATGAAACCACACAGTTTTTCAATCATGTGAACAGGATACTCTATATGGAATGCTAAATACTAAAAGCCACATTGGTTTTTGGGGTTACCTTTCTTGATTGCTCAGTTTGGCGTAGAGGGCTTTTACCAACTCTGGACATTTCAGCAAATGGTCTGTAACAATCAAAAACCTATAGAAAAAAAAAAAAAAAGAGTGTTACCAGTGCTAAAAAAACAGCGCCTGCATTCAAATTTTACTTGTAGATGACTGCATGACATACTTCTGGTCCTGTTTGCTAATAGATACAAATTGTCACAAAATAATTCTGCACTGTTCTGCAGTCTTTCTCCTAATACACCAATGGTCATTTCCCATCAATTCAGCACACTTTACTTAAATGCTTGAAGGAAAGCTGGTCGGAGTCTTTTGCCAGTTATACAAAAGGCAGACCATTATTCAAATAACAAAACACTCTTCTAATTGTTTATACATCTCAGCAAAAAGCCAAAGTTCATATTTTTTAAAATAATAAAAATATTCTAACAAAGCATCAAAGCAACAGAAACTCCTTCGTCAGATGCAAGGCAGCAAAATACTGTTCTCAACTTCCAAAAATTACTCTCCTTACATAACAGGATCCTGAGCTGATAACCAAATTAACTCCGTGCTCAACGAGGTAGGTAGCTATGGTCAGTCAAACCTTGTGTTAATGCCAGTATTTACACCAATCACTTTTCCAAGCACCATTCACAGCAGTCAAGAGCAGACGCTAGTCATTTAATTTCAACCCAGACATGTACTCTCAGCATTATGGGAAAAAATAAAGGACGTAAAAACATTTTTCTCCTTAAACTGCATTCCTACGAGTACTGACATTGTTACATATGCTGCATAGGTATACGCATACTAAATGATGTATTTTTTTAAGCAGTGTGTCTACCTATTAAATATAAAATTACAGGCCAAATTTCAGAGCATCCTCTGAGCTGGTGAAGCTATGGAGAAAGAACAGCTAAAATATGAAAATCAAGCGATTTCAATATTCCTTCCACCTCCTCACTTTTCACTCTGCTGACAGCCCTTTGTTTTGTGTATGCATAATCCATTACAGAGCTAACAGAAAGATCACATGGCTTCCAGTTGCAAGAAAGTATTTTTTGGACAAATATTCAATGACAATTGGGGAAATAGGAGAATAAGAGGTCCAAAACATTAATACGTATTATGTTTCCAACACTAACTTTGGACTTAGCCAGCATCTGGTTCAGTTACTGTAAACTAGACATTTTTAAGAGGGGGAGGGAGAAGAAAAGTTATTTTGTGCTGTGGTTTTTTTTCTTACTGATATTTGTACATACATTCAAGGAAAAAAAAATAGTAGGCGGGTAGGGAAGCATCAACTTAAAACCGGCACTCTGAGCAGTGCAGCACGGATCCAAGAGTTTCTCAACACAAATTTGAACCTACGGACTTTCCCTAAGTCAATAGCACAAATGTATCCCAGCTGAGCAGTGCAGATGCAGTCACAACAACTGAATCAAGCCATGAGCAGGGCAGTCAAGGAGAACACTTCTACACCTCCTGAACAAACAATTCACGGCATATAAGCCATCCACAGTTAAACCTGCAGAGTGGTAACAACTGACTTTATTTTTCAAGGATTTGAGTGGAAGCAAAGGTTTTTATCTGGCGCTGCGAAAGAAAAGCAGCATAATAACTGGAGTTATGCAGGACACAGTACTTGGGCTCAGAACGTACAGGTTTCATCTGACAATGAAGTACGGTAAAAGCGCATTTAAGGAGACAATCCAAAGCCTGAGTTTTCAATTTTGCAGTTCGGACTATGAACTGAAACCTTAATTTTCATTATTAACATTATTTTGAGCAAAACTTCTTGTATTTACCTCGTAGCTAAAAAGCCATCAATAACTATCACAGAAAGACCTAATGCTACTAAGTGTCCATCAGCGACTACTACTGCGAAGTTGAAGACCTGTATTTTAGCCATTACTTAGTTCTACACTCTTGTACACATTCATACATGTCTCCCACGTTCTCTGGACTAGCCCTCTGCTGCTTTCATTTTAAAATATTTCAGAATAAAGTTTATGCTTCTAAAGGGACACAGACTTCTGTAGATGCTTCTTACCCTTTTAACTTCATGACATGACATACGACCTGCTATTTCTGCTTCCGTATTTGAGTTTCTCTTTTTACCTTATCTACTTCCTGCACTACTGTACCATAAAGACTACAGCACTAGCACATTTTGCAAGAGCAGCACCAAGATGCATCAGAAGAACCAGCAGTGGAATAAACCACTTGCAACTCTTGCTAACATGCCCAGAAGTTTCAGTGGTAGTTAAGTAAGGAAGCAGCAAATTAAATCTAACATCTTTAGCCCTCAGCTCTCCTGGTTTTCATTTGGGGTAGTGGAGAAGAGGAGGAAAAGTAAGACCGTCCACAACTTTGAAATAAAAAAAGACATTCAGTTTTGGGTTACTGACTAAATATGGCATTTTGTATGCACACAAACGGCTTTGGTAAGAGATTTAAATTCTCTTTGGGGGCCAACACCAGAACCCCTGGGATAAACTGAGGACCACTATAATTTAGTGAAGGAAATGGTGAAAATTAAAGTTGTTATGCAAGCGTAACACAGTAACAAATGAACAGTGTTAAATATGCCAATTTTCTTGACTTTTGAAAAATTGTTTGGCTAAAATCCCAAAAAAATCAAGTGCTTACATAGTAGATAAATCCACGAGGAGATGTTCAGTTCAAAGAATTACAATAGCACAAGGGCTGCATTGTACCAAATTGCGCTTGAGAAGCAGCCAAGATGAAATGGTATAAGATACATTTGTGCTCAGTATATTCCAAATGACCACTAAGCTTGCTCCAATCAAGGCCGGGTGTAAGCAATCAACTTTATCATCAAATGTCATGCTCCACATTAAGTTGATTTGATCCCATTAGCAAGTTTAGAGAACAGTGTCCTCGGTCTCAGAAAATGAGGAAGAAAACCCCCACAAGTGTTTCAGAAGAAAGAAGAAAAAGACACGGCAATTCTTTATTTGATCAGCAAACTTCTCTTCTAATCTCAAAACCAAAAGCATTTTTCATCATCCTACAATAATGCCACTCTATCCAAACTATTTAGTAAGAAGAAAATAGCTGTAGTTTAAAAAACAAATGTAACGAATCACTCAAATTTTGAAGAAAAAAAAAAAGAAAATTTAGACAGCTAGCTTTCAAAGCCATATCACCAGCGTTTTTAGATGCTAAAAAAGCAATATGCCTCATGAGGAATTGTTTAGGACTAGGATATATTCTAGAAGCAGAAGTATTTTTTTATCCTTGCACAATAATATAAGCACCCTATAAAAACTATTTAAAAAGCAACTACAGGCATAAAGTTATTTAGCAATGAGTGGAACACACATGCTGTCGCAAGGACCTCTCGAAGCTCAGTAATTCATCCCACTCGAACACCAGCACTTCTCCCTCAAAAGAAGAATAAGGGAACACATTCCCATATTTAAGGCTCAGCCTCAGGTATCAATCATGATGCTCCTCTCCTGAGCTGAATCAAACACAGCAGTGAACATCCTCCCAAAAGGCTTAACTCATAATGAATGCATCCTCTTTACAGGTCGTGATACTGCCCACAAAGTCAACTTTGAGCTCTAGAAGACTAAGTTCAGATTATCTGTAATAATTCTGTGATTCAGAAGACACTCCCATTCAATTCAACAGCTACATCTGAAAGGCACTAAAAAGAGATGTTTTTTTACTTACACGCAAAGATGGAAACATTTTTCTTCTAAAGAGCTACCAAGAAAAAAGCGGAAGAAGATTAGCAATATAATCACTTCCTGTTCACCCCTCTCCACAAAATATACAAGAAGAAAAGGGTGACAAGATAAATAAATGTGTGAGGTTGGGCTTTGAAAGCTTGAGGAAATCTGTGCCAATACATTGCTACTGCAAATAGAAAGTAGAAGCTACTCAGATCTCTACAATTAAGGAAATGTTTCCAATCATCAGTACTATTTAAAACCACAGTTGAACTTGGAACCTGCAACACAAGTCCAACATTCCTGGAACTAAAAATAAGAATTACTTTCTGGAGAGTAGAAGAGAAGGGAGCTGGGGACACCCTAAACTTGAGAGACAGAGTTGTCAGCCCAAAATGGGGAAAAAAATAAAGTAAAAAAAGTAAAAAAAAAAAGTCAAGAAAAGAGTCAAAAAAAACAGTTAAAAAAAGAGTAACATTTTCTGGTTACTTCACCACACGCACACCAAGTAAGCAACAAGCATTCTACTGAGGAGTTCCATCTTTGCCTTTAAATCTGTGCCCGTGGCTGAGACTCTTTGCCACAGGAGCAGTAGTTTCTGTCCACACTTCTTTCCATAAGCCAGGACAAAATAACCAAAGGCAAAATTGGGGAGGGGGAGCCTCACATCCTAATCTTTACAGTCATCATTGAGCTGTGGTTTCAAAAAGAGAAAGTAGATGTTCAGAAAATCTTACTTCCAATGCCAAACAGCTGACCACACTCTTAATATCGTTTTCCTGGAAGCCAAAAGGCATTTTATGCCTCTTATTTTAAAATGGAGGATTTTTGTTCCTTGCTCTTCAGGAATCAAAAATACAACCTGTTTTTTCCTTCCATAGTTGCTACACTCTCCCATGCATATGCTTGGAAAAACTGATGACACAAGCTATACTCTCATCTCTAATGGAACCACCAAAGTACTTCTAAAATAAACAGCTTTTAGAATATACATTGGTCTCGGTTAGGATAAATTATAATGTAATTTTGTACTACTTTTTCCTAATTATTTTACAAAACACATATGTTTGCAGGTTCAATATTCTAAAATAGATCTCATGTGGCATTCTATGCTGGTTTCTCTCCTCAATACAGTAGTTTCTAAACTATGTGACACACTTTTCTGCCGTTGATTAATAAAAACCTGAAAGCGAGTAGATCTGGATGTTTTGGGAAACACAGTGGAATGACTTTTTAAAGGCTCCACAGTCTTCCAGAGCCTAAGGCATAGCTCTCCACATATCTTAAGAACAGGCTTTTACTGAAGAAATAAAAAAATAAAAAATGGCAGTGCTTGGCAAGCCTTAGCCTTTTCAGCATACTGCGCATATGACGTGGGATAGTGCTTTGCAATTCCAAAGGAAGATGAAAGCACAAGGTGTTTGTTAGAGGACTCTTCAGACCTTGGTAGCAATCACATAGAAATAGAGTGAGCAGGAAATACTTCCCAGTTACTGAACGGTGTTATTTCAGGTTTGTTTTCCTAAAGGAATGATACATTCAGTTCCCTGATTGCATCCTTTGGTAGCCAACTGTTGAAAGAAAGCAGCACTGGAAAAAGAGAATTAACTTATTAAGTAAGTGTATTTGCTTACATGTTTAAAGACATGTTCAGCCTAATATGTCAACACTTTAGAAGAATTAGATCAGCATACCACTATAGATGTATATTGGCAAGATGGAAGATACACAGAAGACAAATTATTGTCTTACAAGGGCTTGAAAACCATGCTCATCTCCTTGAATGGAAACAGAAGATGGAACAAAGGGGTAGAGGAGGAAGAATCAAAAGATCATAAACACAAGAAGACCAAGTACAGTTTAAGAAGACAGATCTGCTGAGGGAAGAGACAGAAAGGAACTAAGAAACGCTAAGAGAAAAAAAAAAAAAAAAGATCACAAGAGATTGGGAGCAACAGAACTGAAGCTGAGAGGTTTAAAAACTTTCCATGTGCAAGGAAGATGTAGAGGGAATGCTAATCCCACAACTGTGACCATGAACAGAGCAAGCTGGAAGCAACAGATCATAACCAACCCCTGAAAGGGGGACCCTACATTAAAGGACAAGGTCTCAAGACTAAAGATAGAGCAGGGATTGTCACGGCATGGAAGTTTTTCAAAGTTAGAGGGTATTCCTTCTTAAGCTGACAGCCTAGATAGTAGCTACATGTTGCAAAGAACAACACGTTTTGTAGAAGACAACTGCACAGCAACAAGCCAGCAAGGAGATAGGATCATTTAATTAGTGTATGCCATAAATCAAAGCAAAGAAAGGGAACTTGTTTCTGCAGAACCAGAGTCTTTGCAAAGACATACGCTTTGAAGTACATTCTGTAACGTCACACTCCTTGAAACTTTCCGAGAGCAGCAAGCTCTGGGCACTCTCTGCAAACTTAACTACAGTCAGGGTAAGACAGTTCTAAGTTTCAACAGCTTTCAGTCCTGAAAACTTCCAGTTTCTTCTTGCTCTACGATTTTAGCCAAAAGCTACAAAACAAAGGAGTATACAGCCAGTCAGGCAATGTTTTGAAGTTGGAGATACACAATCTTCCTCCTCAGATCATCGCTCTTGGGAGTTAGACCAGTAGCAGCAACCTCAGAATAGCTCCTAGTATTTGAGATTACAGGATTGCTAGCCTGAAACAAGTTCAGGTGCCACATTGACTAGAAGTTTAGAGGCAGTTTAAAAATACATTGTCTAATATATGTTAATTAATACTATTTTTAAACATCATTCAGCATCTACTGTTAAAGATAGCAAAGGTATCAACATTAAAAAATCTTGGAGCTGTTAAGAGGATCAAGCTCCTTAAAGAGAAAGAGGGAGTAGGCATCAGTTTTAAATCAAGAGAATATTTATTAAATGTGTGAATTACATTCTGCAACTTCACAGATTTTAGAGATATGAGCATTTCTGATGCTTCCAAGTAACCACAAGTTTAATGACATGAAGCCTTCAGACTATCTGGTCTGGATAAACAGGTATGATAATACAAGGATGGAATACAAATTTTGATCAAGGAATTCCTTATTGAACTGACTTCCTTATTAAATTTATTAACTATTTCTTAGCTCATAGCATGTCACAGAAAATACTTAACAAAGCATGTATCACTCCTGAACACACACTTAGGGAGGTAACAGTGCTGTGATGGGCACCTTTCTTCTAAGTTCTCAGGTAACTGTTATGCCGTCCATCTACAAAGACATTTTAAAAATGCATCAGTGCTTATAGTCTCAAAACCTCACTATGCTCATTTGCCAAAATAGTTCTCTGCTGTTTCAAAAACCATTTAGAAATCGGATGGCTTGGCTTTCCATTACTGATTCGATTCAGAAGTCACTAAAATGAGGTCTTACATCCCATAACCCATCCCATAACCAACATTTCAGACACTCCCTCTTCCCCGACCAACAGGAGATCCTTGTCTTCTACTGAATGTCTCATGATTTGAGATGTAGGCAGTTATGGCAGGTAATCCAAAAGGCTACGTTCTGCCTTTAAAGACACTTTCTCTGCCGTCTTTCACTGGGAGGGAGAGTTTATGGCGAGCAGAAGAACAACTACAAAATGTTCACTACCAACAGCAGCTTCTAAAAATGGGTCTCTAAGGAACTGCTTAGAATAATCTTGGCTTTCCTCTGACAAAATCGCCCTACAGAACTGCTGCAAGACTGGAGAGAGATGCCAAAGGTATCACACTTGGAAAGAGGTTCCTCCTCAACTTTCCCTAAGGTCTCTTTCAGCTCGGAGATGGAAAACTGTACTCTGAACATAACTGTGGGATCATGAACAGAGGAGGAATTGCCAATTCACCAAAAAAAAATATTTTAAAGATGTGCTTGCCCTCCTGTGATGGGTGAAGAGTAGAAAATCCAACACGTGATAGCCAAATGGAGTAGTAAAGACCCCATGGGAGAGACTACAGTTCAGCCAATGGCCTTAAATCCAAATATTTGTCCTGGATGTCCTCTCTCTGTCCTAACAGTTCATGGCAGCAACTACAAAAATAACTTGGGGTATCATAAGCATCTATTTTTAGTGTTCATTTGGATACTAACTTAGAGGAATATTTAAGGCAAATTTCAGTGCACAACAGAAGAAATGGGAATAAAATTGTGAATAAAAGTTTTGCCTATAACCAAAAACTTTTCAATACCCAAAAGCAGCATTTGACAAGAAACCCCCTGCCAAAAGGAATAAACCCACGTGGCATTCATTCTATATACAGCGTAATATGAAACTGGATGGCCAACTGAGAGACAAGAATGTAGGCAACAATTAAGTAATATTTTTAATTTTAAAAGCAAAACCATCTTCATTTCAGTTATTTGTGAGTTCAGCAGTGAACATAAACTCCTGGAAGAATAGTTCTTATATCAGCTCAGCCACATAATACCGCAGCAGCCACTTAAAAATGGTGGCTATGCAACTTGGCTGGCTTTGCCACACGGGACCCAAATCTTTACAAGAGAGTACTATCCTTGCTGGAAATACCATGTCTATGTAAATTCATTTAAACAATCCTAGTGGTATTTCCAAATTTTCAATGAATTGCTGAAAAAATATTTTTTCTACTGTCCAACCAGCAAGGCATCCAAAACTTAGCTTTAAATTTAGAAGAAAAGAGACGGAAATCTTTTTACCCATTCTTATCCAGCTATAGCTCATGCTATTCTTCTGTATCAGACAGTAATATAGTTCTTTGGTGAGGAAAAAAAAAAAAAAGGAAGTGCTTTAGTAATGGCCCAAGAATTAGTTCAAAACAGGAAGATTACATGCAACGAATGATAAAAACAGACAGTAAACTAAGGGCAGTAATATGCCAGAGTCTAAACTCATTCTAAGCACCTTCTCAAAGCAGCAATGGCTGTGCCTTTAACACACCTAATTGTTTGCAACTGCAATTTATTGAATATCCAAAAATGTTTTAGAAATAGCTATTAACTCATTAGAGCCTTCTACTATCAGCATAAGGCACAACAAACTTACATGATTTCAAAAGGTGTTCTAAAGAAACCACCTTACTACATGAGCCACTACACTGAGCCAAGGACAAAATTTAGCTTTAAACTTATTGTTGTAAAAAAAAAGTTCTTATATTCAAAACATGAATCTTCAGCTTGCATCAGCCAAAGTAAATAACATTACTTCTATCAAAATAAAAAATCCCATTTACTATTCAGCTTTTCTGTTCACAGTGAAGTACATGGTAGGGAAGTCATTTGTGGACTCTGCCTGCTCTGTCTGATCACAAGAGCAGAGCAGCACTTTACGCTGGTAAATGGAGAGCAGTGAAAAGTTCACCAAAGTTTCTACAGAAAATAGATGCAACATGGCCAGCATGAATAGAGCTTCCCTCTAAATTTGAAGAGCTAGCAGAGTAGGCAGGAAGTAGCTAGCTCAAGTAGGCAGGACAGAAGAAAATCAGCACTAGAGCTAGCTAGCTTCCTTCCTACTGCTCTACAGCAGGAAAAAGGAAAACAAGTAAGCAACACAAGATCTCAACATTATATTACACAATTCTATCCATCTGCGTTTATTACACAGCATATGGATTAATGCTAATAAAAAAACCCAGGCTTTCAGACTCAACTCAATACTACCCTCAAAACAAACCAATTATAATATTCTAGAAAAAAAAAAATACTTGTACTGGGAGGTTCAGCTGTGACATGAGGTGTAATTCTTGCAAGCACACTTAGAGTATGGTGGTTTACAAATTAAAAACTACTAGAAAAATGCACAGAAGAATCCAAGATACAAGCTGCAGGTATGTTGTGAAAACATAGACAATTATTCATAGGTTAAGTGAATATCCTCTGTGATTAAAGTTAAGCTAAAAACAACTTATTGCCTATTAAATACATGCTGCATTACCATTGTCAAGACAACTAGAAAAAAACTCTTGACAATTTGCAATGAAAAAAAATTCACAATAACCTCCAAAACATAAATTTAACACCCTGACAACCTCTTCCAGATATGCCTGCCTTCCCCTTGTCAGTCAAAATACATTTCAGCGTATCTTCAATACATAAGGAGAATGAAGGATAATCAAGATAATTATCTTTCACATGTGTTTATATTGACACATGCAGAAACTAAAAACTCAGTTTGTCACTTTTGAAACAGAAGTCTGGTCACCTGACCCTAAAATTTTAAGTTTGCTTTCTGAAAACTACTTATGCCCTAAGTAGATTGACCTGGTTATTAGAAAAGCCTAGCCACAAACAAATTTCAAAGTCGCTTTTTCAATACAAAAACAACTATTAAATGACATTTCACTCAACCATCCTATGTCTAGAGACTTTCCAAACAACTAGTAAAACCTCCAACATTTCTTCCCAATCTTTTTTTCCATTTAAACATGAACTTTAAAAGAATGCTACAAAAACCATACAAACTAGCTCTTTTTTTTCCCCCCCTTGAAATGCATCTTTTAACAATTAACTGAATATGTATCCTCACTCATGCAGGGCAGCACGTTTCTCAGATGCATACCTGACAACAATGTTCACAAGCGTGGCCATTAGCAAAAAAACATATAAAAGCTCAGTGGAATAAAACCACTGATTAGGTGCTGTTAGGCTATGAAAATGAAATGTGCAAGATTCATAAACAAAGCATCTTCTCTGTTTTGGTACAAAAATGATTGTATGTTGTGCTAGAGAACAGATCTGTTAAAAAAAAAAAAATCAACCAAAAAAACCCTCAGAAAAAAACCCAGCATGTTTTATGTAGTGCTCACAAGCATTACTCCTACAAGTCTTAGCGTGACCCAATAACCAAAGTCTGTGAGATTACATTTTGTGTTAATTTTATTTCAAAAATCTCCACAGTGTAAACTAGTTTGCATTAGTTTTCATTTAAAAACACCATTATTTTAAAATTCCTGTCTATATTCTCAACTAAAACAGTCTCACTTCAGCAGCAATCAAAGCAGTCATGTAAGTATTGTGAAAATTATCTCTATACCAAATTACTGACTTCTAAATAGGTCTTCATTCACTACTTAGCAGTGTCACAATTTTACACATTTTAATACAACGATCCTCACTAGGAAAACAGCTACTTAAGAGGTGGAGAAACATAATCTAAAGGTACATACGACCACTCAGACTCCAACCGCTCTTTGTAGACTTTCAGGACATGAAGAGCTACAGTCAAGTTCCCAGGATCCAGTAGTTCTCTCACTCTCTCTGAATTGAGGCAGGTGAACAGGACCATGCAACAATAGGCAACAACTTTCTCATCACTGTATGTCAGGCAAGTCCTTCAAGAGAAAATAAGGAGTTAGGAGAGTAATTTAAAACAGACCCTGGAAAAATCGATTAGTGGCATTCAGCTCACTGAGTTCTTCTCTGCTGTCTTTTAGAGAATCACAAGTTTGTCACTGCCCAAGAGGGGTAGAAATCATCTGCAAAGAAAAACATCCAACTCCTAGCTGAAGGTTAAACTTAACAGCCATACAGTTACCAGTTTTAACAAAATTAATGCTAAATTGGAGCTAACTGGAGATCTGGAAATTGGGTGAAACCATAACATCTCCTTCCACTATCAAACAGTCTTTCTATACCCAATTAAGTGTGTTCAGAAAACATACTCAGAATTATTATCAAATTGAATGAATGTGCCTTTGTTACTAGCTCACAAAAAATCTGGCCAAACGCATCAACAATATTGTCATGTGTCTGGACAAAATTATTTATGTAATGTTTCACTACACATAGGTCATTAAACCTCCTGTAAGATATGCTGGTGAGGTTAGGAGGAGGACAAAAGGCTTGGAAAACACAAAGATTAAGTCACTTTTGTAGATTCCCTATGATTCACAAATTCTGACAGGTCTGCACAGCAGCAAAGTGAATAAAGAAAAAGCTGTGTTCTTGCAAATGAGTATAACTACGGGAAAACACCTCCAAAATAAAGCTTATGCTTGAAGCTCATAATTTGAAATAGAGTTTTCTTCCAGTTTCTGTTAAATAAAATCAATTTACCGTTAGTTTAGAACAAGCAGGTTTTTAAAGGTCCTGACCCCTGCGGTTGACTAACAGAAAAAACATCTACAGGATATGGTCTCAACCATCCTATTCTCACCAAAGTTATTTTTCAAAGTTTCATGGTGCTAGTAGAGGCACAACTATCCTGTACAAAAGATTTGAATATAACCACAGAAATTACATTAGGAGAAAAAACCCGCATCCATGCTTACAAGAAAAGATCTGGGAAAGCACACTTCCAAATGCTATTCTGGGAATCTCCATTTCCTGCTGCAATGTTTCCAAGAAACTGGAGACTACAACGAAGAGCTGAAAAGAAAAACAGAAAATATATTAAGAGGAATTCAAAGAAACACTAATAAATTTAATATAAATTATGAGCTTCAACATCACAGTGATACACTACAGAATCCATCCCAATTAAGCTTTGGGTGCACTGTACATGAACATTTGCATATTGTTCTCTAATGCAAATAATTTTACAAACTATTCTAGAATTATACCCAAAACAAAACAGTTTTTCCTCAGTTTGACCCATATGGATATCAAGCATTGGTTACTAATGACTACAGTAACTGATTGATCCCATCAGGGTTTCAGACTGATATCAACAAAAGTTTGGAGCTACCCTTGGTACGAACTGAAGCAGCCCCATGCTGCACCAGTGGCTGCCACATGGAAGTGGCCGTTTTGCCTCTTCCAGATCTGAGGGGGCTTTCTTCCTCGTATTAAATTAACACAAGCAGCCGCCTGTCATCACCTGAACTCTGCAAAAGCAGCTCTGCCTGCTACTAAGAGAGCTCCCCAGGCACACTCCCTAAGCTGGCCAGAGCCGGCTTGGAAGTTTTATCGCAGCAGGTCGAGCCAGAGCAAGAGAACTGAATCTGCTCCCTCTCTACCCACATTAAATTCTATTAGCTAGACGAACCATTATGTTATACGATGACATGCTCAATACTTTCTGATTTCTATCCCAGAAAAACTAAAGCCAGCAGTCCAAGTAAGATGGCCTCCAATTCTAACACTGAATTTAATACAGCAGATTCCTACTATTACTATAAAGGATTTATTCCAGCCTCCTCTCAATACAGACTTAAATATGGGAAGATGATATTTTACCATACAAGTTAATATCCTAGAGCCTGCCAAAACATGTAAATTGATGAAAAACAAAAACACAAACCCACAGACCTCACAAAATTAAAACACTTTTTTGGGGCCTTATTGATAGCTCTCAATAGCCTGGCCCTTATTAACAGGGTGGCAAAGAAAATTAAATGTTAAAATGCAGTTTAACAGACATTATAAACATTAGACTATTACAGATGGAGGTGGCTGATACTGCCAGGTTCTGAAAATACAAAATTTGGTCTCTTTGAAAGGTGCTGTGCCAGCTGGCAACCAGATTTCCTACAGAGCTCTGGGCATATGTCCTCTTGGGAGAAAAAAGCAAGCAAGACTAAACCGAGGTCACTTGGGCTTAGGGAACAGTAACTTTTTTTCCCCCTATATTTTTTTTGAAGTCCAAAACATGTATGTCCTCTCCATAATGCATTTTGAATCATATTTTCCTTTTGCTTTAGTTCTTATATCTCTGTTCCCTCTCCTTGAACATCTGTACTTTTTTAATTATTTTCAGCTCGCCATTATGCTTCCGCTTTTCCCATCCATCTGGTTCCCATCTTGCTGACTCAGAATTTTTCAGAAGGACAGCAAGCATGGGCATGCTACTTTTCCAGCAGACATTTTACGGAAATAATTCCCTGCTAGAAACAACTAACAAGGCAGTAAATCCTAGGAATAGTATTTTACCTGTCTTGGTGAACTCCTTGCCTACTCTACTCTGAGAAAGGTGCGTCTCAAAGAGATACCTTGATTATAATCAAATCTTTACCTGAAATTTGCTTGACCTTTTTCACGTATCAATTATACTTTATTTTTTAGGGATTGTGCTGTCAAGATATACTATAGACTAGGGGGGGAAAAAAGTTTAAGAGCTTTTAAAAGTTGCCATCCTTACTGTAAGAAAGATTAAAGGCCACAACTACATTTACAGTACGATAATAAATATCTACAAAATCTCAATTAACCACACACTCAAGTCTTAATATTTGTGCAAGTGGCCAATATTGCCCTTCTTCAGCCATGATGACCTCAACAAAGAAGATGCAGGAAAATGTCATGATTCCAGATGTACCACGGAAAAAGGAAGTTTCGTCTGTAAGTGCTTGTTTTTAACCAGTGATGGTTAACATTTTCCTTTAGTTAGAGGACACAAATCAATATTAGAGGCTGTTAGAGGCTGTCTTGGACAAAGTGATCATGTAATGTTAGAACTGTCCATCTTTGGTGAGGTAAGGAGAGGGCTCAGCAGAATTGCCACCTCGGACTTCTGGAGAGCTGACTTTGGTCTCTTCAGGTCCATAGTTAAGGGAGTTCCTTGGGAGGCTGTTCTGGAGGGCATGGGAGCCCAGGAAGGCTGGACATACTTTAAGGAATTAATTTTAAAGGTGCAGGAGCTAACAATACCCAAGTCACGAAAGATGAGCCAACGGGGAAGGAGACCAGCCTGGCTGAACAGAGAGCTTTAGCTGGAACTTAGGCCATAAACTCTCCTCCTGTGCCTATGGAAGAGGGGGCAGGCAAGCTATGAGGATTATAAACAAGAAGTGAAGCTGTGCAGGGAGAAAATTAGAAAGACCAAAGCCCATCTAGAGCTAAACATGGCCATTGTGGTAAAGAATAACAAGAAAAGTTTCTATAAATACATTAACACTAAGAGGAGGTCTAGGGAGATTCTTCATCCCTTGTTGGATGCAGAGGGAAACACAGTGACCACGGATGTGGAAAAAGCTGAAGTGCTTAATGCCTTCTTTGCTTCAGTCTTCAACAGTAAGATCAGCTGTTCTCTGGGCACACAGGCCCCTGAGCTGGAAGAAAGGGATGAGGAACAGAACAGGACCGACATAATCCAGGAGGAATTGGTTATGGATCTGCTTCATAAACTGAATCCTCATAAATCCATGGGACCTGATGGATTACACCCTAGAGTGCTGAGGGAGCTGGCAGATGTGGTTGCCAAGCCACTCTCCATCATCTTTCAGCAGTCCTGGTTAACTGGGGATGTCCCAGTGGACTGGAGGCGGGCGAATGTAACGCCCATCTTCAAGAAGGGCAGGAAGGAGGATCCTGGTAGCTACAGACCTGTCAGTCTTACCTTAGTGCCAGGAAAGGTGATGGAATGAATAATGTCAAGAGCCATCACAGAACAATTAAAAGCCAACAGGGAGATCAGGCCCAGTCAGCATGGACTCATGAGGGGCAGATCCTGTTTGACAAATCTAATCTCACTCTATAACAAGGTGATCTGCTTAGTGGATGAGGGAAAGGCTGTCGATGTAGTGTACCTGGACTTCAGTAAGGCTTTTGACACTGTCCCCCACAACATCCTTATGGCTAAGTTGGCTGCCCATGGCTTGGATGGGCACATACTCTGCTGGGTGAAACACTGGCTGGATGGTCGGGCCCAAAGAGTTGTGGTCAATGGAGTTAAATCCAGTTGGCGGCAGGTCACGAGCGGTGTCCCTCAGGGCTCGGTGCTGGGGCTACTCCTGTTTAACATCTTCATCAATGATCTTGGTGAGGGGATGAGTGCACCCTCAGCAAGTTTGCAGATGACACCAAGCTGGGAGGGAGTGTCCATCTGCTGGAGGGTAGAAAGGCTCTGCAGAGGGACCTGGACAGACTGGATCGATGGGCCCAGGCCAACTGCAGGCATTTCAACAGAGCCAAGTGCAGGGTCCTGCATTTTGGTCACGGCAACCCCATGCAACGCTACAGGCTTGGGGAAGGGTGGCTGGAAGGCTGTCTGGCAGAAAAGGACCCGGGCGTTCTGATCGACAGCCGGCTGAATATGAGCCAGCAGTGTGCTCAGGTGGCCAAGAAGGCCAACAGCATCCTGGCTTGTATTAGAAATTTAGTGACCAGCAGAAGTAGGGAGGTGATTGTCCCCCTGTACTCAGTACTGGTGAGGTCACACCTTGAGTAGTGCGTTCAGTTTTGGGCACCTCAGTATAAGAGGGATATCGAGGTGTTGGAGTGAGTGCAGAAGAGGGCGACAAAACTGGTAAAGGGCCTGGAGAATGGACCTTATGAGGAGCGATTGAGGGAGCTGGGACTGTTCAGTTTGAGGAAGAGAAGGTTGAGGGGGGACCCCATCATGCTCTACAATTACTTGAAAGGACATTGTAGAGAGGTTGGTGCTGGTCTCTTCTCACAGGTCATTAGGGACAGAACCAAGGGGAATGGGTTCAAGTTGCAACAGGGCAAGTTTAGACTGGACATTAGGAAGAAATTCTTCACGGAAAGAGTGGTCAGACACTGGAACAGACTGCCTAGGGAGGTGGTTGAGTCGTCATCCCTGGATGTGTTTAAGTGTCGCTTAGATGTGGTGTTGGGTGATATGGTTTAGGGGTGAACTTGTAGTGTAGGGTTAATGGTTGTAGTGTAGGGTTAATGGTTGGACTTGATAATCCCAAGGGTCTTTTCCAACCTGAACTGTTCTACGAGTCTATGATTCTAATATATGGGCAAGTAGATAATCTGTGAGACAAAAGCTACTGTATCTATTCACATCTAAGCAGAAAAAGAGAATGTTTTGACAACGCAATATTTCCCCATGCAAGTAATCTCGTATGTTGAATCTCAGCAATCCAAAAGAAAGGTGTGATTTCACAAACACCTGAGGTAATGGAGCTACGCCAGGAGTACAGATTACATACAACAGGACCCAGATCACAATCTGTCCAATCAACTCCTGCGTTCTGTCACAACTACAATGCAGCTGCTGCACTGCTTCTGAAAGTGACTGAAAGCTCCCTTTCTCTATACAAAAAAAACCCAAAACAACAACAAAAAAACACAACCAAAGAAAGCCCCACACCTCATATTACAAAAAATACAACTCATTTCAGAGTACTTGGTGTGATGCCAGGTCAATGACATATATTAAACACAGTTCACATACTAGAGCGTGAATATTTATGTTTTGGCTTCTGTGATCACAGACCTACTTTTGAAAAGCCGTGTCCACTGGGAATAGGTATGATTCAGCTGACCATGTGGGACAAGAAGGTCTTCACCAACGAGTTGGATAGACTTACAGTGAGACCCTATGTGGAATATTGCGTCCAGCTCTGGGGTCCCAACGACAAGAGTGACATGGTTCTCTTCAAGCAAGTCCAGAGGGGGTCAAAGGGCTGTAACCCCTCTCCTATGAAGACAGGCCAAAAGAGTTGAGGTTGATCAGCCTGGAGGAGGCTCTGGGGACACCTTATGGTAGCCTTTCAACACATAAAGGGGGCTTATCAAGATGATGGAGTGAGACTTTTTACCAGGGCCTATAGTGACAGGAAAAGGGGCAACACTTTTAAATTGAAAGAGGGTAGGTTAAGATTGGATATAAGGAAGAAATTTTTTATGATGAGGGTGGCGAGACACTGGAACAGGTTGCCCAGAGAAGCTGTGGATTCCCCCGGCCCCCTGGAAGTGTTCAAGGCCAGGCTAAATGGGGCCTTCAGCTAACTGTTGTAGAAGAAGATGTCCCTGCTTATGACAGGCAGGTTTGACCAGGTGATCTTTAAAGGTCCCTTCCAAGCCAAATCATGTTGTGATTCTATGCACTATGTTCAGCAGTCACAAATGGAAAGTCAATGATGAAGAGAGGCAAACCACATTAAAAGTCACTAGAGCACCACAACTACAGTAGCTCATCATAGCAGGCTCTCTGAATCACATCATACTAGTATCTGTCTGGCGATGCTTAAAAAAACCAAACATTACCTCCCAAAACTGCACAGGTACACTTTATGGTCTTGGAGTATGTAAATGTCTCATATACAGAGTTCTCTCAAAGATGAGTCTTGATAAAATGTACTAGCTTAGCACCAAGCTACAGTGAATTTTGATATAAGCATTGGAAATCTATACTTTGGTATTTATGCTTTAAAAGAGAAGCCCCAAAAATTCCAGCCTGAGTTGTCAATTCCCAGCAAGGTATGCATATGTTAAAGAATGTGACTGCTACAATAAAACTAAAGTATTGCATTGCCAACCATGGAAGTCTCTTCCTCATATTCCATTTCCAAGTTTCTCTGTTTTGATTTATCTCTACTGGACTTGACTGCTGCAACATAGGATGCAACTATGGTTAGAAATCTGAAGAACGTAGATACTGCTTTTCTCCTCTCCAACTGTCCTTACAGCAAAAGCAAGAAAATCTAGAAGCCAAGTAAGACAGACTTCATTGCAGAGTATACCAACTGAAACCATTTTGCCATCCATTCAATAAGCCATGTGCTTTCTGAAGAGGGGAAGGGAAAAAAAAAGGAAAGAAAAAGACTTTTTCCCCGAAAATTACCATTATGAAGCTAAAAATAATCATCAACCACTCTTAAAAGCTGCTTTAGCTAGCACTTGGGAAATACTTCTCATGACAACTATAAAAAAAAGTATATTTTCCATAGGGCTCATTTCATTAATGTCTTAAGTCCACTCCCTAGCTGCTGGTGTCTGTAAGCACTGACTTTAGAAAATAATTCTGTACCTATCAACACAGCTAAATTTTAATTTAATAACTGTTACACTGTGTGTGGCCAAGAAGACTATTTTTAATCTGATGGTCAACCACTGTGAAATTACATGCACTAAGATGTAACTTTTGATACACAGATTGACCCCAGAAGCGAGGAGATTTTTTCCCCCCATTGAGATTTCAATGGTTCCTATAAAAGCAGGATGCTCTTTAGCAAATGCAGCTATTCTACTTTTACATTGCTTTCACAACCAGACTGCACTGAGTTACAGAGAATTTTCTAGGTTCTAAAAAAATAATCTCTTTATACAACAGGGCAATGTGTACAGAGGGAAACACTGACTCTTATCTGAATGAATTTTGGTAACTAAATGTATGTCTATGCACAAACCAATCTTTTAAGAGTCATTCAGTGCCACCCACGCAAAAGGTGAGGCAGCTGATGCTTCACAGTCCTACATGAGGATGGTTTAAACACAGTCCAGCAGCTCAGGACCTTCAAGATCACAGCTCTTTTTCCTTTCACACAACTTTTTCCTTTCACTCTCTTATGATAACACACTAACTGAATCAAGCTCTAGCACTCCTTCATTTAACAATTATACTGCAATACTACCCAGACGGACTGAAGGACACAGTTTTCACATGTCTGACCCTGCAATCTTGCTCCTCACAGAGACGTCATTCCACACAGTGTCATCTGCAGAATCAGACTATGTATTAGATGAAACCTTAAATCTTTGAAATTTAGGACAAAGATTTTAAGCACTATAAACCTTAAATCCTTGAAATTTAGGACAAAGATTTTAAGCACTATGAGTTTAAAAGACAGTGTGCTCTTTCTTTCTGGCCCACATGGTCAGGTGATAATTTTTTTTTAAAAAAAATATTAAAGTTCCAAGAGTTAAAAGAGTGAAAAGAGTTTATTGCTGGTAAGCCTTATTTCCTTACAGAACATGTTTTGGGCTTGCTTATTCTTCTTGGTGGATAATCACACTTACCATTCAAATTCATACTACAGTTTCTCTAGTCAAGAACAGGAGCCCATGAACTTCCTCATCAATCATTTTGAAAAACCTTGACCTGTGCTGCAGAGGCTTACAAGAGGCCTAAGGAGAGATTTCCATCTTTTTTTTCTTTTTTTTTTTTTTTTTTTTGGAGGGGTGGGTGGGGCAGGGAACTGCACAGAGATAGTTGCAAGTACAATTTTCTGCCTTTACTGGAATTACATAAAGAAATAAAACAAATCGAGTAAGAGCACATACGAAGCTGTACATCGCTCGCCACATTGCAAACACAAGCCCAGCAAACTTGTGTATTTCTCTAACGCTTTACTAACTATTAACTATGCACGACAGATAATGCCGGGGTGCCCCCTCTCCACTGGGGGCATGCACAAAGGTTGATAATTACTTAGACCAAATCACAGCCTCCTGACAGCCTGTCTACTTTTTAAGTCACCTGCAAGCTTTGCAAATCGGAATTGCAGACTGCAAGCCATTATACAGACCACCTTTAGTTGTTTGTAAACACTGGCAGAATGTTTTGTGATACATTGCCATCCCTGGAAAAAGAAAACCTTCAACTCAGCATAAGGTGCAGACCTCTATTACTAGAAAATGTTAGTTTCCACCACTATCATCCGGTCATTGACTTGTTTCCTTGTGGCTGCAAGTTAAAGCAACTTCCAGTCATAAAAAGAGTTATTTGCCTCTTCACCACCATGAATCATACCACAAATACTGATGAAAACGTATTTTCCTTGGAAAACAGTCTGTCTAGACTACTCAAATTGAACGTACAATACATATATGGGCTCTGTCATTTAAAGTTATTGAAATAGTGCTTAGTATTTTATTTCTGTAAATAAAATGAATGTCTAGCTACCGATTATATTTCCGCCCTGATCACACTGCACTTGCTGCAGTGCAGACTAGTAACCCATTTTTACCATCTGTGGAATACCAAGAATGCTGTGTTTAATAAGTTTCTGTTCCTGCTCCCCATCCCCTCCACCTCCAAAAGAAAGTAACACTCTTAACTTTTTTCTTTCCCTTTAGAAATGCCAACTCTAATATTAACAGAACATTATGTGCACTGACTGGACAACCATTAGAAGATAAATGTCTAGGCAAAATACCAACATTTTGTTCCTACTGAAAAGGAGAATTTGACTCAAAGGCAAGAAAAATCCCCACCACACTACTAAAAATGCAGAGTTACAAATTTATTAGAAGGGACCTGGAAGAAACCATCAGATCACTCATCAAATTAGCCTCTGATGCAAACTAAGTTCAAGTGAGATCTCAAAATCGTAGATTCAAAAAAAATTTATTTGTGCACTTACTAGGAAAACAGTCAGTTTGACAACCCACTGCCTGAGATCAGTTTCATACTGATTTCAATTCATACAGCATTAGCAATCTTATTAAATACTGTAGCAGCACTGCTTTCTTTATGTTCTGGTATTTTAATTGCATCATTTTATTTTTAGAAAGTAATCATGATAAGTGTGTTCATTTCTTTAATAAATTATCTATTAAAGGCTAAAGGAATAATAAATGGGACTCCTGTTATATCCCCACAAGTAGCAAAAACACATGCCTGAGATTACTCTCCTATGGGAAGTAAAACACGTGTAAGTGCTTGCAGACTTGAGAACTGCATTTATAAGCTTCCTACATGCATTAGTATGTAAAATCTTTTTCTTGAATCAACCTAAAAGTTGAGCCTGAATCTAACAGACAATGTCTCTTTAAAGACCCTGCTGTAGCAAAATCAGCAAATCTGAAGTACTGGGGAGTCTCAACCTGGATTTAAACCATGCCAGGAAACCAAGAAAAATAACAAAAAGGACTGGCCACCCACTATGTGTTATTCGTGGTATCTAACCATATGACACACTACTACATAATACCTTGTACAGGTCTAAATAAATATATAAATAATTTTTTTAATTATTAACATGTAAAATACTAACCAAGATTAGGAGCAAATTTCTCCAATTATTTTTGATGTCATGCTGTGGATGTTATTTCATTTAACCCAAAATTTCCACTGAAGTGCTTGTATTTTCCCTGGAAAAGCTAGACCTTTTTCTCTAAGTCTGTGAAAAGGATATCAGAATTATTTTTTTTTTGCCCGCTTGGACCATTTATATTCTGTATCTGGCTAAAAAATGGATTATGGTCCTTTTTCAATGGACAGAGGTCAACAAGTAAACTTATATTGAGTATTTTTAGTTGCATATCCACATTAATACAGAGCAACAGTTTGGGGCATTATAATTTTTTTTTAAATACTTAAAAAGGCAGCTTGCCTCTTCTCATTGCCTTGTTACGTTGTGATACTGTATCACCTATGATGCATAGCTAGAGGATGGAAGAAAGGGAAAGAACTTGATGCCTCCTGGTACGCATCTTGTAACTCTTCCTTTCTACACTGGCATTATTCCCTAACATTCTCACTGAAAAGTGAAGGGTAGGCACAAGGCATTTTTCTCCAATTCCAAGCTGCTAGCAAAAAGTGATGCTGCAGAATGGAATAAAAAAAAAATCTTGTAGCTTGTGTCTGGAAAGCCACAGGTACAGACAGTCCCCTCCTTTCTACCAGAACAATGCTCATGTAACTGAACTGGAGAGTCTGGAAGTTGTGCCCTGGCAATGACAATCAGAAGATTGCAAGAATGTCACAGTGAACTGTGACTGAACACAATTGTAACTACTTGGATTCTTTCCAAACAGGCAACAGTTCATCTGAAGACATGCAGATGCCTCACATTATTCTGCTTGCCTGAATCTTCCTCCAGTTGCTTTCTACTCCCTCTCATCTTCACTTTCCCTGGAGGAAGATCTAGAGTGCATTTGGGCCTTTCAGTACATGCGAAAGCAGTTAAGCTGCTTCTCCCCATGTTGTATTTAGGATGCTTTGTCTTTCGAAAGCTCTCTGCATTAAAGGGTTTGTTTGCCCCATTCTTCCCACTCTGATCTTACCATCCTAAACATTCCTGGTGGAAAAAAAAACACAAAAACAACCTAGATCTGGTCGTATCCTGTAAGAACATAATGTAATCTTTACAATAAATGTATCTGTTATCTCTTCTCCTCCATCACAATAAGACAGGGAAGAAGCCTGTGACCTACACTAAGCTTATTGCCAATAACCACAGGATCTAATAGAAACTCTGTGTAATTGGCAAACCCCATTGATGCCTGCCCTTTCCTGCCTAGCAGCACGTTATGAGGTAAAGGCTGGTTCCTCTTCCTGCCTTTGATGTAGAGCAACGTTCAAACCAGCCACCAAGCAGCTGCTGCTGCAAGGTAAGATGATCAGAAGCTTGATGGCCCTCCTCACACCAGAGCTGTCCCGGGTAGCTGCCAACTCACCACACAATATCAGAGCAGAGCAAAAGCAGCACAGCCTTTCCTTCAAAAGGAAAAAGCAGACAACAAATCTACCATCCATAACAGAACAGTATTTTTTTTTCCCCACACACCTTCACAGTCCAGCAATGATGATCTTGTATCTACGGATATTTCTTGATTCATTTATATTTACATGGATGAGAAACCTGCCTCATTCTGAATCTTGTTGACTTATTTGCTGGTAGGGTAGGGGATAGTAAAGAACAAGGAAGGAAGGAAGGAAGGAAAGGGCTTACAGAACACTGTATTTAAAGGTCCACAGAAATATAGGCATTACTGTTCATTTCAAGCCTCAACCAAAGTAACCAGAAACCATTCTAATTAGACATCAGCAAACTCCCATTTCCTTTGTGCTCCAAGTGGATATCAGTCCACATTATAAAACCACTATGCATGTGTCATAAATCAGCAGCATCTTGGCACGCCGTACTAGAAAGCCTCCAAATTGCAGGACTAAGGAAAAAAACACAAAACAGCTATACACACTGCCTAAAAGCAGTATCAGTAACAAGAAAAGAGAAACGTACACGGCAGCCCACTGACCTACTAACTGTTACAATTTAAGGATAATAGCTCAGGTTAGTCTCACTCCTATGAGCAAAACAATTTGCACTGACTCCAAGACAGCCACCGCCTCTGTCTCCCAGTACAGCAATAAAATTTTTTTTCCATGAGCACCACAGACAGGACAGTTTTGATCACCCATGCAACAAACTTGGAAAGCACCAGCATTTTTGTCACTATTTTCAAAGTCTGCTTCCAACACCATCCATGTCATCTGCATCTGACAGGTGAACCTCATTAGGCAGGAGCTGGTCTGTTGTTCAACTCGTACTTCAACAAGCCACTGCAATAATACACTTTTATACCCACAGCCCATGGCAAATAAATTAATTCAGCTCAGCAGTTTAAATCAGCCAGTCACTGCAGAAGTAACAGGACTTGAGAATCAAGCCCCTGGTGGGAAAAACAACCCTCGCTATCAAGAACCACTGGATTCAAGATCAGTAAGACATTTAGACCAGAGTCAGGAAAAGGTTTAAAATAAGACAGGAGTCTTCCACAGGATTAACAAGGGATAAACACAACAAGCTAGAGCTTACTGTATTTGGACACAAGATCCTACAATTATACTTGTCTGTGGTATCAAGGGTCTAGTAATGATGATCCATCATGCCCTGTAGGAAGCTGGAAGACCCACTCCTTCCTTTTTTCTTCCTCCATTAAGATAAGAAAATGTTGCATTTATTTTAAATAGTGTCCCTGGCCCCAGAGCTTCTGAACATGCTCTCCTCAAATCTGACTCCACTCCAGATGTTATGAGAAAAAGGAATTTATGCGTAAATTTTCTGTATTAATACCAGAAGTCACAGCCAAGCCATGTGCGTGAACAGATGTGTCAGGCTGAAAACAACAGTAACACTGGCATTTACTCAAAATGGCAGTGACTGCTGTACCACGTAAAGATAATTTACTGTACTAACCATCATTGACTGAGCCTGCATGCACTGCACAAGATTCAAAGTGTAGGACTCTCAGTGCCTGGAGCAAGAGTTAAGCACTGCAGACAGGGGCAATATTATAGGCATAAGAGCTAAAGAGAACTTAGCGTTTGCTAACTCAGAACAATTCATCAGTTTGACTCATCTTAGTCCAGGTTTGGCTTTTTTCCTTTTTCAGACAGCTGAGAGACGTGTAAAAGTTGGCTCCCTATTTTGCAGGGTCTGAAAAAGGGCCGGAGAACAAAGACCTGGAACAATATCCTGAGCCAAAGCCCACCCAAATCAGTCTTTCCACAGCCTTTAATGGATTTTGGACCAAACTATGAGGACCACGAGAACCTTGCCCACGGAAGGTGGCATAAGGCTGAAATGCCCAGGAAGGGTGAAGCTTGCCCAGCTGTAATCCTTGCTGTAGCTTTTCTGAAGACAGGAAATGCATTAGAAAACTGCAGCAACATTCACCAAAACACAGCACAGAGCAGTTGTGTAGTTAAAGCTGAAGTATAGAAAAGGACTGGAGTAATTTTTTTGCTTGTGCTAACCAACATCACTCATCAGCATGAATGTCTAAGTCCCGCCTGTACCTTAACTAGCTAAGGAGCAACTGTGTATTGTTAGAAAATCTCATAGTTGCTTTCTACCATAAATATTTCTGGAAGATGCTCACAGGCACTTTTCAAAAGCACTCAGCCTCACTTCCCATTTTAAAAAAAAAAAAAATTAATTAATGAGCTATACACAAAGGAACCAAAAAAAAACAAAACCCAAACAACCCCAAATGGTACCAAGTGAACAAATCAATTACTTAAAACTTTCCTGTTTGGTAAAGTAGTAAAATGCTCTTGAGTTATAATAATTAGGGGATAGCAAAACTCAAAAAAACACAGGATTTTCTTAAGCTATGGAAACATGAAACCAAAATCCCAATACAAGTGCAAATAGCAGTTTACTTCTACCAGATAGTGTATCAACTGATTGTTAGGGCATACAGTCTGCAAATTCTACAAAGACCATGAAAATCCCAATATTATTTTTACAGATTGGAAAAACACAAAGGCCAAAAACAACATCAATAACTCAAATAAAAAACTTATGCTTATGTTTATATAAAGGTTTGATGAGTATAATATATTCGTCACACTCCCACAATTATTCCCTGAAAATACTATAAATATTATTTTGACAATGTAATTATAGTTTTTACTTTAACAGTGGCAGCAAAGTACTGGCACCAATCCCCCATACAAAAAGCCTAGACAGACAAAGCAAAGAACGCACATGGAAACTGGCAACTCTTGAGATCAGGGCTGTCCCTTATTTATACGGCTTTAAAAAAGTCTGTTTAAATTAGCATCTAGTTTATTTAAGCTGTAAAACATAGGTAGTTTAATTATGCTAGCAGTAAGCAAACGGAAACCCCAAATACAAAAATAAATGGAAGTACGGATTTTTTAATTCTCTTTTCTTCCAAGCAACCGAGGTATGCTCCTTTCATGCTGCTTTTGGGGAACTGAACCCATGGAATGGGGGTCCATTCAGCAACCTCTCTCACTTCCTCTCCCTTGAAAAAAAAGCTCATATGAATACAAACAAACTGACAAATGTCACCTACTGACAGTTCATAATATTTTGACTCTGTACAAATAAAATAGTTCAAGTTTTATAACCTCGTATTCCACATAAATCAGCACGTAACATATGACTTGTACAACAAATCTGCAGCGTAAAAATTTACAGTATTTGTTCACAAAAAACTCCCTTGAAAACAAACCAACAACAACAAAAAAATCCCCAACAAAACAGTATGCCTTCTCCTCCAGAGATAAATATAGAGGGCACTGATGTGGGAAGAGAGGAAGGATTAACTTTCCTTCCTTGGTCCTCTTGGTTTAAATTTAGCAGTCATTGTGCTTGAGAGTCTCCAGAATACAAGTTAAAAATTACATCTTCCCTAACTGAAGTCTCATTACAATCAAGTCCATATAACCAAGCCTGTGTGCAGACACTTGTTCAGACAGCAAAAAAGACCTGTTTATAGGTAACAAAACTTAGCAAAAGTTCCCCAAAAGCATTTGGTGAGCTCTGGATATTTGCTCTGCTATAATGTCTGTCTAGTAAAAATTTACTGTTCCATCACACTTTCCAGGTGTATTTTAAAACATTTATTTGTCATATATACAACAGAAACAGTAGGTTGCAAATGAAACCATTCAGTGCAACAAGAAAAAATTCTTCCATACGAGGGTGGCAAGACTCTGGAATAAACTGTCCTGAGAAGTTTTGGATGCCCCCTCCCTGGAGGTGTTCAAGACCAAGGTGGATGAGGCCTCCAGTAACCTGGTCTAGTTGAGAGGTAACCTTGCCCATGGCAGGGAGGTTGGATTAGATGATCTCTAAGATCCTTTCCAGTCTAGGCCATTCTATGATGAACTACAAAAAGCAGTGAAAGGAGAATGCAAATTTTTTAAAGAATAAAGCGGAAACTTGAAAGATACTGAACAAGAAATATAATCAGAAGAGACAAGAGATAGAGTCCTTTGGTAAATATTTGCATTCACTAAGAATATTTAGGTACCAGAGTTGACTGCTCTGTTTCTCTTTCCTGTTAATTTAAAATACATCACTGAATGACCAGTCATTCTATATGATAAGGTACAGGAAAAAAATAGGCCATAGTTAGTTAAGATTCCTATATCAGTATGTAAGCCTTAAAATGTCCTGATTTTCAAACTAACAGGTTCTGCAAAGGTACCACTCAGATGCATCCTGAAAAGGTCTGAGTACCTACTTCCAGCTCACTCTCCTATTACCAAGATACAGTTGTTTTAACGAGACCAAAACTAACAATGCCACTGTCTTCATTGCCTTCTAGGGGAAACAAATAACTAACTAGACAGACAAGAATCAAGACATGGTTAAGGACACATGGCTGCCCATATTAAAAGAAAATAAAGAAAAATCAATGTAGTGCTCTTTGTCACCTTCCCCTGTTTTTCCACACCCTTGAAATTGGCCAGTCTTGGTTTTCCAGTTAATTCCAATTTGTAAATGGCTGAGTGCAGAACTAGGAACAGGTCAGAGCAAAGGAACATCTTATTTCATTTCAGTGAGGGAGGACAGAACTGAAAGGTTTATTTCTCCTAGTCTCTCTTGAAGAAGTACAAATCACTTAACTGGTATTCATTCATTTTTGTTTTCAGGAACACTTCGGCAAACATAACTCAAAGCTTCCCATTTTATTCAGATTCCTCTTCAGGAAAACAAAACTATTTGATTAAACATCTCCTTTTCTTGAACCCCTGAAAATTACTTTGAATCAGGAACTTTTTAGAAGGGTTTAGCTACCCAATGCAGCTGCTGGGAATTTCTGATCTCCTCTTTCCCATTTCTTTTTAGGGATCTCTCATACCAAAATGTCAACATGGTTTTCTAGTACTACATAAACTCCTACAGCTTATAATTAAGTGTCTTTTTAAACACCACAAGCTTTCACCTTCAAGAGTTCACAAAGAAAACAAGTATCCTCCTTTGCTCAACCATGTGATGTTCTCCTGCACAACTCAGGAGAAAGTTTTTGCTTTGTTATGTCATCTACCACAAAATGCCTCAATTCCATCTGACTTCTGCATGAAATAAGACCTCTGGAACCTATACATCTACTAGGTTCCTACCTCTTATTTTCTGAAGCACGTGCACACCTTTATGCAGTTGTGGTTTTTTTTTCATTTAAAATCTCTATGAAGTAGTGATATCGGTTTTAGAGTTCTCAATTCCAAGGTTAGTTATTGCCATTTTTTCTGCAGAGCATTGCTCTTCCACATCAACAGATTAAAAACATACTTTGGTCCTAGACAACTACTAACCCATAATGCAGCAAGCAATGGGTCAAGAGCAATTCTTTTTCATTATCTAAAAGAAAATATGCATGATAGCTGATCAGGTCCAAATCAGTTTGAGTCCTTAAAGAACACTGGCTGATGTCAAAACTAAGCTGGGAATTGACATAGAGGGAGACACTCAAAAGGGGCATTGCCCTCTATGTCAGTGACCAGCTGGAGTCCATGGAGCTCCATCTGGGGATGGACGAGGAGCCAACTTGAGAGCTTATGGGTCAGGATTAAGGGGAGGACAAGGAAAGGTGACATTATAGTGGGAGGTCTGCTACAGGCCACCCTTCCAGAAACACCAAGTGGATAAGGCCCTCTATAGGAACAGTCTCACATTCACAAGCCCTGGTCCTCATGGGGCACTTCAACCTCGCCGATATTTGCTGGAGAGACAACACAACAGGGCATAAGCAGCCCAGGAGGTTGCTGGAACGCACTGGTGGTAACTTCCTTTTCCAAGCAACAGAGAAGCCAATGAGGAGAGGTGCTATGCTAGACCTTGTCCTCACCAACAAGGATGGGCCGGTGGGGAACATGAACCTCAAGGGCAGCCTTGGTTGCCCAAGAAAGCCTCTTGCCGAGATCACCTCTTCCAAGCTCAGGAGTGATGCAGCCCAACAAAGATGATGTCAGGCAAAAACACCAAGAGAGCTGCATGGATAAAATGAGGAGCACCTGGGCAAACTCAAACTCAAAACTTCTATCTACAGAGGGTGGAAGCAAGGACAGGTAAGCTGGGACAAATACAGAGAAACTGTCTGAGCAGCCAGGAATCAGGTTAGGAAAACCAAAGTCCTGACAGAATTAAATCTAGCCAGGCATATCAAGGGCAACAAGAAAAGCTTCTATAGGTACATTGATGTTAAGATGAATGCTGTGGGTTTGAGTCTGGTGGATTTTTTTGTAAAAGTGGGGGTAGACTCATGCAAAACTTCAAGAGCCTCCCCCACCTCCAGGTAGGAGTTGGACCTGCCTCTGGCCAGGACCAGGCCAACCAGTGCCTGTACAATTTCATTGTATTTCAGGTATTGTTCTATCTCTTGGTTTCGTCTCATTTTGAGCTGTACTGTCCTTAATGTTGGGGATGTTTTCTGTTGGAAGAGGGGGAGGTGAGAGGAGAACAAAGGAACACCGTCCTGTGAAAAAAGAGGGGCAGAAGAGTCCCAGAGGAGAAGGAGAGGAAGAAGGCTGCCAGAGCAGAACCTTTCCCTGAAACCCTGGTAGCTGAGATGGCAGGAAGGTGATTACCTGCCATTTGAGGGAATTGACAGTGGCAAGAACATCCAGGATACAGCAGTACATGTAGAACCCCATACAAGAAGAGAGACCAAGCATCAACGGGGTACACACCCAAAGCAATCCATAGCCCCAAGGGACTCACAAGGAGGAAGAGGATTGCCTCCCGTGAGGTGGACACCATGCAGCATGAAGGAGACACTGCAAGGGGCCCTCTTTCTCAAGGAGGGGCTGCCATGGACTATGAGTAATTCCCAGATTGACTGCACCTCCCAGCCCCTGCTCGCCTTGCACTGATAGGGGGGGAAGGAGGTAGCCGGAAAGATGGGAGGGGTGTGGGGGGAGGCAAAGCGTATTTAAGATCGAGTCGTATTTATTGATGTATTCCTCTCACTATCCTAATTTGTAAATGGTGGTGGTGAATTAAATCTGTTTTTCTCCCCAGATCTCTCTGATTCTCTACCCATCATCTTAAATGGTAGATTATTACCCTCCCTATCCTTAATCTCAAACCCTTGAGCCTTTTTTAGTTGAATCTTCTTCCTCCGCATCACTGTGGAAACAAGAGTGGGGGAAGGAGTGAGCTGGAGACCATGTGGGTTTTTTGTTCCAGTCGGCTTGAACCATGACAAGGAAGACTAGGGAAAAAGCGGACCCTCTCTGGAAGAGAGCAGACCCGGTTACCTGGGAGAAAGCTGAGGTCCTCAGCCTTTACCAGGAAGTGCTCCAGCCACACCACCCAAGTCACAGAAGGCAAAGGCAGTGACTGGGAGAATGAAGGACCTGCACTGTAAGAGGTTCAAGACCATCTAAGGAACCTGAAGGTGCTGAAGTCCATGGGACCTGATGAGATGCATCTGCAAGTCCTGAGGGAACTGGTGGATGAAGTGGCTAAGCCACTATCTATCGTATTTGTGAAGTCATGGCAGTCCAGTGAAGTTCCTGCCGACTGGAAAAGGATAAAATATGATTTTCATTTTAAAAACGGGGGGGAAAAAAAAGAAGACATGGCGAACTACAGGCCAGTTAGTCTCACCTCTGTGCCCAGCAAGATTTGGAGCAGATTCACCTGGATACTGTGCTAGACACATGGAAAATAAGGAGGTGACTGGTGACAGCCAATGTGACTTCACCAAGGGCAAACCATGCCTGATAAATTTGGTGGCCCTTTATGACAGGGTTACAGCATTTGTAGATAAGCGAAGAGCAACTGACATCATCTTCCTGGACTTGTGCAAAACATTTTATGCTGTCCTGTGTGACATCCTTGTCCCTAAATCACAGAAATATGGATTCAATGGGTGGACCACTCAGTGAATACAGAGCTGGCTGGATGGTCACACTTAAGAGTTTTGGTGAATGGTTTGACATCCAAGTGGAGACCAGTGACAAGTGATGTTCCTCAGGGGTCGGTATTGGGACCGGTGCTATTTAACATCTTCGTCAGCAACACTGACAGTGGGATTGAGTGCACCCTCAGCAAGTTTACTGACAACACCAAGCTGTATGATGCAGTCAGCAAACTGGAGGGAAAGGATGCCATCCAGACAGGCTTGAGAGGTGGGCCCGTGCAAATCTCATGAAGTTCAACAAGGCCAGGAGCAAGGTTCTGCATCTGTGTTGGGCTGAGGCAATCCCAAGCACAAATGCAGGCTGGGCAACGGGTGGATTGAGAGCAGCCCTACAGAGAACAACTTCAGAGTGTTGCATGAAAAACTGACTATGAGCCAGCAATGCACACTTGCAGACCAAAAAGCAAATCGCATCCTGGGCTGCATCACAAGAAGCGTGGCCAGCAGGTCAAGAGAGGTGATTCTTCCCCACTACTCCACTCTCATGAGACCCCCACCTGCAATATTGCGTTCAGCTCTGGAGCCCCTAGAGTAAGAAAGACATTGTCCTGCATGAGCAGGTTCAGAGGAGGGCCTAGAAGATCAAAAAGTGGCTCCTTCCCTACGAGAACAGTCTAGGAGAGTTGGCTCTGCTCAGCCTGAAGAAGAGAAGGCTCCAGGAAGACCTTATAGCAGCCTTCCAGCACTTAAAGGGGGCCTACAGGAAACATAGAGAGAGATTCTTTATCACAGAGTGCAGTGATGAGGGGTAATGGTTTCAGACCAAAATAGGACAGATTTAGATTGGATATTAGGAAGAAGGAATGGTGGTGGGACCCTGGAACAGGTTGCCCAAGGAAGTTGTGGATGCCTCATCCCTGGAAGTGTCCAAGGCCAGGCTGGATGGGGCTTTGAGCAACCTGGTGTAGTGAGAGGTATCCCTGCCTATGGCAGGAGGGTTGGAATTAGATGATCTTTAAGGTCCCTTCCAGCCCAAACTATTCCATAATTCTATGATTAATGTTCCTGGCAGGCAGGTGAAGGAAAAACAAAGGACAAGATAAAAAAAAAAAAAAAAAAAGGCAAAAAAAAAAAAAAGCACTAAAGAAGTTTTAGATTCGTAGTGGGTGTCTATCTGAATAGCACCACAGCCTTCCTCTTCCTCTGCTCAAAGCAAGATACACTTCTTTATAACTCTCTTCTACTCACATGGCATTTGGAGTATTTGAAAAATGTTTAAAACAAGATATTCCATATTTTCCCACACATCCTCCTTCAAAAAAGGAGGCATGAACAGCTGCTAGACATATGATATTCATGTTGCTGAACATCCTACAAGAAAATGTTCAAGTTACTACAATAAGCACAGTATTTAAAAATTTACAGAGTTATCTTTCATCACTGCTTTTAAAGGAATATTTTAAGTTCTGGTCTGAATAGAGTATCTGTAGTAGTTTAACTACATTTGAACATTTTTCAGAAAATTGGAAGCAAAGTCAAATTCCTGTTCGAGGATTCAAGCTTATCATCCACTAGAATTCACCGAACGTTCTGGACTTCATAACAGTAGGAGCAGCGAATCATCTAAACCTTTGTATAACAGCTAGCACATCTGGAGCTTAATTCTGACCAGGACCTCCAGGAGTATCCATGACATGAACATATGCTGGTAACAGTGTCTCGTTAACACATTTTTACGCAGCTTACCCCGGCTGGTTAAAACCCTTAAAAACTTCAGAGGCACAGCACCACCACAGCATAACAGTATTTGCACTCTTCAGTTTAAAGCTAACTCGAGTACCACCAACAGCCTGGAACTGAGGAATGCTGGCAGGATGCTCAGAGCACCTCTCCCAGGCACACACAAACAGGGCAGTACTGCTCTGCTGCTGACACGGTGCAGTTGCACTCAGTTCTGCTCAGAGAGGACAATCAACTCATTCAGAGAACGTGCACAACAAATTGTCCCACACAGGGTAACTATCAGGTATTCAGGGCCTTTTCATCTTAGAGGACAAAAAAGTATTTTGGTAGATAAATACTTTTTAAGCAATTACGCTGGAATTCAAAGTGCATTCTTCAGCACTGGCAATATTTTGAAGCGGTGAAAGGTTTGAGAAGGTCTGTTTACAAACAAAAAGATAAAGCTCCTTCTGGTCCAGGATAGAGTGGGGGCGAGAATCAATGAAAGGATTCTGAACATAAGCTTCCTTCAAAACAGGTATGTCCTCCTTGAAATTTATTTAGCAAAACCAAAGCTATCTGTTTTTCCCGATCTCAGCGATGAGTCCTAAATCCAGATATCACAGTCTGGAATCTAAAGATCCATCACACACCTCAAGGTACCTTCCCAAAGGTCTGCTAGATTCTGCTAGAAAGCTTAAGATTTGCCACAGGGAAAAAAAAAAAGAAAAAAAAAAAAGAAGCAGAAAAAAAAGCACAACCCCACAACCAAACCAAGACATATGCTATGAAGTGAAGGAGATTTTCTGCTTGGGCTTCTGACAAGGATATTTCCTATGTCTGCTGCAATCCCCAACATACTGAACTACTTCTTAACTCTTAAGAGATCTGGGTGTGCTTTAAGTTCAGTTAAAGTTCATCTGGCAGCTTCATCAGCCTGCTCCTCTGGCAAGTGTTCTCGGACTTTGTACCCCTGGCATTAAAAAAAGCTTGCTACGATGAGTTTTGGGGTTTTTTAATTAAAAAAAAAAATCAACAACGTAAACCAAAAGGGATGTAGAGAAGGTACTATGAGAATTCCATTAAATCTATATTCTGCAGAAAATTATTTTTTTTCTTAAGACAAAGCAAAAATTTTAGTATCTTGTTAGCTATCTGTTGGAAGACTGTGGTCTCAAATCAGTTAATGAAGAAATATAAGGGATCTTTTCACTTGCAGCATTTCTGCATGAGTAGGTACAGTTCTTGCATCTTCACTCCTTATTCAAATTAATTCTGAAGTGGAGAGAGGGGTGCAGCATTTCTCATCTTCTCTGTCTTCCCACTAGGAATATTCAAACTCTGTAATCTAAAAAGTTAAGTACCTCCTTATACAATCATCCACTTCCTAAGCTCTCAGCACGTATAGTTTAAGAACTGATGCAAAGTCCAGTTTTCAGATACTATCCAAGAAGTGTAGCACTTGAATTTTTCTCTCCATGCCTGGGAAGTTCTATCTCTTGCAGAGAGAAGGAGGAAGGACTGCTGGAGCAATAAGAATTTACAAATATGTGTGACTTACCTGACAAAAATCAGTATTGACACTGCCCAGAAGAAGGGCCACAAACTGTTAAACACTTGTTAAGCTTCATTGCCCATCAACCTCCTGCTCTCTTCCAGCTGTTGACTTTTAGTGTGCAGCTCCTTAGAGCAGCTTCCCTCCTCCAAGTACTACAGAATAGAAATTGCTCGAGACAAATCACTACTATGTACTGTAAACAATTAGGTGAAGAGAAACTAGGCTATGGAACTCAACTAAAACTAACAAGAATGGGGACAAACAGCAATCTGAAGCAACACGACACAGGAAAGGCCTAAAAATGCTCTCTTAACATATACATTAAAAAGAAGTTTATTACCACAGGGATGGCTGGCTTGCAGGTGGGGTTGGACAATCTTTATATGCCATATGTATGAATTAACTAGTTATTTTTAAACCTATGTGAAGTCTTAAAGAGCTATTCCAGGACAACCATACTAACCCACCTTCAAGTTTTCTGGCCCATTGCCTTAGTGGCATATCATGTACTCAAAACAACAGCTTTTTCCACAGCTGGCTGAGACAAGTACATTACAAGAACACAGGAATTTATGTAACTTTTTATAGCATTAAAAAAAAAAAAGGACATATGCTGAAAAGTTGCAGTTGAGTTGTTTTAGTAAATATACCGATGTGAGAAGCAAAATTGTCCATGTAGCCTAGCTCTTGGGCCTAAGATAAACTATTAACAAGAGTGTCCTAGCAGAGAAGATGCAAAGGAGTCTGGATTTAATTGAATCAATCTTAACAAAAGTTTTTAATCACAACACTTTGCACAGCATCTCCTTTTTTTGCTGCTTTGAGAACTAATATATTGTTAGAATAGGCAGCGCATCCCCTCCCTTAGAACCACCGCAGTGGTCACAGTAGTTGCCAGAGAACATATACTTTATTTCTTTTCTGCTTCTATCCATCACAAATTTCACTACGCTGCACTTTCCTACAAAAATTACCACACCGTTCAGACTCATGGATCAGCTTAAACTAATTCTTCAGACTACATAAAGAATTTTCAATCTGTCTTCTTCATAAATACAATAGCATTGGAATTTCATATTTATTTGGCCTACAATGATGTGCTCCTTGAATTTTTCCCAGGGACATGAAGTGAAAGATTATTCAGTCTTGTTCACTCTGCAATACAGCATTACTTCTTTATCCTCATATTTTGTTGCTATGGAAACACATGAATGTATTTAAAAGACCTTAACGATATAAACAGGCACCATGAGGAATCATCCAATCCAAGTAGCCATTTAAGGGAGGAAATGGGACACATACACAAATGAACAACTTGAAATACTCCACTTAACACCTAATTATCTACTAGAAAAAAATGCACATGCTTCTCTAGCCCTGGGACCCAATTTTATATCTGAAATACTAGGAGGAGAATCACAAAGTAGAAATATAGTCAATAGGCACAGTAACATTTACTAATTTCATGGGTTACTTTTGTTTCAGCAGTGCTGTCCAAGTTCAACTTAACAATCTGCCTCACTTTTAAAGTACAACTAATAACCCACAGTTAAGTGTAACTGTTAACTTCTGAGGTATAGTCTACAGAATGTGCTGGTGCTCTAGGCACTAACTTTATTTTCACTTAGAACAAAATTAATCAGATCACCCAGCAAGGAATTAGCAACACTTGCTTGTCTAGAATTTTTTTGTTGTTGTTCTAACATAAATGCTCATCATGAGCCACGCTCATCACAGATGTTTCCTAATGAGATCAATACTACATCCAGCATGAAACGAACCACGTATCCTGGGTCAATACATGAAATTTTACTTACAACTGAAACTCATTTGTTGAACAGTTATGTAGAGCTACAGTCACGAAATACTGTTTATTGAAACACCGTCAAAAACTTTCTGGTCAATGCACCCCTTAATTTTCAATGGTAAGAAAAAGAGATTTTACAACACACTCTAGGCAGGAAAAGGAGTCCGAAGCAAAAAATCAAATTACTGGGTTCCACCTTCTTCTTTTTTGCTGCGTAACATTCATTGCAGCTTCTTTCACATCTCAGTAGCAGGATACCAGCACACATGCACGTGATAACTCATCTGGGTTATCAAATGGGCTGGAGCACCTTTGCTACGAGGACAGGCTGCGGGAGCTGGCATTGTTCAGTCTTCAAAAGAGAAGACTCTGGAGGGACCTAACAGCTGCCTTCCAATACCTGAAGGGAACCTACAGGAAGGCTGGGGAGGGACTTTTTACAAGAGTGTCCAGGGACAGGACAAGGGGAGATGGGTTTAAGTTGAAGGAGAATAGATTTAGATTGGATCTTAGGAAGAAATTCTTCAGTACAAAGGTGGCAAGACTTTGGAATAAATTGCCCAGAGATGTTGTGGCTGCCCCCTCCCTGGAGGTGTTCAAGGCCAAGCTGGACAGAGCCTTGAGTAGCCTGATCTAGTTGAGAGGCGTCCCTGCCCATGACAGGGAGGCTGGATTAGATGATCTCTAAGGTCCCTTCCAGTCTAGGTCATTCTATGATTGTATGATTCTACGATCTAGGAGGGGCCAGCAGCCACAAGGCGGAAGCTGAAAGTTCAGGCCACTGATGCAACCAAGGGGTACAGCCTGCTCCCCGTTTCGCATATGCTGAGGGGCACCACTGAAAGATGGTACTCCCATGTCACGATTCCCAATGCTTTGAATAAGCTGAAGGTGGAAAGTTTGCTTCCCTGGGACAGCCTTTTGAGCCTACTACTGTCAAGGACCCTAGTAGGGCCAACATCATGCTGGATAAAACCAGCATTTCAGTTTACATTGCTTCTCCTTTTCTCTTACTGTTCTACAAAGGGATTGACAACTGTGGGGAAGGATTATTCTTGCTTCCCATGCCTCTTCTAAGTCCTCCCTGTCCAACCCTGTGATGCAGCTTCAAAGTGACTCCCATGTGCTGTCACTTCCTCCTCTTCATGGTCACTGAAAAAGCCCTCTTTGTGCCACGCACAGGGTTTAGTTCTCCCACACTGAAGGGCTTCGCTAGCATCATTGATCCTTCCCTGGAAGAAGGATTCCAGAAACGGGTGGAGTCAACGTGGCTTCAGCGTAACACCATCACATGACTCAAAAGACTTCATTTTGAGCCAAATGTAGCAGCAAAAGGAAAAACAGTATTCTGGACTTCACTGCTCCTTCCCAGCCTCATAAATGTGTTTGAGGGTAAGTTACTGTATGACAGTAGTTTCACTTGCTTTCACAAAATGATAGAAAAGCAGCAACAGGAACCCAGTAAAAACCTCATCCAAGTAATGGGAGTGAAAAGAAATAAAATGGCAAGAGAAACCAAATGTTTCCTGTTCTCTGCAACCACAGATGGTAAAGACTGGTGTCCGGTGCCCCATATCAAGCTCCATATGCACACACAGGAAAATGCATATTGTGAAGAGAATTACTGAAAAAGCCCTAATATCCAGTGAAACGAGTTTGGGGGAAATCAGTAGCAACAACTGCCATTAAGGAGGAAGGATACTATAGTGAGATCTTCTCTTCATTGTGTGAAAAAAAAAACAAAAACGCATGTACTAAGGAAATATGAATACTACTCAAGTCAGTACTTAGTTCTTGGCAGGTATTACACAGACTGGCCAGCAACCACAACACAGAAATGAAAATTTTAAAATATTTTTTCAAAAGTTACAGCCAAAATTTGTTTCCTGAAATCAGATAAATTATTGCAAGTGTCATCAGAATTAAAAAGAGTATTTTTTCATTTCACTATGCTTGCAGATAAATGAAAAGACAGTAAAACAGCAGAACATATTTTGAGTGGAGGTATTACAAAGACTTTTCCTTTTTGCAACTCCAATATCCTGGTTAATTTTAAAGAAGTTTCCACATACCTTTTCCTTTAACAGTCTACAGGGAACAGTTCAGGGAAAATACAATTGAACTCCACATGAGGCTGAGATTTTTTTCAAGTGGCATAAGAGAAGCCCTCCCCAATTCTTAACTGCAATTCAAGAAACAGTTAACCTTATTTGTGGAAAAAAAATAAAATCAGTAAGGTTACATCCCACCACTACAAACTTCCAATGTCAAAAAATATAGTGCAGGCTATACATTTAACAAAATTCAGAGTCTTACCAGTCAATAGCAATTCTTCTTTAATTCGTATTCCATGAAGCAATTTGATCAAATGGACAGATGTAGAGATGAGACCCAAGTTCCTATTATTAAATTGGGGGGGAAAAAAAAAAGCACTTGATATGAAATACACTCCAATAAAGTTAAAAGAGTTTTCATTGAAGTTAACAGCAATTCTATAACATCTTCAGAAACTCTGAAATAAAAAGCAGCTTCTCCTACTTAACTGTGCCTGACTATCAGTAGCCACAATAATACCATCAGAAGCAAAACAAATGGGATTACTGCATCAGCCTGCATATTAACAATTTTGGACATAGCAGCTTCAGAGCTAAATACCCTTTCCTCTCTCTTTGCTATTCTTCTAAATCAGATATTAAAAATTAGCGGGTTATTCCTGTAATTTAAACAGTTTTATTGGTGCAAAACTTTTGCTTTCTTTGAAGTTCAAGTGCTCAGGGTAAGTATCAATGTACATTACTTAGTAAAAAACTTTGAAGATTTTATATACCAACAAAACAATTAGGCCATCAAATCGACAACAGGGTCAGTTCAAAGGGAAACATATAAAAGTCTCAGAGGGAAGTAGGGAAGGTCCAGTAATCACTTATCCTTTCTCTGTTGAGAAGGAATCATAGGTAGAAACACCAAACGGTTTGGTTTGGTACAGATCACCTAACCCTACCCCTTCCACCATGGGCAGGGACATCTTCCAACTAGGTAGCTGAAAGCTCCATCCAACCTGACACTGAAAAATACACGGAAAAATATGGCAGCAGTGAAGATAAATCAGCGAAATCAAACCATTTGGAATCAAAGCCACCAAAATAATTCTATAGCCGAAGATCAGCAAACCTGGAGGTAGACAATATACACGCCAGGATGTGCATGCAATAGGAGAAAAAACCACACAAGACAAGTAGTACGGTATAAGCAAATTAAGTTTACAGCTTTTAAGTCATTTGTACTTTAGTAGTCAAGCTTTTTGAGAAGAGATCCCCCAAGACAGAGTGGCTGAAACTTCAGAACACAGTAATACCATCTCGACCAAACCTCCACACCCATGCATAGATTACTTCAAAAATATCATCATACATGAATGATGAATAATTGTCTTCTGCAGACGTTTTCTAGACAAACACATGCTCCTTCTCGTTAAGCTCCAACACAGAAGAGAAGCCAAAGATACATTTATAAATATATAATACACACATGCACACTGGTATTAAAACATTTCCTAGTCCTTTGGATGCCGAATTTCTTCATAGCACACAAAGCAGAAAAAACAACCCTGGAAGGAACAAAGCTTCACATCCCCCAATAGTTTGAAAGTTGTTACAGAATCCATGTGTTTACAATCTTTGCATTCTTTCCAAATCAGTTCGGATTTTGATCAAACAATTTGTAGTTTGAGGGTTTGAGGTTTTTTTTTTTGAATATCCAAACGTTGCACACTTCGAACTAACATCAAAAGCTCTTAATTTTCCTTCCATTTACACCTTTTGATCATCCATCATTCCTACACAAATCATACATTTGCAAGCATTTAAAAAATCAACACAACATATGGAAATATATACAGCTAGATCAAAGCACCCAGTGCAGTATACTAAAAGAAGCATAAATTGTTATGCTGCTAAAAAGTCAAAACAGGATATGACGAGTGACCCACCAAGTCCTTCACTGCTAAAAACATGGTCGGAACTTTCTACACATGTAGGACTTTCCCCTCCTAAGTACAATTACTAGCATCCAGCTTCCTAAATGAGCAAGGCTATGCTAACTGCCTAGTGAGGGCAAGTACACAGCCCAAGGCTGGATACCTGAATTCCACTAGAAAGTAAAAATAAGTTTTACTAGGTTCTATTTGTCACACTACCGAAAAGGGCAATCCTACCAACTCCCAGCCACCCAATTCTGTTGCCCTCATTTTCTTAACATAAGTACCTATGGAGCTATAGCAAGTTACAATAAGGAACTCAGCCTGGCTGAACATCCACCTAGTAAAAATTTATCAACAGGCATATAAATTGAGTGTCAAGACTAGTTCCACAACCCATGAGTGCTAGCACTGCCAGGAACAAAACGGTAACAGTCTGAACTTGGATTTACTTTACTCTAAAACTAATGCCTTCTAAAGTTGTTTGGCTTTGAGGTCTACAGGGGGCTGGGGTAGGGTGTTTGTTGTTGTTTCGCTGTTTTTGTTATTTTTGGTGGGATTTTTTTTAAACAGCAGGTAGACTATCAGGTTTTCAGTAACTACAGCTGTTTGTATCCCAAATACCACCTCAATGTTGCAACAGATTCAGGCAAAAAAAGAGAGGCTAAATAACCTAAGGAGCCAGAAAGACTTATTATCCATTGATATTAGTTAACTTGAATATGTATCGGGGTTGATATGCACAATTCTACAACCTATATTTTGCCGTAAATGCCAGACAGATCTAAACGTACCTTATAAAACACACTAATCCTGTAACTGACAATTAAGACTACTTACTTACTATGCTATCAAAAAAAAAAAAAACCACAACAGAAATGAAAGAGAAAAAAAGGATAGTTCTATAATCAGACTTCCAAAAAGCCTGTATCATTTGCATAATCGACTCATACTAAGGACACGAACACTTTGTTCTGTTATTCAACAGTGCCCAAAACTCTGACCTACAAACAGGTCAGCTATTTTTGTTTCTTGCATACTTCAAGTGATTGCATCAAGCAGGAAATACCAGTTAATAAATCAACGAACACAGCTGTGTAAAATAAGAATCTCTATATAAAACCACACAAACATCAGAAGGCTGTATTTTTGTATGGGTTAAAATGGATCATAACTATACCTCATGACATCTTGATTCTTGGCACACTCAACACAGGCATTCCTCAGACATCTGAAACACTCTGCAATGAGCAGCAGGCAGGTGTCTTGATCTACCAGTTCACAGGAATCCTTATAGGCCTGCTCAATGTCACTTGAGGTGCTCATCAGGATTTCCAAGAGATCCCGAAATGTGCTTTCTTTTGCCATGTCTCTGAAATAAACAAATTTGTTGTGAACAAAAAAAAAAAGCATTGTTCTCAAAAAGCCTGTATTACGACAACCACATTTGTTATTGTAAACCCGAAGATGCTTCTGCAACAATCTGTAACTATCCATAGTATACAAGGTCTTTGAAGTGTGAAGAGCAAAACACATGCAAAAAAATCATCCAGTCAGCCTTTTCAGAAAAGGGGATGTTAGAAAGTTTTGTTGCCTTAGTATTCCTCACAGCTTTCCAACAGCTCTATGGAATCTTAATTTTTAAAAAAAAAAAAAAAAGGTCTCCCTAATGCATATAGTTTGCATGTTTAAGGTGCACAAGTCCATGGGACCTGATGAGATACATCCACGGGTCCTGAAGGAACTGGCAGCTGAAGTTGCTAGGCCACTAGCCATCATATTTGAGAGGTCCTGGCAGTCTGGTGAGGTTCCCACAGATTGGAAAAGGGGGAACATAACTCTCATCTTTAAAAAAGGAACCAAAGACAACCTGGGGAACTACAGACCAATCAGCCTTACCTCTGTGCCAGGTAAAATCATGGAAAAGATTCTCCTGGTAGCTGTACTAATGCACATAACAATTAATCAAGTGGTTGGTGACAGCCAGCATGGCTTCACCAGGGGCAAGTCGTGCCTGACTAATTTAATGGCCTTCTACGACAAAGCTACAGTGCTGGTTGACACGGGAAAAGCAACAGATGTCATTTTCCTGGACTGGTGCAAGGCATTTGACACTGTCCCACATGACATCCTTGTCTCTAAAATGGAGAGACATGGATTTGACAGATGGACCACTCAGTAGATAAAAGAACTGGCTGGATGGTCACACTCAAAGAGTTGTGGTCAATGGCTCGATGTCCACATGGAAACCAGTGACAAGCGGTGTTCCTCAGGGGTCTGTTCTGGGTCCAGTGCTGTTCAGCATCTTTGTCAGTGACATGGACGACGGCATTGAGTGCACCCTCAGCAAGTTTGCCGACGACACCAAGCTGTGTGGTGCCGTGGACTCACTTGAGGGAAGAGATGCCATCCAGAGGGACCTTGATAGGCTTGAGAAATGGGCCAGTGCAAACTGCATGAGCTTCAACAAGTCAAAGTGCAAGGTCCTTCACCGGGGTCAGGCCAATCTTAGGCACAAATACAAACTGGCCACAGAGTGGGTTGAGAGTAGCCTTGAAGAGAAGGATTTGGGGGTGTTGATTGATGAGAAGCTCAACATGAGCCGGCAGTGTGCTCATGCAGCCCAGAAGGCCAAGCGCATCCTGGGATGTATCAGGAGAAGCGTAGCCAGCAGGTCAAGAGAGGTGATTCTCCACCTTTACTCTGGTCTTGTGAGACTCCACCTTGAATACCGTGTCCAGTTCTGGTGTCCCCACCATAAGAGGGACATAGAACTGTTGGAGCATGTTCAGAGGAGGGCCACAAAGATGATCCAGGGGCTGGAGCACCTCTGCTACGAGGATAGGCTGCGGGAGCTGGCATTGTTCAGTCTTCAAAAGAGAAGACTTCGGGGGGACCTAACAGCTGCCTTCCAATACCTGAAGGGAACCTACAGGAAGGCTGGGGAGGGACTTTTTACAAGAGCGTCCAGTGATAGGACAAGGGGAGATGGGTTTAAGTTGAAGGAGAATAGATTTAGATTGGATCTTAAGAAGAAATTCTTCAGTACAAAGGTGGCAAGACTTTGGAATAAATTGCCCAGAGACTTTGTGGCTGCCCCCTCCCTGGAGGTGTTCAAGGTCAAGTTGAACAGAACCTTGAGTAGCCTGATCTAGTTGAGAGGCGTCCCTGCCCATGACAGGGAGGTTGGATTAGATGATCTCTAAGGTCCCTTCCAGTCTAGGCCATTCTATGATTCTATGGTTTATACATGACACTGCTTATTGGGTTAGAATTAGGAACTGCTTTAATTAGTGAACACAGTTTAGATGTCCCTCACTATAGATGTTTCAAGATGAAGGTATCAGAAGCTCCACTATAAAATAGCCCGCCACAAATTTCACCAGAGGGAGAAAGCTGGTGGCTGCAGTAGCATTGTTCTGAAGTGCATGAATCAAAGCTGAGGGAGAAAGGCAACTCTGTCTACTTCAGCAGACAACTACCCCAACACAAAAAAACACCATGCCACTAAAGAGTATCAAGCCCTAGGAAAACAACACTACAAAACCACAGGCATACAGAGAACTATATGAATGGATGAGAGGGCTGATGCTGCTGCACCACATCGATTTGCTACAGCCCCCAGAAGAGACATGCAGATCTGCAGGTGATCTGCCACACGGACAGGCACTATGTTACCAAACTACAGCCATGAACATTGTCTCTTCCCTGATTTTATGTTCAGAAAGAAGATGAGGGCAAGGAATTACAAACATTGCTAACTCCAGTTTTGATACTATATGCTGGTGAAAACAAGGGACATCAATGAGCATTTACGGCATTGCTACAGGAAAGTTCAATATATTTCCTCATCTGATATTTCTGACCAGAGTCAAAAAAGGAAATCTAGACGCAGCCTCCTCGAATCTTAAACAGATTTGTCATGTACTCAAGATCAAACAGGAAAGTTAGGATTCTAGACATCAGGTTGAGAAATACCTCCTAAGCTATGAACAGCGGGAAGTGAGATGAAAAGGAAAGTAATATTCAACAAAATACATTAACATAGAAAACTCTGCCTAAAAATTTTTTATCAAACATTAGTGGATGATACCATATTACCTGTGTTTTGCTGCTCACTCAAACTTCTAAACATTTGCACAATTAGAAATTCTACCTACCCTTTATTGTAAGTGATCACACATCTACAAACCAAATCACGGAATCATTAGGTTGGAAAGGACCCTTAAGATCAAGTCTAACCATTAACCTCCTGCTGCCAACTCCACCACCAGACCATGTCCCTAAGTGCCACAGCTACACATCCTGTCTCTAACACCCTTAGACACGTCTGGAGACTATTATATTTCCCACCTCTGCTCCTGCCCTCTTCTCTTTCCTAGACTAAACAAAACCAATTCTCTTAGCCTTGGCTAGTTCACACTTTCTAAGCCTCTTAGCACTCCTGCAGCTCCAGTAGTGACACTTTCATGTTTGTCTACATCTTACTGACAGTACAGTTCAACCAATATTGAGGTCTGTCAGGGTGTAGAACTGGTTTACAAAGGGAAAGCACTTATACTGTAAGAAATACAACAATGTACACAAATATTATTAAATTACTACATTAGATTTCAGATCTCCAGGAAATAGTGATTTCATTCTATAACCTCACAGTTGATCAAGACCAATCTATATTAAAACATTAATAAAAATGCCACAGCATCACTGAGAATTATTGGAGGATTGAGAGAAGGAAAAAATGCTATGTTGTACAGTGGTATAATACTGAGGAGGGAGAAGTGGCACAACAAAGACCAAAAACAGAGCTGGTCCTCTGTCATAAAGAAAACAGTGGAGCTTATATAACCAAAAAAAAAAAAAAAAGGTTTGGAATTTGGTTTTGTTTTTAAGACATAAGAAAAGTCATTCATGGGACTTGAACCTTTGACTTACAAGAAGGGGTGCAGATCCTGCCCCTTCACGACAGGTGTGCATGCCAAGAGAAAAGTCAGCGACTGCTGTGTCACAGTACACGCAGTAAACACATCCAGACACAAGTTTTTCTAAACGTCAGAAGTCTGGTGAAGGAGCATCCAGTCAGGCCCTGTCTCAAACACACAAAAGCCATGTTTTGCCTGTGAAGTGAAGATGCCATCCAGAACCATTAGCTGTTAGTCAGCTGAGTTTTTAAACACTGAAACTACTCTAAATCAGGAAAACTCCCAGTGCAGCTACAGTCTCCTCTGTATTTGCCTATGGCATGTGCTGGATTTTCACATGAAACTGGTCATTTCCTGACCAGGAATACAAAAAATACAAAAATCAGTGGTCAGTGTAAAACATACACTACTGTACAGTCCATTATCTGAAATTGGCAAAACAAAAATTTTAAAAGCTGCAAGTACTTTTGTGTGCATTCTTGTGACTCTTACAACAAAATGACATCTTAAAGTTATTCTCATCCTGGAAAAGTCATGCAGCAGAACAGAAGCTTTAGTCAAAAACTGGATCATAAGCATACTGGGCCATTGTGACAATTTTCCACTTAATGTTAGACTGAAAGTTTAAAAAAAAAATAAAAATAAAATAACCCTAAGAGTGTAGACATTTCCAGCAAAATACAAAGATGAAACTCTTGTGTGTCCTAACAGAGCAAGCATGAGGTACAGGAGGAAGTGCCTGTCCTCACTACAAATGTGAAAGTAGAGATAGATCAGTGAGGAGAGATGGAACTTCAAATCTCTCTCTTGCACACTGTGAAAGAAAATTAACATGCTCAGCCAGATCTTCCTGGGCAGAAACCAAATCTCTTCCTACACCAGAAAAGCCTAAGTGAATGAGTAAAAGTCATTCCAAAAGAATAAAGAATGACTTAAAGGCTGTTTGGTAAAGCGGGATTCTATTCAGAGAAAATTTAAATACAGCTCCTGTACTTAAGCATTTATCCATCATTGCAATTTGAGTGTGTACTACAAAGCAATTCTAATTAAAATCATGCTTCTGGCAAAAAAAAAAGAAATTCTCAAGTTAGTGCGGAGAGTAGGAAGCTTTTAGATAATGTTAAGAAATCAGTCAAGAGTGATTTCAGGTAACTGTTCGACAGCAATGCTTACAACCAATTTTTTTTAAAAAAATAATATTTTTTTTCCACCAGCACAACAAAGGTTCATGTGCAGATAAAAACATCAGCTACGAGTATTTTAAAAGTATTTCTGAAAGGGAAAATATGTTTCTTCCATAACCTCTTCCCTAATCTGTAAGTACCAGTTTATAAAACTATAAAGAGCCTGCAAAGTAGCTTCTAGATTAAAAAATACCTTCTACTGTAAACAGGCCTTGACATTCATTCAGAACTGCTCTGTGGCTATTCCACGAACTTCTGTTTCCTATGTTTTGTTACCTAAGACAGGATCTTCACAATTTGCTACTGCCACCTGTCCTTGATTTCAACATCCAGTATTCTGCAGGAACACAAAAGGAAGCAAAAGAAAAGGGTACAGCAGCCCAGCTTTCAGACAAGGAAGACATGCACAATTTCTTGCTAAGTCAAAACAAAGAGTCAGAATTCAGGTATCCGTGCCAAAAGGGAGATTACTGTCACTCCTTGTAAGAACTAACCGCTTGACTGTTATAAACTGTACAAGATAACATCCTAGTGAGCACTGAGTTAAAAACACTTAATGCAACCCTGTTCAAAAGATCAGGGCTCCAAAAATCATGAATTAGTCAGGAATTACGCAAACAATCCAGAAGCCTGCAATTCTATACCTCCACTCTATGTTTTGGGTGCTTACACAATTCTTCTTCCGTAAGCACAGTCCCTATAAAGCCTTTAAAATATTTATCTTCACAATATTCCTGGTAACTGAATAAAGCCATTTTCTTCCTTTTGTAGATTAGTGATGGAAGCATAAAGAAATCAAGTCATCTGCTCAAAAATACTGTAAGTCTCCCAAATTCCACATCATGGTCTTGTAGTTGGGGCAGTACTTCCCCACCTGCTTTGCTTCTGAATTACAGACCACTAGAACTCACAATTTTTGAGTTATTGTGTTACCCTAAGCACTGAGCAGCCACATAATAACAGAAGTATCAAAACGTCAAATATCAAACATCTATTGGGTTGTGTCTTCTCGTTCGGCAGCACCAACAATGGTATTTTCCACAGCTGGAAAATTTACTGCCAAAGCTGCTCTCATATCCATTCTGTCACACCTTACAAGATATGAATTAACACTACAGTTTTGACCTTCCTGAAGGATAATCAGTGTCCCTCTGCCAGCCCACCTGCACCCACAAAACTTGGCTATTTTGGGGAATATCTACTGCTCTGACAAACGCAGTGGCAGAGGTTTCAGGAAGGGAGGCAAAAAACAGAGAAAGTGTCAGGACGTAAGACCAGTTTTTGCACAAGTCCTCCTCTCTTCCTAGAGAGACTGAGATGAACACCAGAAAATGAATTCCTGTACACACAAAGATCACATGAGAATATTTGTAAATACATCTTTCCCCACTCCACCCTGACTTTTAAATATTGATTTAATTAACACAAAGAGTATCGGTAATTTTAAAAAAAATATGCTAAGCTAAACAGCTTGATTTCTTCATGCTTAGGTATAATAACCTTCAAACAGCTACTGTCAGAAGTGAGCATGAACTTCCCACCAACCTATGTCTGTTCCCAGGAAGGGTGAAAAACCATTACCCTAAGCCCCATCACACAGCTGAACCTCCACGTGCCCAGTCTCTGCCAAAGCTGCCAAAGCCAACAGTGTTGTGTGGTATCGCAGAGGCGTCCCCCTGACCTCAGAGGCACAGCGACGCTCCACAACAGCTCTCTTGCCCTCTCCATGGACTCCACACTCTCCCTACCTTAAATCTACTAAAGGGCATCCAACGTTTCCTCCTGCTGAAAGCACTGCAGCCCACACTGCTGCACCCACGCACCCTCCCCTCTGGAGGCCTTCAACCCTGACACCCTCGTCCTAGGGCCTCGGCCTCACACAGGCATGAAACCATCGCCAGCAAGGCCTCACATGGGCACATCTTACCCATTTCTGGCCACCCTGCAGGGCTCACCGTGGCTCTCTGCCCCCACGGCAGCCACTTCCAGAGTTACAGCCGGCCTGAGGGTACCTGCCTCCAGGAGGGCAACTGCTGTCACTTTCAGCTGGAAGAGGCAAAGCTTTCCTCCCCGCCCCGGGACAGAGCAGGCTGTCAGCTAATGACTGAGACCCCCAGGGAAAAAAGAGGGGAGAACGGACAAGTCACCCCCACCGACGCCGAGCCCCACAGGTGACTCCCGGGCCCCACGGCAACAGCCTCAGGGAGAGCAGAGGTTTCACAGCGGGAACGGCAGCACCCGGCCGCCACTCTGGGCGCACTGAAGGGCCCTTTCACTGCGGAGCGCCCGGTCCCGCAGCCGACACCCCGAGGGACAGGAGTGCGCTCGGAGCAGAGACGAGCCCTTCCCGCCGCCACATGGGCCATCCAGGCCCGCGGCCGGAGCTCCCTTCCCCGGGCCCACGTGGTAGCGAGCGGCCCCTCCTCCCCGCTACCTGGGCTGCGCCTCCCGGAACAGGCCCGTCAGCGCCCGAACGCTCTCCAGGCGGGCTTGCGGGCCGGCCGCCGCGGCGGGCAGCGCTCCCTCCGCCGCCGCCGCCGCCATCGCCTGTCCCGCTGCCACCCGGCTCCGCCCCACGCCCCCCCCTACCCCGCCCGCCGCGCGGAAATGGCGGCGGCCCGCCCCCGCCCCAGCGGGCGGAGGGTGCGACTCGCCGGGCCGGCCCGGGGCCTAGCTGTAAGATGGCTGCCGCGCCTGTAGGGTCGCGGGTACGTGGGGTGTAAAGCCTCATCCTTCCCCCTCCAGGAAAAGGCTGCCCCTGGGTAGGGCTTTCGGTTCGGCCTCCCGCCGCGGGGCCGCCCCGGGTCTCCTCAGGGAGCGCGGTGAGGGGTGGTCGCGCGCCACAGAACTCAAACCTGAGCTTTTCCTCATCCCACCCCCTGTTGGAGATGCCTGCCCTTTAATGGTCCCACTAAATAGTTCAGTGTTGTACGGAAAATCACGTTGCCGGAGGTCAGCGTTCACAAAGAAGACAGAGGAGTCTTAACTTTATTCGAATAAAGGGAAAGTGTACTGGGGTTGCCAACTCCCAGTGAGGTCTCTCCAATTGCCAGAGGATGCAGCCCCCTTTTATCCTGATTTCCCTTTCCCCAGTGGCTGAGGAACTCAGAAGGTACAGACTTCCCAATCCACCTATTCCATGTTCCCCCTTAACAGGTACCCCCCTAAAAACACACATCGCATGTTGCATTAACTCCAACTTTATGCCTCCCAGGGCAGAGAAGTTGATATTCATAGGCCTATTAAGCCTGTGCACTCTTTCTCAAAGTTCAAAAGTTTAGAGCATCCTTGCTGTTGACTTAATTAATAGCCCTAATGTTCAAGGTGTCTCGTTATCTTCTCCTCACAGACGGCAGCCTGGGACTCCCTCATTCACAAAGGACACTCTCCTCTTTGTTCCACCACTAACATGAAAAAACCCACACACTCCCCTTCTGGTTTTATCACTTATTTGTAAAGACACACTACTTTCTTATTCTCTCAGTGTGTTCTGAACATAGGTCTAAAAAATTTGTGTGCACACACTGGGGGCAAAGTTAAGCTTCCTGTGGGTAAAAAGGCTAACTGTGGCCAAATACTATAGAAAGCCTCATTAAGCTGGAACTAAACTAAATGTACCAAAGCTACCTGAAGGAAGCTGAAAGCAATACGTCCAGCAGAAAGCGTGTGGCAGAAAAACCCACCTGTGATTAATTTCTCCCCATTCTCCCCCAAGACAAGAAGAACATGGACCTGTTGGAGCAGTTCCAGAGGAGGCCACAAAGATGATCAGAGCTGGAGCACCTCTCCTGCAAAGACAGGCTGAGAGAGTTGGGGTTGTTCAGTCTGGAGAAGACTCTTGGGGGAGAACCCTACAGCAGCCTTCCAGTACCTGAAAGAGCCTACAGGAAAGCTGGAGAGGGACTGTTTATCGGGGCATGTGGTGATAGGACAAAGGGCAATGGCTTTAAACTAGAGCAAGGTAGATTTAGATTAGACATCAGGAAGCTCTTTACTATGAGGGTGATGAAACACTGGAACAGTTTGCCCAGAGAGATGGTGAAGGCTCCCTCCCTGGAAGCATTCAAGGTCAGGCTGGGTGGGGCTGTGAACAACCTGATCTAGTGAAAGATGTCCCTGCTCCCTGCAGGGGAGTTGGGCTACATGACCTTAAAGGTCCCTTCCAACCCAACTCATTCTATGATTCATTCATACGTTCCTCCACATTTCCCCATGCATCCTTGGTACCCAAGGCCATGGCGGTGGGGACCTTGCTGCTATCCCAGTGCTCTTCTGAAGGGTGCATGCCTCTTTTGGATTAAACTTGCATGTCTTGGGTTACCAGCAGGGCAGGCTTTTTGTTATATCCACTGTCAAATTTGTTTGTGCATTACATTGGTAAGTAACATTCTCAGGCCTCGTCAGGGTATTCCTGATGCACAACTAGTTCTTGACAGCTCTATAGCAAAAATGGCTTCAAATAACAAGTAGAAATGAAGTAAGTAAAAGATGCCAGGTGATACTCCTTGCCATCATGCAGGTTCTTCCTTCACAGAATCACAGAATCGCAGAATGGTGTTGGAAGGGACCTCAGAAGGTCATCTAGTCCAGCCCCTCTGCCAGAGCAGGATCACCTACAGTAGGTCACACAGAAACGCATCCAGGCGGGTTTTGAATGTCTCCAGAGAAGGAGACTCCACAATCTCCCTGGGCAGCCTGTTCCAGTGCTCTGTCACCCTCACAGTTAAAAAGTTTTTTCTAATATTTTTGTGGAACCTCCTATGTTCCAGCTTGTATCCATTGCTCCTTGTCCTATCATTGGACATCACTGAAAAGAGCCTGGCACCATCCTCCTGACTCCCCCTTGACATATTTATAAACATTATAAATATGTCTAACAGTTCCTATTACTTTTAAGAATTGCCTGTTGATGAATAAAAAGTAATTTGTTTCAAATGCAATGAAACTCAAGACTAAGAGTAGTGAAGCACCAGAGCTGTCCTGGCTGGCAGTGATGACTCCAGAGAAGATACAACTATAGCAGGTAACAACATCGTTCTGTATATTCTTGCTAACCACTGATTCAGTACATCTGGGCAATCAGCAGACCACAACTTCAATGAAGGAAGCAGGAGATTACACTAAAATCCAACAAGATAGTTACATGTGCTCTGTGAAAATGACCTGCAAATATATAATTTTGTATTTGATTGTATCCTATACTATTGGGAAGTGATGCAGTGTGCCCAGAAATCCAATTTAGTTCACGTCTTCATATTTTAGGTGATATTTTGCCTGTCTTGTCAAACACAAATCTTGTAAGCAACATTTTTTTTTTTAATTTACTCCTTATCAATATATCTCTTTAGGGATTTATTAAAAAAACACATGATGTTTTAAGGTGACCATTAAACAGCTTTTACTCCATCAACTGTACAGATTTTTCATGTAATGTACTGGTGAGTTACATTGCAAAATATTTCACATCGAATATCTGGAAAGACAGACTAGACCATAGATGTCCAAGACACCAGTATGGAGATGCATTAGTTCTCTAATTTGAACTAGTACATTGCTAAGGCTTTAACTTAACTCCAGCAGACATAAAGGAAAACAAAAGTAAGTCACACTTACCCTCGGGCAAGATTGTATGGCATACAGCAGTTTGACGTATAAATATTTTCTTTTTAGGAACTGTTAGGAAGCAGTGCTGAACAGAAGAGGCTTTTTTTTCTGGCAATGTTATCAGAGTCCTGATCTTGGTGATACCTTCCTCCAACAATTTCCGTAGGCCAGCTTTACCCTGTTTAGACTTGCTGCCTGTTTTATCAAATGCCTCCTCAATCCGTATTATTGATTATTACTTGTGGATCCTTGTGAAAAAAAATTTTGCCTGTGTATGTGATCTCTTTTGAATCTTTTTTCTGCCTTAAAAAGCCACAGCATTTTTGAGTTTCTTCATTTTAATTTTTCCACACTTTCGTTCATTTTCAACAACATACTCAAAACCACCTTTATTACAAGGCTGTACAACACTTTGAGATAGGCTTGTCATAAGGGAGTTTTGCAAGGTCTCAGGGATATCAATTATAGAATTCAGTAATTTTTGCCAGCTTACTCAAAGATTTTATCTCTTGAGCTCATCTGATCTGCCTGATTCTGTGTACACAGGCAGATCCCTTAAAGATCCAGTGTTTCCCCTAAAGAGCTTAAAACCTAAATAACATTCATTTTTCTTATCACAGATTTAGAGAACTACAAGAAAGGAAACAAGCCACCTACAGCCAACTGCTCCATCTGAAAATAAAATTATGCAGAACCTATTTTTAAGAGTTCTGCATCAAATTAAGAGGTAGACCAGCCTCTCGAGGCGCCAGTGTTTGAAGCTGGATGCAGAGAAAGATCTGTACCAGCTGAGACTGGAGGGAGACAGTTGCCTCGCTTCAGCAAACACTGGCTCTGCAGGACGCAAAGCAGGTCAAAGACTTTGAATCCCTCACATCTCAAATGTTGTGAGATGGCTGCTCATCAGAAGATGTATACTAGCCTTGCCCTTTTCTTTTATTGGAGGTAACTTCCATCAAAAGATAAAATTTGGGCTCTGGAAAAAGTAACTTTACACTAAAGAAGCAAATCCCGCAGCATGTTATATTTCCGGCATAAATATTAGTTTTCTGCCTCTTATTTTGGGCCTGTATTAGATTAAGTATGACTTGGGCCACAGAGCTTTGAAGCTGTAGACCAAAGCTTTTATTTTTGGTCTAGTATTTAATAGGATTCAGTGAAATTGATTGAGGCACTCATGAAAATGCTTTTGATTAGCCTTTGTTGCTAAGCAGTGAGCCCTACAGCAGATCCACTGAGCTGTGGAGCACACCGTACCCTCATGCCGGTCCTGGGTTTGCTGCTTACTCCAGGCAAATTACAGTAGTTGCCCACAGAATTCTGAACACCTCTGTTAAGACAAGGAGGAGCATGTCTGAGAGGAAGCAGCACCATCTTCTTAAGCACCAGAGGTGGAAAACAAACTGACTTTTGAAGTTTTTTGGAGATATTGAGGAGCAATGAAGTGGATACTGCAGATTGTCTTAATCCCAAGAATAGCTATTACAGTCCCAAGCCAACAAATCCAGAGGTTATTTGGCTTCAGATGAGATGTTACACATGTGTCTGAGGGCCATAAAAGAACAGTTGCATTTGATGTTGAGATGTACGTGTCACTCCTTTGTTATGTAATAGCAGAAATAAATTTAATTCTTCATAAGAAAGAAGTCCTTCCATCTGGAAAGAATGCCTGCAAGGCCCTGGAGGAGATGTTCAAAGCGCTTGCAGTTTGTTGTGGAAATGAATGGTGCTTTCCAACTAGTAAATAGCGATGAAATGCTGTCCCCTGTACAGTTGTCAGGCTTGGAGTTGTTGCACATACTCTGGCCTCATTTGTTTAGCTGCAGTCCGATTTCCAGAATGAATGAGGAATTGCATAACTGCCATGGGCTCTTCACAAAGTTTTTATGCCACATCTGCACGTGGCGCTTTTGTTGGGATCAGCATTGTCATCGTCGTGTTGGGCAGCTGCACAAGCATGTGGAAGGATGCAATCTTGCCCTTTTCAGCTGGATCAGAGAGATGCTGCTTAGGATATCTGGTACCCAAAGTGTAGTTCCTTCATAACTTGGAGACTTCCATGGTACGTGAATTTCACCTCATCCATGTACCAGCTGATTTATATTGTGTAGATTTGAACATCGTATTTCAGGCCGTTATGGCAAGAAATGCAGCTGAATTGTAAGGAGGCTGGTGCTAAGTTAAAGGAGGCTGTGTGTTCGCTGACTTATACAGTCCTGCAGTTTTCTGTGTGTAAGGGACACAGAGATTGTCTTACACATCAGTAGAGTACGTGTCAGCCCCGAGAGTGTGAGGACTGCATCCAGCCCTTGGATCATCGCCTCTGCCCTTCTCCAGCATTCTGATTTTAAACAGTATCGAGCAGGAAACACCCAGGGAAGGGTCTTTTTTTCTCTCTGCCTGTCATTAACTTTGCCTTTGGCAGCAGCTGCCTCCAAGGACAGAGGAAAAACTTGTGCTGTTCTACTACCTCCTCCCATCCCTCATCCCTACCCACTTGTGCTGTGCACAGCTCTGCCTGCACCTTCCACATGTTTCCCAGCTGCCGCCTCTCCTGTTCTCTGGTTGTAAATACTTCTTGGGCAGCTTGAACTTGGATGCTAGCTCCCTGGGCATCCTCCAGAGATCGTGACAAGCGCGTTTCTCTGCCTCCGTTTGCACTGGCTCCCTCCCACTGTGGCAACCTCTTCCCTTCCAGTCAGTTTGTCGTTGCAATGAGGGGCGATTGCCATGATGCCAGGACACCAGCAAAGCAAAAACCTTGGCCAGGAAAGACCTCCTTCTGTTTAGAAATTTATTCCCATAGGTAGAGAATCTCCCTACTTATAGGGTTTGACATTAAATCCCATGTCTGGGATTTAATCACCAGGACTGGGAGGAACCCAGTGGCAAAATCCATACTGACTTGTGTGTTGCAGGAGCAGTGTCACATGCGGGGATTGCCTGCTTAAAACCCCGGTGTCTGATGGGCAGAGCAGAATCCCTTTTGCCTGCAGCACACAGCACCCACCACTACAGAAGTGGACGTCCAGTCATGTATGCGTGTGTGCTTGCATTTGCTTACATGTATAATACTGCAGTATGTGGCATATCAGAGACAGGGAGACCTGTAGAAAGCATGGGTTTTCACAAGAATAACATTCTCTGTTATTGTACAGTATACATGAAATCAGGACTCAGATTGGCACATGGCGAGTGACGTTCTCATAAGTACAGATTGGGGTGTCTAAGGAGGTGAGCATAGCCAAAACAGAAAACTGTTGCATAGAGAAGAAGGTGGGATATGGTCCACTTCGCTCTCTATCAGACCCTCTGTATGACATTTTTGTCTTCCCTGTACAGTGATGTAATGCAAATTTTGATAAAACTAAACTGTGAAAAAGTCACAGATTTTTCCTCTTTTTAGGTGTCAGTTGACAATAATACAGTTTAACACACAGAGGAAAGAAGTTTGATGTCTGTAGGAAAGGACAGGGATGCTCCAGGCAGCACACAAAGCAGGGAAGGATATCTCTCTCCACAAGCCAGGCTGTCATTGGCACTGATCGTGAGACGAGAAGAAAAGATGGATGTGGGGAAGGTGACAGTGAGCAGGAGGTTTACAGAAAGGCATGGCCACGAGCGGATCATGCTGCATAGAGATAGGATATCTGAAATAAGTTACTTGCATTTTGTTTAAGGTTTTGTGGGAAAGGAGGATCCTTGAGGAGGACTGTGAAGGTGAGAGTGTGCAGTTGCTAGTTTCTTCTTGTGACATTTTCAACTACCCAGTATTATTTTAAGTTCCAGACTCCCATGTGAAAGTGCTCCCACGAGCAGTGCTAGGTTTTAAAGTTGTGCCATATAGCATGGGTTTCCCATACAAATACAATTGAATGTAATCTCTCGTGAAAATCTTGGCTTTTCCCATGTTTTGATAGCAGCAACAGTTTTTCTGGACTTCAGCAGCCTGGACAGCTGAGCATCCAAAAAGTTGCTGTTAAGCGCGTGCCTGTAAATCAGTCCTCCGCTCTCAACTGAGCTCACCTGTCTTTTGTGCATACATGGGAGTTACCCTGTGCCACAGGACAGAGAGTACAAGTGGACTCACTGCTTTTGTATGCTGTGTGTAGTCACTCTCCACATGCACATTAAACCTGACATGCTGGGCTTGTATCGTGTTTGCAGAGCTGCACATGGGAAGCTTACCTTTTCAGGGCTGCAGAAGCCACCAGTTAGCATCTGTGAGCAAAATCCTCCAAAATCCTGCGTATGGTCCTGGAAGTATTATCCTGATTGTGCTGCTTGGGAAATGTAATTCACCTGCTAAGCCTGCAGTCCAGCCTGGCTCCTTCAGCTGCCTTAAAAAATACTGTTGGAGTGGTGAGAATACTTTCTGACATTATATCTTCCCAGAAAATAAAAATAAAAATCCCTACTAAGGAGCAGAAATACCCAAAAAGCTCCTCACCACCTGGTCGCTGTCAGGGAGTAAAAAGGCATGCACTTAAATATTTTTTGAGTAACTTGCAACTGAAGCAGTCCTGCTGAGTAGATGTGTCAAGCCTGGCCCCTTATGAATGGATGAGCGAAGGGAAATGCCCACAGGGAATCCCACGTTGCTCCGCGCTGCTCTCATTTATCAGCAATGGTGGACCTTGTCAACGCTGAGAAATTTGCTGGAGGGAGAAGACGGAAGCTGAAAGAGCAAAGAAAAAATCCAATATAGTGACTCAGAGCATCTCCTATTTTGGGTTAGTGCTGGTGATTGGAAGTGAAGAATTTTGCCATCCCCACCATGCTCCTCACTATGGAAATAGGATTAAACCTCTCCAGCTCTGTCAACAGACTGACATCTAGTGGAGGTAGAATAATGGACTGCAGAACCCAACCTAAAATCAGCTCTCTGAATGACTGTGCTGAGTTCATATTATTCACTGCAGATCTTTGGTTCAGTTAATTTGTTAATTCCACTTGTGAAGTAATTTAATCTAGGAATCCTTACTGTAAACTAGAATCACAGGAGATGCTAGGTAAATTTGCAGCATTTTGTTTAACCTACACAGAAATAAGTTTAGGATCTGACTAAATGATATAAATCCAGGATTTTAGAAGGCTTTCTGTGTTTACAATACTCTGTCAGCAGTAAGCTTTGTAAGACAAGAGCAATGGGACAGGATTTGTATCTTGGGTATTAGGAAACAAATATCTACAAAGTTTGGGTTTGGAGCATCTATGAAAGCCAGTCTTATGTCATCTTAAGAAGTAATTTTGAGAAGATGCTATGGGTAACTTGGAAATTGCCACATATATTGTCTGTCTGTCTCTAAGGACAAAATATATTCAATTATACAGAGAGTGCTGTTTGACTGACAGATAGGGAACTGGGAAATGAAACTTCTCCAGAATCTTTTTTCTTAGGGCTGTGAGAAAAGTTTAATAGTGAATAGGGTAGTGAATGAGAATAGGGCAGTGAAAATTGTATTACTTTTGATAATACTATGAAACTCATGAAGATCTAGTTAAAAATCTCAGATCTTATTTTGTTATAATTGTCCTACGCCAGCTTTATATTTCTTTTAAAGCAGCATGCAACCAAAACTTCAAAAAAAGGGAACAAATATTGCTATTAAAGTAACATCTTCGGAAGATTTCAGAAGATTTGTGGATATGAGGTTATTTTATTGCCTTTTAATTTCAAAACTTTAACACACAAAGAAATACCTGAAGAAGCTTTGCTGTCGTACCCGTGCACCTGAGAAAAGAAAATTATGTTTCTTTTAAACCAATGTGTAAAGGCTGCCCAAAAAGTTCGTCTAATTTTTTATCTAAAGGGAAGCTCTGATCCATTCATGTTTTATGTGTTTCTTCCCACAAGATCATGTTAGTAGACTGAAGATGATTAATACAGATTTTTCATTTTTAAACTGCCATCTTCACTTCTTTAAGCAACCACAAATATAAATGAAGTTAGATAATTTCCTTCTGCATGTGGTGTTTATAAAATTTGACCTCTGCAAAAGTCATTATTTGTATTTACAGGACAGGATTCCGATTTTCAAAATTTAAAAATTCCCACACTCTTAAGTGATGCTTTGGAGCTATGAATTTTCCAGCTGACATGGAGGTAAAAGCAAATTTTGAAGGAGGGGGTTGGCCATCTGTTAACCTGTGCAATGTCCTCCTTAAACCCAAAAACTCATACCAATAAAATCAGCCCACTCTCTGCCACACATTATCCCCTTTCTAGATCTAGACTACATTGGTTTTATTAGACTCTCCTCCCATCATTTACCAGCCTCTGGATGTGCCTGGTACCTGCATGTGGTTATTAATTAATATAAATTAATAATTAAAATAAACTTTAACTATTAATACCATGCAAACACAGACATGTTCAAGACACTGTCAGGGATGGGTGAGGCTGCTTTTTGATCTGAGCAAGTGCTGATATTCACCAAATACAAACACTGATTTCACTGGAGGGGTAGATGAGAAGAAAACCCAGTGGGGAGGCAGAGGTAGAACCTCTGTTGGCAAGAACTGGGTCTAGGATTATGTTAGTCTAAAGCCCCTCCTGATGTCTCTCTTCCACTTTCTCCTTGCCCATCTTTTTTGTTACCCAAGACTCTGCAACTGCACAAGACTCTGGGTCTTCCCACTAGTCTTGAGGAAACATCTCGTTTGTCTCCCTTTCTCTGTGGTGCAGTTCGGAGGCAGGACAAGAAGGGCAGTAAAGTGGAATATGGAATTCGTGTCCACTAGATTTTGTTTTTGTCTTTCACATAGGGTCACCTCACACTGGTGGAATAGTCATCCTTGTGAATTGGCATCACAGGCTCGTCACGCCCCTGGGGCTACGCTCAGAAGTAACAGACATTGGGATTTGTGCTGTTCAGTGCCCTGGTGCAGGTGAACATGCAGGATGAGATACTTAAGTAATTACTGCGAGGTAAGAAGCACAGGCCACAATCTCTGTTCCTCTGCTTCTGTTTCATGCCAATGCCATCGAAAGCCGGAGACGTATCTTAGACAAAATCTGTTGAGTTGTTTTACCATATAGAAATACCATCCAGCTACATGTAGTATAACTCCCAAAGTAATATCTCCTCACCACCTAAAATGTTATTTACACCTGCGCATGCCAAACTTCTGAGTATAGACTGTAGTTTCCCAGCACCTTCAGGCTCAGTTGGATTTGATAAATCAGAAGCAGGTAACAGTCACTTCTTCCTAGCAGAAGATGAGGGTTTGTGAGACCATCGTGTTAGGTGAAGACTCTGAGTATGGTGTGCACCTTCATTCCTGAAGCAAGGAGTGCCTCTACCGAGGAATCTGTTATAAATCACATTTTTAGTGAGACTGGCAAAGCTGCATAACTCTGGCCTCAGGGAATCTGTCTAATTTGTCAGCTAAGAATCAGTCTCCTGATAGAAAACTAGTCCATTCATGCTTGGTGAAAGCTAATTACCCATGGAAGGAATCTGCTCAGGGAACTGTCAGCAGTGATGTGGTGTGGCACCATCATCCAGCTGGGAGCTTCCCAGGGAAGGTCAGCAGAGTTCCCTCTCCTCCTTGAGCCAAGCCTTGGCCGTGCAGCCTCTCTCCCCCATCTCTCTTCTATACGTGCATGTTGCTTCATGGCACAGTCAGAGCGATGTCCCAAGAGAGAAGCATCCCAAGACGGCGCTTTGGCAGGGGAACCGCTATTCTCCCAGTCAGCAGGCTGTCCTCTGCATCTGGAAGTGACGGGAGTGGTCTAAAAGAAGCAAGATTTGCAAGAAAAAGTACGTTTTGTTAGGCCACTAACAGAGTTGCAGGAACTAGAGGAATTCTTACGTACCCATGTCCTTCTTCTGACCTGCAGCAGAAAGTGCATACAAACTCGCTGTCGCTTATGTATCAAGACAGAAGGAACGTAAATAACATACAGGAAATAGGAGCTTCCAAGAATAATCCTGGGAAGAAACACTGCTTAAATTCTTAAGAACTTATTTTTTGTAATCATTCACATGCATTATGAACTGTAAAAACTCCAGCGCTGAATAAATTGCCACAGATTTAACACTTGCTATATCAGAGAAGAGCTTTGGTTTTCCACTGGACTAAGGAAAATCAGATCATAGTTTAATTCCCTTCCATAATGTTGGGCGTACAATGTATTTTTTTTTTGTTCTAGGAAATAATCCTCTGTTGTTGGACTTTAAATTTTGATGAACTAAGTATTTTGATAAGCTCTATTTGTTCCATCTTAGAAGCATTTTTAAATGACTGTGTTTTAGCTCTGCTAAATCTGTAGCCCAAACTTTGAGTATGTTACTAGCATAGCAATGAAGATGGGAAGACATGTTGGAACAATGGTTGTATCTTGGGGGAAAAATGATTGTTCATGATTATTAGCAACCATTATCAACTAGAGGTTTGGTATCTGTCAAGGCCAAGTCACAATCCTGTAAGAAATCTCTTCAACTGATCGCTTAATTTTCTTGCAGTTATGTTTAACTTTCTTGTTATTCATCTTGCAGTTATGAACATCTCCTAAAATGAATTAATTGTATTAAACAAGGAAAATAGGGTGTGAATAAGAATATACTTTCTTGGAAAACTATGATGTCCAGCCCCAACCTATCTATATCCACTTTTTCATTTGTCATTATAGACAGACTTAGTAAAAAAAAAAACTGTTACCAGAAATAGTTTGCTGCAATTAAAAGGTATAATGCAGATTGACTAAGTCTAAATTCAGTAGGGACCTGAAACCAATGCAATTTTGCAAGAAACTGAACAACCTTAAAATAATGCCTGTGTTTAAGTTTCTTGATGTACCAAGGGCCCTGTGTTCTGTTTGCCTCCATCAAGTTTGTGCTTTTGTTCTGTTAGATGGCATCAATAACCAGTCTCCCCTCAAGAATGCAGTGTAGAAAAGGGAGCGTAATTGTCTGAAAAGAGGTCTAGTAAGTGTTTGCTTTAAAATCAAAGAACACTTCTGAAATATTAAATAAAGAGGAACTATAATATGTAAGTCACTCCAACCCATCTCAAAAATACTGATGCACATTAATGATTTACTTTGGGCTTATACATCTGTTTGCTTTCGTATTCAAAATGCTACATTGTTACCTTGGTAACCCCAGTATCTCACAGGATTTCGCTTATTCTCCATCTAAAGTACACCCTCTTAAGGAAATTCATACAAGTTCTCATAAGAGCACTTTTCCTTTTTTTCCCCATTGTTTGTAAAGGAAGAATTAATGAATGGTTTTATCATGAATGGGCCGTTTTTGTCTTTTTTTCCTCCCCTCTCCCATCCCATTAATGATAACTCAGATTTAAACATGATGGCACATTCAGCCACTGTGTTCACTGTTTAACAGTGTTCACAGTCTTATATGAGTTGGGCTGATTTGCTCTCCTATCAATTGCATGCTGCCATGCTGCAAAGAGCCTTTCTAAGAAATTGTTCTCCTTATTTTAGAGGTTACCTTCATTCTCAATAGTCTGGCCTCTTGTATATTCTTTTGAACATGAGCAATATAGCTCTGCTTTTACACACTGCTCTTTTATTGGGGCATCATTAACTGGGGCTATTTCAGTCCTTCTTACTGTTTAGGGCCTTTTCAGCCCTTGGTGCAATGGCAAACATTAAGAAGAGGTTGCCAGTGAGCCTCACAGCCCTACTTCTGCCCCATGGCATTCCCTGGCAGGTCGATAAGGATGGAGGGAGGATCAGCAGTGGGAGGCTGTACCTCTCCAGAAGCCAGAGATGATGTAAACTGTCTGCCTTGAAATTGTCCAGCCTCTCTCCTGCACTGGCAGTGATTGCCAATGATCCAGCCCCAGTTGTTGAGCCAGGCAAATGCAATGGCTGCAGGCTGATGTTGGAGCTGAAGCCTCTTGGAAAGGGACAGTCCTGCTTTGCCCCGGTTGCAGTTCCCACCCTCACTCTGTTGTTTGAGGCCTAGCAGTCCCCCAGCAGAAAAACAAGTTGATTCAGAGGGCTGGTCCGCAAGAAGGCGGGAAGATGACTCCAGGACTCTGCCTTCTTTCTGTCTGCCTGCTCTTGGCTACTGGTGTTCCCTACCTCCCCACCTCCCATGCTGTGCTGCTGTGAGTGTTTCTGTGGCCACACATCTGTCAGGGTTGCCAACCTGATCTGACTGTTCTGCTTTTGCTACATCATATTCATATTATTGCCATTATTTTACTGGTTCACAAATGGTCCACCACATGGTGGCTCAGCACCGACTGCAACAGAAGGGAGGAGATGGGGACCCTCAGGAATGAGGGGCAGGGAGAGGGCAGCACATAGTAACATGGTGGCATTGCCGCCTTTCCCACAAAGCATGACAGAGCAGGTGCTTTTGGGGAGGCAAGTCAGAGCTGGAAAGGAAGATAAACTTTGCAGTTTGTGCTGGGCAGATGGCCGCCTGTAGTGCTGTGACCTGGCCCAGAGCTACAGCAGACCTTGTCCAACGTAGACCTCAAGCAAGCCACAGGCAGCTCAGGAAACAGAAAATTCCATCCGTATCCCTCCTGTCCCCGCCTGGCACAGGACAGCGTGGGGGTGCCCAAACCTGCCTGAGCAGAAAGATACCGGTTAACGGAAAGCTCTAGAGAGTTAGGTCCAGGGGAAAATGTTCCTGAGAAGGAGTGGATGGACAAAACCCTGTAGAGTCCATCCCCTGAGCAGGTACAATGCAGGCACACACTCACCCTCAATGCTCTGCTTGTGCCAGGAACAGCAAGAAGACGTGTCAAGCACTGTCGTTTACATGACAAATCAATATTTGTTCCAGATGTTGATTTTTTTAATTAAGAAGATTTATTCAGACCTATGCAGGAGAAATAAAGGAAATAAACACAAGCTTAGAGCTTTGGAAGAATTTCAAAGCTCGTTATTTGATATTATTTACTTGCTGCATAATTTCTTCTCATCACTCACTGACCTCTGGCAAACAAGGAGTTGTGCTGCTTCATACTTCCTTCCTCAAGCCAAGATTCTTAAAAATACCTTCTTATTAAAATTGTATTTCAACTTCTACAGATACTCTGTCCAATAATCTCTCTTAAAAACATTGTCCTTCCTGTCTTTTGCATTTCTGAAAATTGCTAAGAGGACTTCACAGTAAGCTAGGCAGGTAGATAATATTTCATTAACAGGAATAAAGGGGGAAAAAAAATCCAAAAGAAGTGAAACCAACCTGCTTGTATAAAGACAAAACCTCCTTTCTTGATTTTTTTTCTTTGATTTATAAAAACATCTTGTTAATCACTGCAGGGTTTCTGAGGGAACAGATGCCTGATATCCCTGCACAACAATATAAGTTAGACACAAATGAAGTGGGAAATGTTGACTGATTTAATGATTAAACAAAAAGAGGATGTGTAAATGACTGAGGAATGTATCAGGGAGACATATTAACTGCAGTTTCTCCATGTGTGTGCCTTTGCATTCTTAATAATTCACTTAGAGGAGATGCTGAGGTGAACTGTCTCAGCTCTTGCTAACCTTAAATGTAAAACAAAAAAAATCCACCAGACTATATCAACTTTGTGACAGTTTATAAATATATCTAAAACTAATAGATGCTTTCCAAATTACGGAAAATGTTCTCTTCTTAAAATTTTTAATTAAAAAAAAGTATTTTTCAGATTTTTTCAAGAAGAGCAGCGATATTTTTTTCCATCTATATAAGTCTCTGAAATTGTCTAGGTTTTGAAGTGGGGATGCAAAATGTCTATGAACATTTTAATGTGAAACAAAAGAAATTTTCTTTAAAAGTTTTGCAGCCTATGGTTAAAATCAGAGAAAAGGTTGCGTCCTAGTCTAGGTAGAAATGACAATACGCGACTACTTCTAGTGTCGCAGTTTAAGTATCTAACTGCAAATACTAAGTACCAGCAATATAGTCTCTGAGACTATACAGACTGAATTTGCTGGTTTAGCAGAAGAAATACATAGTTTTACTGAATTAATTAGTCAAATGAGCTTAATGAGTTCAAGCGATCATATTTTTTCGAGCCACACTGCAAATGAAAGTATTTTGTAGGAGTTACCTCCAGGAGATGAACAACCTTCTGCTGAGCACAGATGGAAAGTAAATGGCTTTGAAAATGGAAGCTGCTTGGGCATCTAGAAGCTCCCGTCAACCTCAAACAAGGACAAGCATCTCTGTCACCTCTGTGCACAGGAGCTGATCCTTCCTGCAGCTCCCAATATCACTGCTAATGGCCGGGGACAGAACCTGGGCTACTTTGCTCTACAGTATCCGGTCCTTGGAAAGCCCTTCCACTCTAAATCAGATTTGATTCACAGGTACTAACACAAATTTCATCTCCCTCCTTACATCGATCTGTGAATTTATTGGAGGATAAAGCCTGGTTTTGCCTCTAGAACAGGTACAGCACAGATACCATTAGGGAAGTATCTGAGGAGCTTTTCCATACTGAGGCACAGAAATATCGTAGGTCTCAGCCGGCATCCAGTTTCTAGCACTTCCATTGACCTCCCTCGGCAAAGGGAGAACCATAAGGTAGTACCTGTTGAAGTACATTCAATTATCAGTTCTGTTGGGGTAAGACCCGTCTATGTCAGGCGAGCTCGAGGCAGGGAGGTGTTATTTGTATTGGATGCTAGGGTAGGGGTGAGAAAGCCACTATTCTTCGTAAAAGATGCCTGAGAACAGGAGAGCCTCTGTCTGGGGGAGTTTGGCTTCTACCAGCTTGGGTGAGATCTGAACTGAGGAATATCAAGTCAAAAGGTTCTGCAGTTTAATACTTCATTCACGCGCCAAACCGCTCTGTCACACCATTTCGGATTAACCTTGCTACAGAACACGTCTTTGTATAATGCAGCAGAGTTTTGCTCGCTGCAACGTGTGAGTATCAGTTACTGCTAGCTGGGGCTAAGGGAAGAGCTACTTCAGAAGCACACTAGAGATAAAATTGGGATATAAAGTTATAATTGCCTCCTTGGAGTATTCTCTCATCCTTATTCCAGTTGGGAACATGCTATATTATATATGACATATATATATATGGGAACTACCTATAATAGGGGCATATTATCTTTTCCATGAAAACTTAGCTGTGCTTCCTTGCAAATTGTTGGAAAAAAAGCTGAAGCAGAATCCATTTATGACCACCTCCATGTTCCTTCCCTCCCAACCTCACAAAAGCCATCCTGCAAAGCTTGCTCACATAGCCCTGATCCTGCCCAGCACTGCAAAGCAGTCTCAATGTGTGCCTGTGCAGAGTGCTGGAATGTAGGAGAGGAATCGGTAGTGAAAAATTAGAAAGGAGAAACCTGAGGTGTGCTTTCCTCCTTGCCTTATTCAGCCTCTTCTCCCTAGTAGCCAGTGATGGGATGAGAGCAAATGGCCTCAAGTTGCACCAGTGAAGGTTGAGGTTGGACATTAAGAGGAACTTCTTCACTGAAGGGGTTGTCAGTCACTGGAACCAGCCGCCCAGGGAGGTAGTTGAGTCACCATCCCTGCAGGTGTTCAAAAGACGAGTAGATGTCATGCCTAGGGACATGGCTTAGTGGCACACTTGGTAGGGCTGGGTTGGTTGTTGGATTCAACGATCTTAAAGGTGTTTTCCAAATGGAATTATTTTATGGTTCTATGAAATGGAGGGGTGGGAGGATAAAGCAGTTTCTGGTTGTAGCACGCATTTTCCTTGCTTAGCTGAAATACACATGCTTGCGGTTCATCCTCACAAATGCCATGTCAGGCCCTCAGCCAATACAAACACCAAGTCTGTCTTCGATATATATAGTGAAAAAAAATAGTTCCAGCTCACTCCAAATTAAGAGTGTTTGCAGAAAAAGGGAGGAAATGAAGAGTAGTTGTAGCCGGATAATGCTGATCTCTGCCCTTAATAGGTTATGTTGTGGAAAGCACAGCGATTTTCTGTAGCTGGAGTGATTTGGAGATTATAAGAATATGAATAAAAATGTATTCAAACACATTAGACTGAAGATCTCATAAAGAACATGGCTTAATTCTGCAGGATAAGAGTTTTCACTGGGCTGTGTGGGAACTAAGGTGCCAGCACACCCCATAATTTGAGGGAGATATGAGCCCTTTATGCCACATGCCAGTGTGAAACCTTCAGTGTTCATTCCTAATAAAGACATGCTAACAAGTGACATGATATTTGTTGATTTTGTCTTTGGAGTATTCCTATATTGTAAAAGTCTGCAAAACCACTCCCCCAAACTCAGGTGTTGATCAAATGTCAGGTTTGAACGTTTTTATTAGGCTATGTTGAAATCTTATTAGTTTTCTTTCTCCTGGAGATCCAATCATCCATGAAGCAGAAACAGCACGAATAAAATAATTTTAAAAAATAACCAAAAAGCAAGAACTTTGCCAGGAAGGCAGCAACAAAAATAAATCCTGATCAGTGTTTGGTCACAACTGAAGACAAGAAGAAAAAGACAGTTAACTTTGTTTGTAGGTCACTAAAAATTAAATTAAAACCAAGAGAGACCATGCAAATTAATAAATTATTCATGGCAATTAGTTTGCCAAGCATAAATCCATGCAGTTTTCATTGAGAATAAAGATCCCAGTCTGGTTTCCTGGCCTGATTCCAGATAAGGTAATTACATTGTGCCTACTTAAATTTCCCCTTCAGTTCAGCATGATATATGTGTCCTCCTCTTTTAAAACTGCTGTCTAACAAATCTAAAGCCTGACACTTGCCTTTGGATAGCTTTGCGTTTTGCTACAGAACTCTCTATACCCATACCTCAGTAGGCTTCATATTTCCTAGCACTAAAAAATAGAACTCAAACCTTAACATAGCTAAACCCTAATATTTCTAAGATTTTCATACAATATTTAACACTCTTGAGTGTAAAGTTTCAGCCATGCCACAGACAGACAATTCAGCCCATAAAGGACACTGAATTTGCTCAGCATCTGAAAGATGCTGCGTGTTTTTATCATTAGTTGGGAGCTAAATTTCAGTCAGACAACCCTCCACAGATATGAACCTTGCATCCTGATGTTTCCTGTGGGCTGGGGATTCTTTGCAGGTGGCTTCAAGTTTTGGAGCAAGCTTAAAAACATCCCAAAAGCATCAGAAGGCTGTTCCTGCAGCTCCACCTTTTGGGAGCTGGGGATCAACCAGATTGCTTGAGTTAGTTATTTCTTTACTAGAGAAGGTGCTAACCTTGTTGTGTTGTGGCTGACATTAAGAAAAAAAAGAATAAAGCACCTTGGAAGTTGTAAAGATTAGCATTGATTCCTCACAGAAAGTGCTAAAATGCTTTAGAGTGGAGATATTTTTATTCTGAGTAGTTTCTGAAGGCTGCTCAGTATCAGCAAGTGCCCTGGTAGACATCCTTCAGCACTGTAAAAAAAAAAAAAAACCAAACATTTTCATCTGGTCTTTTTGCTTAAGCGTCACTCGAAATCAGTGTGCCAGACTGAGATGTGGTATAAAGTAGACCATGTCAAATATAACAGATTCCCATCAAATTCAGTACTCATACGTTTGAGTTGGAAGGTCAAATTATCTGGTCCCTTTTAAAGAGGGCCCAGCACGAAGGAGGAGGAGATGGTACCTTGTATTGGTGGTCAAAAGACATTTGAAACATGTGGAAAGCAACCTGGATACCATGAACTTCCAAAACACCTGGATCTGGACTACAGCACAAGTCTACCTCTGTTGGAAAAAATCCAGGGTGTGCTGGAGACTGCCAAAGGGCTCGTTCCAGAGCCCACTGGAAGTTACGGCACAGGCTGCTTCCAACCAGCACTTGATTCAAATCTGCAATGAGCTTTAAGATGAAAAGATACTGCAGCAGCCAAGAGTGACCATTAAGAGAAGAGAATTCCCTCAGAACGAACGTCTGCACTCGTAAGTTGCAGGAAGCAAAGAGAAGAGTGAAAAAAATTACTAACTCACAGATCAACAACATAAAATCCTTTTTACCTCTTTTCATTGTTCAGCCATGGATTAAATTGCTTTGATGAATATCAGACATGTATTTGTCTTTCATCACTTTTCATGTTCTAAACCTTGCCCCCAGACTCGGCATCTCTGTTTCAGACTACTAAATATTGTATGTGCACAGGAGCAATTTGGTGTATATAATGATAGGCATGATTGTTAAATTGGTTTCCAGTGTCTTTCAGGCTGCATCCCTAAAGAATTGCAATTAAACACTTGACAAACCACGAGACTATGCTAATCCCGCTTCAAAAGTCCCTGATGGGAAGGATGGCAGTCTGCCTTCCTTCTCCACTGAAAGATGGAGAGACCAGCGTTACCCAGGCTTTTCTTAAAGATACTCTGTTTTTCCCCTTTGGCTGGGTGGTTCATGTTTCAGCTGTAACATTCTGCCTGAGTTTGCTATTGCCATGTAACAATCTCCTCTTTGTTTAGCCCTGCTACCTCATTTCTCTCTATTAGCCTTTAATCCCTGTCAGGGTTTCACCTTTGCGAGGATGAGGTCACAGCTCACGTTGATTGGGAAAGGAAATCCTGATGATTGTTGCTGACAGAAAGCTGATAATGCTGGTTTGGGCAGCAATAAATTCTCAGTCTCTAAATGAAGACTAATCTTTGAGCCAGAAATCACCTCTTTCAGTAGTTTTTTTTTTTTTGGGCCTCATTCACAAATATTTTCCCATGCTCAAGCTGCTTGACCTTTGGAGCATTCAATGCATCTATGTTATTGTGCAGAACTATTTTCCAAGGAGCAAAATAAGCAACCATCTATCAGTGAGAAGCAGGTAAAATTATGAAACAAATCAATGATGTTATCCTCATTAGAAATGCAGCACTTGGAGCCCTCTGTAGCTTCTGCAGCCCTAGGTGCAAAACTGGCATCTGCTGCTAAGCAATTCTGTCTTGTCAGCGTTTTTATTCCTTCAAATGGCTGTTGTTGTCAGGACCAGTTATTTTTATCTTTTTCAGGACAAACATACATCATGCAGAGGGATAAAACAGGTGAGCAGGACAGGTTTGTGCTGTTAAATTCACATTGGTGCCCCAACAAGTGATTCAGTAAAGGTAACTCTTAAATAATCCTGAGCAATGCAGATGCTTCTTTTACAACATCATAAATGCTGTCTTCGATGCAGTTCACCACTTTAAATCAAGTACGGCCACTGAACTGGATCTTTTTGGCTGCAGTACCCATTATACACAAACTCCTTGCACCTCCTGCAATGACACAGATCCCTTCCAGCAGCAGGACACCAATGCTTGAACAAGAACTTTACTGGAAATCTAGTAAGTCAAATAACTGAACGATACTGTCAAAAACTTAACTTCTGCACATTACATTGACTTTTTCTTTCTCTTCCTCCTGTTGTTCCCCAGAACAGGTGTTCCTTCAGCAATCTAATCTCCTCCTTAACGTCTTACCTATCTAACAGAGCTCCCAAATGCAGCTTCTTTGTGCACTAATTTGCTCCTGGACAGCTTGTACCCAGGCTCAGTGCTCCAAGAAATGAGAAGCTGGTCGTTGAAAGCTTCAGCTCACTCTCTGCTGGTCCGCTCTAGCTATTGTTTTTGTCTCTGCAGCACGCTTTTCCCCCTCCTTTGATCAAAATAACCCTCGGCTTTGGTCTGAGTTCAAATTTGAACTTTACAAATTGAGTCTCCCCCAACTAACAAAGTGGGCATTTTCCTCCCTTTCATGCTAGCAGTCCCAAAACTCCGTTCTCCCATGCACAGCTGGTAGCATTTTAGTCAGGCAATCCCTATATAATCTATTATAATTTTTTTCTTCCTTCCACATCCTGCTGCTCTTCCCAGTGGTGAAAATCCACTATTCCCTAGCCATCATTCGGTCTGAATACAGGCTCCAGCAGAGCTCCTGCAGGAAACAGTTCAGGTGCTTGAACACAGACATGCAGCACCGTAACAGATGATTTAGGCTTCCCGGGATACCCGCACTGGGCTGGCAGATGCGGTGTAGGAGCTATGGAAAATAGACACCTTTTCCAGAGTAGCAGCCAGAGCCCAGGCAGGCTGTCATACAGTCTCAAAAAGATCTTAGCTAATTTCAGAAAGCCACAGCCTGTCCAGGCAACACCATGCCATCAGAGGAGCAGATTTCTTCTGTGCTCATCAGCTAAATGGATGAGTGATTTTGCCCCATACATTATGGAGGGTCAGCAATGGATTGATGGTATAGAAACCAGCACTTCAGTGTTTATACTGACATTCCTGGCTTTGGAAGGACAAATATCAGTATGTTTGTATTAAAAATCCTCAATTATTAATCCTCATGCCTACAGGTAACTACTTTATGTATGTTGTACATGTCTGCATCTGTCTGCATGTATCAGATTTTCCAATCCTTTTGTCAACTAAATCTACTGGCCTGTGGGTTAAACTCCTCAGAGGAGAAAGGGAAGCTTTGTTCCTTGAATTGTTTTGACTTTAGGATCCCTTCCAATCTTGATTTAGTGAAAACTTCTGCATTAGCTACACTTTGTATGCAAGAGAAGTTTTTCATTAGGGAAATTTGTCTCGACCAAGACTCCTAAGTCTGCCTCACATTCCCAGCTGAGAACCCCCTCTTCTTGACACATCCATGTCCCACCTTCTTTCAGGGTCAGCTCAGGAGCTCAACGACAACAACAAACACTGCGTCTGCAGGTCAGACCAAAGGTCTTGCTCTCCGACTCTGAGTGTAAGCAGATACCTGGGAAATGCTTAGGTAAACTCAGCTTAGGGAAGTACCATTCTTAGAAAGCACAGGCTGAGGAGCCAGCACCCGTAAATCGGAGACCCGGCATCTCCTTGGGGCTAGTGGAGCCCTGAGGAAGCAGGAGGGGTAAAAGCAGGAAAGCAGAGTAAATCTGTCTAATTGCAAGAACATTCTGTCTGCAAGGGATTGGTCTGGACAGTCTGTCTCTTGTTTCTGCCCCTCATTTGGATGCCCAGGGACATTGGCGAGACAAAATGCTGCATAAATGCATGAGTAAATACACTGCGGTGTAGCAGTCAGACTCAACAGGACCGCAGCATCATCCCTCCTGCACTCCCAGGACTCCAGATTGCGGCTCTCACTGTTTCATGCTGACTCCTTTGAGTATCTGGCCATTTTTGGTGCATACTGTACAGCTCCACTTCACAAAATTTAAATCTCAAACTGAAAATGGGTGTAGCAGCACATCCTGGAAGGGATGTGTGTGCGGAGACATGCTAACTGCTGATTGACAAAGTCCCAATAGATGGCACTTATTCCTTCCAGACCAAACCATTCCTTCCACTGCAAACAGCTTTCTGTGTACATCCCTTTAGAAGCAGCTCTTAACAATACAATCTCCTGCTTTTCATACAGGTCTGTTACTAAAAAGAGCATGTATTATGGTTTTCAGGTGAACCATTAAAGTAAACCATTTTTGGCATGTTACATTTTTATATATCAAGGTAACATAAAAGCTAAAGAAAAACAAAGTAATCCCAATACTGCTGAAACATATACCTAACCCATCCAAACTGGCATCCCAAATCTTATTTAAAAAAAAAAAAAAAAAAAGCAGCTCAAGACGTGGAAAACCCTTTATGGAAGAAAAATTGGGATGTGCTACTATTCTGCAGTGCCATTTTAATCCAGTTACACAACTAGAACTGAGTAAAGTCACCACAAAGCTTTCTCCACCTCCGCACTGAATTAATTATTTCCATTTCACAATATAATCACTCAAGCTAAGGTAACCGTGCTATTATTGTCACAGCTCTGTGCCACTGCAGCTAGACAGGATACCTTTAGTCTTCCTCAGGCAATGTAGCTGAAGGCAGACTCCTGCAGCAGAACAGCTTGAGCGCCATACCACAATGACAACCTTTAGTCCCGAGAATGGCCTGGATTTGGGAGATTTTGTATAAATAAATGCTCTTTCATGAAAAACAGTTATTTTCATCAGTATTTTAACCCCATTGGCTTACAGGCATTTTTCCTTCAAACCCCATTTTCCATTCTAAGATTTCTTCTTATCACCTCTTTTTGTCCAAAGGTTGTATAACAATTATGACCAGGTCCCTTTCAGAATATTTGGCCTATCCTAGATTAATCAAGTCCAGTGCCTGAGAAGAAAAGGACCTGACACACCTGACAAACTGGGTTTTCCAGAGAGACTGTCTCTGCAGAGAGACTGCAGAGATGCTGAATATCTCATGACCTAAGACAGGAATCTCAAAGGTCACATTGGCTTAAGGTAATTCAATACCAAAGAGCCTTGGTGAGACATGATGGTTTCACCTATAACAGATGTGCACCTAAATTCTATCTGCTTAAAAAAGATGTAGTGGCTAGGTGCTGCAGCCTAGCATAGCGCTATTGACTGAGCATTTGCAGGCTGCCAGTTTTCAAAAGTTTCTCAATCCTTGTACTTCCGTAGATTTTCTTGGAGACAAAAAAAAGTTGCCTGCCTGACAGAAAGGCCATCCCACCCAGGAACTAGGGCATGCTTGCCCAGCAGCCTGATAGCATGCCAGAAAAAAAAAAGAAAAAAAAAAAAAAAGAAATACAGTCTTACTTTAATACAGGAAACCTCTGCAGATTTAGGCTTTTCATTAGGAAGAGGCAGCACATCAGATGCTCCTGTGTAGCAGAGTGCATATTCACCTCCAACTCTGGCACCCATCAGCTCAGGTCTATGGTCAATCTGATTTGTCAAGCTTCGTGCTTGAAAACATCAGGCTTGCTTTGTCTAACAAACAAAAAACTACCTGAAAATTTCTGCCCAAACACTAAGAATTTTGCCAAAATCCTAGTGCTGAAGAAAAGTGTCATGTTAACAGGGAGTGTTGAGCATGAATAACAGTGGGCTGCACTACCAGCTCCTCCTATAAAGCTGAAGAGTTACCTTATATTTCCCTTTCTGCAGCGCTGGGTGTTTTTGATCCATATAGCATTCTCCATACTCACAAACATACCTCTGATAAAGAAAACCAACGCACTTTAGGTAACTTTAGAAAGTGATTTAATTTACCTCTGAATTTTCTGCAGAAATTAACTACTCTAAAGGAACAGTTTTAAAATACAAAATAGTTGGGCTTTGCAAACTAGAAGGTTCACAACCAGACGCAATTTTTTATTTTTTTTTTGTCTGTGTGTGTTAGAACTTATTAAACCCAGGGATGCAGTAGATCAGTACCAGCTGCTTCAATTCTGCAGATGGGATTTTGCCACTCCCCAGCAAAAGTTTTATAGCTTGGGGCAGACAGATCGAAATGGAAAAACATCTATGGAGACGGGGTTAAGTGGTATTTCCTGCAATGTCAGTTAGGTACTAGCCACCGATTGTGCAATTCAAAATGTGAACTTTTTACCAAAGAAGATAACTATGCATGGGACTGTGGAGGAAGGCTGCTTGCTCTGAGGCCAAAATTCATACAAAGGAATGATGGTCACTACAAGTCCAGGCACACCAGACTGTCTGTACCCTTCTTCTATAATAAAGCAAAGGTAACTTCTTTCACTTTTTTTTTTTTACACCCTTGTGCTGTTATTTATAGCTGCTTTATTGTGCTTTTGCAATCTTTTAAGGTAATGACCTGTATACAGGACTGCTAAAAGCACCTGGATTAAAACACCTTCCACAGCAAAGCAGTGATTTAATTTTTAATATAGACCATGTATTAAACATATTAATGAAACATATTAAACCTACAGCACAAGTTCTTTAAGAGTTACATCAGCCATAGCAATGGGACAGAAAAGCACCACACAGGGTTTGAAAGGACTGCTGAGGAGCAGGAGATTCTCAAATTGGCTTTGAGGAGGAAACCTTTCACAGGGTGTATAACCCCTCTGAGCATTATGGAGCTGCTCTCTCAGATCCGGTTCGAGCTACCAGAACATCTGATCCTCTTATGAATATGGAAAAGTCTGAGCTTGGCCAACAGCAACACTAGCTGCTTGTATCCATGTAAGTGGCAGATTTATACCGCACCATGTGTGTACTGAGGCTTTCCACAGGTGGCAGATTAAAAGCTGCAATGCGAACTAGGGAGGGGGTTTTTTTGCCTCTTGTTTGCTGGGATGCTGAGATTTGGACTGAACAGACTTGTCTTCACAAAAAGCATCTGGGTTCTGAGGAAATCACAGCTCTGTGTAAACACGTGAATGCCCAGCCCTCAAAATATTGAGGCCAAAGTAGTAATATTCAGTTTTCAGTACTCTACTACAACATCACAGAGACAGAGTTTTTGTCCTTTTCCACCATGGACCACTTCCCAAATTCAGGAGAAGACGTGGTATTACTGTGAGACTAAGACTCTTGAAGGACCTCAGCTATTCTGGAAGACGGAATACCCAAGTTTTCTCTCTCCCTGGGGAACCACAGTATCATTTCCAAAGAGATATATTTCAAATAAAAATCATTAAAATCCTGAATCATTGGAATTAAGTGTTTGCATGACCTTATTTGAATGATTAAAATTGAAAAATCTAAAGCCTTTTGAAAAGAAGGAACCAATCCAAGAATTGTTACAACGTGTTAGGGTAGTGGAGCAAGATAGACCTCTGATCTATCTCTGGCAGCAGCCAGTACCAGGTACTTGAGGCAAGCACATAGCAATTCTTCCCAAGGACACTAATCAGAGAATTATAGAATGGCTTGAGTTGGAAGGGACCTTAAAGATCATCTAATTCCAATCCCCCTGCCATGGGCAGGGACACCTCTCACTTAACCAGGTTGCTCAAAGCCCCATCCAGCCTGGCCTTGAACACTTCCAGGGCAGGGGCTTCCACAGCTTCTCTGGGCAACCTGTTCCAGTGTCTCACCACCCTCATAGTAAAGAAATTCTTACTAATTTCTAATGTAAATCTACCCTGCTCTAGGTTAAAACCATTACTCCGTGTTCTAGCACGACACGCCCTTGTAAACAGTCCCTCCCCAGCTTTCCTGTAGCCCTCTTTTGAGCACTGGAAGGCCTCTATAAGGTCTGCCTGGAGCCTTCTCTTCTCCAGGCTGAACAACCCCAACTCCCTCAGCGGTCTTCATAGACGAGGCAGTCCAGCCCTCTGATCATCTTTGTGGCCCTCCTCTTCAACCTCCAGCAATTCACAGCTTAGTTCCTCAAACACAGGAAAAGTCTTCGAAGAAATATACCTTCATGATTTTTTTTTTCCTGGGAATCTGTGTAGCCACTTCTGTCACGTTTTAGTATCTACAACGTCCTGTTGCAAGGAACCCCACAGCTTGATAAACCCTTTGTGTGAAGAATCACCTCCTCCTTGCTCATTTTCAACCTAAACTCTGCTAATTATGCACCCACTGAACATCATTTAATCTTTGCTTATGTATTGTCAAGTGAATGCTGAAATAAAATATGCTGTAGCATCTACTATCATTATTGCAGTAGCTAAACAGTTCACGTGTAAATGAACCTAGTAGAGCAATAACCCTATGAGACAACTGGATTTAATGGGTTATCTGCATTGACATTTCAGCTTGCACCGCTAGCGCACTTCTGAAGTTAACCTTTGAGTTGTCTCCACCTAATGTGCTGTGGTTTATACTGTGGAGAGGTCATACAGTAATAGCTGGATTCACCCTGGGTGAAACTAAATCAAAATGTGTACCAGGAGAGAAAATTCAGAGGTAAGTTAAATCACAGATGTACATCTGATCTGTCACCAGCTGCAGTCAGACAAGATGCCCCTCTATCACATGGACCCATCCCTCTCACCTTTCTTCCTTTCCCACAGAAAAGTGCTTTTATTTCCGTCAATGAGCTCGACAGTGACCTGGGACAATTCCATCCACTGGCTTCTGACATAACTTGACTAATAATAGGTCAGCAGTGCAAATACTGTGAAGCCAGAAATAATATAGCATGGTGATGACAGTCTCTTCATGCTGAAAGGATAAGTGGGCAGTATTACTTTTCAGATGAGATTTATTGACTGTAAGCTGAAGATGAAGAGGCTGCATGTCATTCCATTAGTAGACTTTGTTCCACATTTTAGCAGTTATTCGCTGTCCTGTGTAAATGGTTTACAGTTGGTTGAATCACACTGCCGTGGTGTTTTATAGACTATCGGCATTTCTGTTCCTCAGTCCTAGGTGAAGGGCTGTAGAGGAATTTCTTGTGGAGCAGAGGTGCGGTATAACTTTAAAAGTGTGGACAACCCAGCGTAGGCCTAAACAGAGGCTCTGTCCTTGAAGCTGCCTTGGAACACAGGGAGGAGGAGGTTTTATCTGTTTTGTGAGAGCTTTGCGAGATGCTTGGCGGGAGGTGCTGGCCCCGGGGGGAGAAGAGGGGGTGAGAGCCGCTTGCATAGTGGAATGGCACTGCCCAATAAAACGCTGGCGCATGTAAACCTGTAACTGACCAACTCTGTTAAGGGGCAGGCGCGGGGACACTGCTGAACTGTATATATTGAGCTGTCCGGGGCAATAAAGGAAGGACGATCTGTAGCCATATTGGTGTGATGGTCGTTAACTTGGCCGGCTCTCCGAAGGGACCCTCTTCAAAGGGCCAATACCAGTGTCAATTGTTTCAAGTTTTACATATATAATCTCTGGTTTAAATTTAAGGATGGGCAATGGGAAAATACAACATTGCTTTCTAGCAAGTCCAATGCATTTTATTTTCATATTCTAGTCAGAAAAGAATGGCATTTAAAAAAAAAAAACCTTTCAGTAAATACTTTAGCACATACTTTCTTATTTGTTATACAGCCAAATTTTGAGGAGATTAAGGACTAGATTTAAAAAAAAAAAACATTGACATACCTAAATATCATAGAGACATAATCTGTCTTGACTCTTAGGACAACTTCACTAGGCACCTGCTGATCTTCAGAAATCTGGCCATGTGTAAAATGGTTTTGGATCCACAGAGTCTGTCAAATATTTGTTGGGGCTTCACCCCTCCCCTCCCCTTTTCCTTCCATCCCCCTCCCAAGAATTTCCTTCTTGCTAAATAGAAAATAAGGTTGATGTGTTATAGAAGGTCTAACACATTTAGCATTGTAGAAGAATCAAACAAAAAGAGAGCAGGAGGTGGAGAAAAAGAAAATAGAAACAGATTCCATCATTAACGAAATTCTCTGGTCAAAACTAATGGCAGTGCTCCATTGACTACAGGAAAACAAATTCAGGCCATGAACCTCAACTGAAAGAGAATAAAAAGCATACTGTCTGGACAAGACCTATGTGCAGACTAAGTTCAGAGACAGATCCTACTGTTATTTTAGCATGTTGCACTTACGAGCCAGACCCAGGGTTGCAATTACCGAGTGCTCCTTATTTGAGCATGAGTTAGGTTTCATATAACATTTACTAGCTGCAGAACAGAGCACAGCTTGTTGATATCAACATGGTGGCTGACACTATACTCCAAAGAGATGCCAATGAGCATGGCAGGTACTGAAGAGATACAGAGGGCAAGGAGGAAAAAGATCGTGTATGCAATCAGAATTGTAAAGGCAATTAATTAAGTAGACCCTAATTAGGTTGGTATTTAACCTATAAACAGGTTATAATATAGCAAATTTTACAAACTCCTCCTTCAAAAAATCCAATGTAAGCTCTTTAACATAATGCAAATAATTACATTTTTGAATTTCTTTAATCTTGCGTGTGTGAGACTTAAAACCTCGAGTGAGGCACCCGTGATTTGAAGCTGATTTGTTGAACTTACCTGTATGTGATAGTCTCCAACACAGCACTGTAAATTAGTCATGGCTAATTCAGTTATAGCCATGTCTTACCTTTTTTTTTAAAAAAAAAATGCATCCTCCCAAAATGAACACTATCCTCACCACATTTGCCTCATGTGTGTTTACTTTTCCAAAAATCTGTGATCAGTAGCAGAAGTGAAGGAAAACAAGCCATTTATAACTCTCTCTTTTTCTGTCAAATCAAGACTGCAGCCTCCCTCCCAGTCTGGGGATCTGTCAATAGAATACGATTATTTTTTCAGGCTCCTCTTTTTGACTGAAGTCCTCAAATTCCAGTTAAATGAAGCAGAACAGGGTGGTTTAGAGTTCTGCATTTAAAGCTCACCCCAGTTTCCATAATAAGATGTTGATATCAGAGTGAATTCAGTTTAACAGCCTTTTTAAGAGAATTCAGTTACAGAGCCTTGCTGTCCCTCTGGTAATATTCACTGCACAAGAGAGACTGCAGACAGAATTGAGTTCCTTCAATGACAATTTCCTCTGACAAGACATCTGTGGCATGTAGTTTATGTGTTTGCCTGAATCGTTCTATTTCTATTTTAATTTTGTAAAATGTGCCTCCGTATCTTATACGTATATATATTTTTAAAATATTATTTTAATAAAAAGATGTGAGTTAACTGAGATGAACAGAATGGCTTAAAAGAAAATGAGATTTGTTTCATTTGGGCTTCATCTGTCATCCCGAACCATAATCTTGATGTGCTGTATGTGAACAGAGTGGGGAAAAAAAAAAAAGCAACTCTGCATTTTCATACATAGCAGAAAAATAAAAGGATTTAAGCTTCCTAGCCCTCTGTTAGTAGTTTCCACCGACAGATCCACAATGACAGATTCGGCAAGACCTTCAGGGCTACTTCACATAACAGCTTTTTGGCAGAGTGGGAGGTCTAATTGTTTTTGTTGTTTGTTTTTTTTTCCTGACAAGAACCAGCCAAGTGATAGCACCTCTCATTCCTATACAGGTAGCTATCAAATGCTCTGCTCTCATCTGAGCAGTTGCACTGATATTATCTGGCAGCCACTCAACCACTTAGATGTAAACTCACTGGGCTGAAATCACTTTAATCAGATGAAAAAGGGAAAAGCAAACCCATAAACTGCCACCTCTTCCTAGCTCCTTGTTCAATCTTTCTGCCTAAGTTGTTCTTCTACTTTGGTCAGTTCTCAGATGAACGTTTTCAGGTTCTTTGCCCAGTGACTTCCTGGTCTGTGTTTTCCCTCTTCCAGCTAAGTAAGCCAATAGAGAAAAATCTTCTCCAGATTTGCTTCATTGTTTATAGACACCTTCCTCTACCGAGAGCATCTGCTTTTCTTTATTCTCTCTAAGGACCATGGTGAAAGGACAGAAAACAGCTATCTACATAGTCTTCGTAGGCAGAAGAAATATGTAAAACATAGTGTGAAGAGGCAAAGCACTCGCCCAAGGTCTCTTTATAGCACTGGATGCCTGACAAAACATGAACTTCTCATTAACTTCAATAGACACCAATTCAGGCTCTTAGTAGTATTCCAGTAGATGAAATAAGTCAAAATGTCCTGTTCCTGGTGCATTTGTGGAGAGTGATTAGATACTACTGCCTCAGATAGCTTGGGAACCACCCACTGGGCTTGCACTGGAGAAGCAATCGAGCTCTGCACAGCACACTTCAGCTGAGAGATCAGTACAACCAGTTTTTATTTTTTCTCCTCCTTGCTTCATTAGGAGCATTTTCTCCATTTCCCTAGAACACAACTGACTGCCAAGGAAAAGAGCCAGGAGGTTCCTGAAGAAAAGAAAGTTGGGGGTGAGTTTTCCTGCAGAGATATCAGAAAGGACTTACTGACCAAATTGCTTTTTGAACTGTTTTTCTCCCTCTGGTCTCCTTACAGAAAGGCTCCTGCAAAGGCAGCCAATACACCAATTATCAAGTATGAAACCAGCACTGAAGTGAGAATCTGTGATTCTGTGGTCTCTCGATCCCATCTCAACTGGCCCCTTTTAACTGTTCAGGGTCCTTTTGCCACTGCCCGAGTAAGCCCATCTCTAGCCTAGACATGGAGCTCCGTTCTAGCTCCTCTCTAACCCTGTCTCTGTGAGCTGTTCATCTGCAGATCTGTAAGGTCTCATGGGTATAGAAAAGAAAAATAAATAAAGAATAATTTTTAAAGCTCATTTTGTCAATACCCTTCAATTGCAGCAGTATTTCAGCCACTCATCCCTATCAGCCAACTATGTTTGGCCAGACATCAAAAACAAAGTCAAGCCTGAACAGCTGATGATTTCAGTGAATCCTCACTTACGAGGAGTTCAGGAAAGCCTACATGTTTTCAGGCTGCATTGACTCCTGCTTCTTCACTTGCTACCATAGACTTTTTCTTGCATTGGTCTCACCCACATAACCTTCATAGAGTCTTTGCCTGATGTGGACCCAGCAGCTCTACAAACACAGTGGCTTGCAGGGGCAGAACATCTCATTTCAGTTTGACTAACACAAACAGAAGCTGAAATTCTCTTTCCATGTCCCCAGCTGTTCCATGTCTGAAAAGGGGGAGAAGTGGAATAAGGGGTCAGGTGTGAAGCTTGCTCAGGAGCAAAGGGAATTCCAATCATAAACATTTACATCAGTGACCAAAGGTACACGAGATTGGAAAGAAACAGAGTTGCCTGCATGAGTTGAAGAAATATCACTGAAATAAATCCCACACAGATAATTTGAGACAAAGCAATACTCATCGTTACAAAAGAGAGTGAAGTTTACCATGACCTGTTAACTGATGGGGTCTAATTAAAAAAAAAAAAAAGCCTATGAAATTTAGTGGTTGCACATGAGGTCTCCAATCCGTGAGAGGTAAAGCCCATCATAAGTTGAAGGCTAGAGAGTCTTTTTTCTCTTATGTTTTGTGTAGTTGTTTTGCAAAGTTCTTTTTCATCTGTTGATGCCACAGACAACCTGATGCTTCCCAGTAGAGCTAGGCCAACGGTGACTAGCTCAATATGTACAACAATTTTTCCACTTTGGAAAGGAAAAAACATTCTTTTCTAATTTCTAAATACTAGACAGTTAGCCACAGTGAAAGCACCATCTAGTACCTCCTGGTTAGCCTTAGTCAAACACATATTTGTAATTTTCAAAACCTAAACTGTAGTTACAGAGTTATGATGGTATCCATTTCACTGGTGCTTTTTTATCACTATTACAATTTCTGCCTAAAACATTGGCAGCATTAGGACATTTCAGGAGCATGTAATTTAACTTACCTCGCATCCAGAGTTGAGGGTGGTCCCTCTGATCAGGCCCAAGGTCACTGATGGGACAGGTTCAGAGAAAGCTGCTCTTGCCTCTGGCAGGGTCAGCCTAACTAGGAAAACCCCGAAACATTTCTCTTTTATCAGCTCTACCCCCATCATCACTGCATCACCTGCACCCGATCTCACTCATGTGAGACTCATCAGCTAACAGCAAAATGAAAGAGCTAATCACCAACTGGGGAAGCAACCTGCAACAGTCACTCTGTGAGAATTGCCAAGCCATGATATTTATCACCTGTGGTGTCAGACATGTTACAACTGTTTTTCTTTCATTTGATTATTTTAAATTTTAAAAAATTTAACTGGGCTGAGGGGATCCATTTCCATCAGAGCAATACCAACACCAGACTGGAGCTAGGTGTGATTATAAAATAACCATGCTTTGCCTGCATGGGAGCTCAAACACTGTGTGTACCGTTAAATTCCACAGTGTACCTTTGTGCCACATGAATGGTCCCAAACTGTCTGGTGACGTGCTCATGGTGACGTTCTCCTCGTGCTGCAGAGCTGAAGAATTCCTGTAGCCCAGCTGCCATTGATGGAACAGAAGGGAGTGAGTCACAACTCCTTGTGGTCAGAGGCTCAGTGGAGGTTGTGAAATGCTTAAGATCCACTAGCAGATGCATTCATGAAGGCATGGAGGGGGTGGAGGATACACCCATTAGCAGAATAGCATCAAGCCATCATTAATCCTCACTTTTTCTCATTACCAAACATTATTTCAGCACGAGCTGGGGCGTATCTCAATGCTGTGATCATAAAACTTGCAAGTTGTTCATAGTTACCTTCACGACATTTAGTTAACCTAGTTCAGCTATTAAGCACAGTTCCAGAGAAGATCATTTTGTCGTGCTTCTGGACTCCAGTTTCCCCAGAGAGTGGCCTGCAGTGGTCCCAACTTACTGTTGTTCAAAGTCACAGGTCTTCTGATGGGACAAGCCAGCTCTTCCAGTTGCCTTTTAACACAGGCAGACTCTAAATGTCTTCTAATGCACCAAGAACCTGATTGTAGCATGAGGGCATGACATTTTATGGCACGTGAGAACATGCTATCAGTGGGACATGGGAACTAGTGTGGGGAACCTGTGTCTGCAGGTCGTTCACTCAGTGAAGTGGTTCCCCACACCTGACCAAGTGCCACTTGCTGCAATCTGTTAGTCTGGGCCCCTTTGCTTCAGCATTGCTGGCAAAAGTGTCACCCAGGACTGACATTTGCAAGGACTGTGGCAAATGAGTTGCACAAATGGCCATACAGGCAAGAAGGACAGGTATCAGCCAGTCCTCTCATCTGCAGCACACACACACCCTCAGTAAAAAATAGATCTGGAAGTAGAAGGGAGAAAGCATGTCACTATCTTGTGCTCACATTGCTTCTCTGAATTAGTCACAGCCAGGAAGGGTCTAACCGGGACCCTCTGACCCAGCGCAGATGAAGCATGATTGATTCACATGGGCTATTTGCCACAGACGCAGGAAGCTCAGCAACCCCCTGTGAGGCCTTTCTCCCCACAGGGTGTGACAAAGTACCACCCTAAATGGGAATACCTTACAGAAGAGGGCTTTTGAGTCTTCTCTATTGCTCCATGTTTCACATGGGCTATTGCACTTTCAAGCGATGAGGTACATGGATATACCTGTAAGAAATAAGTGTAAAAGAGGGTGGCCATGAACTGTTCCATGCAGGTGTCCATCCTGGCATGACTTAGATGTGATTCCAAATGCTGTGGTAAAAAAATTGGGATATGAAAGAATGCTGTGTTTCTGTCTGCAGTAATCCTAGAATAGGTTTTCTTTCGGCAGCTCTGCAAGATCTTAGGAAGAAATTATTCAGTAGGAGGGTGACAAGACTTTGGAATAAATTGCCCAGAGATGTGGATGCCCCCTCCCTGGAGGTGTTCAAGGCCAGGGTGGATGAGGCCTTGAGCAACCTAGTGTAGTTGAGAGGCGTCCCTGCCCATGACAGGGAGGTTGGATTAGATGATCTCTAAGGTCCCTTCCAGCCTAGGCCATTCTGTGATTCTATGATTCTCCTACAATCTCTCTTCTGTGTCTGGTGGACATGTTTAACTTCACTTTCTCAGTTATAAGACAGTGACAGAAGAAAAGAAAATGATGGATGTGGGAAGTGAAAATAAGGAGAGAAGAGAATCCGATAAAAAGAAAGGGAGAGGAAAAAACAAAGATGAAATAGGATAAGGTGAAAGCAAAAAAAAAAAAAGGCTTATTACAGAATAGATAGCACATTCTTAGCCACAGCAGGAATGAAATATCTTTCATCAGATCAATGATTCTGGAGACTTGGTGGGTCTACTTTGTGTCTCTCTTGTCTAGTAGCAGCAATTTCCACACAGCCTCGCACCTCCCGCGCTCACCACAAGCAGCAGGGAACAAAGATGCTCAGAAAGCAAAAAAAAAAATAGAAAAATGTTTACCACTGTGTGGATATTTTTCCTGCTCTTCTTACAAATAGTATCCTCACAATTTACTAGTAAAAAAATGTTAAATGAAACAGATATGGGTGGGTAGAAACCAACCAACCAATTTTTTACATTAACTCTTACTTTTGTACTGATACAATACAGCACATAGATCATATACAAAGGACAAGATAGTTTTCCATACGCTTCACAGTCTCATTTAGATTAAGAGAAAATGCAGACGAGGCACTTACTGCAAGCAAGCTTACATCTCTCGGTCATTTGGCCATTTCTGTAGAGGAAGAGCAGGAGATATTTTACATTCACAAAAGCTCTCTGAAATAAGTCACGGTGACATGACCTAAGGGGAATTACTGCTGGAGAGGATGTGGAGGAACCTGTGCTTATCTAACACCCACAGCAAGGTGGGACCCGGAGCCCTGGTCCAGGCTGCTGCGGGTGGTGGGTTGCAAGCCCTGGGACTTCCCACGGAGACAGGCTCTGGGGAGCATGGCCACAAAGGGTGCAGGGAGGAGCTAGGCAGGGTCCATCTGGCCACCAAAACTGCTGCGCATTGTCCACTTGTATATGGGCTCTCAAATGCCACAGCATCTCATGCCGTGGGACACCCAGCATAGCAAATTCAAGGGACATCCACACAGGACACTTGGCTAAAGTAGCTGATGTTCCTTTCTCAAAATCTTTGCAGCGCTATTGACTGGTTGCTCACAGGGAATTTATGAATTATTTAAGGCCACCATGGAAGTCGCTCAGCAACCTTTAAAAGCAGTTGCTCTGACTTGCCTGGTCTCTCGCCTCCTCCACATATCTTTAATTTCTCCATTACCATCAGATTTATTTGCCCATAATGGCAGCAATGAGGGTACCAAGTTCTGTCACAACTTTGAACACAACAAGCCCTAACTAGCATGACCAATCTGCAATGGCCTTTCTCTGTGACCTTCCTCTGCAGCTGCTTCCCGCTCCTTCTCCTGGGGGTTTGGCCACTGGTGCTTCAGGCCAGCTCTGACATGGGGTGGCTGAGTGACACTGAGCTGGTCACTGTGGGGAGGGTGGTGTGAGGAAGGGTTGCCAGAAACCTCAGCTGGAACCTGCACACACCGATTTGAGAGCTGCACTGGGACCCTCAGCCTTGGTCCTTGCCACTTGTGCTGCGCTTGTGCTATGCCCAGCCACATCAACCATGGCCAACCATCGCTTGTCCTCTCCACAGCCTGGGCTTGGCCTTGGTGCTTCCAGCAGCAGCAACATGGGGCCTTCCAGGTGAGGCTCTAGTGTCTTAGATTAAGCTGGCCAGTAAATGCATCAAGCTATCAACTAAGATTCTTGCTCTGTTCAAAAACGGTTGCATCTGGCAGCATATTTAACAAGGACAGTACTAAGTGTGTCCCCCTTACTTCTGATGACATAAGTTTTTACCCAACTGCTTCTAAACCTCTAATTTAACAGGAAAAGCTCAGAATGCTGGCTCATCTGTTAATAGCAATTGCTCCAAACTGGACACAGACTAGACTTTGCTGCAATTTCATGGGAAGTTTGGAATATATAAGACATTAAAATGACTGTGTATGTAACATACCCAATTGCCACAGAAACTGATCCTTCGTTTAACTTCTGTGAAGGACTACCTACCGGAGAAAGCCCATCCCACAGACAGCATCCCTGGGGTGACTTTCTTGTCCAGCTGCATTAGTGATCTTGCTAGTGTTAAGATGGAAAGACTTGGGAGATAAGCTGTCAAGCTCAAGTGGGTAAGATAAAGGCACTATGGTCATGGCATGAACATCTTCTCCAGGTGTGAATTGCTCCTCAGTCATCAGGGTTTCTTGTTCTAAAGAGCCTACCTAGCAAGCTACACCTAATACATACATATGTACAATTTTCTTACACAGTCTGGATTAACACCACCACGGAATACAGAAGAGTCATCTGTCAGCACCCCTCCAAAAACATTTTATGGAATACTAAATCCAAGCCACTGAAACATTGCAAGAGAATCATTAGAGGCTATCATTAACAGAAAATGTTTTGAGTCTATTTTCTTTTCTTCTGCCACAGCTAGCACCTACTATTTGCTGCATCAATAACATTTTCAGAAGCAGACCAAAAATACAAATACTCATTTAAAAAATAAAGTTAGCAAGATCACACTGACTGATGATAAGAGCATATTCTCTGTGTTCAATGGAACAAACAGTGCATTTAAACATCTTCTGATACTTGCTGCTGGAAGGAATTGTCTTCACAGCATTACCTACATATCAGCTGATGTAAGGCAGCCAGTGTTGGATTGGTGGCTTTGTGTCACTCCTCAGAATTAGATATTAATAATAATTGCATTCACTTCAGTTACCAGTATCCACATTTTTAACTGTCTTGAAATACGTGGTCATCCACATACACTTGCTAATCCAACTACAGATCAGTACAAAGAGTTGTTCTATTTAACATGAAAACTGTCTCTGTTTTAATTCCTTTATACTGACATGAATGTAGGAACACAGCTCTTTCAGCCTGCTTCCATAAAAAGTGCAGTCTGTCAAGTGCTGGTGACGCTGGTGTCACTCAGTCTGCTCCAGAAGTCAGCTTGGGCCATGCTTTTCACTCCACCCCATATTGCACGAGGCAGGAGACCTCACCGGGGCCATGTTCGCAGCGCTGATTGATTGCATGTGTTCGGGCTCAGAGGCGGTCACGAACAGGATGGGCGAAGTGGATGCTATAATATTTTTCATGAGCCAAACTGAGGCGTAGTGTGATTTTGTGGTTGAGACAGGAACACATTAATGCTGCACGAGCTCCATATAATGGATGTATTCACAGTGCTGACAAGCAATTTGCCGCATTGGAGTGTTAGAGTCAGTCACCAGCGGCTTCCAAGAGTTACCCTATGCTGTAGTTAGGACAGCTACATTGGAAAGGAACACAGTATTTCTCTCCAAATCATGAAATAACTTTTGTCATCACTGCACAGGCTTATCCAGCTACCATATGTGGAATGCACTGATTTGAACACTGTTAGAAATTTGTTTGTTCTTCATCACTGTTGCCCTTGGCTGTCGTGCCCTCCCTCTTTAATAGGAGTAGCTAGGCTAGGATGACATATGCTATGCTGTTTTGCCTTCTCTATCTCCTGATAAAGTACAGATTCATCACAAAACGATTTTTTTAACTGAAGAAGCAGAAAGTCGATCAGTCTATCAGCAAACTGATCTGAAATATTCCTGATTTGTTATTATTTTACTTGACTAAGGCTCTGGCCTCGGTTACTGCGTGTACTACGTACGCTGAAAGCTTACTCAGACAAGCTGTCCTAATCCCACCAGAAATAACCCTGAGGCAATTTTTCCTGCCATGGTATTTGTCCTAGAAGCTGTCCCTGTAGCGCACAAAAGTCTTCCCATCCATGCAGAATGCCTGACTTTTGGCAGAACAACCCGAGACCTGCTGCTCCTCCCATCGGGAATCTGGCTAGCACCTACAAGCCTTTGTTCACTCGAAGGCTTTTTGTTTCTCCATACTCATCTAGTGTCAAATAAGACAGTTTATCAGGTAATTCGATCCTATGTGGTATCTGTAATTGTATTTTTTTCTTATTATTTTAGTAGTGCACAATTGTTTTTCCAAGGCACGTGATATTCTCCGTGTGATTGAGCAGATGACTCTTAAAAAGTCACGAACAATCAGCAGCCTATACTTGTTCTCGTTGTTTTCTTTTAAATCTCTGTTTACTTGTGATTCTGTTTCCCCATAATTAAAATTATTTGAACTTAGATCTAATGGATCCAAAGAGAGCTCAGCAAAAGAAAAGCCCTCAAAGTGAGTGGATCTCAGTGACAACTTCATCAGCACATTCTCCCCATTGAATAGCTTTAATGATTTGTCAATTAAAATTACAAATAATTTTACTTTATCCCATTTACAACAAATGAAATTTTACTGCCAGAGGTTTGGATTAAATAAATATTTAATCTTTCCTATCATTACTGAATTATCTAGTTTTTCTATGCTGATCTATGAAAAAGTTAAGATGCGTCACAGTGACTGTGGCACTAACCACTCTTTAATTTTATTATTCACAAACCAAAATCATCTACTGGATCAATGTTCTCGTATGACATCAGGACTATTTAAAAAGCTGCTTGCAATTTTCAAAGATTACTTGGGACAATGCAGGAAAGAGTTTTCCAGGAAGTAGCGGTAATCCTTCTTCTGTCCTATTTTTACTCAAAGACGCACACAGAAGAAGGGAAGAGGTGTTTGTCTGTGGTGGTGTGTGGTTTCTACTTTACAGAAAGAAAGTTGTAAATTAGTTTTTTCATCAGTTTGATCCTATAATTAGATTTCTGCTGTACCAAAGTTCTTTCCACTAGAACTAAATACCACATACAGAGGAAATAAAGGATCAAAAATTACAGTCTAGAAAATCAGATGGTATCAGGTTTTCTATTTTTGGTACTAAGGCTACTTACTTTTCCTACACTGGCAAGAAAAACAACTTGACAATATCAGGAAGGGTCCTTCATCTTCCTTTATTTGGACTCTGTTAGCATAATAAAACATTTTACTTTCCAATCTAAACTGGAATTATGTAGGCTAGTAATCCCTGAAGTCAGCTGTATCTACTGCAACCTGGAGTATTTCAAAATTTCCGTCAGTTAGTCGAATGATGAAGGTCACCTGCTACAAATATATCTGCTTCACATCATTTTCCTGCAGGAATGTAGTAACTATTTACTGAAATCACAAGGCCTGTAGAGGTAGCCGCTGACAACACTGAACACATTTTAAGCTGACGGCATCCTAAAAAACAGGCTACGTATGAGGTTGGGATGCTCTCTCAAGTGCAAGAGGAACAAATACCATCAAGAGAGTATCCTTTGCTCAGATTTTATTTGTGAGAATGTGTTATCCTAAAATCTTAAGGAGTGAATGCTGCAGGCAGAGAAGCTTCTCTGCCACAGAGAATAGAATGAAGACCTTTGTATATACACAGTAAAGTTGCTGTGGTGTTTTATTTGCAATGGTTCAGAGAGGATGATCTTTATTATTTTTATACAAATATCATTCAGGTCAATGGAAAGATGTCTTTAATCTGCAGAGGCTTTTCTATAAAAGGAAGAGACAAATGCCTAGCACCAATAATGACCGATGAAATAGTGAACTGAGCAGCACATAATTGATTTGCTTCTGGGAGACAAATCATACAATTTTTCTGGTAAGCAGAAACCATAGCATACATTTCCCATCTGACTTTCTTTATTTCCTCATATCTTAACAAACACAACAAACTGAAACATGGAGCTATTTATTTTCTGTTCCGTAATAAAAATTATACATTACTTTGTTGCCCAGAAAATACATTAAACATTCATTTATTTGTGAGAGTTTCATTATATTATTACATATGCCTTGGTTTGGTGCATAGGAAATGTACAGTTTAACATGCTAGTTCTATTACCAATTTTAAAAAGGTACAGAGCTTTATAATAGACAGGAGATACAGATCTGAGTTTCCCATGTATTGTAAGAGTACAGATGAGACTGGAATTTAAGCAATATGCCTTATCCTTGTTAAGAGGCTAATTTCAATGAGAGGTATTTGTTTAATTACAGTCAAACATAATCTTACAATCAAATAATAAGTACAAAAAAGGAGTATTTTTTAATATGTGCAATAGCTTGTTAGTCTCTTACTATTTCTAATTCCTTTTGCTCTTCTTCTTGTAGCTGTAGCTGAATGGCACTTTTTAAATATTGAGGCAAAACTTTTCAGAAATGATTAGCAATTCTGGATGCCTATTCAGAGTTATCCTACTGGGGCCCAAAAGCAAATATTTAGAGCTTTCTGACAATCTGACTCCTTCAAGGTAGTTAGTATTGAGGTGAAATTACTAATCCTTACCAAACTTCTTCCATGCATAGATACCATAAATTTATCCCAATGAACTCTGACAGCTATTTAGTTCCACATCCTCAGTCACTCTGGTTATCTGACCAAGCAGCAATAGTTAGGATCTGCCTAAACATTTAGAAAAGTTTTAAATTTCACCAGGCAGCTGAGCACTTTCACACACTATGTATTTATACAGACAACTACATCAGGCTCCACCTTAAGTCTAATCAACATAATAGCTTGTTATTTGTCTTAAACTATAAACCAAATATTCAAAAATAAAACACAAAAACACTATTGGGTTTTACAAACAAGTATATGACATAATAGTTTGTGGTAATGATTTAGGTGGGAGCGGCTTGCTTGTCTGGGATTTTAAATGCACTCTCAGAACCAATACTCGGAGACAAAGATGTGCACATTGACGATGTTACGGTGAGACACCACTCCACCCATGACATAGTTCATCTCCAGTTTCAGGATGGCATGGAAAGGTCCAACAATGGGTCTCACCTGGCGAACCACACCTGTTGGGATAGAAATAGGTTGCTGAGATTAACAGGAGAATCAATGGGTTTGGATGAGTTCTGCTCTCCGTTGTTGTCAGTATAGCTGAGGGAAAGTTATTTATCTACTGGGTCTGGAAACAGCTTGCAAGAAAGCTTGTGAAATAAGAACGAAATTTAACTTTTGAATCAAAATACCTCAAAGAAGAGGTGGAAAGAGCACTAAAATGCTGCTAATGACAGAAAAACTACATATTCTGAAATTAGTAATTTTTTTTTTTAACCTTTTATTTAGAGAGAGAAATTCTGTCAGTCTGTGGCACTGCTTTTTAAGTAGGACATAAGGAGACTTCCCCTAGGTAAGCCAGCACACACATTGCCCTGAGCAGTATGTGAGTACACACACCTGGGAATGCCGTGCAACTTCTGGCACTGTGTTGAAAACTGCATTTCATTTGAAACAGTAGAAACTACTTGTACTGCAGCAGTAAAATCAACACTTTCCCTATAAATGTCAGGCGATGCTAAGTTAGTGTGCAATATCATGGATGGACAACGCAACTGGTAGCAATGGGAATAAAAGCAGGGGAGTTTAATGAGGAAAGGGGCACTATCGCAGCATCTGCTCCCATGTCACTCCTCACATGGATGGTGGCCATTCCCTCTCTGACATCAGGGCCTGATAATGAAGAAAAAAGTGGCAAGGGAGAAGTGAACTGTGTCTTAGGGCTCCAGTGCTGGGAAGGACTTCTGGTGGGCTGAGAGTGGCAGGGTCCTCATGGGGGTGGCAGAGCAGGGTTTCTCCAGACAGGGCTTATCCCACCACCCCGTCCAGGCAGTAGGGCAGGGGGCATCCAGGTTCAGTCAAGGGCCTAGATCACCAGGCAAGTTCATGCTGATGATACTGGGCCAAAGTCAAACTGTGATGGCGAGGCATGGGCCAGGATTCAGAACAAGAGGGCCTACGGCTGTGATGGAGCAGGACACCAGCCCTCTTCCAGCACTGTGCAAACAAGAACTGAAGCTGAAATGGGGCTCTTGGCCCCTGGGCAGTGTGGGAGAGGACCCCGGTCAAGGCCCATCTGGGCCATGAGGCCTTACTGGTGCTTTGACATGATGTGGCTAAATAGAATAGCGTTACAGCTTCAGACCTACACAAAAGGAAGTTAACAGGAGTTTTGCCATTGACTCCAAAGGCTCAAGATCAGATGGTAATCGTGTTCTCACCTCATGGTTATTTTCTAGGTCTGGTGTTACAAAGTAGGGAGCTACCAAATGGCTCACATAGACTCACAGAACACTTTGAGATGGAAGTGACCTTTAAAGGTCATCTAGTCCAACCCGCCTGCAGTGAGCAGGGACATTTTTAACTAGATCAGGTTGCTCAGAGCATGTCTCCAGGAATGCGGCTTCTACCACCACTCTGGGAAACCTGTTTCAGTGTCTCATCACTCTCATGGTAAAAATTTCTTCCTAATACCTGGTCTGAATCTACCTCCTTTTAGTTCAAAATCATTACCCCATGTCTTAGCGCATCTGAAAGGATGTATCCAAAAGGTCAAAATCATATGAACCCAAGATCAGGCAGCAGGCACTGGGAGTCTGGTAGGGATCCCTCTCCTCAGACACCTCCTTTTGACAACTGACTTATCTGACAAGGTGTTCTATTCAGAAGGAAACACACAGTTTAAGAAAGGATTATTTAAGATATATTCCTTCTGCACGCTGGGGGTTATGTTTCACAAGCAGGCAGCACACCAGTGCCTTCCCAGAGTCCTAGCTGAACTTCTACAGCAGTCCCCTACGAACATATTGGCTTGAGATCTGATGGGAGAGATAAACGTTTGCTTATGGAGGCTGTCAGCAACTTCTTCTAAGGCAGTGATGACATTACAGTTTTGTCCTGTTTAAATACTAACTAATATCTTCAGCATGCAGTAAAATTGCCCACTTTTCACCACATTCACTTCGCTTGCCATATTTGATGAATGCACATTTTAAGCATCCTTCCCCCTGCAGTTTATATGTACATGCATACATCTATATATACTACTATTTTTTATATTTTTTTTTTAGTTTTCTTGGCTACTCTCCTGCACTTTATAAAAATGACTGGGCTTGGGAGATGACATATTGAAAAAGAAAAGCCTTGCTAAAATTGCCCTCCCTTTAGGGCAGCATTTAAAGCATTGTGCTAACAACACATCACATTATCGCAGGCACTTCTTTAACTGACAGCCACAGAAACACACACCATTGGAATCACTCAGTACTAGTAAGCTGTTTAACCCACCCTGTTAGCGGCTCTTGCAGTGGTCACCAAGCCTCAGATGGCAAAGATTGCTGTTTCCATCTCATAATCTTTACATAGTGTTCTACATTGTTTTGCTCCATTCTAGAAGAGTCTAGCCTAGAACTGGGATTGCAAATTGTGTTTTTCCCTGACGTGATGCAATTCTAATCAAGATGGTTTATTCCACAGTATGGCATCTATACAGACATTATTGACCTATCATTCAAAGCAATTAGCAACCTCCTCATTCTTACCTGGATGCATTCTCCTAATAGGCAGAAAAACCAGAACATTTGTTTTCAAGGCGAAAGGGGCAAACACACTGTGATCCACATGGCCATACTTTTCCACAGTTTTCTTACTGCAGTTTTAAAATCAAGCCTCATAATGGTCTGAAAACTGAATGCTCCACATGTTAAGGCAGCTATATTGAAGCAAGAAATTGAAGGAATGTACAAAGAAACACAATGCTCTCACAATGTTTATTCACCCATTTTGTTGTGCCAATGTCCTAGATGGTCCGAAAGAGAGCAACAGTGTAAAAGAACTATTTCCCATGAGAATGCAGTCATTCTAAATGGACAGGAGATAAAAAAAACAGTAAGGAAAAAAAAGTTCTGCTGGACAAAAGTGTATGGCAAGTCTTCAGCTCTTGGCAGATTTAGTCATTGAGAGCTTTCCATTTATTTCGGTGAAAAGCTCTAAAATGGAAAACCTGAGTATTTTTCTCCACCCAATTCAAGGACAAATGTGGGTGGAAACCATGCGATAGCAAAGCTGCTCAGAGCCTGAAACCTGGCCACAGGCTTATCTAATTGATGGGGATTCTGTTGCAGCACTCCTAGAACTTGACCCAGAAATGCTGTTAAACGCTACCTGCTATAATGTGCCTCTGCCTCTTGATAGTACCTGTGTCTGACAATGTCTTGTGCTTTTTAGGTCAGGTACGAGGGAGTCACAGCTATTCAGCCCCAAAGAGACCAGCAGTGCCTTGTGCCTACTCTCACAAAAAGATGTCTAGAGAAAAAGCTTGAAACTCAGGCCTGGTACAAGTAATTCACACACCTGGATCGACGAATCAGTCAATATCTCAAGAGTGTTTAGCACAGAACACATTCAAAGATGTCATGTGTAATAAATCTAGATGCTTTTAAACGACATGGATTTATCGGTTACTGCAACATTTGCATAAACATGTTGTTCCACTATGCCTTTTGGCAGACTAATGCTGGGTCCAGATTTGTGGTCTGGCATCCTTCAGCATTTATAGCTGAATATTAAGTGTAAAAACATACTTTATAGTAATAGTAAGGTTACAACTTTTAAATGTACTGAAAAGTTAGGAAATGTAGAAATAAAGCAGTTGCTTTTTGACCTCTTTTTTTACCAGACTAAATCCAAAGTAGCTGGATGGAGCCACTCAGATTTGACATGGGAATAACTGCAGACTGGAACTTGGTCCTGGATCACTGTTGCAGTACACATTGTCCTGTGAGTCACTCTCTACAGGATGCCAGGGGAACAATGGTGTTGCTCATTAAATGACCTGAAAACCGAGAGATCTCATACCACCATCAGCTGGTCCTCTCTGGGAGCAAAGCTGCAGACCCTACAGTTGGTAAATGGAATGAGTTTATTTAAGCATATTCACCCAAATCCTTTTTCAGCAAAATCAGATTTCAGCTAGGTTAGCCTTTTGCACCAAAAAAAAAGGCCAGGAGACTATCTGTCTATATTAAATCAGGGAGAATCACTGATAATAAATGAACAAGGAGATCCACACTGCTGCTGAATCCCCTGAGCCAGGCCACCTCCAGCATCTGTTGTCATCTTGCCTACAGACACACCGATGCAAGCAAGTGCTGTTACCCTCCGGTACGATGTGCTGCTGTTACTCTTTACACAGTTCAGTTCATAATCCGTGACCCAAACACAGACTCACAGAAAACCCTACATGTGACAGGCCAGGCAGACTACTTTCCATCAGCTCACCTTTGTTTAGTTTTTTTAGCTTTTTTGTTAACCTAGCAGAGATGTTATTACTCATCTCAAATCTGCTTGGGCATCTTCACGGTTTGTTGACCTCCTTTTAGTAAACAATGATAAGACTTCTTTTTCTTGCACACTTTGCCCTTATTGTAAATAGGATCCAGGCCAATCCTTTCCATCTGTGGATCTGTGTAAGCAAACAGCCTTGGCTTGAGAAGCGGTAGGTTTTTGGATGTCACTGTTATTTCTGCAGTGATAATCTGACCATGGGCCAGAACTTTTAAAGCTCTGCAATTACTACACTGAGCTGCTCTCTTGCCCTGATTCTTTCTTTCATGTTTCCTGTTTTGATTTTGTCTAAGGTGAAAGTATGTTACCATGTCTAGTGAAGATATTAACCTAGGTAATATATAATACTTATTTTTCAGTGAGAACAATGACAACAACCAACAATCCTGGAGCCACTGTCACTGGATTACTGAGGCTTTGCTTATCAAAGAAGATGGGATAAATAAGACAGCGAGGTTAATATTGTTAATCTTCCTAAGCCTTTCAGCAGAATTTCTATTATTGTAATCAGATGCCACAGGTATTCCTTGGCTTGTCTATATGTCTTTAAGATATCATTACATTTCTCTGCTTTGAAATATGTGAGACCCTCAGGCAATTCACCTCTGTGTCTGGTTTCTGCTTGTATTTTTGTATTAGGCAGCTGATTTGTTAAGAATCTCCATTTTGAACTTAGGAGAAACACCGTTTTGTTACCGCATTAACCCATTCTGGGTGACAAGTCCCTGCATTATCATGCATTAACTTTCTGTCTCCAGAAAAACAGATTCCTGATTCTGAATTCTGTGCTAAGCTCAGTGCCCAGAATGATGAAGGAGCACTTGCAGTACTCCTTACTTAAAATACTTCTTTTAAAAACCACACCCTTTCTTCTTTTTTTTTTTTTTTTCTTTCCCCCCACTGCTAACCACAGAATCTGCAGCAATGGCACGGGCAATGAATCTGGGTCACTGTGCTCCTTACACCTCTGGGTGAACACCACACTCGCATTTTCTCTAGAGAAAGTTCCTCTAACAGGGATCTCTGCAGTTTGCTGGAAAGGAAAGCAGAACCAAAGAAACTTATTTTCACACTGCCACTGGAAAAGGCTGCTTTGGATTGGTAGAGAGGACGTTTATGTTTTGTGTTCCAGAGGTTGCAGGATTTTCCACCTGGGTTGATTCTTGAGCCTAGTCATATAGTTAAATCTGTATTGTCATTAAGAACATAGGACAGACATAAGTTGCACCCATTCCTCAAAAAGAGAGTCTCAGATGACCTATGCTTTTAGGGACCTGCACAAGACCAAGCTGAGAAGTGTTGGAGCCGGCAAGGCATCAGGGGCTGAAGGGAGAGGCACCGGGGACTGCTGATTACTGGCGAGCTCTATCTGGTGACTTGCTGGAAGAGGGGATGTGCTGAAATAAACCTCTTCTCGCCTTACCTGCATATACACACGCAGGCATATGTATTTGTGAGTATATAAACAGTCCAAATTACTGCCAAATCAAAAGCTGTTCTTCCAAGTAACCTCTGGGCTACGCTCAGGAAAATACAATAAACACAGTTATCAGAAATGTGATCAACTCCCTCAACCACATTTCAAGCTCCGTGTTAAGTAACAAGCACCTCTTACCACCTTCCCATCTTTTCCCTCATACATGAGGTTACAGCTGTATTGTTTTCTTCCGGTCATCACATGTCAAAAGATGATAGTAACAAAAAAAAACTTTTCTTTTTTTTCCCCCCCTTGTGCTCACAGCAAGCACACAGTCTCCTTTCTGTGATTCTTCTCAGGTGGCAAGCTTTTACTGTAAGTTGAATCCAACAGTGTTGCCCCTTTTTCATTAACGCAAGACTTCACACCTGACATTACAGGCTGGTACTAGTTTAGCCAGTTTTTCTGGGAACAAAATTTATTTAGCAGAAATTTGCTGATTTTTTTTTTTACATTGTTTCATTGTATGATCTGTGGTCAGCTAAATACCACAGACTTATTAAACTTGGGGTCAATGACAAGGAGTAACTGGGCGAGCATGAAGTGGTAAAAAGAAGAACAATCCACTTTTCTGAACCATTAATCTATAATTAACATATTAATCCAGTCCTAAATAGAACAAAACGTGGTTTTATTCATTCTGAGATCAATTGTAAATTAAGCACTCTGGAAAAAATATCTAAAATAATAAGAATGATATGTATATTTGAAATTCCAGGGACGAACAAGTCTAAGCACAGCTTATTGTTTGCTTTTCCTTCAAAACAAGCACACACTGCTATTGATTTTTTTTTTCATGTTTGCATCCTGGCATTATTAAATTATCATTGCATTATTAAAATTAACTTTCACAAACCAGAAACTGAACAACTGAAAATTAGTCTTTATTCACTCTACTACCGACCATATATTAAAAAAAGAGAATATTTTGCAGCAGTTAGAGTTAACAGCTACTTGGTATATTAAATATGACACATATTACTGTGTAAAATACAGCTCCAAAGAATGTTAATACCGGCTCCTTTGTAAAATACAGTCATAGAGAGAAAAGAGCTGAGGAAAGCTAAAGAATGTCCTAGGATCTTGGTAATTCTCACATGAGATGATGTTTCTTTGCCCCTGATGTGCAGCCTGTTTCACTGGCTGCCGAGCTCCCAGGCTATTCCTAATCAAGTACACACCAGCAAGGCAGGCAGGACAGCAGGGTCGAAAAGCTGAGCAGGACGTGCAGCTTAACAGGTGAGAGGCAGGAATACATACTAGGGCTGAAAAATGTGTACCTTGCTCATGCAGAATATATGACATTTTGGTAGCAACACACTCATTTCTATTCCTCATGAGATAAATAAAATTGCATGTGAGATGTGTAAAAGACCAAGCAAATATATTTTCCCCCTAAATTTCCTGATCCTCAGGCTATGAGTCTTCAAGTCTGATTGTAAGTGAAAGATGAAGTTCATCACAAAATGTTCCCCCTTTAAAAAAAAACTCAGGAAGGCTTGTCAAGAGACTGTGCCATTACATGGTGAGAGGTAGTGCTGTCTGTTGTCAGGTGGTACTTTCGGGATGAGCTGCTAGTGACACTTACAAAAGAAAGATTTCAACGACACAAAAAAAAAAACTACCTTACAATTTTTCTTCTAACTATTTTCCTTGTGTTTTAAAGGGATACTTGAAACATGAAATTTGGAAAAATTCAAGTACCAGAGAATGTGGTCAGAGCTGTGGATCTGGTGCTTAAGCTCAAATGAAACTTGGGTGATTTATTAGGCTTTGTATTAACTTCCAAATAATCTCAGCCTATGTTCTGAAGTCCTAACTTTGGCCAGTCCTGGATCTCTCTTTCCCCACAAAACCCGCTGAGGTCCTTTTCACAGCCTTGTCAAAGCTGAATAGTCCTAGCTGCCACAACACAAGAGTAACCGCACTTTTTTAAACAATGCACCTTTAGGAATCACAAAAAATAACCTTTAAATACTCTGCTAGTCTGTGTCAGGCCATAGGTATGTATGATTATATACAAAGGACAGACATATGCTCTCCCCTAATGTTAGTGAACTTCTTTAATCCCATGTTGCAGCAACGAAGCTGAGAGGTTATCATCTCAGCCTTCTGGAACCTAAAACTATTGCACAAGAACAGTAACCCAAAACACTGGCCCAATTTTATGTGGCCAAGAATTCTTTTGTAGGGGAAAAGTAAGTTTATGAGTTTCCCTTAAGCAATACAAGAAGACCGATCTCCTCATGTTAATGCAAGATCCCGGACTGTAATTTCAAGTTTGCTTTTCTCCTCAAGGCCTCTTGCTTTATACTGCTGGCCAAGATTTTCAAAATTAGGAGTAAACATCTCAGATGCATCAGTGTTAACTTAAGAGCATAGCCATAGTTTCAAAAGAAATGTTCGGGCAATTAGGAAGTTTAAGAGTAGGAAAATGACTGTTGCAGTGGCTATTTTAAAAGGCAAAGTTCATAGGATCATTCCAGAAATGAACAACAGAGGAAAAATCCAGCCATGAATAAATGCTTCCTTGGATCAAACCATAGACAATGAGTTGCAGGTTAGGTTTGAATACCAGACTATCTCAGTCTACAACATGTAAATACATATCTATAGCGTGAAGCCAAAACTATGTAGTCAAATTGGTTTTGGCTCTGTAGACCTCAGCTCAAAAAAATCATGTTAAGATTTCTGAGAAAAAAAAGTTTTTTCTTAGTCAGTATTCATTACAAATATACAAAGTTCATCAGTAAGCTTGAAAAATAATTCACATTCTGGTCACAAGCAGAAAACACATGTTTTAGGCCATTTTATATCTCTTCTCTTCTGTAAAAAGCTTTGAGGCTCTGCATACTTTGAAGTTTAATTAAATTCCTTCCCTAAAGGCTGCTATTCCAAAAGGTCATGCCAAAGTAATGATTTTCAGTGCTTAAATTGCTTTGCCAACATAGTTACTAGACTACTTACTGACCTATACCATGCCAGGGAAGAAGGGAAATGAATTAACTGTTGCGTACTTGCTTAATGTATCCTAGCTTTGAAAATACAATGCCTCAAACATTGCACGTTCAGGGATGTCTTGGAGAAGAGAAGACTCTGGAGGGACCTTATAACTGCCTTCCAGTACCTGAAAGGGACCTACAGGAAGGCTGGAGAGCGACTTTTTTACAAAAGCATCCAGTTACAGGACAAGGGGAAATCGATTTACATTGAAGGAGAATAGGTTTAGACTGGATCTTAGGAAGAAATTCTTCTGTATGAGGGTGGCAAGAGTCTGGAATAGATTGCCCAGGAAATGTTCAAAGCCAGGTTGGATGAGGCCTTGAGCAACCTGGTCTAGTTAAGGGTATCCCTGCCCATGGCAGAGAGGTTGGATTAGATCATCTCTAAGATCCCTTCCAACCTAAGACATTCTATGATTCTATGTCTTACTGCATTTGGTAGAGTGAAAGCTGTAAAGTTTTTCCTTTTGTAGCAATCCAGTCCTGTTACATTTTCATCACCTCAATCCAGAATCAGAATCACAGAATAGCTGAGGCAGGCAGCACCTCTGAAGATCGTCCATACAACCCCTTGCTCAAAGCAGAGTCACCTGCAGCATGTTGCTCTGGGCTGTGTTCCATCTGGTTTTGATTATCTCTTAAGGCTGGAAACTCCACAGCTCTAGGCAACCTGTTCTAGTGACACCTTTACAGTAAAGAGAAGTTTCTTCATATGTTGAAATGGAATGTCCTGTATTTTAGTTTGTGCCCATTGACTCTTGTCCTTTACACACCACTGAGAAGAGTCTATGTCTTCTTCATTCCCTCCTCCTCCACTGGCCAGAATCCCTTCTCCAGGCTAAACAGTCCCACTCTCTCAGCCTCTCTTCAGACGACAGATGCTCCAGTGCCTTAATCATCTTCATCATTCTCTTCTGGACTCTCTCCACTATGTTCACATCCATCTTGTACTAGGAAGCCCAGAACTGAAGATGGCACCCCAGTGGTGTCCTCACCAATGCTGAGTAGAGGCAAGGATCACTTCCTTCAGCCTGCTGGAAATGCTCTCCCTCACGCAGCCCACTGGCTGCTTTTGGAACAGGGAAACATCATTAGTTCATGATCAAGTTGGCAAGTACCAGGACCTTCAGGTCTTTCTCTGCAAAACCTTCTTCCAGCTGGTAAGCTCCCCACTGTGTACTGGTACATACGTTTATTGCTTCCCTGAGCCAGGACTTTGCACATCTCTTTGCTGGACTTCATAAGGTTCCTGTCAGCCCATTACTCCAGTCAGGATTCCTCTGAATGGCAGCACAACCCTCTGGTGTATAAGCCACTCATCATGGTTTTGTTTCCTCTTCAAACCTGTTAAGGTGCACTCTCTCTCATCATCCAGGCCATTAGTGAAGAAACTGGCCCCAGTACTCATCCTTTATAGACACCACTGGTGGCTGGCTGCTAGCTCTGCTGCTGATCACGACCCTTTGAGCCTGGCAGTTCAGGACTTTTCAATCTACCTCAGTGTCCGCTTAATCTGGTCTCCATTTCCTTGGGTTGCCTACGAGGCCTATATTAAGGGACACGGTGTTGAAAGCCTTACTAAAGTCAAGATAAGCAACATCCACTCTTCTTCTCTCATCCACTAACTCAGTCATCTCTTTGTAGAAGGTTTGTCAGGTTGGTCAGGCATGATTTCCCCTTCATAAATCCTTACTGACTGATACCAGTCACCTTCTTGACTTTAATATCTTTGGAAATAGTTTCCAGGTGGATTTTCTCCATCACCTTCCCAGGTACTGAGGCAAGGCTGATCAACCTGTAGTTCCCTCGATACTTCTTAGCCTTCTTAAAGATTGTAGAGGCGTTTGCCTCTTCTAGTCCATGTGAACTTCTGATCACCACAATCTTGCAAAGAAAACCGAGTGGCCTTGCAATGACATCAGCCAGTTCCCTCAACACTTGTGGGGCACCCCATCACCTCCCATGGACTTGGCTACATCCAGTTTGTTCAAACATTCCTTAACCTGATCCTCCTCCACCAAGGGTATTTCTCGCTCTACAACTTCCTATTGCTCTGAGGGTCCCAGGACTCCTGGAGGCCAGTCTTATCAGTAAAGAATGAGGCAAAGAAAGCATTGTATATTTCACCTTTCTCCATGTCTCTTGTCACCAGGTCTCCTGTGCCCTTCAGAAGCACGTCAACATTCTTCCTAGTCTTCCTTTTGCTGCTGACAAACTTGTAAAAGTCCTTCTTGTTGCCCTTCTCAGCAGTGGGCTGTGCCTCCACAGGCAGTCTCACAGGTACTGTGTTCCTCCAGTCCTCTCTAGTTCATGACTGTGCCTAAAGGCACAATCTAGCTGTCAAACTGTAGGCATTTCCCAGACCACCAGATGTCTGCTGACTTCAGAAAGTTAATGTACACCTTAGATTCCTCCACCTCTCAAAAGCTAAATAGTCCTTTTCATACTCTCTCTTTTTTTTTTTTTTTTTTGGTGAAAGCTATCTATATTTCTCTCAGTTATTTGTGACAATAACAATGTAGGCTCCTGCTGTGCTCTATAGTTTCAGATATAATCTATTTTATTAATAAGTGGCTGCTTTTCGGAAAATGAAATATTTCTTGGTAATCATCACTGCAGGCATCAAATCATATACAGAAAAACAGCTCTGAAGATATCATTAATCCTTGAACTGCCACACCTGACAAACATAAATATGGTTAAAGGATTCAGAAAACTCATTAATCAAAATACAAGTACTGAAATAGATTTCCTTTTGCTTTGAAGTATATTGCCCTCATAACGTTGTGAATTAGACCTTCATTCAAGTTTGATGGTAAATGTTTCACAAAATAATAGAATTGGAGATTAAGTTAGAATGGGATGTTAACAAGGTTTCCATGCTGATGGAGAACTGCTTCACAGGAACGTGGCTGGCTAAACATATGTTTGCTGAAGTATCTGGGGACAAGATTTTGAAAAACATGTACTTTTCAAACATGGACCTCCCATATCTTCATTCAAATTCCTAAGAAAATGCCCTAATTTTCAACTGCTGAGCAACCAAGTGCTTATAAAATGCTTCAGAAGTCAGTTTGGACACATTAAATCACACTTTCATTAGTTAAACAACACTCAGGGCAATTTCACTGTTGGTTTAAGCTGACCAAAACCAGTGGTCCTGCGATATCCCCCATCCTTTCCCGTGGATTAACACCAGAAAGAAAAGAACCAAAAATGTAGCTTGCTGTAAAAGTACTAATGCTGACAAGAGGGAAAGGGCTGGAGTGTTTGCTCAGGGATAGATATGAGCAGGGAATTTCCCTCCAGAGCGCCAACAAAGCTCCCGACCACGTAACACAACTCCAGTGTTCCCTGTTAGCAGTGATGCAGGTCCTGTAACAGTGAGTACTGCACCAGTGGCACCAACAGGACTCCTAACAACTTGGGCCTCTGTCCCCATGCAATAACCACTACAGTAGGTGTACTGTATCCTTCACTGAGACGTGTAAAAGAGGATCGGAGCAGGACAAGACACCCCTCAGGAAAGAAGAGTAGTGTAACTCTAGTACTATGCACCTGAGACCATAAGCAACAAATCAGATGAGAGCATCTACTGAGCGCAGTAACCATTTATAAGCCATGTAAAGACAAAACTCTCTCAAGACTGTCCAAACAATTGTGCCTAAAACTCTCCAGGTACTCATAGCCTTTGAAGTTTCCACCTAGGGTACAAGTCTTAGTTTAAGTTTAGCTAAAACTGTATCTGCTTCTCTTTTTGCCTTTTGTTTCACCTCTAAATTAAAAAAAAAAGGAAGGAAATTACAACACAGGAGTTACATTTCAGCATGAAAAAGGATCCTTCTGCCTTATTCAACAGATCAGAAATTTGCGATTCAATTTATTATAAATGCTGTCCTTCAACCACTCAATGAAGTTTAATTTCATTAACACTTGGGCTTCTCTGGAAAGCTTTGATTGCCGAAATGCATCAAATAAAGAGGCAATAAAGAGGCCTCATGGTATTAATACATTTTTTGGCCAAAAACAAATGGTAAATATTTTCAAAGCTATTATCTGTCATGTTGGATCATACAGAGCCTTGGTATTATGAAAGAATTAAAAACAACCTTTGATTTTACTGAGGTTTGGCTAGTTTACAAATACTATGATCTTTATTAAGGACACCAAATAACTTCAGAGGGATGTGCCCTTATCTTGGTTTGGCAAACCTGAAGTGCTTTTAGATCTCTGGTTTGCCTTCTAGCCAAGCCTCGCAATGGGTTTTAATGTTGACAATGCTGCGAAATCACTCATGCCTAAAATGCAATAACTGTACTTGAAGTAGCCTCATTAAAAAATAGTTTCCACCATACATTTTTTAATCCTTCCTGTTCCATCTTTGAGAATGTGACGTGCTTTATATAGTATAAGAATCTTAACATATTACAAAAACAGGTGGAAAAACTGAATGTCCAAAATGTCCAAAACCACACGTATCAGCCTCCTCATACTTTATTCCCACTATCTTATTTGCAATGGGTTTAATGTCCCTCATAGTATATCAGGTACATGCAATCTCTCCATTTAGTGAAAGTGGCTTAGTTTACAATACCTGTCTCACAACCACATTATTATGTTTCAGTCAAGCTTCAATACAGTGGCATATCCATGACACCTGGGCAATTAATTATTGTAACACCAAACATTATGGCACTCAGCACGGTATGGCTCTGTGATTCAATTTACCATGGAAGAAAAAGTACCTAATCCTGAGGATTTGACATGAAAGCCCTTATATAACCCTTATACAGCTGCTCAGTCATCACCTAGAGGTGACAGCTCTTGGTATTGTTAGCAGACCTTTTGATGAGGGAAGCTTTCTGAATTTTAACATCTGTTAATCCCTGACCAAATTCTCAAAATAAGGCCGAAATAAGGGGTCACTTCACCACATTTGACCCCTTTGAAAATAAAAGTTAAGGTGGGTTTTTTTCTTAAGCGAGCCATGCATCAGTGCATCATACTGGGAAAGATTTACAATATACCTTCAGTCTCTTCTCTTCCGCCTCCCTTTTTACAGAGTGTGTAGGGGCTACTGTAGGAATAAGATGATTGCTATCAACACAGAAACTCGGGAGCAGCAGCAGAAGCAGCTGAATCAGTCACACAAGTATTTCACACTTGGAGATCCCCGGAAAAGCAGGTCTCTGACTACTTTAATCTGGGGCAAAGCACCTCAGAATTTACACAGATGTCTCCCAGAGGAATTGCTATACTATGTTTCTCAGTGTACTGGATTCCAAATCTGGCTTTATTTGCTCATTTATGTAATATCTCAGCCCACTGTTAAATACCAAAAAACGCATGCTATGTAATCTGAACCAAGGACCTTTGGCAGTCCCCTCAGCTGTTCCCCGACTCAGTCCATTTCTTTCCCAAATTGGTAGGTTTTATACTTCACACCACAGTTCACAGAACTTGATCAGAGTTGCAGTGTGATTTATTTGTCCGCTGGTCTTATGGAAACTGTAACTGAAGGTGGGCTGTATGAATGTTTTTCTAATATGTTACACCTTCCTACCCAAGGGGTGAGATGAACATCGATCAAGGAGGAGCCATTAGAATAATCAGATACTTTCAATGTGCTTAGAGTGAAATTTGGCATTGGGAAGGTTGTTCCACTTGAGCACAAGACTCATTCTCATCGGAAAAGCACCTTCAGCATTTTTCAGATGCAAAATGAAAACTCACCTCCTGCTTGAGTTGCTTGTTTGTCTCCAGAAGAGCTCTCCAGCCTGACATTTTTTTCTGGAGGGGAGGGAGGGTGTTGAGAGATTTGACTACTGAACAGCACAGTCATCAGCATCCCGAAAGGGCAGGTTCAGGCAATAAATCTAGGCTCCTGTTTACCAAATGGCTTCTGGGCACCCTCATCTGAAATACGTAGCTACTAATTTCGACAGGGCAACCTGGCATAGAGAAAAACTCACAAAATATTCTTTGCTGAGAGGCTCCTCTTGTGAAGGGGGCAAGCCCAGATGAAATCAGAACAAAGGTACTGAAAGGGACTGTGTCTTTTTTAATGTGAGGCTGCAAGAGCCTGTCGAAAAAACCTGCTGAATTATGTCCCTGCTCTGTGTGCTCACTGTGAATGACTGCACAGCGTTGGTTTTGTATTGCCAGACACCATTGTTTTTTCATGCTAATGTCATTATAGTCATGACAAAAGTTAGCTAGTGTTGCTTACTTTCCACTAAGAGTATCCACAACTCCACAACGGCAGACAACGTATGTGCTGAAATCCTTGTCCCTGCAAACGGTGGAGCTCTCCTGGACACCCTGGCTTTGCCAACAGCTAGCCTCTGTTTCTTCACAGAAGAGCAGTTTTAGGTGAACTGCTACTTTCAGCATCACAGGCCGTGCCAGGAAGCCCAAATCAGTCCAGGGATCTCATTACGCTAAACGCCATAACAAATGCACAGTAAGAGCCAGCCAGCCTCTGGCCCAAAAATAAAGAGCCTAGAGCAAGAGAGGATAAGGGAATAGCAGAGAGGAATGTGAAGGTACTTGCCTAGTACTGCAGAGTGGGTCCAGGGATGAAGTTCAGAACCAAATTTTTTGCGATCTCGTGACTCTGAATTTAATGCAGACTATACAGACACTTTCGTGGCAAACTGTGAAAAGACTCTGCCACACTGGGAATGGCCAAGCTACTTATGAAATACAGAACCACTACCCCTGTGCTAAGGACAGGTTTCCCAAAAACTCAAATAAACCTCCAGCCTGCTTCTCCTGCAACCAACCAACAAGCACAGTTTCTTATGGTATCTGGTTTTGTCTACCTTCTGATAATTTTTTAAAATTTTCTTCCCAGCCTCTGGAACATACTAAACAATCATGATACCATAGCAGAAATTAGACTACTCACTAACCCAGTGTTACGGTATCAGTAGTTCAGACGCTTTCTGTGCTGGTTCAAAAGTACCATCATGAACTATCACACATGTAAAAGAAGCTGGAAAGGAAAGACAGAGATTGTAGCGATATCCTTGCAAGTAACAATGCAGAAGACTAGTATATATCTGTAAAATTATAGGCAACCATTGATATCAGCACAACACCCTTGAGAAGCGCTAGTGAAATTTTATAATTGCACTGGCTCTGGATGTTTTTTATAATAATGCCATTCTGCTAACAGGCAAGAATATATGCTTAGGTTAGCATCAAATGCAATATGGAAGATTTCAGCCTATCAAAACTACTTTTAGCTGTGCTACAAAATTTTAAAATCTTCCTCAAGTTTACCAGACTACAAAGTGGTATTATAGTCACCTAAGGAAATGAATGCATAGCTGAGGGGGTAAACGTTTTATAGTATCTGATAATACCTTAGGCATTGATAGGGCATTTTTGTACAGGTTGAAAATGCATTCTTCATTTTTCGCTGACAGCTGGTTAAAGGAGGAATGCAGTGAAAAGTCTATAAAAGCTTTTTAAAAAAAACTTGGATAGTCCTGCACTTCTGTTTTTCTCCCACCCATGCCGATAAGTGATGTGCAGTTGTTAACAGTAGCTTTTGGATTCAGTGCCACCTTGGCCTGTAACCACACCAGGCAACAGAGAGTCTACAGCACTTCTTGAACCAGGAAAGAATGGGGTTTCCACCTCTTTTTAATACAATAGCATAGCAATATTGGAGGCAACTTTTTACAAGATTCTTTTTCTTCAGTTTGCATGAAGTCTACACATGCTGCCACTTCAGCAGGTTGGCTTTCTTTCCTTCTCTTCCACTGGAAGATATTTTCTGTAGATCAGCATAGCTAGTTTTGGAGTTTGTTTTTACTCTTGGCTCCTCAGTGTCTGATACTGCTAAGCATGGATTCCCATTTGATATATTTTCTTCCCTTGATTCTGCAATGTTGTCCTTACCTCTCTCTTCTACTTTCGTGACTGCTCCTCCTAGATCTCCTTTGCGAAACTGTGTTCTTTCTTCTTCTACTGTTCCCTGGGGCAGCTCTTTCCTCTGTTTCTAGTTTCTTTTTTTTTCTTCCTCACAACTTGCTCCTACACACTCTTTCTCCTCTTCTGACCTCAGCTGCTATCTCTCCATCAGCAAATCATAAACCAGCCTGATCAGCCACTCTCCACTCAGTCTTACGTATTTCTAGCTTCACCAACATCTCCTTGATGTCTCAGTGTCACCTTAAAGGGATAATGGGTAAAACTGATGACCTGACTCTCTTCAGTCCACAGTTCTCAGTGTTGAAGTCCTCACTTTTCATTTTTAACTCCATCTCTAACAGCTCCTCCCATCTTTACCAAAAGAAGCCTATACCTTTTTTTTTTTTTTTAGTGTTAACACTTTTAAGACTATTTTGTTCCTTTCCATGCACACAAACACAGTTTAGATGCAAGTCCTTCTCAAGGCATCATACCTCTCCTTGTTTGTGACAACCTAGCAATGAGGACTTCCTGCAAAAGCTTTCACTGATCTGTCCTTTCTCCCCCTCTTTTCCCAGTGCTCCCTCCCTTCTCTGAATCCCTTCTCTGCTCTGACATCGAGTCAAGGTTTATTACACTCAATTCTTTCAGTAACACTAGTAACTATTTTCCTGCTTTTTTTCCATATACTCTTACACATTTCCCCTCTCTCTGAGCAAGTCCACGTCTTTAAAAAAAAACCCACAACCAAACTCCTGTAGAGGTTTTCTGTCTTTTCTTTGGTAGAGAAAATTTGTCTTGTAGAGAAAAGATGGTGATCTTATAGTGATCTAATTTCCATTAGCAGACATAATAGCTTTGATGCTCTGGTCATTTCTCCTGAAATATTACAACAGAATGAAACATGCTTATTATTCCTTTTCCCCAGAGTTATCAGAGCAAATGTATTCTTTCCGCTACAATATAGGCAGCAAAAAAGAAAAAAAAGATTACAAAATAGGTTAGACATATTCAAGACGCATATGTCCATCAGTCGTCACCAAGCATGATGGTCCAGGTGTGCTTTCCCAGAAGTGCAGAAACTGATGACAAGCTGGAACACTGTATTTGGAGAAGGATTCCTGTATACCTGTCTGTTACTGCCCAATATGTTGGGACACTGGTTATTGTGCTGGTTGGACATTCACTCTGCTAAAGTCCCTATGTTGCATCCCCATATCCCCATGGTTCTTATGTTGTTTTAACTTAATGGGATAACCCAAAAAGCCTTCTGACATTGTCTGCCTATGTCTTTCTCCATCCTTATGCAAACCCTTCCCTTTTCTCTACAAGACAGACTCAGTTTGTGAACTCCTATGGACTAGGATCCCATCTTATTTATTTGCCTTGAAAACTTCCCAGCACTTTTATGGGAGCACCTAACATTCTGGTTATTAATAACAAGAAAAAAAAAATTATGATGAGAGCAGCAGAACAGCTGCTGGCAGAATTATTTGCAATCCTAATTTCACACATACAACATACTATCCTGAACCTCTGCCCCTCCAGGTAATATCAGCTGGGGTTTTGTTTTTCCTTTTCCAATTCTGCTGCAGGCAGTTTACTTTGCAGCTTCTATCCATTAATCTCAAGGTACTTTTACATAGAGGAATTAATTAAGACTCTTACATACAAGAATTAATTAAGACAGTAGTAGGCATGTTTTATCATCTCCATGTTACACATGGGGGAACTGAGGTGAAGAAAGAGTTGCCCAATTCTTTTGCAGAGCTGGGAATGTACTTAGGCATATATCATATCCCTTCGACCTGGTGATAAGAATATCCTTTCTCTCCTAACGTTGTGAGGCAGATATCCAGTTTACCAAGTCAAATACCATTGACACGCAGTCCTATTATTCAACATGGAAACACTTCCCTCAGGCGAATACCTTGGTCAGTCAAATTTCTAAACACATCCTTCTTTCTTATTTCAGACAGAAAGCACACAGCATGGAAAGCAAACTACTGTAACTACTGTGGGATCTGATAACATTTATACTCTTATAAAGAAAGACTCAACCCAATACCTGAAATCTGTAATCTTATCATCCTACTTTAACAGGCTCTCCCTCTTTCTCAGCATTCACATGTATACTTCTGTTTGATAAAGAAAGAAATATAAACCTAATGACTTATGATTTTTATCTACAGTTCTTAAAACCTTTGCATAGTTGACACTGTGCTACCATGCTTCTGAAATGCAACAGTGCCACCTTCAGATCCGGCTAAAAATGACTTTTAAACCATCGGTATGGAAGAAGCACAGCAGGGATTTTTCTTTTTATCCAGACAAGTCCTGCTAGAAAGCCCAGAGGCACATGTATAAACCTGAGCCGAACCTGCACATTCACATACTGAAACACAAACGTTCACCAGGAAAGGTGGCTCTTTATTTTAATAAATAAACACTGATAAAGTGCAATCAAATACTTCTTTTTAATGCCCGGCATATTCATTCTCTAAGCATGAGAATCACAGTATATTCCCCTGGCGCCGCACTAACAACTCACATTGGGCAGAGCAGCACATCAGCTGGGACCTGCTCCTCCTTGGCAACCTTCAAAGATTTTGCCAACCACTCCTGGCTATGCTGGGTCCCAGACTGGGTCCCAGAATGAGAGCCAAGCTACAGTACACACTGCAAACATATACCTGTATGCATGTATGTATATATATTCCATACACTATATGCATTACATACTGGATGCAATATGTGTTGTACCTCCCAGAAGAGCCCCATTCTGAAAGAAATCCACTAGAAAGTATGACCCCAGGTTCTGTTGCAAGCTCCTCCCTGCTATACGAGGAGATAAAGGTCTGGTGTACAACCCATATACACAGGTATACCCCTGCCATGTCTCCTCCCTGCCAAGTTGAGACTGTAAATCAAGTGTGTGCATTCCACTCTGAAGTTTCTTCTAAACCACAGCTTTTGACAGATCTCCTTTACCCTCAGCAGAGGTGTTTATTCAAAACTGAACCAGCTTGTCATTAAATATTAAAACAGGCAACAGTTTCAGTAAATTCAGTACTGCTTTAAAAAACTTTGGTTATTATCCAAAAATTGTTGCAATGCTATTTAAACAAGAAAGAACAGTTAATTAAATTTACAGTCTCTTTGCTGACATACTACATAGTTATATTTGGTTTGATTATAATGGGCAAACCTCATAATTTTAAAGCTAATCCATTTGCAATTGTAATTGGAGCCAGTTTTGAAAAAAGTTAAAGTGCTTCACAAGTTAAAGTTTAGGTTTCTGTGATATGAGTTCAAATTACACATACTGGACTGCAGAACTTTAAATCAATACAGGCTTGAAAATCAAGGTGGGAATTAATTACCTGAGTTAATTTCTTCGACCCTGTTCTACAATATTGTTGAGAGAAGATAGTAAACACAAAACACTGTACTCACCCACTGTCATACCATCCATGTAACGCTTGATGATATCAAAGGAATCTCTTAAATTTCCTTCTGTTATGTCAAATATGATATCTGCCTGGTTGGCCGGATATGTAGGTGTGATGGCACGAAGAAAAATAATCTCTGCAAATAGAAAGTATCACAGAATGTACTGAGAAGTGTTTGAAAACATCACTGAAGAACCCGACAGAATTTGATCCAAAATTACTTGTACTCAAAGCTGGTGGAGGACACCTATCTTCCCTACCACTCCCAGTTTGTCCTTTAAAATGGAAAGAAAAATCTGAGGGAAGGAAGGGTTCAGATAGATTTATTTTCTCCTCCTGCACCAAGAAGCCCCAAAGTCAAAACAGTATTATTTTTAGAGTTTGGAAAGACCACTCTTAGAAATCAGCCAGACTTCTAGCATGTACCCAAAGAGGACAACACTGAAGATCCACAAGGTGGGAAGTGGAGGGACACCAAACAGATAAACCTCTGAACTCTGATTCCCTGATGCAGCTACACAAAGTATTGCCGTTACAAATTAGAGTGCTTTTGAGTATTGGAAATAGGGGTTTAGATTTAAAAAAAAAAATAAAATGAGACTATTTTTCAAGCCCCTTGTGAAGAAGGTAAATATTATTATCCTCGCTCTACATTTGGTGAAACTAAACCATGGGGCTGTAAGAATTCACCCAAGGCCATACACTGAATTACAGTTTAGGAACATCTTTGGTAGTACTCTCAGATCACTAGGTCTCATCTCTCTTTATTAAATCATGAGGATGGACTAATGAGGGAAGGGTTTGGGAAGCATCCTGGCCCAAATCCTTCGCTCTGCTGCCAGTACACCTGGTGAAGCTGAAGGGGTGTGTATGGGAGTAGAAGTGGCTATAGGGCATTCCTCAGTTCCCTGTGAAGTAGGGCCAGACAAGGCCTGAAAAAGACCTGACACAACGTATAGCAGCTCTATGCAGCTAAGTTACTGGTGGCCAGATTGTTCCTACATGAACAACGTCTCTTGCCCTACTCCTTCACCCTGGTACAGAAAAGAAGAATCGGCTTTGGCTTTCATTTAGGTCAACTTTCTGAGATGGTGAGGCTGAGACTCTGGGCGCATCAGAAATAGGGACTTCAGATCTTTAAAAGCCCTTCCAAAATAACCTTCCTTTCTTCTGTCCCCTTCTTGTCACTCTGTGTCTGTGCCACACAGTAAGTTGCCATGTGGTTCATCTTACAGAGAGGCAGGGCTGAAGAATCACAGAATCATAGAATCATAGACAGTCATCCTACCTACGGTTGTCTAGGCAATCCCCAGTGAAGCTGCCAGAAAATGAATACAAATGCCAAGGAGCAAAAAACAGCTCTTGATCTGTTCACATAAACTAAGCCAAGTAAGTGCAATCCTTATGAAACTGCAGGACTTGAAAACTCGCAGGTCCTGCAGAGGCTGAAAGAACTAAAGAAATACACAAGTGCCCATGAGAGTGCAGCACCTGGAGCTGGAAAACTCACTTTGTGGCTGGACAACCACTCACTTGGATGCTTTTTGAATATCTTAGCTTAAAAACTTCTACCCAGTCCTTGGAATTTCCCTTCCTTTATTCTGTAATTCAAAAAGCACTTATTTTTTAATAGGTAAAAAATAGGCAAATCACAGTACTACATCATAGAATCATAGACTGGTTGAACCTTAAAGATTATCTGGTTCCTACTCCCCTGCCATGGGCAGGGACACCTCCCACTAGACCAGGTTGCTCAAAGTCCCCTCCAGCCTGGCCTTCAACACTCCCAGGGCGAGGGCTTCCACAGCTTCTGTGGCCAACCTGTTCCAGAGTCTCACCATCCTCATAGTAAAGAACTTCTTCCTAATGTCTAATCTAAATCTACCCTACTCTAGGTTAAAACCACTGCCCCTATAGATATACTATATAATGTAGAATAATCAAATAATATATTTTATAATAATCAAATATATTTCATGAAATACTATATTTTGTAATTATTGTTTCCATGTAGATAAAGGCTATATGCTTGGAACAAGCCACCCTCCAATAGCAAACATAGAGACTATACACAGATAAGAGAAATATAGTAAGCACCTACTTCCTATCATAAAATCTGCAAAAAAGGGAAGAATCAAGTCATGGGGCACACAGCTGTTTTGCGAGTAAATGTGGTTAATGGCAATTTAGACTCGCTATTTCCTTAGACTGGAAAGCTATATGAGTTGGAGCTCAGAATGACTTGCTTTGCCCCATAAAATTAAAACTCCTGGATATCGAAGGTTTTAATTAAATGAATAGTACACTATAATTTGGAACTGTGCAAATATTTTACTGCACCGGTAGCTAGTCTGGCTTTAGGCAAGGATTTCCGGTAGAGGTTGTAGTCTATTAAATGGAACAAGGAACAAGCCACTTACCTTCAGGTCTTGTAAATTCTCTGAACGTGGGCAGTGAAATGACAGTGTGGGAAATTGTGTGGACTGGATCCAAGACACAGCTGACATCATTTGGTCGACAAGACTTAATGCAACGGATAGTATCTGTCTTTTCAAGTCTGACACTAAGAGAAATGAGAGAGAAATGCATATTTATCCTGAAAATTAATTACTTTGTGCTTTGCAATCAGGGGAGCTAGAAACCATGATTTATATATATTCTTTCTTCACATCAGAAACTTAGACAAATGCAGATCATCAGAACTGCTGGACCACCGAAAAATCTATCTTGGCTAAAAGCCGCCGTCAAAATCTCCTTAAACCCAGTACTTCAAGCCAGGCATATAAAATTAGGAAGAACTACAGTGCAGAAGACACCACGTAAAGTATCTTTCCAAGTAGAAACAAACCAACTACCTAGTAAACCAAACACCTGGGCCCAGATCCCCAGCTGCAACGCATTGGCATGACCCCACCAACTGCAGTGGAGCTACACTTATTTGCACAGGCCTCTTTATACTCCATGTGATAATCAATCATATAAAGCAAAAATAATTGTCTCCTCTCTGAAAATGTAGTAGGAAATATCTTAAGGGCCAACTCTCTTTCGTGATTTTCAGAGCAGCAAGAACCAGAAAAGCCTCTAAAGTCTTTTATTTGCACACGTCCCTTTCCATCTAAACTGAGAAAACAGAGGAATGGAAACTGGAAGATGAAAAAAAAGTTTAACCACGTTATTTAAAACCTCAAAGATTGAATTCTGAGTTTGGGGAAATGGTAAGGGTCATTTTATATTCCATCTCAACCAGCTGCTCATTCGTCCTTGAAAGTCTATTAAAAGTTAAATGACTTCTTCTCACCCTTGTCCACTAGAGTGAATTTAAAGTCACTTACAGTTCAAGAACTTCACACAATACCCGCTCTGTGTTCATGAGAGATGAAAGGGCTACGCTGGGACTTACAATGTGACTAAGCCCCACAAATGATCTCAACTCTGACCTGCCCATTTCTTCATATTTCTAAGTGGAAAAAGGGAAAGACTACAATGTCAGAGGGGGGGAATTAGGAGATTAAAAGGAAGAAAAATTCACTGAGTTAAAAGGGAAACAAAAATGGAAGCTTTAGTTTGTCAGATATCTCAAGAAACAAATGGTTCTTGCTCTTTTCAAAATGTGTTACCCAAGTCCACACCTACAATCCATCTTTTTTCAGATGTTCAAAGGGACTTTATGGCTCTATTAATAATAAATACATCAGTAACTCCTTATTATATGCTACCCACATTCACTCATCAAAGAAAACAAAGCCAAACACGCTGATATTGTATGAAGCTAAAATAAAGATAAAAGAGAAAACATGAATCAACATTAAGGAAATCATGCTGCAACAGATGTGAACTGGCATAGTCCACGGAAGGCAATGAAGCTGGGATAATTTACATCAACTGAGTCTGGCCCCTTTTTCTTACTCTATAGTTGCTATTTTGGGTCTGGCTAGGAGAGACCTTTTACTTTTCACCTCTGCCCAGGTACAAAATTTCATCATCTCCTAAATGTTTCACAGGAAACAGAATAGGGCTTTCTGCTGAAATGCCTCATGCTGGTCATTTTAAAACAAATTAATTCTGGATATAAGGACATAGTAGTCTGACCTACAATAACAGATTTTAAACCTCAGCCATCAGATTAAGAAAGGACTTCCAGCTAGTTAACCCTCACATCTGTGAAATAAGGATCAGCTAAATTACATAGTTCCAGTGTAAGAGAGTCTATTTAAAAATGTTTAACAATTAGAATTGAGGCAAAACATACATAATTCATGTTTCTTTCCCTCTCTTCCCTCCTTCCCCCCCCTTTTTTTTTCCCTACTGTGTATAGAGGAGGTTAGTAGACATTTACATCTATACAGCCATACAAACAAACACTGCGTATTTCCCCAGGATCTTGCTGAGCTGGGATCACAACAGCCAAGTCAAACCAGTTTTATTTCCAATAATGTATTTACAAATTCTGAAAAAGTTCTTTAAAACTTTTTCTCTTTGCATTATATAACACATAAATAATAACTATAGCATCATCAAATGTTTTAGGAACACCAATAAAGAGTAGCTCGTATAACTCATTTTGAAACATTAATACTAATGAAGTAGTAACACAATATATACAGCATCCTAAATTTTCACAGTTGCATTTAGATAATAGAAGTTCTATGCAAAAATACAGTGGGAGTGTCCAAAGCATTAGGTATCGGTCTGCCTTTGCTCCTTCCTGGGAAGGAAAAGAAGCTTTACTCTCAACTTCAGCTGCAACAAAATTGGCAAATACAAACATTTCTAAAATTCTCATCCAATAAAGCCATGAATTTGTTTAAGATGAAGTTGTAAGTGAGACTTACTTTCATAATTCTCACTTCTGATTCACTGGAGTACAATATTCTGACATGAATTAAGTACCCTGCATATATAAACAGAGGATCACAATGACCATGAGTGATTTGTGTTAGTTCCTAACTAGAACTAGTTTCTGGATCTACCCAACTTGTAAACCTTACATGTGACAAACGTTCATGTCAGTTCCATTTCTTGCACCATTTCTCTCCTCTTGCAAATCTCATAACTTTTTTTTGCACGCCCTGTCCACACTACTAAACTTGAGCTTGTGCTTTCATTTCCCTCTGCCTAAATAGTTATTCTCTGATCTCCTTGCTTTTGATATCCCTGCTAATTGCTTCAGCACATCCAAAATGCAGTTGGTAACACTTTGTTCTCTCATTGCTTCAACGGTACATCTTTAGACATCTTCTGGAGCAACTTCTTTGACAGCCAGCATCTACTTCAAATCCTGATATTCACTATTAATGATGTGCTCTGATCTCAAATACTTTTTATTTTATCCTTACACATCATCTTTGCATTTGATCTTCTGATTAGCTGACTTTTTTCTTTTTGCTCATGTCCTTCTATAGCAGGGACTAGACTGATGAAAGTTTCTTCCTAAGTGCTAAGAACTTTCTTTATTCAAATAATTTCCTTCAGGTTTTGCGCCCGTAACAAAAATTGTAGCTTTGGACCTGGTGCCTCCTCCAGGCCTTTTTCATTTAAAAGACAAAAAAGTTAAGAAAGACTTCCGAATATATTTTCCTTCTTCTTGGGTCCTGGTGTCATTACTTTTCATGTTCTCCACTGGATTCAGTTAGTAAGTTCCTTGGACCAGGAGCCACGATTTCATTTTCTTTTGGCAAGAACCACGCACATAAGTGGTGCTACATAATTAGACACATGTTCCTGAAAGTTCCAGCTACACTGCAGCATTTAAAGCATCTAAAAGAGGAGAATCTGAGCTCCATGTTCTTGAATTACTTGCTGAATGCAATTAATGCGGTAGTGTTCTACAATACTGAGGGCCAGATTCACACACTCCTTTTTCTGCCAAACAAATATATATTAATGCTTGCAAAAATTAAGTTTATTTTTGAATCTTTATCCTACTTAATTATGGCCTCGTAATGTACTGGTAGCCAGAGGGCATTTATGTAGAAGCATCTTCTGTGGTGGTAAGAAACCTCATTAGCTCAAGTAGCATGGGCTCGTGCTTTCAATATTTAAAGCTGGGACTCTATCCCCACTGGCAACTTCTGGCAGCTTTATAAGTATGTGTCAACAGACTTATTAAACATTGGCATTCCTCATGAGACTTGAACTCCTGTCAGCCAGCTGGGATAAACTTTGCCTTAGGGAACATGTAATACTCTGGCAGAGTGCTGCGATCGTGCCCCAGTTTAAGTCCTTGGCTGATGATGAGCCTGAGAGCCTGCAGCTTACAGCTAACAGAGTAATTCCTTGTGTTCAGGCAATTAGGGTTTGTGATCTTGGTTTAGAAGGTTCCCAGTTTCTAACCTTTTACCTTGCCTGTGCTGTCTGTATTCACCTAATGAAGCACTTTTTTTTATTATGTGCATTCACATGGATTATTCCTCATTCATCTATGGACTGACTATTCTGCCCATATATACGGGCAGCAGTGTTGTACTTGACTGCATAGAAGTAAAGAAAGACAGTGGTAGAAGGAAGAAAGATTTAGATATTGGAATTTCGGCTGACCTTGCAGAACTGCTAGGGTTTGGTTCAGGGTTTTTTGGTGGTGGTGGTGGTGGGTGAAGTCTGTATAGTTAAAAATTTATCAGCTTTGATTTATAAGTTGCATAGACCAAAAAAAGTTACGAGACCAATTAAATATATTTTTCAAATGTTCCTGTAGACACATCTCAAGATAGAGCCTGAGAAATAGAAAGGAGCTACCAGGTGAATGCTGTTAGGAAGTTCATTGCTGTTTTCCCATCATTAGTTTTTCAATTCAGTGGAAATTCTACAGAAAGGAAGATAAGAAATCTCTAAAATAAATGTTCTTTAGAGGAGATGTACTGCGTTCAGTTTTGGGCCCCTCAGTACAGAAGGACATTGAGGCACTAGAGCATGTCCAGGGAAGGGCAACAAAACTGATGAAAGGTCTAGAGCACAAGTCTTACAAGGAGTGGCTGAGAGAACTGGGGTTATTTAGCCTGGAGAAAAGGAAGCTCAGGGAAGACCTTATCGCTCTCTCCCACTACTTTAAAGAAGGTTGTAGAGAGGTGGTTACTTGGTGTTCAACTAAGTAACAAGCGATAGGACATGAGGAAATGGCCTCAAGTTATGCAAATGGAAGTTTAGACTGGCTATTGGTAAGAATTTCTTTACTGAAAGGGTTACCAAGCACTGCAATGGGTTTCCTGGGGCAGTGGTGGAGTTCCAGTCCCTGGAGGTATTTAAGAGTCATGCAGACATGGTGCTTAGGAATATGGTTTAGTCAAGGACTTGTCAATGTTAGGTTAATGATCGGACTCAATGATCTTAAAGGTTCTTTTCCAGTCTGGGCAATTCTGTGATTCTGTGTGAGATTCTCTTTTGTACCATCCTTACATATTAGAACCGGAATCTGTACCTGGGAGACATCAGTACAAGTTCACTGGCTACAACAGAGCAATGATAACGTGCAGCTTGAGAATCTGGCTCCACACCTTCAAAGTGACTTGTGTGCTGGGGCACCTCTGAGGTCCTTATTAGGACCTTTTTAGGAGTTCTCATTAGATTTTCAGAAAATGGACAGTATTTGCCCCATTAAGTGATGAAACTCTCTAAAGGTGTCCCCGCTGAGACAGCTCAAATTATGTACCTATTTTGTTTTGAAAACTTAGATCTAAATGTGTACAGCTGTGTATTATCAAATGACACCAACTCCACTACTACATGAAGTAAATTGATAGTTTTCAGTCCTCGGTTTATTCAGGTAATAAGCTCTTTGACAACAATTTCTGCTTTTCATAATGACACAGAGTACACATAAAAATCTCCCCAAATTGAGATGTTCAGTGATAGGGGAAAGTGGAGAACTGTGATGATGGCAAATAAAATGCAAGTGCAGCATGCAACAGATGAACTAAAACTTTATTAAAATTGAGGGGAAAAAGCTACTCTTAGAAGAGAAAAAAATAGCCAATGATGCCTGTAAGTTAGGGATCAAAGCTGTGCAGAGACAAAGATAAAAAGTTTGGCAATAAATGTGTTGACAGTTCCATGGCGGGAAAGTTGCATTTGAATTGTCAGAAGAACGTCTCTGGGCTCTGTGATTTGCCGCTGCATGACCACAATGCCACTGTGGTTGTTCACTTTTTTTGTGGTGAAAAACCCCTCCTGGTTCCCACTGATGATGGACAGCAGAATTTTGTCCCCAGGGACAGCATTGGAAGGGCCCATGCGGAAAATGTCGGTGGGTACTTGAATGTTGGTAGGAAAAGAGAGGTGATAGTAGGTTATTCTCAGAGGCAGGCTCTGGCACTCCTTATTTTCATTACAAGGCAAGAGCTCACAGCGACTGCAAGAAAAGTGAGAACACAAGACAAGAGGAAGATTAGCGTACATTTAGCAAGCGTGACAGGAGAGCAAGGGCAGTGGGGATGGGAAAAGACATGTTGACTTGCATACAGCATTCTTCAGCATGGCACCTCAATCATATTGCAAATGGACATTTATTAAACATGGATGAACTTGTCTGTAGTTGTTGCTTTTGGAAAAGTGTTGCCATTTTCAGAAGTATTGCCCTTTGTTTGCATGCCCAGATGGATTTAATCTGGCACCTCAGCATGGGTGAGAGTTTATTTGCCTTTAGATCAGCTAAGCTCTTGCTAGGGACTGTACTGCCTTTTTTTTCCCCCAAGTTTTATTCTTTTGTTGATTGGAAATACATTAAATAGAGGAAGAGATCCTAAGTGGTTAGTGAGTTGACTGCATTCTACTTAGGATGTCTGACTGGATTTTAAGACAGAGCAAAGCATTCCGAAAACCGCAAATGTACGAGTTGGTGTTTCCGAGAGAGAAGAGGCACCCTAGATACCGCACAAGGTTTGTTCATCATCTGACAACATACAGAGGAATGTAAAACTTACTTCCAACTCCACCTGTATGTTAAGGTTTATTTGCTCTGAAGACAAACCTCCTTCCTCCTGACGTGGCACAGTACCCCTCTGTGCTACCAGCAGAACCAGCCCGAGTCAGTCTAACGCCCATCTAGGCAAGCACTGAAAACAAGATCCAAAGGCCTGATGTCTCCAGCATGTGCCCTACGCACTCACTCCACTCTTGGCAGCCTTGAGTCACAGGAATGATGCCAGTACGTGAGAAAGTTGACCTCTTCTCTCTCCTTCCCTTGTCACTACCCATCGTATTAGAGTGAAAAATCAAGAGAACTAGGAAAAGGTCACAGGCTGAAAGTGCACAATGAAAGTCAGCACTAGAAATCATGATTTGCAAGGAGGGAGCAATGTCCTGCCTTTCTGCTCTTGAGAGAAGTGAGGTTTGTCCAGCAAACACATAAATAGGAATGGGCATTAAAGTCACTGCTATTAAAGAGTGTTGTAGTTCACTTCAATGAGATCTGACATGTCATGATACCTGGTGGGTTTGAGAAGCGTTTATAGAATTGCATACGGAAAAGCTGATACGGATTTCAGACTGAAGATAGCCCTAAATCACCACATTCAAGTTGGTACCTGATCATCCACTCAGACAGGTGTGTGGAAGTAGAGGCAGATGTGACTATCTCAGCTGGATGTTGACTTTGCAAAATTTGGGGATGATCAGGTTGTGCATTTAGCTCCAAACCTGCCTCATGCACAAATATGAATCAATTAAATTATGTACAAGAGTCTCTCCACTCAAAAGCAATATTCAGCCCAGAGGCTGAGGTTTTGGAACCTAAATTATTAATTTCTTTACTAAGAAATGCTTCAGCATGAAAGCATCGTTTGCTTCTTACTACCACAAGGAAATCTGAGTGCCCATTTAATTTATTTTATTTTGACATATAAAATTGCACTCCTATCAGGAGTATCTGGTATCAACAGAACTCCGGCTCACAAGCAAGCCCCACTTTGTTGCCAGTGCATGATGACCTGAATTCCAGGAACTTCTCATTATATGCAAAATAAGCACTTTAAAAAAAAAGTAGTTAAAAGCACCCTCAGTTCTCCAGTTGATGCGTTCTATGTTTTCTTTTAATCCACTTGCAAATGAAAGTACAAAGCAATCCTTTGAAGACTTAAATGCATTCTTAATTTTATTCATGTGTGTAAAGAGCATGCACAAGTCTTCACAGGATGGCCAGCTAATTAGGTGTGGATACTCTTGGAATATTTTCAGGTATAGTGAGCTCTACATACTTTTCTGAAATGTCATCAATAAGCCCATTAAAAAGAATTACTTGGTTTTGTTGAAATCATGAGGCTACTTGGTTTCATCGAAATCATAAAGCAAGTCAAGACAGTTAATTTCTTAGTTGGAAATGTTTTCGTCATGTAAATCTTTTTGGAAACGTTCATGCTCATGAGCACTTGCACGCTCATAGAGATGCTCTGATTTATTCTTCTATAACAGTAACATACATTTTATAATAATAGCCAGAAATCTTTAAGACAACAAAAAAATAAAAACCAAAGCTCCCAGCTTCATAAGGTTTCTGCTGATTCAGAAAGTTATTTGTGGAGACAGAGGTGCCTGTGGCTAGGAGCTAGAATTATTCAAAATTCATCATCTTTTATCTAATTCTTTGGTGGTGCACACTAAAGGCTGCACACCTCAATATAGGTTTAGTTAATGTGCACTAATTGTTCCATCAAATAACCACAAAGGAGAGATAGCAAATATTATTGCTTTCAAGAACCAGAGTTCATTCTGGGGTCACGCACCACAAAGGCAATAAGCAATGAGCATTTTAATCCCTGTGTACTCTCTAGACCTTATTTAAACGCTTCCCTTCAGTGGGCAGAAGAAAATCATACAACGGGGGAATCCAACAACCCCCTGCTAGTGAGGGAGCAGCCCAAGACCCCGGGCGCTGCTCCAGCTCCACGGCATCTCAGCAGGGATGAGCTACCGCGACCTGCCACCGCACCGCGTCGCTGTGAGAGAGGGTACGGGGGACCCTGCGGGAGAAGGGGAGCACCGAGGAGGCAGTGAGATGCTTCCAGTGAAACCCAACACAGAGCCCAAGCGAAATATTTGAAATGAGGCAGTTAAAGGATATGATGCTGCTAAACACTCATTCCTGAATTCGTTCCTGATTATTTTAGCCCACTTAGTACTCTCTTCTCTTAGGTTTATTTATGTGGCTGAAATACTGGTTTCAAAGAATTGTTCATAGTTTGAATTTCATGTACCAAGCAGAAAGAAAACTATAAAAACTAGATAGATTCCCTTTTAGATAATTAATACAACATTTCCTAGCAGAGAAATGAGGAGAAAATATTTTCTTATTTCCCTTCTGTTAGTTTTTGAGCCTGGTTTTCAAGTGCTGCAGAGGCAATTTATTCCATTGTGCCCAAAGGAGTTGGGTTGTATATGACAATTCCTCAAGCCCTGAAGGAAAAAGAACTTTATAGCAAGATTTATGGCTTTGTGATTTGCTTCATATAGGGAAACCATCTCAACATGCTGAATGATTAAATCAAGTATTATTACTAAACTATGCACTACACATCTCTGAAAGGATGAGAGGGGTCCTTATTAATGTATATAAATATCTGAGGGGTGGGTGTCAAGAGGAAGGAGACAATCTCTTCTCAGTGGTGCCCAGCAACTGAACAAGGAATAATGGGTTTAAGTTAGAACATAGGAAGTTTCACCTCAACAGGAGGAGAAACTTCTTTAGTGTGAGGGTGACAGAGCACTGGCACAGGCTGCCCAGGAAGGTTGTGGAGTCTCCTTCTCTGGAGACTTTCAAAACCTGCCTGGACGCGTTCCTGTGTGGCTGCCCTAGGGGATCCTGCTCTGGCAGCAGGGTGGGACGAGATGATCTTTCGAGGTCCCTTCCAACCCCTAACATTCTATGATTCTATGATTCTAAGATGACCCATCAAGGTCCTAATTTCCTAAGGTTTATTAAAAAAGGCTAAGTGCAATTTTGCAAAGTTCATAATTTTAGATGTTTCAGAGGTTTTTGGTAAAGATGACAAAACCCACAAAATTAATCTAACAAATTTCATATTTCTGCTCCAAAACATGACAGCAAACTGTTAAAAAAAGAACAAACACCAAAAAAAACCCACCACCGAAACGTCTTAAACATGAAAAAGAAGCATTTCTCCCTACCCTCATTCTTGGAAATGAGTGAACTGCTTTGGCTGGAATTTGCCAAAACTTGAGCTTGAGTCAGATACCTGGCATGTAAAATTTGAGCCGTTGGTTATGTTTTGGCAAAATCCTAAGCCGTTTAAAGCAGGTCCTAATAATGAGAAGCGACAGGCAACCTTAATAATACACAGACATGTCTAGAATATAAAAATATTTCTCAATCTGGCTCAGTGCGATACACATTTCTGACATGCCGCCATAACCGCCTCTTTATCTTTTCTACTATTTTTCTTGGCTCGAATATTACAAATGTTAGACTTCAGTGTCGCATAAAGAGAATTTGTTATGCAATTTGAAAACAAAAAGTGCTTGGCAAGGCAGTACAGCAAGTTAAGTCCTATCATGAGTAGCAGTAGATCTTAATTATCCTTGGAAAAATGCCAAGTTTATAGGCTGATCAAGGAGGGGGGGAAAAAAAAAAAAAGGCAGAATTTAAGCAACAGAGATAAGGCCTTCAATAAAATTGTTAGCGTTAAGGATTGGACCATGCCAGGCACTTTGCTGGCCTTTGGGAAAGGTTACACAGGCTGTTTCCTCCTGAATCTCAGAGTATCTATACAGCACCCTGAGCTTTCAGCTTGTAGCATGGGATGATCCTGCAATTACTTCATCTGATGACAATCACCACTGCAACAACCACCATGCAGAAATCTCTACTTTTAAGGTATTGGGTAAGGAAACTTCTGGATTACTGAGGGCTGTTGCCTGTACATAAGGATTCTGAGGAAAACCAGGAATGAACAAATTTGGATTTGCAGGACTGAGGCCTATTAAATTATTAGCTGTTCCAAAGAAAATCACGTGAGGTGCCAACTTGGTGGGAATGGAAGATGCGTTGTCTTTCTTATGATCTGCCAAGTTGGTGAAACTGGAATGTGTTTTGAATAAAAAGGAGAGGGAAATGGTATCTGTAATAGATACGATGTTATGAGAAGCCAACTATTTTGAATTTAGAGCCCTGGCACAAGGTTGGTTGAAAAAGTGATTTAATGTCATTATCATGCAAAAGCTAATGAAGACATGCTAGCGATCAGCTATGTTGGGTTACATATGCCAAAAATAAATAATTCACGAACATGTGAACTAGTTTGGCTGTAAGAAGGGTGTTAGGGAGCTCTCTTATGAAACTGTTCCCCAGTGGGCACAAGGTAACCCAACACACAGGCCCTGATTCTGGCATGTTGGTATGACACCCATACACTCGCTAAGTGTGAGAGTTCCCATCTCCCCATTGAATTAGCTTGGACTTTTTGAAACAAAGATAATGAACTCATATTCTCTTTGGTTTATACAAATGCATTTTTGACAATAAATTTAGTAACTGCATCTGTAGCTGTTGAAAGGGAAAATAAATCCGACAAGATAATAACTCAAGGAATTAAAATAATTAGAACTTCACTGAGCAGCTACAGAATCTGTGTCTGACTCATAGCCTAATTATAGCCCTAGCACATCAGAAGAATCTCTCCCTATGAGACTGTTTGAGTTAGGCAGAGTAAGGCATTACAGGGCCCCAACAACCCACACTCAGAAGAACAATTCAGACATTCTACTACTTCCCCAAAAGATCACTTACATCTCAAATAGCCATTAATTTCAAGACAGATGAGAAAGAAGATGAAATGGAATGTGTGTGTATAATGTATATTTTATAAACTGAATCTTGCAGCTCGGGGATATTCATAGGAGTAAAAATCTGTTAATTTTGCTTAGTGGTCCATTGCAAATGACTTTTTTTGAAGTAGGGTCCACAATACTATGAATAAAGAGAACATCTGCATCATGAGGCACTGCTTGTTTATTGATGTGACAAATATAATTTAAAATCTAATTACTATTGACACTTCTCAGAATACAAGCATATTTTATAAATATCTGTTCTTATATCATGAACTCCCTCTGCAGTGTTCTGATCAAATACATCTGCTGTGCCCCTTACAGAGCATTTCACAGATTAAGGTTTAAATGGAAACTAACTAATCCCCATAAAGTCCCTCTGATGAAGATCAGCATTAGTTTCATTCTACAGAACAGTCACAGGGTACTCACTTTTAGCTAAAAGACAGTGAGCATATGAACACTGACTGTGAAAAGCAATAGCAAGCTGATGACAAATGTGATTTATCAGCTTTCCTCCCTAGCTGGGGGAGCACACACTTACCTGGGTATGTGGCACATGGAGGTGGGGGTGGGGGGCAGCAGAGCAGCCTTTGGAAGAATTTCTGGAGTACAGGGTGGCCATAAAGCCACAGGGCAGAAGGAACCCGCATCAGCCATAAACTCTAGCTACGCTGCAACAACAGCTCCGCTTTGCCAGCACCCTTTGATGGATATAAATGAGCTGCCAGCCACCCCTCCTCCCAAAGCTGTCTCATATTTTCAACACCAAAATGCACAGGCTTTCTCTGAGCTAGGTTAAGAGATGCAAATAAGAGCAGCAGCTAACATACCACCCTTGCTAGGATTCTCAGCTTTTTTAACAGAGGTGAAATGGTACTAAAAATAGGCCATTCTTGCAATGCTCTGCAACAACTCTGGCAAGAATTCAGAGAGGGAGCTAAAAAGAACTCTTCTACTGGAGCATAAGAGTAATGAGAGACTAAGTGCAAACAGAAATAAAAATCACAACTTTGAAGCTGAATGTAACCTTCCTAACAGGTTGCCTTCGAAGTCGCCAGAGAGAGAACATCTGCTTATGGCTCTAGAGATCATTACAATGCAAACCACGCACACGTGGTATTTTTTAAGGGCGTATCTTTTCTTAGACTGAAACAGCAGCATGAGGAAGGGATCAAACTTGTGTGTGTAAAACATCGTATAGGCCTATCAGCAAAACACGTATTTGCCAGAATCAGTTATCTATTCAGTCGGCAGTGGCATGACATAAAGGAGATTGTGTCACCAAAAAAATGTTAAACCTTGAAAAAGGAAGTACTTACGTATCTCCTGACTTGCGGTAATTTTCTGGACATTCCAAAGACAGACAGCGAAAGCCTCCCTGGATGTTAAAGCAGGTTTCATTGAAAGAGCAGTTGTGGCTTTCTGCAACACACTCGTCAATATCTGCCAAATGGAAAAAGGTGAGTGGATTAAACACATGCCTTTCCTCTACGTGCAGGTGCCAGATGATGAAAGAATCGTATTAGACACTACAGAACATGGGTTGCAATCAAACACTATTGCAGGATTGGAAGGGGAGGGCATGAGACTAAAAAAGAAGAAAATTAGCCCAAACAACAGGCAAGAACAGGAAAAGGAAGAGCAGCAGTGCCACTAAGTGGACAAGACCTAAATATTTGCTGAAATGCTTAGCATTGTATTTCATTTTAATAGTTAAACTAACTTTCATAGTGGGGATCTTCATATTCAGAATTTTTTATAATTCTTTAATAATGTTATAAAAGGTATTTCCTACTGGATTCTACAGTTTACAGGAGAAATTTCCTGTATATTTATTAAGAAATACTGGTTCCCTCAGATCTCAAGCTTATGCTTACTGTTTTACCTATAATAATGCAGGTAAAGCTTTTTTTTAACCACAAAAACTTGCTAGAACTTTTCAGAAGGCCACAATCCAGTTAGGTCTCCCTTCAGTTATTGAACTCACCTTGGCAGTTGCGTGCATTAGGTGCCAACCTGTAACCAGTGGAGGGACAAGTACACTGAAAGCTCCCAGGAATATTAATACATCGAAAAGAACAGATATGTCCTCCAGTAGGTAAAGCACATTCATCAATATCTGCAAGAAGAAAACACTACTAATTTACTATGTGTTCATGACATTCAGCCAAGTGCACACGTACAGTATTCCTGCTGCAAGCTTCAAACACAACTTTATGATTCTAACTGATGAGCAAGGAACAAGATCATAGAATCATAGAATGGCCTAGGCTGGAAGGGACCGTAGAGATCACTTAATCCAACCTCCCTGCCATGGGCAGGGACGCCTCTCAACTAGGTCAGGCAACACATGAGAACCGAACGGGAATTGTACCCGTGACCTTCGGTGTTTCAGCACCACACTCAACCAAGTGAGCTAAGATCATCAGATAAGGTGTGGCTCTAATCAATAAAGGCTGTCAGGACTAAATGGAGGTGCGAAGAAAATTAAAGCAATATAAGGGCCCAAGACACAAAGCAAATGGATGAGACCAAGCATTTCACAGTGAGCGTATCATAGTACTTTACAAAAGGGAGGGAGAGGAATAGTTTTACCATTCTTCTTACAAAAAGGAAATTGAGATGAGGTGCTCTCCCCTCATACTGTCCAGTAAGCTCTGGAGACCTAAGTCAAAATTCAGGACTTTGTCCATGATGTCACATTCACATGCCCCTTGTATTTGAGGAGAACCTACTTACACATTCAGAACCATCCACAAAAAGAGGATATATAAAATACTGCCTAGTAATATTATATATTATGTATTATATATTATGCATTTTATATTATTTATTAGATATTAGACATTAGATATTAGATACATATGTAATATATAAATGTGTTTGTATCTTCGCTTGCTGAAGGCTAGAAATTTTGTTTAGTTTCTCAGAAAAACCCCACATTTTGGAAAGTTACAAAAGTATGCCAAGCTACAGTTCAGTTTAAATAGCAAAACTGACACCACACAAGCAGAGATATCTCTAGACTGGACCATGGGTGGAAGACCTTCATTAAATACAGTTTTACTGGAAAATACCAAAGAGAATCAAATGTTAAAGTGAAACAATTACAGGTACATGGAATCTATAATGTGTGCTACGGTGAGAATAAGAAATGCTCACTCATTCTCTGTCTGCAAAAAGATAATGCTTACCTTCACATGAAATCCCATCTATGTCACTAAGTTGAAAGCCACGGCGGCAGTAACACTGATAGGAGCCGTACACATTGGCACACTCTTGACTACAGGGGCTGCTCTCACACTCATTTAAATCTGAAATGCAGAATTATATATCTGAACCCCAAATTTCTTGCTGTACTCATCACTTCTACTACAGGACTAAGATAAAAGTTTGGAAGACTTTTTGTTTAATTAAAAAAAGATGGTACACATGTCACTGAGTAAGCTGGAAATAGGGGCTTTGGGTGTATTACTCTTAAGAGGGTCTGGCAGGTTAATGTGCACTGTGCTATTATTTCCCACTGTCCTTCAAGGTGTGTGACTTGGAGGGAGTATTTAGAACCACATTTGCATTTTTATATCTAGATAGTAGCAAGGTTGGTTTTGAACCTCTTGAATCCAATCAAGTTGAATCACCCTTCAAAATACAGTAAATGCAGACCCACACACCTCTGCATGATCCAACCTGAGAGCAATAGATTTGAATTATTGGCTACAGTGGCCTCAATTAATCGTAACTGCATTCATGTAATCAGAGACCACACGAGGTCGATTTCTCATGCCATTCCAGTGCAGTTTTACAAGCTAAAATCAAATGGAAATAACTAAACAGCAATGAGCTGTCTCTCATAGTACATAGCCAAAGCACATGACAGCCATACCTTCGCATGACCTGCCATCAGCAGAAAGTTTGAATCCCATGGTACAAGTGCAGTAATACGAACCAGGAGTATTCTCACACTTGTGAGCACAAAGGCGGCCTGGATAGCGTCTGCATTCATTGATATCTGCAACGACAAATATAGAGGGAGGTCTATGAAACTCTGGCTTCACTGCACTAGTAGTCCAGGCATGAATGTGGTCATAAAAATTGAATTCTCATTTTTCCAGTTCTAAATTTCATACTAGAGAGCGAAGGACTTACACAAAATGCTCATTTAGAAGCACCCCACTGCATAATTGAATTAGATCTATGAAGAAAAAAATTGCTTTGATCATCCAAAGGAATGTTTTGCTGTAGGTGAATATAAAAATATCACAGAAAACAATTACACACACTTTCATAATCTTACCTTTTAACAGGATAACAGATTACATGTTGACAATACTAATACAGCTTTCTTTGAAGTTTCATCAGGTCTTCAGTATCATATTAGATTTACACAAATAATATAGTAGTCAATTTTACACTCAGGGGAAAGAGGTTATGCAGAGAGCAATAACATTCTTTATACAGCAACTTTTTTTTTTTCAAATGCCATAGCTGCATGTATTTAAGTCGATCGGTGCAACTTACCAATACAAGTTCTACTGATGACATCAAAAGTATAGCCAGATTTGCACTCACAACGGTAATTGCCGGGGGCATTTATACAGACATGTCCTTCTCCACAAGGCTGATTAGAGGATGAGCACTCATCCACATCTGAAAAAAAGGAGAGAAGTGATTCATTCTGAGCATGCAAGTTGAGAGAAGAGCAACAAGTTAACATATTTCTGTGTCCCCTAGTAGTTATAGAACGTTTTGAAACAGAAAGCAAGATCTTGATCTAGCTCTCTGCTTTGACGAGAAGATCAGAGTCACAAATCCAAACTATTCTTACCAAGGCAGGTTATCTCTCAGGTGTCATGTTAATGTTGATGGACATGGCAGGGAAAAGAAATCAGACAATCTTTGGAGGAAATCAGGTGCAAAATCGTTTTATTATGCACACTCAATATTCATGGATCAGATCTTGAGCTACTGTAAGATGCTAGAGATCCACAGTCAGTAGTGCTTTCATAAGCCATTTACAAAAGTTGAAAACACATGCAAAAACCCCTGTCTTTGCAAAAGCCACCTTAGTTAAAGGTCAGGCAAAGGTATACATGCCTTTCAGCATTACTTGATTAGCTTCTGTGGGACATCAAGCACATCTTCTGTTATACCTCTGCACTGAGGAGATTTAAGACCAAACAGCATTGTTCCAATACACTAAGAGAGTCACAGACAATGCCATTTTTTGGGGGAGTGATTACCATTTCTCCACTTCTCAGAATATAGGGTTTCAAGAAGTTATATGAAGGACAGAGACTGGACCCTTGTCTTTTTTTCACCCGTTGCGACTGCCATAAGAGAAAGAACAGGATCCAGAATTGACTGTGGGAATGTGAAAAACTTGGGCTAAGTGCAAGAAACTGGTAAACATAAATGACAGATGTGATTTATTCTCTTCAGACTGTTTTTTTTTTCCTTCCAAACTGTTACTTACCTACACATCTTGTTCCATCTTCATTGAGATGATAACCTCGGCCACAGCTGGGTGAGATTCGCTGGCAGGTATAGGAGCCATCGGTGTTAATACATATCTGCCCAGCTGGGCACGGCATGTTGGTACTCAGGCATTCGTTGATATCTAAAAGAGCACAAATCAGTGTAACTATCTGCTGTCTGAAAATGTTTAAGGTAAGACGCTTTTCTTACATAATCCTTCAGATATAACCCTTCAGAGTTTGAAAAGTTCTCCCCAAACGAGACTATAACTGTTCGTGCCATTTAGCTTCAGCAATGTAACACTTAGAAGGTGAAACCAGGAGAGGTATGAGAGGTCCAGATCCCACTGAAAAGCAGTGGAAATTGAGTATAGAATTTGTATTTGCTTAAAAGCCTTTGAAACTCTCCCGCAAGCATACAAAGGGATGATCAACAATTCAGTTCACCAGCTCAACCAGTTATGCTGCAGTCTGTGGATTGTGGCTCACAGTGAGCAATCAATTATTTGATGGTACATGCTGATATAAGTAATGACTGACTCCATTTCTACAGAGAGATAAACTACTGCTCACTGGTACTCACCATTAATACCTTACCTTGTCTTACAGTAAATTGTCCATGTAAACACGTAAGAATGTAAATAGCTTATTTTATGTATTCACAAGACTATGCAGCCCTCTATCATCCATCAAACACAGGTCTGGTTTTTTACCCACTGGACATCATACCACTTTGTGGCAAGGATAAACTTTGCCTGGTACAAACCCACTATAAAGTAAAATCTCAGAAAATGAGACGAGTCTAAGCTGTATTAGAGTATGATCTGGTGTTTTATCTTGAGCCAAGAAGGTGAGGAATTCACTGTTACACAAGGTTAGCATGTGCTATGAGTTTAAGGGAAAGGAGTTTCAGAGATGGGAGACAATGGTTACGGGAGGTACTGGGGCTGCCTTTGCTACCTGAAAACATTAATGTAATTAGGACCTGACAGTTTGTAAGAGCAGCACTGTTTGTGAATGTATTCGCTGGCATCCTGTAATCTTTGGCAAAGTCCCACTTCACTTGAGTACTTCTCTGCCTAAAATTTTACCAGCTCAGATATTATCATCATTTTACATTGTGGTGCTGCTAACTGTTGAAGAGCTACTGCTTTCCGGCATGGCATGGCATGGCACAGAGTACAGCATCCAGCTTGCTAAATGTTGGCTGCACAAGGATGGAGAAGAGGATGTAGTATAACGTAAAACACATCAGCCAGGGCTATCTCAGCTCACTAGGTTGTAAAATTTTCAACTTGGAAAGACAGGAAAGTTTTCATACTTTTCCCCCTCAGCACCACATAGGGAAGCATTTTATTCACAGTGTGTAAAAGCAGTCTGTGAAATTGTTTAGGTAAATATTTTGAGCAAATGTATTTTAGGGGACACAACTATTGCTGCTGCGAGTTGATGTGGCTTTACTAAGGTCAGTGAAGACAAGCTAACTACTAACTGGTGGTAGCCCTGGTGCTAGCTATGGCAGACACACATCTTCAAAGGGTTTGCTGTGCACAAGCACTGGCCCTCTTGACTCTAGAGCTTGCAATTTTGTTTTCAGTGTTTCCAGTGTCAGATTTCGGCACTACAGGGTATGATACGGTCAGGAAAACGAGGGGCTGACAATGAGCCAGATTTGGCAGCTGCTGCTGCTCACCCAGTTCCACAAGTCCAAGACACGCTACGCCGATGGGGGAATTCAAAGTTAAGTTGAGACTTGAAAATACTACTCAAGGGAATAACTGATAGATTTGTAGGTCACACTAGACAATTCCCTGCAGAGTCTGCTGGAAACCAGTAATACTAACATATTTATACAAAGGTTATAATTCTGTTTCGTAGGAGTCTTGGAAACGAGGCATTAGCCTGACAAACTCTAATCAGTTTTTAAAATAAAACTCCTCTCCACAGTGTGTTATAACTGGCTCATCATTCTCATACACAGCAAGATTCTTGATAGGCTATAACTAACAGGGGACAGGTCTGGAAAGAGAGATACCTGTAAAACCATGCACACTGATATCAACAAAGCGTGTTACAGAAGATGTCATAAATAAAGGGTTTTATACCAAGCTTTAACTAAAACCTTTTAGATAGAAGGAGATAAAACATATCGTAATTTTTGTACAAATTTTGTTTCATATAAAATACCCACAGACTTAAGGAAAATATTCAACTGCAGCTGAATGCCTTAAGTAACCAAATCTCATTAATAATAGAGCTCTATTCGAGTCTTTTATTTAAATGGCTTTTGTCCGTAAATCTTTCCTGTGGGACCAAGCCTACTTTTAAAGGAGCAGAAAAAAACACACAGCAGAACAATGCATACATGCATGAGGAATGACTTGAGAAGCTCAGAACTCATCCAGTGAAACTACAACTTATCTCATAGGCAACACTTAAGTATTCACTTAGAATATGTCTTACCAATACAGTTGCCTAGCGCATCTTGTATAAACCCATTCATGCACTGTAGCTTGGGTCGGCAACGGAAAGATCCTGGAGTATTCTGACAGATAAAATCGGGGGGGCAGTTATGAGTACCAGTCTCACATTCGTCAATATCTAGTACATCACAAAAAAAAATCGTTAGCAGAAGTTTGACAGAAACTTTCTCATCACATTTAAGACATAAGCCATAGTTGAAAACATCAGACACCTTCATGCAATTCAATGCAGTGACCCAGGTCAATCTGACCAACTAGCTCAAACAGAATCTCAGTAAAAACAGGTAAAATAAGTTAAAGGGTTTTTTTATTATTTCATTATTTCATTACTAAAGAGTGTTTGTGTGTTTATTTAATTCCAATTCAGAATAACTATAACTATAAACATTTGTGTATAAATTATGATTCAGATACAGCAGACAAGTGCTAATGAGGCTTCATTCACGAATGTAACCTTGAACATATAAAATTTAATGTTTGCCACTTGCAACAGGATTAAATCTTCCTAAAGCTATTAAATTACAGAAACTTTCTAGCAATAGGATGCCTCAGCTTTCCCCTTTATGCAGCTGACAGAATAGCAGATGCAACTGTTTATCCCTAGAGCTTCATTAGACTTAAATGATGATTGTGGAGCCTGTTTCAGTTTAGCATGGGTTAACACTGAATTGGGTTCTTCATGTTGCACAACTCAGCCATTTTACTTGGCATTTAAAAATCATAAATGAAGAGTATTGATTTTCTTATTTCATTGATATAACATCAATAATTAACATTATTAACATATCCATACAAGAAATTGCTAACATTAATGGCACACAAAATTTATTGTCTGTACTCCTTTTTTCCACCACAGAAAGATTATTAATATTTGTTGGTAAGCTATTTGTTGGCCTAAATCTGACTTCATTCAATTCAGCAGAAGTTTTACTTCAAAGGGATCAAAGTTAGACCATGATACTTTGAAAAACATGGTCTATATGTTCTGTAGGTTTTGTGTTGGAGTATATTCATCAGATTTTTTATTCCATCTATTATTCATCACTGATCAATTCCTATAATAAAGCCTTACCCAGAATTTTGGTAGAGTTAATTTACTCAGTGGAATGGAATTAATCAGTTTATAAACAGTTCTAAGCTCTGAGGGAACAGACCTTCTCATAGTGGAAACCAATTCCACATCAAATGAAGTCTGCTCTAATTTATGTCTCTACAAGGGTAGCATGTCAGGTGAAGTTATGGATTTAGAGAACAGCATACTTTGAGCTAGATGCAACTTGCAATCAGTCATTTCTTTAGCAAAAAAAAAAAAAAAGACTAGTACCCTTGTGTTCAAACACAGCTAGGCACGAACAGTGCTTTTAACACTTCTTCACTTTTAAATCCTCAAGAATGTTGTGATTAAGAAATTAATCCCTTTGTAACAAACTCACTTCCCAGAGAAGTGGTTGAGTCACCATCCCTGGAGGTATTTAAAAGACGTGTAGATGTGGCCCTTAGGGACATGGTTTAGTGGTGGCTCTGGCATTGCTGTGTTAACAGTGGGACCCGATGTTCTCAAAGGTCTTTTCCAATCTAAATGATTCTACGATTCTATGATTCCATGAAACTTAAACCTTCTGAAGATAAAGGCTTACTTTTTTTAAAATATGCGTCTACCTTAGCATTTTCAGATTGAATCACTTGGTCATTCCACTTGCTACACTTTGTTTCACACTCTGAGGTGTGCAAATTTGATTCTTTCAGGTGAAGCTAAATCATCAGATATGCTCCAGGAGGAGGACTTTGGCACTCCACTCACTAATGAGCAACCAATTCACAGGACCAGACAAGACCTACCCAGAAGTAAACACCAGAAAAATACATATAATGTGAGTGCTGGGTCTTAAAATCAACTGTTTCAGTCCCCAGGCCAGCTTCTATCATGCAACACAAATTGCCAACGTAAAAGAAATGTAGTTATCTCTCCTGAAAGCCTTTGTAGTAGTCGACAGACAGCCTGATCTGGTATCTGCTAGGTGACAGGTGGAAAACTACTGTCCCAGAAGAACCAGCACTGCCTGCATGTCCCTGTGCAACTACAGCATACACGTGTGTTTACAAAAGTAAAAGAGCACGACATGATGTGCTGATTGTTTTACTTAAGTCTGGAAGCTTTCACTTCCCCTTCACAGGGCGTACCTTTGCAACGACTGTCATCCGTTAGCTCATACCCAGTTCCACAGCTCGTGTCTCGCTGACAGCGAAAGGATCCTAATGTATTGACACAAGTTTGTCCAATCCCACAGCTGTGTGTCCCAGTGATACACTCATTGATATCTAGAATACACAAAACAATTGGAAAAAAAAAGAGTAAGTAAGAAACAGCAAATCACTGGGAAGATATGAGATCAAAGAATAAACAGAGGATAACACCTCCAACCAGTCATTACTTGGAGCATCAGGATACAAAGAATGGTGTGGGTTTGGCCTCACACTCAAACACCCACAACGTGGCTACTCATCTCTGTTGTAAGAGTGTGACCCAGTAAAGACATTTTCACCCTATTGCTTATAGGACTTATGACTGAGAGCGAAGGGCCAACATCATCTGAGGCCAGTAGCAGATGATTATAGTGACTAGATGAGTGAGGCAAACTTTCAGCAACACTTCTGCCTCCCACCAACATACAGCTTTGGGACTCTCTGAGCCACAAGTCACAACTCCATACTTTATCTCTACTGATAAGACATTTCTTTTATGAATTTTTTCGTTTTCATTTTGAATGCATAAGAAAATTTGGCACTGCATGTATCAAATGTAAAAGTTCTTTGGTTTTACATTCCACACTAGGTTAGTGTTAATCTTACCAATTATCAAGAACTGTTTTATATTCTGAAGTGTGTATCAGAGCTACTTACCCAGACCCCTTTTCAGTCAATGACAGAAAAAGGCACTCCTGATGAGTAACGCTTTTCATCCTAGAATAGCTATGCAGAACAGGCAAGATGAACTGTGTCCTGGAAGTGCTTCTTTCTCTCAGTAAGCCACAAAAGGTTGCTGTTGGACTAGATCACCTTTAAAGGCCCCTTTCACCCCAAAACATTCCATGATTCTATGAAAAGGAGCCTAGGCTGACTAGCTCAGAAGCAAATGTCTACATTGCACATGTCTGAAATCAACTGCAATGAACTCTATCCCAATCCATTTAATTTGAGTCCCTTTAGATCTTCTTCCGGGAGAAACTTGACTACTCCCATGCCACTCATAATATCCAAAATTTTCACCCTTTCTGTCAGAAGCTGAAGAATCCTACCCTATTTCAGCTGCCTTACCAGTAACCATTTACTACTATAAAAGAGAACAGGTGATTTATTTTTGTTTTATTTACAACAATAAATTCAAGATCTTCTGTCTCCTCATTTAAAATCCTCCTCCTGCTGGTTCTTTCTTAACTCCATCTTTCCAAAACTCTCATTCCAATGCTCTGTTAGAATCAACTTTTTATAGTCTTACCTCTTTTTCCAGCTGGCATAAGTATATTCTCATCTCTTCTGTCTGGATCATTTTTAAACTATTTTGCTCTTTTAAAACAAGGATGTTCATAATCAAGGCAATGGTTTTATTCCTCTTACCTTCACAGTTGACACCATCTGATTGAAGCTGATACCCAACAAAGCAGGAGCAGACATAACTGGATCCTGTGTCTCTGCACTGCTGAGAGCAGGGACCACCTCCTAATTAAGACATTTTAAGAAGTCTCATAATTATGAAAGTCTTTACAGGAACTGAAAAAAAATCCCTATTAATTTTCAGGATGCCTCTTGACTTATTTAGAAGAGCAGATAACTAAACACACATATATGCAAAAGAAGGAAAGGACTAAACACTGAAAGAAGTCTTTGTAATCACTGGATTCTTTTAGCTCTAAAAATGAATACAAGAAGGAAGTAAATTAAGGAGTTGCTCATTGCCTATAGTTGTTAGAAGGGAAAATGCTGATGAACTCAGACACCTTCTCAGGTTCTGGCTGGGGAGTCAAAACTTTGTATAGTGATTACTGTAAAACAAGGAAGACAAGATGCATCACCGTAAGTCAGTGAAACATTTTCACTATTAGGTGATTTAGGCTTCATTTTTAGCCCACCATTGAAGAGGGTCCCTTCGGAGAGCCGGTCAAGACAACGACAAATCCCACAGACACGGTTACATGTTGATCTCCCTTTATTGCCCCGGACAGCTCAATCTATACAGTTCAGCAGTGTCCACGCACCTGCCCCTTAACAGAGTTGGTCAGTTACAGGTTTACACGCGCCAGCGCTTTATTGGGTAGTGCCATTCCACTATGCAGGTGGCTCTCACCCCCCCTCTCCCCTGGCAAGGCTACAAAACAGCTGCACCTCCTCCTCTCTGTGCCCCACGGCAGCTCCAAGGACAGAGCCTTTGTTTAGGCCCAAGCTGGGTTGTCCAAACCTTTAAAGGGATACTGTGCCCCTGCTCCACAAGAAATTCCTCTACACACCATGGTTATCGTATTATACTCTTGAATGAGCTATAGCATGTGCTCTTTTCCTACTCAGCAGGCAGGAAACATGAAAGGCAGAAGAGACTATTTTGCACGCCAACAGCTTCAGATAAATCTAAAGGAACCAAGACTTAACTACCTGGGTACTAAGGACCCAGGGAGGTGTGTCCAGGAGTCACAAAGGATTGGAAAAGAGAGCTGGGAGCATTCTGGCAGACAGGAGAGGGTACTATCGGAAATTTGCACAAAATTTGGCTTATCATTAAGAAAACTTACTTTTTCTGATTTTGTTAAAAAACTAGTATTAAAAACATTTAATATTCTTGCAACAGAGAAAAGTTTACAGACTTCCAAGTATTTGTCTTAAGAGTATTGATATTTCTAGCACAAACAGAACCTGTCATCTTCCATTTTTCAGAATGGCTGGATAGGCATTAAACAAAAGGTCTGAGAAAAGGCCACAATCAATGTGCGCAAATGCAGCTATAATATATTAAATTATTAAGTGTATTAATTCATTTTTTTTTAAGTGTGACAATTTCTAATGAGGACAGGGCCATTGATACACCATAGACAATTAGGTCTGTGCATAGTACTGGCAAAGGCAAGACATCAGAAGGAATCATCATCTTGTGGTTGAAATGGACAACTACTGCTTTCTGGACCTCTGCTACCACTGTGAGAGCTCTTGTCAGCCACAGCAAAAGCTATCATGGACATACTGGAAGAACAGAGTTAGTTTCCTCGTATACCAGGAAGGTGCTCCAAAACAAACTGCTGGAAGTTCCACTGCCTAGGAAATTTAACTTTACCCTGGTGAAGTTTGGAAAATCACAAGTAAATTTGGCATGCCAAGTGGATGAATGTACTGTAGACAGAAACTCTTAATTTGTAATTAGTCATACCAATCCATCTCTCGCAAGCAGCTGATTAACTGACAAATGCAACAACTGATTACATAAAGAAATAATGCTAGGAAAATATGTAACACATTCTTCTATGTCATCTCTTGTAATTAGCAGCTGGAGACAAGGAGGAGAGAGAGTGTTGGCTTTGACTAGCTAATGACCTAGCAGACATTTCCATCCTCTCTAGAGTGTAATAGCTATACAACATGCAGCACAGTAAATCATCTCTCAAGTGGAATATAAGTCTATTAAATTGATTTTATCCTAAATACATTACTTAGTTCTGAAATGTTTGTAGAAAATAATTAATCACTGCTGGTTTAAGTTTATAGACACGTAAATCACACGTTACAAGCAATAAATCAGTATACTTAGCAGAACAATAATCCAATAACACATTCTTCCCAGGAGGCAGAACAGCATTACTAACGAGGACAATAGCCCCTTTTCTTCCTTTTTTTCAGGTGATGCATCTCAAAAGGAAACAAGTCTCATTTCATATTCAATCACAGTGATCATCCCAAGAGGACAAAAGAATGCACATATTTAATATAGGATTCCCACATTCTGAAGAATCCAGAGTACCCCACGGGTTCAACGCATAACACCTCTGATGTAGTACCCACTATACGTTACATAAAAGTTAAATGCATAGTCTAAACTTCAGTTGAGTAAGACAAACTCCGCTATGGAAGACAACACCTCCCTTTTGTGTATTAAAGAACTACTGAGGCATCACATTAATGGCCTACTATTTCTTAGAAAGGATCTTCATTCTGTTATTTTTACCCACAACTAGCCTAGGCAAAAGGGTTTGGGTAATCTCTAGATCTAGGTTTGCTTCAATTTTATTGAAGGTAATCACAAAAGAGCTGGCTAAAACGACTAGTCACCTGACTTACCTCTGCAGCCATCATGCAGATAAGGATCTTCTTGGTCTAGTTCCTCCTTTGAAATTTCAACTAAAAAGAGGAGAGACAGGCATTAGAGGAGAAAGCACTTTTCTTCTCACAATAAAAAGCTGCCTGCTTGGGATGGGACTCAGACCAGAAGGACAAAATTAGAGAGCATTATTTACATATTTTACAGCTATTTTACACTTAAATTTGACATTCAAATGCACACCGCCATGGGGCATTTTCCATCTGACTGATTCAATATGAAAGTCACGCTGTGATCATAGATTACATATGGGGTGAGATTTTCAAATGCAGGTTCTTAGCATGAGGCTTTTAACCAGAGCTTAACCTCATTTTCATAAGACACGTTGTTGGGGCATGTTTGGCTTCCACTAACTTTATAGTAGCTTAGGGTACTCACAGTTTTAATGAAAATCAGATTAACCTCAGTTATTTATTTAGACTTCATTCCAAAAAGAACTCCACGCCCAACTTCTGGGCACCTACTTACAGCATTCTTTCAAATGTGCTTCTTATACCTTAACTCGGTTTTGATCAGTGGTATTTCTTCTACATGCATATGTCCTCAGAGTTCTTTCTCGCCACACAGAAGATATAACGGGGCTGAATATATCCACTGCCTGAACCCATCGCTTGCCTGAAGGACAAGCTAATGGAGTTGCTCCAGTCCTGCCACTCTGAACATGGGGAAATGGTAAGCTGGTAGAGAGATGTGTAAAAATGCAATTTCAAAGTACTCTGACTGTTGAATAGGAAGCTTAGTCTCATTTCAGTGGCTGTCCATAAGCCTATTCAGCCAGCCACCAGTTACAAGTAAATCATGGATGTGAAAGCAAGTTTTTGTGCAAGATTCAAGGCTGGGTCAGTACACCGGGGCCTCAAGACATTTTCGTCATGCAGAAGCTAATGAAATCAGGGAATAAAATCAGGAATAATGCATCAGGGAAGGTTTAGGTTGGATCTCAGGAAGCAATTCCTCACGGAGAGGGTGGTCAGATATTGCGATGCACTGCCCAGGGAACTGGTGGAGTCACAGTCCCTGGAGGTGTTTAAGGAAAGGCTGGATGTGGCACTTAGTGCCATGGTCTGGTCGATGTGGTCGTGTTGGGTCATAGGCTGGACTTGATGATCTCAGAGGTCTTTTCCAGCCTCAACAATTCTGTGATTCAGATTGCTAAAGTCTGGTCTGATTTTGTAGAGGTCCTAGGGGGCTCGGTAGCAAATATTAGTCTTTATGTGACTAAGAAAGCATCATACAGAGTCAGCTTGCCTTACACTCTGCAGCAGAACACCCAGCATGCCTTACTGTTGCAGAACACAAACACAAAGCACCGGTTCAAGAAGCTTCTTCACAAAATGGAGACTGATCTCCCTTTCATGAGTAACAAAGGTGTCTATTCATGTTGCTTGCTCTGCTTCTCTACAGGCAGTTTTCATTGTTGATAGGGATATCTGATGTATGTTCAACCATCTGCTTATTTCTTGGTTTAATGATGAGAACATTGTCCTGTCCTGCTTGTTGACATAGACTCATCTTTGCAAAGCATAATGGTTATTACGTGTGCTATAATAGCCATACAAACTATAACGCATAATGCCCACAAGAGTAAGTGAGGAAAGACTGTACACTGTGCTCACAATTCTGGAGCGTTGATATATTTCTTCTGTCATGTAGGTACACTGAGTCTGCAAATTTTTGTTCTTAACAGAGTGCTCCAAGTCCAAGGTATCTACCAGTCCAGTCACTTCAGCCAGTGGTAACAGACAAGGGGAATTCCCCCGCCGAGACAGTGGTACACAAAGAAAGTGGCAGAGCTTTTCTAAATGTTACTTGATAAGGGTGTACGCTGACATAAGACGGGTTTGAAAGACTTGAAACAAGACTGATAACACAGTGGCTCAAGCAGACCAATGCAAGCTTTTGTGGTGTGGTGTGGGTTTGAGTTTAAGTGATTGGCCTGGATGCCTCCCAAAATCTGTCACTGGTGATCTTCAAGGCAGACTGCATGTTTTTAGTGCTCAGCTGTCCATGAAGAAGGCAACACTACACAGCATGACCTTCCTGCAGCTCCAGGTCTGTCTGCTAAGCGAAAAAGGTAACAAAATCCCAAACCGAGGTCTGTAAGCATCAGTATGTCCACACTCACTCTCTTCTGCTCTGTGGACTAGGTTTGGAGCAGGGTATGAGGAGCTGCTGTCTGTTTAGTCAGCTGTTCTATCACCCAGTGGTGCGCACACACACACACACACACACACACACACACTCTCCCTGAGAAGGGGAATCGGGGAGAAAGAAAGGAGATCCATGGGTTGAAAAGGAAATGAATTTAGAAAAATAATAATAAAACCCCCTAGTATTAATACTAATATAAAGTACACGAGTCCATACTCAGCCCACATAGTGGTGGTGAGCTGCATGTTCCCAGCAGTGAATGCTGGATGACAGGCACTGCGAGGACCACAGCTCCAGCGAAAGCACAATCATCACAGCAAACCGGAGAGTGGGCATCAGGAGCAGAATGATGGGTGAGACCCTCCAGGGATGGCGGCCATCAGGAGAAGAGACTGTCCCCAGCAAACTTTCCAATTTACAGGGAGCATGGCCTTCATGGTGTGAATACTTCTGTTGGCCAGCTTGGGTCGGCAGCCCTGCCTCTCGCTCCTCCTGGCTTTAGCACTCAGCCAACTCGAAGAAGACCTTGATCACTATGGAGACCCACATACCACTGCTGGCCATGAATGAAAACTAAGTGTCTTATCAACTTTGTTCTCACCAAATAGGGTGCTGCAGTCTTCTCAAAAACGCAGCTTTCCTGAATGGAAAATTGACTTTGTGATTCTATCCCAGCAAAACCAGAACACCCTCTCTTTTGATCTTGTCAAAAGAAATACAAATAACATGTTTTCTAGACATGTTCAGTTCTCTCAGACAATCCAGGCATTTCAAATGTCCCCAGTACGCGGGCATTTGACTGTCACACAAAAGGCAACATTTAAATACTTCCGAGCTGGCAAAGGCTGTCTGGCTTTTAAATCCAATTAAAAGAATCAGCTGTCAATTTTCTTTTTAATTAAGAACTTACCAGTGGGCAAAATGCTATTAAAAATTAATAGCTTATACTCACTTTCCAAGATAAGATCATTAGGGACCAAAAGAATCTGTTTTATAGCTAAGTTCTGACACCAGGAACTAAGTGACCACTTTCCAGCTCTTTCAGCCTCCAGCAGTATATGTTTCAGCCACCACTAGCCAAAAAATGAGCTCCAAAACATTGATTATTAAACTACTCAAAGGAGATCTCGAGTTAGAGGAATTCCAACATAAATAAATCAAAGTACAAGCACTCCTTGTACCCCATATTGTTTTGTGTCTCTCTTATAACTCGCAATGTAAAATACCTTGCTCCTTTTTAGGAGGAGCATCATCGCTGATGGACATATCAATGCCTTCTTGACCCTTCGCACAGCACGCTCTGAAGACAATCCCACACTGGTATCCTATCTTTGGGTTGGGTTCACAACTCTGTCCTTGAATTTGCGCACTCCTGCCCAGCAAACAGCAGTTACAACACGTCTGTTGGGAAGAAAAAGAGAAAAAAACCCACAACAGTCAAATCCTAGCCTTGAAGAAATCACTGCAAATTTTGTCAGTAGTGTCAATAGTGGTATCTCATTTCAGTGAACTGCTGGAAAATTTTCTGCAAACTCTTTAAGAAGTCCTGGTATACTCAGGCTCACACATTCTAATCTGCAGTTGAGTTCAGCAAGCTCTGCGTCTGGCCTACATAGAGCCAAGCACAGAACCTGGATCTAGTTCTCACAAATACTGTGTATGTGTGAACGCGTGTGCACGGTGACGTAGAGGACCAGAATGGTCACGTATTCATTGCTTCCTGCCTGCACGGCCCAGTTTCAAACACCAGCAAACAGTGGGACCTCTTGGTACCTCTGCCTCCCTTTTGTGTCCAGTTCAATTAAAATGGGACACGATCAGTGAAGTACATGGTTCAGTTTGTAAGTAAACTGTCCACTCATTTTCCCAGCAAAAACCATCCTTCTCTGAACTGAGAGACAAACATGCAAACAAACATGATTCACCCAAGGTTAGTGTTATCAGCTCACAATGAGAAGCTATTCTGCTCTGAAAAACAGACTATATCCTAAAACATTATTTAAAAGCATCACAGTCCTGACATGGTTTCCAGCAATGAAATATGATCTGTCTCTTCCAGACCTGCTGATCTACGCTCCTCAAATATGCTACAGAAGCGAACACAGGACAAGTTAATCCTGTGGAGGTTTCCTTTCATTTTTAATTTATTCAGTTTTCTTCCTTCCTATAAGAAAGCAGCAAAGATGTTTGGTTCTCTGGAACCGGTGTCTGCCAATTGCTACCGTCATGTAAAAGCAGACTTAAGCTTTTATTTTTAATTTCATTATTCTTCCAGGCTCTCCTTTGCTTGAAGTAAATAGCCTGCACCATTAAACACAGCAGATGGAATATAAAATAACTAAACATGGAACTAAATTTCTGTAATTTGGTGCTTTAAGCACCACACCTACTAAAAAGAATTCTATTACATTTCTTTCTTTACACTGAGATGTATTCTGCCTAAATTCTAAGTTTTCCCTTACAAGTTGTATACATTTCTCTCTCTGTACTACAGTGAAAGGTTCTTTTAAAATCAAGAGCAGCATGAAAGTAAAACAATAAAATCCCTTTTCCCTGCTTCTTCAACCGTTTTTAATTTGGAGCATTTTGAAGCATATAAGCACACTATTTTGTACTTAGTCTTTAAATACACAACCGAATCCATTCCCTGCTACAGAATGCTGGATGGCAGGAACACTTCCCTCCTGGCCACTGCTGGGGTGTTGTTTTCATGCCCACCATAATGTAAAAAACACGTTCTTCCTTTATTAACTACTGTTTGGTGGGACGGTTCCTCACTACCCACTTTTTTTATTTGGTTCTCCAACTACTTTCATCCAGTGGCAGATGCTCTGGTTTCATCACTAATACACCTAGGACACTTCCATCTTTTCTGGCTTTTCTGGATGACTCCTAATGATCTCTTCCAAGAATTGCAACATCTCTGTCTAATATTTCTAACATTTTTCTGAGGTATCCTTCTCCAAGTTTTGAACATCTGTCCATAATTTTGTTAGATGTCCAATTTTCACAACCATAAATTAGAAGGCAGAAATTAGAACTGAGCTGAAGATTGTTTGACTTAAACCTGTGTATTTTTGATAGCCAAATCTTACTTAAATTACTGAATATAGATGATGCTTTGAGAAAATTTCACGTTATGAACTATTATGGTTCACATTATGAACACATAATGGCTATCCTCACTAGCTTCTACTGTTAGGCATATGAATTTCATTCAATCTATTTCTTTGCCTTGCCACATCAAGCTAAAAGTGGGAGTTACAGAGTTTCTCTCACTTTCTCTTTTTTGTAAAGAGTGATCATTAATCTTGCCATTTTGGAAGTGCTGAATAACCTTATGTTCTTTATTTCTTCCATGTTCAGCCACCACTTGAAAGCTCTCTGTCTCCAGCTAACGCGAATCTTCAAGCACAGAGCTTGCTAAGTCTTGCAATATCTGTAAGAAACTGCAACTAGTTTTAACATAATTGTATGCATTGAAACATTTGTTCCAACCTATATTTATTCTAATTGTGCCTGATGCATTGCAATTTAACATCTTGATAATGGTAATAATTTAAGCTGCTATAACACAGCCAGAATGACCCAGAGATGGAAAGTGTCAAATATTTCCTTAAGTGATATTTATGGTAACTTGCTTTGAATATTGACCCTGGGATATTCTGCACCAGCATTCCTAAAGGCTAACATTTCCTGTTCAACTAAAGACAAAAGATGAAGAAGCTGATCATTAGCCCTGTGCTCAGAACACACCTAGGACTCTGTAGATCTGTATATGTCTCCACATATCTCACCTGTGAACTTGGAAACTCACCTCTTCATTCAGTTCTCCCACTATGGAATGGTAATAATACAGCAGGGATAAGGCTAGTTTAACTCGTGTTCACAAAGCACTCTGCTATTCTGAAATACAAAGGAGTATGTAACTACTGCTATCCCGGTAAGATCAATCTCAACATCTCCTTTGTCACACCGATTTTTTCAGGGTTGTTACCCTGTTCGAAAAGACATTGATGATTTAGTTCAGAACACAGCCTAGACACCATATAGTTCAGTTCTTGATGTGTTTGCAATTATTTTCCAAAAGTTGCCAGCTGCCTGGAGGCATGTTGGGATGATCATCCACCCGTTTGCCAGAACCACTGCTGCCTTCACAGATGGTACAGCCTAAAGATCCAGTTGTTATTACACACTTTCACTGCCTGTAAGCCTTTGCTTCTCAAGGGATCCTGATAACAACCTCAAACATATTTTCCTTTGCCTCTCCCCTGTTATTAGCAAAAGCCCATGCAGCTTCAAAACCCTGCCTTGATCTTCATGTTTGGCTAGAAAGCTGTGTCCTACTTTAAGTCCTATGATCCCTTGACTGCTCTCATGCCTTGCCTTCTCACACAAAGGAATAAAGACAGAAGGAATAAAGGAATGAACAGATAAATGTGAGAAGTTTGAAGATTTACTTTTGCGTTTGTGATCAGAAATCACCTAATCATCAATAAGCTCTTGTAATAAGTTAAATGTTGTAATAGGTCTTCATTCTTTATGTCACCATTTAAGTTATTAGATCTGGAAGAGTGAACCATGTAGTGACACTGCTTTAGTGTATCTGTCCACAAGAGGTCTCTCACTTGCCGAAATCCAGACTAACTAGTAGATGCTATGAAAAAGACTGAAAAAAACCCACCAAATAACTCAGCAGAATTTTTCAGAACTTTCAAACATCTGAAGAAATATAAAAAAATATGTTCAACCATCCAAAGCAATATGGACTGGGACAAAGGCTGGACTCGATGATCTTCTAGGCCTCTTACAGCTGATACAGTTCTACGATTCTATGACTTTTGCACTCACCTAATATACCCAACCAAAGTATTATTGACATAACAGGGCTGATAAGGCTGTATCTCCATCTTTGCAAAAAGAAAGCACCTATGACAAATTCTGGAAAAAAACATCCAAACACCTTGAAGAAGGTAAAACTTTTGCAAGGTACACTCCTTTCTGCAGGGCTGTTGTGGTAGAAACTTTCATAGAACCATTTCTACATCTGCTGTATCAACAACAAACCTGGAAATTAACTACTGTCTTTTGATAAAGATTTTAAAGATTGATGATTAGTTTTGCATCCCTTTTTTTAAGGCCAGAAAACCTATGCTTCCAAAAAAATGGAGGAGTAAGATTATATTCATCATTTCCTATTCCTACCACCTTTAAGTGTAAAAGTTGAGGCAAGCATTTTCAAAATATGGTCTTTTTATCTTCTTTCCAATCTCGAGTTCTAGATTCAAAAGAAAGACTAGCTGCTTCATTTCCTGCAAAGCGCTGCAAATAATGCTACGAATTGAATTACTAAATTGCTCTTTCTGCTTCCTTGAAGGAGACAAAGATGATCCAAATGATTTCCTATGGTACCTAAGCTAAACAAAACTAGACCAACTCAGGTAAAATGACATGCAAGCCTAATTCAAGATGATGGGCTTGCTGTCAACGTAAAAATCTGTTTATCACAGCAGGGCACAATCATCAGATACATCATATGTCTCAAAGTCATGAGATTCAAAATATATTGCAAGAGAACTCAATAAAAGACACGATGAGTCGTTCACTGATATCAGATCATATAATCACCTACGTCCATCATGCATCAACAGGATTATTGACAAAGATACTCTACTCCTGCAGCTACATCTAGTACAGTTATTAAGTGCAGGGTATTCCTATCAGGGAGTAGGGGCAGGGGGCAGAACAGGGCTCATAAGGATTAAATAACACTGACTATGTTTATACCAGTAAATTAAACAGGGTCAGAATGCAGGCTCAGGCATTTTCCTGCAATCGTCTATTATGTTTAAATATTAGCAAGCTCTAATGGCAACTAACATCCTCTCAGACAAGGCTGAAGCATATTTTGGGGTTAGCACAGGCCAGCCAGCATTCCCATCAGCCCTCACGAAACATGTTTTGCAGGGGAAAGATGTCAGTTACGTGACATGAGCTGTGCTGAGACATTTCTTCTGGGGGCCAGAGATCAAGGCCCAGTCCATTTTGTTTAATAACACAGCTGTCACCATAAAAGCCTGCCACCTTTAAAGATGTCTGGCCATTTTAAAAAACAGCATCTTCTTCATGCTGCCAAGCCCACATAGGAAAACATCAGATGGGAAAGTGGGTTTCCTTCAACAGTTGCATTCTGGTATAGAGTTGTCCCATGGCATGTGTTTAAAATAGTGGTGCTGTTATAAACCTGGCTCTGGCAGCAAGCACTTGAATCTGCAGAGTACTCACCATCCCAGCCCCACAGCCCTTCAAAGTACTGATACAGAGGGCTAAAAAGTTTTTCATGGCATATTCCCATTGGGGTGGACAGGCTTCTTAATGGTAAAGGCTGCCGAGAGGAATCTCCACGCCAGAAGCAGGGCATACACACCCTGGATGTGGTCGACAAGTGACGTGTTCCCTCTGGAGGACACACACGTCCATGGGACAAAATTATGCTGCATATGAAGACAAGTGTGTGACAATCCAACAATGCCAGTCTCATCAGCATGTTACCTTTCTTCTAATCACAGTAAGAACATGGATTGCTTCACAGCCCTGACATCAGCGGCATCCTACTGCCAGGAACATGGTCAAGGTGGATTTTGAAGAGAGATGAAATTTATGAGTCAGACATTGTCTGCCATCTTCCATATTTATTTTTAACTGAATGAATCAAAACATTCAGCATCTTTGAGCAGTGGGAAGAATTAGAATCACCCTTATCTATTTTCATCATCACTAAAATGAATCCTTAGCAGGGTCAGAGCTGTTTATGACTGGGTCATGGTCAAGGTCATGATCCTCCTGGAGGAATTTTCCTCCGAAACCACTCTGCAGAGTGGTATGAATATACTCCTTCTCAGGGAATGAGAGACAAAGACAGCAATAAATGTGGAGGACAGGTGTCGCGGGTTAGGGCTGGGCCGGCCGGCACAGATTAACTAAAGATACCAATGACAGGCATTTTTATTCTAGCATCAAACGCTATTATCACAAGCTTACAGATGTCTCTATTCAATTGTAAATTGAAGTCATGTTAACTAAGGGCATGTACACAAGCTAGAATTCTAAGTACACTGAGAGGATTAACTTCAGTCCTACCCCTTTGGACCAGCAACACTGAAAACCACTGAGCCAGACCTTAGGCCACGAAGATCTAATGAAAGCTAACGTCTGAAACACATCTGAGTTTCTCACCCATCCCTTTCTACACTGCTGATGTATTTTTTTCATGCAGAAGTAGTTTCCTAGCCAAGTACCCATTCAAAACTTTCCACCCTTTTCCATTCTACCCTCTGCCTCTGCTAAAATGTAATGAGACAGTCTTGCTTCACTCAGCGTAGAACTGTTTCTCTCAGACAAGAAAAAAGTGGACAGCCTTAACAGAGACAAGAGGTGTAGGTTGGAAAAACTGTTTCTGTGCATCAGACTGGCTACAGTGACCTTCAGGGTCAACCCTTAACGCCAGTCTAGACAGTCAATATAATTTCAATACCATTTCTTAAAGAATAACAGGAGTAGCTATGATGTCTCACCTTGAAGTATTCAGCTTCACAGGTGGAATTTTCACCAATATGTGCATCACATTCCTCATGCACGCTGGCAAATTCAATCCCATCTGAACAGTATTGCTTCTCCAGCTGGCTGCGACAGCACTGTACCTGAGTCATGCTGACAAAAAGGATGGAAGCAATGAGAGAAGAACATCATATATAGGTCAGGAACAGATAAGGAAAGTTCTGACAATGAGCACTTGTACTAGTCTTAGGGAAAGAAGTTCTTGTGGCACACACCGTAGTTACAAAGTAAAAATACACCCCAGGAGTAGGCAGGCGATACATGTAATACAGCTTAACTGTCTGTCTCCCATGCAGTCAGTCCTAACCATATTTTTTAAGCAAATAGGTAACTTCAATCGCATTTGCCACCGGGCTCAAGGTCTCCAGGACCTGCATTCTTGCATGTTCTCTGACAGTTGGTGGCTGAAGAGCCGATGGTGAGAACCAAATCGGCGTTCCGATGGATGGAAGGGTGAGGTCAGGCCCTGGACATCGTGAGAGTCTCCAATCCCACGGCCGGTCTGCCCTTACACCTGCTGCCCCTCGCTCCAACAAACAGGTACGGCGTGTTGAAGGAAGCTCACAGCGTTGCTCTGTGGGGCAACTGGAGATACGAGAAGTGCAGATACCAAGGAAATTCATAGTGAGAAACAGAATGAACGGCAAGCAAGAGGCAAAGAAAGACAAGGGAGAGAAGAGTATTACAGGAAGATGTGGAGATGTGACAGGATAAAAATCTGCAGGAAACTCAGTTTTATTAGCTCCACTGCTCATAAAATCTATTTTATCTCAGTTTCAGTGAATATATTGAAAACTTCTCCCTGTGGAAAAAAAAAAGTCTGTGTGAGGAGGCTTTAAATTCTTTCAGTCCTGTTGCTACCACCACTTTAATGCAAAGCCCGTTGAAGGAGTGAATCTCCCCGCCTCTGCTGTTTTTATGTGTAACTCTGCTTTGTTGGGTAGGATGGTGGGTGAAGCTTGCAGTTTAAAGCTCTGCCACCACTACCTCCTGTAACAGATACTGGGAAACAGATCAAAAAGTTAAAGAGATGTAACAAATCAGACTACACATACAAGGACATAAACATATCCATGTGTTTTGTGATAACCCAATTTCATTAAGAATAATGTTACCTGAGTTGCTAAGGGGAAAGGAAACTATCCCCAAGGTTATCTAAGCTGATAAAATTTATTTATAGTACAGCAGGGGCACCTAAAAGGCATGCCCTGATATGTTTAGAGTTCTATAAGAAATGCACAGAAAACTCCTACAAACGCACTTTCACACTCATCAGCATAGGAAATCTTATGCATCTTAGAGACCAACAAGACTGAGCACATTCTCTTTGCTGTTAAGAGTATTCACCAATTCTTTTTTCCTCAACTCTAGTTATCTGAACTGATGAGTAAATTCTTGTCAAGAATTACCTAAAAAGTACACAAAATTATGTATAGATGTTTGGCAAACCAATACCCTTTAGTTTTAAAAATTCCTGTTTGAAAGTGTAAGGAAGAGGGGAGGGTTAGTTACTGAACTAAAGTTACTGAACGAAAGGCTTCTCCTACTATTATTGGAGGCAAGTGGATTCCCATCCATCACCTCTGGAGAAGCTCCCCTGTTCTCGATGATCACAGGATGAGTCATCAACTCCCAGGAGGTGTGAGGGACACCCTTAGTTCTAAGGCCAGGCCATCCAGTCCAGCCCACTAAAAGCATGAGACGAGCAGGTTCTGCGTTCAGATTCGACTGATAGGACAAGGGGAAATGGGTTTAAGTTGAAGGAGAATAGATTTAGATTAGATCTTAGGAAGAGATTCTTCAGTACAAAGGTGGCAAGACTTTGGAATAAATTGCCCAGAGAGGCTGTGGCTGCCCCCTCCCTGGAGGTGTTCAAGGCCAAGTTGGACAGAGCCTTGAGTAGCCTGATCTAGTTGAGAGGCGTCCCTGCCCGTGACAGGGAGGTTGGATTAGATGATCTCTAAGGTCCCTTCCAGCCTAGGCCATTCTATGATTCTATGATTCTATGATTTCTGTGCATATTGGTGAGGCGAGGTTGTCAAGTTACATTCCTGAAGATTCCAGATTACTATTTCCTGGATTTTGTAATGATGTGACTGTGCAGTTCTCACTTGGAAAAAAACAGCTATGAGATTTCAATGCATAGGAACAAGAACCAGGAAAAGTTCATGAACAAATTATTCAAAAATAGACTCTAAAGTCATAGCAAGAAGTTAAGCCCAGGACAGTAACTTTATTTGGCAGAATATTAGAAGTTTTTTTATATTTGATTTAGTTCCAGTTTGGAAGAATATGTAGCTTTTTTGTTGCTGAAATTCCCTCTGAAGCAGAATTTCCATTCCCTGCCCAGCTCTGGGGTGGTCTGACTGTCAGGACTTTGGAAGCCTGTAAATCCTGAACTTCAAGCCCAAGAGTGTGGGAGCTGAGACTTTCCAGCTCCTTTAGCTCTCCAAGCTCTGTTGAGGGGCTAGATATGCTAGCCACAGATAAACAAACAAATAAACAAACAACAGCAGTCTTTCAGTAGATTTGTTTGATTTTCAGTGTGTGAGGTTTTTTTTTCCTTTTTTTTAAAATACAAGTCATCTCTTTGAAATCTCTGACAAACTGGCAATTTCAACCAAAACTAAAAAGTTTCTTAAAATGTTTCCCACAGCTGTATTTGTAAGTCATGTGGCCCATCCCAACTGTAATAAGGAATTAAACACCGACTGAATACTAGATGAAAATACCATTTGTTCATTCTCAGAACAACAACAATAAAATCACACTTCATTGCCCAAATCCTACAGTGAAGTTGCACTGGTATTGCTTGAGACTGTAAACACTGTGCCACTCTAACAGAGGTAGAAATCCTTGAAAGATGGCAGACAAAAATGCTAGAAAAATCTGCACGGTACTGCTCTTCTGGCGGCACCTTAGCTTGTCCAGCTGACCATCCTTTTCCCTTTGCACACCAGCCCACACGCTGAGGGTTGCTACGCCGCACAGCACCATGAGCTCTTCAGGCTCCAAGATTTCTGAGATGAAGGAATATCTCTCCCTCTCTTTGCTAAGTTATGTGTGTCTCCCTGGCTTAGACTCTAATGTGACACATACCCATCTTCTACTTCACAGAAGAATTAAGAAGACATCTCTAACGGCTAACAGGACATTTAGATTTGTCTCTCTGTGTAAAATCTCTCACCTCGTCCTGCGTAGCATTATTAACTTCATGTCTACGGACAGCTTACAATATTGGTCTTTAAAAAAGAGACAAAGTAGAGCAGTACTTTCCTATGTTGTTTTGGTTTTTTTTATCATCCCTAATAATTACAACAGCCAAAGGCTACTTCTCCCTTGCCTGACATTTTCTGATTCTCAGATAAAACAGTGCAACGGAACTTCATTGAAATAAATAGGTATTTACAATATAGTTGAAATGTTACAACACTAAATATGGAATCTCCAGGAGCATGAGGCTTCATAACTGACATTCATTCAGGATATTTCAGGTAGAAGCAAGCACCTCTCAAAGATGAGTTTTACTCACAGCTGACCAGTAAAAAGAAATCACTCAGACATCTAAAAAATTTTCCAATCAAATTAAAGTTACTTCTTCCCTAGGTAATCTGACTATAAATCAAGCTAAGGAATTCTGTTTTATATTCTCACTTTTACTTTCTGTTAGAATTTAATCATCATTACTGATTTTCATGGTGAAATTCAGTAGCACTGATCATTTCCATCCAGTAACATCCACCATTTCCAAAATAATTTCCAGATGAAAATCTACATGCCCGTTTACCTCCACAATCCTTTCACAATTACTCTCCTTCCCAGAGGACGCACTCCTAAACTAGTAAAGATTTCGTAATAACCTATTTTTCCTTTAATTTCTTTCCAAGAAGCATTAAAATTTAACTTTGCTCTGAAAATAATGTCTTTGTTGTCAGTTTAATTTCATTACCCTCTGCCTCTCTCCTACTTATTAGCGTGGCTTCAAACTATGTCAATGCTATTCATGCGCACAGTGGAAGGTCTCGGACAAAAAATATTAAAGTTAAAAAGGGAATGATACCACTCCAGAAGTATTTTACAAAAAGCTGGGTCTGCCACCCTTAGTTCTTCCAGTTTGCAGTTTAACATGCAACAGAAATGAACTTAGGAAAATTAAGAGCAAGATTTGGTATTCTGAGTGACACAACGGTGCCCGAACAATGAAAATACATATATCTGATCATGTGCTGTAAATTAGCATAGGACTCAACTAAAAATAATTGATTCAACAAAACTAAAAATTAACCAGCTGCAATCCATAAACAACTTTGTAGATTATGTACTAAAAGTTTTCTTGAAGGTAAAGGGTGAAATTGTATTTATAACATATAATATTGATAACATTGTGGCAGAGAAGGACTGTGTTTGACACTATTCACAAAGTAAGCAAGGTATCTTAAATGAGTGGCAATAAAATCCCGACAGCATAGCAGACTGTTCTTCTGTCTCTGACTGTGAAGCCAAAAACCTTCATGACTGTGAGGCACACTTAGCAGGCTACAGAGAAAATGAAGACGTCTCCACAAATAATTTTAAACAGCTTTTTCAGACATGAAACTGTCACAACTTTTGATGTCCAAAATCTCAGGCTCTTCCAGACTTAAAATGGCATAAACCAATAAACATCTATCAAGAGTTAAGGATCTGGTGCCTATCACTCCCAACACTCTTGTCTGATTACTTCCCTGTGTTTCTATCCGAGCACGTATCCACGTGCTACCACTTGTCTCTGCTTGGGAACACAGATCACCTTCTTGTTCTGTTTTTGCACAGTACCTAGCAGAGTGTTCTGTAGCTTCTTCTTTTATGCACCCCTGCAACAATAATAATAAATAATGCTATTCCCAGTGTAACTCCAAAAAGACTTTACACAGTGCTGAAGGCATGCAATTCTCATATGGAAGTATGCTGTTTCTGGCCCAGGAATTAAGCTCACTTGCTAAGAGCTCTGCACAGGGGAAACTCTTCATTCTGAAAGGAAGAAGATTTATTGGGCTGGTTGAGTTCCAAAGATAAATGGCAGCTGTTTCCAGCTGCTGTGAGTTTAACCGCATCACAAGCAAATGGACGAATGGGCAGAAAGCTGCTGTTACGACAGCCAAAGATATTATTCATTAAACTTCTACACTCACATTTTACTGAGTCACGAAGACATTGAGAAAAACACTGTCACTGTCCAGAGTGATAATACAATGAGACATATTCATTTGTGGGACAAGCAACCACAGTAAGAGATTGCAGGCATGAGTGGACATTGAGCCCAGAGCCTTGTTTCAACTTAAACACAACTGAGCAAGAGCAGCCAGATAGATCTTACAAAGTCACATGAAATTCAAACAGGGGCTAGGTCACACGTGGGGTAGGACAAGAAAGTGAGTGCATCTGCAGTTTGAGTTGGGCCATATTCAGCCAATGGCACTAACACATGGCAAGTCCCTCAAGAAATGCCACATATTTTGGGGACAAGGATCCTAAAAAGATGGTGAAACCCAGAACCGTCAGCTCGTTTCTAGGAATCACAGCAGATATGAGCATGTCAGTGCTTGCATGCAAACCCTTCTTAATTACTATCAATGTGCTTTAAATGGTTGGGAAAAAGTCAAGTGGTTGTAATTGTAATTTAATAAGGCAGCTTGTTCCTCACATGAACTTAAGAAAAGCAAAAGAAACTCTAGCAGTGGGCTTGCTTTGAGGAAATGACTGAACCTGAGATGCTGTTATGCTATTACTATTCTAAACAGAGGATTCAAAACCAGCATGTAAATTCTTGTAAAACATGTTAGGGAAAGTACTCTCATCCAATCTATTCTATGTTGCTTGATCTTTGCAAACTAACTGCACAAAATCATTTTTACTTCAGTAACTTCATCAAATCTGCTCACTTGACAATGTATTTTTCCCTTTCACTCCCCTGATAACCTTGCAAACCCAAGCTGAAATACATAGGGCAAACAGCTCCATCTGGCAGGAAGTAATATGGGTTTGTACGCCTGAGAGGCCACATTTTTTTAGAGCACGCAAAGTAAGATAATCTACGCTGTCCAACACCATGCTGCACTAGACAGTCAAAAGATCCCAGCTGGAGTTTAAACAACCACATAAATTATATCTGTCCCCTGGCACATCCCACCACATATGGGTGTCTAAATAGGAAGCAAGTTCTTTTGAAAATCTGTAACCAATAAGGCATCCTGCGCCATATTCTCACCTGACCAGACCTCAGAAAATGCAACAAACCTGGTTTTGCTCCCATCTCTGCACAGTAGGAGTAGATGTACATAACCAGTGTAACCACCCTCACGTACTTCCAAAGGCAGTTACGCTCCCTCACTGTTCATTCTGGTTCCAGTTACACCAGCAACTACAGTAGAATTTGACCCTTACTTTTGTGTCTGAAATGCCATTACAAAGTGATTTTTCTGTAACTCTCACAGAGATGCCAGTTTGCAATCGTAACTGGAGTAAAATAATCATAGAATCACAGAATCACAGAATGGCCTAGGCTGGAAGGGATCTTAGAGATCATTTAATCCAACCTCCCTGTCATGGGCAGGGATGCCTCTCAACTAGATCAATAATATTGCCAGTAAAAAAAGTAGTCAAAGGTGCCAATTTACCTGGTCATTTTTAGAGTGAAGCCAAGCTTCAGGGGGAGCTATATTTATTTATTGTACAGTCATAATTAAATGCAATTTATCCATTTCTTTTTTTGTCAATGAGTGCTCACACCTCTCACAGAATATGTACCTTTGTTCATTTCAGATTTACCATTATATCACTATAACTTTCTTAATTACATATCTGTTATGCACAAAAGCTAGGTGAAGTATTAGTAAGCTGTTTTCAGTTTCTATTAAGTCCTAAAGACTCTCTGAAGTGGCTCTTTAAAAGAATAAATTACATTTACAGAAGATCCACAACTCATATTAATCAAATGATCATTAAATCGTCAAGATTCTCTCTCCCAGATTATTCAATAAACTTGGTTTCCTGTTTTTCCTGCCTCTGTTTTGTCTGTAACTCTTTTGACTCTTCAAGTATTTCCTAAATTGTGATTTAAGTATACTGTCAATTCTTCTGCGTAAGAGACTGACTTCAATGCCAATGTAAATGCAAAAGTCAGAAAACATGGACAGACTTGCCTGCAAAACACATTCTTTCCGTAATAAAGATCAATCCAACACTGCTACAATTACCAAGGTTAAATAACTCTCCAATCCATTTGAAAAGATAGAGGAAAGCAACGTAGTGTTTAAAATATAAAGTCCTCTGCTAAAACTGCCCCTCAAATTACCAGTTCAAACTAACAAACTATGAATTGCTAGCTCTACAAATTAACAAGTGCATTTAACAGCAAAAATAAAGCAAACTACCACTGACATAAAAATTACAAATGCCCCAACTATGTGAGAGATTCAGTACAACCAAAATACTACTGTGCAAATAATAACATTTAACTTCATTGTTTCATTTTCTAGATTACATAATAGAAATTAGTATCCTATTAAATGTCAGTAGAACTAGGAAATCTACTTATTAACCTAGGGTTATTTTCTCCAGTCAAATATATATGACACAAGTCAGACACTCTATGTAACATGGAATGTTCTTAAGCTTTAAGTTCCCCCACGTAGCAATTCAACTAAGAATTGCAGGACAATTGTCTCTGTGGCACCACAGAAGAAAAAACAGTTTAAAAGGCTGTCTTACATACACATATATGTACATATATGTATTCAATCCATAGATCATTCGTGTACAGGATCTGTTGTCTTTCTTGATAAAACTTTTGCCTGAGAATTTGGACCACCGCTGGGCTAGATTCACAATTAGCACAAACTGAAGCAGCTTTGCTGACAGTGGAGCCACACTGAGATGTACTGACTGTAGGCAGAGCCTAAGCCCTGTGAGTAGAACACAGTGGAAAAACTTCTAAGAGACAGTACCTGTCAAACCAATTAGAGCTGGGTGACTCTGCACTACACCAACAGCAAAGATTTAAAGGGCTTAATGGAAGTAAAGTAGGGACTCCACAGGTACTCCCCAGGGCTACATGTGGATTTGAAAAACTTGGATTTAAGAGTTGGGTGTTTCATCTTCTAAATCAGCTTTCAAACCTGCTACTCCCATTGTTTTACACGACAATATAAACTACAGTTCAACATATAATAAATGAGTATATACCTGCATTCTCTGGACTCGGATATTAACGGTAGAGACGTACATATTCTGTTTTTATTTGCCCACTCAATACCCTTGTCACAGCATTCTTCCATTGAAAGATCTGCAGAAATGAGGAAAGAAAGAAAACCACAACAGTAATGTAACCTAAGTAAATGGCATTGCATCTGTCAGTTAAAACAAAACCAAACAAAAACCAAAAGAGAGTAAGCTCATTTTCCCATCCCGAATCTACACGCAAAACAATGCATCCATCCAAAAGGCAGCCATGACCCTGAAATAAGCCCAAGTGCTGGAGATATTCCATCCTCAGTGAAGGAAACTGCAGTTTCCCTTAACTTTCCACACAACGGCACAGGCCAGGGATGGATACTGTTGGACTGCACTCCTTCGTTATCAGAAGTGGGAGTAGCAATAAGCAATAAACAACCTTTTAAAATCCTGAAGAATACAGGATAAATCAGTTGTCTGATATGAATGGCAGATGAATCTCATTACAAGTTAATTTGCAGAATCATTTTTCCCTGAGGCTGTTACGCAATTAATCTGTTTTACTCAAAAGTATGTCTGTAAATGAAAAAGTATTGTACAGAGAGACAGAAAGGTATATGGTATTTTGATCACATATGCAAGAAAACCTAATACAGATACCAACTTATACTAATCCTGAAACTAAGAGGAAAACCACAGTATAGACAATTATTTGTGCAGATTACGACTTTTTCTAAAGTCTCTAATAAAACCAAATACAGTTAATGAACTGACAACCACTACAGGTTTGTTTCATATTCTAAGTGCAAAAGTTCACTGCACAGCAGGTGTATCAGAACTTGGAATAAAACAGGAGTCACATTTTCCTAATAATTATCTTGTAGTCTGGACACCAAACAGCTCCTTGCATAACAAATATGCAATCCATGCAAAAAACCCAAACCATCTGTTTACCAAGACAGACAGATTTCTAATGTTTTCTCTTTGTTTCCTAAGTTTTTTGACTGATGGCCTTTGACAGGATGCATCCACGAGTCCTGAGGGAGCTGGCTGATGTCACTGCCCGGCTACTCACAACTATTTTTGAGAGGTCATGGTGAATTAACAAATGTCTCCCTGTCTCCAAGGACAAGAGAGAAGATCTGGGAGACTACAGGCTGGTCAACCTCTTCTCATTGTCTGAGAAGGTACACATGAAGGACAAGAAGGTGACTAGGAGAAGTGTGCTTGGATTTAGGAAGGGGATATTATGCTTAACTAACCTCATGGCCTTCTGCAATGAGGTGGCTAGCTTGGTGGATGAGGTGAGAGCAGCGGATGTTGCTTACCTTGACCATCTCCCATACAACATTAGTCATAGACAAGCTGACAATGCCCAGGTAAGGTAAGCAGACAGTGAGGTGGACACTGGAAGGAGCGCACCCTTGACAAATTCACAGACAATACAAATCTGGGAGGAGTGGTTGATGCTCCTGATGGTTGTGTTGCCATCCAGGGACCTTGACAGGCTCAGAAATGGCCGGACAGGAACCTCACGAAGCTCACCAAAGGGAAGCGCAAAGTCCTGCCTCCGCAGTGGAATAAACCCTACACATCAGTACACGCTGAAGGCTTACCAGCTCCAAAGCAGCTCTGCAAGAAGGATCTAGGTGAGCCCCGTGCAGGGCCACCAATATGATTTATGCACTTGAGTATCTTTCATATGAGGAGAGAGAACTAGGACTGCTAAGTCTGGAGAAAAGATGGCAGCTCAGGGGATCTGACTGATGTTTATAGATACCTGATAGGACGCTATGAAAACGAGGGAACTAGACTGCTCTCAGTAGTGTCAACTGACAGGACAAGAAGCAATTGACACAAATTATACGATCTGAAGTTCCATCTGAACATAAAAAAACACTTCTTTATAGTGACTGTGTTCAAACACTGGATGATCTCAAGAGGTCCCTTCCAACCTAAATGATTCTGGGGCTCATTAGTTAACAAAAAATAAATAGCACTCTTTAATCTGTAGGTTGTTGTGCTGCACAGACGAAGGCAAATTTCATTTCCTTCTTTTGATGGAGAAGGGGAAGTGCAGAAGGATGACTTGCCCAAATTACACAGCAAGCTGGTGGCAGAACAGGTGATTCTCAAACCAGAGTGATTTTCACACCAAGTGATTCCCAGACCATCTCTCTCCACTGGATCATAAAATGCCTCATGATTGTCTCATTCTTACTTTTGTTCCAAGCTCATCTAAAGGGACCAAAATTCAGTAAGCAGCACCATTATATTCAAGACAAATTAATTCCTGCAGTCTGGCAAAGACAAGCATCTGTCTCCTCTGGCTCTCCCTATACCAGTTACAAAGCCATCGTTCCCCAGGTGATCCTGATGTATGGGGACTACAGCCTCCTTCCATCTGTCCCCATGTATCTACACCTAGCCTGCTGCAGTTATCAAAATAACTGGAAGCATTATTTAACTTCTTTGTGATCACACTTACTTTGACACACTTCAGATAGAGTTTACATGAGTACCTCAACTGGAATATCTTCGCATGTGGGAAAGTAAAAAGCAGCTGAAAGCAAGTAGAGAAGAAACACACACCCCGCCCCTGCCGCTAATTAAGTTGTTTGCAGGGAACAATCTATATTCCCAACTAGTGACTGTAATCCAACAATTCAAAGCAAAAAGGAAAGAGTTAAACGAGATTTTTTAGAATGCATCAGTCATCTTAAGACAGGTACTCCTAAGGCAGTTATCAATTCCACCGTGCAAAGCTCTGGAGTACTGAGCATAATTCTGGCTATCCCTCTTCACGAAAGATTACATCAAAATGGAAAATGTGCAAAGAAAGGCTAGGAGGATGGTCAGGGGAATCAAAGCCCTATTACATGAGGAGAACCTGGAAGAAATAGACCACTTTAAGCCTGGATAAGTAAAGCTTGTGAAAGGATGCAGTTCCTGTTAATAAATATTACAGCAGTAAATAATAATCAGAATTATGGGATCAAGTAAACCAAACATTTTTTAATAAGAAAATGATTATACTTTTAAATAGAATTACATTAAACGTTGGTTTATAACAGAATTTTGTACTCTATGACCCAGGTCACCCTTCCGGTCTTACTTACATACCCAAATTCTGCCATTATGAAGTCAAAGTAATATTTTTCTTGAATTCCTCATGTGTCCAGAAGTGATGCCAGTATCTGAAAGCCAGCTGTAGTTTATAATGCTACAGAGAAAATCAGTCTTGTAAATAAATATTTGCCTGTGGTGAAAGACATGAATTTGTGTCTGATCTCTTCTTTGGGAATAGGGACCTTGTCTGGTGCTCTCTGCCAGTGCATTTGCTAACAAATATTTTATGCATCAAATTTCATACAATGTGTTACAAATAACTGCATTTTTGGTGCTGTCGTCTGCAATCAATCTTAACTGTGCTGAAAAATGATACACATTTAACTGAAGTGCAGAGCTGGCTGTAGGTTTTTGCAGCACTTTTACAAATGGGTCTTTAGCCAAGTTCCTCCCCAGAAGGACAATCCCTGGCTCTGGACACCAGTTCTTCCCTCTCAGCTCTGGCAAAACACCTCTACTCCAACCAAATAACTCAAGAATTCAAAGCAGGCCAAGCTAAGCAAGATCGTCTGTAGGAGTGCATCCAGACAAAGAAAGATTTCTAACAGTTTGCTGAGGGAGAATTGTGGTCCAGGCTTATTGTTTTGGTGACATCACAATTCATATCCTCCAAAGATCCTGCCAAAAATCTCTTGAGAATAGAGGGAAGTGAAAAACAAGCGTAAAGAAAGGACTCCACCCTCAAAGCCATTCTTCTAAAACATAACAATAAAGCAGTGAAAAACATTTTCTCTAGCTTGACTTTGCAGTTTGCTTTTAAAAATGATCATTTGTGGACAAATCTCTACTCTTCTGAAATCTCAGCAAACGCATGTCTCACACTTTGGGTGTCAACTCCTGATTGCGCTGGAACCGATTCTGAGTATTTTGGCACTGAGAGCTGTTAATGAGTATTTAGAAACAGGACAGACCTATCATCTCACAACAGTATTTTTCCAAGTGTTGTGGATTCAAGTGTACATGTGCATACTCATGTGGCTCCCAGTTGGAAACCTTCGGGCAAGCAGTTCATACTGAGGCCATCTGTACCTCCTTAAAACCAACAGCATGGGGGAGTGGGAGGTGGGGGGGTCATGGACTCTCTTCAGTTTCTCACAACCAGAAGTTTGTAGTGCAGGGTGTCTGAAAGGAAGAGGTAGTGGGAGGCAGACAGCTGAAACTACTCTGATTACGACATCTCTAAGAACCTGCAAAAAGCAATGGTTCTTTTTCTCTGAGTGTGACCGTGCATTTTTCGCTGCAGTTGATAGGCTGGTGGCAGCCCTCAGAGCTGGCACGCCAAAGATGATCCAACAGGAATTACAGTGCTGTTCTTCTGAACTGGTGCTCCTTCAACTGTTTCACCAAGTGTATAATATTTCATACAAATCAGCCAGAGAAATCTCAGGCATCTGAGAGACAAAACGCTTCTAGGAAAGACTGATGACATTGTCTGTGTTCAGCTGCAATCTGCCCTTTAATTTGGAGGGAGAAACCCTACAGGAAAGTTGTTACATGTAGGAATACACTGTCTAGTCCATTCTGGAAGTTTGTAATTGTTTGGGGTTTTGGTATTGCCAAACAGAAAAATATGAAGATAAACCAGAGATCCGTTAAGATGATAGCATGTTTAATTCCTTTTCACTCTGATATACTAATTTTGCTGATTGACTAACTGAAAAAATCCAAGTTTACTCTGGATAAAACCAAACACAGCTTTATCACTACTTTTTTTCTGTAGAAGAAAAGTATGTGCAGCAGAGCATCCAAGAGACCTTGAGTCCTGTTAGTACAGTAACAGAGGCTGCCCATCCTGAGGTTCAGGTGGTGTATGTAGTATTCTGAGAGAGATTTCAGGAGTCTCAGGAAGACGACAGTAGAAACATAGCTGGAACTCAAGATCTCCAATTTTACAAAAGATTCATGTGCTAGATATGAACTATGCTTACACAGACAAAACATGTACGAGCATATGGTTGTTTTAAAAAAAGATAGTTTGCTAATCTTAACAGGGCTGCCATACTGTGTGGGAGTTCAAAGCAAGAAATGTGGTTAAAATCTGTATAACCTTAGACTTCTGTGATGTAATAATTGCTTATTCAGCTGCTACAGTGACTGTTTTCTGCAGAAGAAAGATAAGCTTGAGAATGTTACCCAAAAGCATGATTCCTGGAATGGGAAACCCTGAATGGCTTCTGGGAATTGTGCAAAAAAATAAGCAGAAGGACTGGATCATTTTCATGGCAGTATCATTTCCACTAGATCAAAAAGGAACAGGTTTTTTAAAGTAACAACCTACAACAGTAGCTATTTTGTACAGCTGATGATGATGGAAAAGCTGATGTACAATCCAGGATTAGATAGCTGTTCATTACTCAGTGCTGATCTGTGGAATAGTAAGAATATCAAACCAAAGCTGCACCTGAGCCTAGGTGGGTTTATCAAGCTAATGCTAGCAAAGCTTTCCAGTTCTTCAGTGCAATAAGTGATGTGACTGTCAAATTCATCAACTTCTCAGCCCACAAAATCAGCTATAGTTGGGTATGGATTTGCAAGTGAGTCCTTTTTAAGATATTTTCAATTTTTTCAGCACGTTGATTGAGCAACTTTGTAAAACGTGGTACAAGTCTTGCCCTTCACTCAATTTACTCTGCAAGAGACTTAGCACTATGGAATGTGAGAAAACAGAACACGATTACCACTTCTCGGCATACACAGATACAGGCAGCAGACGGACTCGGTGAAAGCTCAACACTAGTCCAACATCTTTCAGTAACAGTATGTCATCCAGAACGATTACAACAGATATGCATTTGTTTAGGTTTCCAGTAAGAAAAAATACTTTCAACTTCAGCATACCTTTTTGATGAAACCTTTCTTGTCAAGTCAAGAAAACTTTCCTACTGGTGATGCTCATCCATATAAACATTAGCTGAAAAAACCCCAAGCCTACATATGGAATTTGATCCTCAAAATGACAGATTGGCCATCTGTAATATTCACAGTCACATTCTTTACCTTCCAACCTCCCTTTACATCATGACTACCCTGACAAAACCAAAGCCTTCAGCAAAGTCTCCACCGTGCTACAGGTTCAGAGCAAAGTGTGCTTTGCCTGATCTGTTCCATCAAACCAAACATTCTTGAAACACCACCTGGCTAATATTAGGTGGATAAATCAGCTGCCTTTGTAGCAGGGATGGCAGTCAAGTGCTGGCAGATGGGATGTGTAGTCTTGATTTTTTGGCTGTCCTTACAACAAATGTGGAAACGCTGTGTCTGGCAATGCAAATACACTCTGGCTGCCCACTTTAGGCATAAAATAGACCCAGAGATGTGTTTAAACAAGAGGGAAGCCACCCGATTTCAAAAGTCCAACTGATAATAGACTAACATAAGTACAGCCTTGTTGCATCTTGATCTTGCATGTAAGTGTAGGGATTAGGTACACAGAGTAGAGACTTGAAACTGTGAAAGACATACAACAGAAAACCTGGCCTCGTGATTCCCTGAAACATATGCTTTAAACTGGGAGTAAAGGAGCAATGCAGGAGAGCATTACCAGTCCCCATCCGAGATGATGTGAATATTTGCCGGATCTCGTCAAACTGGAGTTGGAATGAAGATGGCCCTCTGTTTAATATGGAGGGAAAGAAGTGAATAGGAGCTTTGCTTTTTCTGCAGAGACATTCTTGTTTACCTGAAGACTGTATATCAAATATGTCAGTACACTGATGGGGTAATGAAAAGACACAGCTGAGCTGTCGCATTAGTCACCTTTGGACAGTAAGCTATTCTTAGCACTTCCACTAGGTTTGTTCTTACAGGTTCCCTTAAAGCATATACAAGCTTGAACTTCCTAACATGCATGAAACTTGGAGCCAGGATGCCCTCTCTTGTAATACCCACAACAGCACAAGCCAGAAGGCAGACTCCAACATATCTGTCGCAGCATGCAGGGCTGTTTTCACCACCCACTGTCCCCTTCCAGTACTGCTCCTGACTACTTCTTGCCCTCAGAGAGGTCCTATGACAATAATGCTTCTCTCTTCCAAGTGTAGAGGTTGTGCTGGATCTTTATGGAGTGACGAGCACCCTTGCAATCACAGGCCCTAGTTCACCTGGGGGATTTTAACCACCCAGCTGTTTGCTGGAAGGCCCGCACAGCCAGCCATCCACAGTCCAGGAGATTCCTCCAGTGCATCATGATAACTTCTTGATGCAAATGGTGGATGAGCCGACCAGGAGAGGAGTGCTGCTGGATCTCAAACTCACTAACAAGGAGGGTCTGGCTGAAGCAGTGAAGGTTGAGGGCAGCCGTGGCTGCAGCGACTGTGAGATGGTGGAGTTCAGGATCTCGTGCGATAGGAGCAGAATACCAAGCAAGATCACAGCCCTGGACTTCAGCAAGGCCAACTTTGGCCTTTTCAAGCAATGCCTAGGGGAAAGCCCATGGGACAGGGTACTAGGAGGTAAAGCGGCCCAAGACAGTTGGTTAGTATTCAAGGACCACTTCTTCCAAGCTGGAGCATAGGAGGTTCCACAAAAACATGAGGAAAAACTTTTTCACTGTGAGGGTGACAGAGTCCTGGCACAGGCTGCCCAGAGAGGTTGTGGAGTCTCCTTCTCTGGACGCGTTCCTGGGTGACTTACTCTGGGTGATCCTGCTCTGGCAGGAGGGCTGGAGTAGATGATCTTTCAAGGTCCCTTCCAACCCCTAACATTCTGTGATCCTGTGCCAGGCAATCACCCACAGCTCACGTGCTGCTAAGAAATACAATATTATCTCTAAACAGGCTCGAAGGGTTTGAACCTTTACCTTCAGATAATTCTCAGCTGGGTGTGATTACTTTGGGATAACTGCAATCACTGAAGAAACCCAGTTAGCACACTAACTAAAGTAGCAGCCCCCTAAAGGAAATGCCTGGTATATTAGTGTGCTTTGTGGTTGGTTTTAAACCAGCCAACATTTTACTGGAAATATTCTTGAGTCTGGAGAACACTCATTTATGGGGAATGTGGCTCTGGTAGCACAAGCAGTGGTCATCACACAATTAGGGGTACTTTTCAGATATGGCCAAACCTCATTTTATGAGGCGGCTGCAGTTTATAAAAGAAGCTCTCAGCATCATTCATGGCAATAGATGGGGACGAGGTAGTTTGGTGAGAAGGACAGGCCTAAGGGAGGTAATGCTATGTTGCAACAAGCCTTATTTTCTCTGATGGGGCAAGTAAGTACTTTACTGTGAGGTTTTTATTTTGTCTCAAGTCTAACAAAAAAATAATTCAAAATCTTTCAAAAAATTAGCAGCTGGCTACTAAAACACTAGAAAATATTATTGCAGGAAGACTACAAGGCATCATACACACATATTAAAATACCACAAAAGACAGGGATGTAGGAGCCCTTAAGAGGTTATCTTGTCATACTCCAGGCAGAACTAAGAAAATCTGGTCAGTTCTAGGCAGATTTCTATCTAGTTGTTCAAAATTATATGAAGTGATTCCAGAACCTCTCTAGACAATGTGCTCTTGTGCTTCAATGTTCCTAATGATTGAGAATTTTTATTACACTACCTCACTGTCCACTTCAGAAGTCCATTTAAAATTCATCCACTCTTCTGTTACTACACCTTACACACAGGCTCTTACACACTTCAACAACCTTCTGTGCATCTGAAGACTGCTACTTCATGTAGATGTCTCTTCTCGAATTTTTTTCATCTTTCAGAATAGGTTATTTTTTGGACTTCTGTGAGGAGGCTGGAGTTTGGAGTTTTAAAGATACTAAGACTAGAAGACTAAAGGCTGTTCTGAGATTTCTAGAAGACATGAAGATATTGAAAGAAACAATACTGGAGTCTACTGAGTCAGCATCACATAAACAGCTTAGTAATGTAAGAAATGGCTGTCCTGGACTTTACATACTCACAGGAACATAAAAAAAGAGGGTGTATTCACAGCTCTGACAGACACAGGTGGCCTAAAGAACCCAGACTCAATCCAGATGACATAGGTGGACCTACAAAAAAGACTCATAATTGGCAGAACAACAGCAACTGCTCTTTCTGACAAGCACATGCTAAATTTTGTCCTTCACTGTATGAAAAAAATCATGCAAATAATGAAATTACTTCACAGGCTGCTGACAGCCTGAAGTGGCACTTTTTCTTTCTCATTTAAGGACAAATTTTTATCTTCTCTTGATCTCTTTATTTCAAATCTTAAAAAAATACATATGATAAAAAGGTTTTATATCAAGCGTTACAATTAATCTATTATTAGTCCTGTTCATTTGTATAAAGGCCATGATCCAAAATGTACTGCAGTAAATGACAATCTTTAGACATCTTAAAAGAGCTTTGGATTGAGCCCAAGTATATGTATATATTCAAACTGAAACAACTGAATTAGGAAGGATATAAGAGTATGCGAAAACAGCATGTCTCAGTATCACACACATATATGCTCAAGCATTCATATATTTTCTAACGTGAAATGGTTACAGGAAAAACATTTTCACACTGGGATTTTTCTATTTTCATCTGACCAGAAAATTAGCAAGTATACCTATGTTTATACATATTGCTTAAGTGAAATCTATCTACTCTGTAGTCATGTTTATTGCTGAATATAAAAAAAAAAGACAATGAAAAATTCTGATATTCTACTCCTGCCATATTTAAAGATTAGTCTGGACACATTAAGTAGATGGGATAAAATTTATAGCACAATGGGAGAAGGTTCAAGTATAGAAGGAACTGCAGACTTTATAGAACAAGGAGAAAATAAAAATCCTTTTTTTCCATATAATTATATAGCAATGATTCAGGGAAGGTCTCCTTCTGGAGAAAACATTGCTAAATTTCTCTCTTACCTGACATTTTCTTCATTTCTGAAATTACGTATACTGAGCTGCAAATTGATATTTAGCTCTTCTGGTTTTTTGGCCAAAGTATTCATATTAAAAGTACTCAGCATTTGAAATTTAGTCCATAAAAAGAGCTTCAAAGCTGGAAGATTGTAATATTTCAAATGAAAGCACTGCTGGTAGCATTTGTACACTACATCCTTCCAATGCTTAGTTAATCCTAGGAAACACCCTAAAAGCTGGAATACAACAAAGTATTTCTATATCCGTACATTTACTTTGGCTTCTTTAGGTATGGCTTTCCTTCTTACTAAACTTAAGGCTTTGACTAGACTCAGAAGCAAACCCTTTAGTGGGAAACATCTTGCAGATGGGCCATCTGTGGGTGCTACCCTAATCCAGAAGATAACGTGCCTCCTATACTTTTGCAGTAACTAGTCGAAACTTCAGTAGGGATGTCATTCAGCATTTTTTGAAGGAAAATTTTTCATTAGTTTGATTAACTGAGAAACATTTGAATGAGAATTCCTGAGAATCTAGAAATCTAGGTTCTTCTTAAAATCCAACAGCACTTGAAATCCAAGGGGTAGTTTCTCACACCTTTTAAGTATAAAGGAGGTTATACTAAGTACAAAGCAGAGACAAACTACTCGTGAGTGCTGGGGGGAAAGTTATTTGTTTAAAAAAGTGAAGGCAAGGAGCTTCATTAACTGTATTAACCAAAGATGTGCCCGTGTATTCTGGAAAGCATTAGCACTGGTGATCCTTCTTTGGAACTGTTTCATCCTTTTGATCAGAGAAGAATTTCAACATAACTTCTACTGGACTGTCCCAGTGCCTTGCCAGAGATGGTTTCAGCAGGACAAGAATCCTCACCAAGACTGAAAAACAGGCAGGTTACTGTCACAACATTTTCCTTACTGCGTGCACTCTCCCTGTCACTGTCAATTACCCAGTACATCATTTTTGCAGGTACTACTTTGACTATTCCTTCTCCGCTTACTTGACATTATTCTGAGCATTTCTAAACTAATTTCTACTCACAAACTACTATTGCCAGTAATTCTTTACCTGTACTGACCCCTTCTCTCCTTGATACTCTTTTTGCTTCTGATGCCCTCTTCCTCTGTTTTCCCTTTTGCTCCTGACGACTCCTTCATGGACGTCTTCGTGGCCAATTTTTCTACTATTTCTCAGCCTGCAGGTCTGCCTCCTCCTCTTATTTTGGAGCAATGTTATCCACTCTCCCAGTTTAATTATATGTGATGACTTCACTATTAAACTCTCAACACCTGGCCTACTTCCTTGCATCAAATCTCCATGTAAATACACATGCCTGACACTTCCCAAGTGCTTTACAAAAGATTTTTCTATTCTGGCTGAAATGACCTGCTTATTTCATTCTTTCCTAACTTCACTCATGTTCCTTACTCCCTGTCACTGTCAACCATCACCTTTTGCTACCTTTTTCACAAAAGCTTTTGTTCATTTAATTCCTTTGTACTAAACCACTCTATGCTACCATTAAAATTCTTGCCTGTGCCCTGATTTTTTTTGATTCAGATCTTCTTCACCTTCTCTGTGTCATGCCCTTTTATTCTCGATGGATATTTTACTGCATCTAGTAACTCCCTAATCTCCATTTAGTGAATGATTTTGCCACCTACTTCTTTAAATGTATCCATAACTCACAAAACAAAACTTGATTTTTTGGTGCCAAGTAACTAATTCTGTGAAGTGCCAGAGGGCTAAGACCCATCTTTCATTTCAGAAAATGTCAATAAAAGTACTGTACAAGCTGGTCTTAACACAACTATTTATTAAAAACACATGTAAAGTTGATATGAACCTTGCAGAATGGGCTAATGTGCAACAATAAATGCATAACTTTTGAAAATGCATTGACCTGCTATCAGAAAATGCCTCACATCTGACAGAACAGTGTAAATACACTGCAGTAACTTGATAAGCTAGTTTATGGATTTTCATCTTGGATTTCACTAACGCGGCTGCTTTCAATTACACAGATGAAAAACAAGAGTTTAACATGTTGCTCTTCCCCTGATTGCAATAAAATGTCATGTCTGAAAATGGACTATTAAAACAAAACTCAACTGAAAACTAATTTAGAGATAGCACTCATATTCTCGAACTGTATGTTTTGGCAGCATGTGATTTTGGGGAGAGATCCCATCTATGATAGCAGGCAAGAAAGCATAGATTTCGCCTTTCATAAGTCATATCTCCACCCATACAGTTCTCAGAAATTTACTGCTATAAAAGCACATGTAAAAATCATAATCTTAAAATAAAACTCATTCCACAAAGTCAGTGGAACACTTTTTTTTATTACAAACTATAAGCTCACCCTGAATAGACATGTTTCCAGATGTTTAGTGAGTTAAACTGGCTGTGCCTGTAGTACCAAGACATGCCAAAGACACAGCCAAAGGATGAACTATTCATACACTGGCTGGACTTGATGATGTGAGTAATTCATCTTCAGTGGATGGTACTTTATATCATAAGGAAAGAAATGGCTTTTTAAAAATACAATGTTTACAACAAAGGAAAGTTGTATTATAAAACTTATAAAGTTTTTAAGACCCTTACTCTCGCACAGAATGATGTTCATACCTATATTCACAAGCACTGAGCAGTTCCACCGAAGGCAGTCCCATCCGTCCTTGTCAGAGGGAGGACTTTAATTAACAGATGCTGATGATTTGATGATTCATTAGCAAGGAAAAGTGACTAAGAAAACTGATGGTAACAAGCTTAGGAGGAAGGTGTATTTCAGAAATATGCTGTCCTAGTAACTTGGCAACTGTATCACTAAAGCATTTAGGAGCTTGTCTCTGCACCAAGCCCCCTTATTCTTGTCACACAGAGGAGCACAGGCTTTGCCCCAAAGAGCAATATGATCTCACAGGCTAATGACTTAATTTGTCTGCAAAACACAGATGGCCATGTGAAATAATGCAGAGAAAAAATTTAAATCTTTCTTACAGCAATTGCAATAGCTAATAATTGTTGAATTATTAATTAAAACTACTAGCAAACATTTCACCTGAGTGAAGTCAAAAGGTAGTGTCCTAAGCAATGTTCCTCATGTGCTTTTAGACATTTAATTTTATATATTGCACGGTTTTTGAAGTTCTAAGGATGCAGAAATTCTCTGAGAAATCAGTGTATGGATTTTTATTTGAGAATAAAAACCTGATATACCTTTTACTGTGGTAAAAACAACTTTTAACACCTGAACTTACACAGCTAAATATTTAATTTTTTTTTTCTTAAAAAGTAGTCCATTAATTGCATCTTATCCTTGACACTGTCTCTAGGCATATCAAGGATAAGAAGGTTATTAGGGGCAGTCAGCATGGCTTTGCCAAGGGGAAGTCATGTTTGACCAACCTGATAGCCTTTTACGAAGACATAACTAGGTGGATGGATGGTGGCCATGCAGTGGACGTGGTCTACCTGGACATCAGCAAGGCCTTTGACACCGTCTCCCACAGCATCCTCATAGGTAAACTGAGGAAGTGTGGTCTGGATGACCAAGTAGTGAGGTGGGTCGAGAACTGGTTGAAGGGAAGAAGCCAGAGGGTTGTGGTCAATGGGGCCGAGTCTGGCTGGATGCCTGTGTCTAGTGGGGTCCCTCAGGGGTCAGTGCTTGGGCCGGTGCTGTTTAATATATTCATCAACGATCTGGATGAGGGATTAGAGAATGTTGTCAGCAAGTTTGCTGATGATACGAAGTTGGGGGGAGTGGTTGACACACCAGAAGGCTGTGCAGCCATTCAGAGAGACCTGGACAGGCTGGAGGGCTGGGCGGGGAGAAATCTGATGAAGTTTAATAAGGGCAAGTGTAGAGTTTTGCACTTGGGAAAAAATAACCCCATGTGCCAATATAGGTTGGGGACTGCCCTGCTGGAGAGCAGTGCAGGGGAAAGGGACCTGGGGGTTCTAGTGGACAGCAGGATGACCATGAGCCAGCAGTGTGCCCTCGTGGCCAAGAAGGCCAATGGCATCCTGGGGTGTATTAGAAGGGGAGTAGCAAGTAGGTCAAGAGAGGTCCTCCTGCCCCTCTACTCTGCCCTGGTGAGGCCGCATCTGGAATATTGTGTCCAGTTCTGGGCCCCTCAGTTCAAGAAGGACAGGGAGCTGCTTGAGAGAGTCCAGCGTAGAGCCACAAAGATGGTGAAGGGAGTGGAGCATCTCCCTTATGAGGAAAGGCTGAAGGAGCTGGATCTCTTTAGCTTGGAGAAGAGGAGGCTGAGGGGTGACCTCATCAATGTTTATAAATATGTCAAGGGGGAATGTCAGGAGGATGGAGCCAGGCTCTTTTCAGCGGCGTCCACTGACAGGACAAGGGGCAATGGGTGGAAGCTGGAACACAGGAGGTTCCAGAAAAATATGAGGAAAAACTTTTTCACTGTGAGGGTGACTGAGCACTGGAACAGGCTGCCTAGGGAGGTTGTGGAATCTCCATCTCTTGAGACATTCAAAACCCGCCTGGACGCGTTCCTGTGCGCTCTAGTGTAGGTGATCCTGCTCTGGCAGGGGGGTTGGACTAGATGATCTTTGAGGTCCCTTCCAACCTTTAACATTCTGTGATTCTGTGATTCTGTAATTAAGGTTAAATGTTCAGAGATTATAAAATTCTATTCTTTGGCATTTTATAGTAATGTTTAATGCTTAATTACTACGTCTGTTCACTGTGATACATCAAAGTCACAGTTTTGCTGATGTATTCCATTGTCTGAGAAAGTGGGAGCTATCTTGGGACTTTGGTACTAAATGCTGTTTTTCTAACCTTCTTTATTCTGTCCCTCCTTCTTTATAAGCAGTGGCTAACATCTCTATCAAAAGCAAATATTTTTAAGGATATCTGTGACAATAGCTCTGCTATACGAAAATCAAAAAGCCAGAATACTGTGACAGTAACAAATAATTTACTTCACTGGCTTTTGTCTGCTATTGTTAGGCCTAGGCTAGAGACCACATGTTTCTAAATGTTTGCCTGGAGTAGAGTGTAATCAAGCCTCAACTCTGAATGGGCCCCCTGGGGTTACTCTAATAGAAAAAGTCACTTACCTGTTAGCTGTGATAAATTACCACCATATGAAAAGCAGTTTCTTAGTCATATCTAACCAGTTATATTTGTGTTGGATTGCTACACTGAATTAAATCAAGTGAATATCCTCTTTTTATACAGTACTAAGAGAACAGGAAAAAAAAGTGCACACTATGGAAAGGGAATGACGGCCCAAAACCTTGCTTTCAAAAGCAACCACAGCACTGAGTATCATTCAGAAACGTTTCACATTTTGTCTTCAGAAAGCCTGCACCCCTCGCTTCGCTATTGCTCCTGTTCTACTGAGATTTCAAGTAACTGTTGATGCTGTTTCCCAGTTTTCGGGGGTCTAACGTGGTGCCCAGCGCATCAGACCCGAGACCTCTCCTGACCGCCGGTTTTGGGACACATCACCTTCGTGGTACGGGATTTAACCCGACGCCCACCACCGGGCGTCCTTCGTGGCAGCGGGGCACTGCGTGTGACAGCGGGCGGCAGCACCGACCGCCCCGACATGTCGCAATTCTCGGCACACCGGTCAGCAAAAGGTCCGCAGCACCCCCCGGGGGCATGGCCGGCCCCCTCGCCAGCAGCCCCGAGGGGGCGCCCGGTCCCGGGATGTGGGGGAGGCCGCGACGGACCGACTCACCAAGTCCCAGCGGCAAAGTCCGTCCCGGCGGAGCCTCCTATCGACGCTCCGGAGCGGAGCGAAGGGGCTCGGGTGGCGGCATCCCCGGTCCGGGGAGCGGGAGCCGGCGGTGGCAGCGGGCAGAGCTGCGGCGGAGCCGGTGCACGCCACGCCTTTCCGATCATTCGAACATGGTAGCGGCGCTTTAAATCCTGCCCGGGACGTTCCGCGGGTACGGGGGGGGACACCAAGGGAAGCCTAGCCGACCCGACCCGCGGGACACCGCTCGCCACCCGCGCCCTCCGGCCCCGGTAGAGGGAAGCGGGTACCGCCGGGTCAGCCATCCCCCCGGGGAGACGGGGGGGGGTGCTCAGCCGGGCTCCCCGCAGCCTCTCGGCCGGGCGGAACTGCGCCGCCGCCCGCCGCGGCTCCTGGGACCCCGCGCCTCCCGCCCCGGGGGCTGAGCCGGGCCCGCGGGCGCCGGGGCGGCGGCGACGGGGAGCGGGGGAAGAGAGCGCGGCGGTGCAGCGCAGCCCGGCGGACGCCCGCTGATGGGCTCGGCGCCGCTGCCCGCACTTACCTTGGCCCTGGAGCGAAGGCAGCAGCGCCAGGAGCAAGAGCAGCCGCAGCGGCCGGGCCCCGCGGAGGTTGTCCATCGGCCGCCTGCAAGTCCTCGCCGGCGGGAGCACTCGCACCGAGCGGGGGCTTGGCTCTCCTGCGGCGTCCAGTGGGCTCCCCGCTTTTTGCTTGCTGCTCCTGCTGCTGTTTCTGATGTTATCCCAAGCCGCCTGAGACCGGTTGGAAAAGAGCTTTGCAGGAACCCCCCACTCGGTGGGCTTTACAAAGATTTAATTCACTGCCTACCCGGTTAATTACACAGCCTGCAAATGCTTAGCAGAACAGAGCGGCAGCTCGGAGGCAGAGACCCTGTTGGTTCTGACACCCTTACCTCTCTCCCCGCCGCCACCACCCCCCCGCCCCACGCTGTAAAAGTGACTCCCTTTAGCTCGGAAAACTTTACAGATACTCAGCGTGAACCTAGGGCCGGCGTGACTGATTCTGTGAAGGAGAAATGCAGCGACTTCTCTCGGTGCCAAGAAGGAGAAAGCCACAAACAAAGGCAAAACAAAGAAGAACAAACCAAAAGAAGCCACCTGGCAGAGAAGGAAAGGTTTAACCTCTGAAGGGGGGGAAGATTTTCAACCCCTGTTCTTGGTCTTTCTATGTATTTTACTCCAACGTGACTTTTGTCAATAAAAAAAGGAGCTTTAACAGGAGCGATATGCTAGAATCTTTCCATGAAATTCACTGGGAAAAAAAAAAATCCTAGCTTTCCTCCCCCTTCTCTTAAAAAGCCACAGTGAGAATTTCAACCCAAATGAGGTAGTCAGTTCTGCTCTGTCTCTTTCTTCCCTTCTTTTTTTCTTTTTAAAACCTCCTTATCTTATTTAAACAGGAACACAAACACTGATAGTGGTCAAAGGAAGAGCTAGAGTTGAAAGCACCCACTTGGCTATGCTGTTGCCAAGATCTTTAAGATAATGTGGGGGGATAATATTTGCAGGCAAATGCACATGGAGACAAACGGAGAGTTCATCACCCCTCTCTACTTTGCCCTCGGTTTTACACAGACAAACAGTTGGAAGGCAGTTTGTGTTTACTCGGTTTACTTGCTGCATGGACTCTTGATTGGACTATTCCTCTTATAACTACTCAATAATGCAACTTTTGAATATCCCTTCTCAAAATGTCCAACTGGGAAAAGTATTTAAGGCAGTAAGAATTGAAAGTGTGCGTGTTTTGTTCTGCACCAGGTTATTTGGTCTTTTCTGACACAAAAACATAAAAAAATGGACATACGGCCAAGGGTCCAACTAGCCCAGTAATAGCCTGTCTTCAGCAATGATTGTACGTGGTCACCAAAGGAAGAAGGTGAAGAAGGAAAACACGTAATAATTCTCCCAGCCTCCAGCTGCTTTGAGTTTGGAGCATTTCCTCAGCGGAATGTGCTTTCTGCGCACTTAGTAGCCCCCAGTGAATTTCTTATTCCAGGTATTTATCCTTTCTCCCCATGAATTCTTGTAAACCTCTATCATCCAAGATACCCTTTGGCAGCAGGTTTCATGGATCTACCAGTGACTGTGTGAAGGGCCACTTCCTTTTGTTCCTTTCAAAGCTGGGTCCACCAGCCTTTTCACAGTGCCTCTTAACTCTTCTCTAACTCTTCTCTAAGTCTTCTCAGGAAGAGACGTCAAAGAACTGTCCACACTATTAATGCCACAGTCATCTTTTCTCAACTGCTGTTTGTTTGTTGGTTTTTAACCCCCTCTTTTATTGGGAAGAAGCAGCTGCAAAAGGAAAAGGATAGACAGCTGACTTTATTTGAGGGTATTTCTTCTTTCTTTGTTTACATGTGCATGTCTATTTGTGTCTCTTCTTTAAATGTCCTGAATCAGTTTACAGGGATCTTACATGAGTTATAGCGGGACCTTGGCACTGTTTCATCACAACCTCCAAGCTACTGTTTTTCACGTATCAGACAGCTGCAGGAGGCAACTAACAAAGACCACACCTTTTCTAAAGTTTGTACCAGCTTAAGCGAACCAGTGGAGTCCCTTGTATAGAAACTCTGGATTCAGTTCAGTATTGGCTTATTTGATTTTACTTTAAAACCTCTCCTAATTGATTAAAGGTGAGTAGAAAGAAGTTCACCAGTTTGACTACAACAGCGTGAAGTCACACATAATAGCCTGTCCACACATGGAGTTACTCTGATTAACACCATGTGTGGACATTGTTACTGCAAAGTAAGAATTCCTTGTTCCTGTCTAGTTTGCCACCACAAGTTGTTTACCAGAAATGAGGCAAATTCAAGGGCCAGTCTAAGAACTATTTCTAGAAACCATCATGGGTTTGGTCATCTGCAGATCTGATAATAAGTTTTTCGTCGGTTTGGGGTGGTTTGGGTTTTTTTTGGGGGGGGGGAGTTGCAAAATATTAATACGCATTTCCAGTATAAATTGGCACTCTCACCTACAGTCAGATTTAGTGGCCTCGAGTGCATGTGATTCTAATTACTGACCCCAAGCTTTGTAGTGAGCTAAGCCGTGCACCTCAGGCTCAATTTAAAGCTCCTGGAAGTCAATGGAAAGTAAGGGCTTATGAGAGGGAACATTTTGCATAACCACATTTTTTCTTACATCTGTTTGCAAAGGCCCTGTAATCCTTTGTGTAGCTTTTAAAACAAACAAATTCTTTAATGAGGATTTTATTTTTACTTCAGAAGAGTAAAAATCATTTGCAGAAGCTCAGATTAATGAGCAATGACAGCGTAACAAGTCATTGCGCAATTCATTTCCAAGGGTCTTATTGAGAGTAGATGCACGCAAGTAGGCTGACAAAGGATTTAGAATTACTCTAACAAATTCATTACCATCTATGGCAGCAGGTTCACAGTTGTCATTTGGGTACTTAGTTTCATGGGAACAGGAACTCTTGTGATGGTTTGAATAAGCCTATGTAAGGACATCAACCCCTGCCTAACGAACAAAGCTGCCCCAAAGTCGCAGCTGTTGTTCCTCCCAGCTCCTCTTTCACTGCAACTCCAAAATCCTCATTTTTTTTCTCCACCCTCCTGTCTCGGAAGTTGAGCAAACGAGAAGGAAAGGAAGTTGCTGTATCTTCCCTGTTTTCAGGAAGAATGTTGCAAGGAAGAAAACAGATTCACCTAGAAATGAAATCTAACTGTAAACTAAACTAACTACTAAAGCGAAATGTCTTGGGCCCTATGGCAAAAAATGAAGCTACATATTTGCTCTTGTAATGCAGATGTGCCACACTAAAGAAGCTTCTTTTCCTTTTTGATAGGAAGAATACATCACTGACTGCTGCAGATGTGGATCTTACCATCTCCCACTGTAAAAATAACTCTACAGTACATAAATCCATGGCTATTGGAGCACAAATGACCACTCAGCTTAGCTCCAAACCCTAGTATGTGCAAAATGCAATTGATGTTTGGTTCTTTCCTGGAGAAGACTACCTGAATGTTTTCTGAATTAGAATAATAAGGAAGACCTCTGTCCGAAAGACGTGGCAACAACGTGTCACATAATCATTTTAATGTTGGAAGTTTTGGAAGATTTTTGTTTTCGCATCCTGATATTGGAAGTGAATTTTTAAGGTTTATGGGCACCATTCTGATGATCTTCCCTGTCCTTTTGAACAGTATCAGCAGGTTGCCTGATTTAACTTAGACCAAACCTTTTACAAAAAAAACTTGTGAGAGTTTTCAGAGATGGATGCACCGTAATCCTTGGTTATTTTACATAACTCTCAGTGGCATTACAGATAACAATTCTTTGCTTATTTTGAGTCTAAATGATCTAGTTTAGGTTTTTTTATAGATCTTTGGCCTTGTATTCATGTTGAAGTTACTGTCACTATATACTTAGTGCTTTGTGCATCATCAGTGACCATTAAAGCACCCTAGGGTAACGTAGCATGTGGACATTTCATACACACCTGCCATATCCTTGTTAGGGATTAGCTTGGAATAAAACCTCACTTTAGATAAATCAGTTTTTCCCTCACGCTGCAGGCTCATCTTTATTCTCAAATTCAAAACTGTCGACTATCCACTCCAAATGGATACCGGGTAAGCAAAGGAGGGTAGGAGAGCAAGAAGGCTGGTGAAGGGACTAGAGGGAAAGTCCTATGAGGAGAGGCTGAGGGAGCTGGGGTTGTTTAGCCTGGAGAAGAGGATACTCAGGGGGGACCTCATCATTCTCTACAACTACCTGAAGGGAGGGTGTAGTCAGGTGGAGGTCGGGCTCTTCTCCTGGGCAACTAGTGACAGGATGAGAGGGCATGGCCTGAACCTGCATCAGGGAAGGTTTAGGTTGGATCTCAGGAAGCACTTCCTCATGGAGAGGGTCATCAGGCATTGGAATGCACTGCCCAGGGAAGTGGTGGAGTCACAGTCCCTGGAGGTGTTTAAGGAAAGGATGAATGCGGTACTTAGTGCCATGGTCTAGCCAGTGTAATGGTGTTGAGTCATAAGCTGGACTTGATGATCTCAGAGGTCTTTTCCAGCGTCAACGATTCTGTGATTCTGTGATTCTGTGTCTGAGAGCCTCCTTGGTTCCCTGGTCTGTATGGAGATGTGCCTCCAAGTCTAGTCAAGAAGGCTGATGGGGCCACCACCTTTGTGCCATCTGCCTTGATGGCATCTTGCAGTCACACAGAGAAGCTGGTTCAGGACTCCTTGCAGAAAAATTACAGTGTCAGATGAAATGTATAGCCATCCTAAATTTGGACATTTACATAACATGTAATATTAAATGAATACTAATACAAATATGTGTACATATACAAGTAATATTACATATATGCATATATGTATAATTATGTGGATACCAATAGCCCAAGCCACTTAGACTATATAGGCAGCAATACAAGTGCTTGTATGGAAACCAGGCTATCTACCTGCGCTTTATGTTTCAAATACCTTAAGACTGTTAGAAGAGGCTTGGCTTACTTTATAGAGCTTTCCTTGTACAGACAAACCTTTTCACTGCTAGACTAATCTCTGAACATTTTTTTCCTCTTTGCATGGATCAGGTAAACATTCCAGACTGGGCTCATAACCCTGAGCCCTTTTCAACAACGTTGCTTCTAAGCATTTTGAGTTTTTACCCATTTTGTAGTTTGCAACCACTTTTTAAGTGTTGCCTACATTTTCTTTTCTTTCCCATCTCTGATGAAGAAAAAAAATATATAGCTGTCTTGGACACTCAAAACACACACTGGTTTTCTATTAATATGTATAGGGTCTGCTTCTAAGTCAAGAAGGAGTTTATTTGGGCATAAAGGAATGCTTTGATGAGCCATGTCATTTCCCTTGTGGCATTACTTGTAGAATTCAGGAATAATTCAATCTGACATTCATGGGGCATTTCCTGCCTCTCCTTGGAGATATGCATCCTCCCAGTCTCTCAGATCTCCCCCTTCCCGTAAATTGCCTTTCCCCTTCTGGACTCTCTCATGTCACTGCAGGCAGAGCTAGTCTTGGCCTGAATAGGCAAAGCGTTTCCTGGGATTTGAGGCCTAGGAAGCCTGGGCTCCACTTGGATAAGCTGGAGACCAGTGTGAGACAGGCACACATGGGCTGGAGGGGACAATGGCATCTGCCTTAGACTCTGCTTGGGGCCCCCACAGATCTAAGGACAGCAGGGATCAGTCATTATTTTAGCTGCAATCTTTCAGGGATGACCATTGAATTTGTCAATCAGCATCTGTACCAGTGGTTATTTTTGTGGTTCAAACGAAAATAAAATCTCATAATAAAAGGTGGGGAAAAGCCATCCATAAAGTAAATGGCTGTTCTGGCAAATGCCTATTTCCCTTCCTGACATCCCTGATAAATCTGAGCTCCATCTCTGTCAAACAGAAATAATACCCAAGAATGTGACCAAATGATCTTTGGGAAGGAGAAAATACACAAGTGAATATAAGATGTTTCAGGTTTGTGTAAGTAAAATTTCAGAGCCTGTTGTATCTAATAGCTTAAAATCAGGAGCACACAGGTTTCTACATTTCCTCATGATCACTTAAAGGCTGCTTCATTCAGTGTTATTTCATTATTGTTTTATGAGTTTGCTGTATTTTTTACAGATGTTTTTGCATAAGTCTAATAAAGAAAGAAGCCATCCTATCCATCTGCAGACAGTCCCAGCTTGCCAGAAAACTTTTATCTTACCAGCACAAACTGCAATATAAACTCAGTGTAATGTAAGCAGTCGGCGGAAAGAGTATGAACACTGATAAAGCTCTACAACAAATTGATGTGTACTGGGTATCCTCCTTTTCCCTCAGCCTCATAGACAGGCTGTGCTTCTTTTCCTCAGTCTCAGTTTCTTTAAAAGAAGTTCCCAAACTCTATTTAGTCGTGTACCACATCTTTTAGACTTTAAAGGTTCCCAAACTGTATTTAGTCATGTACCACATCTTTTACACTTTAAAGGTTCCCAAACTTTATTTATTTGATGTACCACATCTTTTAGACTTCACAGCCTTGGGCTGTAATATCTTTGACCCAGGAACCCAAGATCATCCTTGGTGGCCTGATTCTACAAACACATGCTAATAATATTATACACAGGGAGTGGGGCTTGTATTTACACAACACTTACACAATTCTGCACGGTGGCTATGGGAAGGCACCTCAATACAAATGAATTCAAAAGTTATTGTAGTGTAGCAAGCTGTTTGGAAGAAAATATAAAGTTAACATATTTTCTGGCACAGTTCTATGGAAACAGGCTGACATATGGGATATGTGAAATTCGTGGACACTGGCTCTTATTTGGAAGGTGAATGGATCAGACTATCTTTGGATATTCTGCAAAAGGAAAAATAAACAGGTTAACCCTATTAAATGAATCAAATGGGTTCAGCTGTTCCATGCTGCATGGACCCTGTGGCTCCCAGGTCTCAGGGCAGACACTTTAATTTGTATATACTACATCATTAGCCACAGGCCATGTAGATGAGGAGACTGGCTCAGAGTCTTTGGAGAAGAGCTGTAGTATAATTAATTTTTGCTCAAAAAGTTGATTTTTCTGTCTGTCAAGGACTACTCTGACATTCCTTTCTTAGCTCCTGTCTGAGCTCTGGAAGCAGAGCTAGCAAAAGAACTTAGGTTCCATCTAAAAGAACTTGAACTAACCAGCCCTATACTAACCTATTTTATTCCAGAAAACCGTTCTGTCCAATTCTTACTTCTTTAGACTGTGATCTCATAACTGTTTCTAGTCATAGAGTTTGTGACTGGGTCAAGGAGATACTCCGACGAGGGGGAAGAATAGTCCTCAGTACAATGTGTAAAAAAGATGTGACATACAGACAGACAGCAACAACTTACACCAAAGGGAGGTACAGAAAATACGCTCAGTCTGCTCTGAGAAATGACCCCTACTATCCTCAAGTCTTATCTATTGAGGAATTAATTATCTGGGAGAAACGTGGCCTGCTAAACAGCAAATGTGAGCAGACTTTAACTGAGGTTCTGTTTGGAGCTCTCTGTCTGGCTTATGAGATGTCTTTTGGCAAGATCCTTACCTCTCTGTGCCTCATTTTATCTGTAGAGTAACCTCATTTGTAAAATGTTTTGAGCTCCAGAAAGTTAAACACACTGCAGAAGAGTTAGCTGTTACAAACTAGCAACTTTGAGCAATTAACTTCCCATTAATGTGGTGTGAAGTAATTTAGGCCAATTTTAGCTTAACTTCTATTGCCCCTGTTTAAAAGCAGCATCCTATATAGTCGTCAACATTAGAATAACGTTAGTGTTCAGAATACTCCTCATATTCTTTTCTCTGAACTTAGGAATGTACAGACAGCCAAATTTCCCACTGAATAGCATATTTGCTTTGATAGTTATTCCATAATTTGTACTTCTGAAATGTTCGACAAATATACAAGCCAGTCATTAGGAAGATCTAAGTTGTACATGTAAGTAATAGCTTAATTGCAAGTTAGAAAACAAGATTCTGTCAAGATTCTAGATTTTCCATAAAATAGGCATATCTGGGAGTAGTATAAATTGTGTCTTAAACTCTCATAAAGCAGATAGCTAGTAAGAAAAGCATTTGTAGAATCATTAACGTGAATCCAGACAAAAAGTTTCTTTATTTGTAGCTTTCACTTTTTCCCTCAGTTTATGCAATATACTGTATTTAATAGCTCTGCTAAAGACGAGTGAAGTCTTGGCTCTACAGCAATAATTGGCAAAATTCCCACTGACTTCAGTGGGGCCAATACTGCTGTTAACTCTTCCGTACAAGGAAAATCCAGATTGCCTAAGAAACTGACCTGCCTCTGTTAAGACCACGATCCAAACTGCTTGAAATTTGAACTGACGCTGTACAATTACTAAGGCTGTTATTCTTGAGAGTTTGCCAAATCCTTAAGACAAAACTAGCAGCATAAATTATCCTCAAACTTTTACCCTAGAGTAAAACAAAGCTTCTCACTTTATAAGTGAAAGCACCTATGGAGACTTACGTCTTCCCATAGTTTCACTGACAGTTTTGCTCTTACAGAAACTAAAAAAAAAATTGTTCTCAGTTTTCTCAGTTTCAGGAAGAAACTCATGTTTCTTAAACGAACACTGATGAAATGTTTTGCCCTCAGGTCCCATATTTCATTATAAATACACTAAAAAATACACTGTTTGGTGAAATATTAGTATCTTATTTTGTGTCTCCTGAAGCTATTATAATTAAGTATGATCTAAATATATGTTTATAGCAGACTGTTCATTACTATGCTTGGTATGTTTCAGCTTGCGTGTTCCCATCGAAATATAAAAGATGACTTTGTGAAAAGAAAAAAACCACAAACCTTTAAAGGACATATGTGCACAAAGTAGAGAGACACACAGACAACAATTCCACAACTTCCATCAAACACTTAGCAATCTATTTCAGTAATCTATGAAGTTTCTACGCTTATTAAGGCACAATGTGCCTTGCTCCTCAGATCTGTGCTGTCTAGCAGCAGCAATACCAAAAGCCAATACTGTTTTATTTGGTTCATTTACTGAAGCCAGGACATTAGTGTCGATCATAACTTGACCTTATCCTGCATTTTCTACTACTTTACAATCATGACTGGTTTCGTTGCAGTATGTTTTATATGATGCACTGTGTGTAACTTAGTTTTGCCCATTCCCAGACCACTACAGAAAAATTGAAAGCCAGGTCATGAACCAGACAGCAAGAAACTCTGGATTCAACATGTACCAGAAAAATCAGAAATGTTGCCATAGTGCAATAAAACTCCTAAAAATCCAGCCATGGAGAGTTCTCTCTAATTATGTACCAAGGATCTTCCATATTTAAAATGCTTTGCTAAACATACTGAATGCAGATACATGTTAATAGTCATTGAATAAATCTCTGTGTCCTCTTGATAAGTCTTTCTAGCTGCTTAGATGCATTTTTCTTTTGAGCTCTGGGAAGTTTTGCAATAGATGTTTTAAAGTACTGTTGTTCTGTTCCTAGTTGAAAGAAATCTGACTTTGCTCTGAACCAGCAAAGATAAGAATAGCTTTAATTTTGCAAGCAACTGCCACTGAAGTAATATTTCTATTGGAGTGCTGTAAGACTTGTTCCCAGGAGATGGTATGTAGTCTGATTTCAATACAGCAAAACACTTCATCAGTTTTTAATAGTTTTATTAACTTCAGTGGGATTACTCACACACCTTAATTTATATATGCTCTTAAATTCTTTACTGAACTGGGTTGTATAAAGTGTCCTAAACAGAAAAGTTTATTCACACTTCTCATTTTCCAAACTATATGTTGGGAACTGTAGTCTTTCACTATTCTTTCTCAAGCGCAATTTAAAAGCTAGCGTTTGCCAGACTTCACCATGGGTCAAAAGAATCTTTTTCACATACATACTACTCATGCCTCCTTCTGTATTTTCTGACAGTTCACAAGATTTCAGGTCCTTTTGACTTAGTGTATTGTTACAGAGATCTATTTCCTTTTTTAGAAAAGACAGGCTTAGTAGAATGTCTGTAAATTCTCTCCAGTTTTGCTGTTCTATTTCTAGTAACAAAATGCATTCTGGGGCTCGTAAAGTTTTCACTGTTAGATTTCTATTCAACTCAGTATTGGGGAAGAAAACATCAATAATAATGACAACATTACTTTTATATGTCTAAAACTGACCTTAGATTTTGAAAAGGTGGAATAGCCTGTTTCTCTGATATTCTGAATTCATTTCTTCTGTGAGGGAAGCAATGACTGTTTTCCTTTTTAAAGAGCTAGCCAGCTTGTCATTGAACTTTTCTTCAAGAATTACTTTCTGGGAGAAGAGACATAAGAGTGTTTGTATCTCAGGAAAGCATATCCCATATTCACTTTAATCAGGAGTCAAGACACAATAGTAGGGACTTTGAGTAGACCACAGGCAAATACACTGTCACATGACCTTGACTATTATTCCTTGTGTTAGCCAAATGAAAGCTCTTCCAGGCATGGTTGTACGTGTACATGTACTCTTTTATTTGATTACATAGACATTAGCTCTATACTGCTTGGGTATCTGGTACTGCGGTATGCCATTTATAAGACAGGCCCCTAGATATTGCGTGGATGTAAACAGCAACTAATAATAGTCATAACTCTATATGTACTTCCAATAAAAACCAAGGGAAATCCCTTTTTGATGGTAGCCTAAAGAATTCCTTTAATCTGTTCTCTCTTCCTGCATTCCGTAGCTTCTCTTTGTGCAATATGCTTAATATTCTCCTTTGTCACCAGTTAAAATACTCAAGCTTTCAGCCATCAAAGTTACCAACAATTTGTCATCAGACTGAGGCCTTTTGAGATGGAAGATTAACTAGAGATCTTTCTTGTTGGAAGGAGAAGTCTCTTCTCAAGACCACAGCCAGGATGGACACAAGACTTAATTATGTGTGTGACTGTGTACAGTCCTCACCATTATGCTAACAGGACAGCAAGGTCAAAAAAATACTTGTCAGAGTTTGTCAGCCTTTATGCTCCTTTCAGCATAGGCATTTTCAAGCTTATTGTGAGTATTCACAGTAATTTCTAATTGTTTTCCCATGGTCTCATGTCCTATATGCCCCTTATATCCAGACATATGATGACAGGGGAACCTCAAAATACGTCTTCCTAAAATTATTTTTTTTTTAACTAATGTAAGTCCTAGAGAAAGCTTCTGTTGTATCTATGAACAACCACCCATAATGCTTTCATTTGAGAATACAGTCAGAGAACAAGTGATTTGTACTTTCCTCCATCTCAGGCTATTGTTTTAATTATTTCATATTCTTTGGGGGTTTTCTATATATTTTTTTCTCTGCTTTGGCTGTTATGGAACCATTGTATTCCATGGTTACTCTTTGCTTTTGTGACACACTGACTAAGAAAGTCACTTTAAAGTTCCTTGGTTCTATTTAGAATAATGCAAAAGGGTTTTGTTTACAATCTCTTTCTTATTAATAGACACAGTCGAGAAACATATACAGCAGCCTGCAGCAATTTTACGATATGCATTATGACTGCAAAAGCTGTATGCCACTGAGAACCAGAAGGCACACATAATGATTTCTGCCTGTCTCTATCTGTCCCGTGTGATGCTGCTCAAAATTTATATTCTTTTTTTTAGAATATGAGAATGTTCAACCAATGTGATCTTGTCTGACTCACATTTTACTCAGTTTGTACTACTTTTGGCTTTGGCATTCCCTTTTACTACCCAGGTTGTATTTGATTTGGAGGTATTTTCGTGGTGTTCCTCTTTACTTCAGACCACTCAGATAAAAGGAATAGCTGATTTCCATTGTACATAGGCCGGTGGAATGAAATTTCCTTTGCAATGTGGGATGGGAGCTGCCACTATAGCACATATAATTACATTTATACAATGAATTGTTTAAGCATTCTTAATTATCACAAGAACAGGATATGTATTTTCTCACACACACACACACACAAATTACTTATATTTACTGAAATCACCACCTTCTCTTTTGACCCTAATATGTATGAAAAACACCCATAATTATTTGCGAAACATCACAAAAAATACCAAGTTGGAGCATGTATTTCTTTGCTTGTTTGTGTATTTATGAATCTAGACATACATTTTTATGCTGGCCTGGTTTTGGTTCAATACATCTCTACCTCCAGCTGAAATGCATGGGAGGTAAATGTTCAGTGTCTCCCAAAATGAAGAATTCTCGTTTAAAAGACCATTTGTACATTCAGCAAGTTAGATGTTTTTGCCTCAGGACTCCTGCGCTCCAGCCATAACTTCAGGGAAAGACTGAACAGAGACGTAGTCTAAAAAGTCATCCATGGCATGAAGAAAAACAGAAGTTGTATTGTAATCAACAATGCAAAGGAAATTTAAATATATATGTCAGGATTCTCAACTGTGTAAATCCTCATGGCTCCACTCATTTCAATGAAACTGTGCCAATTTACAACATAAGAGGATTTCCAACTCTTGGGAAAAAAAGGAGGTGTATATAGAAATATATTTCTATATTTCTATATGTAGGATAGCAAGTTTAGCAGTGTTTCTAGTTCATCTCTGTATTTAAAAAAAGAAAAAACTTTTAGGAAATTCTAGCCAAAGTTTTGAAACTTAGACTTGGAAATACACCAGTTACTGTAAAATCAGACCTTTAACACATCATGGTATAAAGCACTACACTTAGCTGTAATACTTAAAAATATTCTGACACTGCTTGTAAAATCACATCTAGGACTTGGATTTAAAGTTCTTTCTGTTATTACATTTCCCGTCTCCTTTTTTTTATGTTGGGGTTTTTTTTGTATTTTTTTTTCCCAGGGTCAAAACTTCTTAAAGCCTCTGCTTCAAATGAAAGAAAATCTGGTCCCAGATGTCACTAATTGGGAACAGGTTAGCAAAGAGATTTAAACAGAGATGCCTGAAGTTACAATTCATCATGCAGGATCTGACAACAGTCTGTTTCACTAAGCTCTTTCATTTAGTTTGGATGATAATAAGCTTTAACTAGTACCAAACAAAACTCAGAGAATACATTTAAGCGGGAAAATTGCATTAATACAGGTCTTTCTAAATGCTGCTAGTGTTTGCAATATACTATATACCGTATAAACATCTCTTTTCTGTCAATAGGTCTGGCAAAAGCACAGAACAAAAAGTTAACCCATTAATCAAAGTATTTTGTTTCTCATATCAAGCACCTTTGTGACATTTAAAAAGTAAATTTAAATTGAAAGAGTTAAATAGCTTTCAGCAGATCATTAGTTAAAGAACATCTTAAAATTAACTTTCTGTAACAAACAAGATATTTGGAGAGGGAAAGAGGAATAAAGGGAATTGTGGTTAGTTATGATGTAGACTTGGTTTTGCTGCTAGAATCAGCAGGAATTTTGCCATTAATTTCAAGGATAGAAGGATCAAGTAAACTACATTACAGTTGCAATGGAAATGCCTGCCCACAGGGTTAAAATAGGCCATACTTGATTTGAAATCTAGTGTTTTAAAAAATAAAAACATCTAATTACAAATAATCAAGACAGTTTTGTACATTTACAAGCAAGCTTGGTCCAAAGACCACTGAAGTCAACCAACAACTGAAATGTATTGAAACTAGTTGAAATTGCCTGATATAGTTTATTATCTGCTAGTTATTTCTAAGATACTAGCACTTGTGCTCAGTTAAAAATCTTGAACTAGTATTTATAAGGCTTTTTTTCCTACTATAAAATGTAACAATGTAATTGAACATATAAATTCTGGCATGCTCCAAATCACAGTATTTTGTGAGCCGCCTTATTCATTGTCCCATGTCTCATGTTAGTTATTAAGACTGGTTTGTTAATTGTGAGTAAGACAATAACAGTGGATGTCGTCTTTAATTTTCTTTGCTTTGTCTCAGATGACTACATAAGCATCCAGGCAAGACTTAGGTCCACTGAATTCTATGGCAGAATGCTCCTTACTTCCTAGGAAATAGGATCCAGTCCATTGGGCGAGGAAACAGACCAGTATTCGGCACGAGCAATGGCTGGAGCAGCAACTTTGGGTTGTAGAGGGAAGGAAAGGATGATGATAGGAATTGCCGTCTCTGCCTCCATACACCTCCACGTCAGGCTGCGACAGAAGCAGGCACAGTCGGAGACGTTTTCAGCACACGTAACAAACTTGTGCGAAGACTTAAAGCAGATCCTCATCACACAAAACGTTGAGGTGGCAACATCTTTGCAGGAACACGTTTTCCGCTGTCACCTGGAGCAGGCGAGCACCAACATATGCTACTCATCTTCCATCAGACTGTAAAAATACACGTGCACTGTGAGCAAACACTGAATGCGTGACGTACTGCTGTTGGAAGGAATAGCCAGACGTATCCAGCATAACCAGAGGCCGATGTCTTAAAACTGTTAATGCAGGTACCCAAAGGGATAGGAGCAATGCACTGAAGTGTTTGCTCTGCTGCACTGCAATTCTGGGCCTTCCCTTCCAGCTCAGTGACTGTTTGTATCAAGTCTGGAAGTGTCCAACAGGTCCCCCCTGCTTGAGGCACTCCCAGAAGTGCAACATGATTTTACCATGGGCCTTCAATGGATCAGAATGAAAAATGTTAGTTGGAGGCAAAAGGTACAAATGTTGTTTCTGGTTTTATGTCATCTGTGGTGTGCTCAGAGCACTACTGGTGGTTAAGAATTGTACATTAAATTCATTATGGAAATTAAATACAAACACTGAGATTACTATGACAATGAAAATCAACCCGATAGCATTTTTACAATTCAATCTTCTAGAAGTACGAAGAGAAGAAAGAGACTGTAACATCCCAAAGTAATTTAAAAGCAGCCCTTTTTCTTTGTACTTGCTCTGTCTCCAACAGCCAGTTTGGCTTCCCAATAAGGAACAGGAAAAATGAATCTACTATGCAGATCAGAATTATAATTTTCAAACCACATTCAGTTCGTAGTAAAAGATATCCATGCAGACACAGGTCTCAAAGCTGTCCTACAGGGCTAATGCAGCTTCTGCTGTAGACTAAAATTTTCATTGCTCCTAAACTGGCCATTTGCAACTGCTTTAGAATCCGAAATTGAAAAATATTTGCCTACACTAGGCCCTCTGATGCCTTTAACAATTCAAGAGGCAATAGTGGAGCCTTTTTGGCAATTTGCCTGAATCCAAACATGTATCATCTCTTGGCAACACAGAAATTGTTTGGTTATGTCAAAAGTGGCATACATTACTTTAAGAAACAAATCTATGGAGCAAAGGATTTAAACAAAAGTGTAACTTTTAAGTACCTGAGCAATGCTCTTAATCAAATAGGACTCCTCTTTAAAGTGACAAACTCCATTAAGCATCTCTCTGAATGAAGGCCCCAGACACAGGAACTGATGCACTCGATCTTACAATTCAAGTAATCTGCTAGAATACTAAAAATTCTGAATGCCATCGAGCAAACTGGCTAATAGCATTATTTATTCGAGCTAGGGGAGGAGAAAAAAATAACAAAATTACGATCTACACTGCTTGTATTTTTAGACTTCAGTCTTGAATGTACAAATGTTGGTAGCAAAATTGTTAGTGAGTTTTCCATCCTTCATTCAAAACTTCAAAAATACTCTTATTCCAGTGCAACAATTTTGAATTGCTGCACTTTATTATTACTAGATGTGCAGACCAAGAAACAGGCTGTTGTCTGCTACCTCATACTGTTTTATTGCACATCAATCTGACATTAAGAACTACAGTGATGCGCTAACCTTACAGAAAATTATGATTATTTAGGGTTAGTATACACTGCAAGCAACAAACAGTACAAGAAAAAGCCTTAATGTAGTAAGAAAATGCCTAATTTTATCAGAAATTTTATACTAGGTTGCTACATACACTATATATATATATTTAAAACAATATATTCATTTTCTAATCAGTCAGCAGCAGACTTCTTTAGGTGAATTTCAGAGTCTTAGTGTGCTAAATAAAAGACTTGCTTACTGTGAACAAAGTAGGCATATTAATGATGGAGAGTGTCATAGCATCTGGATAGACAGTGAATTTTCACTGAATGGACAGTGAATAAATAGTGATTTCGCTGCTTATCCCTTCACTAGTCACTTTACGCTAATTTAACTATTATTTTCGAAATCCTAAGCCTGCATAAATCTCATGAAGTTGAACAAAAAAAGAGGATTAATTGCTGTAATACACTTAAGCTGAAGGTAATAATGTAAAATACACTCTTCTGAAATCCCTGGAATCCATTAAAGGAAACGTTATGCATTGTAGCTGTGGTGGACTGAATGTTAATCTAATGCATATGCTTTGGGAATGTTCATTCATATACAAATTCTCAGATTAAATATTTGAAAGCATTAATATAATCTTGGACAGCAATATTCTTCTAGATCTTAAACTGTTCAGTTTGAGGTTTTAAGAAATACATGCATTAAGGAACCACATAAAGTTTTGTTGAGTCTTAGCTGAACAAAAAAACACCAGTTGATTCTTCAGAAAATGATGTTCTAAACAGTTATAGGAGCCTCAGTGAATCAGCAAATGCAGAAAGCCCTATTCTGCTTGAATGAACAACAGAATATATTTATGAAACAGTCATGTTTCCTGGCAAATCGTGATTAATATCAGCTTAGTTTTGAACTTTTTGGTTTTTTTCTCTTTTTAGGCTTTGGGAATGAAAATTTAAAACAGAAACATGAGTTTCTACTCCCCCTGTATTGAAACTATGTGTGGCAAGTTAATAGGCATAAAGAATAAGAGAAGAGATAATACCTAATTAAAGAGCAAAAGTCAACATAATTTTAACTGGAATCGTAGCTCTCTAACATTGCCTGTATGTTATTTTATGCCCCAGCTTTCAAGGACAACTACTACAATGAAATATCTAAACCTGACTACAGTTCAGATTTGGAAGCCAGGCTCTCTTGATGTTTTATGAAAATACCAGCTCTAAATTCTTATTTAGATATCTAAATAGCCTAATAACACAGAACACCACATGCCCAGCAATCTCTAACTGGGTGACATTGTTTGCACTTCTTACACTTTCAGTGTGAGTACTCAGCATCTGGGCCTAAGCAGAAGAAATAAGGCTCATATAAGATCAGAAATCCATCTACGGATCCAAACCAGGGGTCCATTTAGCCCGGTATCTTTTTTCTAACAGCAGCCGTAAGTGGACGTTCAGCAAAGAGAGACAGAGAAAACCAGACTTGACCGTCCCTTCAACAGTCCCTCAGCCTGCAATTATATTCAGATCATGCAATTTCCTGAGCTTAATGGAACTTTTCTGTTTAGTAATGTCTGGTGGATTTCTTCTCTAAGTGCTTGTCCACCCTCCCCTAAAATACACATAAATCAGAGCATCTACAGTGTCTTTTGGCAAGCTGTTTCCTGGGTCTGTTACCCTTTGCTTAAAGAATTACCACATTATACTTGTTTTGAAGTTGGCTTAGCCAGCTTCATTTGATGGTCCTTCGTTTTTGTATGAAAAGAGACAGTGAACAGCTGATCTGCATCAACTGTCCCCATGAAAGCCAGGATTCTGTGGATCTGTCATCAGCCCTCTGAATCACCCTTTGCTGAGTTAAAAATGCCTAGCCCGCTAATCCATCCCTTCTATAGAAACTCCATACTTTCATCACCATTTTTTCCTTCTCTGAACACTTTCCAATTTTAATATACTCCTTTCTGAGACTGAGGCATCAGAACTTGCACAGTACTCAAAACGTAGTTGAACTATAAATGTACACAGTGGTGTAATGGCGTGGCATAATGGTGTTCTGTTTTGCTTTCAATCCTGAAAATGCCTAGCAGTTTGGGGGTTTTGACTGTCATTGAATCAATGTTTTATTAAACTAAAGATCATAACCTTTGAATCTTGCTTTTCTTGAGTGGTAACAGCTGGTTCAACTTTACATATGACGCTAAAGTTGTTTTCAACATATCTATCTACAGTACATTTCAACTGCCTTTTAATTGTCCAGTTACTCAGTTTTGTAAGATCTTTATCACAGTCTTCTCCTTTCTATGCTGAATAACCTAGTATCTCCCACAAACTTTTGATCTCAATGTTCACCTCTTCTTCCAAGTTATTTATGAGTATGTAGAATAGAGCAGATTCTCGCACAGACCGCTGCTGAACTTTGCAAAGGACCACAGTCCTTTGTAAAACTGACCTTTTTTACACTAATCTTCCTTGGTCAATATTGTAGTCTACTGTTTAGCTATGCGAAGACTTCCCCTTATGTTTTATGGCTGATTTGTTTTCACAAAAGCTTTCAGAGGGAGACTTCATTAAATGCATTACATATTAGGTTTAGGTTTCCACTAATTTTAACCTTTACTATGAATTTATAACAGAATTTTGCATGGAACAGAGGATAAACATTATAAACACTAACAAATTAGTATTTCCAAACCCAAACAGGTAATGTTTTTACAAATATAGGGGTGATAAGAAAGAAAGGCAGGCAGTGACTTAAGGAGAGTCAGACAATGCATCTGCGCCATAGTTACAGTGGTCCACAGTATAAAGGATGGCACAATACCTTACTCCTCCTGCTAGACTGCTGGGGAGCTAATTATTGTTCAGAAAATCAGAAATTCCTTCTTGCTATCTCGGCACTTCTGAGGAATGCAAACTGACTTAAGGGCTGCACCAGCTGTAAATTTGCAGTGTCACGCACTAATAGCAGCCAAGCTCAGCAAGTAGCTCACCAAAACCAAGCTTAATCCCCCTCGTTTATGTTCAGGCTACCTGGTCTGGAAGGGGGGAAAATGAGCACATTGAACTGTGTCAGACAAGATGGGAAACAGAATTCTTATTAGAGGCCAGACTAAAGCACGTGTGCCAAAATATTCCTTATCAAAATTTAGGACAGAGAAAGACAGTGAGAGATGAGAACATAAATGGAGGACAGGCTAATAGAAAAATTGCAGTGTTCACATAAATTAATTGTCTCATTTGCCATAATAGCTGAGCTGCTTTGCACTGTTTTAGTGTGTACTTTCAGCTTTTTTTCTTTAATAAATAAGTCATTCAATAAAGTTACTATGAAGTAAGTTCAAGAGGTGTACGAGGACAAGCAGCACTAGAGGAACAGCCACAGATTAGTGCCCTGGGTGTGGACAGCAACTTTACATATATAGAACAATTGATTTCAGTTTCTCCTGTTTTGATGAAGACTAGTTTATTACAGATCTGTTGCAAAAATAAACTGATTCACAAGGTTAGGAGTAAAGAACGTGACTTTCTGAACATGTGTTGTTCATGTCTGTTGGTAATAGACAATGGTCACCAATGAAATGTGGAAACCATATGGTAAGCTTCACAAACATTCGGGAAACACTGCTCTGAAAGCTACTTAAAATAGCAAGGAGCATGTTACAATTACAGCATTCTTGCCATAATCTTTGTCAGCGTGGACTAAAGAAGCAGCGACAGCAACAAGATGAAAATCAGAATATTTTAGTAGCAATTGATGGGTCTTTGGCAATAGAAGCTGTGCATGTGAGTGAAGAACATTTTGGCTTTAGTGGCTATAATAATAATAATAGTTACAATTAAACACTATTGCATAGACAAATGTATGGTGTTTTTGTGATTGTTTTGAAGCTTACCATGTACTGTAATCGTTTTTGAGACTGTAATGAGTTGTAGGTTTGATTTGTTTGCAGGGCCTCTCGGAAAAACCCCATCCTCAGCATAAGCACGTCTTTGTCTAAAATAGTAGCAAAACCCAACATCCATTCAACTTCATTCAAATATTTCAAATAGCCAGGACAATGTCTGTTTCCCACTCAATCTGATGTAGAGCAAGCAGACATTCAGTACCACGTAACTTTTTTATACCTTGATTTAAGAACTGGATGTTGGAAAGGAAATCCTTTTCTTTTTAACACTCCTGTGAGCACAAAGCCTAAGCTACAATTCTGCACCTGTACTTACACTTCTAGCTAAACTGATCTGTTAGGAATACTTAGCTGTCCCTCATCAGGAAGGGGGAAGGATTATCCCCAATGAAAGTTTGAGATTCAATTTACCTGCCTCTTCAGCGCAGCATATAATGTAAGATTCAAGAATTTTCCAAACGAGAAGAGTCTTCTTAAGAAGAAACTTCTTAAAGTGAAGAATCCCATTAGAAATTCCTCCTTTCTTTATCCAAACGCTGCAACTCGGAGTACAAATACTGCACCTCAGCATCAGATGAAGACTATTCTCTACACAATAGAAAACTCCATTGGTAAATGACCATGACTTGCCTTACCAGTGAATGGCAAATACGTCCCACTGTGAACTGCTGCTTCTCTGGGTACCCTTGGGTTGTCTTACATCTTGGGGAGCTAATGCAAGGGGACAAGGTGTCAGACTGGTCTGTTGAGCCCACTGGCAAATTTTCAGAGCAATTTTTACCTCAGCAGGTTAAAATTTCCTGCCTGCCACTGATTCTTGCTCTGTGTTACTCCAACTGCATTGACGAAATTTCCGTTTACAGTTACCTCTCTTGCTTGATTTCTAGTTGAGCTTCTATAACCTTGTAGATAAAAGTCTTTCTAGGGCAAACATTAAAGGCTAAAAAAAACAGAAACTGAGACAAAAAGGAGGTTAGATTGTCTAAAATAATTTTTTAAAACTAAACTACATTGCTCTTGTGTTTTCCTAGTGTGCTCACGCTTCTGTCTCTTGTACATTATTTTCACAGCCTGGGCCAAATTCAAGGCACATCAGTGTGGAAAGATTATTAACTTTCATTAAGGCTTGTGACAATAGGTACTTGGATAAAGAATGACCTTGTCTGATCCCAGATCACTGCTTGATTTTTTAGTCTGCAGAAAAGGAGGTTCAGGGGAGACCTTATCGTTCTCTACGACTACCTGAAAGGAGGTTGCAGTGAGGTGAGGGTCGATTTCTTTTCCCTAGTAATGACAGGAGGAGAGGAAATGGCCTCAAGTTGCACCAGGGGAGGTTTAGGTTGGATATTAGGAAGAACTTCTTCACTTAAGGGGTTGTCAAGCATTGGAACAGGCTGCCCAGGGAGGTAGTTGAGTCACCATCCCTGCAGGTATTTAAAACAGGTGATGTCATGCTTAGGGACATGGCTTAGCAGCTGACTTAGCTCAGTGGGTTGAGCGTGGTGCTTGAAACACCAAGGTCGTGGGTTCGATTCCCGTTCGGTTCTCACGTGTGTTGCCTGACCTAGTTGAGAGGTGGCATCCCTGCTCACAACAGGGAGGTTGGATTAAAATGATCTCTGAGGTCCCTTCCAGCCCAGGCCATTTTATGATTCTATGACTTGGTAGGGCCGAGTCAACATTTGGATTCGATGATCTTTTCCAACCAAAACTATTCTATCATTCAATGACTTAATTAGATGCTAGTGAATTATTACATGAGAGATGGCAGGTGAGTGAAAGAACCTACAAATTTCTCAACCTTGCGCAAAACTAAAGTTACAGTTAGAACTTCTTAGACTCCAAATACACATGAAGCAAGCATCATTAGCTGTTATTTTGCACATAATTTTACAAAATATATTACTGATAAATTAGTAACTGGCATAGTGATCATATGTTTTTACCTCAAAGAGTCCCAGAAACAAAAGATATCCACAGATTGCTTGACTTCTGTTTTATATGAGGAAGATTGCACTGCAGATGATAAAGAGATTTTGTACTGTGCTGCCGGAAAATTTATTAATTCCTGTTCACTGGGAGTGAGTCTGTGAATTAGAATGTGACACTGGCAAATATACATTTTTGTAGGTAGCAAGCCTACTGTAACAACTAAAAATAAGCAATCAGTTCTTGGAGTCTGTCATTAAGTAAGAAAACCCATGTCATTTGAAAAGATGGAAGATGGAAATGTTTTATAATTTTTTTTCGCCTGCAATTTTAAGCGGCAAGTTGTGCGGCACCTATACAACTCCATGGCTGCCTCAAATTACGAGGGATATGTTTCTCATGCTCTTGAGAAGGCGGGAATCCAGTGAGTCATATTTGCTCTTCATATTCCAAAACAACCTGGAATATTCTACCCCAGCTGAGAGAAGGCAACATCTCACAGCAGCAGAGGACAAAGAACCCCATTCCCTGCCTCCCAAACGACGGTAACTTTCCTTCCAGGTATGTTTCAGCTGCAGTGTATTGGTATTATTTATGCAGCTTGGAGTGATTTTTCCTATTTAGATGAAAGAAAAAAAATGGTTCTGTTTCCCTGCAACTACCAAGAATGTATAACTTCTGAGTCTTTGAAAAACCTACACTTCCTATACGGGTGGATTTGTTATGAAGGCAGAATGATTATCTGCAAAACTACTGAATACATTTTCAAAACACTACTGAGTATGTTTTGGAACACTAAACTCTTCCCAGAAGGAATTAAAACTTCTTGGATTTGCAAAGAATTTTACTATATGAGAGTTTTTTGTTCTTAATGGATAGCTGTTACTTCTGTTACAGTATTTATTTGACCTTTTTGTTTGTTTGTTTGCCTTTTTTATTTTTCAGTTTTACTTAATTGTTTCCTCCTCCTTTTTTTTTTGTTATTTTATGTTTTTCCTTTCTCTTTTCTCTGTCCAAGACCTTCTGAGACTAACATGAAAGGAAAAATGAAAGCAATGAGAAACCAGTCTGTGGAAATCAACAACCCATTTTGCTTGTAGGATCTAGAGGCTGCGCTTTACAATGGTACGGTATGTAGCTGACATGCACGTATTCATTCTTTGTTCCATTGAATGTCACAATAATACTGAGATGAAAAGATGGTTAGATGCATAGGTGAACATTTCAAATAAATAAATAAATAATCTTCTTCATATATCTGCCATTTCCTTTCTGCTCCAATCTTCCACTTTTTTTTTTTTTCTTTTCTTCTCATCAGTTTTCCCGGACAGTAGGTAAATACTAAGGTTAAACTAAAATATCAACACTTACACTTGGTTCCTCGTGGGTTCTTCCTGTCATTATTTCAAGCAGATGTTTAAAAAGATACAAGCTCCAATTAAAGTGTTTCCCGTGGCTGAAAAAAAAAAATACGATTTTTTTTTCCCTTCTATGTATTTTTTTTTTGCTTTTCTTCAATTAGACATTTAATGAATCCTCTGTTACCCATATTCAGACTTAGGGAACTTCTCACTGAGACCTCTCCTATTCAGTTAAATGTGAATGAAACTGGCAAATGACTTACTAGGGAGCCATCCAGATAAAATGAGGCACAGAATAGCTGTATACACTTTTCCCCAAAAGGTGAGATTATCATACTGTCCGTTTGGTTGCACCCAACAATTACGAAGAATAAAGCTGCCCCCTTGTTCTTTTTCTCAGTCCTTATCAGGTCCCAAGTAGAGAGAACAATGAGTAAAGTCATTTGCCTCCTTTCACCCTGACAACTAGCAGGTAGAGGAAAACGGAAGGTCAGTGAAGAAAATCAAGGACCATATTAGCTTTTTTGCTTTGGAAACTTTACAAGATTTTCAGTGTGACATACTGAACATCTTTTTATAAAGATAGCTCTGAATGCTACTCTAAACAGAATTCTTCATCTAAACACCAGTACATGTATGCCCTACTTTTTTTTAGAGAAATGATATCATGGAATCACAGAAAGGTTATGGTTGAGAGGGACCTCTGGAGACCATCTGGAGACTCCCTAATCAAAGTAGGGCCACTTAGAGCTGGTTGCTCAGGACTATGTCTAGATGGTTTTTTAATTATCTCAAAGGATGGAGGCTCAAAAACTGCTCTGGGCAACCTTATTCCAGTCATCTTCATGGGAATGACTTTCATCCCAAGTACAAAAGAACAGCCCCATGCAAAAATAGCACTATGCACAGTTTTAGAATGAAATACAAATGTTTAGGTAAAATCAGGAAAAATAAAACTGAAAATTCATGTTGGCAGTCAAGTAAATCATCACAAGAATACACTGTTCATTCTACTTCATGTCGATTTGTATATCTGTATCGACATTTAGGGATACTATTGCCAGCTAAAAACCTTCAGTCCTTGTTTATTCTCTGAAGAATGAAGATAACTGTATATATTCACACTGAATATCATCATATCTTTTAATAAAATTTTAAGTGCTCATGAGAAAAGAACCGATACCAAAGGCACGAAGATTCCACTATTGACTTTAATGATTTTGGATGTGGACATTAACCACTTTGAACCAAAACTCACGATGTCTTTTCAACGTATATCTTCTTCAAGATTCCAGAAAAGAAAGTCATCAGCTTACTCAGATCAGTAAACTTGCATATTGATCCATCATAGTAACTATTATACATATTATACATATTTTTTCTCAAACTTTCAAGAAAATACAGCTAAAACTTAGACACACAGCTATACTTTCCATGCAAAGTAAGAATAAAAAAGACTTCTATGGTATCTAATTCGTGCACAACTGACTTGGGGCCTGAGGCTTCAGCATTTGAATCTTCTCCTCTTGCACATAGTCCTAATTCAGATCACAGTATGACAGTGCTATTTAGACAGATGATCAGAATCTGATTATTCTGTGCATCTAGGACCTCACGTTTTAGCATGTTAGAACTATTACCATGGCTCCATTTTAAAGATAAACAACAATTACTAGACACAACAACAGCTTTTGTTTGCATAAATGTTTTTTACTGAATCTGAGCAGCATTTGAAAACCATACATTCTTTATTTAATGTTACTTGCCAAGAATGAGAACAGCACTTGGGCTGCAAGCTCAGTGACATCATTGCTGAAGAATGAAATGATTTTCCCATCTACTTAAAAAACCTGGATGCTGTACAATGTTTAGAAAAGGTAATCTCCATTGTCTGCTCCTAGTACGTACATTTGTAATAATTTACTTTTCCTAGTGTATACACCTCTTCTATTTTTAAAAAGGTCAAACAAAGATAAGGCTCATAATTTGTTTTTCTCCTATGCATCACAGAAAAAAAAAAAGGAAAAACAGAACTAGCGTTGAAAAGCTGCTATTTACAGGAAAATATAAGAACATGAACCATCTATTGGATAGACCGGTTTTCCACCTACTATAATATCCTGCCTTTGACAGTAACTTACACTATTTGTTTCAGAAGAAAGTAACAGAAAGACATAACAGACACCTTCCAAAGAACCTGCCCATAGTTGTATTATCTTTCTACCATTGAATGATCAGCTTCTCAGCCAGTAACGCACTTAAGAGCACACCATCTTTAAGCATGAATAGTTCCACTGCTTTGAATGAAACCAAGCGTGTTCTTAACATGCTTTAGTGATTTATCAGATGGTGGTCTTAATAATTGGCTTAAGCTCTGGAGCATGACTGTTTACATAATAGTTTTCACACCATGCCCAAAGTACTTCAATAGTTTCTCATTAACCATATAAAGGAATTATTTTAGATTTTATTAAACCGTCTCAAAGACTCTATTTCCTTCCATTATGTGTTGCTTTCAAGCATTTCATTCTACAATTTTAAGCATATTGCCTTCCATTTTCATTGCCTTTTATCTTACCAGAGAATAAATAAGATGAGCCATTCACTTCGTCTATGTTCTCAGATACACTAATTGCAGAAAGCTTGAGTGACTGGAGACACCTGAGCTAGCCCAAAATCAGCCTAATTTAGATTGCAGTTTGGTATGAATGTAACTGCTCTACTTGGCTGTGTTTCAGCAGCAGTCAGTGTTACGCCATGGCACAGAAGGCAGTTAAGTAAGTTTCTGCAAACCTGAGAACTGCAGAACAGTGCGAATAATATGAGATGTGTCATGGCTTGATGTACATGTGTATTAGCGGAGATATTCATGCCTAACCAGTTGCCCAATACAACTTGGCATCCACTGTACTAACCAATTTATCTTATGCATTTTTATATCTTTCTGTGGTGACATAAAATCTTTAGTATATTTATCTTGTTCTGGTCCGTTCTGCTTTATCTGTTTCTACAATTTGATGCAATTGTTTAATATTATGATTTAACTGTAGTGCTCTGAAATACCCTCTTCAAGTTTGAAGTGAGCATTCAAAGTAGGAGTAGATCTAATCTAAGTATTTGTTTATATTATCTGCTACAGCATTATTCTTATTTTGCAGACTGCAATTAAAGTGGAGAAAGCTTAAAGAATGCTCTTGTGGTCAGACATAAAATGTGTGGCAGACCAAAGATATGCAATCATGGTCTCCACTGTTCTAAACTATTGCACAAACTATATTTTTCTGAGATTCAAACTTCCCCCCCGCCCCCCTAACCCTTTCTCATCTCCAGAATTATTCTCTCTACTTCAGAACTTTTTGACAGAGGACAATCAGAGCCAAGTAGAAGGTATTGGATCATATTCTACTGAGTTACATAATTTCTTAATCTGTTTGCGTTTGGGGGCAGTGTCAAACGGGCGATAAGCTTCCCCCTACCTGTCTGCTCTTGCCTCAGCTCTCTTTCTTCAGTGGCTACAACTTCTACTTGATAGGTGTCACTATTATTTGTAGCATGCATTGGCTTTCAGTAGGTTTAACCTATTATCATGCTGTTCACTGACTATCAGCAAAAAATGTTCTATGTAGTTACTGTTATACAAAAGTGTTTCCTAAAGTGTCCTATGTTTTCAGAGACCTGGGCTGGAGAAGGTATGGTATGTGTGCTATGTCCAGAGACCACCATGCTGTTCTTGTTTCCTATGCAAATAAGACTTGCAGGGTCACAGTGCCCACGTTGCCTATCTTGCATTCCTGCTCTCTCTTCACAGCAACACACTGAGTCTCTTGCCAGTTTCAACCAAAACAGAAGATGCTGCATTCCAGACTTAATATTACAAGGGCTTTTGTCTTCAGTGAGGATGCAAAGCCCTTTGATTTCTCAAGGTATACAATTCAAAACTTCAGTTTTATCAGGAAGAGAGGAAAGAAAATTGCAAGTCAGGAGAACATTGCTGCAAGATCCTCTCTTTTTCTATACTATTCACTTTTTGCGCTTAATTTATTCCAGCATGGAATGTATCTTGAAATACACGCCCATTTAGTAGCCTGTGCAAACATAGATGATTTACCTAACTAGCATGAAATCTGTTTTCCCTCATCTAAGACAAACCTTGCCACTAATCCTTATATCAGTGAAATTCTATCCCGTCATCTTACAAAAAAATACTTATCTTCTATATGAGATGCTAACAATGGCTTATCATCCTAGTACTGGGTGGCAAGTAGGAATGGCAAAAAAATGCTACTTTGTTAATTCCACATCATGTGTTGATATTTTTTGGGAAACACAAATCCTTTATCTACATTTTTCATGATCTCATGTAATTTTGCTAAATAAAAATGTGCAGTAAGCAAACACTTTTAAAATGAGAACAAAGTGTTCTTCAGCTTTTAAAATTAAAGCATGTATTATGTAACGAAGTTTTTCATATAACAACCTTAGAGCTTATGGTAATTTTAGAGATTTTTCATTTACTCGTCATTTCAATCTGTTTAAAAAGATTTTTGCTTTTTTACTGTACTGCCATTTGTTAATTGCTCAGATCTGTCTCCTATTCTTTCCACATCTTAGAATGTAACATAGGTCTGGAAAGAAAAGAATTTACAACCTTTTCCCTCTGTTTGTGTCTTTAAATCATCAGGTTTCCTTCCTTCATTTGATATGGACAATCTAAAGACGCTCCAGTAATGTCATCTCCTTACGGTTTATATAAAATACACCTACTGAAGTACTGATGGAGAGCTTATTGGGGATGGGGGCAGAACAAAACAAAACACAACAGGGAGAGAAAATGAAATTTTCGGTCCACTCAGGGGTTAGGTTTTCACATATTATATACCTTTTAAACATACACAGATCCACACCACCACAGCTCACTTGTTTGAACCATACATGACTAATGCTCTCAATTTTGTAAGAACTGTTATACCTCCTACTAAGGTCTCAAAACCAGAAAAGCGAAGAGCCTTTAGACCTTGACTTAATGCAGTCCATTGAAGAAACAAGCCATTTCCCAGCTCTACACCAGCTGTGTAACACTTGGCTAGCCATGGCAGAATCTCTCATTCTTCAGTCATTTAACCTTTAAATGAAAAACATTTTGTTTGTATAAAAAAAGCTTATGATCTCTGTCAGAATGAACTCTGTTGCTGGCCATCCTTCCGGAAGCCCAGTATTTGTTTTTAATATTTTTTTTTAAAGTCAGCAGGAGCTAAACAGATGGCTCTGAAAATTGCAGATGGCTCTGAAAATTGCACTTTCACTTATGTATATGTACCTACACTTACACACTCATATATACAGTAGTAGGCTAAAACATTTATGGACTGCAACTTCCCTTACCCTTAGTCTAGACTTGGAACTCAGATCTCTGAACTCAGATAACTGTATCTGGAGTTAGTCAACTCAGATAACTACAGACACAGCGAGACCTGAATCTCACAGGAATTCACAACTCCAACTTTTCGTTGCCTCAGACTGACAGTTACCCCAGGAGGAGCACGAACGTAGGAAATGACAGTGGATTCATCCACCTGTGATATGAGAGACAGCATTTCCCAGCTAGATGCTTTGCTGGAGACCGCTCAGTAGCAAATGGGTAAAATAATCAAGAATTCCGGTTACTGTGTGTCTACACAGTTTTGTTTTGACTCAGTTTTCTCATCTACTACACCATTAAGCTCTTGATCAGTTTTACTGTTTTCTCATCTATCCTTTCACCAATTTCTGCACTCATCCTGATTCCAGAGAAGTGTCATAGGTTTCAAGCATTTTAACCAATTTTCATGACATCTGTGTTCTAATATCATTTCATTGCCAGTGACAGCATTAAACCAGCAACAAATATTTTAATATTGCCAATGAAATTTTTGGTTTTAAATTGGTGATATCTTTATGTAGCTGGCTGTTTCTTTTTGTCATTTTTTCCTGTATATATAATATTTTCCAATCCTTGCTTCCTTCCTAGCATTTCCAACTAAGGGAGTGGTATGAATTAACTCTTAAATTGTATTGATGGAAAAAGATAATGGAAAATTTGATAAAGCTCAAAGCTAAATAATTTTCATTTTTATATGCCATATCATAAATAGACAGTTGGTACTTGCGGTACTCTTTATTTTAACATATTTCAAACACCATCACTGTAATAGCAAATACTGTGTAAAGAAAGCCAGAGCACATATTGGAGTGCTGTTTTGTTTCAAGTTAGTGTGATGATGATCTATGCGGGTCCTCAATATTTCCACTCTTGCATTATTGCAAAATGGCATGATTAGATCAGATCACAAAAGAATTACTCACCCTTATCCATCTTTTCTAAGGATAGAAAGACGGGAGGCTATCTGGTTTTGGACCTTAGCAGGAGTATTTTTTGCTGCGTTAACAGCAATTGTGCAATTTCTACTATGACGTCCAGTGGCTGCTGTTTATTTTCTGTGGTTTCTTCAACAGACAAGATTTTTGTGGTTTCTTCTGTGAAGAATTAGGATTGCTAACAAGAAGTCACAGGAATTAGATTTCTCAGGGTCAGAGATCACTATAATTTTGCTAAGTAGCACTATATTTCTGCGTTAGAGCATCAGTAGTAAAAAAAACCAAAAAAATCTAACAGCCATGTCCTCCTCTCCTGACTGCCAAATACTTATTGCAAATACCTTACTCTCTATACATCAGTGATGTATCTAGCACATATTTCTCTAGAGATGGGACAAATATATGTTCATATGGCATTCACTTTTGATGACTAGTATCCTGTAAATATTTGATCAATTCTCCTGGCTGGTACTTAGTCAAGAAGAATTATGGCTTTAAACTGCAGTAAGGAGTACCTTTCTGAAGCTGGCGGCATAAAACGCAGGTGGTACATAAGAGCAGTAAGGCATCTCACTGTGCAGTGCAGTTCCAATTAATAATTCTTTTAATAAATCTAGAAGTGGGCAATATATTTGAAAAAGTACATAAACCAACCAGTATGCTAAAGCCCTAAAAAAGTATTCTAATATTCATGCAAAAATAGGCACTGATATGTATCTGTAGCAACAGAAACTTAGAGAACAGTAGCGATAATCCATTTAATAGTTATCTAAAAAATAATAAGCTAAGCCAACCTTTAAATAAATCAGATAAAACTCTGCTTCCAAAAGCAACAGTATCTAACCTGAGTAAATGATCATCTGAAGTACTCCTCATACTCCCAGTACACCATCAGCCTTTAACTGAGTAGAATGTCTGCTAGATATTAAACTCTTCCTGGCGCCGTGTGCTGTCATCTGAAAAGCATTCCACTTCATTAATAACTGCAACGTGGTATGACAGAAATCACACGTACAATTTACTGGAAGCGACTTAACATTTTAAGTTTCTCCTAATCCATACAGAGTATTTCTTTGCTTCAAGAATTTGAAGTTTTGTTTTATTACAGGCCTGGAATGAACACAGTATTCTCAGGAAATAAATGTGGAGGCATATGAAAAGCAAATAACGACCATACAATTACAGTAGGAAAACCAGAACTGACCTGGCTTTCTCCCTTACATGCTTTTATTTGTTTACTAGCATTGCTAAAGTAACATTAGGTAAGAAGAAAATACTAATACCATTCCACTAATACCTGCAAATAAAACTTAACTTTGCCCTTGCAGCAGGAAAACCGGGAAATATCAGTGAAATAAAGCTTATATATTCAGAAAATGTTTTATTCCCATTCAGACACTATTTTTTTTTCAGTTTTAAAGTCTGTATGCCCCTTTGTCTATTAATAGTTTTCTTCATCGGTTTGTAAATTAAATTTGTGATTATGTAACTTATCTGTCTAAATTGCCAAGTTCTGAGGTTAAAGTCCACTGAATTGAATTTGATGTGAAACACTCTCTTTGGTTTAACACCAGTAGATAAAAAGTAGTTCTGAGAAAGTGTTCTAAAAATTCATTTGCAAAGAGAAATACCAAGACCCTCAAAGAAATATGAAGCACAGTAGAAAAAGAGAATTATTATTTATTCTCCTTCTATAATCAAATTACATATTTGAAATTATTAGGTTTACAAGAGCAGAAATCTCTTTAGTATTACCAGGTCATCTCCATGACTTGCTTATGCAACTTGCCAAAATAACAGCAGCAATTTGCCAAGTGAGCTCCTTCAAATCCGTGTTAGTTATACCAACTTTACACATAAAGATTTGCACTCTTACAGTAGACATTTCTTCTATTTGTAGAGAATTTAATGACTTGTCGTGGTATAAATAGAATTGTCTTCAATCAAATAGAAAAGACAGTACCATAATAGGCGTAATTCTGATTTTTTCAATTCAGAAGTTAGTTTTACTCAAGTCAATAGATGAAAAAATTTAGTAGAGGGTCAACTTCGGCCAAAATAACACTAAGAAATTATAAAGTCTGTTTACTCCTTTTGGATTTATGATGTTCTCTTGGGGTTTTTTTAACTGAAAATTTGCTTTGTTTCTCAGCATGTTTTGATTAAGTTGGAGATACGTTTTAAACATCTTTCTTCTACCATGCAAACAACCTAACTTTAACAGAAGTATTTTTAATAAGAAAAGTATTTTAATATCTGCAAGACTCTCATTAGGCTTTTCTGAGTTTTCTAAGTTGGAGAAAGAGATGGCATTACATTAGAACTTTGTAACTTAGCTATCTCTTCCTGTAAAATAGCAAATAAACCAGCAGACTTATTTTTCTTTGAACTTCTAATTAACTGATAAAACTGAAAAATTCATACATTCTTGGAAGAAAATAAACTGCCCACTGGTATGAGGTAAGAGGGTTTTTTTAGCTTGTTTCATTTATTTTGTCTCTCTCGCTTATATAGTAAAATAAACCCAGTGGAAATATTTTTTAAAACATGACTTTTTCAATTAATTTGCTAGAGATTATGAAAATTCCTAGTAAGGTAAGTAACTACTAAAATAAAAGCAAAATTAAACATTCTCGGGACTTGAGAGAGAACAAAACTTCCCCAAGTATCATCAGGCAACAAAGTTAACTTTTTCCAGGATGCCATTTTACTTCCAATGGATGGCATTAGAAGACGGTGGGGGGAAAACCCACAAAAACCCCACAAAACAACCATCAAACTCTGGCAAGTTAAACATAAAACATTAAAAAAAAAAAAGACGAAAAAAATAATTTAAGGATCTCTGAAGTAAAGGTATAAAATTTGCATTAATTTCTGAATACCTTAGTAGCAGGTCATCTGAAAAAGAAGACTATAGGAGCTAAAATTTAAAAGAGCAGCAGTCAGAAGAAATAAGTTAACTGCAAACAGATTTAAGAGATTTTTTGCGTGTTCACAGTGCGGGAGAGTAGGGATATTTCCAAGGCAGAATCCTTTATTATGTGGATCGTATTGGTAGATGTCTCAAGCAGTTGTGTTGATTACAGACGTTAAACAGCATTAACGAAAGGGGCAGTAACAGGTTGCCACGAATGAATTAGCTGCTTTGAAACGACATAAGTAAGTCCCACAAACCCATGTCCTAGGTAAAATGCTACTCGAGATACTGGAAAAGGTTCTAAATATTGTGATCGTACATGGATCATATTAACATACCCAGGTAATAAAAAGATGGTGAGAAGAGCTGCATGAGAACTTTGTGATACTGAGTGATGGGGAGACAATATAGTAGGTGAAGCTTGATACAAAAAAATACCCCAAAGTGATGCATACAAAGAAAAAACAACCCAAAACTCCACAATCCTAATTTTACATGTATTTTAGTGGCCCTGAATTAACTGATAGCACTGAGGAAAGAGATCTGCAAGTTATATTATATGAAAATAGATCTCAGTGCCCAATAGTCAAGAAAACAAAATAGATGTTGGGATTACATGGAAATATATGCACAATGAAAAAATATGGAATAAACCAGAAAATATCATTATTAAAAAATCCTTTCATCCCCTCATGTCAAACAGATTACATAGTAAAAAACTGTAAAGTACAGAAATAGATTTCTCAATCCTTGTTACATATGTGACAGTTTTTTAACAAGAAAAAACTGAACCAACTAAGGATTCTTCAGCCTAGACAAAGGAAAGATTGAACAGTGATGTGACAGAGGTCTAAAAAAATGTAAAGAATACAGGAGATGGCTGTTCACCTTTTAAAAAATATTTTCATAAAAAGATTGACAAGAACCAAACGAAGCTTGAAGACGTCAGGTTCAAAAGCAAACACCAAAAAAAAGGTACAGTGTCTGCAATATTATATCCTGGATGCTAAATTTATGTGGATTCAAAAAGGGTAAAACTTTTCTATCCAGTTACTAACTGCAATAACCACCACCTATAGCTCTGAAAGTCCCTGGGACATTTTGCTGGAAATGAATCCCGATCTCCATCAAAGAGAAGAAAATTACTTGGCTGGATACATATTATCACATTTCTTACCCTTTCTTTAGGGAAAGGAATGGAAGAAGGGTAATCATACACAGAATTTTCGACTCATTTGCTCACACCAATTACTACCATTTCAAAGACTTAACTATGCACTTCACATAATGTGACGGTGAGATACACTAAAACATACATCACATTTACATAACGCTCTAATGAAACACAAGAAAATAGTTATACCAATTCGATTTAAACATTAAAGACCTACAAAGAGATCCAAAACCAGGTTGCCATGAAAATCCTTTACTCTAAGAACTTCCTTGAGTCAGACCTTTGCTCTAGATTTGGGATAGAAAAAAATTCCACACAGCAGAGAGCAAGGTCACTTAACATACCTTTGACAGCTTAGACAGCAGCCAGGGTAATACTGAATTTTCTTCCCCTGAAAGTAACCACCGTTATCCTGCTCAAGAGCATCATGGACTTGCGTTTTTCAAAGGTGCATGTAAACTCTATCGATACCGTTTTCATTCTTCATCCCTTTACCTGCCTGTTTACGTTCATCTGTAGATGCAATCTCTTTTTCTGTTACGTGAATCTTTCCTCAAGCAAAACTAAAAGCAAATACAATCATATGAGTGAAATTATATTCTGAGGTATAAGCAGTGACCTGCTTGTGAAAGTTACTACTTGCATTTTCAGTATGGAAATAGCAGTACTGAGATTTACTATGCAATGTTTAATATGTTGTTATAGAAGTATAAACTGAAAATTAAAAACAAGTAGGTGGTGTTAAAAGTATGTCCTGGATGTAGCTCAGGAAGTGTACAGCAACATTAGATTAAAGTAGATAAAAGAATGAGTAGAACAAGCACAGAATAATTGTTAGGGAAATTTTGCTGTCATTAACATCCGTGAATTTAATAGTATTAGAATACTGGAGTATTTTTTAATGGTCTCTATAAAAAGATCAATCTCAAGCTAGTCTCTCTTCAGAGAAGGAAACAGAAGTTCACCTATAACATCATATACAACATTCAAAGAAATTTAGCTTAATATGAAAATGCCTCCAATATGAACTTATTTACTCTTCAATAGTCCTTCTAGGAATATGTGAAAAGCTTTTGTACATACATTATAGGAAATTATTTAAAATATTAGTGCAAAAATCCCAAGACAAAGTAGAATACTGGATTCAGTTCAGCTACTGTAACTTCTTTTTTAAAACTTTAAATGCATATTTTTTTTCTGAGATTATGAATCCAAGTATCAGTATTGTTGAAAACTGTGATACAAGTAAGACTTAAAAAATAAATTTAAACACGACAGGTACTGATCATAATTTTCCTCCTTGCAATCAGATCCTAGCATGTACCCAAAATACTTCAGTGATGCTCCATTAAAACCATTTAACACATGGGCAATTTTGTACTACCTGCATCTAATTAATTAGGCCTAATTGTAAGGACAGTAATAGGAACTGATTGGTGTTAAGAATTTCTTATGCAGTACTCGCAGTTGGGGTTTTTTTAAACGGAAAAAATATATAATTTTTTTATAAAGAGTTAGTTGCTCGGTCTGAAAACATAGCTTGTTGGTATAAAATATCAAAAAACCCTCCTAATTAGACCTTTTTCACTTTAAGCGTGTTCTCTACAACTTTATTGTGCTGCTTTTGTAACATCTAAAATGTTGGGGTTTGTATTCTGAAACAACAGGTAGAATGTAGCATGGTTGTTCTTGCAAATATGATTTGATGATGCTGAAAGTTTTTCAGGGAATTTAGTGATGACTGATCCTACCAAGTTATTGAACTGTCACGAGTCTTCTTATTTTAATTTTTATCTAAAGGCATATTTGCAGTATAACTGAGAAGCCTGTATCTTCTGTAACTTCATAGAAAAAGTTTCCAAGCAAGTGAGTAGGTAAATACAAAAAGGCTTTAATCACAGAACCACAGAATGTTCGGGGTTGGAAAGGACCTCTGGGATCATCTAGTCCAACCTCCCTGCCAGAGCAAGTTCACCTAAAGCAGGTAATCACTTATTCAAATGTCATCTGACCAAGACCAGCATATTTTAGTTAAAATGTAGAGCTGTCATAAAGTCTGTAAACACCTACTCACATGAGCTGGACAAATGAAGACAACTTCATGAACTTTTCAACACTTTCTTTATTCATTTTTCTGTCAGGAAACTAAAACTTTAGTTTAAAAATAAAAATACTCAGAGCCTGAAATATTCAAGACAGAACAAAACCAACTTTAGTTAAATGAAAACTACTACAGATAGCTTAGCGTTTCATCCTCCCACCCTATGGGATGGTCTTTCTAAAACAAGTACCTGTACTCCTGAAACTGTCAATTTAATATGGTACGTGGTAATACTACAAAGACATCCAGCTGTGTGTGAAATTCAGTCTGACAAATACATGGATCTCCAAACACTATCACATTAGCATCTTCTTAATATCATTCCCTTCTTACTTCTTTGCAGTCCAGCTCGTCATTAATGGTGCAAGTGTGATCACCTCTCAGCTTTATCTTCCAACGTTTCTGGATATTCTTCTGTATTCTTCATTGAGTTTCTTCCCCCTCTCCATCTAGAAGGTTTAACATGATGGTCTTTCCCAAACTCCTGTTGTTATTACCTTGTTCAAAATGGTAATCAGCTGCATCAGCCTGATCCCACAGGGCCACTATTTCAGCTGAGCAAACAGACCTGTTTGAAAAGAGTCCCCTTTCAAGGAATGCAAACAGACCTGTTTGAACAGTCCCCTTTCACGGAATTCTTCCTTCAAACATCTCAAAATCCTCCTAATAATATCCATCTTGAGAACTATGCATTCTTCATTACTTTCACAAAGATAAGAATAACTCATCAGATCTTACCTCAGCTTCAGTTTCTTTAAACATCTTTCTTACTTCGCTTGTTTCACCAGAATTCAAAGCTATCACTTATCCTGATACAAAGAACAATCAGTGCACTCCACACCAATATCATCCTCAAGTCTTCTAACCCTTTTCCTTGTCCTCTATATGTCAGCTCTTTCCCTTCTGGATTTAATTTTCCAGTTATCTCCATCATCCATTTCTCTTGTGCAGTTAGTTTCTTACATTGCTTCTCCACATGTTCTTCCCATGTGTTTCACTTGCCCATTTTCCAATGGCTATTCCATTGCTAAGTCAATTCTGTAACTATAAAGACAGGAAACCGTTTCCCTGAATTACCTGGCAAGCTGAAACTTTTCTCCTTGATTTTGTTGGTGCATGCTTGCTTCTTCCCACATCTTCCATCACATCTGTAAACTCTCCCTACACTCCTCTTTAGAAGCAGACTGCCCTTGAATTTTCTGCATTTTTTCTAATGAGTGATGGTAGATGGAGGAATACTTGCCCTCATATTTTTCCCCACTTACTATAACACACATTCCATTTCTGTGTCATTCCTCATTGATCACCTCAGTAACTACTAAAATCTTCTTATTCCTACTATTCAGGAAATGAAAGCAGTATCTCTGACCAGCTTGTCCATTTCTTCCTCTTTACTTACTTTTGAGCCTGAGTGCTTTTTTTTTCTTAAAAAAACCCCCAAAAACACAACAAACCAACCCACACCACAAAAAAACAACCAACCAACTCCAAGCCAAACCACCACCAAACTCACCTGAAACTTTCTGCTTAGGTTATCTTTATTTCCTCCCACAGAATGTGCTAAGTGTGCATCACTTGTGATCTATGTCAGGCAGCAGCCCTTCTGACCAAGCTGCATAAAGTCGTATTATATTTTAAATTGTAATTCCTTTTCAAAAATTGATTTCTAAAGACATGGATAATGTAAATATTACAGTTAAGCCACAATAGTCAAACAATGTACTCCTGAATCTACTAGTACATTTTAGAAAAACAATCAAGATTTAAAATTAATTGAACATTCTCCTCTTAGGACAGATGTGACCTGGCAGATTGTTCTTCAGTTTGAGTGCACTGCAGGAACAGGGTAGGGAACAGATAACAGTAATAGAACACGGGATTGCTCAATTAAAAATTTTAATGTCTACATACTTCTGTGTATTTCAAGTAGATTTATCCAGAATGTCATCGGCTTGTTGTATTAAACTGTGCGTAATATTGGCCTGTTGGAAAATTTGAATATTCTTCTTCTCTAAGATGAATGTTCCTAGCAAGAAATGTAAAAAACTGATTAGTAAATATTTTCTCATTATAATATACAAGTAATCCAAGAAACCTAAAGATGATGTAATGCATAAGCACTCATAAAGGCTCACAAAATTCAAAATTATTAGAAATGGAATTTAATTTAACTAGAGATATTTCTCCATAATGTACGTCACGTCCCAAAAGCTTTTTCATAATCCTAAAAGAGCTTTCAAAAATCTCAGTCAAAAACTAAATTAGTAAAATTCTGAATTTTTGCTTTCATAATAGGAATGTATCAGCTGCGGAAAATTCTTTTGCAAAATGTATGTATGCATGCATGATGAAAAAAAATCACAAAAAGAAAAAAAAGACTGGGAGAATAGAATATCAAATCTCTTTGTTTCATTTTTTTTCTTTACATATTATCTTCCTCGTTTCCCACTAAGACCACAAGACCTGTCCCACCAAGACATGTCCAGTGCTCAGTTAACGAATTGTCTAGTTTGATTTCTTTGTGCCATGAGCTTAACCCTGGGCTACCAGAAACCAGCAGTTCTACTGATATCCACTCTTTTTAGTTTCAGAAAACTGTAGTAAATTAAAGAAACACATACCATTTTACACCTGATGTTGTTATTTTTTGACAGTCAAATATAAGTGTAGCTATGTCCATCATTACCCCTAGCCGCTATTCTCAGGTTCTGGATTCCACTCAGTGATTAAATCTTTGTAGCCTTTAAGGCATCCATCCCAAGAAACGCTACAGAAACGAGTCTAAAATAAGGTCTCTTTTCACTGCTGTATGGCAACTCTTATATCTGTCTGATGCTGCTAATCTAGATCTGCTTTAAACCAGATGAGCAGCAGGGAAGGCTGAAATGCATTTGCCTGGTAGCACTTCAGTGGTGGATCTGGCAGTGTCATGTTAATGGTTAGACTTGATAATCTTAAAGGTCTTCCCCAATGTAAATGATTCTATGATTCTATTCTCTATTTTCTATCTATAAACTGTCTGTTGTCAGCGGAACTCTTTTAGGAATTGAGCTGCTAATTCATACATGTAAGTCAGCAGCAATCACAACCTACTCTTTGAAGAATGTTTAAAATAATACTGAAAAACACACGTAAGCTGAATTGAATTTTTTAGAAGTATAAATGTGTAAGAAGTTTATTAGATAGTTGCAAACGATACAACACAAGCTATTGTGTTAACGGTAAAAAGATTTATTTTAAAAGAAATTTATTTCGTTACTTACTTTGACTTCTGCTCATGAGATAGCTCTGCGTTGACATCATCTAAAGCTCGGCGGCGTTCCCGATTCTGTCGTCGTTGATGCCGCTCTAAAAGCAAGTGTGCTCTTGCAGCCTGTATGGTTTGCCTGTCCCATTCTGCATTTCTCCGGCGTTCTTCCTCTTTTATTCTCTACAGAAGTGGAAAAAAAGTGCTTCATTTTCCCATTGTTCTAAGACGAAATCGTATATATAAAGCTGGATTGGTAAATTCATTCACAGAAACTCGCTTGTCTTTACTGAGCACTAGGGGTAGCATTTGAAGTAGGGAGAAAAAGTAGCACTTCCAAACTAGGTAGGAGCCCATGCATTAGGCAGGAGTAAGATACCGCAGATGACAAAGCTATCCTTTTCCAGGGAGCAAGACAGACTCCTGCATCTGCACAATGTAAGAAAATTAGGATCTGCTCTTGAGAGAAGTTAATCAGTACATTACTGTTTCTCTCTGACATATTGGCTCTCTCTAAAAACCCAGAGCAGCAAGACACTTTTTTTTTTTTAAAGTTCTCAACAGCAAGCATTATAACTTCTTGAGATCTGAAGTTAGTAGGGATCAGTATGGCCTACAATACGGCTAGCTCAGTGTAGTAACTGAGCCACCAACATGAGATGAGTAAACCCAAACTGTTTTTGCCTCTGCCCCTGTTACACTATCAGTTCCTCACTTTTTGTGTGACCTCACATTGAACTGATTTGAGAAACTGCGCCAGCAAAAAAACCACTTTTCTTGCTGGGGCTCATTTTCTGCTAGCTTAACTACTTGAATGGGTTCACTTTAGGGTCACAGGAGAGCCAAGAAAATGACAATTCTGTCTTCAGTTTTAATAACAGCAGTAGATATGACCTAGTGTAGCAGACAGTATTATAGCAATATAAAATAAAATTGAACTGCTAATCATTAGCTGTTGTGAATCCAGCCTCTGCAATGAATGAGGTAAGTAGCTTCCTACTTCACAATACCTAGGCCTGTACACTTGTGACTGCATAGGAAGAGTAGTCTCATTTTGACTGCCTGCTTCCAGACATCTTTAGAGCAGAAATTATTAGCAAGATTTAGGTTTTGTATTGTAATTCTATCCCTGAGCCTGGCTAATAATCGTGCGGGCTGGTAGAAATGAAGTTCCATTGCATTCTTGAATGTTTAAGACTACGAAATATGCATGACCAGGGTCACTGGACCTGGTCTCTATGTCTTGCTTGAGTTCCCTTGAGCACGAGAACACTGCTCCAGCCTGACCCGCTTTCACCTTCTGACTCTTCTTCTCCTGCTCACCCCTTGCAGGCACCTTGTGTAGTCTCAAGTCCTAAACTGCGCCATGAAGTTTGATGCACTGTGATGCCTGGGTCCTGGGCTGCGCAGGACCTTGCTCCTCAGCTGAGCCACATGGACCATGCCCCAAAATCTCCAGGCCCCTTGGCCCTGGGCTCCACAGCAATCTTCCTCTGAGCCTAACTCCGGGCTCCAGCCCACTCCTGCTGCTCCGCTATATTTCCCAGTGGCTTTGGAAACACTGTGTTCAGCTGGATTAAGTTCTGGGAAAATTCAAATCAATGGGAAACAGTCCCATAATTGGACATGCAGGGCAAACAATAACATTTTCTTCTGCAAACATTGTCTATAATAGCATTACAGTCAGGAATAGAGAACATGCACATAAATTTAAATACCTGTTTCTCCAGAACTTGTTCTTGTTGAGAGTAACGGATTGCCATCAGCTGATCCTGACTCATTCCCTTCCACCGATCTGTGACCACACGATGCCTGCCAAAGGAACTGACTGCTTGTTCAGGGTTTTCAGAAAGTAAGTCTCCTCGAAGGAGGCTGGAAATTTCATCCATGTCATCTTTCATCTTTTGGTTCTTTTCCAACTTCTTTCTCTCAGCTAGTTCAGCAGCCTAAATTCAGTGGAAGGAGAAACTATAGTTTTTACAACAGAAAATATTAATTAAAAGATAGAACAAAGTTAGCACGTTATAACACATTTCTTTCCAACTTGCATAGTTGTCAACAGCATCACTTGAATACTACGATGATGGTCCCATTGGCTAAGATTGAAAATCTAATACTACACATTTCTTTTACATTGTCAGATCAGATACAGCCGGCAAATAATTTTAGGGAAAAAAAATTGCTTTATAAGAAAAGCCAGAATTGAATAAAAAAATAATTCCACATTTATCCATAAGCTAATTCCAGTTGAAATTTGGAGGCCAGATACAATATGGAAGAAATTTAGGATAAAAATGTAGTCTTGAATCATTAGCTTTAATATATATTACATATTAAATCTACATGGAGAACATGATTAAGCACTCCAAACAAACAAACAGAAAGATGCCTATGTTAAGCCTGAAGATGCAGCCTTGACTCTATCCCCTTTGCTGATACAAAACGCAAACTTGAATCATATTATATGGAGAGATAAATTAGAGAGATACAGATTTGATGCGTGGACCGTTAGGTGGATAAGGAATTAGCTGGATGGTTGCATCTAGAGGGTAGTGGTCAATGGCTCGATGTCCAGATGGAGATGTGTGACGTGGTGTCCGTCAGGGGTCTGTACTGGAACCAGTGCTGTTTAATATCTTCATCAATGATATAGACAGTGGAACTGCGTGTACCCTCCGCAAGTTTTCAGATGACACCAAGCTGACTGGTGCAGTCTATATGCCAGAGGGATGGGATGTCATCCAGAGGGACCTGGACAAGCTGGAGAAGTGGGCCTGTGTGAACATCATGAGGTTCAGCAAGGCCAAGTGCAAGGTCCTGCACCTGAGTCAAGGCAACCCTCGTTATCGAGACAGGCTGGGGGATGATGTGGTAGAGAGCAGCCCCACAGAAAAGGACTTGGGGGTACTGGTGGACAAAAAGGTGGACATGAACCAACAACGCACATTCACAGTCCAGAAGACCAATTGCATCCTGGGCTGCATCAAAAGAAGTGTGGCCAGAAGATCAAGAGAGGTGATTCAGCCCCTCTACTCTGCTCTGGCGAGACCTCACCTGGAGTACTGCGTCCAGCTCTGGAGTCTTCAACACAAGGTTATGGACCTGTTGGAGTGGGTCCAGAGAAGGCCACAAAAATGACAGGCTGAGAGAGTTGGGTTTGTTCAGCCTGGAGAAGAGAAGGCTCTGGGGAGCCCTTATAGTGGCCTTCCAGTAGCAGAAGGGGGCCTACAGGAAAGTTTGGGAGGGACTGCCTACAAGGAAGTGAAAATTAGAATAAGGCAGAGAGGCTTACAGATTGGAAAAGAAAACTAAAACAGCTTTAATAAAATGGTAATAGTACTAATAAGGAAAATAATGAAATATATATAAATACATATAAAACCGATATCAAACCCAGGTTCCCCTGCTCCCCAGTAGCAATCCCCACTGATGCTGCAGGGCAGGCAGGCTCTGGGGAAGTCCCAGTTTCAGTACCAGAGGGGAACTGGATACAGGAGCTGGATTCAGGAACTTGGTATCAGGATCAATGGCAGAACAACAGATGGAGACCTCCTTGGACACTGGCCATTGAAGAAGGCTTGATCCCCATGGTCCCTTAGATTTATGCTAAATGTGATGTACATGGAGTAGAATACTTTGTTGGTCAAGTCTGGGTCACCTGTCCCGTCCATTAATCCTCAGAGGTGCAAGTTTTTACTTCTTTGCAACCCCTTTACTTCCCAGCACCCCCAACATGGCACACAAGAGTTATCCGTGACCTTGGTTACTACAGAAGCAAGTATAAGCAAAAGCCTTTCTGCACAGCAGTCCCTGGCAGTAACTATACACATCAGGTGTCACCACTTCTAGTAGCAGACACTGTCTGAAAAATATGCTGCTAACTTCAGGAAGTGCCATGTCTTAGAAAAGACTTAGCTGAAAAGTAAAATGACTGAACAGAATTGATTCTGCTTAGCTCAAATGAGGACACTGCAACAGACCGTCCCTCCAGTTTGTCCAGGATGGCCTTATGCTCTGTTCAAGAACAAATGGCTTGAGAATATTTACTTTACAAGTAGAAGAGCTCTGTACTTTTCTTGACAACTAGTAGTTCACCAGTTGGCACATACACATTTAGAAAGAGGATGAGGACAAATGAAAAATGCATCAAGAAAGTCAGAGCAAGTAAAACAGTTCTATGGCATATAAGGTGAAGTTGAAAAATTAGTAGGCAGAGCAACTAGGAAGATATAAACAACTGAGAATGTCAGGACTATCTAGACACATACATAAGAATCTATTTCTTTGCAAATGTTACAGAGAAGAATCCTAATTCAGTAAGCATAGTGATCCATGCCACCAGAGGAGACTGCTAACCTGGGTTTATCTCTACATTTATTATTTGTATGATAGTTTGTGTGACAGCAGTTTTCCCAAGCATCAGGCTTAGTGGCTGTCAAAGAACAACTTTTATTTGCTCCAAGCAAACATGGACAACAATCTGTTAGAGATCAGACAGGAGAAGAAATAACAAATATGACTATCCTACATTAATAAATTCCATAGCTGAAAACAGTCTTTGTGAGGAACCTCTTCCTGCAACAGTAAGATTCTGCTATGGAATCACAATCACATCAAAAGAAGCAAATATATATATTCTAGTCAGGACTCCAGGTAGCCTTAATTTGTGTTACCTGGTTTGCCAAATTAAAATGATTTCTCCTTACATATGAATGATTTCAAGCAGGAATAACTGACAAGATAAGCTACCAGAAGTCTCTTCTTATACCAAGGACAAAAGCAATATTGGTGTCCTGGTTAATATGTACTTAAGTGAGAGAAAATATGAGAGGAAGGATAGCATTTGTTTTCTAGACTTACATACACTCAAAATGTTTACAGTACAGGCTCCTTCACCACTGGGAAACGTGGTACCAAACATATCATCAGTTCATTGTCCTGCTAATTGATTCCAGAAGAACAGGAAGAACCCTTAGCAATATGTTTGTAAGCAAGAAAGTCATTGGCAATGGCATTTTGGCAAGTGGAGGAGGGGAAGCACTGTCACAACAGCAAGTCTTGTAACAAAGCCGGCTGTGAAGAAGCAGAATAGCCTGCCTTCAGACAACTGCTGGGATTCTTTACTAATCCACTAGCAGACTGACCAAAATACATTTCTCCTGGAATACATTATTTGCTGGGTTTTCTGCAGTTTGTTTTGGGGTTTTTTTTTTTCTGTTTTGTTTTGTTTGGGTTTTTTGTTGTTGTTTGTGGGTTTTGGTTTTGTTTTTCTGTTTGTTCAGTGTGTTGTCCTTTTTTTTAAAATAATTCTTTACATCTCCTAAAGATGGGCCCCTCAGCTCAAGACAGACAGGGAAGTGCTTGAGAGAGCCCAGCGCAGAGCCACGATGATGAAGGGAGTGGAACATCTCCCTTATGAGGAAATGCTGAAGGAGCTGGGTCTCTTTAGCTTGCAGAGGAGGAGGCTGAGGGGTGATCTCATAAATGTTTATAAATATGTCAAGGGGGAGTGTCAGGAGGATGGAGCCAGGCTCTTTTCAGCGACGTCCAACAACAGGACAAGGGGCAGTGGGTAAAAGCTCGAACACAGGAGGTTCCACAAAAATACTAGAAAAAACTTTTTCACAGTGAGGGTGACAGAGCACTGGCACAGGCTGCCCAAGGAGGTTGTGGAGTCTCCTTCTCTGGAGACTTTCAAAACCCACCTGCACATGTCCCTGTGTGACCTACTGTAGGTGATCCTGCTCTGGCAGGGGGTCTGGACTAGATGATCTTTTGAGGTTCCTTCCAACCCCGAACATTCTGTCATTCTGTGATAATGGCAACCGTAAGGACTACAAATGATGGCCACGGAGACAAGTGATACAAAGCCAAATTCTAGGAAATTTCTTCCCTCTGAAGATGCATTCCCATATCATACTTTATCCAAATTATAATAACTTAGAAAGGGTGGGTTCCTCTTCTGGCAGCCACGAACATGTAGAGCAGATGTGTGTAGAGCAGATGTGTGTAGAGCAAAATGCAGTGTGAGAAGTTAAGGTTCAAACCAGTTACTCAGAATGCTGAAACTGCAGGAGACTCCTGTTCAATACATTGATGGTCAGATCACAGAACCACAGATACAGAGATATTCTTTTCCCAGATACAGAGATTTTTTTCTGTGAGGTTCATTCTCAGGCTGAATGATCTAATCTTCTCTCTTGGGAAAAACATGTATAGAAAATCCCTCTGTAACTGAGCTTTCTCTTGAAGACTACATCACTGAAAGGCCTGCAAACCTGAAACATCTAGATTGCATGATCAATAAAGGAAAGCAGCAACTGTGCCAGCACATAATTTCAGGGAAAAAGAGCAGCTTTTCTCAACCATTCAGAAAAAAAAAAAAACCCTAAAAACAAACAAAAAAAAACCCACAAGAAAACCCACACACCAGCTCATTAAAAAACCCAAACCAATAAAAAGCTTAAAGCTGTGTCATAGTCAAAAAAACCCCACAAAACCCAAACATAAACTTATCTAACTACCTTAGAAAGAAAACTAGTTGTAACTCCAATTTATACAACACACCAAGAGATAATAAGAACTAAGAGGAGACTGTTGCCCCAACCTCCATCATCACCAGTCAATGTGAAAACATCATTACTCATTGCACTTTGCACGTCTTCTTTCCCACTATGTCTCCACTTTTCTAAAAAACAAACCAAGCAACCCAATATTAATTTACCTGGCTTCTATTGAAATCTTTAGTAGCTGCACAAACAGCACGCCTGTTTTCTTCTTCTTTTCGTTGTTGCTCCATAGTCTTTTGGTCAAGTACAATCCTGTCCTTGTCATGAAGATCATCTAGATTAGATTAAAAGGAAATTTAGTCATTCATAGGCATGAATGGAGGAGATTGAGGGGAGACCTTATCGCTGTCTACAACTACCTGAAAGGAAGTTGTAGCGAGGCGGGGGTTGGTCTGTTCTCCCTAGTGCCGAGTTGACAGGACGAGGGGAAATGTCCTTAAGCTGTACCAGGGGAGGTTCAGGTTGGATATTAGGAAGAATTTCTTTACTGTGAGGGTTGTCAGGCATTGGAACAGGTTGCCCAGGGAGGTGCTGGAGTCACCATCCCTGGAAGTGCTTAACAGACAGCTAGATGTTGCATTGAGGGGCATAGTTTAGTGGTGTTGATAAGGGGAGGAAAAGGTTGGACTTGATCTTGAAAGTCTCTTCCAGCTGAAAATATTCTATGATTCTATGATGTGCCATATGAGTAAGCTGCGGGGAGGGAAGGAGAGGAAGAGGGAGGAAAGAGGAGGTACAGATAGAGTAAGCTGAATTACAAAACTATTTCAAAATCTTACTACTGAAGCTTTCCATCTTGGAATTCCAGGTGACTCATGAAATCAGTTTATTATGTAACCGTTCTTATCTTAACAGTTATACAAAGCTAAAATGAAAAGGTATATTAAGGACTACAGAAAAAAAAGTTTCTTGACAAACTGGAAAAGAAAAATAAGTATTAACTTGTCTGCTCTAAAACAGTTAAAGATTGGACAAATTGGTCTGATGAAGTAAACGCACCATCTAGTATGCAAAACAGATGGTTCTTCAGAATGCTCTGATTTGAGGTGTAAACAGAAATAAAAACTAAGTAATATTACAATCATCACATTATTAAATACAGATTTCTTGAGATATTGAACATATTAGAGCTTGGAAAAACTGCTGCAGTATTTCTAACAATACATTCTAACCGAATATACTAAAATACTGCTATGTCAAACTGGCACAATAGGCTACACCATGTTTTTGACAGACACATCAGAATTTCAGAAAAAGCAGACAAAAGCCATGTTGTCTTCTTTTATTACCTGTGTATTTTTGATCAGCTAATGCGTTTTTCAAGTCTCTCTGTTGCTGAAGAGACCACTCCCTTAACTGCTCCTTTTGAAATTTCACCCTCTGATGATAGTTTAAATCTTCACCCATGAACTTCTGCAAGCCAGATACAGTACATCGAGGATCATTGTCAGAAAGTCGAGCAGGTCTATCCTTCTTTAGGGCTTGCGGATCAGACAAGTCAAATTCACGTCTTGTTTCTGGCTTCTGAAAATTCTTCTGAAATTCGCTGATAGCCTTATTTATGTTTCTGATATCATTTTTCTGTCGTTCTTCTAACATACACATGATCTTATCATTTTGCTTCATTTCATTAGCTAGGGAAAAATGAACACAATGAAAACACAACTCTTAGAAGTGCACACATAAGATGGAAAAACAAGTTTTGAAGTGGAATAAATCCAATATAAGTCTTTATATCTTAGGAAAACGTCTTTGATCTACAAGCACCAGTCCAGCAGACCCGCTAATGTTAGTAATACTACCTTCTGGTTTTTAGGTATCAATTCTTTTATTAACATTACAATGAAACAGATGCATGTAAAACAAAGGCCATTACAAATACTTCTAGAACTATGAGGTTTCATTTGATTAAATCTTGCAGTAGCACATGAAATGTACTGCATACTAATTCCTCCCATAAACTCTTAGTTTACACTTACAACTGAAATATATTAAATGGCTCATTAAAGAAAAAAACAAACAAGAAATGGGCTCCCAATTAAAGGAATACAGATAGCCGTTTCATAATTTCAATGATTTTTCCAACCAGAGCACTAAAATAATTGGTTTTTAAAGAGCTTAATAACCCTTTGAAGAGCTTAATAACCCTTGCCTATTTAATCAAAATGCTCTAATTGATTTAAAGAAAAACAAACACCCAGAACTAGACATTTTAGCTATTTAAATATAATTCACAAGAAAAGATCATTTCCTCTGTTGCCAGACTACACATTGCTTCTGGCAGTCCCCTGGGAGTCAGAGTCTGACAGGTATTCTGCCAGGAAAATCACAAGCAGCCATAGAAGCACAGCATGGAAGTTGGCAGCTCCACTCCAGCTCTTTTTGAAACCCACAGGGAGCTCAGTCTGGGGGACCTTTTCACATGATACCACAGGAAAGCATTCCAAACACAGAGGGCCACAAAGGGTTTTGAGGTCAGGGGACACAGATGAAATATTTGCGTGGCTACAGGTTCTGACTCAGCAATGGCTCCTACTTACAGCCCTGTTGTACGCGAGTCTAACTTTCAGCAATAATAATCTATAGAGTATTCTATAGAATCTATATATTCTATTGAAGAAGAGAAGACAGAAAATGGCCATACTCTACAAGAAAGCAATCAAATTTGCCACTGTTACTCTGAAAAGAACAGTATTAAGCCTTTTGTTAAATGCTGCTGTATCCTCAGGTCTCTAAACAATGTTATTTGTCAACATTTATTAAAAGAAAACACTGAATTACAGCTTATTAACAACCGTATACCAGTTTAATCATATCAATATAAATCTTAAGATACTAAGGAAAACACATACTGTACTAAAGCAAATGTACAAATATAAATAGGACTACACATTATAGTATTCAGTTTGTGTATGTGAATACAGAGAAAAGCCTACAACCATGCTTATATATATATATATACGTATCTTGATCAACACATTTATATAGATTCAAGGAGATTGGCTCCATTTGGAAATAAATATGGCAATCTGAAGCACATGAAGGGAAACAGAAAGCAGGAAAGAGATGGTAAATTACATTTAATTCTTCACAGAAATATCATAGTATCTATGAATATACCAAGTTCTTCATTTCGGGCTTTTTCAGCTGCTTCTTGAATCTTTCTATCCTTGACCTGGGCATCCAATGCATCTTTATCAATCTATTAAAATGAAAAAAATAAGCAACTCTTTAAGAGATATTATGTTTGAACAACTAAAACCAGGCATTGTCAAGTTACAGTGAATCACAGGTGTACAAGGTAGATATAAAAATACTACCAACAGACTATATGCCCATTGCTACTTAACGTAGGTAACATAAAAAGAAAATCCAGAAACAGCAATTTTCTTTGTTTGCTTCATTTTAATGATAGGTATATTCTTCCACAGAATCAGAACAAAACACCGAATTTACATGATACATAGAGCTATAAATAAAACATATTAAGCTGCATTACACAGAATATGTTTTCCCCATCATAGTTTGCATTTCTACTTTTCTTCTTGTTCTGTTTTCATTTATAAAGCAGGTATTTTGACAGTCAAGATGACAGGAAGTTGTAATAGTTTAGATTTGAAAAAAACGTAGATGGTTCCCTAAACGTACACTAAAGAAATAACAGGGAATAGAAAGAAGTTTTCAGTATTAACTGAAAGAGTGGGATTCACATAGTTTCCAAAATGCAATACTGGGTTGGCATTTGAGATACTTGCTGACATCTACAATGAGCTGACAGTTACAGTAGAGCATAATCAAATCCCTGGAGAGTACCTGAGCAAAGCTGCCCAGGGATGTGTTTAAAAGCTGCCTAGATACGGTGCTCAGGAACATGGTTTAGAAGTAGGCTTTGGCAGAGTTAGATAATGGTTGGACTTGATGATTTTAAAGGTCTCTTCCAACCAAAATCATTCTATGATTCTATGACGTCAGCAAAAGAATCATGTCTCATATTTGTTAGCAGAAGGTAGCAAATTAATAGGCAGATATGTGGACTTTATGATTTTTTTTTTTTTTTCCTACTGGTCACATCACTTCAGTCTTTTAAAGATCACAGAATCACAGAATGTTAGAGGTTGGAAGGGACCTTAAAGATCATCTAGTCCAACCCCCCTGCCAGAGCAGGATCACCTACAGTAGAGCGCACAGGAACGTGTCCAGGTGGGTTTTGAATGTCTCAAGAGAAGGAGATTCCACAACCTCCCTGGGCAGCCTGTGCCAGTGCTCCGTCACCCTCACAGCAAAAAAGTTTTTCCTCATATTTTTATGGAACCTCCTGTGTTCCAGCTTCCACCCATTGCCCCTTGTCTTGTCAGTGGACGCCACTGAAAAGAGCCTGGCTCCATCTTCCTGACATTCCCCCTTGACATATTTATAAACATTAATGAGGTCACCCCTCAGCCTCCTCTTCTCCAAGCTAAAGAGATCCAGCTCCTCCAGCCTTTCCTCATAAGGGAGATGCTCCACTCCCTTCACCATCTTTGTGGCTCTGCACTGGACTCTCTCCAGCAGCTCCCTGTCCTTCTTGAACTGAGGGGCCCAGAACTGGACACAATATTCCAGATGTGGCCTCACCAGGGCAGAGTAGAGGGGCAAGAGGACCTCTCTTGACCTACTTGCTACTCCCCTTCTAATACACCCCAGGATGCCATTTGTAAAAAATAGATTTGTAAAAAATAATTATTCAAGAATCTAGTAAACTATTTTGATAGTCTTTGCGTAAAAACTATTCAGATCAAGACAGAAAGACCTAAATGGACCATGGCTGAAAATACTCACTGTTAATACTGTAAAGGACTACTCACTATACTAATCAGGCAAAGAGGCAGATCTCTAAGCAAGAGCAAAACCATAAAGAATACTACAAGGTATCACTGTCCACTGTCACGGACATTAAATATCAGCTCATTTATGGGTCTCCTTTGGGAAACCAAGCTTTCAATACAACTATAGGTTTAACTTTCAAGTGTTAAAACAACAAATCCCTTACTACGAACAGTTTGAAGCAGCTAATCTCTCATCTACTTGCATTTATGTATAAATAGTTCAGATGCTCAGTTAAACTGGTGAGAGAAAGAGAAAGCAAAGAATCTAAAACCACACCAGAAATACCACACCAGAAATACTGATATAGTATAGCACGGTACAAATTTGTTGACCCTTCATGCTTTGGACTTGGAGTAACTTCAAACGACAAAAACAGCCCCTTCTGTCAGTAGTCATCATTCGGCCAATGAATAAGGTATATTGAATGATGTTAAACAAAATATTTACAAAATTCTTCCAATGGGGCCTTCTTCATTTTAAATGTTTGTCTTATATGAATGTATCAAAACGCGCCTGGTAAGTTCTGTGAAAGTATCTGGGAAAGACCTAAGACCTTCAGACGGTGTACTTCAGTGTTGCTCAGTAAAGTACAATAAGCTACGCTGTTTTGCTAGTTGAGAATTTGTGGTTTACATTTCCTTTTTAAGGCTCTAAAAAAGCCACCTCACAGAGAAATTATTAGTCTCCTTCTCTGGAGACATTCAAAATCCGCCTGGACATCTTCCTGTCTAACATCATCTAGGTGTTCCTGCTCTGGCAGAGGGATTGGACTAGATGTTCTTTTGAGGTCCCCTCCAATCTCTAGCATACTGTGATACTGTGAAATTACATGTTTCCTGATGAAGAAATTTGCACTATCTTCCTACACCCATCCCACATCTGTTAAAAAATTTCATTAGCTCCTTCCACTTAGGTATAATTGTTGGCCACCATATGTGTCCGGATGCTGTACCAGGTGCACAACCTGCACTGTTCGTTAAGCGGGAACTGCTACTTTACTCCGCAACTATGATGACTCTTGCATAAGATTGACAAGAATAAATTCAAGGTCCTGTCAAAGTGAAGATAACTTTCCAATGACCTGAGGCATGTTTCCATACATGAGACAAGATGGATCAAATTGACATGGTGCAATTCTACCAGTCCCATAGAACCAACAGTTTGGACTTATTTTCACCAATTCTAAATTTGATTCTACATTAGTTAATGCTACAGCACTTACACATGATATATGCATATATGCATCAGCACAGAGCACTCAAAATACTTTACAAGCGTAAGTTTAAACTAACATCATCTTACAGCACTCTTCCCTCCATGCACATAGAGAAAATCTTAACGTGGGCTTTTGGATATATTACAGGAAGATTAAATGAACTACTGCATCCAAAATTTAATTAGGTATAAAATACAACACAAAATCTTGACCTTCAGGGTGCAAACTGCATGGATGACTGTAGGTAAAACCCACCAGAACAAAGCTATCATCCCCAGAGATCTTCACAGACTGAAGAGTGTTCACATTCTGACATCCACTCCAAGAAAAACCAGACACATCAATTAACTCCATATACGTAAACCTGGGCTGACGGATCAATCTTACGTTGCCTGATGAAAAACAGCGACAAACTGCAGAATCCCTTTCAGCAATAAATCCCTCACAGTACCTTTCTAGCTTCTTGGTGGTCATAGTGGTGTTATGACCGATGGTTGGACTTGATGATTTTAAAGGTCTTTCCCAACATTAACCATTCCATGATTCTAGAGAGAATCAAGCAGATGGTGGGAGTAACAGCAGAGGTAAAAAAACACTTATTTGTTTATGCCATGTTGGTTGAGCTGACTTTGTGAGTTTCTGTCTCACCCCAAAGCACAGTACATTATGGTAACTTCTACAGAGATACTGAAACAAAGGGCTTTACTTTTCCATCAAGTAAAACCGAAATCTCATCCTTGAACCCTATAGCAGTGAGACATCAACCCCCTCAGAGTTCTGCATCTGAGGACAAATAACACCAAGCACCAGTACAGATTAGGGGATGTCCTGCTGGAAAGCAGCCCCATGGAGAAAGACTTTGGAGTCCTAGTGGACAGTAAGTTGTCCATGGCACAGCAATGTGCCCTTGTGGCCAAGAGGGCCAATGGGATCCTGGGGTGCATTAAGAAAAGTGTGTCCAGCAGGTCCAGGGAGGTTCTTCTCCCCCTCTACTCTGCCCTGGTGAGACCACACCTGGAATCCTGTGTCCAGTTTTGGGCTCTTCAATTCAGGAGAGACAGTGACCTAGTGGAGAGAGTCCAACGGAGAGCTATGAGGGTGATCAAGGGACTTGAACATCTCTCCTGTGAAGAGAGACTGAGAGAACTGGGGCTGTTTAGCCTTGAAAGGAGGCGGCTGAGAGGGGACCTTATTAACTTATATAAATATCTGAGGGGTGGGTGTCAAGGGGAAGGAGACAATCTCTTCTCAGTGGTGCCCAGTAATAAAACAAGGAATAATGGGTTTAAGTTAGAACATATGAAGTTCCACCTCAACATGAAGAGAAACTTCTTCACTGTGAGGGTGACAGAGCACTGGCACAGGCTGCCCAGGAAGGTTGTGGAGTCTCCTTCTCTGGAGACTTCCAAAACCCGCCTGGACGCGTTCCTGTGTGGCTGCCCTAGGGGATCCTGCTCTGGCAGGGGGGCTGGACTAGATGATCTTTTGAGGTCCCTTCCAACCCCTGACATTCTGTAATTCTATGAGTCTACGACTCTCGCACACAGACACACCCCACAGCCACTCAGTGACAACTGGCAAATACAACTCTCGACGGTGCCTAGCGAGTACAACCTTGCTCTCGCCAGCAACATTCAAAAGCGCCTCCACCCCCCGAGAGCAGCACCAGGTCGCCTTCTCCCCCCTCACTCCCGCCGCTCCACCCGCACCCACCCGAGAGGCGCTCAGGAGCCGCGCGCTCCCGGCAGCCACCGGAGCGGCCGCCTCCGCCGCCCCCGCCTCCCTCCCAGCGCGGGCACCCCCAGCCTCGCCCGCCCGGGCCTGCCCGGCTGCCCCCTTCTCCGGCCTTCCCTAGGATCGCCCCCGCTTTAGACCGCTCTCCCCAGACAAATCGGAGCAGGAGAGAACGGGGTGCGGGTGCGGCGCGATCCCTCCCCTGCTACGGCGCGGCCCGGGCAGGGGCTTGGGTCGCGCCCTCACCCCTATGGTCCGGACTCGCGCGTTGAAAATGCGTTTCTGTCGCTGCAGCTCCTGCTGCCGCCGCCGCTCGAGGGCGGCAGCTTCCTGTAGGTCTCGCTGCGGCCCCAGCCTGCTCATAGCTCCGAAAGGGCAAGCGGCCGCCGAAGCCGAGCGCAGCAACACTCCCGCCCGCCCGCAGCGCAAACACACCGGGTCGCGATGGGAACCGCAAACCCCGCCCACCTCACTCCCGGCGCGCGCTTTATCACCGCGTGACGTGGCGAGGCAGCAGCACGAGGCGGGCAGCCACTGAGGGCGCGCGCGGGGCGGTGCCACCGCCCCCTGAGTGGCGAGGCCGGGGGGGGGGGGTGGGGCAGCAGCTGGGTACCGAGCACAGGTGGAGGGGGTTTTCCCTCCCCAGGAGGCAAACCAGTAAATTATACTTGTTGTTTATTAAAATTTCGGGGAGGGGACGTTCACAAGCTTAAGGGCCTCACCTCCCTGCCCCCTTCCGCTGCAGGAATGGGTTACATGAAGCTGCTGGTGCTGAAGGATTTCAAGTCGTGGCGGGGGCAGCAGGAGATCGGCCCCTTCATGAAGTTCAACTGCATCATTGGGCCCAATGGATCAGGTAGCAGGCTAGGGGACAGGGGCGAGGGCGTCAGGGGGCAGCCGGTGGCCCTGCTTCTCCACCGTAGCTGTCAGGATCGAGGTTCCAGTTTGGGGGTCTTCGCTGTTCCAGTTCTGTGAACGCCAGAGGCCTCGCGGGCAGGAAACAGCAGCGCCAAGGGCAGGCCAAGGAATAAGGCCAGCGTGGCTGCGCTGGATGGGTGGAGATGATGACAACTTGCTTGTGGAAGGGAAGTAAAGGCTCAAGGGCCTGCTTAAAATCTCGTCATATACACCTGAGGGGACGGCAGCACAAGCAAAGTTTGGGAGGCTTCTCATCTGCCATTGCTTTCTTTATCTGAAAGTATAGACTTTTTTTTTCCAGCATAGGGCACAGGTGCGATGGATGGTTGAAGGAATTTCCATTCCTAGTTGTCTATTCTTTCCAGCCCTTGTAGAACGAGTGTTTTACGAACAGCACAACGTGCCTTTGCCGCTCCAGTTTGTAATTCAGCTTACCAATGTCACATAAAGATGGTCTTACTTTAATACTCTGTAGCAATGGAAAGCTAGTTCTTGGTTTGAGTCTGTGGTCTGCTTTGTAGTTTAGCTCACAAGAGCCTTGGTCTGTAGATCTGACTCCTCATTGTTAATCTGTGCGTGCTGGAAAGTCTAAAAAATCAATTCCCATATTCTGAAAGCTCCATTCAGCAACTGAGATTTTTATTTTCTGTTTGCCAGAGATCAGTAAAAGAGGAGGTGAGAGTTCTCCTAACAAAGAACCAGACTGATGGGTGTAGCATATGAACTCAGTTTGCCCAGTCTGGTAATGATTTAGTGTATGGTTTAGATTTTTTTTTAAATTCCTGTTGTTTCTTCAGTTGTCTAATCAAAGTGAGATATATGATTGTAAGTAACTCTTCTTTAGTATCAGTGTATTCTTTATCATCCTATCCTTACTGTTCTGTATTGGAAAGTGTCCTGGTTTGAGCTAAACAGAACCAATTCTGTTTAGTGATTTTACTTTTCAGCTAAGTCTCCTTTGAGAGACAGCACATTCTGAAGTTATACACTGTCTCCAAAAAAACATGCTACTGTTGCTACAAGTGGTAATGCCCGATATTTACAGGGATTGGTTTGGTATGCAGAAAGGCTCTTGTTTATACTTTTTTTCTATAGTGACCAAGGTCACTGATGGATCTTGTGTGCCATGCTGGGAGTGCTGGGAAGTAAAACAGGGTCACAAGGAAGTAAAGGTTGCCTCTCTGGTAAGTACCAGACAGGACAGGTGACCAACGGGAGTATTTAATTCCATATACATCATATTCAGTATAAAACTGAGGGCAACAAGGATGAAGAAATACATCAATTTTGTCATGATTTTTTTTTTTTACAGACAGGCTTATCTGCTGCCAGTGTGTTACATCTTAGAAATATATTCATTATGAGCAATACCATTTCCTCAGTGAAATACAGAATTAGCAATAAAATTAATAAAGACTACTGCATTTATGTGTATGTTTTCAGTTAATTGTTAATTGAATGTATCCTTTCATTTCTGCCACATCAAAGCAATTTTTTCTTCCTTAAGGAAAATCTAACATAATGGATGCTGTTAGTTTTGTGATGTGTGGAAAAATATCTGATTTGCGAGTTAAAAGCATTCGAGAACTTGTTCATGGAGCACATGTTGGAAAACCAGTTTCTTCCACAGCTAGTGTGAAGCTAGTATATTGTGAAGAAGATGGGGAAGAAAAAACATTTTCAAGAGTTATTCGAGGTAGGTGGTAGATTCTGTTGCATATACTTTCTGCTGTCTAGAGACCAAGACTAGTCAACTTTGAATTTCAGATGCCTAGTATTTATTTGTGTTTGGGTGGATTAAGCCCTTGAGTATTGCAATGCTTCAGTAGTTCTTCTAGCCAAGTGTTATAATTGAAAACCATACTGTGTCAAAGTTAAAAAATTAAACAAGTGATTAATGTATGTTCTTTGCTCTGTACTTTGATCTGTGGATATTCACTTGGAATATGCAGATGCTGTAGGTTTGAGAAAATGGTGTACCTTGGTGCAGGCATGAGCACTTAAGCATCTGTCAATACCTTTTGGAAGTACACAACTAAAATATTCATACAGAGAAATGAAATTCTTGAAATGACTAAGGGAGTAACTGAAACCTATGTGTTTCTTTCAGGAAATTGCTCAGTAAAATTGTTCCACTAATTTAGTTCTCTTCCTATGGATTTTGTGTTGTAGCCAGCTGGTAGTTATTTTTTTTTTTCTTCCCTCCTTTTAGGTAGTTGCTCTGAATTTCTTTTCAATGATAAAACTGTCAGCCGATCTGCTTACATATCTGAGCTTGAAAAAGTAGGCATACTTGTCAAAGCTAAAAATTGTCTTATTTTTCAGGTGAGCATTTAAGGTACTTTGCTAAAAAAAAATATATATAAAAACTTCAGAAGTTATTTCATAGGCATACACAGTTACCTGTTTGACAGAAAAGGGGGCCCCCTTTTCCCCGATCTCAGCCAAGAATTAGAAGAGTGCAAAAATTGAAATCACAGAATGTGAGGGGGCTGGGAGGGACCTCAAAAGATCATCTAGTCCAGCCCCCCCTGCCAGAGCAGGATCACCCAGTGTAGGTCACACAGGAAGGCGTCCAGGCGGGTTTTGAACGTCTCCAGAGAAGGAGACTCCACAACCTCTCTGGGCAGCCTGTGCCAGTGCTCTGTCACCCTCACAGCGAAAAAGCTTTTCCTAATGTTTTTGTGGAACTTCCTATGCTCCAGTTTAGGAGGTTAGGAAATAATGAGGTTTGTGTGTATGTGAGCTAATCTGGAAGAAATTAAATACTCATGTTAATCAGAGTATATAAGAAAAGTAAAAGAAACATTTCTAAATGTTTAGTGTATTAAATTTTAGAAGTGTTACAAATAGGAAAAGATAATTTCATATTAAAACATTCTTTTAGTAAAGATGTATGAAAATTTATAGGCTTTTCTGTTAAGATTGAGGGATTGAAAATCCTACTGGGTTATTAGTTCACAAGTATCTGATGATAGAAGTCAGAAATGGCATATACTTATGATGAATATATTTCAGAAGACTGTCTACCTTACAGTTACTAAGGAAAATTCCCAAGGAAGAACTGATTTTTCTGTTTTGTAGGAACCCTATAAACCTTATAATAGATTCTATGGTGAGGGCATTTGCCCACTATCCAAACAGAATAAAAATGATAGAACTTATTTCCTACACTTGATAGAAAATAGTAACTTTTTAAGATTGGTGAAGATTTGAGCATCTAACACACGGACAAAAATTGTGCCCCTGTTAACTTTGAGAGTTATGTTATCTTCTAGTGCATTGATTTTGGCTCTTTGGCTTTTGAAATGCTGGGGGAGGTGTTTTATTTTTCATTGAAAATGAGCTTCATTTCCTTTAAAGAGGCTAGGAAGATCTAATATTGTGATACTGCTCACTGATTTGTGCAGGTTGATTTAGTTTGAGGGTGGTTTTTGTAGACCGTATCTGACATTCTAAAACTAATAGTGATGTCATTTAATTAGGTGAGGTGGCTAGGTGGTGTAACTTCTAGTACTAAATGTTTTTGTGGGTTTGAATCTAAAAGTATTTTTATCCAATTCCGCTAACCTTAAATATATCCAGAGAAACATCTGTACTATGTGCTCTTAAAGAAATTCATCAGACAACATAATGATCGACAGCCCTGCGTATTTTGGGTTTTTTGGTTTTTTTCAAATATTTTTTAGGGAACGGTAGAATCAATTGCAATGAAGAAGCCAAAGGAGAGAACCCAACTTTTTGAGCAAATCAGTAGTTCGTGGGAATATGCGCAAGAATATGAACAAAAAAAGCAAAAAATGGAGCTAGCAGAAGAGAATGCACAGTTTAATTATAACAGGAAAAAAAGTGTTGCAGCAGAACGCAAACAAGCAAAAATAGAGAAAGAGGAGGTAACTCAAAGTTATTCCTTTTTTTGCCTGTTAAAGTCTCAGATTTTGCGTCTTTTCTGAACTTGAATACAGGTTTTCTTAAATAAAACCTTATGTTGGTTTTCATCTAGTATTTTTTTTCAGTATGGTATACTATGTAATTTAATATAATTGAAAAGTGTAGAGGAATACGTATAATAAAATGGAAATAAATGAAAGTAGGTTTGCCAGTATAATTATTTAAAGTGTTGTCTTACACGCTTGAGTTTTATTAGTGCACATTACTGCCATTACAGCTACTGGGACATCATCTTGGACTTGAAATTAGATGACTAATGATTAAAAGTCGTTGTTATAAACTGTAATTAAAATTTTAATATTGGCAGGCAGAGCATTACCAGATGCTTCTCAAGGACCTGGATGAGGAAAGGATACAGCTGCAGCTTTTCCTGCTTTATCACAATGAAAAGAACATTGACTTTCTGAAAAAAAAACTGGATGAAAAGAATATGGAGGCTGGTATCAAGAAAGCATCTCTTTCTACAGCAGAAGATGCACTTAGAGCCAAGAAAAAAGCGTTTGGTGTACTAAATAGAGATCAACAGCACATGGAAAGAGAAATAAAGTAGGTTTTCCAGTCGGATTCTGTGATAGTTGAGCTAAAGCACCGGGAACCGCGTGGCAGGCAAGCGTTTCCTGTTGAAGGAGCTGGATGATATCCCAACTCTCTGGAAGTCGGTTTTGTAGCAGTTTGCTAAAGTGACATCTTAGACACAATTTTTGCGTCCACCACCATGCCCAGCCTGTCAGTAATTTCATTATATAGCTACTTGTTTACTATTACATTTTTAGAAGGTTATGCTTCACTTAAATTTGTTTTCAGAGGATATAAAAAAAACCCAAATCACCTGTGGGTATGTAGCCTTGCAGTTGACAACTGATTGCATGTGTGGTAGAGAGGGAGATGTTATTTTTCTTTTGGTGTGGTTTTGTTGTTTTGGATATGTTTTGTGGTTGTTGGTTGATTGGGTTGTGTTTGGGGTTTGGGTAGATTTTTTTTTTGTGTGTGGTTTTTTTTTTGTTTTTTTGGTGTTGGGTTTTGGTTTGTGGTTTTTGTTTGATTTTTTTTTTTTGTGTGTGTTTTTTTTTTTTTTTTTAGAACTCTGGAAGCATCACTGATTCAGGAGAGATCTCTCTATATAAAAGCAAAGGAAAACACTTCCTACCAAATCAAGAAAGTAGAAATGTGCAAAAAATCTCTAAAAGACAAGGAGAAATCCTGTGATAAGGAAAAGCAGAACATAAAAGACCTAGAGATAGAGTTGAATGACACTGAGAAGGCATGGGAAGCGTTTGAGAAGAAAGCTGAAGAGATACTGCGGAGAGCAGCAGTTATTGAACTGGAAGAAAGTCAGGTAAATTGAGAGGCCAAAAAGTACTGTTTGCTATTGAAGTCCAAAAATCCTCACTGGTGGCAGAAACCATTAATTCACCAATAGCCTGTAATTTCAAATGATTGCTTTGCTGCTAAGCACAAACAAAAAGAAAATTTTATCTTTAATTTAGAAACTGGTTTTTTTGGGTGACGTGATGCTGCAGCATCTTGGGGAAGTGGGCCGTCCCCTTTCTGTGAGAGGACGGGGTAGGGGGGAGGTCAGATCTCAGAAGTTCGAAATGTGGAGCACTTCTAGTAAGGAAATTTAAACATTAAAAAATTTGCCATCATGAGATAGGAAACGTTAAGCATCTCTCCTCTGTAGTTTTAGGACTAAAACTACATGTAATTATCCATGGTTAGGTGGTTCTCCCTCTGGTTTGGTGTTTTTTTTTCCCTTGTTCACAGGAGTAGAAAAGGTTCATTGCAGGAGAGTAGGATAAGAAAACATCCAGTAGGGTCTTTGGGTGAGAGGGTAATTTTTCAAAAGTGGCTTGTTAGCTCCAGTGCAGAATTTTGTCATCAGTGAGGAATGAACAAGAAGACAGCAAAAATGCAGGCAAGACTTGGTAGTATATGTACCATCCACTGTGGGTCAGAATCTAAAAACTGAGGTAGCTCATTTATGAGCTATTTTAAGTTAGTTTAGAAGGAAAGAACAGCATCACTTCACAATAAATTCACATTTGAAGGAGCTGTATTTGCAGCCATATTGCCAGAATGGCCAGAAATGCTTTTAAAACCTCTAGCTGTTTCTCTCCCCTGTCTCTTCCCTAAAATAATTTCTGATCTGATGGAGAACCTGCAGCATTGTTCTTTGAGTTTGGGAATCTTCCTACTCTGAACTTTAGAGGCATTTGGTCATGTGGTCATAATTTTGCAAGATTGGTTAAAATGTTTGTTCACCATAAAAAAAATAATTATTTAATACCATGGGACTGCTGTAATTATAAATACCAAAACTTGGAATAATTTTGAGCTCTGCAAAAACTTAGTGTTAAGGTTAGTTGTGAGGTACTATAAATTTTAAAAGCTTTCCTGAAAAATAAGTCATTAGAAGTCTAAAATGAGACTGCAGGCAAGAACTATTAAGGGTAAAGTTTGGGTTTACTCTTAATAAAATATAACCTCTTATAATGCAGTTAGTAGCCAGAAGAGTCTTTTGGAGCATTGGGTGGTTTTCATAATCTTTATAATAAAATGGGCAATTACTAATTGAGGCTATAGCAACATGAGTCTCCCTACCTTCAGTGGATTGAATTTCTTTTTTTTTTTTCATTATTTTTCCAGTTGGAACGCTATAAAGAACTAAAGGAAATAGCAAGAAAGAAAGTGGCTACGCTAACGCAGCAGCTAGAGAAACTTCATTGGGAGGAGAAAACGGATCAAGAAAGGCTGAAACTTAATCGGAGGAAAAAAAAGGAAATTGAGGTACTTGTGTCACACTAGAGTTACGTTTTAAGGAGAAAAATGTTTCGCTATTTCTCCTTCAGACATATATGCCTATATAAATGTTTTCAATGCTTTGAAATAAATCCTCAGCAGAGGAAATACCTTGCAAGTGTTAGTTCAGTTTTCATACTGCAACAGGTTGAGCAAATTGGCTTCTAAATTTGTTCAGAGAATGACTGTGTGGCCCCACACTGAGGGTTGTGTTTTGAAAGCTTTGGCTCCAGTATTTTACAGTTACTCAGAACATATGCTTAACTGTAACCACCTCCTGGTTTTGTAAGTGTGATTTTTCTTTCCGAGATGTCCTACCACTGCTGTATATCTGTATGACACACCCTTTAGAACTTTATTTTGATCACAGCTACCTTTTTGGAGAGGTGTTCTCAAGGTCACTTGTGTGTACAGATGTATTGTAGTTGGAAAACATCAGAGGCAGGGTGTTTGGTGTGAATACAGATCACTGCTGTCATCTTATTTCTGATTTATTTCATCATTGGAGCTTCAGACATGTAACAATCATTACCTACATTGTTCTCTACGACTTGGTCACTGTCCCTGTTGTTCTCTTGTAGAAAAATTATTATCCAACTCGTTCAATTTTGCATGATTCATCTAATAGAGGTAGAAAGGACAGAAGCTCAGCTGATGATCTGTCTTTTGCTGGAAACTTTGCCTTATTAGATGTTTTGCCTTTTTATTTTTTAAACTATGCTAACTTTGCAGTTTTGTCATGTAAGAGACAGAGAAATTAGAGAGGCACCATGCATTTCTTCACCATTGGAGTCAAGGTTTGGAGAAGTCTCCTTATGTTCAGAAAACTTGAAAATCCATCAGATGAGACTTTATCAGTTCTAGAATTGCAAACACCTCATTCTTGTACATATAAACTTGCATGTATGGCAAAGTCTATATTTTACCATATATCTGTGAGTATATAATGTCATCCTTGCCATGTTATCTAAGTTAATACTTGTACATCCACTTGCCCTTAATACTATTTTTTTTTTAATTTTGAAGTACTAGTTACAGGAAAACCTAGTTTCTAGAAGTGAAATAAATTCTGTTGCTTGTCCTTCTGAAATTTTGCAAGTCCCATTGTACTACTGAGAAGAAAATAAGAGATACTTTACAGCTCCGAAAATGCACGTCTGGACATTCAGGATTGCCATTACTTGTCTGTACTACTGACATTTGGTGGTCACTCCTCACAACACGGCAGGTGTGGGACCACACCCAGCGTGCTCTGTCTGGCTCCAGGCTCCCCAGTACAAGAAACATAATGGGATCCTGAAGGGAGTCCAGCAGAGAGCCACTAGGCTGGCCGGGGCTAGAGCATCTGCCTTATGAGGAGAGGCTGAGAGAACTGGATCCATTCAGCCTGGAGAAGGAGAGATGAAGGGGAGACCTCATTTCTGTGTGCAGTTACCTCACGAGTGGGTATGGGTAAGGTAGAGCCACGCTCTTTTTAGGGGTGCACCAGTGGTAGGATAGGAGTCAACAGGCACAACTTGGAATGCAGGGAATTCAAACAGCAATCAGGTAAACTAGTTCATCTCAAAGGTAGTCAAACACTGAGGCAGGTCCACAAAGAGATTGTAGATTCTCCATCCCTAGAAATATTCAAAAGGCACAAGGATTGCAGAGGTTAAATTAAGGCTTAATAAAATGTGTAAGTAACAATTCTTTTTTTCTTTCCTCTCATTTGCTTTAGTTAAAACTGTTAAAATTGTTTTTTAATACGGTGCATTTGTGTCAAGTCCAAACATCTGTTTCAACTTCGCATGTCGTTAGGGCAAAGCTTTTATTAATCTTAGGCTGAGAAAGGCACCTTTTTGCATTAATACCTATAATTTACTAACACAGAGTTTAAAGTTGTTTTGCTTAATGGTGTCATGATTTTTTTGGTGTTAAAAGTGGCTTTCTCTGAACATAAAAAATTTATTAATAGCCTTGATAAAATTTCCCTTTTATTCATGGTGCAATTTGGCATCTCCTATTGAAAAAGAGATGCTACTACTTCAGCAAGAAATACTAGCAAGGAAGAAAAAGATCTATCTCAATACTTGCTCTGAAATAAGAGCTATAGATCTTTCTATAAAACTCATTTTCCTCTGGTTTGTTTTCAACACATTCTATTTGTGATTGCATAGGACAACATAAAACAGACTGTAGAACAGATAGAAGAGCATAAAAAACGAATAGAGAAGTTGGAAGAATATGTCAAGACATGCACGTATGTTAAAATCACTGGATTTCTTGTCTATTATATATTTTCAAATTAACATAGCAAATTTCTAATTAAAATTTTTTTTATTCTTTAAAATTTTAATAAGAATTAGAGTTCTAACTAATTCTAATTAATATTACAGTTTAGCTGTCAAAATAAAATAGGAAGTATGACTCACCCATGTTTTGTTTGAAACCATTTTTGTAATTACTTCTAATTTCTTGTAGGTGCGCAAATTACACCACTATGGGTAGGGTATGGGGCTATTAATTAGTGTACAGATTCTGAGCAAGATAATGGGGCAGCTCTGTAGTTGTGCTGCCGCAGAGAGCATTAATAGTTATGTTGTGTATTAGGAGCACAGCTCAGTTCTTGCTTCCTCACTCTTGTACCTTATTTTTGCTCTCTGTGAAATAGGGTATATAAGCCCTTCATTGAGCAACTTGAACTTAATTTGACATTAACCTGTGTTTTGTGCAGGACGTCAGAATAGGTGATATCCAGAGATTTTTTTTTTAATTGTTTTTTTTTCCTTCCCAAACTATCTTTTCCTATGTATCTGTGCTTTGGCTTAATGATGTCTGTGTATTCAGCAAAGTTCTGCCACGGACAGGGAGCAGCAGACCCACTGTGGTGGGTGTGATGCAAAATCACTTAAGCCTTAGAGACCCTGGTGTGTAAAGCGAGGCATAATTTTGCAAGAGAATTCTCTGTCCTTAGTTTTAAAATACCCGACCTCTTCTTGATGAAGGATTAACCAGTGTGGTTGTGTGTTAACGGGTAAAAACGCTCAGTTGAACTTACTGAAAGGGCTGTCGGGCTGCCCAGGGAGGTGGCTGAGTCGCCATCCCTGGAGGTGCGTAAGAGACGAGTAGATGTTGTGCTGAGGGATGTGGTTTAGTGGTGTTGACAGGGTTAGGACAAAGGTTGGACTCGATGATCTTGGAAGGTCTCCTACAACCGAAACTGTTCTATGATTCTGTAATACTGAAACCTTAAGAATAGCTTACACTATAGACTGCAACTTGTATAGGAAGTAGTTTCTTATGGATACTTAAAGTCTTTTAATGACTGTTACAGTCTGTGAGCACAGAATGACTTTCATTTTATGAACTAAAAGCTTCCATAAATGAAATAGTAAATCGTTTTGCTGGTTTTGCTTCGCTTCAAAGTGAATCTTTAGCTGAGAAAAAAAAGCAAGAAGAAGCGCTAACTACAGAAATCGAAAGTTCAACACTACAAATAGCTGAAGTGAATGAAGAATTGAACAAAATAGTTGGTGAACTGCAGAATGTCAAAATTGATTACCATGAAGGAAGGCGTCAGCAAATGAGAGCAGAGATCCTGGAAAGTCTCAGAAGACTATATCCTGATTCTGTGGTAATTGAATGGCCTCACTTAAATGCCTTATTGTAGAATTAACGTTTGAGTTCTGTCTTAGACTGAGTAAGGAGCTAGAATAAATTGGACTGTCTTGAATATTATTTTAAACCTTATGCTTGAGCATACCTTGAAATAGTATTACTGAAGGAATAGTAGCATATACCATCACTATTTTTCAAAGTTTCCAGAAATAGGAATGAATGTTCAAAAGGTGACATCTCTGCTTCCTAGTGCTGACGTAAGAACATAAAATGTTTTCAGTTGTTCTTTGCTTCTTGTTATTTTTGAAAAACCTCCTTGGAAATGTGGCAAGTGCCTGATCCTGTTGTTTTCTCAAGAGATTAAGAAATTTGTATTTCAAGTATTCTTCAGAATTTTTTCATCCACATTAACAAGGTGTTCCAAAAAATCAAAACAGTGATGGGTGCATCTTGTTTTGCTCACTCTCTGCGTTGTATCCCTGTTTGAAAAGAATTTTGCAGCTCGTTACAGGTTTTACAGTTTAATTTTCAAAACAGTATTCCTACATTGGTAGTTTTAATTGGCAAGGTTGCTATTGTTATAGATTCACTTGGGCAGTCAATATTTGTTTTCACAGAAATCTGGCATTCCATCTGGACTTAAATGCCTGTGTCTGGAAGTACATATAGATCCTCTGTCGAGTTTTGCATGTCTGAATCGTGTCCGAGCTGCAGAGAGAAGCATCCTCTAGATGACACTAGAGGAAACTGAATAACCCTTTGTGGTGTTGGGTGTTATCCTTGCTTCTGCTTTGTCAGGAGGATAGGAAAATAGATCATAGTAGGTCATTATTTTATTACCTCAATTATATCATTCACAAGGTAACTGTGGATGACCTATCGCATACCACTTTCACCAGTTGTCTTCCTGCTCTCATTTGTTTAGATTTGATAAGGATAAAACTGTAGATATGCAAGAGGAGACCAGTAGCTGTATTGCCAATAAGCAGAAAATTTGTTCTTGCATGGATTCAGAGGTTATGATGTTCAGAATGTGCATTAGTAGCTTTAATCACTCAGGAAAAGCTCAACTGCACCTATAATTACAGAAATAGAAAAAGTATTTTTAGGGAGCATGTACAGCAAAGACCTGATTACTTTTATCTATGGAGGTGTTGTTTCAATATATGACGAAACAGGACTATCTGGACTATGCAGTAGAAGAAAAGCAGTTTCATTCTTTTCATGCTGCTAAAGTAAGCAGATACTGCTTTGGGGGGATCAAAACTGAAATAGTGCCTCTCGCTACCATTTTCGAGTTAACAGTTCTATTTATTTAAGACCTGATTGCCATTTAAAGATCTTATTTTGTGTTAAGTACTTTTTTTTCTCTGAAAGAGATGCTTAGCTAACTCTGCTATTGTCAATGTCATAATTCTAGAAGTGTATGCTAAAGGCTCTGAGTAAAACATTGAGATAGGTAACTGTAACCTCAGGAAAAAAAATAAATTCAGATTTTGAAGGCATGCTTTGCAATTTGGATGATGACTGCTACAATTTCTGTTTTTTCTGATGTGCAGCCATTGGAAGAGAGTGCAGCTGGTAGATATTTAACACATTTTCCTCTTACTACTTCAGTATCTCTTATGTAGAAATATGATTTGATATCTAAAGTAATATATTAATATTTCTCTGTATTTTTATCTTCAGTTTGGAAGACTGCTCGACCTGTGTCATCCTATTCATAAAAAATACCAGCTTGCTGTTACCAAGGTATTCAGCAAATACATGACTGCTATTGTTGTTGCCACTGAAAAGACAGCAAGAGATTGCATTCGTTTCCTAAAACAAGAACGAGCTGAGCCTGAAACTTTTCTTGCTTTGGATTACCTTGACGTAAGTACATTTCTCTTTTTCCTGTCATCAGCAAGTTAACGAGCTTATGAATCTTGATATTGGCTCATTTAAGCTTAATTAAAATAGGCTTAAGTGTTAAGGCAAAACACTTGAGAGGTGAACTTCATGAGGTTCCTGTCAGCCCATTTCTCCAGCTGGCTCAGGTCTCTCTGGATAACATCACTACAATGTTCCTTTACCAATTTGTTCTTCAGTCCTTACCCACAAGCTCTCAGGTGGCTCATTGTCCTTCCCCAGGCAGAGCTCTGTGAATTCCAGAGAGCTGTTCTCTCACTTACAGGGCAAGTCCAGCTCCTTGTCTTCCCAGCCTGTCCTTCCTAAAAAGCCTGTATCCCTCCATTGTGACACTCCGGTTTTGGTAGCCATCCCGCCATGTCTCCATGATCCCAAGAAGACTGTAGCCCTGCAACTTCGCACAGATCTTGAACTCATCCTGTCTACTCCCCGTGCTGCAGGCGTTAGTGTGCTCGCATCTCACGCCCAGTGAAATAGCTTATACAGATTTAAGGACTATAGCATACACAGAATATGAAAACCAGATATGTTTCTAGTTTTGTAGTGACTGAGACTCCCGTTCTGTTAATTGGGATGTCCTGTCCCCAGACCATGCAAATCTGGACCTGCCTTGCTTTTACATCATGGATTTAAACACCACTTGTTTGCTTTACAGGTTAAACCAATCAATGAGCAGTTAAGAGAGGTAAAAGGAGCTAAAATGTTGGTGGATGTTGTACAAACTCCATTTGCTCCACTGAAAAAAGTGATTCAGTTTGTGAGTGGGAATGGCTTGGTCTGTGAAACAGTTAAAGAAGCAAAACAAATAGCATTTGATGGACCAGTGAGGTTGAAAGTAAGAAACTGAATTTCGTTGCGTATGTTTGTCACTGCAGTTATGTATTTGATGCCATGTAATTAATCCTGTAAACATCCCACAAGCTATTGCAGATAAACACAAAATGGTACTATGCTGTCTAGTCTATTTCCACACAAAGCCTGAGATATTTCACATGGTTATATTCTCTTCCATATGATATTATGTTTAAGTGATTTCCTGGGAAAAGGAGGCAAATTAAAGGATATTTAGTGTCCAGATATGTTTCTTGGTATGGTCTTATTAATGAAATGGAGGAGGAGGAAGCGGGTTATAATCCTTTTCTTAAAACTGTCTGATATGAAAATACAAACTTGCTAGCTTTTCTTTGAAGAAGTGCTTTCAAAAAATCTTTAAAATATCTGACAGAACCTCTTAATTGGAGATGTAGATCATGTTGAGAACTGGAAGCCTCTCTGTGTCTTCCTGCCATTCTTCGTTCATATGTCTATTGCTGTCACAGTCTGTAGAGCAATTTTATGCACTTAGTAAAAAAAAATCAAAATCATGATTAAAACAGCATTAAGTTCAATTTGTGAAATCATGCTTAAATGGAATCCAGTTAAGTCACAACAACATCTGTGTTCTTTACTAGAATTTACGCTTTTCATTTAGAAATGAGCTGTTTTCCTTCACTCCCTTATCATGCTGCTTGGTTTGCTCTACTGAGCCAGGCATAACTTTCTAAGTTGCTAGTGTATATGTATACACAAACATTAATTTCCTAAATACAAGTAAATTAAACTATTTCATTTCCCTTTCTCATCAGTTGTAATAATACTAAAAAATGTGACTAGTGCTGAGAAACAAAAGATTATTTTTTTTTTTCTTGTGGCTTCATGTATCTCCAGTTCACAGGTCAGTATAGGAACAGGAAAAAAAAAATTGGAGCCCAACTAAAATCTGATTGTTGCCTGTTTAACTACTGTATCTTGGTGCTCTTGTTCATTGGATATTTTGACAGTTTTGTGTTCAGATTTATTTGCTTCTAATTTTTTTTTTCCTTTCCAGACAGTGGCTCTTGATGGAACTTTATTTTTGAAATCTGGAGTGATTTCTGGAGGATCAAGTGATTTAAGATTTAAAGCTAGATGTTGGGATGAGAAAGAAATTAATAAAATGAAAGAAAGAAGAGATAGCTTGATTCATAAGTTAAGGGTAGGTCTCTTAAAAATCATTTAACTGCAAAAAGCATAAAGTAGTAGAAGTTGTGTCTAATTTAATTCAGCCATGGGAAGATAATTTTCCAAAAACGTGATTTTTAAAACTTCTAGAAGAGGCAGACAGGACGTAGCAGCTGTTTATCATCTTCTAGTTGATAATAATCAACTATGGGTCTCTGCCCTTAGCCGCTGGGTTGGTTCACATATCACAGAGGCAGAGAACCAGGACAACACTGTTGATACAAGTTCCTTCAAGGAAAAAAACCTGTTGTTCAAAGTACCTGAATACTTTTAGTGAAAAAGACAATGCATTCTGCATTTGAAAATACTGAAAATATTTGCGTGGACCAAAACCTGTCAGTATAAAACAATCTGTCATACATCTAGTTATTTTGGAAGGGGGATAGAGCAGGAATTTAGGAATTTGCAAGCACAGACTTTCTTTTGAGAAATAAAACTGTTACAACATGACTGTTGAGTATGATCAATGGTATCGGCATTACCTTGAATAGGGTTTATGTCAGTGAGGCTATTTTCATGTGGTGCGTAGATCTGGAAAAGGAGTAATTTCCAATTAACCCACCTTTTGTTTAAAATGCTTTTTCTCCCACTGTGATATTTTTCTAGGACTTAATGAAGATCAAACGTAAGGAGACTGACTTAAAGCAGTTGCACGCTCAGTGCCATGGAATTCAGACACGACTTAAATATTCACAGAGTGAATTAGAGCTTATTAAAAAGAAACATCTTGCAAATCTCTATGTGGTATAGTATTAAGCCTTTACAATTTTTGTTTAGTAATTTTATTTTTTTTACTTAAGCTGCAGTTCATTATGCAGTTTTTTAAAATTCCGTTTAAGTTTTGCATACAGCAGTTAAGACTGGAGAATTAATAAACTATAAAAAACAAGATTACATAATACTGCACATGAGAGCTTTTCTTATTTAGGTTTTAAATTTGAATTTCTTGTAAGCTTGGTTTATCATTTAGTAACTTTCAGAAATCTGCAAGTCAAAAATGCACTTTAAATGATAGTTACGTAATTTGCTTTTCTACTCATTAAAAGTGTAATCATTGCATGCAAATTGGCAAAAGTAGTGGGTAGGTGGCATTTTGGAAGTAATTAATATTTTTATTCAGAAGGATACAGTTTATCTGGAACAGAACTGTCTCAAATTCTGGAAAGTTGACCCATCCTATTATGGAAATTTATCATCTTTTCCCTTTCTAGGAAAAATCAAAACTGGAAAGTGAACTGGTAAATACTGAGTCTCAGCATGATATGCTGAATGAAGGAATAGCAAAAAGAAAAGAAAAAATAGAAGAATTTCAGAAAAGAATTAATGAGGTAATGTCTTCTGTCATAGTTGTGACATCTTATACTACAGAAGCTTTCTGTGCCTGATGACTTTTAGAACTTTTAACTTTGTAAACTGCTTTGTTTGCAAGGCTTATAAGTTACTCCAGCAATCTTCCCACATTCTCTACCTTTCTTACCAAGGTGAGTGAACAGTGCATTTGGATGTTTGCATATATGTATCATGGCTTTGCAAATCAATTTTCTTAAAATCAAAATTCTCTACGTGCCAAGCACAAACCCCATCAACCAAATTCATCTACTTCTTGAGATGAAGCTTTGCTTAATAAATACGCTATAATTTTATTTGACATTGAAGAAGATCTTTGAGTTTGAAGAAGATGGCTTGGTTTTCTCCTATCTTTTCCTGCTCTGCTATTAAATACAGTTTACTCTTTGTGGTATTAAGCGGGGACAATCCATCCAAGTCCACAGCTTCAGAGCTCTCAGTGAAAATTTTCATTGTAGATCACGTCACAGAAAAATACTTTTTAGGTCTTGGGGTAATATCTGGTAAGGATTAGCTAATTTTTTCTCAGACTTTGATGTCCAAGTTCTTAGTAAGAAACTGAAGTTATAGGATCTTTCCTTTCTGTGGAAAGATAATTAAGTTGCATTGACTGCATGACTAGACTGTAACTTTTGGTATGAAGTCTTCCTGGCCAGTGTGGATCCGTGACAGCACATACGTACCGTAAACTCTACGTGCACCCACGAGGTTTGCAGATCTCTCGGTAATCAGTGCACCCACCACTAGGTAGGCAGTCTCTGCATGGGTGGCTAGTCCTCTGAAAAATCATTCTCACTGCATTCATAGCAGGTCCCATTCACTATCTACATGGAGACACTCTATCAGTAGCTTTTCTTCTGGAGAAGATCCACTACTTCCGCAGCCCACAGAAGGCAAAACAGATTGGGCATGCTCATGCCCGTAGGGTGAGAGCTTTCTGCCTGATTTCACGAGCCAAGATCAATTCTCAGCTCTGCTGGAGTGCTTTGTTCTGAACTCTACAGCTGTCACATCCAGATGATGACCTGTTATACCACTGTATACTACAAAAGCAGATAAAGAGCAGATTCCTCTCCCTTCTTGGGAAGTATACAATATCTGTGCTCTGTTTTCTGTGCACTCTGATTATCCTGGGACAGTGGCTGAGGTGTGCATGATGATTGTCAGTGAAGTCCTCACTCCACCATTTTATTTTGGGCTTTTTGTTTGGTTGTTGTTTGAGGGAAGGGCGGTTGTTAGTATTTTTTGAATGTTGTGACTTTGGGGTTTGTTTGGGATTTTTTTGGTTTTAATTTTTTTTCTTTAAGACTGTTGTACACCAGTGTTCATTTGGAGTCCAATTCATGGAAGGTGCAGTCAGCCTGTGATACAAGTGAGTCATCTTTGCCCTCCCTCTTTTCTGAGGGGTAGCTGATGCAGAATTAGGCTGTGCTGTTCCCACCTGTCCAAATTCATTACCTGTTATGGTACTAAACACCTTTTGTTATTAGAACCTGCTTCTTTCTGCTTTTTTATCAGCAACAAGAAAAGTTCTTTATGACAGGTGATCCAGCAGTTAGGTTTCCCAGCTGTTTTTCCTGTAGACTGTTCTGCCATCTTGTACTTCATTTTCTCTATTATTCCCTAATCTTCAGATGGTCCCCAGAAGAGTTTGTACAGACAGCTGACAAATTCAGAAGTGTGGTTGTTGTGAAGAGACTGAAGGCATTCAGTGAAGTGAATAGTAGTAAATCCTACTCTGATACCAAGAGGGGTTTGGTACTGTGTTCTGTTAGATAACTCTGAGAAACAAGCACCTCATCTCTGCTTCTCTCTGGGAGCTGCCTTTGTTCCTATTCTTGCTGAACAAAGAAATCCGGTAACAGACTATGGAAAAGTTGTGCTGCAGTTTTATCTGGAAGATTTAGAGCCCTTCACCTAGATGCTTGTCTAAAGCGGATTCTTATTCTTTTTTTTTACTGTTGTCTGCCGCCACTTTTAGTGTGTAATACATGTGCTGTGACAATTTTGTCTTTAGAATGACCAGGTGCTGTCACGAATAGCTTAGATCAGAGTTACCTTTTGCAGATCACATGCCTTGTATCTGGCATTTGTACTGCAGGTGTTATTTGAAAATTTCAAGTACAGGCTAGTTTGGTTTGCTGTTTCTTAAAGTACCTTGAAAATCCAGCCTGTAGCATGAAGTGAGTGCATAAATATTTTGCTTCTGTGAGTTGCAAAATATCATAAGCATGTTTTGATCCTTTTTATTCAAAGGCTGAAGATGCTGTTTTTCGGGAATTCTGTGAAGAAATCGGCATAGAAAATATTCGTATGTATGAACAAGAACGTGTGAAACAACAAGAGGAGATTGATAAAAGAAGGTGGTATCTGTAACTGAAATGTAAAAAAGTCATTGTATTAGATTGGGCACACTAGGAAATGAGTAACTCCATCACAGGAAATACCACAAAAACCTAGAAGCTCTAAAAGGTTATATTATCACTGCAAGGATTAGTTAGCAGTTGCATTGCTATGGTTTGGGCGTATTGGGCAGTTATAGCCAGTAATATTTTGCAACAAACTTGAAAGGTAAAATTTACTAGTTTTGTAGCACTGTTGTAGAGAAATAAAGCAACAAATAGTTTTCTAAAATCCACACTGAAAATGGCTCTATCACAAATTGAGGATGGCATGAAGGCTCACTCATATCGAAAATCTTTAAAGAACAAGATGCAGTGATTTGGTATAGGAAAGTACTATTAAGGAAAACAGGCTGAGCGGGGAGTGCAGGTGTTGGATGAATACACTTCAGTGTAGCATATCTGCCTCATTTACAAATACTTATACTAAGATACTTGCACTTCTAATGTCACATTTCATATTGAACGTGGCTGTACTATATCTTGTATTTTTTTTAACTATTACCACTATATTTTTGTAATTTCCAGTATATCCATAGGACATGGTGTAGTGGAAGCCATGATCCAAATGTATGCAAATTTTTTTGTGTTCACATAGGAGATGTAATTTTTATATCTAAATAGTCAGAGTGAAAATATATCTTGTAATAACTTAAAATCACAGTTACTAGCCTTTGGGTTGGTTTGAAATACTGTACTTTGACTAGACTGGAGTTTGAAAATCAGAAGACACGACTAAACATTCAACTGGAATATAATCGTGAACATCTAGAAAAATCAACAAGCGCAGTCAGCAAGTTGAGGGAAACCATTCATAAAGATGAAGCTGAGATTATCAAGCTAAGGAAGGTAACTGTCAAATATATCTCTGTCTGGGACTGAGAGGAAGGAATACATTGAAGTACAATTTTGAATAAATGTGGTTGATGCTGTTGAGTGATTCCTTTAGCGCTTAAGTCAGTGTTGACTTTGTAAATGTTAAAAAGAATTTGGTTGTATTTCGTCATTTTAACCTTGGAATAGCCTGTCATTTGAGGGTACTTATTAGTTATTAAAAATAAGCTTGCCAAAAATTAAATTTGGGATTACTGGGAGTAGTGTTCAATTGTGCTTAGTTTATATGAAAAGGCAGCATATGTCTACAGATAAAACTAGTATCACGTAGCTGAGATTACTTAGAAGATTTTATGAGTAACAGCAAGCTGTGGTGCTTACTTATACCTTAAGGTGCTCCATATCAGTCGATAGAATAATTACACCAAAACTAATTTAGAATTTTTGTTGAAGTACTATGTATGGATTCCTCCTTCATAGTGTTCTTATTCATAAGTTTGTTATCTTAATGCTGCTCGTTAAACAGATTGTGGTTTTGGTGCAAGATGAGTAATACCGCTCTGAATAAAAAGCAGAAGTGAAATGTAAAACAGCCCCAACATGGGCAAAAAACCTCATGTGCATCATTTAAACTCCAAAGACATCTATTTCTGATACAGAGGAAAAATGATAGACCCTTACTCAGTCATGCACAAAAACATGTCTGACTTTGTGCCTGTGTGCATAATTCTGAAATATGACTTTGAGCAAATTCAGCTGTTTTTGTCCTGGAGAAGGACTGTTTATATTGCATTCTGAAGGTACGTTGCTCGGATACTGCAAGAGCAGTAAGTCTTGATTAGGTTGCTGTAATACTAGTCTCTCAAGGACCATGTCTTCATGCAGGTAGCTTTAGGTTTGCTATATTCTAGCACCTAATTTCTAGCAATCTAGCAGTGGTATGGGTTATATAGGGGAGGACTTTCACAGAGTACCTCCACAGATTCTTTGCTCTCTGTGGATTTACCTTTAATGATCGATACTGTTTAGAGGATTTTGGGTTACCTTGGGTGTTGCTAAACATATTGTAGGTGCGCAGCAGATGGGATCCTTCTTGCAGGGCAAAGGGACTGAGGACAAGAAAGTACCCCACAGATCCAAGGCATCCCTGCCTTGTTTGGTGGCTTTATAGTTTAGTCTGGTACAGTCACAAACTCAGACCTAGCTGTGTTGATGTATACAAAACATCTGGATCTTCCTGTGTATAAGACCAGCTGTTTTCCCAATGCCTTCCAGATTTTGTGTTGTAACAAATTTCAATGTATTGTAACAGCTTTTAAATTTAACTATTCCTTTCTGTATAATAAAGGTTTTGTATCAAGGCTTTTGGTGAAAGGTTAAAAATGTAAGTATTTCTTGGTAGGAAGAGGAGAAGCATCTAAAAAATGTGAACGAAATTGTGGAGAAGCAGCAGCATCTTAAGGATGGATTAAGTGCTCATCAATCTGAGGTTACTAAAGCTCAAAATGAAGTTGAAGAGTTAAGACAGACATTGTTAACTATTAATAGGTAATTACTAATTTTGTTGCTAGGAAAATGATGAATGTGGTAAAAGTTTTGTTGATCAAACATTTGAATTTCTCTTGTTCCGTTTTCTTGTGAAAGATTTGTTGCATTTACAGTATGCCTTAGTTAAAAAATGTTTCTAATTCAGTATGTGGCTCCCAAAAGTAATGTGGATAATTTCGTGACAGACATCCCATAAACCCTATAGATTATATTATTATCTACCTAGTGCTAGGTCTCAGTGTGATTTCTGATAAATATGTAGGAACTTGTGATAAGTATGTATTAACTTCCAACTTGATTGGGGCGCATATTAAGTTTGCTGGTAATTTCATATTTTTGTTTGAGTTGCACAGGTTTAATTAATGATTTATTTTTTTTTCCATTTTCAGTGTTCTCATTTTCTTCAGGCCTTTCAAGTCTTAGATACCTTTAACTAATTTCAATTTACATCACTGTTCTGTTCTTACTGTTCTTTTAAATCAACTGCTTTGAGGACAGTTTTCTTACACTTGCTCATTATCGATGTGTTTGTCTTTTAATCATGAATCTTCTTTATGTTTCAAAAACACCAGCATGTTGACACTGTATGGTTAAGTAAATTGGAATTTTGTATCAACTAATAGATTGTATGTAGTAGTTAATGTAGTAATGTAGTAATTTTATAGTGTGTAATTTTAACAATGTAAGACTTTTATGTCTCTGCCTTATTTAGTAACTTAATGCTATCAAAGGAATTTGTTGCAAAGAATCAAAGTGTATTTCAAGTAGAGTAATGATAAAAGATACTTCATTAAATTTTACAGGGATCAAATCTTCATACGTGTTGAGCAGAGCTGAACAGAACAGAGTTTAGTTGTAGTTAGGAAAGGTGGATATTTGAACATGCTTGTAGTGTGAACTTGGCAATATATGAAACTGTGTCCATAGTACTAGCATTTACCTTGTGATCGAGTTAAGGGTTAATACAGAAAAGCAGAGTGTTAGCTCGGTGCTAGAATAGTGTGTGGTTACCAGCTCCCCCTTGAGTAACTTTGGAGAACTAAAGGGATGGAACAATTTAAGCACCATTTTCCACTTTGTTTGATAGGGATTAGGGAGGAAAAAGCCCTCTCTGTGCTTGGCAACTCTTTTTCTTCTGGTATGGCCGTGCATGCTATTGGCAGCAATACTTCTGCTCTTTGTTTTGTGCCTTTTGTTTATGTAGGGACGCTACAAAATTACAAAAGGAAGCTACAGCTATAGAAACCTCTCTGGAAGAGAAAAGATTAAGACGACATAATATCCTTCTTGAATGCAAGGTGCAGGACTTGAAAATAAAGCTCCTATTGGGATCACTGGATGACATCAGTGAAGTAGAGGTACTTACAATGTTTACAGAAGACGAGTATCACAGAGGAGCAGTTATTCAGTCTTGAATTTAAAGCTACTTATTCTTTTTTCCTTACAGGACCATTTAACGTTACATAGTCCTGTTAAAATAAATAACATTGTTTTCACATGATCAGGCTTCATCCATTCAAGAGAGATTTTTGTTTATTTTTGTGGACAGAAATGTTGTTTGCAAGTATATTTTGCTTGTGCTTAAAACGTATTCCTGTGAAATACGTAAAATTGCTATGGTACAGAAAAATTGGTTTGAGGGAGTATTCTAGATATATGTATGTAAGGGGACACACGGGGGTCAATTCAGAAATAATCTATAACATGAAAATGTCTAAAATCATGCTTTTGTCTCCAGTAGAGGTAGATACAGAAATCAGGGATAGGCTGAAATATAAATACTGCTGCTCTCAGAGGATTGACCCTCATTATTTTTCTCAGTCTTCCCTCTTTTTCCGGCATACCTTTTATGATGAGAAATCAAACTTTCTCCAGTGTTACACAAGAAAATAGCTATTGGTTTTCATGGACTTGCATCAAACCTGTAAATTTGGAAGGAGTCTCGCTGAACCCATTCCTTTGAAAAGTACTTTTGTGGGAGGATGGGTATGAACGAGTGGGTCAGAGGACAAAATGAGGGCAGCGAGGTAGGCAGCCTTTGAAGGAAAAGGACATAAGCTGCTCATCAGCAGAGTGCGTAGGCAACTTGGCTCTCGCTCTTTATGAATAAGGAAGAGGTGAAACCAAGGAGGTGGGCAGTAGGAATAGCAATTTAGATTCCTAATTAACATCAGCACGGGGCAACTAGGATGATGAAGGGAGTGGAGCATCTCCCTTATGAGAAAAGGCTGAGGGAGCTGGGGCTCTTTAGTTTGGAGAAGAGGAGACTGAGGGGTGACCTCATTAATGTTTACAAATATATCAAGGGTGAGTGTCACGAGGATGGAGCCAGGCTCTTCTCGGTGACAACCACTGATAGGACAAGGGGTAATGGGCTGAAACTGGAACATAAGAGGTTCCGCTTAAACTCGAGAAGAAACTTCTTCTCAGTGAGGGTGACGGAACACTGGAACGGGCTGCCCAGAGAGGTTGTGGAGTCTCCTTCTCTGGAGACATTCAAGACCTGCCTGGACACGTTCCTGTGTAGCATAATCTAGGCGTTCCTGCTCTGGCAGGGGGATTGGACTTGATGATCTTTCGAGGTCCCTTCCAATCCCTAACGTTCTGTGATTCTATGATTCTGTGATCACCGAGAACTCCCGTAAGATTTGGTTCTGAGGGTGAATCTTGGTGGGAAAGGGACTGATAATGACATGCAGTACATGGTTTACTGAGGGGAAAGCAGCTGTTTGAAACCCAGGCTTGGAGTGTCCACAAGATACTCTGCTTAGGCCATACGGAATTGAAGCTACTAATTTCTCCTGAGGCCAACTGAGTGGAAGAAATGCCTCAATTTACACACTTCAGAGACCTTCCTTGAAAGGGGACTGAATTATCGTGGGAATGTAAATCCTTCCAACTGAGAGATTTACAATACTCACATTTACAAATAAATTACTGCTGCTTTTATCTTGGCTTCAAACTGAAATTAGCAGATATTTTCATCTTCATTTAACAAGTGCATTTTTTTAGTTAGACTCCTAAGATCTTAACTAACTTAACTCCATTTTGGCTAAGGGAGGAGCTACGGAATGAGTTTACCTCATACCATGTTACCACTGTCTCATTTTATATCCTTTTAATGTATTAAAAGCTAACTGTTATATTTCCAAACTGGAATGTCCTTTATAGCTGGGAACTGAAACAGAAGTCACTCCGACCACATCAAGTATCTACGAAAGGGAAGAGGCAATTCATATAGACTATAGCAGCCTACCAGAAGACTTGAAGGTAATCTGGTTTTGTTTGAAATTATTAGAGATCAAGTTTTTATTTTTATTTAAAATACTTATTTGTTGAAATTATTTGTTCTTCACCCTAGTCTTTAAATGAAACTTCCTAAAAACGCTGTTAAGTGCGTGTGTGTCTTGGTTTTGCAATTAAGCATAACACTAATGTACGGGATTTCTGGATAGGTGCTGTGGTTTAAGACCACCCAGCTTGCAACTAAACACAGTGCAGCCACCTGCTCACTCCTCCTACTGTCTGTTTTTGGGATGCGGAGGAGAAAACGTGCCAAAAGGCTCTAGGGCAGATAAAAAGGACGGGGAGGGCTCACTCACCAATGGGCAAAAAAGCAGAGACTTGGTGAAAAAAAACCATAAAATAATTTAAACAACAAAACCACACAATAATTTAAACAACAAAACCACCACCAATTTACCAGTCAGATCAGAGTAAGCTGATGAGAAGTACAACCAGATCTTAGAAACACCTGGTCCCACCCCTCCCTTCTTGGGCTGAGCTCCCCATTTCTCTGCCCTTCCTGCCCTTGCTTCGGCACAAGCAGGCAGAGCTGCAGTCAGTCTGTCACACGCTGCCTCTGCCGCCTCTTCCTCCTCACAGGGAGGACTCCTTGCAGTCTTCCCCTGCTCCAGTGTGGTCTCCCTCTCACAGGAGACAGCATAAACATCTCCAGTGTGAGTCCTGTTCACAGGCTGCAGCTCTCCATGAACTGCTCCAGTGTGGGTGCCTCCCATGAGGTACAGTCCTCCCAGCAATGGACTGCTTTAGTGTGGGCTTCCCTCAGAGTCACAGCGTGCTTCAGACACGGTCCTCTGCTCCGGCATGGGGTCCTCCATGGGCTGCAGGTGGGATTCTGCTCCACCATTAGCCTCCATGGGGCTGCAGGGGGTCAGCCTGCTCTCTCACCACAGGCTGCAGTGGAGTCGATGCCCTGGAGCACCCCTCCCTCTCCTTCCTCACTGCCCTCGGTGTCCACAATTGTTCCTCTCACACTCTCCTCTCCTCTCCAAAAGAACTCACCCAGCAGGTTTCTTCCCCTCTTAAATATCTTATCACAGAGGCGCTGATCAGCTTGGCCTTGTGCAGAGGTGGGTCCAACTTGTAGCCAGAGAAGCCTCTAGAAGCTTTTCACAGGGACCACCTCTACAGCCCCTCTCTGCCCCTACCAAAACCCCGCCCGACGCAAACCCAACACAATAGGTCATTTTCCCATGTAACTAACTTTAGGGTCACCTAAACCATAAAACCAAAATGGATAGATACTAAGTATATTCTGATTTTTCCTTCCTCCTTTACCTTCTGCCTTGAAGTTCTAACACTATAGGTTATGACTCGAAACTCTGCAAACTAATAATGATTGGCTGCCAGGGCGGTTGTACCACCTTCTCTCTGTAGTATTTTCAGAGACTGAGATTTACTATACTTCCCTCCGTAACAGTCCATTAGGTCCATGTTTTCTCCTCAGTTTTTTTGAGGGTTTGTTATTTTCCCCCCTTTTTAATCAAAAGGAAAATAATCAAATATCAGAGGCTAAGTACAGAACAAGGGATGATTTTTGTCATCACTGGAACTTGTCTCTGAGAATTCACTGAGAGCCTTGTCTTCAGAAGTTTTCTTTACAAATCAAGTAGTGAGGCTAGCTAATTCTCCTCCTGAATTGTATTTTAACCCAGAATTCCAGGCTGAAGGGAATTTGTGTTTAAAGGTTTTGTGGAAGAATACTTAGGACCTAGTAAATTTATTCTTAGAACTAAGACTCTGAATGGAGTGTTGTGTTTTCAGTTTAAGCTATTAGATGACCAGAGTACTTCTTCCAGAAACCATGAGTGCTTGCTGTATATGTTGAAAATGTCTTGGTCTAAAAGCAAATTTTATTGCTTTAGTATTTTTATTTTTTCTTTAGGACCTAGAGTCTGATAAAGATATAGAGGATCAGATGAACCAGATGCAGCAGGAAATAAAAGCTAAAGAGAATACTTTAATGAAGACAGCTGCTCCAAACCTGAGAGCAGCAGAGAAATTGCACATAGCTCGGGACAAGTTCCAAGAATCACTCGATGGTAACACTGCATCTTTCATATTAATCTTTTTTGTGTGTGTGACTGAGGTTTTTTGCCCTAATAGAAATTCCTCTTTCTGCGGTTGGTGCTGCTGGCTTTGCCTCTTTCAGATACTGAGGTGGTTTTTTGTGCTCAAGTGTTTGTCCTCAGTTGTCTGTTTAATTATATGTAAACAATTTGTTAACATATACCTTGAAGTAGTTTATTGAAATAAAATTTGAGTGTTTGGAAAGATACTTTGTTGGCCAAATGACACAGTATGTTTACTTACTGTCTAAAAATTACTGACTTAAATCATAAAATTCTTTACATTTTTCTTACATAATTGAAGGAACACATATATGTTGTCCAGAACTCACGCATGAGCATTACTGCAAAATTATTAGCATCCTCAAAAAGCATTGCCAATATTAATGTATTAAGGAACCAGAGGAGTTCTGAAGCTGTAATGGATAAATGCTGGTGCTGCTTAAGGCCATCCAGCTTGCAAAAAGAACCGGGAGAAGAGTTTTGTTCATTGCTCCAGATGAGCGTGGCATAGAGCAGACTGAATACATCCCTACTTGTCAGTTTTTAGGGCCTCCGTTTGAAATCTGGAAGGAAACTCACAATATTGGCATGATCCTTGTAGTGTACTAGAACCTTTTTCTGCAATGAATATTTTGTTTGATGCTTGTTAGGGTAAACAGTTTATACTTGTTCTGTATATTTGCTTAGAGGCATATTATGGAGTAATTTCAGTATTTTTTTCATAGCTTTTGAGACCAGCAGAAAGGAGGCCAGAACATGCAAGCAAGAATTTGAACAGGTGAAAAGAAAGAGATACGAGCTTTTCAGCCAGTGCTTTGAGCATACCTCCATCACTATCGATCAGATCTACAAGAAACTTTGCAGAAACACCAGTGCTCAGGTGTGTCATGTTCTTAGCTGCTCAGTTTAAAAGGCCTATTTGGTGCTTTGCTATCTAGAATAAGAGAACTTAGTATAAAACATTTGGGTTCCAAAGGCAGTTTCAGACCTGAATAAAAAAAAATTACAAAATAAAGACTTCAGAAGTTTAGGATCAGAGAAGGAGTAGATAATATGCCAAAGCATGCCTGATGTTAGACAGAGAAATGGGATCTCAAGTGTTAACAAAACTACTAGGTTTGGGTTAGTTTTTGTGTTTAGCAGACTTGTTAATTACCATGACACAAATTATTTGAGTACTTCATTTAAAAATAATACTGGTTTACAGGCATAGTGGTGCAAATAGTAAGTAATTAAAACCACTTAGTTTTATCTATACTAATGATTAAAAATCATAGATCACTATTTCAGTACTAGCGTTTTGAATGAGGTTTTGAAGCTTCTTACACTCCACTTGAGTATTTTTATAAGATAGACTTAATAAGCTTGCAGCTTTTAAGAGACCTGTAGAAAAACTGTGTCACAATTGAATTAATATTTGTCAGTGTTCCAATATTAATGCTGAAAGTAAAGAGGAAACTCCCAAATGCTTTCGTTATGTAAATTCTCTAAATGGTTGAATGTTTAAAGGGCTCAGGCTTGAACTGTTGCCTAAAACTTAAGGTTTTGTGTTTTTCCTCGGATTCAGATATTCTGTGAACACCTGTAATATTTTTAAACATCCTTTCTGCTTCCAGGTTGGACAGGAAAGTAAAACCTGTATTTCCTCACGATTACTGGGCACATACCTTCTCCCCTAGACTAAACATCAGGCAGGTCTTGACTTTGCACCACTCTGAAACAACCACTATTCTCCAGATGCATCACCAAAAATAATTAATAGGGTGCTTTCCTTCTGAGGTCTGTGATGCTGTACCTTGATTTGAGCCCTAGTGATAACCCGATCAAGGGATTGTCCTCTGACTAGCTGGGAAGCTAGTCCTGCCTACTAGATACTCACGTAACAGCTGAAGGGAGCTGGTCTAATTGCATTGGAAGAGAAATGACTGCTCTGTATACTTAAGGAAACGGTTAGCTCTGAGTTTTGCCATCAGAGGACGTGGCCTAGGTTGCAGCTTCAACCGATGCTTTTAAGGCAACCTTTAATAACTTTGATAATGAAATTTCCTTTATTGAAATTGATATTTCTTAATATTGCTATATTAATAACATTGATTAATAATTCTTTACTATCCAGTCCAAAAAAAAAAAAGAAAAAAGAGAAGCTTTGATAAATTAGCTTTGATAAATTGAGTTAGTTTAACTTCCAGAGATTCTGGACTCGGGACATGCGTGCACTGAATATACTGCTCAGTAAAATTTATTTCATCAGTAAATTGCGTGTTAGGACTTCTAAAGAAGCTACTGCCTAAGAAATTGTACAAACACAGATTCACTGCTGGGTTCACTCACCAGTTCTCTTCCATTTCTCTTGCCACAGAAGAAGAATGGTGTTCCTTTCATATCTTGACCAGCAAGGAATATGTGTACAAGATGATTTTTTTTTGCTAATAGTGAGGGCTTCCGCTTGCACAGAAGTGTGCAATGGCACAGAACTGGGGGTTGCACTGAAAGTTATTTGGCGTGTTTACAGCCCGAAGAAGACTAACGACAGGCACCCTCTCAGCTGAAAAAGAGGAAACTATGCACACCTCCAACAAAACAAAAATGCTGCAAGCACTGTACCTTACTTCCAGGACTATCCACCACAGAAATTATTTTAAGTCAAAGTACACGTAGTGTTTTGTTTTGTTTTCCTTCCACTGTATCTGTGATCTGAGAGGAGTCATTTGCCAACTGTGGAAATTTTTCTTCTAGCTGTATCCACTTGTGCAGAGTGGAAGGGACTGTATTTATTGTATTCTCTCTTCTATTTAATGGGAAAAAGAAACCCTGCGGCAATTAGCTTATCCATTGTACTTTCTAATGGTACAATGACCATTCTGTTGAAATAATACTTTTAATTTTTGGACCTAGGGACCAGGATATAAACTACAGAGAAAGCCTCCCTATATATTAAAGTCTTTCCCAGCTCAAAGCTAAATTTTGTAAAACTAACTTTTTACAAAAAAAAATGTAATTTTGGAAGTATATGTACTTCAAAAGCAGTTTTCTTTTTTGTTTGGAAGTCTAAAATTTTAGTAATTAAGAAAAGGTATCAATTGTGTAAAATGTGATGAAATGAAGCCTATTTAGTAGCTGAAGGTTTGTAAATTACAAATGTGGAGCCATTTCCAAAATGTTTTTGTTAATTAGCCTCCTGGTTTGTTAACAAAAGTATATTCACTGGGAAGTTTTATAATACTGCTCTTCAGTATAGATGAACAGGTGTTTCCTACAAATGAAGCTACCTTAGCAGCTTCAACCCTAGCTCAGTCACTATTTAAACCTAAAAAATATCCATCTTCAGAATTCTGTGTCACTACTAATAACGACATGTCTTCATTTCCAGGCCTTCCTTAGTCCTGAGAACCCTGAGGAGCCTTACCTGGAAGGCATTGGCTTTAACTGCATAGCTCCGGGAAAACGCTTTATGCCAATGGACAATTTGTCAGGAGGCGAAAAATCTGTGGCAGCTCTGGCTCTTGTGTTCGCTGTGCACAGGTAAAAGAAATACTCTGGTATTCACAAAGTTATGTGGCTGAGAACGTGTCAGAAAAATGGACACTATTACACTTAGAAACAGGTTAAAAACAAGCTGCTAATGGAGTATTCAAACTTCCCTAACGTCCTTTTTCTTTACCTGCCATTACGTCTTATTGAGATTTTACGATAGGTTAAGTGAATCTGAAGAAATCACATTTATTAAGACTTTTGCCTCTAAATGCAAAATACTGTCTTGTTTCCTACAGTTTTCGGCCAGCACCTTTCCTTATTTTAGATGAGGTAGATGCTGCCCTGGATAGCACAAACATTGATAAAGTAAGTTGGTCCCTTTTACATTTTCCTTTTATCAACACTATAATATATCTTTTATAGAAGGATGGCTACTTTTCATTACAGGTTGTTGGGATAAAGAGATTGATTACACTGTCTTAGCCTGTTTTAAAATATATTGTGTTTTGGACTGAAATAATGGTTGTCTGAGATACTAGACTAAGTCCAGGCTTGAATTATAAATCTAAGTGTGTTTTAATCAGTCCCCAAACTGTGAAGTTGAGAAAAATAGGCCAGGAGTTTAAAAGCATTGCCACAGGACCATGTGTACAATCTGATGTGAAGGTCACTTGTGAATTGATGGTTGGGTTGGTTTGATTGGAATTTTTAAGGTCTTTTGAGTTCCCATACCTCCAAGAAGCAGATAGTGTGTCTGCATGCAGATAGTGTGTCTGCATGCTGAAAATCAAGTCATTCTGTCATTGGAGTATTTATTTTAAGCAGTTAGGCTACTAAATATTTTTTACACAAACAGCAATGAAGAGCTATCACTCTCATAGTTTTATCACAAAAATTCTTGCTTGATTAAAATTACTTCCTGTCCGCCTCTCAAATTTCTCTTTCCCTTTTGCTAATGACCAGTCACTGCAACAAAAACTTAGGAAAGAATACAAACACTAACGATTGCCAGCTGTAGATGTCAGCCCCTGGGAGGAGGAGACTCCACACAAGGAGACTGTATGTAGGAGAGGAATCAAGATCTTTGTGTGTGCCTGGATTTTCTTCTAGGGAAACATTCCTTTCTGCAGAAAGGAAGATCAAGCTGTATTTCTACAAGCATTAATAGTGATGTCAGTCTTGGTAGAGCCTAACAAAAGTACTTTATAAATCATAGAATCATAGAATGTAAAGAACAAACTTCTACTGTTTTTCTCCCCTCCAACCCCCCCCCCCTTTTTTTTTTTTTCCTCTTCATGGAGTTAATTGTGATGTGCTGAGTACAGCAGAGTTTGCTTGGAAGGTACTTCTAAATGAGATAGTTGGGGAAGCTCCACTACTTGCACCTGCCAGATAGAATTCCTTCCGAAAGTTGACTGACTACACGTGCTATTGTGAGAAGTGTTTTTCTGAACCTGAGCGCCTTAAACGTTCCTTGGGATACAAGTCCACGAGGGATACCCATCATCCAGTACTTCTGACCAGATGACATGCACTGAGTTTGTTTTAACTTGGTCCAGTGTGTTGCAGCAACACCAGATTAGATGTAATGGGACTGTAACAAAAATAGCTAAGCAAGCTTTAGGGTTTGGCTCTCAATTACATGATCAGAAACAAGATTACATATCACGTGATCACAAAACACCTCTATGATATAAGCTTTTTAACAGGATACTTTTCTAGTTATTAGTCTTTCACTCAGGACCACTATGAATTGATGTAACGGCTGAAAATCGCTTTACTGTGGTTAAACACCTGTACTGTGTTTTCTGGATGTTACTCTTAACTCTGGAGTCAAATGTATCACAGCTCATGACTTGAAGTTATGCAGGCTACCTCCAAGTTTTCCTTTCCTGTCTTTCTTGTCTGCTATTACACTATTTAATGCTAAATTTCACATTTTTACCTTTCATCAAAGCTGAAATGTATTAGGCAATTAGGAATTCCTATCTCTGCAGGCATTTGAGGTGGTCTTCTGGATACGAATGTAAAATTCTCTATGGTTTTGTCTGGAGGTGAGCAGAGGTCCCACATGACACCTAACAAAATTACAGGTCACTACATGGATGACTTCGATTTATCCGTACGAGTTCTGTTTGCAGCTATAGATGCATCCATTATACACATTCCATGAAGTTCATGATTTCTGGTATATGTTATCAACTTTCCACAGAGACTACAAATGATGCATCAGCACAGCTGATGAGAGACAGAGTAACAAGGCACTTCACAGCCGTTTGCCTTTCTGAGGAGGCTCGTGGTGACACATCTGGCAGAAAAGATGTCCTCTTCATACCTAGGAGTGTGCTAAGCACTGTTCTCCTTCAGAATACTATTGACAAAGAATAGCTGATTTTTTCTTTTATGCAGCTGGGTTTCTCAATTCAAGCATACTTCAAATTTGGTTTACTTTTCAGATAAAGAAAATGACATCTGTAGCCCACAAAAGATGATCTTATTAGCAGTTGTTAGCCAAATTGTTCCCATGCTTAAAACCTTCAATTGGTAGTATTTTTACAGTCTGACAGTATCTTATTTCATTTGACACATCTGCAACAATAATGGCTATTTTTAAGATGTATGTTCAAGAAAATAACATTAATGCAGAAAGTGTTAAGTACGGCAAGTTCTGGTCTAACGTATATTTATAAAAATAACATCCATAAATACCACTTTATGGCCAAAGAGCTATTTTACATTATTATATTACAGCCTAGGGCTAACTCTCAGATTGCTTTAGCAGTCTACATTACGCCTTTAGTTGAGCACTTGGGCCCATCTGATGTGACTGGGAAACTGTGCGGAGCTTCCTGCTTGCAAGCTGAATTGGGCTTCGACCCATTTTCTACCCTCTGTGGCTAGTGATGCCCATTGCCTGTGAGCCTGGGGGATAGTGCCTGCATCACTCTGGATTTCTGCCCTCCTGTAGCCCTTGCCCTGCCTGCTGCTCCCGAAACGAGCTGCCACATGGAGGGGTTGGGGCAGGGTTGCTGCAAGGGCAGCTTTTTTCACATGAGCGACATGATACGGGCTGTGACATTGAATGTGCTCGGAGAGCGGCTGCCCGTGTAATGTAGGAAGAGGGTGATGGAAGAGTAGTTTCCTAGAAAATACATTGAATTTGCTCCAACTGTCTTATCTCTTTCCTTATCTGTAAAATGCGGTGGTTGTCGGAAAGCACCAAAACCTTCAGAGGAACTAAATAGTGCAAGGGAGCAAAAATGATGCATGGAAAATTATGTTGCCTAGTCCACACTAGTATCCAGGTTTTAAGCTTAGAATGAAGTCTTTTTCTTTCCATTCTTTCAGTTTAAGGATTTACTAAAGCAGATCTACAGTAATTTATTTGTAATTATAGTGTAAAATGAAAGTGAATTATGTAACTCACTAAAGGTAGTTTGTCCATTAAAAAATTACTTTTATCACACGTCCACTGTGTGGACAAACTAGTTTTCCTTTCATTCAGTTTGTATTGTAGGATACTGCCTTACTCTGTCACCAGTTATTAATATTTTTATCTTCATTTGCAGATCATTGAAAAAAATGCTGCTGCTTGTAGGAAACCAGCATATATTTAAGACCTTAATACACAGCCCTTTCACACTTATTTCCTTATTCAGGAATTTCCTTTGTAGTTATATTAAGTAAAACATCTTTCAGTGGTGCTGGCCTTTTTCTATAACTTTATTAATTGGAGTGAACAATGCGTTTTCAAAAAGCAGCAAATCTGAGAAGTTGTTCTAAGAACACGTAAAGTATCTGTCTTAAGACCGCTTCATTTCTCATTTGCTCTTCCTTATTTCAGAACTGAATTCTGCAGGTTATGTAGTTGAGTTCTTTCCTCATCATTCCCTAATTATAGCATGGTATAAATCTCCCAGAACTGACTTGAAATCTTTGGTTTCTTTCCAAAGGTATCACGTTTTATAAGGGAACAGGCACATGAACAGCTACAAATGATAGTTATTTCTCTAAAGGAAGAGTTTTATTCCAGAGCAGATGCATTGATTGGAGTGTGTCCAGAGGTAACAATTAATTATTTCCAAATTTTATTAAATAACAAATGCTGGGCTTTGTTGAAGTACTGATGTACACCTTAAGTGTTACTGCAGTGAATCACGTACATAATTGTGTTGCTACATCTGAACTCCTGTGTGTTCAGAAATAAGCGCAGGTACTGGCTCGATAAAAAGATGTAGCCCAAGCTCATTGTATCTCATTTATGAAATGCTGATTTCAAGTAACAGAAATGTTTTAAACTGTATGACCCTTATTCTTCTCAGCGTGATAACATTATGTTCAGTCGAGTACTGACTTTGGATCTTACCGAGTATCCAGACATCGATGACGAGGAAAGAACGGAGAAGCCTGAACACAGTTTTGTTTCACAATAAAGCATGGATGACTTCAGGGCCAGGTGACAACAGCAAGAGCTGTGTTTGCAGCTGACTGTTAGAAATCTGGGTTTGGCTGTGGCTATTAGAGGTTGATAAGAGAAATGTTTATCTTTCAAACAAAGCAGTTTTCTAAAATATTGAAGGAAGTAACTGTTACTCATTGATACAGTTTTGTTAACGAAAGATAGCCGGAGCGTGTACATTCTGGTAGGCAAAGCTTTCTCTTCAAATGTTCTGGGTTTTGGTTTTTTGATTGTTTTTGCCTCAGGATGAAGGATTACAGGTTCACATAAGCACAAAGAGACTTCTTATAAAAAAATGTGTTTAGCAATATCTCCAGTGCATTATTCAGATGCATGCTACCACTGGTCAGGAACTTTCCAATCTTTCTCTTTAGTGTTGCAGCTGCATCCATTTGACTTCAGGTAGGATTATTTCCTGGTTTTTAAAACAAGATATTGGAATCTGCCTAGTGTCTTAGGTCACTTCTGTGACGCCCAGTAAAACTTCAGTCTTCCACTGCAACCTTACAAAAATTTAGTTAAGTTTACAAAAGCTCATGATGTACCTTTACAGGTGTAATGTAACCTGGGAAACAAATTACCTTGGAGGCAGTCTACCCCACGCAAAAGTGGAAAGAACAGGTGTGAGTCAGATGCCATCCAGGTATAGCAGCCTTAGGAAAAAAAGTTGATTGGTTTGCAGTTGGTTTCCCAGTAAAGTTTGTGATGGCCATGCTTCACCTAAGAAGCAAAGTTACGGAACTTGGTTACAGAACACTGTTTGAGAGCGTCAATCGTTTCATTTGGCTTATGCTTCACCTTGGTGTGGGCTGAAGAGCTTTATTTGGTTTATGGTTCTTCATAATAATTATATCTAGGTAATATATCTATATAATTATATATAGGTTCATATACTAGCTTCCTTTTGTCCACCATGCTGCTTATACATGCCTATCTTGCCGTGTGTGTTGCTAATACTGTAGACAATGTTTATCAAATACTTCTGTTACTGCCATATTTCATAAAATAAAACTTCCTTTAAATGCAAGTCAGGAGTTAGCATCAGTCCCTTAATTCAGAATCCAGTGAGAGATGTGTAAATACTTACAGTAGTAGAGGGATGAAGAGAAGAGCAGCCTCATGATTTTCAGAGATCTTTGACCTGCATCACTCTGTGTGTTGCAAATACAGATTTTGTTTTGGTGTGTAGCTTTCTTGAAGTACTTGCTAGAACAGCTGAAATAGAAAAATATGGTAAAGAACTGAAGAATGGTGAAAGCTACACGGTTTAGCTACTACACAACAATCATCTATTTAGCTTTAAATATTTTATTAGAAGAACATATGCCTACATCAGAGATGTCTTATCAACTTCATTACACAGCCTGAGCAAAACAAGGTCAACAAATTTGTTTTCAGGAAAGATCCTGCTCCCATTTTTAAAACCAAGTAGAAGAGGAGCCACCTACAGTAGAACTGGCTAACGTCATTTAATGTGCCCATTTTTACAGTTAGTTCTTTTGTAGTACTCAGGTAATATTTTGAACAGGGCATTCAACAAGCTACTCTGTCACTTAATAGATAAATGGAACAGGCAAGTTTCAGGTTCTGTCCCCTTTTGACTGTATTTTAAACCCTGAGGTAGCTGCAAGGCAATCCCATCTGTAAGATGACTAAAATGTAGTCTTTGGGGGGAAACAAAACTAGGCAGTTCTGCCTTCCTGTTGTGTATGTTAGGAGTTAAAATAACCCCTAACATACTCATCTGCTTTTCAGGACACAAACAAATGGCACCTGAGTTATGGCACGTGACTTCAGGTACAAGATAAGGAGTTACAGGACTAAGGCTGGACCTAAATAATTGCAGTAATTGGGGTCATAAATAGCTCAGCTTATCTGATTCATTTTGGTGCAGCTTGAAGCAACAATTTAAGTGTTCTAAGCTGATACACCAGCACCCAAAACAGCTACGACATGCTGACTACAGAAGGAGATTTTAGAGGTTAGAGTCTTACAGATAATGCTACACACAATGTGAAAAGAATTTTCAAAAGTGATGTGTGCATAAATACAAGCTCTCAAAGGGCAAGGATGAGTATGGTCTACACTTGGGCTGGTTTTATTTTAATTTTTACCCTTAAATAACACAGCTGAAACCCTGAGAACTAATATTTCAGGTCCTTAGCAATTATATTGCAAACTAAAATGCACAATCATGAAAGACAACTGGGTGTTTTCTTCTGGAGTAGAGCAGACAGAAGAGTCAGTGTGCATGCACTGTTTAAGGTTGCTTTTCTAGGTCATATGTCTTTAGATCTTTGCCTGCTTCAGAACAGGGACAAACACTTGCACACCACAAGAACTCTACCCATCTCAGTAGTTCTAGTCTAGAAAGAAGCAAGCACATCACTTCTAAGCTTTTCATTTTGCAAGTATACGTACTAGAGACAGAGCAGAAACTGGTTTTGTGGCACGGGAGTTGCCGTACCCCACTTAAGACAGAAAGGGCATCTGACAGCCCCAGCATTTCCACTCGCTGTCAAATCTCTATAGTGTGGTGTGATCTCAGAAGGCATAACAGATCAAATCCACTGAGAACATAAGCAGAGAAACCTGACTGAAGCAACCCTCGGGGACTGCCAAGTACAAATATGCTGGTATCTGAACAAAGAATGGTCCTGAACATGCTCTCCTGCAGCCACGGAGGTGATGGGCAGCTGACATGAAAATTTCAGATTACCAGTGTTAGCAGCTGGACCGGTTATGTCAGTGTAATGTTGAGACAACTCAGTAGTAGGTGAAGTAACAGCACCTCAGGAACAAAAGCTAATGCAATGCCTAACCTTAATGATTTGAGTAGTTAAACCCTAGAACTTGTCTACAGATAAAACCAATTAATCTCTAATTCTGTCATTCTGCTGCATTAAGACTATCCACTGTCTGCTCTCTGAGAGAACTGGCACCACACTGCATGATTTCAACAACATTTAAAGTATTTCCATAGAAATACACTGCAAATGGGTCACTAATTCCCCATGTACAGTTGGTATGCCCTTGCTGATACATTATTCTTGGATCCTTTTCTCCCTCTGTAATGTCATGCCTTAACAGACTGACAAATGAAAACAAATACTAAAAGTGTAAAAGCAGCAGGTTATCATGATGCAGGTTCTATAAATGGGAAACAATTCCTCTTCCTGACAGCTGAGGAAGCTGAAGCTTGCCAAGGGGGCTTGTGCCACTTAAGCTCATGGAACTACTCAGCTCAAAACTTTACACGCAGCAGATGTAAAACACAGTGTTAAAAAGCTTCTGGGTTGGGTTTTGTTTTTTTTAGGACAGTCTCCACTTGAGAGGGTGGGGGGAAGAATAAACAACAAAAACACCTTCAATGTTGCTACATCTGCATGCTTTGTATACTTTTTATTACAAGCACCAAAATAGTGGTCCACAGAGGTTCTTGTATTTGAGTTTATTTGGGTTCTGAATTATAACACTAACCCTACTGTGAGTCTGCACCAGTTCAATCTGATGATTTCAAGCTCTTCCCCAACACTGAGCTCAGGTACTAACACACAAAACAGGAAGTAGCTACCTGTACACCTGCCTTTTGAAGAAAATCATTCTTAATTTTGTGTGATGATGCCTGTGGAGTTCACAGGTGAGAAGCTTCTCCAAAAAAAGCCCTTATTCAGAGGGAAAAAAAAAAAATTGGTGTGAGCTACTGCTGGAAGTATGAACAGCATAGCTGAACAGTAAAAATGAATGGAAGGGAAATTCTTTCAAAATCAGAAATCAGAACATCCATCACTTGAAACTCTGCATGTATTTTTTCATGAGGCATTATACAAATGTGTTAAATTTAAACAAAAGAGAATTATTCCTTATGTGTTTTCAAAAATATAAGTAAATGGGTGCTAAAATTACTTGTAAGGAGGGTGCTAATAAAGTTAGTAAAGGAGCTAAAGGTGTTAAGTGGAACTGAAATATATTGCACTCAAGTTTTTGGTTTCTTCTCCACTGATGTCTAATTTTATGTTATTGAAAAAGGGATTTACGAGTTCATCTGAAAGACAAATTTAAAAATCTAGTTGGAATTACAAAAGCAATCTCTGACTTTACACCTGTCCACAACCATCTTGGACCTTTGCTTGTGATTTACAAAGCAGCAGTAAGTGAGAGCGTGCATGGCCTAGCAACAGAGCTGGCTTTCTGAACAACGCTGCCATGTTCCTGGGCCCAAATTATTTCATCTCTTATCATAGAATCATAGAATGTTAGGGATTGGAAGGGACCTCGAAAGATCATCAAGTCCAATCCCCCTGCCAGAGCAGGAATGCCTAGATTATGCTACACAGGAACGTGTCCAGGCAGGTCTTGAATGTCTCCAGAGAAGGAGACTCCACAACCTCTCTGGGCAGCCTGTTCCAGTGTTCCGTCACCCTCACTGAGAAGAAGTTTCTTCCTGAGTTTAAGCGGAACCTCTTATGTTCCAGTTTCAGCCCATTACCCCTTGTCCTATCAGTGGTTGTCACCGAGAAGAGCCTGGCTCCATCCTCGTGACACTCACCCTTGATGGTCTCACTAAACCCTAGCCTTAGCTATTGTCACACAGTGATTACAATAAAACAGTCTGGCAAGACGTAGTAAAAAAAATTTCAAGATCACGCAAACCATGACTTCAGGGTCTTGAGTAACATCTGTATATCCCAAAAGATCTAGCCTCATTCCACAGGGATGTGTACAGAGGCCATGAATATGAAGAACTTTATGTTTGGCCTCTTGACCTCTGGAGAACCTAAAGGAAATCTTGAAAGTTAAATTATTTCGTTATACTAGAATACATTACAAGACCTGAGATTCTGCAAAAATACACAGTTGTCCTAACTTCTAAAAGCCCTTAAAGCAGAAATAACTTCTTTTGCACTTTGCTGCAGCAAGGGATAATTTTAATTACTAATTACACAGTTTATAATAAAGAGGTGGTTGCTGATACTGAAGATCTCGCTGGTTTTCTTGGTCTAAACAAGCATTCAATTCAGAAGCAAGTCCCAGTAATGCTGACAGAAAAGATAAGAACAGCAAATTAGCTACCAGCTAGGTAAAATCCTGTTTTACTGGTAAAATCCTGTTTTAATGTAAGAGTGTTTTTCTTCCAGGGAGTGGCAGGGAATTGGTTAATAAATATGTCCTTGAAATTCTCTTTGCTAACTGTTAGCAGCTTATTCAGAATAAAAAGACACATATGATAAATGTCTGTGCATCTTCTGTTTGCTTATAGACACGTTTTAGCAATTAAGTTTTAGCCTTGACACTCCTTGAACAGGAAAACGTCTCACAATTAAGATGTCTTCAGTTACTCTAAGTCTAAACATTTTATTGCTCTCATTGTACTCTTTCAAGTTTAAAGATTCCATAGGGCTACCCTGTTGCTGGCCCAATATTGCAAATAAATTACTGTTGTTTGAAGTCAGAACCATTGTGCATCTCCACGAGTCTCAGGATTGACTGCAAAACAATCGGACTCCAAATGTGCGGTTCTCAATTAACAAACAATTAAGCAATCCCGGACAAAGCTGGGCTTCGTATTCTCAGGACGCTGAAGAAAGAAAAAGACGAATGCTTCACAAAGATCACATGCACCATTATAACTGCCTCCAACAGAAAGCCCACATCATTTGTTACTTAATGCCACAGCATTTCTTTAGAAGAGGTCTTACACAGTATACAGAGCATGAAGGTCTGAATACAAAACCATCGAGAACAGTCTCCAAGTATTCAGGTGCTCTTGCCTTCACTTAACGTAGCTCAATGGAACAGTCTGGTTTTCCCAAGGAAGCCAAGACAGGTACAAGAAGAAACAAAATTATTTTGCTACAGTTAAATCCTCGCTTCCGAACAAATGTGAAGGTACGTTTTCCTACAAGCATAGGCTGCATTTGCTCAAAGTACCTCCTGAAACTGAGAGCACCATGTAAGGATTCTACCAAATACACAGGTATATATAGGCTTCCTATTAAATAAAATGTATCACACACGGAACAGATGTCTGCTTATAAGCCCGATATAGTTACTGGCCTAACTACATCAGTGTGCTTTTATTGGTTTGAAAATCAGTTAGTGTACTAAAATTATCATTCCCTGGATTCAGAGTCTGGGATGAACTATTAAAGGATGAGGGTCAGGTTTTGTTTTTCCTTCCTGGTTGAGAAAAATGTATTTATCATTACACCTGCTGCAAAGCCTAACTATCTATGCAGACCCCTCTCAAGAGAGGTTATTGTTACACTTTTCCTGTAGTGGAAATTACCAGGTGTTGCAAAACACTCAACACATCCTACAGTGTGTATGTCACCCTCATTATTTCCTCTAGAAGACTTGGCAAATTTATTAAGACAACCTGAAAATCTCTGGAATCTGAGGTGAATGGCTGTGGGAAACCGAGTGTCTTCAGTGAAGTGTGAGCTGCAGCAGTGACCAAGTCTGTGTGATCTCAGGCTCTTGGTAGGGTCAAGACTCACCTGTATTTTCAGAGTGTCTAAGAGCCTGAGCCACCAGAGCCATCGATTCCTCTTTCAGTTCCAAGAAACATGATGGCAAATAATTAATAGCCAGGAGTCTTGCTTGCATTAATGCTGATGAAAGTTTGCTTACGCAAAAACCCAAGGATTTTTTTTTTTAGCCTCTCCAAGACATACATTTCCATTTTTATCAGGAAAATTTCAAGTTTTAGAAAGCTGAACAGAATTTGTGTTGATAACATCATAAAAGTATATGATAATTCTAGGCATCAGTATAAGTTATAGACACACTCACTGGTGACCTTTTCCTGACAGGATCATGTGCAACCACAAGCAGGTCTCCATGTTCGATTACTTTTTTACGAAATTTCACACCACCTCCTGGATGAAGCACCTCCAGCTGTTCTGCTGCTTCAAGACAGCCTTAATGCAACTTCTCCAGGAACACAGCGCTGGGAGTCCTGGTGCTACTGCAGCACTTAACCCAGTTCCAGTTGCAAGAAGTAGGTCCCAGAACTGCTTTCTTACCAGAACGATGAAGAATTTGCTTTAAAACAAAAATCCTCATTGTTTTTTACAGTGTGTTTTCTATGTTGCCTGAAGATCTCACGCCGGACTCAAGAAGTCCACAAGAACTATTCATGCTAGTGCAAAATACTGACCAAACAAAAGGGAACGAGATCTCCCATTTCTACGCAGAATATTGGTACTGGCAGCAGTTCACAGCCTTCCACAAACCCACAGTGTACTTGTAGTCTTTTCGTCATTTTAGATCGGTAAATATGCATAATTCATTTAAGCTCCAAAAAATGGCAACAACTTCAAATCACTGCCAATTTTCAATCCACCAGGCAAGCCAAGCATCACTGCAAATGAAATTTGGAAAAAAGGAGTCAAAGGACTGTCCAATAATTTACTTAATACATGCCCGATAGAAAGAGAATAGAACTATTTCAGAGACAAGTCACCACATTTAAAAGAAACAATTGTTTGTTTTTCTGGGGGAAAAAGCAGGATCTTTTATTCTCAGTTATTCCCACTAGAGGATATACAAACATAAGAATAGTTGTGCTTGTTCAGATCGAGGGTTCATCTAACTCATTCTTCAGATGTTTCTGACCAGAGATTATTCTTACAGGCGTATTTGGTTCTATGTCAGTATTCACTGCACAAACCAGCACAAGAAACCGTCGAGAAAATCTGGCTTTCATGATTTACTTTGCAAAGAAGTGAAAATGCATTTAAACCATACAGCAAAATCCCTCTACACAAACAAGAGCTTCAGCAACACAGAACCTCAGAATTGCATTGACTTTCAAAACTACATGGCTTTAATTCCTGTTAATCTGGTAATAGGGATGTTTATCACCTTTCACAATCATCTGAAACTATCTAGCTAGAACTATAATGATTAACTTGAAATCCCTTCAGGCAAAGCAATCAATAAACATGTAGACGTGGGAAGACTTTGGAATAAATTGCCCAGAGATGTTGTGGATGCCCCCTCCCTGGAGGTGTTCAAGGCCAAGTTGGATAGAGTCTTGAGTAGCCTGATGTAGTTGAGAGGCGTCCCTGCCTGTGACAGGGAGGTTGGATTAGATGATCCCTTCCAGCCTAGGTCATTCTATGATTCTATGAAGAAAGAAATTATTTTTTTTATCTGAATTTCTTCTTACACCAAAAATAGAACCTTAAATTTCAGTAAGCCATAATGAAATAGATAAGGTTGCTAGCCAATGCCTAGAAAGAGTAGGCTGCTGATAGCCCCCATGCCTTCCTGCTAGCTCCAGCACAAACTGTTTCCTTTCGGCAAGTCTCTTATTTATTCCTCACAAACAGGTTAACTTGGCATGAAGCATTCAGTCAGTGGAGAAACCAGTTTCTGGGATCATTTCAAGATTGCAAGCATCATCTTCTCATACACAGTTGTCAGTAACTATTTTCCACTGTGTTTTCAGATTTCCATTAAGAGAGAGTTTTGTATAACCTTTGCAAAACAAGTTACTTGGGTTTCTGCTCACTTCTAATTGTTGATCATTCTGATTAATCCATTTCTGAGCTTTAACTAGAACAAAAAATAAAATCATTCTTAAGACTTCTACCTTTAAAAAGGCCAAAACTAAAACCAGATGCACTATTAGCATTTTCTATATATTCTTATGAACTGTTTTAAAATCAAGACTTTGTACATTGCATGCCAGTTCAGCAACGCACCAACAGACCCAAAGCTGACAAAGTACAAGTGTGTAAACCTACCACAGCTCCACTGAAGCTCAGTCGATTGACATTTTGAAACTACTGGAGATAGAGCTATTCATGCAGCTGAAAAATACTTGTGTCTAAGTTCAAGATAAAATTTATCATACCTACTAAAATGTTAATTCATTTCAAGTAAACAAATGCATTTTTTTAATATTTTTTTTTAATAATAATCAGTTGATGCAGCCAAGTTTGAGGAAACCAGACTTCTACAACACAGTGATGACAAGAGGCCCTCAGGTGCTACCTGGCTACTCTACCAAACCATGTAACATGAAGGACTTTTTTCTCAATAAGTATTTTAATAAAACTTAGTTCTCTACCATCTATATTGTCTTATGTCTAAAGCATAAGAAGGGCTGCATCTTGGCAAGAGTATTTGGCTACAATACTGTCATTTAGAAATCCCCATGTTTCATTACATTAATTCTTCGGTTTATTTTTATAAAGATGTATTTTTTTGTTTGGCTTTGAAACATATCTTAGTTTGTGGTTGTGGAGACTGCAGACCCTAATCCCTCAAACAAGCATTCTGCCCAACCCTGTGACTTAAAAGGCTACTTGCCAGATCCCAGGCTCACATGCTCCAAGATGATTTGGAAGCTACTGACGCGGAAAAACTCAATAACCGAAGTTATTAAGCAGATATTCTTTATTACGGCACGGGGCACGTACAGGACTTCTTCCCAAAATGTAGGCACCGGGAATGGGGAAACCCCCAACATACATGGGGTGCCTACGTGCATATTCATGGACTCATTAACGTAAGTCCCTGCCCGGTTCCCACGCTCATTGCAGCTCCCCAGTGGTCCTCAGGTGCACTCTGGTGGTCTCCTGGAGGAAGGCTCGAAGTCTTCCTCGGCCACAGACTTCTGACCTCTTCTTCTGCCCGGTCCCCTGGATGCAGCCCATCCTCCGTGCAGCTCTGCAAGCAGAGCTCCCGGCCTCCCCCTGCGCTCTCCTGCAGCTGGCACATCATCCCCCCCTCCGGACAAACAGAGCAATTCACACCTCAAGCTGCAGAACATAAACAGCCACCCCGAACTACCGGACACAAACAACGATTCAACCTACAGCAGAACACAAACAATTCTTAAATTTATATCTCAACCTACAAACTTCACATATCAGTAGTGGCCCAAGTCTGGAGAGCATTTGCCCAGAGGAAAAAAAACAACAAAAAAACGACAAAACCACCACAACAAAACAACAAAGGAAAGACACCCCCCCCCCCAAAAAAAAAACACCTTACGATAACGGAACATGAGCATTTCTGAAGAAACAACACAAATCGCTTCTTGCAAATGCACTCAGGATGACAACTGGAAATTTTTTTTCTTGTTGTAACACGTATTTCTCCATGCTGCCTTCCTTCACCGATGGCATCCTACAAAGATGCTGCACTACCATGTGAAAAATAATAGCATATCTAAAAACACCAATAACCAACCTGGCCCAAAATACTTCAAAATTTACAGAACAAGATTCCTTTACCCATGGAAGAGTTCTGAGTTCACAACGCAAAAACAACAAGTGCAGCTTACTTATGCTCAAAAAAATAGTTTTATTTTATAACCCCATCGAGTGAAGGATTTAGGAAAGCAAGAAAGCTTTCTTATTACATTACATCAGTAATTATTACCAATTACATTAGTAGATTACCAAAATTAAGAAAATAAGTATCTCACCACAGGATGCTGTCAGTACCAACAATATTTTAGAACTCATTGGCTTCCTTTTATCGAGTAGGTGCTTCCTGGAAGCAGAAGCTGTGCAAGCAAGCGGCAGCGTTTATCACCAACCCCGAAGAGCTAAATGGCTGCAAATTGCAAAGTTCAAACTTCTGCCTGCCTTAGAGTACCGAGGACTTGCGACTAGTCTTGAGTATTCTATTAGCTGTACTATACGCTTCTTCGCAGAGCATACCTAGAAAAACAGGGGACCTGGGCACCAGCTTTCAACATTGGATTCCTTTAAAAAAGTCGCTTTTCAGCTGCCTCAGGGCAGCTTGGAAATGGGACCCGGCTGGAAGCCCGCGGCGCCTGCAAGCGCGGAACGGGAGCTTTCTCTTGGGTCTCGACTCCAAACACCTGGAGGGCTCATCAGAACAAATTCTCAGTTCCTACTGCCTTCCTGTTCAAGAAAGCCAGTTTTATTTCAGGATCTATCCATCAAAGAGCTCCACTCACCGACTGAAAGTCGATGACTCGACGGAACCAAACGATTTGTTTTCCCGGCAGCTGAGTAGATGAAAACAGCCTCGAGATGTTCGACACGACAGAAGCAGGGGGCAACGGAAAAACTCTTTCCTCCCCGCCCCGCCGATCCTCTCCGGAAAGAAAAACAAACCGGGAGCATCAGACCGGACAAGACCGGAGCTCCGGCGCTGCTCCTCCCCGCCCTGCGAGCCCGGAGGAGCCGCTCGCCCGCCGGCGCACACCGGAACCCCCCGGCCCCAGCCCGGCCACCGCAGCAGCCTCGCCTCGGCGGCCGAACCGCAACCGGGAGGCGCCAGACGCGGACCGTGACACCGGCTGCCCCGCCTCGCCCCCCCGTTACCTCTGGGCTGGGAAACAGCCGCCTCAGGAGCAGGGATCAGCCCGAAAACAGTTCCACGCCTCCCCGTGCCGGTGCCGTGGGGCCAGGCACTCGCCCCCTCCAGACCCGCTTGGAAAAGGGGAACCTTCCCGCTCCAACCGGGGCAGTGGTTGGGCGGCAGCGGGGCTGAGCAGTTGGGTATCCCCCGCCCCCCTCTCCACCCCCCAAATACAGACACACCCAGGCGGGCGAGGGCAGCGCTCCTGCGCCTTGCCGGCGTTGGAAAATGGGGTTGGGTAGTGCTCAGGCACCCCCAAAAATACTTGAAAGCCTTTGATAGGCCTTGATAGGCAAAAAAAAAAAAAAAAAAAAAAAAAAAAATTAGTAGTCTACAAGTCTGTGTAGAAATGGAGGAATCAATTCTCAGGGAACGGATAAACCTGAGGATTAATAGGGGTTAGTGCTATGAAAGCTTTGATTAAAGCTGGAAAACACGAGAGCGAGGAGAAAGCAAAACAAAACGAAAGAAACCAACAGCAGGAGGAGTTGCAGAATTACCTTCCATGGCTCTACCGAAGGTGAGGCTGGGCTCTGGGTATTGACTGAGGCATAATTAGGCGTAACACTGGGGTGTGTTAATGATTGCACTCGATGATCTTAAAGGTCTTTTCCAGTCTAGGCAATTCTGTGATTCTGCCGTGTGCCAGCAGCAGGTGGCATCCTCTGTCTCCAGCAGTGATGACAGAGCAGATGGTCACTCACGCACAGCGGTCACCTTGGAAAGCCAAAGCTCCTCCTCTTCGTTTTCAGATTTTAATCCCTTAAAACTAAAGCTTAAAAGCTTCCAGGCCCTTCACCACGGTTTAGTAAGGCATTTAGCAGAATTAAGCTCAGTTCTACCATACTTCCTAAGAACAGTGCTCAGCTTGCTTTGCAAGGCTGTTGGCCACTCCTGAAAACCAGGCAGGCAGACAGGTAACGGCTGCTGGTTGTGCCCAAGGATGCTACTGCAGAGCTGTACCTCCAAATTCAGGTCACAAAACTGTGTTGAAAATATACAAGTCTACAATTTTTATTTCTTGACTGGAGTTTTCAAAGCTACTCCTGGTACCATTTTACATCCTTTTGAAGACTTGAAATACTTACTGGCATAAGCTTCCCAAACACAGGTCTTGAAAGATTTTCTTTGTTTTGTTTAGCCAGTCCTGTCTATTGTTTTATCCTGTACAAGCACGATTCACAGGCTTTGCATACGTATGTGATGTGATAGATTTGATCATTCTCTTTCATGCATTAAATATCAGTAATTGTACTGATATTCCAGCATAGATTTAGGACGAATTTTGGTAAGGATGGCCAGTTTTTCAGATGTGTGTTGGATTTGCCTGGCCAGATTTCGGTAGCAGGGAGGCTGTAGGGGCGGCTTCTGCAAGAAGCTGCCAGAAGTTTACCCTAAGTCTGACAGAGCCAACAGCAGCTGGCTCCAAAGACCGACTTGCTGCTGGCCAAGGCTGAGCCTATCAGTGATGATAGGACAGGAATGCCTCTGTGAAAACATAATCAAGAGGCAGGGAAAAAGAACTGTGCAACAACAGCAGGCAGAGAGAGAGAGAGGAGTGAGAATATGTGAAGACACCAAGGTCAGTGAAGAAGGGGAGGATGTGCTCCAGGTGCTGGAACAGAGAGTCCCCTGGGCTGTGGTGAAGACCATGGTGAGGCATGCTGTGCCCCTGCAGCCCATGGAAGTGACAGGGTGTAGATGTCCACCTGCGGCCCGTGGAGGACCCTGAAGTGTGGATGCCTGAAGAGGGCCGTGACCCCGTCAGAAGCCCGTATTGGAGCAGGTTGCTAGTGGAGCCATGGAGAGAGAGGAGCCCACACCAGAGCAGGTGTGCTGACAGGATTTTGTGACCCCAGAGGGAAATTGTGCTGGAGCAGTTTCCCCTGAAGTTCTGCACCCTGTGGAGAGACTCATGTTGGGGCAGTTTGTGACAAACTGTCTCTCACGAGAGGATTCACGTTGCAGAAAGCGGGTGAAGAATGTCTCCTGTGAGAGAGAGCCCACAATGGCCCAGGGGAAGAGTGAGGAGTGCTCCATGAGAGGAAGAAGGAGCGGTGGGGATGACATTGGATGAACTGACCACAACTCCCATTCCCTCTCCCCCTGCGCTACTTGGGGGGAGAAGGGGGATAAATCGGGAATGATATTTTGCTTGGGAAGAAGGGAGGGGTGGGGGGAAGGTGTTACTTTTTTAGGATCTGCTTTTATTCCTCATTATTCTTCTCTGATTTGATTGTTAATAAATTGAATTAATTTCCCCAAACTGAGTCTGTTTTGTCCAGGACAGTAGCTGCAAGTGATCTCCCTGTCCTTATCTCAAACCTTTTCTCCCCCTGTCTAGCAGAGAAGGGGGAGAGATAGAGTGGCTGTGGTGGGCACCTGGCCACCAGCCAGGGTCAAACCACTACAAGATGAAACATAAACTCACTGTTTTTACTGCTATCCAGTGTTATTTTTGGCAAGAAGAGTTGTGTTGACTGCACGAACTTCACTAACTTTCAATTTCCATAAGAACATTGTGCCCTTGTGAACTGTCCCTGTAATAATTCCTAGACATCAACTTCTCATTTTGTCCCTTTTTTATATTACTATATTGCAGTGTCCCTAGAAAGGCTTAATGAGTATTTGGAGAGTTGTGTTCGTAGCAATAAGGAAGATGGAGGATAGGATCAGAAACAACAGGAAGGGAGAAGAAAAAGTGTAACTGAGGTCTCATCTGAAAACTGAAGTTTGGTCGAGTTACAGAATCTCTGCAATGCTTCTAAGCTCTTTGCCTTTTAACTTCGCTATACTGCCAGTCAGTCAGCAAGTTACTTTAATATACTCATATTTAGGGTTCAGCAAACCTGAAGGGGTTTTAAAAGAACCAGGTGATGTTCTTCTCCCTAAACCCCAGTAACTCTGTGTGAAACCCAGCTCAGAATGCCATTTAACACTGTTGTAATAGCATTGGAATGTATTACTAAATAATCTGGTGGATATTTTGGAATATTTTGTCAGTGGGAGGTAGGAGTCATATTTTCCTGAGCTTGAGGCTCAAGGTCAGACTCATCCTGTAGATTTACAATACCTAGTATTCTTTGTTTCACATTAAAGTAATGTGAGGAGAAATATTTGTGAAGAAAGGCCCTTGAAAGCTTTTCCATTTTTCAGTCTGAATCAATCAATCTGATAAATTTTATTACTTTTTCCTGTAAGTCTTGCTCCTTTTATATCCTTAGACTACAATAACTATTATTTTAAAACCTCAACAGTACCCATAACAATAATAAATTACCTAAGCTCTGTATTCTCTTGCAAGGGGTTGGGAAAGTCACTAAGGACAAAGAATATCAGTACTTCGAAACCAAATACAGTACAAGAGAAACCATATAAAATACAATCAAAAGGAGGTTTAGTATACTTTTCCAAATGTAGAACAAGAAGTAACAGTGTATTATTTTCTATTGCATCTCCTTGTTATTATTTGAAATTTGTATGACACAAACAAGTAAACATCATTACAAGAAAAATTACCATTTAGTTCAGTAGCAAAAGTCACAGTGAGAAGAGGATGCTGAAGGGTGTTGGAACCTGTAAGTATTGAAGCAGGAAGGAATTTCTTTCAAGAAGCAACAAGGAAAGGCAAGTACTGTTCCTACAATTGAGAAACTCAGAGGCAAAACACTTTAAATAAAATAACCACAGATTCAACCTAAGATTTATCTTTCATATTATAGTAAAGTCCTACATTTATTCAAGTGTACTAAACAATACTTCAGTTCAGTTGTTTATTTGGGGCTTTCTTGCAGACTTTGGAAATATTACTTGAAGTGATGTAATCAGGACAAGGAATGCAGCTGGTTGGTTTTGGCTGGAAGAGGTAATGTGTCTGATTATTCAGCTGTGGTTTTATGTGCTGACATGTAATGTTGATTTACTTTTGACATCTTGCTGTTTAATAAGTTATGATAAAGTAAATTCTAGTTTTTGTTATGCAGAACCTGGTGGTTTTAAAGAAAACAAGTAAAACTTGTAATGAAAGTTTACTGAGCTTGCTGAGAAGTATCTTTAAGATACCAGCTAACTCATGTCTTAATTTTTCTCATAGCAGGATGCCAGTTTGCCCCTGCTGACTGTGATAAAATTCTTTCTGCATGCACAATGGAAGTGCTAATTTCTCTCTGACAGGTGATTACTTTCTTTTCCTCAAAGCTGACTGGATCTTACAAGTTCATCATCTTTGTAAACTGAATAGTTTATAAAATGCTTTGAAGAAGAAAGATATTATCAGAAATGCAAAGTATGTTTTGAAAAGTCAGTGTCAGTTCACTTAGAGTTTGCCTAAGATTGAATATAGAGATTAATTTTCAAAGACAGCCTTTGATTGCCAGCACTGTATAAGCCCTGCAGAGTGACACAATCTATAAGACAGTTCTGTATGTAACTGCAAGTGTACACCAGAGCTTATTTTTAAAGCTGTCAAGTGACGAGCACGTATTCAGTGACAGATACCAACCAGGTTTCCCTACAGTCAGTTTTGAGTTAACAGAGCATTAACTACATTCAAACTCTGAGTTACTTCACACCTACCTCTCTCACACTGTTTAAATTGCGGCCAGTATTTTTCAGTGTGCACAATTGCTGCTGATGTCCCGTGCTCTCAGTGAGACAGGGAAGAGATGATAAACTGCAGGTTCTTGGGATTTTTTTTTTTGACATCTCTTTTGTATAGCAGCGTAAGCCTTAATAACAGATTTGACTCCACACTGAATAGAGGAAAAAATGCCAGAATATAATTTTGCAGTATATTCCCCTTTAGGATTAAACACAACCTGTTAAATCCATTTACCATGGCTTTTCCGCCAGTAATAAATTAATCAAATGTTTAGCAATTATTAAATTAATAATGAACAAAATAATAACATTTTTATTAATGATTAATAATAAGTTAATTCATATATTAAAAACTATTTTCTAGAGATGAATAGAATTAGCATCAGTGAGAGTCTAATCATTTCATTGTAGTCATATGTGGGAAATTTGCATATTAAAAAGGGTAAACAATGGAGGAAATCATCTCTGTTAGCTGCAGTCTTTCTGACCTTGATTTTAGTTTGAACTGTTTATGTGGAAATCTGAATACATGAGTTTGCTTTGAAAAACTAAGGAGTGTTACTTTGATTAAACAGGTTGTCTTTTACATCTTTCTGACAAAAATAAATGAAGGAGCTTTGTTGCAAGGTCCTTCCTTGTTCTGAACAGCAACAATGCGTGAAGCAGTATGGAAGAGAGAAAATCCATTTCAAAGGAGAGACAGAACTGTAATGGAAAAAAAGGAGCAAAAACAAAACCAAAGGCAAGACAGTAAAAAAAAAAAAGAGAGAGAGAAAAGAAATGTAAAAGAAAATAAAACTTTCTAAATACCTGAAGGAATGGATTCTAGTCAAACATATTACTGTAAAGAACGGACAGAGAGAAGGCCAGATAGGAAGTTGCAAATATTCAAATTTTTCTTGAATAAGTTGCTGCTGTTAAAAAAACCTAACTAGGTCAGAGAAATGAATCTTGGGAATATTATTTTAACAGCTTGTTGGTGAACTGGCAGAAAGGCCTTTCTTGGTTGTCAAATAGATGTTGCAAATGTTTGCCAAAATATTTGCAGAAATAAATAATACAAAATAGGGACTAAAGTAGAGGTGTTGCTCTGCTCTGCTAGAACATACCAGATGCAGTTCTAAGTAATAAGTAATGTGGAAGAAATAAACTCTGACTCTGTAATTCATGTGCCATAACATCTTCAAGGTGCTAAATATTGCAGAATAACTTGACTAACGTAACTTCGCAGCCATCGTGTTCTTTGAACACTTCTATGACTATAAAGTTAGTGAAAGACAAACAGACAAAATTTCATTATATATTTTTAAGACTGGAGGCTTTAAAAGCAATTCAGGGACCTTGGTCTAAGTGAACAAAGGAACTGATAATAGGAGAAAAGTTAACATGCTCTAAATATGAAGATACTCGTGATGGACAGTGCTTTTTCCCTGTGGGTTTCACAGATACCAGGAACAGCAGAGGAATTGTAACATTCAGGGACCCTGGGCTCCTGGTTCAGGTTTGCAGGGAAGCATTTTATGTTCTGTATTTCCAGTTCTATGCATGCAGCACCACCTCCATTCCATTCCTGCTAGTCTGTCGAGTCCTGCCTCTAGACCAAACTGATCCTTTGTCCTTAATTCATAGAATCATAGAGTGGCCTAGGCTGGAAGGGATCTTAGAGATCATCTAATCCAACCTCCCTGTCATGGGCAGGGACGCCTCTCAACTAGATCACAGAATCACAGAATCACAGAATGTTAGAGGTTGGAAGGGACCTTAAAGATCATCTAGTCCAACCCCCCTGCCAGAGCAGGATCACCTACAGCAGAGCGCATAGGAACACGTCCAGGCACGTTTTGAATGTCTCCAAAGAAGGAGACTCCACAACCTCCCTGGGCAGCCTGTTCCAGTGCTCCGTCACCCTCACAGTAAAAAAGTTTTTCCTCATATTTTTATGGAACCTCCTGTGTTCCAGCTTCCACCCATTGCCCCTTGTCTTGTCAGTGGATGCCACTGAAAAGAGCCTGGCTCCATCTTCCTGACATTCCCCCTTGACATATTTATAAACATTAATGAGGTCACCCCTCAGCCTCCTCTTCTACAAGCTAAAGAGATCCAGCTCCTCCAGCCTTTCCTCATAAGGGAGATGCTCCACTCCCTTCACCATCTTTGTGGCTCTACGCTGGACTTTCTCAAGCAGCTCCCTGTCCTTCTTGAACTGAGGGGCCCAGAACTGGACACAATATTCCAGATGTGGCCTCACCAGGGCAGAGTAGAGGGGCAGGAGGACCTCTCTTGACCTACTTGCTACTCCCCTTCTAATACACCCCAGGATGCCATTGGCCTTCCTGGCCATGAGGGCACAGTGCTGGCTCATGGTCATCCTGCTGTCCACTAGAACCCCCAGGTCCCTTTCCCCTGCACTGCTCTCCAGCAGGGCAGTCCCCAACCTATATTGGCACATGGGGTTATTTTTTCCCAAGTGTAAAACTCTACACTTGCCCTTATTAAACTTCATAAGATTTCTCCCTGCCCAGCCCTCCAGCCTGTCTAGGTCTCTCTGAATGGCTGCACAGCCTTCTGGTGTGTCAACCACTCCTCCCAATTTCGTATCATCAGCAAACTTGCTGACAACATTCTCTAATCCCTCATCCAGATCATTGATGAATATATTAAACAGCACCGGCCCAAGCACTGACCCCTGAGGGACCCCACTAGACACAGGCATCCAGCCAGACTCAGCCCCATTGACCACAACCCTCTGGCTTCTTCCCTTCAACCAGTTCTCGACCCACCTCACTACTTGGTCATCCAGACCACACTTCCTCAATTTACCTATGAGGATGCTGTGGGAGACAGTGTCAAAGGCCTTGCTGATGTCCAGGTAGACCACGTCCACTGCATGGCCACCATCCATCCACCTGGTTATGTCTTCATAAAAGGCTATCAGGTTGGTCAAACATGACTTCCCCTTGGCAAAGCCATGCTGACTGCTCCTAATAACCTTCTTATCCTTGATATGCCTAGAGACAGCGTCAAGGATAAGATGTTCCATCACCTTTCCAGGGATGGAGGTGAGGCTGACCGGTCTGTAGTTACTCGGGTCATCCTTCCTGCCCTTCTTATAGACTGGAGTGACAGTGATCAGGCTACTCAAGGCCCTGTCCAACTTGGCCTTGAATTCCTTTTGTGTTTCTCATTCTTCCTATTCCAATCTTGATTTCTCTACCCAGCTAGCTGTACTTTCATTTTGAGAAAGAGTCATTGCTCTTAAATACATTCAATATACCTTCTTTGCCAGGTCACATTCAGTTTCCTTTTTCCTTCTTACTCAGCACTTACTCTGCTCTTACTCTTTCTTCACACAATGAGGTGTAATCCTACTTAGCCCCTTTTTTGGTTCTTTGTGCTGAACAGCTGTCTTTTCCTTGAGCATCTTGTCTCCCTGTCAGAGTTGTTTCTTCCCCAGGCTCACAGCCCATCACAGGCATCTGCTTCCCTCACAGTCAGAGACTTCCTGTCTGTTGTACATACAGACAACTAGGTCTGGCTACCCCCACTTTTTTTCCTCTGCCATCACCCCAATTCATCGTTGTTTCCCATCTTAGTGACCCTGCACAACATGTTTCAGCATCTTTTTATTCTTCTTGCCTGAATCTGCCCTGTTAGCTCCACAAATCCCACTCATGATCCCTGTCCATCCTTCGCTTCAGAATAGTTTTACCAATCAATCCCTGTTTTCCCAGGCTGTATTGCCTTCCTTCCTTCTTCTCTCATTAAGCACTTTTCCCCTTGAGATGTTGAAACCCAGTGGTTTCCTCCCTCCTGGGCAGCTCTGTAGCGACTGAGACACAGTCACCCCTAGGAAACCTTGTCAAGTATCACCTCAGTCCCTGAGCAACCATTGCCGGGGAGGGCAGCCTCCCAGCTGTACTCCGGAGGCGCAGCACCCTGAGTGCTTCACTCACAGCCCACTCAGGGTGGGGAACAGGACAAGACCCACAGACATCCACTGCAGGCCGGAGCCGGGCTTTCCAGACGTGAACTATCTACCAGTCTTACGGTGCAGCTTGTGCTGCACCTGGGCCACCAAGGCCACCACCAGCCTTGCCATGGCCTCAGCCCTGTGAGAAACACCTCATGACCCACCCAAACCCTTCCATGCAACCACCTGTCAGCAAACCCTGGTCCGTCGTGTGGGGAGCAACAGCAAATGAAAGCAGCTACCCCTGCAGCTCAAAAGGCAACAGAACACAGGGAAGAGCCTTTTCCATTCACCAACCAAAAATAGATTGCGATGTATTACTTCTTAATCAGGAGAACTAACAAACGTGCTCTTCTACACACGAGGGTGTTGCCAATGGCTGGATACACCAGCGGAGCTGCTGGTTCAAAGCCAGATTCCTGCTTGTGCTGCTGCTGCCCAGGGAGAGGCAACAGCCGCTGCCTGCCGCCCCTCCTAGCAGGGCACTCAGGTCTGCCCCGCTGCTGGCGCGGCTGCTCATTAAGCGGAATCCTAATTCTCTTTGAGACCAGCACGCTTCGCTCCAAGTTGGCTGGAAAGAGCTGTTGGCAGAGCTGGCCTGACGGAGGAGCACTCCCTGTTTCTGCAGGTGCTCCCCCTGGAAATCCAAAGCGGCCTCAGCTGATGGCCCAGCTCCTGGCAGAGGCCGTTTTGCCCCGGGGGGTTCAGCTGCTCCCGGGTGGGTTTTCAGCTGTGGGGCCACTGGCTCCCAGCTGGAGGCTGCAGGCAGGGGTGGGCCCGGCAGCCCCTCCCAGAGCAGCCAGTCCCTCCGGGCACTGCCCGGGCCTGGGCACAGAGCTGGGCCCTGGGACACGGGTGGCACCGGAGCTTGCCTGCCCCATCTGGGGGCTGCCGGCCGGGGTCGGCCTGCGTGGGTGGCTCTGCTGCCTGTGAGCAGGGAAACGTCCAGCCCTCGCCTGCCAGGGTGGGCTCAGCTGCCTCAGCAAGCTCCAGAGCGGTAAGTAGGATACCTGACAATAGAGTAAAGCTTGATTTCGTAATGTGTTGGGAGTTTTCATAAGCTGCATTTGATGCTGTCAGTCCCGTCAGCGTTTCTGTACCGGCCTGCCTGAGAAGCAGCCCCCAGGCCCCGGCCTGTCCCAAGGAGCCACTTTCACAGTGCGCAGCCACGGCATCTTGCCTCAGCCGTCCCCTCCTGCCTGGGAGCCAGGGTCCCTGCCAGCCCGACAGCCCAGCCTGTGGCCCCCAAGCTCTGCTTCACTCCCTTCTCCAAGGAGCATCTGTAAGTTCAGCTCTATTTTACCCTAAAAGAGCTGCACCCCTGTCAGGGACTAAACAAATGTCTCAGACAGTCTGGGTTTTCTCTGAACCCAAGCGAGCCAGAGCCGCCTGCCTGGCACCTGTCTGTGTGTGGGCGTGACTCGGTGCTTTGCTGCGCCCCCAGCCCTGCCCTGGTGGCGCTGTGGGGGTGGGTAGGGGTCGGAGCTGTGGCTGCAAGAAGCCGGGAGAGGGAGTGGTAACTCCTCCCCTCAGAAGCCCCCACCATCCCCCAGACCCGTTCCTGGTAATTTTCCACAAGGCCTGTGTGGTGGGAATTTGACTGTATAGAAGGCGCCCAGCCCGGGCAGTTGCGAGCTCTTCGCCCAGCCCTAGGAGATAGCTGCGTGTGCCGTGGTCGTCGCTGGATCCAGGCGTGGTGATCTTTCCTTTTTCTGTCGCTTTCCTGCTCTCTCTTTCTAGCTTTAACCAAAGGCTAGCTATGGCAAGGCCTGTTTCTTTTGCTTGCTAACAGCTCGTTGTTGTGAGGCATGTTGATTGCACTGAGTGGACGATTGAAATGCATCGTTGTTAGGTGATTGATAAATAAAACTAGTGTTCGGATCTTTGCTGTGACTCACCTTAATCCTGGCCTGGGACTCTGGGAACCTGAGTCAACGTCCTGAAAGCTCCGGACGTGACAACCCCCTCCCGCAAATCTCCATGGAAAGGTGAGAGCAGAGCTGGATGACAGGCTGGCACATTGGTTAGGTCTTACTAGGGGCTTGTCTAGCCTTCTCCACCGAGAAATTAATTTAAATCTATTTAGAAATTTATTTGAGTATGTTTTAGCTCGTAACAGTTTTTTCCTGAAGAGAAGAAGGTGAGGCGATTTGTACTCTGCACACATGCTACACCTTTTCCCCTCCCTTTCCTCAGCATGATACCCTGCAGCTGAGGCATCTATCAGATGGTCTGCAGAGAAAAGGAAAACCTGTCATGTGTTGTGGTAGTCATCGTTTGGAGCACGCACTCTGTCAACTCTGCTGCACGGCTTATGTACAGTTATTGTACCGTATCTATTTTTACCTGGCTAACTGTGCACTTGCAGGTAGTTTATTTTGGAATGACAAAAGCAATACCCTCTTAGTTCCTGGTGCATATATGTGAGCATATAAGCAGTAAAATATCATAAAATGCAGGTTGGAAGGAACAGGTTGGATCATCTGGGCTCTGCTGTGGCACGTGGTTATTCCATCTCAGGCGCAAGGCTGGCATTTGCCTTTGCAGAACTTCGTGAGGCTCCTGTCAGCACTTTTTGCAGCCTGTCGAGGTCCATCTGAATAGTAGCTTTGCTCTTTGGTGTGTTGATTGCTGACTTTGATTTGGTGGTGTCCATACACTTGCTGAGATCATACTGCAGGTGTCATCCTGGTTATTAATAAATGTTTAAAGCCTGATGCTCTCCTGTAATTTACTGGCATCTTCCTCTCCTAAAGCTATTGAAATATGCCCTTGCAATCATGAGCAAAGGTAGAATTCACAATGAATTTTCACAAACTTGAAGGAAAATCTGGAGGTAAATAAAGAGTGAAATCTTAAATTCATGGAAGCTAATGAGCATTTTGGTGCTAATTACAGAAATAGTATTTTCTACTGTTAAAAATCCCAGCTAGCTCTTTTTTTATAAACACCTGTATGAAATTCATGTAGTTAGCTGTCTTCTAGTATGGCTTTTTTTTGCACTGCCCAGACTCTTCTACACAGTTCAGTCCTGTTTATCGTAACCTTGAGTTAGATATTTATCTACAGATTTCCTTCTTAGTTGAAAACCTTTCAGACTCTTCTGGAGAAATTCTTTACTCGCCAGGATGAGGTACGAGTGAACAGTACAGAGGTAGACTTTGTGTGTGATTTATTTCAAAATGGTCTAAGTAGTCAGCACCTAAGAGTGCTCGAGAAACAAGCTAACAAGACTGCAAGTATAAACATCCAAGGCAATATCTGGAACTACCAGGGTTCCTTCAAGTGAAGAAAGTGCCAAAGTGCCTTCTCTCATTTGTCTTTCCCGGGTCTAAAAGCAGTTCATCTGCTGCAAATAAAACATATTGGCCTCTCTTATTCTGTATGTGGTATAGAACCTTATACTGGCATGACGTTAACGTTGCCCCGTTAGATTGCCCTGTGTGTGCCAGGAGCCCCAGAGAACATTCATCCTGCTGCTCTCAAACTGGGACAGACCTTTACAAGCCAATAATTTGAATCTCACCTTTTTTAATTTCAAGAATAATCTTCATTCCAATCAAGATTCAGTGCTATTGCAAGTTTCATGTGCTTAATGTTCTTCTGCTTTCTTTTAGCTTGTGGAGGTCCCTCATTTTTGTTTGACGCTCCAAGAAACGGCCAGAGTAAGGAGGGAAGAAAAGCAACCCGGAGTGGGAGAGGTAGGAATAGAATTCACGTTTGTTGAAAGCCCAGACCTCCTAATTTATGAAGATCTTAAGCAAGCAGAGTATTGTGCATTTTTCAGCTAAAAATGACAATGCCTAGTAAAAAATCAGCATAGAGAAATAGTGAGTTTGCATTCCCTTTTTTTCATATGTTTCATCAAAAATGTAAGCTACATTTGCATCGTATCTATTGCTTTTAAGTCAGTCAGCATGTTCTATGGAGTGCTGCAGAGCTCTTTTTCCACAGTGTAGTCTGGAAGAGCCCCCTTTTCCTTGTTGTGGGTTATCTAGGAACTGCAGCTACGTTTCTATTATCACAATGCTTTTTTGTTTCTTATTGTGCATCACTGTGCCCTTGTCATTTTGGGAAGGGCATCACCACTCACTGTCTTGAGCTACTTCGTAGGTATTGGCGAAGTTTATTTCCTGAAAGATAAATACCGGAAAGAGATTAATTCCAAGTCCACTGCATGTAGACAGGATGTGTTCTGTATGAATTCAATAGGCTTTGGATGCACTCTCGAGTAATATTCTGTTTGTGCTTAAAGATGTGAGGTGCCATGGAAATAAATGGGCCTTTCATGGGTTGGAGAATAGAATTAATTTGAGAATGGTCACTTGAGGGCGATTTCTGTAATTTCTACTTAATTGTAGATAAAACATTTTATGACATTTATGACAGATTTTTGCAGAGGGTTGCTATATCATTTCCTTTGGGCATCACCGTAACAATTTTCAATGCTGCTTTCTTTTGCAGAATTGTTCAGCAACTTTCCTCCTTGAGATCAGAGCAGAAGCTGTTTAGATGTGACAGCTATAAGATGAAAATAAAATCTAATCACGGAGATCAGATCTCCAAGCAGGAAAAACTATTGCAGGTGAGAACCGATCAGTTATGTGGGAAGCCTGGGTAGCCTCAGCAAAAATACTTCACATGGTAATAGATACAGAATGTTTAGGAGATTAAAGGACGCTGGGATTTGGCCCAAGCAGCAGGGAGCTGCTCTGGTCGTCTTCATCGCAGCTGTGAGGCTGGGCTGAGGCCTGCAGCTCTCCAGCATTAGGAAAGAGCCTGCAGAGCCCAGTCAGCAGAACAACTGAAGTTCTGCTACTCTGGAGGTCAGACACCGCTATGGTGTATTGTAAGTTGTCCCACTGGTATGAACTATGAGGCAGACGACCTCTGACTCAAGGCTCCAAGTAGGATGTCGAAGGACACGTACCGAAGATCATATGGCCAGAGTTGGCTGATTTCCATCCTAGGTGCGTCTGTTGAGATGTAACGCCTGGTCTGTCTCCATCAGTGTTGTGGTTTGACCCTGGCTGGCAGCCAGGTACCCACACAGCCGCTCTCTCACTCCCCCTTCACTGCTAGACAGGGGGAGAAAATATTTCAAGGGGCTCAGGGTTTGAGATAAGGACAGGGAGATCACTCTCATTTACCATCCCGGGCAAAACAGACTCGATTTTGGGGAAATTAAGTACATTTATTGAAAGAACTAATCAGAGAGGAGTAGTGAGAAGTGAGAAAGAGCAAACAGATCTTAATAAACAGAACACCTTCCCCCCATCCCTCCCTTCTTCCCGGGCTTAACACCAATCCCAGTTTCTCCACCTCCTCACCCCGAGCGGCGCAGGGGGACAGGGAATGGGGACTGCGGTCAGTTCATCCAACGTTGGTTTCGCCACTTCTTCATCCCGGGGGAGGACTCTTCACTCTTCCCCAGGGCCATTGTGTGGTCCCTCTCACAGGAGACAAGCTTCACGCTCTCTTCTCAGACGTGAGTCGTCCCACGAAGGGCAATTCATCACAAACTGCCCAACGGGAGACACCTCACGAGGGGCAGCCCCACCCCTCGTGAGTCTGAGGCACAGTCCTTTAGGGGAAACTGCTCCAGCGTGAGTCCCCCGCAACGTCCCAAAAGTCCCACCAGTGAACCTGCTCCAGCATGGGCATTCCTCTCTTCCACGGGCTACAGGTTCCGGCAGCGACTTGCTCTGATGTGGGCTTCCCACGGGCTACAGCCCCCTTCAGGCATCCACCTACACGGCGTGGGGTCCTCTACACGGTGGAAATCTGCACCTCACCCATGGGCTGCAGGGGGACAACCCGCTTCACCATGGTCTTCACCACAGACCCGGGGGACACTCTCTGCTCCGGCGCCTGGAGCTCATCCTCCCCCCACCCTCCTTCTTCACTGACCTTGGTGTCTGCACAGATTCTCACTCCTCCATCTCTGTGCCAGCTGTTGTGGTGCAGTTCTTTTCCCCATTCTTAAATATGTTTTTCACAGAGGTGTTCCTCTGCTATCGCTTTACTGATAGGCTCAGCCTTGGCCAGCGGCGGGTCCCTCTTTGGAGCCGGCTGGCATTGGCTCTAAAAAGCTCGGGGAGCTTCTAGCAGCTTCTTGCAGAAGCCACCCTGCAGCTCTCCCTGCCCCGCCGAAATCCGGCCAGGCCAACCCAAAACAATCAGAAATGCTGCTTCTCAAAAAAAGAAGTTGTGCCTTCTGCCCTATTAATATTTCAGTTAACGGGGAGTTTTCTGTCATGCTCCAGAGGACATTAGATGAAGGTTCTAAGTAGTCGTCAGTGTTCATCTTGGGCCAGAGATTTGAACTGGCTGATGTCTTCCACTCAGAATTGAGGTAAACCCTGTCACGGCACGCACTTCACAAAGTGCACATCTTCACTACCCGTTTTGTGTTAGTTCTAATTCTTTATGCTACCTGTGTGCCATACTACTCTTTACTTTGTATGGTCTTCAAAATCAGTTTATTTCAATTTCTATCTGATGATATCTATCTGGAAGGAAATAATTATTTGGCATACTTTATGCATTAATGAGGCTCATGTGGTGTCTTGGGCTTAAAAGTGCTCTGAGAGATGCACGTATTCCCTCTTTGTTGCATTTGTGAGCATTAATGCCAAAGTAATGGCAGCTTTCCAAGGTAAGTACTGTTTCCTAAATATGGAGGAATCAATATTTCCCTTCCCAAGTATTAAAGTCCCACCTTGGTTGGCATCTCAGTGGTATTGACAAAGGTCATGGGGAAAACGGTGGAGTTTGCTGTTAAAAGGCTGCACAGTAAAGGTCGAACCCCACATTAATTGTCTTGCTCTCCTCTCAGTTTATGACATTTGTAGCCTATCTAATTGTTCTTGCAGAAATCTGCATAAAGAACTTATTGGAAGTGAACAAAACCATTGCCCCATTATGACAGGCTACATTTTCAAAGCTCAGTTCCAAATCGAGAGGATACCAGGTTGTAGATTTGCTTTTATTTCCTTGTGGTGTCAATATCCTTGTCTCTCCTAAAGAGCCAAGGCAGAACAGAGCCTGGGAGGTTTTTTTCCCCCCACCCCCAGAAGAGGAAGGCTTTATCCTCTTTTCCTCTTTGTTAACCCCAGTGGTTTGATTGTTCTTGTTACAGTTAAGGTCCCGTGGTTTAATTTGTCGGTGCCAAAGCCGGCAGCTTGTCTTTCCTAAGCAGGAGTCGGTGCTGCTTGATGCGCGGGGCCGTGTGCGTGAGTCCTGCACAGCCCGGCCTGTCTCCCCCCACGAAAGGGCTGCTTCCCTTGGGGATGGGGACAGGGGAGTCCCCTCTCAGCCTGCCTGCACGGCTGCTGGTGCCACAGCCCTGGGGACGGCTCGGTGTCCTTCGGGGCTTGGTGGACCTGATTTGGGGCTTGACGATGCTTTTGCAGCTCTTTGGTGCCATTTCCTGGTGCCGCCTGCACTCCCTCCCCATCCCATGCAGACACAGAGAGGTGCTACGTAATAGGCTTTTAATAACAAAATGGCAACCAAACAAGTTCATTGTTGAGAAGCACGCACGAACTCCGAGATGGTGGAAAACGGAATTCACTTTATTGCAAGCAGGCACACATATTTATACCTACTAGCACGAAGCACTATTTTTGGGTTACAAACAAGAGATCAGACTATACAGCCGGGGTTGTTATTAGCTCATGTACTCCTTCAATCACTCTGTTATCACACAGGGAAAACAGACTTTGCCAGGTCTGTTTTGATCATACTCTCCCGTTCACTCCCATGCACATCTTGTGTACAAGAAGCACCTTATCTGTTCATTCTCACGGGCAAGCTCTCAACACGAGCTGTACTTGGCTGGTCAGGGTCTCTTTTCATAATTAGGAAGCAAGAGTTATGCACTTGTTTAGGAAAGAGCTCAAGGACGAAAGTCTTAGTTCTGCAAGCAGCGCTGCCAGCACAGCTAACTAAAATGTAGGGTATCCACAGTTCATAAAAGTAACAACATCATGGAAAACAGTCCTCCCAGCCCCCTGCCTCCCCCCTCCCCACGCCTCCTGCCTCCTTGGCGCCCTCACTGCCCAAAACTGCTGGATGCCCACAACAGTCCTACCCAAAATCATGTGAACTCAAAACAGTCATAATCCCACCCTCTACCCTCCTCAAAATCTTCTGAACCCACATCAATCCTAATACGTCCCTCCTCCCTCTCCAAAATCATCCCAAAACACAGAAATCCTAATCCCACCCTATTCCCTCCCCAAAATCATCCAAAACCACAATAATCGCCCCTCCCCAGAGTAGTTTTAACCCACAAAAAAAGTAGTCCCCCCTCCCCACAATCATCTGAACCTTAACCAATCCTAATCTCACCCTCCCCTCTCCCCAGAATCATTTTAATGCACAACAAGCATAATCCCACCTTCCCCCCTCCCCAAAATTCATCTGAACCCACAAAAAAACTAATCCATCCCTCCACCCTCCCCCAAATTATCTGAATTTTGAACAATCCTAATCCCACTTTCCCCCCCATCAGAAACCACAACAAGTGATATCCCACCCTCCCTGCTGCCCAAAATCTTCTGAACTCACAACAGTCTTATTCCCCCCCTCCTCCCTCCCCAAAATCATTTGCATCCACAACAATCCTAAACCCGCCCTCCTGCCCCGGTGCTGACGGTCGGAGCCTTTCGTTTTCGGCTGGTGACTGGCCTCCTCCATCTCGACGTCGGTCTTGCACGAGATGTCCCCCACCCAAAGGCAGTCCTCATGCATGAGGACATCAGTCTCTAATGAGATGTCTCCCAGCCAGAGACTGTCCTCATGCATGAGGACGTCAGTGTCCAAGGACAGGTCGTTGGTGGGGTCCACGTCCATGGGCTCCTCTCTTGTTGGGGGGCTGCCACTGGCCAGGATCGCCCTGGAGGCCTTGGTTGCTGGATGAAAAGGCCATCAAAGTTGAAAGGGCAGGTGGGTTTTGCCCTTTTTGGCCCTGCAGGTGTGAGCGGGAGCCCAGGAGCCACAAGTGGCAGGGGCACGGGAGCGCTGGGGGTGCCGGGAGAGGGATGGAGGAGACGGGGGCTCCCCGAGGGCTGGAGGTGCCGATGGGGCAGATGGGGATGCCGTACCTGTCGTGGCTGCCCAGGCTGCTTGTGGTGCCCTCCCTGCTGGGGGTGCCCAAGGTACAGGGAAGGGCCGCCTGCGCTTCCCAGGCCATTGTTTGAGGCCTTGGTGGGTTGAGCCTGAAAGAGAGACACGAGCAAACGCTGGCGTCACAGCCCCAGCTGGGGCGGGAGGATGCGTGAAGGGCCGGCGAAGGAGGATGGAGGGGTGCGATGGAGGAAGGGCTGTGAATTTGCCCAAAGCGCGTCTCTGGGCGGCCGGGGTTGGGGTCAGTCCTTACGTCTGGCATGGGAGCAGCTGGAGCTGGCAAACGGCTCCGTCAGCCGGGGCATCTTGGGGGCCCAGAGCCCCCACGGCAGATGCAGCTGCCCCGGCAGCGCCATTGCCCGTTATGGCCGTTGCCCGGTCTGTTGCGGGCTCTGTTTGGGCGTTTCCTGGGAGGGAATGTTGGGGTTCCCAGTGTTCTGTCCCATCCCTGTCAGCTTTGCCAGCTCTTCGTGGGGAGAGGAAGGGTTAACCAAAAAGTTACAAAAAGTTACAAAAAGAGTTATGGTCAGAAAACCAGTTACAGATCGAAGTGGGAACCAGTGGTGTCGCTCAAGGGGTCCTACTGGCAGCAGCACCGTTTAACAGCTTCCCCAGTGCCACAGACAGTGGGATCGAGTGCACCCTCAGCAAGTTTGGGGATGGCATTGAGCTGTGTGGTGTGATGGACACGCTGGAGGGAAGGGATGTCACCCAGAGAGGCTTGGACAGGCTGTAGAGGGGGGGCCTGTGCAAACCACAGGAAATTCCACAAGGCCGAGGGCGAGGTCCTGCACCTGGGACGGGGCCATGCCCGGTGTCAGCACAGGCTGGGGGTGAAGGGATCGAGGGCAGCCCTGCTGAGGAGGACTTGGGTTGCTGGTGGGTGGCAAACTGAATGTGCCCCAGTAGTGTGTGCTGGCAGTTCAGAAAGCCAATCGCTTTTTCCTTTTTCAAAAGTAATTGGTGTGTTCAGTTTGCTCAGTATTTCTCATCCCAAGAGCAACACAAGACAGTCCGATACACAGAGAAATCGATGGTCTCACACGCGTTTTCCAGTTCCAAACTTTAAAGGCTGGAAGAAAAGGCTGACATTCACTTTGCTGATGCCCTCTGCTTACTAAAATTACCTTTGTGCAGATACCCTACATTTTACAGTTAGCTGTGCCGGCAGCGCTGCATTGCAAAAAGTAAAACTTTCATCTCTGAGCTCTTCTCTAAACAAGTACATAACTCTTGCTTGCTTATACTGAAAAGGGACCATAACCAGACATGTATGGCCCATGTTGGGCATTGTTCGTGAGAATGGACAGATAAGACGCATCTTGAACAGGGAGTGAATGGGAGAGTGTGTTCAAAACAGACCTGGGAACATCTGGTCTCCCTGTATGAAAAGGGAGTGTTTGAAGGAGTACATGAGCTAATAACAACCCTGGCTGTATAATCTGGTGTCCTGCTTGTAACCCATAAAGAGCTCAGCTGAAAATGGCACCCAAACAGGGACTCAACAAATAAACTACTCTGGCGGTGACTCCATGGTTGAACAATTTGGGACAGAAAACAGATGGTGTGCAGCTTTTCCAGGGGCTAGGGTAAGGCTCATGACAGGGTAAAGATGGGGCAGCCTAGCTCTGAAGAGCACAAGCTCTGTGCGGAAGTATTACAGCGTCTGTTACGCAAACAAGGATTTAAAGTACCGACTTCTTGGGTACTGCAATTGCTTCTGTAGGTTAGGGAATATTGTAACTGGTTTCCTAATTCAGACTCTTATGATACAAAATTGTGGGCAAAGGTTGGTGAGGAATTGCAGACTAAGAAAGACCTAAAGTTTAACGTACCAGATGAGTTAGTTATTACATGGCGGACAGTTTACACTGCTTTAACAGGATTACAGCCTGCCAAGGAGCACCTGCAAGCAGCAGGAACAACTGCTTCTGCCAAACCCCTAATTTACATCAATCAGGGCATGGCAGAGCATGTCTGTGATGAAGTGTCTGTGGATCTATGTGATCCCGGTACTATCGATCCTAAAAAGGAGTCAGATTTAGACTCACTTGTAAAGCCTGTTAAAACTATGGCAGCGGAAGCTCCAATGGCAGAACAAATTCTGAAAAATAAATCACAGCCACCCCCTCCTATCTGTATTTTAAATCCACCTGCAGCACTCGCTCCAGCGGCACCACCAAATGCAGGGGCAGAGCCATCCTTGAATGATTTTTCAGAGCATCTTATGATGCCTGTGGTGGCACGTCCCTATGAACCCGTTGTTGAGCAAATAAAGGAGAAGGCTATTAGCAAAGGCAATTTTGCTATGTGGGCAGCATGTCCTGTGCTATATCAGCCAAAAAGACCTCCTGAATATCAGCAATTCATGTATGAGCTTGTTAAAGAAGTATGGAAGGCCATAGAAGGTTACGGGCTGCAGAATAATTATACCATAAATTTGTTGCAAACAAATGGAAAATCTCGTACTATGACACTGTGTGATTGGAAATCTCTGATGAGATTGGTTCTGAGTGCAGCACAATGTACTGTTTGGTCAGCAGAGTATAGGGAACTTGCCACGGTTTAGACTAGGGATAATATTGCAAGTTTAACCCCAGGTGGTATGGCAGAACACATGGGAGAAGGACAATATGCCATGCCACAAGGTCAAGCAAATTTAGCAAGGCCAATCTTACACCAAGTAACTGTATTAGCAGTGACAAGTTTGAGACGTGTCCCCGAAGTAGGGATACGGCAATTATCTTTTGCAGCGATAGGGCAGGGTCCGCAAGAACCTTATGTTACTTTTATTGGTAGACTGCAAACTGCTTTAACTCGCCAGGTAGACAATGAGTAAGTGCTACAAACACCTATAATGCTATTAGCATATGAAAATGCTAATGCTGACAGCCAGCGTGCTATTATGCCATTATGAGACTCTGCAGATCATAATTGAATTCCTACAACAGGATCTGTTGCGCACCCACGGTGCCTTCACCGACACTGTGGGTAGTGCCATGTCACCAACATCAGTGTTGCAGGTCACAAGGCCTGACAGCAAACGGGCAGTCACAGACCACACCGCCAGCACAGCGCTAGATCTGGCCTCGCCACCAGCCCAGACCCCTCCTGCTGCCTCAAAGGAGGACACCACCTGAGGAGTGCTGAGACAGCCAAAGTGGAGGTCTGGCAGGTCCTCCGAAATAGCTGCAGCTGTAGCCTCTTATCATGAGGGGGTCTGACGCCCTTCTGTTGCTGTAACTATACAGTGGCAATCTGGAGGAACTTCATGTGTGTTTGCTCTGGTGGATACTGCAGCTGAGATTACAGAGTAATATTAATAATAAAGAAGTTACATCACAGATCTGTGAATGAGGGGAAATTCAACTTCTGCTCTTCAGATTAAAGTTACCTGAACAACAAAAAATGCCATGCCATTTACTGTGATAGTGCTAATTGCCCCAATTAAAGAATATCATTTTAATATTGATGTGCAGGCAGGACAGATACTTGAAACCTTAAATGGTTTCTTCTTCTTCGGAACTTGACAAGCAGGATTTGCAAACGAAGCTGTAACAATTGTTTTGTGTGGATTTCCACAGTGGGATCCTGGTATCCTGTCATGCTGCCTGTGCCTTTTAAGGTCATAACTGTAAAATAGTATCGTATTCCAGGGGGATAGATATTACTCAAACCTTCAGGTACTTCAACAAGTGGGAATAATGTGGTAATATACACGAAAGTATCCCTTTAAAGTAAGGTACATCTCAGCTCATCAAAAAGATGAGTCATTTGAACTCCTGAGAATGCCGCATGGTTCTGTATGCCAACATCTTTGCTTATTTTACACTCTCTATTAATAAAAGATTCTTGAGTTTTTATGTTCCAGATTTCTTCAATGCATAACTGTGCTCCACCCAGACGAAACAGCATCGGAGCAGTGTTGCTGGTGTCACAAACCAAACATCAGATTGCAGTTCAACCCAAAAAAGCACAAGCCACACCTCTGCAATCTGCATGGGACATGTGTTGCCTCCACAAAACTGATGAATCAGTCTGCCTGACAAACGATGTTCCACATCTTCAGGACTTGATGCAACAGATGATACCTGGCTGACATCGTTGCTGCATTCCCTGAGAGGGGACACCTGATTTAAATTACTGTTGTTGAACTGTTTATGCTTCTCTCTATATGTATTTTTCATGTGCCTTTGTAGATTACTTTCTAATATACCTTGCAAGCCTAAGCAGATACCTCCAATTTCACCAGCGAATCATAGAATCATAGAATTGTAGAATGGCCTGGGCTGGAGTTGCTTGAGCAAGGGGGGTGGAATATAGAGGTACAGCGGAAGATTGGCGAGGAGGACTGTAGGTACGCTCAAGCGACTTGCAGGTAAGGTGTCAGAAAACACAGACATCTCACTGTATTACTGCTTGGCCTTGTGTGCTTGACAAGCAGCACACCCATGCTTAGATAATAGAGGCCTGAGATTGATACAAGGGCATCTCTTGCATTCCTGCCCTGCAAAGCAGTGAATGTGAGTCCTGGGAACTCGGGCAGAGCAGCAAGTAAAATATAAGAAGGCAGTGAGGTAAATACTACATGCTTTTTAGCAAGGATATGACTTGGTTGAACTCCAAAATGTAGTTTTCTGTATTAAACTTGTGCTTAATAGTACAACAGTTGTTGTGCGAAGTGTTTTGTTCTGTTCTTTTTCATTATAGTCATATAGCTATCTCTCCTGAAGTGCTATCCAAGGAGTCTGAAGAACCAAAAATACATCTCATGACTTCAATGGTGATCAAAAAAAACAAAAAAAGGGGAAATGCGGATATCCTACATTTTACAGCTAGCTGTGCTGGCAGGGCTGCATTGCAAAATTAAGATATTTGTCCTTGAGCTCTTTTCTAAACAAGTACTTGCTAATAATGAAAAGAGACCATGACCAGCTGAATATAGCTCATGTTGGGAGTTTGCTCGTGAGAATGAACAGACAAGATGCATCTTGAACAGAAGATGCGCATGAGAGTGAATGGAAGGGTGTGATCAAAACAGACCTGGGAAAGTCTGTTCTCCCTGTATGATAAGACAGTGATTGAAGGAGTACATGAGCTAATAACAACTCTGGCTGCATAGTCTGGTCTCCTGCTTGTAACCCATAAATACTGCTTCTTGCTAATAAACTTTGTCTTAGCTTCTTTCAAGAGCTGAGTCTGTGCCTTTCAGCCCGTCACACCTTTCATAAAAACTTCTTCTGCTGTGTTCCCCCATATGATGATATCATCGATGTATTGCAGAGGTTCCGGAGCTCCGCCTTTCTCCGGTGCAGTCTGGATGAGTCCATGGCAGATGGTGGAGCTGTGTTTTCACCCCTGGGGCAGTCGATTCCAGGTGTGCTGGACAGCCCTCCAGGTGAAGGCAAACTGCAACCTGCACTCTGCTGCTGCAGGGATAAAGAAAAACACATTAGCAGTGTCAGTTGTGGCATACCACTGAGCTGCCTTGGACTCCAGGTCGTACTGAAGTTCTAAAATGCCTGGCACGGCAGCACGTGTTGGGGGTGTGCCTTCATTCAGGCCACAACAGTCTAGAGGTAATCTCCATTCATCATCAGACTTTCGCACAGGCCAGACAGGACTGTTCGATGGTGAGCAAGCTGTGCTGATCACTCCTTAGCTCTCTAGTTGATGGATCAGCTTATGGATGGGAACCACAGAATCTCGGTCGGTACGATATTGTCGTCAGTGCACCGTTGTAGTGGCAGTTGGTACCTGTTGGTCTTCAATTTTCATCAGCCCCGCAACACTAGACTCCTCTGCAAGTTTGGGCAAGGCTAAATGGCTGGTCAGTGTCCTCTGTGTCTGTAGCTGCTCTGCCAAAGGCCCATCGATACCCTCTGGGGTCCTCAGAATCCCGTTTCTTGAGGAAGTCTATGCCAAGGATGCATGGGGCATCTGGACCAGTCATGCGAGGATGCTTTTCCCCTGTATTCTCAGTTAGACTCACTGAGGCCTCCAATACAGTCAGCTCTCGAGAGCCAGCCATCACTCCAGAAATTGGAACAATTTCAGTTCCTTTAGGATTTGCTGGCATTGCAGTGCACGGTGCACCAGTGTCCACCAGGGCTTAACATCTTCGTGGTTCTAATGTGCCAGGCCATTGAATCCACACGGTCCAATCAATTTGGTCGTCCCTTTCCTCCACCTGGCTGGAGGCAGGGCTCCTCTAATCTGGAGGGTGGTTTGCAGGGTTTAAAGGATTTGTTTGGACTGCATTTATATTCCACCTATTTACATTTTCATTTTGATAGACTGGAGCATTCCTTTTTCTGGGAAATCATTCTTTTCTCTTCGTGTTTTGTGACTTACTGGCTCCTCCCAGACCTAGTTCTTTTCCTCTGCCATCACCTCAGTTCATGGCAGTCCACTTGCTTGGGTTGCATTTGATGTCTTCCCTGGAAGGAAACCTGACATTCAGGTTCCATATCAACGCCTGCATTTCTAGACAGCGTTCCCAACTGTTGGGTTTCTCTACCATCCAAGTCAATGGTATCGGCCCCTTTATCCCAACATCGGAGTAACCGGCTGATAAATGGCTCCCCTTGGTGATGGCTAAAGTCCTTTCTCACATTTCGCAACTCCTCCAGAGATAAAGGTTTGAGGTCTACCTCTGAGCCTGACTTCGAATCATCTTATGACTTTGCTTTAGAAAGACCCTCTCCTGGATTGGTTTTCCTTCTGCCCTACGTTGGGGGCCAAAAAATATGTCAAGGATTAGGGCTGGGACAGCCACTGAATGCTGACAGACACTCTCAAACCCCTTCCCTTCTTCCTTCTTCTTTCACTTGGCACTTCAGAAAGGGCAGCCTCTTAGAAGAGACTGAGCCAAAGAGTAAAAATCACTGACCAGAATTGGTTCTGCTTAGCTCAGCTCAGGACATTTCTTCCCCAGGCTCATGGCCCGTCACAGGCATTTGCTTCCCTCACAATCAGAGACATTGAAACCAAAAGGTTTCAACCTGCTCTTCTACACACGAGGGTGTTTCCAATGGTTGGATATACCAGCGCAGCTGCTGGTTTAAAGCCAGATTCGTGCTTGTGCTGCTGCTCATTAAGCGGAATCCTAATTCTCTTCTGAGACCAGCACGCTTCACTCCAAGTTGGCTGGAAAGAGCTGTTGGCAGAGCTGGCCTGACGGAGGAGTACACTCTGTTTCTGCAGGTGCTCCCCCTGGAAATCCAAAGTGGCCTCAGCTGCTGGCCCAGCTCCTGGCAGAGGCCGTTTTGCCCCGGGGGGTTCAGCTGCTCCTGGGTGGGTTTTCAGCTGTGGGGCCACTGGCTCCCAGCTGGAGGGCCACTGGCTCCCAGCTGGAGGCTGCAGGCAGGGGTGGGCCGGGCAGCCCTGAACTGCTCCTCCCAGAGCAGCCACTCCCTCCGGGCACTGCCCGGGCCTGGGCACTGAGCTGGGCCCTGGGACACGGGTGGCACCGGAGCTTGCCTGCCCCATCTGGGGGCTGCCGGCCGGGGTCGGCCTGCGTGGGCGGCTCTGCTGCCTGTGAGCAGGGAAACGTCCAGCCCTCGCCTGCCAGGGTGGGCTCAGCTGCCTCAGCAAGCTCCAGAGCGGTAAGTAGGATACCTGACAATAGAGTAAAGCTTGATTTCGCAATGTGTTGGAGTTTTCATAAGCTTCATTTGATGCTGTCAGTCCCGTCAGCGTTTCTGTACCGGCCTGCCTGAGAAGCAGCCCCCAGGCCCTGGCCTGTCCCGAGGAGCCACCTTCACTGTGTGCAGCTGCGGCATCTTGCCTCAAGTGAGAGCGGAGCCAGATGACAGGCTGGCACATTGCTAGGTCTTACTAGGGGCTTGCCTAGCCTTCTCCACCAAGAAATTCATTTGTACTCTGCACACATGCTACACCTTTTCCCCTCCCTTTCCTAAAGGGAAAAAAAACAGGGACAAATTATTTCCTTTAGCCTTGCTCTTAGTTTTGAATTTTTGATTTTCCAGGAGTGTTTTTAGCCTATTGCAGAATGTCATCCAGAATGCTGAGATGTTGGGAAGATCATGAGGTACCTAAGGACTGGATCCTTTATCGGAAAGTGGTGGGAAAAGCTACCTGTGTGTGTTGTTATCAGTGCTATTATAAAAAAAACAAGCTCACAGAATAGAGGTGTGGCAGAAATTCCAGATTGATTGCGGAGAAACTTTTGCCAGAAAGAGTGTCTTAGTAGATCTAGGAACCACAAGCGTGTACCCAAGCAGAAGGAATTACTTTTAGAGATGAACTCTGTGCAAAGTGCTTTATGACTTCTAGGACATTTTAAACATTGTTTGCCATAATACCCTGCAGCTGAGGCATCTATCAGATGATCTGCAGAGAAAAGGAAGACCTCTCATGTGTTGTGGTAGTCATCGTTTGGAGCACGCACTCTGTCAACTCTGCTGTACAGCTTTTGTACTGTTATTGTACCGTATCTATTTTTACCTGGCTAACTGTGCACTTGCAGGTAGTTTATTTTGGAATGACAAAAGCAATACCCTCTTAGTTCCTGGTGCATATATGTGAGCATATAAGCAGTAAAATATCATAAAACGCAGGTTGGAAGGGACCTCTGGAGATCATCTGGGCTCTGCTGTATCTCAATTAACGGGGAGTTTTCTGTCATGCTCCAGAGGACATTAGATGAAGGTTCTAAGTAGTCGTCAATATTCATCTTGGGCCTAGAGATTTGAACCGGCTGATGTCTTCCACGCAGAATTGAGGTAAACACTGTCACTGCACGCACTTCACAGATTGCACATCTTCACTACCCATTTTGTATTGTTTCTAACACTTTATGCTACCTGCGTGACTGTCGTGGGTTTGACCCTGGCCAGCCGCCAGGTACCCACACAGCCGCTCTCTCACTCCCCCTTCACTGCTGAACAGGGGGAGAAAATATTTCAAAGGGTTCAGGGTTTGAGATAAGGACAGGGAGATCACCCTCATTTACCGTCCCGGGCAAAACAGACTCAGTTTTGGGGAAATTAAGTACATTTATTAAGAGAACTAATCAGAGAGGAGTAGTGAGAAGTGAGAAAGAGCAAATAAATCTTAAACAGAACACCTTCCCCCCATCCCTCCCTTCTTCCCGGGCTTAACATCAATCCCGGTTTCTCCACCTCCTCCCCCCAAGCGGCGCAGGGGGACAGGGAATGGGGGCTGCGGTCAGTTCATCCGACGTTGGTTTCACCGCTTCTTCATCCCGGGGGAGGATTCTTCACTCTTCCCCAGGGCCATTGTGGGGTCCCTCTCACGGGAGACAAGCTTCACGCTCTCTTCTCAGACGTGAGTTGTCCCACGAACGGCAATTCATCACAAACTGCCCAACGGGAGACACCTCACGAGGGGCAGCCCACCCCTCGTGAGTCTGAGGCGCAGTCCTTCAGGGGAAACTGCTCCAGCGTGAGCCACCCGCAGCGTCCCAAAAGTCCCACCGGCCAACCTGCTCCAGCATGGGCATTCCTCTCTTCCACGGGCTACAGGTTCCGGCAGCGACTTGCTCTGATGTGGGCTTCCCACGGGCTACAGTCCCCTTTCAGGCATCCACCCACACAGCGTGGAGTCCTCGGTGGACATCTACATGGTGATCCTCACGGTGGACTTCTGCACCTCGCCCATGGGCTGCAGGGGGACAACCCGCTTCACCATGGTCTTCACCACAGACCCGGGGGACTCTCTGCTCCGGCGCCTGGAGCTCATCCTCCCCCTCCCTCCTTCTTCACTGACCTTGGTGTCTGCACAGATTCTCACTCCTCCATCTCTGTGTCAGCTGTTACGGTGCAGTTCTTCTTCCGCATTCTTAAATATGTTTTTCACAGAGGTGTTCCTCTGCTATCACTTCACTGATAGGCTCAGCCTTGGCCAGCGGCGGGTCCCTCTTTGTAGCCGGCTGGCATTGGCTCTATCAAACTTGGGGAGCTTCTAGCAGCTTCTTGCAGAAGCCACCCTGCAGCTCCCCCCCGCCGCCGAAATCCGACCAGGCCAAACCAAAACAGTGACATACTACTTTTTACATTGTTTTCCATTGAAAATCAGTTCTTTTATGTGGCAGGCTGAAAGGCACGGACTCGGCTCTTGAGAGAAGCTAAGACAAAGTTTATTAGCCAGAAGCGGTATTTATGGGATACAAGCAGGAGACCAGACTATACAGCCAGGGTTGTTATTAACTCACGTACTCCTTCAGTCACTCTCTTACCACACAGGGAGAACAGACTTTCTCAGGTCTGTTTTGATCATACTCTCCCATTCACTCTCATGCACATCTTGTGTACAAGAAGTGTCTTCTCTGTTCATTCTCACGAGCAAACTCCCAACATGAGCTGTACTCGGCTGGTCATGGTCTCTTTTCATTATTAGCAAGCAAGAGTTATGTACTTGTTTATAAAAGAGCTCAAGGACGAGTCTCTTAATTTTTGCAATGCAGCGCTCTTGGCACAGCTAGCTGTAAAATCTAGGGTATCCTCACTTTTGTGTGCATCTATCGGATATAATGTGTGCATTTATATCTATTGGAGAGGAAATTATTCTTTATGCTTTTTATTTATTTATTATTTTCATGAGATGTTGCTAGAAATAAGCAGAACAGCAGGAATCATCTAACAGCAAAAAACTGAACGACACTCATTGATGTTCTTGCCACTTGCTCTTTGAATAACCCATCCTTTGTGAAGGTTACCACTCAAACGCGAAAAAATCCCCCAAACAACTAAAACTACACATTAAATAAGGTGCGACAGACTTTCAAAGCTGCTGGGTTTGGTTTTAAGTCTCATCGTAAGACTATGAACAGTATTTAAACATCTAAACAGAAGATTTTATATGCATTCAAATACTCATGCAATCAGATTTATTAAAGTTTATCAGAACATCTCTCCGGTGAAGAGAGACTGAGAGAACTGGGGCTGTTTAGCCTTGAAAGGAGATGGCTGAGAGGGGACCTTATTAACGTATATAAATATCTGAGGGGTGGGTGTCAAGGGAAAGGAGACAATCTCTTCTCAGTGGTGCCCAGTAATAGAACAAGAAACAGTGGGTTTAAGTTGGAACATAGGAAGTTCCACCTCAACATGAGGAGAAATTTCTTTACTGTGAGGGTGACAGAGCACCGGCACAGGCTGCCCAGAGAGGTTGTGGAGTCTCCTTCTCTGGAGACTTTCAAAACCCGCCTGGATGCGTTCCTGTGTGGCTGCCCTCGGGGATCCTGCTCTGGCAGGGGGACTGGACTAGATGAGGTCCCTTTCAACCATAAACATTCTGTGAGTCTATGAGTCTATATGAAATATACCTTCAGCTATGGAAATTGAACTATGGAAATAAGTAAGATTAGACTCAGTCAGTGCAGCAGGGGCTCAGGGTTATTTTAGAAAGATTAGATGCAAATTGATCTATTTTCATGAAGATACTGCAGAGGGTTGTCTAACTCAGTTTTAAAGTCTGTATAATGAAGCCAGTGTAATATATTGCCTGCAGGTAAGCTTTCAGACATCTGAAGAACAATGTTAGATCAATGCAGTATTGAAGCAAACCAGATTTTTATTACCTTTAGAACGTTTTACTATCTCTAGAACAATTACAGTACAGAAGTCTAATGGAAGTCTGCTGTGACAGAAAAGTTTGCCACGTAGATACATACACACGTGTGTTTTGCATGTGTCTTGCAAGTTCAGCCTCTTTGTATCAACCCTTTGGGGCAATCTTGCCCAGATCAGAAGCCTTTCAAAACTTCTGCCTATTTTTGTCTATGCTCACCCTGCAGTCCTGCTTTTCTCTGTCTTGTGTCTGCAGTTTCCGTGGGCAGAGGCCACTACTGTGGAAGGAGGCCTGACATGTGTGGCAACATTGCAACAGGTTTGGTTTATTGTCCTGCTCCAAGCTGTAATGATCAAATACAGCGCTGCCCGTGAGCTACGGACTACCCCAGGTACAGTCTCCATGAGCCTTGTTCTCTTTTTTGTGTGTCTTAACCATTCCTTTTGCCAGCTCAGCCCCCTCCTCAATAGGTAGTCTCACTTTTCCCTGCCAGTCTCACTTTTGCTGCACACATACCCAGTTACGTAATTTTGGATATGCTTTCCTAGGTAGTCGTGGCATTCTGGTATTACTGAGATGACCTCACAAGGTTCTGCTCCCCTAGAGGTGCCCAGCACTGCTCTCTAATCACCCATGAAGTTTGTCCATTTCTCGTATAACCCCACCTTCAACCTCATGTGAAGTCCAGCTGCTCCTCACAGCACTAACTGTGACTTTGGTCAGCTTCTCACACCGGTGTCTGTCCCGAGTAAAGGCTGCAGTCCTGAATCCATTCTGCTGCTAAGCTGTGCCTGTGTAAATACAGAGAAAAGGGGCAGGCCTCAGTGGATTTGGCTTGAGTGGTGCTGGCAAGCATGGAAAAGAATCTATCCCAAAGTTACTCTGGACAAACCCACATGGTACACCCATATACCTTTGTACCTACATTCAGTGTTGAATGTGTTGGTACAGAACTAAGGATTGTAAACAACTTTCCTTTTGTCTTCTTTCATCATGGGAAAACTACTCCGAGTGCTTTTAAACCTCCAGATGTCTGCTGCTGAATTCTGCTTGGGCTGGGGAGAATGGTTGTATGGCAGCACGTGTTTTCCCAAGGTTACTCTTGCAAGCTGCATAAGAAAGAGGTCCCTGTATTCAGGCCAAATTAACATGGTTGTTAGGAAAATAGAAGATTTTTTTATTATCATTTCTTTTTAGTCACATATGATGTCCTCTCAGTCCTTTCACGTTCTTCAGAGGGTTTGCTATGAGTTTTGAAAGATCAATATGCCTTGTAGCTGGATGCATCCAGAATAATTCAAGTACTTGAATATTTTAATGTTTTAAATACCATCAGAGGCAACCATGAAAATGAGTGTACAAGTTACTTTTGAAATATATACTAGAACTTCTTCTTCAGCTTGCTAGTTTATTGGACATCCGTAGAAGTACTTCAGATCCATTTCTTGTAATTTGGTTGTATGTGAAGTCAATTAGGGGAAATAACAATCTGTTAGGGAATTAGGGTCATTAGGGAAATAACAATCAATTGTATTTAAATAACACTTTTCTTCCAGAAAAAGTTTACAATGTTTTGAAGAAAGTGTATATCGTCCTCCAAAGTCAGGATAGAAGAGCTATTAAAAAAAAAAAAAAGATAAAAATCAATGGAGAGACTAACTGAATTCAGCTGGTACTTTATTTTAGCCATAAAGCATCTTACAACTAAGTGCAATAATGAACTCTCATGGATTGTTTCTGTGAATACTAGCTTGTGAATAAAAGAGGAAACAAAGCATTACCCTCAAAAATATCGGACTCGTGGAATGTAGTGTAGTATCCAGCCTACTTTTCTCTTCAGGACAGCTAAACGTTAAGCTTACCGGGGCAGATACTGTAAGAAAGGACAGGGTGCAGGAAGGGAGGGGAGGGGAGGGAGAAGACAGCTGCTTTCTTCTGGCCAACACCTAGTAGGCTAGGATTTCGATTTGAGGGGTGTTGGTGCTAAACTGTTACACTCTCTGTAGTTGCTAGATGTTTTGATCAATCGTCAGACTGTGACACCGCAAAGACAGACCTAAACTGTAAGCGTGTAGAAAAACTAGTACCAGCAGTTCAATAGCATGCTTCTACGGATTACATTGTGATAGCACTCAGGTTTTTTTCCCCAGAGGTAGGCTCAGGCATCTAAGTAGAAGAAAAATTCACCAGGGTCTCTCTGAAACAACAGCTTATGTATGCAGTTGCAGCCAGACTTCTCAAATAATCTCCAAAATCTGAAAAGAACAGAAACACTTTACAAACAAGCAACAACAACAAAAAAACAAACAAAAAACCCTCACACCATTAAAACCCACCAAAAAAAAAAAAAACTACCAGCACCAAAATAGATGTTTTTCACATTTTCATGTTAAAGCTATAAGGACATTAGAGCTCCTGAGTGCTCAGTCTGCTTCAAAAATCAGGTTACCGATTTTTGAGTACCTGATTTCTAGAACACCAGAGGCAAACTCGCACTGTGTTGTTTGAGTGTTTTTCTTTCCTGAACAAGCCTGTAAACTCTTTCTGGTAGGAAATGTCAAGTTTTTGCTTATTAGCAAAAGCATCCAGCACTGTGCCGATGCTCAGTACCATGAGGTATCCTTCCTTCAGTTTGGCAGGCTGCCTGTGGCAGGCAGATCTGAACAAAAGTACGGATAAGGTTGGCAACAACCCCTGAAAAGCCTAGTACAAACTTTTTGCACCCTCATTCCTTCAAGAGTTAAGGATTGCCCTCACAGCCTTTCTGTTTCTATAGTCCACGTACTGAAGAAATGCAGTATGTCATTGATACCCTATATTTCTTCTGTATGAGCAAGCTAAGTATCAGGACATACCTCTGGTAGGTTCCAGACAGGAACCACACCCTTTCTCCTGAGAGGAGTCAAAAGCAGAGCAGGAAGAAGCCAGTATTTAGCTATGTGGAAATATCATATGGAGAGGCAAAAGAAGTTGTGACCCTGCCCTGGTGTTTATCACGACTGTTTGTAGTGGTTGACCCTGGCTGTTGGCAAGGTGCCCACTGCAGCCACTCAATCACTCCCCCTTCTCAGCTGGACTCCCCTTCTTAGGGGAGGAAATGTAATGAAGGGCCCATGGTTTGAGATAAGGACAGGGACATCACCTGCAGGTGATCACTGTTCTGGGCAAAACAGATTTGATTTGGGGAAATTGGCTAAATTTATTAACAATCAAAATCAGAGAAGAGACATGAGAAATAAAAGCAGATGTCAAAAAAATAACACCTTCCTCCCACCCCTCCCTTCTTCCCAGTCTTCATATCATTCCCAATTTATCCCCCTTCTCCCCTCAAGCAGTGCAGGAGGACAGGGAGTGGGGCCTGCAGTGAGTTCATCCAATGTTGTCCCCACCGCTCCTTCTTCCTCTGGTGGAGGACTCCTCACTCTTCCCCTGGGCCATTGTGGGCTCCTTCTCACAGGAGACGTTCTTCACCCGCTTTCTCCAACATGAATCCTCTCATGAGAGACAGTTCGTCACAAACTGCCCCAACGTGAGTCTCTCCACGGGTGCAGAACTTCAGGGGAAACTGCTCCAGCACGATTTCCCTCTGGGGTCACAAGGTCCTGTCAGCACACCTGCTCTGGTGTGGTCTCCTCTCCCTCCACAGGCTACAGGCTCCAGCAGCAACCTGCTCCAGCACGGGCTTCTGACAGGATCATAGCCCCCTTCAGGCGTCCACCTGCTCCGGCGTGGAGTCCTCCATAGGCCACAAGTCGACATCTACACCCTGTCACCTCCATGGGCTGCAGGGGGACAGCCTGCCTCACCATGGTCTTCACCAGGACCCAGAGGAATCTCAGCTCTGGCACCTGAAGCACATCACCCTCCCCTCCCCTTCTTCACTGACCTTGGTGTCTTCACATATTCTCACTCCTCTCTCTCTCTGCCTGCTGTTGTTGTATAGTTCTTTTTCCCTGCCTCTTGAATATGTTTTCACAGAGACATTCCTATCATCACTGATAGGCTCAGCCTTGGCCAGTGGCAGGTCCATCTTTGGAGCCGGCTGGCATTGGCTCTGTCAGACCTAAGGGAAGCTTCGAGCAGCTTCTTGCAGAAGCCGCCCCTACAGCCCCCCTGCTACCGAAATCTGGCCAGGCAAACCCAGTACGCTGCTGTTGTGACTGGGCATGGTCCTGAAACACACTTCACAGCAAAATCTTGTGAAAATCCAAAGCTGCTCCTAACATAGTTCTCCCTATCTTAAAGCAGGGTTGCATAGAAAAAGTAGTTTGCATTCTTGTTTTCAACAAAATATTTCAAGAGGAAATTTTGAATAAAAAACGTAGTATGTCAGAGCTTCTCTTTCTTCCCATGTTCTTTGAGAAAGAACTGTCCTGAGAGCTGAAGCTGGTAAAAGACAGAATCCTTTCTCATACGAACTTTATGAACACTGGAGAAGTTTCAAAAAGCTAAAGTGAAAAACCCAAAGCTTGTATGCATGACATGCAAAACATGCAAACAGCAGAGGTAGTTAATTCTGCTTCATTTGCATGGAGGAGGAAAACTCAATACCTAAAAGTAATCCATTCTGAATTCTTCCACAAAGAAATAAAGTGAAGATTTTTGACATGAAAGACTTAAGCACAAGCAGAAATGCGCACTCTTCAGCTAGGCCCATTAGCAGGATTAAACTGACTAAAATCAGTTCTCCACTGTGTCAAAGACAAACCTTGCTTGATGTAAACGTCTGAACAGATCCAGGCAGAAAACAGATTGGATTATTCCGGTCCCGTGCTTTAAATTGTAGCTGTACATGCAGTCTTGAGCAATTTTGTTACACAAAATGATGGACTTATTCCAGTAATAGAATTAACTGACATGGCATCCAATATAATGTATTACCTGTCTGCAGTTGAAAGGATATGGATTTAACTGTAATATTTTTACTGATCCTGCCGTTAGAGAACCTCTTTTTCCACTGGGTCTAGAGCACTCTACAGCAACGAAGTGCTACTTTAGCTTCAGACAGGAGGCAAACACTCCAAGCATCTCTCACGTACTGTCATGTTCAGCATTGTACACCTACAATTCATCCTCTTTTTTTCTTCAGATATCCATCGCTTCTAAGTTAGTTCCCAAGACACAAACGAGAAAGCACCTCAGAACAGTGTTTGGAGGAGCCTGTGTGTCAGAAAATTACAGGGAAGGCACCAGTAGCCGAGAGCCAGCAAATGTCCTTCCAGGTGCTTCAGCATCCATTTCTAATCAGAAGGCACAGCACCCCTCTCTCCCTTAAAGCACTTCCCCCTTCTCCTGGCCAGCCCTTGCGTAGCTGAAACCAGGTCAGAGCAGGAAGCTTTAACGTATTGTAGCTAGAACAGCCAAACACCAGGAGCTCATGTACAAATCTCTTGGGCCTAAATCCTGGGGTTTCAAACAGCAAATTTTGCAGTCACCAAGCTACAGTTTCAACACTCCATCCTGACAATGTTGGACTTTACAGAAAATATTTTATTTTCATAACCTGAAGAGATTAAGTCCCACTCTCTGAAATAAGTATCAGGACAAGATCATCACGTCATGACAGTGATAGTGAACAATCTATGTGGAAATAATAGAATCTTATTTATGATCCCAGACAGTTTCACAAATTTACTGATAAACTAGAAAAACAACAATAACAACCAGTGGCAGCTCTGTGCTTATCACAAGTGCTTGCTACAATAGAACAGTTGCTTCTATGTACTCTAGAGCTACAGAAGGTAGGGCTTTGAAGTTGGATCCTCCAGTGTTTTGTAGAAAACTGTATATGGGAGTTGACATCAATGGAAAAAAAAAAAAGCAGTACATAAACATAGGGCAAAGATTCACCAACAAGTTATATAGAGCTCTGAAGAAACATGCCTTTTGTGAAGCAATTTTATTAGCTTTCAGTGCTGCAAACCTGAGGTTATTTTAAGTATTCAAGATCAGATTTACTCTGCTAACTACAGGGCAATTTATTGCTTGCTTTGTCTTAGGGAAGGAGAGGGAAAAAGGGACATCTTATGGCACAGTCACCAAAATCCTGTGGAAGCAGCAACCAGTCCCTGTGGTCTACTTAATAATCCCTAGTTTTCTCCAAGAACATCTTTTTCTAAAGCAGCCTGTTTTATTTCTTCCTCATCAGTACTGTAGAGAAGTGTTGAGACACAGATAGCTACACCATGTTCATGTGGTCGAGAGAAGCAGATGAGGCTGCAGTAATGCTTACTCCACGTGAGGAGTCAACTAGTCAACCTCTGATTACACCACTGAAGTAACAGGATCGCGTGAGGATTGTTCTTATTTGATGCGTGCCGTTCATCTTCAGTTGCCTGGTTGCATTCTGTAGCTTGTTTTGGACTAGTATTGAGTAGAAGAAACAGTCCCATAGGGCTAGCACATGTAGCAATTCAGTTGCCTTTCCACCCTTGCCTGGAATCAGGTTGTTCACTCAGAGCTTGACTTTGGTTCACTTTGTTGAGTAGTCTGAGACACACACCTTGTCTCTGCAGAAGAACCTCCCAATCTCCTAATGGGCAAGTGAAAGGCTTTAGTAAGTTCAAGCAGAGACTGAGTGGAGCCTGCTCTCACAACATTTCACAAAGACGGATTGTTACTTAAATCACAGAAGCCCATAGTTTGGGGATTTTTTTTTGAAATAATAATTTCCAATGCAGTTTTTGCTTTCCACATCTTGAATCCAGGAGAGCCTGACAGAGCTGACCAAATACAGAGCACTTGTACCATTTTCAAGTGAATGGAAGAAGCGGGTGTTTGCAGCCCTGGCACCCACCATTTCTAAAACTTAGTTCGTTCCCTCCAGAAGTTCAATTTAGGAATCAATCCGGCCTCATTGATTTCCTGGGGCAGGGGGCATAGAAAACTAGGGAAGACACATGGACTAGTTGGGTCATATGGCTCCAGCAAAGCCTCACTTACAAATTGAAAGGTGTAGCTTACTTCTCCCAGGGAGAAGGCAAATAAAGTAAAATCAAGGCATTAGTTGGGACATTACATACTTTTTACAAATGCCTGCATTCCTCAGGACTGTTTCCAGACTCCTCAATAGATGAGAAGCTGCAATATGTGGAAAAGGGTAGACAGACTTTAAGTCTCTACGGTGCGTCTCTACAGTGTTTTACTTTTCCAGTAGTCCTTACTAAAGTCTGGCAGCTAGTAAGCTTGGGGCTGGCTAATAGTTCCAAGAGCTTCTGATCTTAGAGAACATTATGGTAAAGTACCAACTTGGATATTTGGAGGACATCATCTGATCTCTCATCTCAAACAAGACCAGCAACAGTGGCTTGGAGCCACAGGGAAAAAGGCTGATGACGGAGAGTTTAGGTACTCTCACTGGAAGCTGTGAGGTGCAGCAGTACTTACATGACCGCAGAGGACACAGAAGCAAGAAAGCCAGCAAGCAGGAGGAACACAAGAACACTTAGAATTGATGCAATGACAATCATGTCTCCACTCCTTCGACCAGGCCAGGTATCAATTTTCAAGGGAAGTTTAGCTACAAAAACACGGAAAGAATGTTCCTACGATCTATTTTTGACCATGCACACCCCCACCAATCAGGAGAAAGCCAACAAATTGGGAGGTGCAAACTGATTGTGTCTCTACCTGAAGTCTCAGGTGATTTATGGAAAAGGTTTAAGACTCAGTGTCAGCATTTAGAGTTTACAAGCTTTCCTCAGCAGGTTAGCCAGTATGACACATACCTCTGTTACTGAGAAATGTCACCAGTACCAGATACCATGACACACATCAAATCTGAAACCACATATAGGAACTTTGCCTTTACTAAAGTAGTTGTTTTGAAGTACACAAAATAAGTAGAGAGTTCTTCCATATTTAAGTCTGCTACTCCAGTATCGATAGACTGACGAAATTGTTAAAACTTTAGAAGAGGACTAGGAAGACTTTAGCAAAACCAGACTTACCTCTTCTGGTTCTGATTGGGTCGGACCAGAGAGTTTGGTCTTTCATGATACCTTCCTTGCTGTCTACTAACACATACTTAAACCTGTGGGGGAAAAAAGCATTAAATTAGGTCTTTCAAATTTGAGCTTTCTGAGTAGCATTTTTGAGCTACTGGATCAGCTGGTCAGACTTCAGGATTTGTCAAAGCATTAGATGGAGACAGGCAAAGGTAGCTGACTATTTCCAGAGATCTTGTAAAGAACAAATAGAATTAATCATGGAAAATTCTGTGCTACAAATGCACAGTTTGCATTTTGTTCTCATGAGTTTGGCAGATCATAGCTTTCCAGCAACAGTTTTTCCCCGGATTGCTATTCCCTTGGCCAACATCAGATTTGGCCAAGAAGTTAAGCTTCCATTCCACAGCAGTCTGAATTTTGAGAAAGAGGTGGCAAGACAGTTTTTACAAAACTAAGAGTCTGTAGTATTTTGTTTCAGAAGCACATTAGGTCTCCCCAGCAGATACGGCTCCACATGCTTGTCATTTTTACTATGGCTTTTATATAGCTAGCAACAGTAAAGCAAACATTTTGTGTAAGAGCTGTCAGGGTGCCCGAACTCCCCAGATGGCCGGCTTCCTCAGACAACAGGGATCAGCCAGATCTGCAAGCTGCCTGGCCCTCCCTGTGAAGCCTCCGGTAACATGAGGGACTTCTTTAAGGTGGAGACCAGGGAGAACTTTGGCTCCCCTGGATCCTCTCAAAACAGAGCAAGCAGAGCTAGATCCGTGTCTGCAATTTGGCAGAATCATCTAACACAAAATTCTTGGTGAATTATCTCAGCATCCACAGAGCACCACAGAGTACCATCTTCAAGGTGCTAGACCAAAGCCAAGCCATCTTCCAAAGCCAAGCCATCTTCCAGATGAACATTTCAGTTAGGGACTGGTAACTCACGTCACACCACTACAGAGGAACATTGTGGACTCATCATTGCTTCCTGTTGCATTTTAAGGACAGCAATCACCTTGTGAGAAAGAAGAGTTATACCTGTATGTTGTGTCCGCTGCAAGTGGTGGGTTACAGACAGCTCGGAAGTTTGGGTCGTACAAACAAGTCCCGTCATCCCCGACTCTGAAGAGGTATTGCTTGAGGACATCAGAAACTTTGTCGACATCTCTTACGTCAGCGAATTTGGGCAGCGATGCACAGCTGGGTACATTGAACAAGGCAGCCTTGTAAGGTCCCAGCTGCCCCCCACTCGTTTGATGGAAGGTGCTGTCGAGCGGTTTGCTGCTGTTGTCGGTCACCAGGGAGCTTATTGCACTTGCTGCAGGAGAGAGGCTTTTTAACAAGGCTGTTAGAACAAGCTCAGCCCTTTCCCTTCATCTTGTATTTCCTTGGCAACTTGCTCTTCTACCCCAAAAGACTCAAAAGGGATGTTTTTAGCTATGGTCCAATGCAAAACTAAACCTGATTTAGGAGGAAGAAGTTTCTAGCACAGGTTAAAAATAGAACCTAAGAGTCAGTGATCAAGTCAGCTGAGCTCTGACACCCCTCACTCCAATGGGAGCCAGTAACATGAAAGCACATACTAGCCAGGACATGCTCTGCTCTTAGGCTTGTTTCCCCAGATTCTAGTACTTCTCACAGCTGAGTCTTCCCTCTCTCCCAGTCTCCAATATCTCTTATCCTGGGTCTGGTGAGGAAGTAAGAGCGGGTGCCTAAGTCGGTTTGGTTTGTGTTTTGGGATTTTTTTGGATCTGTTGGTGGGTGTTTTTGGTTTGGTTTTGTGTGTGTGTTTGATTTTTTTTCTTGGGGAAGGTGGGTGATCTTGCGAGGTTTTTTTTAGCTCGACTAGATAGATAAGTATAATAGTGACATTAATAGAGCTAAAGTTCCAGTAGTTTTCAGGAATTTGCTAGACCCTCAGCTCTGTAGTATGCTGACACATTTCCTTACCAGCAGAGCTGAACATAAGGTGTTAAGAAAATGAAGTTCTCTTAAACTTTCCTTCAGCCTGCTCCAGGAGGCATCCAAGGGTGAGCCAATGTGCTTCTCTTCAGAGCAGAAACAAATCCAAACAAAATTCCTCCCAATCTGCCATGTAACAAGTTTGCATCTGCCTGCCTTCAAAGCAGCAGCAGAGATTTCTCTGTGTATAACCCCTTTTGTAGAGGTTCACCCATCTGCGTAGGAAGCTTTTGCGACAGACTCTAAAGATGATGAGGTGGCTGATGTAATTTCTAACACAAAGCATCATATTTGCATAGTTGCAGGTATAACTACGTATCAGTAGCCTTTTACATAATTATAATGCACCTATAATCTGTCTTAGACGTGTAAAGATATGAACTTCAGTCAAGGAAAGTGTTTCAAAGGCCATATATTCACCGTTGTCTGTGTTAGCTGTTAAGGGATGGTGTTTCTGGCTCCAGCTTCCATCTGTCCAGGGCCTCCTCCTTCCACCTCATCCAAAGTTGCAACTATCAGCAGTGGAAGTTTTTAGAAGGTTTCATCTGTTGGTCAGTTTCACTACTGCCCCCCCTCCCACCACTCAAGATCTCTTCTCTGTGCCCCTCAGAAAAGGAGGCTGCACACAGCCTTCAGGGGAGAAGGCATGATGTAAGAATGTAATTTATGTCTGTCAGCTTAAGGAGTAGCACTCACCGGCATTCAAAACAGCCTGGCAGAACAGTGGGGAACAGAGAAGGCAGCTCTTGGTCACTGCCAGCAACGTTTCTTTGCCAAGCAGTTGTGAAATCAATTTTATGAACGAACCCATGGGCCAGGCATCTTTGACCACAAGCCTAGCATGACTTGCCTTTGTCTACCAAAAAAACCATAACAGTTTTGTCCTTGCAGGGGCTGGCTACCCTAACTATGAAGCAAAGAGCAGCAGCTAACACAGTTTCTCTCAGCAGGTTTACTTAGTGGAATTGAGGCTTTTGTAGAAGGCCTTTGTGTTTAGACCAAGGTAAGGTATGGGACTGTGGACCACTTGGTTTCAGTAGCACTATGTGGGCAAACGCTTGTAGCTGATAGTGCTGCTTCACACCTACTGGGAGTCAACTTCACACCTACTGGGAGTCAGCCAGCGCAGTGTTAACACTTGCTATCATTAATCAGCTCCATTGCAATAAGACAGTTGTTTATATTTCATGTTATAATAATACTCTAGAGAAAACTGAGGCCAGAGGCTCAGCTTGTACCTAGCTTATGGCTACAGATTTTTCAGTTTTCCCCACCCCGTACTGACCCACTCCCATCAAACTGTGAAGATTTGCATGCGATGGGCACGTCATGCAGTTATCTTCCAGAGAGGTGCAGTGCTGGATACTCACCCGATTCCTTCATTGCGTACAGGTAGATAACGTAAGATTTGTTTGGGTACAGCGAGCTGTCAAACACACAGAAAGGCTTTTCTAGAGCAACCGTAGAAAGAGTGGGATTGTTTGTAGCAAGCTGAGGGGCTGCAATCTGAGGCTTCAAGCTTTGATCTGGAAGACAAAGTTCCCAAAGACCTGAATGAAAAAAACTTTCTCCTCTCCCCCTGGAAATTCTGATTCCAAAGGGAGGGTCCAGCAGCTCTAACAATCAACATTAGAGCATAAAAGGGGGGTGTGAACTGCAACTAAGCAGGAAACAGACAACCTCCTCAGTGAAAGTTTGAGAACTAGGACTTTTGCTTTAGTGCAGAATGGGGGATACAAGGATTTAGGGAGAGAGGTAGAAGATGTTACTCCTCAAACATGCAGGTCACATCACCTCCGAAGGACAAAGCCAAAGCCTCGTTAGAGGGGAGATTGAGCCTCTGCCTTTAGGGTCCTGCCAGTAGCTTCCTCCCTCCAGTGGCAGCACCAGGAGCAGAACAGTCATTTCTTGGATCCTTCAGCAGTGAGGAGTCTTATTAAGATTTTTAAGACCAGACTTTATGGCATACACAGCGAGAGATTTAGCAAAGCCTTGCTGAAAGGAAAACGGTCTGGGAGAGGCACTGGAAAGAGCATTTATTGGAATAAAGTTTAGGTCAGACACTTGCCCCTTCCCCACACGAGATCATCCCATCTCCAGTCTCCTGCAGAAGATGAACTAAAACCAGATTCAACAGCTCCTCCTCCTTCCCCACCTAGCTGCAGTAGAGACACTTTAATCGTCTTCAGCAAAACACATGTGCTAATAAATACAAGCCCTAAACTTCCTTCCCAACACAGATTCTAGAGCAGAGAGCTAAAACCCAAAATAAAACAAACAAACAAAAAAAAAACAAAAAAAGAGAAATAGAAATGGAAGAGATACAAAGAGGGGAGCAACCAAAAAAAAAAAAAAAGGAGCAATTGTAGGTAAATGCCTCTTACCTGCATGCAGCTGTGCCAAGCAGCCCAAGGCTACTAGGACCCAACAGCAACACATGATTGAACCCCCCCGAAATCTTCCACGAAAGGAAAAAGGTTGCTGGGAGGCAGCCTCCACTGAAGAGCTCCCACATCCACTCCCTCCCTGAAATCAACCCCAGCTGCGCCTTTTCTCCAGGTCCCTGGGGTTAGAAGTTACCCACTCGCTCAGCACCTCCCAGTGTGCTCATGACCCCTCCTGCTCAGGTGTGGCCAGTCCCCCAGGTGTTGTCTGCTCCCAGGTGAGGACAGGCATTGCAGCTTTGATTTCCACCAGATATTGAGAACCCGCATAGTTCTCAGCAGTGCTGTGGGTGCAAAGGGAGGCTTTTCCCCATCTGTGTCATTACTAGGTCTCTTTGTTCTTGCCCATCTTCTGGCTAAAGACTTTTGAAATCTCTTGTGTAGGGAAAACTTGGAAGTGAGTGTGTGAAGTTGAGGGCAATTTCTGTAATTTCTACTTAATTGTAAATAATACATTTTATGACATTTATGGCAGATTTTTGCAGAGGATTGCTATATCAGTCCCTTTGGCATCACCGTAACAATTTTCAATGCTGCTTTCTTTTGCAGAATTGTTCAGCAACTTTCCTCCTTGAGATCAGAGCAGAAGCTGTTTAGATGCAACAGTTATAAGATGAAAATAAAATCTAATCACGGAGATCAGATCTCCAAGCAGGAAAAACTATTGCAGGTGAGAACCGATCAGTTATGTGGGAAGCCTGGGTAGCCTCAGCAAAAATACTTGATATGGTAATAGACACAGAATGTTTAGGAGATTAAAGGACACTATGATTTGGCCCAAGCAGCAGGGAGCTACTCAGGTCCTCTCCATTGCAGCTGTGAGGCTGGGTTTGAGGCTGGGCTGAGGCCTGCAGCTCTCCAGCGTTAGGGAAGAGCCTGCAGAGCCCAGTCAGCAGAACAACTGAAGTTCTGCTACTCTGGAGGTCAGACACCCCTATGGTGTATTGTAAGTTGTCCCACTGGTATGAACTATGAGGCAGACGACCTCTGACTCAAGGCTCCAAGTAGGATGTCGAAGGACACGTACCGAAGATCATATGGCCAGAGTTGGCTGATTTCCATCCTAGGTGCGTCTGTTGAGATGTAAAGCCTGGTCTGTCTCCGTCAGAAATACTGCTTCTCAAAAAAGAGAAGTTGTGCCTCCTGCCCTATTAATATTTCAGTTAACGGGGAGTTTTCTGTCATGCTCCAGAGGACATTAGATGAAGGTTCTAAGTAGTCGTCAGTGTTCATCTTGGGCCAGAGATTTGAACTGGCTGATGTCTTCCACTCAGAATTGAGGTAAACCCTGTCACGGCACGCACTTCACAAAGTGCACATCTTCACTACCCATTTTGCGTTGGTTCTAATTCTTTATGCTACCTGTGTGCCATACTACTCTTTACTTTGTATGGTCTTCAAAATCAGTTTATTTCAATTTCTATCTGATGATATCTATCTGGAAGGAAATAATTATTTGGCATACTTTATGCGTTAATGAAGCTCATGTGGTGTCTTGGGTTTAGAAGTGCTCTGAGAGATGCACGTATTCCCTCTTTGTTGCATTTGTGAGCATTAATGCCAAAGTAATGGCAGCTGTCCAAGGTAAGTACAGTTTCCTAAATATAGAGGAATCAATATTTCCCTTCCCAAGTATTAAAGTCCCACCTTGGTTGGCATCTCAGTGGTATTGACAAAGATCGTGGGAAAAACGGTGGAGTTTGCTGTTAAAAGGCTGCACAGTAAAGGTCGAACCCCACATTAATTGTCTTGCTCTCCTCTCAGTTTATGACATTTGTAGCCTATCTAATTGTTCTTGCAGAAATCTGCATAAAGAACTTATTGGAAGCGATCAAAACCACTGCCTTGTTATGACAGACTACATTTTCAAAGCTCAGTTCCAAATCGAGAGGTTGTAGATTTGCTTTTATTTCCTTGTGGTGTCAATATCCTTGTCTCTCCTAAAGAGCCAAGGCAGAACAGAGCTTGAGAGGTATTTTCCCCCCACCCCCAGAAGAGGAAGGCTTTATCTTCTTTTCCTCTTTATTAACCCCAGTGGTTTGATTGTTCTTGTTACAATTAAGGTCCCGTGGTTTAATTTGTCGGTGCCAAAGCCGGCAGCTTGTCTTTCCTAAGCAGGGGTCGGTGCTGCTTGATGCGTGGGGCCGTGTGTGTGAGTCCTGCACAGCCCTGCCTGTCTCCCCCACCAAAGGCCTGCTTCCCCTGGGGATGGGGACAGGGGAGTCCCCTCTCTGCCTGCCTGCACGGCTGCTGGTGCCACAGCCCTGGGGACGGCTCGGTGCCCTTCGGGGCTTGGTGGACCAGATTTGGGGCTTGACGATGCTTTTGCAGCTTTTTGGTGCCATTTCCTGGTGCCGCCTGCACTCCCTCCCCATCCCATGCAGACACAGAGAGGTGCTACGTAACAGGCTTTTAATAACAAAATTACAACCAAACAAGTTCATAAAAGTAACAACATCATGGAAAACAGTCCTCCCAACCCCCTGCCTCCCCCCTCCCCATGCCTCCTGCCTCCTTGGCGCCCTCCCTGCCCAAAACTGCTAGATGCCCACAACAGTCCTACCCAAAATCATGTGAACTCAAAACAGTCATAATCCCACCCTCCACCCTCCCCAAAATCTTCTGAACCCACGTCAATCCTAATCCCCCCTCCACCCTCCTCAAAATCTTCTTAACCCACATCAATCCTAATCACTCCCTCCTCCCTCCCCAAAATCATCCCAAAACACAGAAATCCTAATCCCACCCTCTTCCCTCCCCAAAATCATCCAAAACCACAATAATCGCCTCTCCCCCCTCCCCAGAGTAGTTTTAACCCACAAAAAAAGTAGTCCCCCCTCCCCACAATCATCTGAACCTTAACCAATCCTAATCTCACCCTCCCCTCTCCCTCTCCCCAGAATCATTTTAACCCACAACAAGCGTAATCCCACCTTCCCCCCTCCCCAAAATCATCTGAACCCACAAAAAAACTAATCCATCCTTCCACCCTCCCCAAAATTATCTGAATTTTAAACAATCCTAATCCCACTTACCCCCCCATCAGAAACCACAACAAGTGATATCCCACCCTCCTCACTGCCCAAAATCTTCTGAACTCACAACAGTCTTATTCCCCCCCCCTCTTCCCTCCCCAAAATCATTTGCATCCACAACAATCCTAAACCCGCCCTCCTGCCCCGGTGCTGGCGGTGGGAGCCTTTCGTTTTCGGCTGGTGACTCTGGCCTCCTCCATCTCGACGTCAGTCTTGAGCGAGATGTCCCCCACCCAAAGGCAGTCCTTATGCATGAGGACATCAGTCTCTAATGAGATGTCTCCCAGCCAGAGACTGTCCTCATGCATGAGGACGTCAGTGTCCAAGGACAGGTCGTTGGTGGGGTCCACGTCCATGGGCTCCTCTCTTGTTGGGGGGCTGCCACTGGCCAGGATCGCCCTGGAGGCCTTGGTTGCTGGATGAAAAGGCCATCAAAGTTGAAAGGGCAGGTGGGTTTTGCCCTTTTTGGCCCTGCAGGTGTGAGCGGGAGCCCAGGAGCCACAAGTGTCAGGGGCACAGGAGCGCTGGGGGTGCCGGGGGAGGGATGGAGGAGACGGGGGCTCCCCGGGGGCTGGAGGTGCCGATGGGGCAGATGGGGCAGATGGGGATGCCGTACCTGTCGTGGCTGCCCAGGCTGCTTGTGGTGCCCTCCCTGCTGGGGGTGCCCAAGGTGCGGGGAAGGGCCGCCTGCGCTTCCCGGGCCATTGGTTGAGGCCTTGGTGGGTTGAGCCTGAAAGAGAGACACGAGCAAACGCTGGCGTCACAGCCCCAGCTGGGGCGGGAGGATGCGTGAAGGGCCGGCAAAGGAGGACGGAGGGGTGCAATGGAGGAAGGGCTGTGTATTTGCCCGAAGCGCGTCTCTGGGCGGCCGGGGTTGGGGTCAGTCCTTACCTCTGGCATGGGAGCAGCTGGAGCCAGCAAACGGCTCCATCAGCCGGGGCATCTTGGGGGCCCAGAGCCCCCACGGCAGATGCAGCTGCCCCGGCAGCGCCATTGCCCGTTATGGCCGTTGCCCGGTCTGTTGCGGGTTCTGTTTGGGCATTTCCCGGGAGGGAATGTTGGGGTTCCTGGTGTTCCATTCCATCCCTGTCAGCTTTGCCAGCTCTTCGTGGGGAGAGGAAGGGTTAACCAAAAAGTTACAAAAAGTTACAAAAAGAGTTATGGTCAGAAAACCAGTTACAGATCGAAGTGGGAACCAGTGGTGTCCCTCAGGGGGTCCTACTGGCAGCAGCACCGTTTAACAGCTTCCCCAGTGCCACAGACAGTGGGATCGAGTGCACCCTCAGCAAGTTTGGGGATGGCATTGAGCTGTGTGGTGTGATGGACACGCTGGAGGGAAGGGATGTCACCCAGAGAGGCTTGGACAGGCTGTAGAGGGGGGGCCTGTGCAAACTGCAGGAAATTCCACAAGGCCGAGGGCGAGGCCCTGCACCTGGGCCGGGGCCATCCCCGGTGTCAGCACAGGCTGGGGGTGAAGGGATCGAGGGCAGCCCTGCTGAGGAGGACTTGGGGTGCTGGTGGGTGGCAAACTGAACGTGCCCCATCAGTGTGTGCTGGCAGTTCAGAAAGCCAATCGCATCGCGGGCTGCATCCGAAGCAGCGTGGTCAGCGCGTCGAGGGATGGGATTGTCCCCCTCTACTTCTCTCTCATTTTTACCAACAATAGTAGCCAAGAAAATCCTCTAAGCCAAATACTAGTTTAGGAAGCCGACATTGATTTATTAGCAGAGTTGCCAGAGCTTGGATGCTAGATGAAACTAGCAGACCACATTGAAAAAATGCAACCTATTTATTTTGCAATTTAATTAGTAGAAACACACCTCATTTTACAATTACTGATTCGTGGTAACAATTTTATCTGTTATTGGTTGAGTCTGTTCAAATTAGCCTCGCTTCTTACGTGAATTAGCACAGATGCTCCTTGCAGGTGTGGGGGGGCAAGCTTTCTTCAGCCTGAATAGAGTCGGTGGTCATTCCATGTTGATACTCCTCAGGATTTGCCGTGCTATTAGCAGGTGTATGTTTTGTTCCCCTAGGTTCCCATGATGCATCAATGTGTGGGTGTGAGTGGGAATACAATTTCTCCCATCATTCCCACTCCCTTCTCCTGACCTTACAGCCCCACAGTTGTTTATCAGAAAAATCCCCCAGCATGTCCTGATTCTCGAGTTCATTTCAAACGCAAAGGTCCTTGTTTGGCAGTCCATGCGGTCGATGTAGCCGGCTTAATGCTGGTGTGATGAATCCATGGAGTAACTCCTCTGAGCTTGACAGCTGTGGAGGTGGTGAGTAGAATCTGGAAGGGTCTTTTCCACCTCTCCTTCAAGGGTTCGTTTGTCCAACCACATCTTCAGAAAAAGCCAATCTCCAGGCTGGTGCTGGTACATGGGTACATCCAGGGAGAGTGGTGCACTCACGGCGATAGTCCTGTGAAGAGAGGAGAGAGCTTTTCTAGAGAGAGAACGTACTCTTTCAGATAATGCCTTCCTATAAGCTCAGGATTAACCTCTGTTTCTGTGACATGATACGGTTTGCCATACATGATTTCAAACGGGCTCAGCTTTTCTTTAGTTCTGGGCTGAATACACGCTCTTAGCAAGGCTAAAGGTAAAGCATCTGGCCCCTTGCTTTGACCTTCTTGACGGGTTCTACTCCCTTGTCTCTTCACGCTGATTCATTCTTGAAAAAACCCAAACATCTTCCCTCCCTTCTTCCCTGGCTTAATATCAATCCCGATTTACCCACTTCCTCCCTCCAAGTGGCACAGGGGGACAGGGAATGGGGGTTGCGGTCCGTTCATCCAATGTTGTTCCCACCGCTCCTTCTTCTAGGGAGGACTTCTCCCTCTAAACCTGGGCCATTGTGGGCTCCTTCTCACAGGAGTTGTTCTTCACCCCCTTTCTGCAACATGAATCCTCTCGTGAGAGACAGTTCATCACAAACTGCCCCAATGTGAGTCTCTCCATGGGGTGCAGTACTTCAGGGGAAACTGCTCCAGCACAAGTTCCCCCAAAAGTGTCATAAAAGCCCTGCCAGCCAACCTACACCAGCATGGGCTTCTCTCTCTCCACGGGCTACAGGCTCCAGCAGCAACCTCCTCCAGCGCGGGCTTCCCACAGGATCACAGTCCCCTTCAGGCATCCACCTGCTCTGGCATGGGGTCCTCCATGGGCTGCAGGGGGACATCTACACCCCATCACCTCCATGGGCTACAGGGGCACAGCCTGATTCACCATGGTCTTCACCACAACCCAGGGGATTCTCTGCTTTGGCATCTGGAGCACATCACCCTCCGCTCCCCTTCTTCACTGGCCTTGGTGTCTTCACATATTCTCACTCCTCTGTCTCTCTGCCAGTTGTTGTGTGGCGCCGTTCTTTTTTCCCCATTTCTTAAATATGTTTTCACAGAGGCGTATCTTTCATTACCAAAAGGTACCAATACCCTTTTTGTCGCAGGAATTCAGAAAGTCTATTTGTCAATAGTTTGCAGGACTGTTTCCTCTTTCTGGGACTCCAAATGAAGATCTTCGGGGTATGTGCGGACTGTTCCTTAAACATAACTTGCGTTTCTTCACTGCGCTTTCGCACACTTAGTCCTTTGTGTTTCCGCTCTAAGTCCCAACGCATGCTTTCCACAGGTGTCTCTTTCAAGTCAGCTCTGCTGGAGTACGTGTGAGTACGTCTGCTCCATCGTCTGCAAGCAGGCGTGAGTTGGCTCCTCTGCACTGGGGTCGGCAGTTAGGAAAGCTGCTGCATTCAGGATCGTAGTCACTCTCGCTTCTGTGTCATCCTGCTCCAGAAGAACAGCTTGGTATTTTGGCGTCTGGTTCAGTGACAACCAGTGCCCTCTCTTTTGTTCTAAGACGGCTGGAACCGCGTGGGGCACAAATACAGTCACGTTTTGTGCAAGTGTTACCTTCCACGCCTCCTGGATCGATAGCGCTGTTGGGGCCGCTGCTCAGAGACATGCTGGCCACCCTTTGGTGACATTACCTGGTTGTTTCCAAAAGTATCCTCTCATTTACCTGGGTCCTGCTTTTGCCTTTCCGGTCTGGCATCTGGCTTCACTTGGATGCTTACCTGTGATTCAGCTGCTCGAGATCTTCCTGGTGTTCCTGAGGCCCATCCCAGAAGCGCTAGAGCATTTTCTACTTCCTCTGGTATCTCCTTTGACATTGCTTCTGACTGTAACATAAAGCCTTGGGCATCCAGACCTTTGTTTTTGGGAATATGAACTTGAATTTTTCTTTTGCCAGAAGTAATTGGTGTGTTCAACTTGCTTAATATGTCTCATCCCAAGAGCAACCCCACCTGCAGTTCTGTGTCCAGTTCTGTGTCTGGGGCTTGCATCATAGGAAAGATATGGACCTGTTGGAGTAGGTTGAGAGGAGGGCCACAATCGGAAGGCTGGAGTACCTTCCCTATGAGGACAGTCTGAGAAGTCTGGGATTGTTCAGCCAGGAGAAGAGAAGGCTCCAGGAAGACCTTGTAGCAGCCTTCCAGTACTTAAAAGGAGCTTATAAGAAAGATGAGGACAGACTTTTTCATAAGGTCTGCAGCAACAGGGCAGAGGGCAACAATTTTAAACTGAAAGAGGGTAGATTCAGACTAGGTGTAAAGAAGAATTTTTTTACTGTGAGGGTGGTGAAACAGGCTGCCCATAGGCATGATAAATGCCTCATCCCTTAGAGTGTTCAAGGCCAGTTTGGATGGGGCTTTGAGCAACCTGTTCTACTTCAAGATGTCCCTGTTCTCTGCAAGGGGTCTGGACTAGATGACCTTTAAAAGTCCTTTCCAAGACAAATAGTTCTATGATTCTGTAAGATTTTCAATAATTAATGGGGCTAACATGATATCACTGCAACGACTCGAGACTTAACACTAATATCACTACAGTTACATTACCAAATCTGTCTTCTGGATATGCCATGGGCCCAAGAATTGTGTTTGAAATATGTAATCAGCTGGTTATAATGCAGTTTCCTCCCCGTAGATGTCTCATTTTGTTTCAAATTCTGCACATCGTCTTCAGTGTGTTCACTTTGACATTTTTCTCACACTACTTTTGAGGGAGAATATTGAATATACAAGTTACCCTAGATTTGTCCTGCTATAGAATAAGAACAATTTGTAGTGTTCCTTCTCACTCTACAATGCATTCTAAGCCTGTGCTGGCATAAATACTCAGATAAATCAGATTGAGCCAGAAAATATCTTACCCTTATGTCTTTTGTTCCTAGGAATCTGATTTTTAACATTCACACTAGGGGGATTAGTTGTGCAAACTTGGTACTGATCTGCTCAAGAGTGATTTTAACCCTTAAAGCAATATAATAATGCACAAAACCTGTGGGGTTTCTGACTTTTACTCCTCAGTAAAAACACTTAAAAGCAAGAAGATCCTTTTCCCATCATAAAAACAATACTTTCTCAAAAAATATTCCTGGAAGATTCTTTAGACAGGTAATCCTTCCAGAGCAATCAGCAGTGGCTTTTTTTTTTCTTTAGACAGAAGGTAGACGTATTATTTGCCTAATTACAAAATATGTCACCAGGATGGCAGAGAAAAAGAAATTTTCTGCTTCCTGGCATGGAAGCCACTTGCATGTGCTTTAAAATACTCTTCCAAGTTTTATAAGAAAGTGCTGCTTCCTCATTCACTTTCTAAAGCATCATAACAGACAACAGGAAAAAAATCAATTTTAAAAATTGATATACTAAGGCCCAGAATCACAACAAAATTTTCAATTTAAAAATAGCAGATCTTTTTTTTTTTTTTTTTTAGGCTTACAGCCATCAAACAATAAATTTGGCACTTATTACTCAGGCAAAACTCTGCATGACGTTTTTGGAGTCTTGGCTAGATGAAAGTGTGGCAAACTGCTCCTTGGGCTACAGCCATGTGAACTGTTACTCAGGTGATTAATTTTAGAACAGCCAGGAGTGTGTCAATGGAGCTGCTCATCACAGGAAGTTAAACACCTTTCAGAGTGGCTACAGGATGACAATTTTAGCCACTGTTTTTCCTGAGGCTATTTTTTTAAGCCATCGTGATTTACTGGAGTACAAGGCTCTCATGTGCTCTGCTGGAAATCACCAGCCATGATGAGGAAGAATAACATTGTCTGTGTCGCAGGATTTTAAAATCCTTGGGTTTGTTCTATGCTCAGAAGAATCTCAAACAAAGATAGAAAATTAGCATGACAATAAACTCTCTCAGTTCCATCTGTGCTGGCAGATGTGTCCTAAATTAGGACCAGATCTCATCCTTGCTTTCAATTACATAAATTCTTATTGACTCCCCTGAAGTCAGGGAAGCTGGTCTGGATTTAAAGAATATTACCATGAACAAACTTAACTTCAGTATAGTTACAGTGTTCCCTGAAGGAAGCGCAAGAGAAGAAATCTGTGTAAATTCCTATGTCTTTATTTAAGCAACAGTGCCAGTTTCTTTGCTCTGTGTTGCCTTGTGGGCGTTTCTGGAGTAATTCATAGAAGCCTCCAGAATCGATTTGAATTGATGGCTCCGTGACAATAAAACTTGCCTGTAGCCTTATCTTTCCAGGGCTGCATGAAGCCCATAAGTATTCAAGGAGGATGAATCCTGAAGTCCCGAAAGGCCACTAAAAAAAGTATGGAGCCCTCCAGGATCTGAAGTCCAAACCTACTTTATGTTCTCAGCTGTAGGTGTAGTGGAGATAACCCTCCATACTCTGCTGTGCTCCGTCTCTCCAGTCCGCTGCATGGGCTAAAATTTATGGGCCACCTCCAAACCCTGCTTCTTGTAGGGACATTACAATGTTTATTAAAGAGATTAAAAAACATGGTGGTGACAGCTACCAGTCACGAGATAATCTAATCCAAAGGGTGAGAAAGATGAATAAAACACAGAATCCGTTTTAAAGTGTTTTGAAGATCCTTGCTAGTTTTCTGCATAGCTATTATTAGCTTCTAATTTCCTGCAGATATCCTGGTGGGTGTAGACCTTGAAGAATGAACTGAAAGAAGAGTAATCCCTCTGTGATTATTTTTTTTAAAAAAGCATTCCATGGGAGACCTGGAAGAGAACACAAACGTGGTTAAATAAAAGTTGATACAACTGGTGGTCAAGGTTTGGGAGAGTGATGGAAAACTGGCAAAAAAACCCAGGGAGGTACAGAGATGCAGCGTTATAAGATACTGTGAAAACGAGGACAAGTTGGATTGAGAAACAGTGAAAAAGTTTTTCCTTCTGTCCAGTCACTGTTCTTCAGACATAGTCTGGCAGGAACTATAACCACCTCTACTGCTCACTCTTACGCATCATCTGGTCTGCAGAAGTTAACTGCAAGGGAAGCAGCTGTTGCACTGCTGTTATGATAAGAACAACTGTCCATTTGAGAGTGGCACTGAAACTAAAAAATCTATTCAAAGAGGTTACCACTCAGCTACTACAGATTTCAGAAGTGGTTGTTCTGGGCCTGGTGTTAGTAACAGATTGTCAGGGGCAGTGTCTGGAAATCCAAGCTATCCTGGCAATGGAAACTTTCATCTAATTTTCAGTCACTCCTGCACTGTATTTATGTCATCAGATAAAAGGGAGAAATTCTCCATTTATCCAAGGAGAAAACTCCTCACTGAAGCAGGAGGTTAAATGCATCTTAAGACATTTCTCCCTCTCAAAGTCTTCCCAGAACACTTCAAGGCAGTGGGAGATTCACATCTCACCAGATCTGCTGTGCAAAGGCCACGCGGGTGCCTGGTACTGTTGTGCAGTTCTGAAATATCTTTGATATGTCTTTGGCTTCCTGGAGAAATATTTCTGTCCTTTGTTGCTGCCACAAAGGGCATTCACTTCTGATTGGAAAATCTATATACCTATTAACATGTTTTATGTGTTATTTAACATGTTATATCATAACTTGTTTTGAGGGTGTTTCTTCCTCCTTTCCTGTAAAGTCCCTTTGCACGTGCAGATTATGAATCTCTGGAAGAGTTCTGCAAACTGCTTTGTTAAAAAGGGACCAGTGCAATGGGGTTAAGCCCCATCCTGCATTCATTCAGCACAGGAACAGACCTGTGTGGTCAGCAGAGGTCACAGCTGTGCACAGATCTGAGCAGCATGATACACTGAGCCATTGATCTCCTTGAATTAGAAATCTTTCATGTGTCCATAAGGAAATATGAAGGCTCAGTTAGAAAGATGAGAACTTGGAACTTACTCTATCATCTGGTGGCAACTAATTTTGTTCAAACCTGAAAGGTCAAGCAGTGGAAATATCAGGAAGGGAAAAAATGACCTGCTGTGTAAGAAATGAAGGTCCCACCATTGTCTAACACAAATTGGCATGGCTCCAGTTGAGGTAAATTTTTTATGAATGGAAGAACCGGTCCTTCTTGCATTCCCTTCAGAAATCACATATAAGATCTTATCACTGCAGTAAACCTCAAACAATCGCAGAACACTGAAACATCTGCAGCTTGGAGGAGCCAGGGCTTAAAAAGAAAGGCCTCTTTGTTACACAGAAGATACAGTTTGCTTGCTGAGGAAATGTCTTACCATCTATGTTTATCTGCTTCAACTTTCATCTCATACTGTTAAGAACCAGTAATAAGGACTTCTTTTTATGAAAGTCCTGGGCTTATGTGATAGCGTAGATGTCCTTAATAAAATCAAGCAGTGTTTTCTGTAGCCTCAGAACTGCCTGTTGTGATGGATCATTTGTGCAGGTTGGTCCTGCATTTCTTCATTACAAAATGATAATATTTTCCTAACTTTACTGAATTTGCTGTTGGTTGAGGGGCTTGTTCCAATCATCACTTAAAATGAAGAGTCACACTGCTGTGGAAGAGGAAGAAGAGGAAGTATCTTTGGTACTTCAGAGTGGTTGGGCAATTTATAAATATATCTATGACCAAAGTAACATGGGTTCTTTGATGAAGAACTAAGCAAAGATGACAAGGGATGAAGTTAATCTTCCTGGCCTGTGAACTGGCTACATTCACTAGGCAGCAGTTTCTGTTAACTGGCTTTGTGCAAAGGTAACTTATCTGTGTTGGTGTGACGTGGGTCAACGCAATGACCCTTTCTCTGGCTGATGCGAGGAATCAGACCTCTTAAGTGATGAGTGTAAACCCTCACCTTTGTGCTCAGGTTGCCTTTGGTTATTTGTATAATGGAGCCTTTTTAATTCAATTGTACCAGGTAGATAAAATTTAGCTTTCTGGGTTTGCAAGCAAGAGGGACTTCTAATGATTCAGAACTTAATTAATAGTTGGGGTTGGAGAAGGATCTTTCTGTGATGTTTGAAAAGTAGGCTCTTTCCTCACAAAGATTTTTTTAAGGCTTGGAATACCTCTCTAAAACTAGAGTCCAGAAATACCACTTCATGAAACCAGTTTAATACCCCTGAGACTCAGTTGAATTTTGGTGCGATAGCTGTGGTTTTGTATGAATGTGAAGTACAACAGAACGAGGCTCCTGTACTGATCAGTGTGCCAAATTCCGCTGCAGTCAGACCAGGGTAAAAGTTTTTGAAGAAAATTATGCATTAAATCAACAATGTTTTAATTAAAAACGGAAAAAGCTTTCTGTTAGGACTTCCTTTACTCACTGAATTGTAACCTGCTAGCTAATTCATTGTTCCCAGGACAGAATGTACATGCTGTTTTGACTATAGTCTTTATGTTGTAGTTGAAATGTTTTCCACTAAATTCTGGTAGATATTGTTTGAAGTTAACAGAAGGATAAAAAAACCTAAAGTAGAATTAACCCCTGACAAAAGTTATATGAATCAGATGTTGCTTAGTCTGGATCCTCATTCTTCAGGCATTATCACCAAAAATGCCACATTTGTTTTCTTCCAAGAGATGTAAAAGGGCTTCATGAAACTATTCTGATATTCAGGTCTGTGGTACTCATACCCACAGTTCCAGTGCAGACTGAGCAGGAAGATGGAGTCATCTGTAAGTGTAGGAACCGAATGCCCATCTGCTGCTGGCCAATATTTATGTCCCAATCAGCATCCATGTTTCTGGTTACTTTACGCTCATTCTGTTTGTGATTTGACAATGTAGTGTATAGGATTTGCGCATAGTCTTCTACTGACAAAGTTTAAATGACTCAGTTTTGTCTTTGTTCTTCATCAGTACTCAAAGGAATATAATATGCTTCTGAGCAGCGAATTCTTGTTCAGCTCGTAATTGACTGAAAGCCATGAGAATATGTCAGGAAGGAATGCTGCCAGCCCTGTGTTGAGTTATCTCTGTAAGTCAATGAGCAGCATCAAGAGATCGCTTTAAGAGTTCATTCTCATGATCTGACAATGTGATGTACTCAACTTCTCATGTACAAGGTAGAAGGCATTTGCTGTAGAAGGCATTTGCAAAAATACATCACAGAATGTTTTTTGTCATTGAAAAGTGAAACAACTCAAGAAACAATAAAAGAAAAAGAATACAATGTTTCTCCTGATTCATATGCCACTGATGTTCTAAACATTCAGCTGATACTCGTGGCAAATATAACTTTAGAGTTGTTAATAATTAATAATAAACAGGCAGGATTCAGTGTAAATAGCTGCTGAGGGAGGGATGTGATAGATAATACTAGAATTTCAGCTATGCTGCTGTAAGTTTTTAAGATTTAAATCTAGAACCTGACAAAGGGAAATAAAACTAAACAAGTAAATCCAATTACATTTATCATAAAAGGTTATATGAAAAAAATAAGCATTACTGTGACCAATGTCTAAATCTGGAAACTGATGCATGAAGTGCAATGACTTGACTGGAGCATTACAGTAGTAAAGAAAGCCCATTTCTCAACTCTCATGGCTCCCAGTCCAGCATCTAACTGACTGAGCAGACTGCTTTGTAAACTTATTTCAGGGGACTTATGATTAGGCATTTTTACTTAAGCTGGTAGACAGAAACTTGTTTTTTCTTGTACAAAGCTATTTAAACTTTCTCTTCCTCCTCGCAATGCACTTGGGGCTCAGGGAGAGATATTTTGTTGAAATTTGTTTTCTAGGCAGCTTCAGTTCCAGTCTTATCCTTGTCTGCAGCCTGCCTACAACTGCAATGCACTTGTCTTAGCTCTCAGTAGATAATTACTCCCTTAAGGAAGAGTTGTTTTGTGATTAGGACCTTGGATGAGGATCCAAAAGATTATGCATAGTTAGTGGCTCTCTGTGAAAGCAACTTATTTAATCACAGTTTTTCACCTGGCAGTTTGTAAATAAGAATAAAAATTACTCCGTTCTCAGCCTGTGGTGTTGCCTATTCAGACTATATGTTAGAAGATTATTCTTTATTAAGTGTGTTTGTGTATTGGTTATGTTAGCCTTCAAGAGAATTGTGTAATACGATTCACTGGTCAGTTTTGGGCAGACATAGAAGACAACTCTCAACTCACTTTCAGTTTCCAAGCGTGCACAGAACCTCTAGAAAGAAAGTCTTCGCTATACAGCTTGCCATATGTACAAGCTGTTGAAATAATTTAAATAGATTTGGCTTCCGAGAGTGAATTTTATATGAACACAGTCTAAACAGATATTATTGTGCAGGAGCTGAGCCCCAGCTGTGGGTTTTTTTCATACCCACAGCATTTTGTTGCATGACAGGGCTTGATTCTGGAGCTGGCATTCAGCTGGAAAATTTTGTTTGATATGAGAATGCAGTAGAGATCTATGAAATCATGAATGAAGTAGAAAAGGGCACTAGGGAATTTTTATTTCCCACAATATAAGAAGTAGGAGGCATCTAATGAAACAATTGTTTAAAATACGTGAAAGATTTTATTTTTCACATAGTGCATTATTACCTTGTGAGCTTATGACTGCTGGGGACTGTGCATGCCAGGAAGATAAATGGATCCAAAGATGGCATATCAGTTCACAGGAGATTGGGTCTCCTGGTGTTAATTGTGGTTCTTCTGGATGTACACTCCAGTTCAGGAAATCCCTAAATATGTTTTTGCAGTGAATACGTCAGGTGGAAACACGTCCTGTGTCTAAATTTGCTGTTACCAGCCGCAGTTAGAGATAGAGGTCCAGGTCTACCCAAGCCCTGGTCTATACCAGTGCTGGTGGTGGGCCTCGCTAGTGGGGCAGATGTCTGCATTCCTCCAAAGTAGCCATCACCCCAGGCAGGGGTGGTAGGCCTGGCTTGACAGAGCTGGTGGTGTGCTCTCTGGTTGGGATGTTAAAAAAGGCTCTGCCATTGATGTGTCTTGGAGGATACGAAGTGATCAGTGGCCAGAGTCTGTGTGTGCAGCACCCACAACTGTCCCTGAGGACCACGGAGCTGGCCAGGGCTTTCCAAATACTAACAGTGCAGGTACCCCAACTCCTGTCAGGTCAGGTCAGGCCAGTCACTAATGGTGTACCCCAGGAGTCAGTATTAGGATCAATACTGTCTAACATCTTCATTAACCGCCTAGGTGATGGAGCAAAGTGGACCCTCAGCAAGTCTGCAGATGATAAAATACTGTGAGGAGTGACTGATACACCAGAGGGTTGTGCTGCCATCCAGAGGCCCCTGGACATGGTGGAGAATGGACCAACAGGAATCTCTTGAAGTAGAACAAGGGAACATGCAAAGTCCTGCACCTGGGAAGGAATAGCCTTATACACCAGTACATGATGGTGCCAGGTGGCTGGAAAGCAGCTTTGTAAAAGAAGAGCAGGGCTCTTGGTGGGCAAAAAGCTAACCACAAGTCAGCGATGTGCCCTTGCAGCAAAGGTGGCCAACAGCGTGCGGGGCTGCACGAAGAACATTGCTGGCAGGTGAAGGGAGGTGACCCTTCCCTCTGCTCAGCCCTGGTGAAACCACACCTGGAGTTCTCTGTCCAGTTCCAGGAACCCCAGTGCCAGGGAGAGATGGACATAATGAAGAGAGTTCAAGGAAGGGCAACTAAGATGATTAAAGGATTGGAGCATCTGACATGAGAGGAGAGACGGAGAGTGCTGCAGATTGTTAGCCTTGAAAGGGAAAGCTCAGGGGGAACCTGATCGGTGTATATAAATACCTGATGGGAGGGAACTTAAAACAAGAAGGTAGCCAAAGGAAGAAGCACATGGAAAGTCAGGACCAAATAGTGTTGCTGGACTCAGCACAAAGAGGTTGCTCATCAACATTATAAAGAATCAACTAACAAAGAAATGTCTTTCTCTAAAACTCATTCTTAGGATTTAGAAATGCCTTATCAGAGAATCTACTGTGCAGCATGATGTGAATTTATTTTTAATTACACTACAGGCAGGATAATCAAATGAATCATATTAGAAAATGCCCATGTGAAGCTACTGAACCAAAACTGCTGTAATCTAGACCAGAGACCAGGCAGACTACCTGATTCATGAAATCAGGTGTGGAGCTTGTAAAATCTGAGAACACTTCTTACCCATCCTTGTCCCTCATGCAAAGACAAGAATGACATCAGATCCTTTAAGCTGCTTTTGGTGATAAAACAAAAGCAGATGACTTCAGCACCTCATTTGCTGTGCTGGTTTTGGGATTGATAGCAAACATTCATGCACAGTGCATGCTAAAGTGTATCGCTAGTACAAAAGTCCTGAAAATAAGAATGAAAAGGCACTAAATAGACTAAAGGCACTAAATGTGTAAGAGCTTTTCACCCATTTTCAGCCTGGCTTGTTCTACCAGACAAGCCAGAATGGTTTATTGCTATCTTCTGCATTTTATATCTTAAAGATATTTTCCCCTATCTTTATTGTTAAACATTCAAGAGAGAAGCATAGCTCCAAGGGGCCACTTCTGTTTGGTAGAATTATTGAATCTCAGCAGAGGCAATTCTAGAAATCCATCATCCCTGTATTCCAACATTAAGGAACAATATGCTATTCCAGCCTTAAATATTTTTAAAAAACTGAGAGTCAAATAGACCTAATTTCTTCTTTCACAGCAACTGGCATGATGAATGTATTACCTGGTGACTGCATGGAGGTAATCACAGGTAAGCAGTAAGTTGCTATGATTTATCAGCTTCCAGTTTGTCAGTTATATATGGTCTCCCATGCCTTTGCAATTGTGGACTAAAATGAGTTGACTTAAACCACTTAACCCATCACGTTTCATTTCAAATCTGCAGCAGTGTAAGAGCACATTACACTCCCAATTATTGTGTATTATTTGATGAATAGTAGAGCATTAAAAAGGGAAAATTTGATCATTTACATCTATACATATGGATCACACATCAATCTCACTGGTAGCCTGAAGTGAAAAGTTTGAGCAAGCTTAAATAATTTCCTAGTTCTCCTAGTTTAAAAAAGGATTACATTTAGCTTAGCACTCACCCAACCTGACAACCTCCAATCAATAGCTTTACTATTGCAGTGCCCTGTCTAGTAGCGGCAAGACTTAGGCAGCTACAAAAAATGCAAAGAAAAGTTCCAAACTTGTACTCAGATCTTGACCAGGCAAAGCTTAATTTATGTCCTTATGCTTGTCTCACAGGGCAGTCCTTTTATCTGCTCACCCACTAGAGGGCTGTATTTGGACTGCTGCTGTTTATACATTTCTTGGTCTACTTTCAGATCTTATGCTTTCCATTAATCCCAATTCTTCTGCTGACAAAGAATTGCACGTCCCAAGGAAGATGGGTCATTACAGATCTTTATTCCATCGAGCTTTCTAGAAGTGCATTTATAGTTCACACAGGCCTAAAGTCTCCTCTTCAGAGTTGGTTCTGCTAAATGCAATGGATATATGGGACACAACGTAGATATTTAATAAGAACCATTCAGCAGCTAAGGCATTTGCAGATATATATTACACAGCCATAGTCCTGGTTGCTCAAAGTGATTTTTCTACTAAATGCCGACTAGTGAAACTGACACTCATGTGCCATGATTTGGAGAACGTTTGTAACGCAGGCCTAATGTTATCACATGTGGCTTTCTACATGTAATACTAAAGTACCTCCCTAATCAGGGCAGCAAAACTACATTTTAAAGTATACAATCCATCTAATTTTATAACAAGTCATTGCCACCATTCCAGCTCTATTGGCACATAGCAATACACATCTATTATTTTGGTGGATAGCACCGTAAATCCAACATCCTAAGTGTGGATGCCACTTACAAAGCCAAAATGAGCTGAATCCAATGGAGCTACATAGATATATATATATATACCAAATGCTGTATCTGTAGTCTCCTCCAGGCAGTAATCTCTCTTAATTGACCATAGTATCTCTTAACTGTTCTGCAAACAATGAAAGGAAAAGACACAGGGAAGGAGAAGGCAGAGCTGTATTTCCTCTGAAGAGAGAGGTTTGATGAAAGACACGATATGTGAAGGAATCAGATTTCTCAGCCTGAGTAATAGATTTCCGTGAAAACTAATGACTGTCAGAAAATAAACTTCCTTCCAAGAACACAGCATGTGTAGCACCACATATGTAAGAAATGCAAACAAAGCCTTCCTGAAATAAAGTACTACTGTGCATGCACAAACCTTTCCTTGGGGAAGGAGTGAAAAAGCGAATGAACCACATGTGACACGTTCCTTGTGTTCCTTGATGGTGCCAGTAACTCTTTAAAAAGGACTGGTGTCTAGGAGAGGAGATAATGGAGCAGAACTCATCAAAGAAAACTGGGGGAGAGAAGGTGCTGAAATGAAGATTTTGAAAACACGAAGATGAGAACCAAAGCAAAAAGGTCCGTGATATCAGAAACAAAAAAAAAACAGAGGGAGAGCTCTCCATGACCAGCACAAAAGGAAAGCCAGCACATACCAAGTCAAACAGTTTTTCTCTGCCTATTTGTCAACAAATTACCTTACACATCCCAAACACAGAGACCCCTGAAGCAACAGGCAGAGGAGCAGCGAAGAGGTCCTAAGCAGCATGCCTGTGGCTGGCACTGGGATTCCCCCACGTCCCTGACTACTGTCAGGGGGCAGTGAGTGGGTAACACTGAAGCAGCACTGAGCCTTCAGCTGGGCTGTGGGAATGTGACACATCTCAGGCTGGGGTGGATAAAAATGATGCTGCTGTAGGAAGCATTTCAAACTCATGAGATGATAAGTCAGTAAAGGAGAAAGGGCTTTTTTGAAATGAAAAAAGTGAAAGTCAGAACGGTAATCCACACAGAAGTACTGAGTTATAGCAAATACTCCAGCTCACAGCAAAGCAAGTTGCAAGTAAACTCATAGCCAAGGATAACTTTGGAATTACACAGACTTTTAGCTTGAAACCCCAGTCAGCAATGGAATGGAAACAAAAACCTTAAAAGCATTGGAAATTTTATTCTCTGTGTAGTGTTTCCAAATGTTGTGCGTCATCTAGAGACGCTGCTTGTCCCCTCCATCTCCCACAGAGCTCAGAGATGATGTCTGGGTGCCTCATGGCCATCCTCTCTGCTCTCTGCCTGTACTCACACGGGGTCTCAGCATTTACCCGCCGGCTGGCACCGCAAGCTCAGGTGTGTCCAAAGGGTTGTGGCAGGACAACGCCAGCACTTCTTTCCAAATCTTCAGCTTTGAGATTGGCTTTAGTTCATTTTAAATAGAGTAATTTTTAAAATGGTTAATTGAAAAAAGGTTTCCAGAAAAAAATCTGGCATTAAAATGGGTAAAGAGCATGGATCTCAGCTGTAAGTACAAACAGTGGCAGCATCCTGTGATGGTGGCAGGAGGGGCAAAGTATAACACTAGTAAGCAGGGTAAAGAACAGTCTTTTCAGCTGGCTGCAAATGATGTTGCAATGAATTTGTAACAATAGGGAATTTGAATTGTGTTTTTAATGGTTGAGAAATGATACTATGCAATTTTCACTAGAATAATTTACTAACGATGAGTAAGTGCTTTATAGGCACTATTTATCATTATTATTGTAGATCCAGATCTTCCCTCCTACCACATAATCTTACTGCAAGCTAAACTACAGTCAGCTTTGGGCAGACATTTGAGCAAAAGCTAAGGAAGAACAGAGGACTTCATTTTGCTGTCCATCCTTTAAAGCATCCTTCATTCCACAGAATATGCATAGAAACATTAAGATGGCTAATAAAACATATTCAAAGTAGTATTAAATCCTAAGGCAGTGTGCAATAACTAAAATTGGTATTCCAACATCTAAATAATTTCATGGAATAATGAGTCCTATACTAATTATTTAATTACGTTAGCTATCACTGTTAAATACAGAGACAAAGTATCTGGCAATATTACTCCATGAATTTCATTACATTATCTGTAGACAGAAATTAACTGGTTTTGAGTCTTCTTCTAAAATTATATCATCGCCAGCCAAGCCTTCCCTCCTCTTCTTCCTTTTATAACTGTTTGGAAATACTGGTTTAGATAATTGTGTTTAAGAAAAAATACCACTTCTCTGAAATAGGGCATTGGTTTGTAACCCTTAAATTCACTGCGTTTCAAAACAAACCCGCAGAGATCCACAGGTCATCGGAATCTCTTCTGAAGCCTAGTTTTTATGTATAGCTTAGTTCCCTGAAGAGCCTTGTGTTGTACGCATTTGTGACTTCGTGCGGGTGTTGTTCACTGACATTTGTACATGAATGTACTGTGCTCTGGTTCAGTGATCTGAGCAGCAGCCTGAAAGTCAGGATTTGGGGAGAATCTGACATGGGTTAGCTGTTGACCCAAGAATACAATTTCAAGCCGGTTTGTACTTACAGTTTCATCAGTGTAAGGGTGAATTCAACATTGTCAGAAATGTAAACATACATTTTGTGAAGCTATATATCAGAATTTGACCTTTTGCTTCCGCATCTCCATCTGCTGAGAAATGGCCCCTGTTTGATACATTTCTGTCCTACAGGCATCCAGGGATATAAAACTAATGAAGTGTTTCATATTGGAATTTTCTCTACAATGCAGCTGCAGAATAGACTAGTATGTCCCAAGAAAATATCACATATTTTCCTCCAAAAATCTTTTCTTTGATTGAAGTAGTGACATCTGATCCAATTAAGAAGAGTCCTGCATCTTTAAAGAGATTAGAGTGTAATGATTTGAAAGAAATGTACTATGGAAGGTGAACTGTAATTCTTCTTACCAGCATTATGAAAAGCCTCACCTAGAGAAGAAAATAGTCTGAGGAAGGATAGATCTTTGTTTTTTCTAGAGCATACTGGCTGCACTGACCCTTTCTAAAGCATTTCTTCATCCACTGAAATATTTATGAGCAAAGTTAACATCTCCATTAACATTTCATAATCTTTTCCCCCCCTTGCATCAAGATACCAGAAGATGGATGAAGTGGCAGCTTGAGGGCTGAAGACACAAGGCTCAGTGATAGCAATCTCTCACCTTTATATAGCACTTTCTCATTCAGATAAAAAACTGGGCACTGAAGCCAGCTTGCTTTACAAGCTTGTTCAGAGCCCTTGAAAGTGGTCAAGGTTATGGTGGCTTAAAGAGAATGGTTTCTGTCAGTCCTAATTTAAGAGCATATTTGTGTGTGATTGGGTGTATACACTTTTATTTGCTCATACTTCAAACCTACTGGCTGGCTGTATAGCTCCTTTCAGTCTTCCAGCTCTTTGACTGAGATCGAAAGGCATTGGAACCTGGGCTTCTAAATCTATATTTACACTGTTTTAATGAAAAACAATAATTATATTTATAGAATCAGTTAAATGGGTAAAAAAATCTCTTCAAGTAGAAGGCTTAGATAACTAAGCCAGAGAACTTTTAATCTGTCTTTGCTAGAATTCTGTGTTGAACATTGAAGGAGAGTCAGAAGAGTCTTCAGTTTTAGGATGAAAGTCTTCCTGGAATTAGATAGTGTTTATGATATAGACATATGGCACAGAAGACAACTATCCTCCAAGTAAAACAAATGGATAAAAACCTGACATTCACTAAAATAAACTGTACGCACCTCTCCATTATGTATATCTTACATTGCTGCAATTAATATTTATTTTTCTATTAAATTTCAGCTGATCATAGAAATCCCATGAGAGATGATGTCTTCACTGTGCAAGTCTCTACAAAAACACAGAAGAGCAGCCTCCACCTTGAAACGCTTGCAGTGTAAATAGGTAAGTGAGGAAGGAAAGAGAAATGCATGAGGTACAGTTGCTACCAACAAGAACATCATTCTTTGAAATACTGTTGTCCCTTTAGTCTTATTGTCAGGAAAGCCCTGGATATCACAAAGTGAGATTTGTTTTCCAAATGACCCCTCGGATTTATGGTTTGCTTTACATACTGATTTCTGAACAATCTAACTCATGTGCTTCCCCTTGGTAGTATGGTCCATGTCTGTGGGTTTACCATGTGGGCAGCATGCTTCTCCTCTCATGAAGTCCTTCTGGGACTTGATGAGATACATCCACAGGTCCTGAAGGAGCTGGCGGCTGAAGTTACTAAGCCATTAGCCATCATATTTGAGAAGTTGTGGCAGTCTGGCAAAGTTCCCACAGATTGAAAAAGGGGAAACATAACCCGCATTTTTAAAAAGGGAAGCAAAGAAAACCCAGGGAACTACAGACCAGTCAGCCTCACCTCTGTGACAGGTAAAATCATGGAGCAGATCCTCCTGGTAACAGTACTGAGGCACATGAAAAATAACAAGGTGATCAGTGACAGCCAACTAAGGGCAAATCGTGCCTGACTAATTTGGTGGCCTTCTATGACAGAGCTACAGCTCTGGTTGATGTGGGAAGAGCAACTGACGTCATCTACCTGAACCTGTGCAAGGCATTTGATGCTGTCCCACATGGTATCCTTGTCTCTAAGATTGATAGCCATGGATTTGATGGATGGACCACTTGGTGGATAAGAAACTGGCTAGAAGATCGCACTCAAAGAGTTTTGGTCAATGGCTCAGTGTCCACATGGAAACCAGTGACAAATGGAGTTCCTCAGGGGTCTGTTCTGGGTCCAGTGCTGTTCAACATCTTTGTCAGTGACATGGACAATGTCATCGAGTGCACCCTCAGCAAGTTTGCTGATGACCCAAGCTGTGTGGTGCCGTGGACTCACTTGAGGGCAGGGATGCCATCCAGAGGGACCTTGACAGGCTTGAGAAATGGGCCAGTGCAAACTGCATGAGCTTCAACAAGTCAAAGTGCAAGGTCCTGCACCTGGGTTGGGCTAATCCCGGGCACAAATACAAACTGGGCACAGAGTGGGTTGAGAATAGCCCTGAAGAGAAGGACTTGGAGGTGCTGATAGATGAGATGCTCAACATGAGCTGGCAGTGTGCTCATGCAGAATCAGAAGGCCAATCCTACCTTGGCATGCATCAAGAGGAGCATGGCCAGCAGATCAAGAGAGGTGATTCTGCCCCTTTACTCTGCTCTTGTGAGATCCCACTTCGAATATTATGTCCAGTTATGGTGTCTCCACCATAAGGGGGACATAGATCTGTTGGAAGGAGTCCAGAGGAGGGCCACAAAGATGATCCAGGGGCTGGAGCACCTGGAGAATAGGTTTAGATTGGATCTTAGGAAGGAATTCTTCAGTACGAGGGTGGCAAGACTCTGGAATAAATTGCCCAGAGAAGTTGTGGATGGCCCCTCCCTGGAGGTGTTCAAGGCCAGGTTGGACGAGGCCTTGAGCAACCTGGTCTAGCTGAGAGGTATCCCTGCCCATGGCAGAGAGGTTGGATGAGATGATCTCTTAAGGTTCCTTCCAACCTAAACCATTCTATGACTCTATGACTGTGCCCCATAAGAAGAAAAAGTATTTTCTCCTTTTCCCTGGAAATGCTTTCACTCCAGCTCAAGCTTATGAATTACTTCGGTTGGCACAGAATGGCTTGACGCCATGCATGGAGAGAGATATGCAAGGGTCAGTCTTTTTTTGTGCACAAGAGAGCTATTTTATTAATCCAGACCTTATTAATCTCTCTCTTCCCGAGGACACATCTCTCCTGTTCTTCTGAATAAACCCTGCAGATGGCAGTGATCTAGCTTAGAAGGTAGTATTTGCAATTGCTGTTATTGACAAGACAAAAAGGGGATTAATTATGGTGCTGGGACTCTTGACAACAGAGAACAGCGATGTTATTAATTGATATTCTGTTGTAACTACTATTCATGCAACATTTTGTGTGATATGATTTATGCCCACTGAAGTCAATGTGTAGGCTTTCCATGGCTGATTTCTTGGGCCTATGTGAATATCTTTCATGGAAAAAAAGTCATTGTACCTACTCTTGATTGAAAGGAAGTGAGAAGGGCAACACAAACTCGCTCATCAGGTCAAAGAGCTCAAAGTGAAGCCAATAGAATGTTTACTTGACATTATAAGCACTTTATGAGTAGGATGTCCGTGACATTACTAGCACTAGCAATTCTAGAGAAGGAGGACTAAAAAATTATCTATTGAAGATAAAGAAGAAATACAGATAAAGAGCACTGTTACCACACAGGAATGAACCTGACATGAATGACAAGAATGAACCTGGCTTAGATTTAATCTAGCATGAGATGCCTACCTGTAGTGTATTTGCACTTTTAAATTGCAGTGCCCTTGCTGAGTCTGTGATAAAGGAAACTGACATTTTACAGTGTGGTTAGGGATGGTTGGCTAAGCAAACGTGCTCTAGGCAATCCTGCTTTAATGGGGGGGATGTTGGACTAGATGATCTCTAGACGTCCCTTCCAACTCCGACGGTTCTGTATTCAGACTTACCTCCAAAAAAGACATTTTGGTATACAGTTTCAAGCAACACTCACTGTAAGAACTCGGTTGCTGATGTACCCAACTACACAGTCGACAGACAGTGTTGCTTGGAAGTCCCAAAGCCAGGGCTGTGTTTGTATCCCAACTGAGACTTGCTGTTTCCGTTTTACAGCTGTAAGGCTGGAGCAGAGTAAGCTGACTGAACAGGAAGGAGGGGCACAGCACAGGAGCTGAACACATCTCTGTTTGATCCTTCATCAGTTGTGCATTGAGTAGGCTGACAGCTTAGTGAGGGTGACATGCCAGAGTATAACTTTCTGCCTCAGGTGAGTGACTGGCATGCTGCTAGAAGCCCAGAGGGGCTCTGAGAAGCTCCCAAGCTGTTCAGATGAGAGGTGACAGCCTACCTCTGTAGAAGGCAGTAACTTCACAGAGCTAGAAACTCAAGGGGAACCAAGAGCGCACGGCCACTAACTTGCACTGGTACCTCTTTCAAGATTTTACACATACCTGGGCCTAGGCCTGCAGTGGCCACATTGTGATGTCAAAAATTCAGCCATGTTCCAAGTTTGGCAATAAGACCAGAGGCTCCCAGGCTCCGCACTGGAAAGGTGACTCCCTTTCCTAGTTTGAATCTGCATAACTGGGATGGCTGGAGAGAAGGCTGCAAGATCCGTGAGAGAGGTGATGTTTAGAGCCGACTGCCATCAGCAGCAGACGTCAAAGGGTCTTCTGCCCCTCATCTCTGCCTGCTCATTAGGGGCAGGTGCAGCATGCATAGAGGCTGTGGGTACTCCCACACATAACTGCTTTTTCTATTCTCATTTACTTTCATAGCAGCGGACTTGCACTGTTGCTAAGTCCAGACTTCATACCAGGGCACAGGACAAGCCAGCTGCTCCCTCAGACCAGGACCCAAGGGGCTACCACAGCCAGCAGGCAAGGTCCTCACCAGGCAGGGGCCACCCCATGGCCCCAAGCAAGCAGGGCAGACCTGGGAATGCAGAAGAAGCACAGGGTCCAGGCCATTGGGCAAGGTCATGGTGATAAAGCAGGTCCAGCATCAAGACAGGAAATCAACCCACAAGCCAGGATCAGGTCTGGTGATGGTATACAGGGTCAGACAAATCCCAGTGACCACCAGGAAAGTGACACAGCAGACATGAGGTCAAGCTAGAAAGTCAACCCACAGGTCCAGATCAGCAGGGTCCATAGTCATGCAAGGGCACAGGTATGCTAAAGACTCCTACCTCAGAACTAAGGCAGAGATGATTGCACAAGGCTGAGCTTGAGTAGACCCCTGGGCCCATGGGCAGAGGGTATAGTGGAGACCCCAGGTGAGCCTGGTCAGGGCCATTAAGGCCATTTTCTGTGTGGCACTTTTATGGAGTTGCCTCCATTTACAAAGAAATGAAAAGAGCATTAATCTAGAATCACATCATACTGGTATTATTTCTTTTTATCAATGGCTTGGTTTAAAGCTTTACACAGCAGAAGACAAAACCTGTATATTTTAACTGAAAGAAAAATATGCCTTTTAATCATGTGTCGCTTTGTTTACTGACTTAAATCTGCCATTACTCTAGGAGAATATGTGGAGAAAAAGCCCGTGTCTCCTTTGGAAACCCACATTCGGTTAAGGGGGAACATTTCAACACATGTAATTGATTTATACTTCAAGAAAGCAAATTATTTCTTTCCTCCTCACTCCTAAGCTGCTTGATTGGAAAGTAATTGCTCTACTTTCAGGAGGCAAGGAGAGTTATAGACGCAAGGCTTACGTCAAACCTGGTACCATCAATGCCACATCAAAGTCACACAGAGGTGGCTCTGAGTTAAACCAGATAAATGCAGTGATAGTCAGCCAGCATGAGCGCTGGCCAGCTAAGATGATATTTATACATCTGCAGGGAGTGTATTTGATTTAGTGTTTAGAAGGTGATCATTTGATCAACCAGAACTTCAGTTTGTTTGGTGGGGATGTAGGGACAGGGGTGCTATGAAGGTCCAACCAGATGTTCCGGTTGAAGACTGTAGGGCTGATTTCTTACTCTGTGTTGCCCCCTAGTGAACGCAAAGGTGATTTCATACCTGCTTTGCGGGTGGGTTTCGTTTGTTTGTGAGGGTGATTTTTTCTTTTTTCTTTTTTTTTTTTTTGGGAGAGGGGGGTGTGATTGTTTCCTCCGTTTGAGATCTTTGTTTGTTTTCCGAAGCAAAACAAAAAAGAAGCCCAGAAAATGTAACCATTGCAGGGAAGGAGCGGAGAGAGCCTTTTCTGATGCATTTTCCGGTCCAATACCCTGCTCTATGGCCAAACACAGGCAAACTCAGGAAAGCTCTCATAACTCCCAGGCTCATAAATTTTTACTCGCATTCCTCTAAGTGCACACTGGTTGCCTGGTACCTCACCATTGCAGTAGGATATGGTTTTGCTTTTTATTCTCCCACTGCAACAAGTTTCTCCTCATCAGCCCTTTCCCCTTGCTCATTTTGGCTTCTTTCTTACTCTATGTTTCTAGTCCCCCTGCCCTTGCAAATCTTTGTCTTCAGGCTGCTTCCCCTCCACCTTCCTTTACTATGAGCAAGACACCTTCTCCGGGTTGTGTTTCAGAAGTGAACATCTCCTTCATTCGCTGTCATATGCTTTGGCAGGAGTAATTAAACTCCCTTCTGATCGGTCTTAATTCTATTCCCTGTCATGGCTCCTGAGACATCAGGGAAGGGCTTTGATACAAGGACAACTTCTGCCTAAGCTGCTAAAATTTGGCCTTGGGAATTCCAGTTCCTGAATCTCTTCTGGCTTTCTGTGTGACTTTGCCAACTCATTTAATTGTCATATGTCTCAACCACTCTATCCTGGCCTTTGCATTGTGAGTCTGCTTTTATTATTAAAAAAATGTGGCAACACAAAACAGACATCACAGAACTTGTCAACAGGTAGAGTATCTGATACATAACATTCACCCCTCTGCACTAAGCCAAAGCTTTGTTGATTTCTCTGTCCTTTGTTGCCATCTGGCTCACCTTCCCTCCTTTGTTCTACTGTTTTCCTTAAGCTTTCAAGTTCTCAAGGGTGATATGGAGAACTGGGTAAGTAAAAAAACCCCATGTTTCTGCTCCTTAGGAAAGTAAGAGTCAATAGACTTACCACAGTTTGACAACGCTTCTATTTCCAATAGCAACCGTATTAATTTGTATTGGCACCTAAAAGATTCTTCGGCAGGCATTACATGTTACACACTAGTAATTTGATTGGCAGAAGAAAGATCTCAACAAGGTAATGCCTCAAATAAACACCCCATGTTCAGTTTAATACTAAATGAAGTAATAAATTACAGGAGTAATTTGATTTGGAAATCAAAGAAGAAGAAAAATCACTCTTGAAAACAGCAAACATTAATTTAACTGTATCTTTGAAAGGGGAAAGATTTGGCTGCAGACGTGCTTCATTTATAAATCGCAAAAAGCCTGCTGATTAGAAAAGCTGGTAAAATTGAAGGATCATTTTCCTCAAAGAAATCACACATTAATTTTAGGAGAATAGTCTTTCTGGAATAGCATCTAAAACCAAGAGACTTTATTAGCTGAGGTCAGAAAATTAATAGGTGTTTTCATACTTTGAACTTACAGAGCATTTTACAGCTGAAGATTTTCATGCTCAGTACTTATACATGGTTGTTAAACTGCTACATACAAAAAAAACCATCCTGGAACACATTCAGCTTCAAAAAAAGGTCTTTAACGTGAGAACTTTAATATCTTTGAGGCACACTGAGAACATCTTATATATAGGGCATTCCAGTTATGATGTGTAGGCAGTTATTATCAAGAAGTATGCAACGGCTCTGTAATTTCATTTGCACATAAGAATTTCTTCCCCACTGGTACCTAAATACTGCTGAAGTAGTGTATATGAAAGCAGCAGAAAACTAATTTATGAGAGGGAGTGGACACTGCTGATAAAATTGCAAGTGATGCTGAAATTGGCAAGAAGATATATAACAGAATCACAGAATGTGAGGGATTGGAAGGGACCTCTAGAGATCACCTAGTCCAGCCCCCCCTGCCAGAGCAGGATCCCCTAGGGTAGCCACACAGGAACGCATCCAGGCGGGTTTTGAAAGTCTCCAGAGAAGGAGACTCCACAACCTCTCTGGGCAGCCTGTGCCAGTGCTCTGTCACCCTCACAGTAAAGAAGTTTCTCCTCATGTTGAGGTGGAACTTCCTGTGTTCTAACTTAAACCCATTATTTCTTGTTATATTACTGGGCAGTACTGAGAAGAGATTGTCTCCTTCCCCTTGACACCCACCCCTCAGATATTTACATACGTTAATAAGATCCCCTCTCAGCCGTCTCCTTTCAAGGCTGAACAGCCCCAGTTCTCTCAGTCTCTCTTCACAGGAGATAGAAGTAAAACAACACATGAACTGAGCTGGAGAGCCTAGCAAAATGCATAGCCAGGTGCAAATATTACACATCTCAACAAGGAAGGTAAACCTTGTTTGTGGACAGGGGTACGTGAAGCGTCAAATGGGGGCCCAACGGGGATTGAACCGGCGACCTTGGTGTTATGAGAGGGCCGGTTTAGCTCACTCGGTTGAGCGTGGTGCTGAAACACCGAAGGTTGCGGGTTCAATTCCCATTCGGTCCCCATATGTTGCCTGATCTAGTTGAGAGGCGTCCCTGCCCATAACAGGGAGGTTGGATTAAGTGATCTCTAAGGTCCCTTCCAGCCATTCTATGATTCTATGATCAGCACCACGCTCTAACTGAGTGAGCTAACCAGCCTCCTTGAGAAGGACTGAAAAAGTGCAGGGAGGAATGAATGGATGCCCGAGAGAAAACTGCCATTGGGATGCTGAGATAAAATGATGCACGTCATTCTTTGTGAGTGGAAATTGGGGGATATTTCTACTAAAATATTAAGACATCATGATGAAGATCACTGGAAGTGATGATGTCTGCATAAAATTCTGTAAATATCTTACGACAAGGTTTTTAGTTTGTCTAAAAATAACACAGGAAGGGAGAACTTGGTTACAGTTTGTGAGAGCCTCTGCAGGAAGAAAAGGCCAGGTACTCTAGTCTCTTACTTTCATTTTACCTTTTTTTTTACAAGAGAAAGGCAGGAAGAAGCAAGGAAGGAAAATGAAGCCTGGCAAACACAAAGACTGGCAAAGCCTTGACTGTGAAAAAAATGGAGTAACTTTTTAAACATAAGCATAAACTAATTGAGCAAGCCGTGACAAATGATGCACTAATGAATCACTGGTGAATTCAAATCATTATTGGGTAACTGTAAGGTAAAAAGCAGAAATTACATGGGTAATGCAGCAGTAGTTCAAAAGCCATGTTCCATGACACGCAGGCATGAGACTGAATCATTTAATGATTCCTTCTGGGTTTAAACTGCACATTCTGAGCATGAGTAATTCTCAGATTTCCTGACAACAGTAGCATCTAAACCAGTGTCATCTCTTTTGCAGCTATTTCCCTGTATTGGAAGGGTTACAAAAGTAGAATTTATACTAGTATAGAAATTATTCTTCAAGCTTTAAACTTTAATATTCAGAATTTATTCTCTCATAATATAGAACCTGATTCTGTGGGTTTTTTTTTTTACTTAAGGTATTTATTTAACTCTTTTTCTTATCCATTATTGTAACTGAGTTACTTCTGTGCTAGGCAACAGTGGCCTTTAATTACAGTGATTTTTATTTCCCACTAATTAAGAATTCTTGGAGATACAGCTTTTAGTTAACAAAATACATTTCTATTCATCTCAGTTTTCAAGAGATGCTGTCTTTGATTGTAAGAGAGTTCTTCTAGACAAGGGTGTAATGTATTTTTTATAGGAAAAAAAAGGGAATACTCTGCGTCTTGAATGCATTACATGTTACAATGGACTTAAATGAAATGGAAAGAGAATAAAAGAGCCAAAGTCTCAAATATGACTGAGGTGAACAATATAAATACAGAAGATCCTATCCCTTACTCTTGTATCCAGTACTCAGCTGACTGACAGCCTCTCAGAAAATCCTTCTGCCATTTATCATATCTTTCTTCCAAAAGCATGGGAACTCTATGTAATATACAAGAAAAGTTATGACTGAGAGGACATGAGAAGACAGTTACTATTCATGTAGTGATAGGACAAGGGGCAATGGTTTTAAACTAGAGCAGGGTAGATTTAGATTAGGCATTAGAAAAAAAAGGTCTTTACAATGAGAGTGGTGAAATACTGGAACCAGTTACCCAGAGAAGTGGTGGAGGCTCCATCCATGGAGGAATTCAAGATTGAGCTTGATGGGGCTCTGAGCAACCTGTTCTAAAGTGTCCCTGCTCACCGCAGGGGGCTTGGACTAGATGGCCTTTAAAGGACCTTTCCAACCCATTACATTCTATGATTCTATTCTACCAGAAATTTTCCATCCCTTCTGGTTGATTTTAGTGGAGCTGCTAACTGATATGAAATGGCAATAGCTCCCTCTAGTGAATTGCACCCCCACAGAAAAGCAGGTGTGCAAACGTTGGGACTCCCATTTTTTTCTGCCAGAACATCCCCAAAACTCTCTTCCAGATTCAGTACTATCACATACAAACTGCTAAACAAAACACTCAGGTCTAAATCCCTCAGACTTTAGAAAAGCTTAAAATGCATCTACATCTAACTATGTGAAGCTGTAGCCCGTATCCTGTGCCCAACCAAACCATTCTCCTTGTCAGGATAAGAAATGATTTGGCTTGTTGAACTTACACTGATAGGAGTGGGCTTGAGGAAGAGACAGTGGGTGCTCCAGTTAAGCTCCTATTTTGCCTTTCTTCACAAACAACAGAGGGTCAGGCCCAAGGGACTTCAGCTTCCATTTCTCCTTCTCTGTAAAGGAGAAGGAGAAACAGGAGTTCTAAGAAGTATGGAGGAAAAGATTTTTATCAGAGGCTGCCAGACTGTCATGCCTAACCATCGACGTGTTCAGTACTCCTCTGCTTTTCAGACTGTTCAAGTGCGCAACCTGTTCTCTTCTCTCATGGGAGCAAACATCGCCCCTTTCTTTTCTCTCTCTTTCCAAGCCCTGACCCTCATCTCTCTCTGCCATTTCTGCAAATGACAGGTACAACAGTAACAAGAGAAAACTGGTGTTTCTGTTTGTCCTTGAAGGTAAAACAAACTCCTGAAAAAAATCACCAGTTATTCTGAACATTGAGATATCAACTGTCTTCATGGCTATTGCTATTTGTGCTGCATAAACTCCTTGCAAAAGTTTTAGTGCAGCTATAAATACCAAAATGTTTTATTGTCACCTCTTTATTCTATTGCTTTTGCCTTCTGAATTGATATTAATTAATCAGAATTGCAGCCTGCAAGGTTCTGAATGACACACTTCATGGAAAGCAGTCATGGAAAGCAAGTTCTCCCTGACTGTGGAACAAAATGAGACCATAGCTGAACTGGAAATAATACTCCTCCAGCTTAGTTCCTGTGATGTCTTAGAGAAACAACATCATTCTTAGCTTCCTCACAGAGGGAGGTATAAATGTCTTTACTGCCAACGAGCCCTGTTCAACAAATGATTTCATGGCCATCTTCCGTAAGCATTGCAGAAATAGGAGTGTCAATGTGACTATGGACATATAGCAAGATTCACATATCCTTCCTGTATTGCACTGGATAGAATTAAGCAAGCTGAAAATTAAAGTTTCTTGGGCTGCTGTACGCACTGTGAGGAGGAGAAGACATCTGGGAGTGGTGGAAGGGAATCCAAGTGCTGAGATTCCAGGAAGTGTTGGGCTAGGTGACATAGTTACTGCTAAGCTAAGAGTGAATTACATCCACCAGAAGCTGGGTCATACTCTTAGTGCATGTGCACAATAGCATCTTTTACCTTGAACTGGGTAGTAAACTAGCCTGCTAGTGATGAAGGAAAGAAAGCATTTTATGAGCAGGCAAAGCAAAAAGACTACAGAATGTGCAAAGGCAAAACTGAGTTGTAAATCTTCGACTCGTTATTTTGCCTTTATCTTTGACTGTGAAACCTGGAAATCCACCAATGTTCTGAAAAATCTCAGAATGCCATCTGAAGACAAATACCTCAGGAGAACATTTGTTAATGTATATAATTAATTCTTAGTAAGTGTCAAGATTGTCACATAACCCATCAGCTTTATCCAGAGAAAATGGATAACTACGTGAGACACAAAGGAAGTGAAGCCAAAGTATCTACTGTGACAAGCATGCCCTCAGGCAGTCCAAGAATAAAAGGAAAGAGCTCAATCAAAAAAAATCCCTGCACTGGACAATACTGAGGAAGGGAAAATGTATTGATTTTAATCTAGAAAATATGTAAAACATGGCCCAGAATTAACAGGGATGGAAGAACCTTGTTCATTACCTCAGCAATCTTCATCAGCCTAAAGAGTAGTGAGCTAGTAGTGTCCTTCTAGCTTTACCACATTTCAATAAGTAGAGCTCTTCCATAGCTTTGATTTTGATTTTGGATTAAGAAGGCATTGTCTGGGGAAATTATTTCCAAAAGAAATGACTAGAGGTGATGTAGTTTGAGAAAAACTACTTGATCATTCAGATTCAGCTTCAAAGTAATTGTGAATGCTTTCTCTAGGACTTCATGTAGTAGTCCATCCTGCACCCAGTAGTATCTCACACTATTTCCACACCTTGTAAGACAAGAAGAAATTTGTAATGGTCATATTGCTTTCGCAAGTAGCCAGGAGCAGCTCACTTGCTCCTGAATGTTCAGTAAGGAATGTGGGTGCTTTGCCCATCATAATAACTTCACATATATTCATCTTATGCAGCCTAAGCAGCTGTAGTTTTTGACTGGTACTTTCTACACTGCCAACTTTTGTGTGTAATATAGATGAATTGTGGTTATAGGGTAAATCATATTGAAAATAGTGAGTTTGTAGTCATTGCTGTATTACTTTGCCTTTTATTTTCTTGTGATTATAAATTGAAATATTTTCTTTTCCTCCAGTTTTCTTCCTGTCCTGCTTTATTTTTATCTGTTTGTTTTCACATGTTCTTACTCAGCTGTGACACTTCCAAAGCTGTTGCTCCCAGAAGTCACATGACAATGTGAAGCACTTGGGTTAGGACAAATCATACATTTTACTGTAATTTGGCCTATTAAAATGATCTGAAGTGTTTCATGGAAATGCAAAGGACTTTGTAATAGAATTCCAAAGAGTAGCAGTCTGGTTTCTGCCATGTAGAAATCTTTCAATAGCAGAACACAGAAGGAACTAACAGAAGTGAATATGGTGTCCAGATTTATTAATTAAATCATCTGTTTCTGTGTGCCACAGGATCATGTGAGGAGATGAAGAAGAAACAGAATAGACATATTTTATATGGTGATGTTGTGTAGTTCTCCTGTGCATGTAAAGCACATAAAGATCTATTTTGCTCATCACTTCCTGAGAACCTCTATCTTTAATTATCATATATACACAGATTAAGAGTCTGCTTTAACATACAGTCTGAGCTGAGATCACAGAGAGAAGGTGGGAGAAGAAAGTGACTCAGTAAGACCTAAAAAAGAAAAAAAAAAAATTGCAACAAACAAAGGAAGTAGAATAGTCAGACGCTGGATTGAGGGCTTCAGGCCCTCCAGCAAAGTATTCTCTGCACTGCACTGGATATCTCTTTTAAATGGGACATTTTATTCTTAATAGAGAAAGCAAATGTAATTAAATGAAAAAGACAGGAAATGGCTTTTGATAAGCAATTTGCTTGGGGGAATATTACTCTGGTAGACAGGGACAAGCTTACTTTTCCATGTTGTACCTGACACTTTCTAGTTTAAAGAGAATTTAGGAAGATGCATTGAAGAACAATCAGATAATGTAACATGAAAGGCACTTGATCTATCTTTGATAGTATTGTGCAATACCACAGGGATATTACTCATGGATTTAAAACCTCAGAATGAATACATAAATGAATACATAATTGAAAATATCAGCAGAAACTTAATAGCTAGTGTTTTTCCCGTTTCCAAAAAATGACATATATATTTCTTAAAATGGCTCTAACAGCTTCTAGAGCAGGTAGACATGTGCCACAGCATGCCATGATTTTATCTAAGTGAATAATAGTTATTGAGGAACTGAACAATAAACTAAAATATAGCACCTTTAATCATTTTGCAAAGATTAATCAGGCTGTATACCAATAAACATGAAATATTTCTCAATGGTAATAGCACATTCAGAAGATTCAGTGCACTTCCATAAAACATCAGCTGATTCAAAAAGTAAGCAGCACAGATGCTAACAACAGGAAGTTGTCAAAGATATTACTGAGAACACAATACATATTCTCTTAATGTACAAACCATCTGTAGTAAGCAGCTAAGGTACATTTTGAAGAGAAACGTTTCTATTATTTTTAGGTATGAAGAGACTGTTTTGTCAGCCTGCAAATTCTGTTTTTTCCACTCTCTTTGTAGCTATAAGCTGCAAAGTGAAATGGCAACAACTTATTTGGGAGGTGAAAGACACAAACCAATCACTAACCAGGTGGTTTAGGGAGAGATTCCTCTGATGGACAGATTATTTTTATTTTTCTCAGTGGGCTTTTTCCCAGTTTCTTCAGACTGGTCTGGTAAAGCCAGACTAAATGACTAAGGAGATTAGTGGTGTGAACTGAGTGGAGAATTCCTAGCGTGTGTACTGACTGTCTGAGGTGCTTCAAGTGCCTCACACAAATGTAGAGTGGAAAGTATTTCCAGTTTGTGTTCCGAACAGGGACACTAACCATGTTCAACAAAGGGCTAATATTCAGAGAAGTTTCTGTTGGTGCAATGCTGAGTTTAAGGAGAGCTTTTGCAGAGAACCAGGCAGATTAGCTAAGGCATTGTGTCATGTCAATACTGCAAACTGGCTGCCAGACAAGCGTTGGCTCATCTTCTGGCTGACTTGGAGAGGAGGTTCAAAACGACACAGCTATATGTGTTTGTAACTACAGTGAGCTAGCTACAAAAACAGAGGAGCCACATGCCTAGATTTCTAGTGCCCTAGCAAAATGACAATAAAAGGTTTTGCTATTTGTAGGAAAGACATTTATTTAACTTTATGTGTGTAAATGGTAGTTAGTCAGTGCTTTGATTGGTATATTGCTGTAAATTCTCAACACGAAGATTGACTCAAAAGGGAGAAGCCAAAATAGAAAGCAAATGATGTGTGTCAACCAGCTCTTGATAGTCTCCACTGGATGCATCTTCTGAATTGGCTCATCCACAGGCTGTCATGATTGTGTGGCTGAGAAAATGCTTGAAATTATTACTATTCTGGCTTTTAAAGACGGCTGATTGAATCAGTTTAAGTATTAACCAGTTTCATCCCCATTTTAGCTAATTGGAATCTCAGTAATGGAACATCCCAGCCCTTTCACATCTTGTTATGGAGACATGCTTTTCTGGCACAGCTGGATGACTGAACTGTTGCTCAAAACAGCCATTACGATATTTCTGTCAGCTTCTCCCAAAGAACTCAGGGAGGGAATTCTTGCCTTGTTTTCATGCCTGAGTCGGCATTTGGTAATTACTCTGTGGGCACGCCTTGCCAAACTGCTTGTCCTCTGATCTCTGAAGTGGCTGATGAAACACGTTGTCACTGCGGGGGGGTCTATGTCCCTCAGAGGCCTCTCTCTTCAGCTGCTTGGTACACCGCAGTGTGAAGAGTAACGACTGAGTTTGGTTTGTACGGAGGTTCCAGCCACCCGTACTATCACTACACACCCTTTCTTGGTCAGTATTTTCCTGAGCAGACTCTTGCTTATGACTTTGTCCATAGCTATTTGCCAACAAATTCCTCTGAAAAGGCTGGAGGGAAGAGGCCCAAGAACAGGTTGCTCTTTGAGGATATTCCCATCTCAAGCATCTGTAAAGCTATAAAGTAGCTTATTGTTTCATGCAGCATATAAAGGTTCACTGTGGAAATCAGAGTGCCTCAGTTTCAGCAGTTCACATAAACAGCCCTTTCTTGAAGTTTTTCAGTATACTGTAACTCCAGACTCACTGCTTCTACCGTGTTTCTGCATTGTGTGTGTAAGATCAGCCTCTTTCATGTCAGAAGAAGGAAGGACGGGAGGGCATTCCATGGTCTTCTAAACTAAACTTCACCGCTTCTTTTCAACTTTCTGAAGCAGTACGATTGTCAAAGTAAAGTAGGGCCTCTCCCAAGGAGGAAGAGTCCTGTTCTACTCCCTTGTCCTCTGCTGCCTTATCTTTGCATTCTGTGCTCTGACCAGGGTAGTAGCAGGCTCCCATGTGAGCAAGCAGCAGATGAGGCAGTGGGCAGGAGGTGGGAGTTGTAACAAGAGAGTCACTTGCCCACGCAAAGGCTGCTGAACATTTCCTGTCAAAATGGTTTTTCATGGAGAAGTATTTGTTTGCTGTATTTTTTGCTTAAGATGAGGTACTTTTTTGCTGACAAGTTACAGAACTTCTTAGATTGTCTGGTTCAGGGCGGAAGGCAAGTAATTTTTCTCTAAAAGCCTTCCCAAGCTATTTTTATGAGCTCTGGTTTTCGTATTTGATAAGGAATTTGACTGAGCTTGCTGTATGAACTAAACGTACACATTTTCTGGAAAGAAAATGTGGAAAAGTTTGTGTCATGTTGGATGTTAGAAACTGTAGAGTATATCACTGTCTCTGGAAAGGGAAAACTGGAATTGGGGTAACCTTCAGAAATAAGTGTAATACTTACAGTACCTCTCAGCAGATCTGGGTTTGACTTTTCAAGCTTAACAAGTGTTTTTTTAAGTTTTCCCAAACTGTCTCTGCTGATTATAAAAAAGGAAATTACAAGAATTTTAATTTTTTTCCCCTTATTCCAAACAGATGGGATAGCATGCTAGAAAATGGCTGTAGCCTCATTTCCTTCTAGGAGAGAAGTCATGCTGCTCAAGACATACTATTCCTTCTGTGGAGTATGCACTATGACAGCGAAAATGCTTACTGATTTCTGTGCTACCAGGATGTTTAGCTTGGACACACTCACACAAACTGAATAATTTTAGACTAGGCACCACAAATACAGTGGTTGTCAAGGTCATAAGCTCAATCATAAACTCACAGACTATCGCCGTAGAAACAAATTAAGATGCAGGGACACAGTAAGACAGTCATTCTGGCAAGCAGCCTTCTAAAATAATGGGTTTTCTCTTGGCAGGCTTGCTAAGCCTGCAAAAGCTACTAGGTAACTGCAGTGTTGAGAATCCTTAATATTAAAGGCAAAGTAAAGTAGCTTTGAGGCATTTAGAAAACTGGGTGCCACAGTGAAAGTTACAACACGGCAAGAAGTGCACAAAGGTCATTTCAAGACTATTGGAGAAAGCTAACATCAGTGTTCAGAAGCTGATAAAAGTCATTGGCATGTGATGATACAGTTGTAAATTTTAAGGGAAGCAAAACTCAGTAGGACTAGCATTAGTTATGATTTTCAAAGCAAAGAAGTGCTTCTGATCCAGAAGCCAGCTAGCAGCTTATTAGACCTGCGTGCAACAGCAGCCGTGACACGTGCGAGATGAATTGTGCAGTGGTGAGCACTCACGGAGGGTGCAGCTGAGGTAAATGCTCAGTGCTAGAGTTGCCTTCAGATCCTGACTGACAGCGCTGCTGAGATGTTCATCTCCTCACACTGGAGCTTCGCTAACAGCTCAAGCTGGCATAAACTGGGCTTGTAACTTAAAGACGTGTTCCCACCCACCCTACAAATCATACCTAGGAGATAGAACGCTGGCAGGCAGCACAAAAAACCAATGACACTGACAAGGAGGTTAAACAGTCAGAGCCAAAACCCAAATGATTTCACATCACAAAGCTGTGAAAAAGCTATATAAAATGTAAATCCAATGCAGTTTCAGGTAGATTAAAATCTTTAAAAGAAACCAGTCACAAAAAGCTGGAATTGGTAAGGTTATCTGTAAAATCACCAAACTTAAAAAAAAACCCCCGTGAGATCAGGAGAAGCTTTTACATCAGTGTGAAAACAGCTTTTCATTCAAAATGCCAAAGATGACCTAAGCATATGCAACAACTATGAAGGCTTTAGGGTCCCTTGAGTCTTATACAGACAAAGACAGTACTGACTTTAATAGAATTAGAGAACTGAGGCAAAAGCGAAGAAAGAGCAAGGCACATTTCTTTCCAGAAAACCATGTGCCCACCAGATTTTTACCCTGAGGATAGTCATCAAACAGATAATTGAATAGCAAAAGCCACTCAAACCTCACATATTTTAAGAAAGGTTTTGACAGGCTTCAGTATCAATATAATTCCAGAACATCTTGAAATGTTATGATATCCAATGAATATAAGAGACATCAAAACTTTTATAGCAAGGTTTAGCTTTAAATTTTAAGTAAACATAGCTTCAGTGAACTGTTTAACATAAACCTCAATGTCAGCTGAAAATGTCTTCTCCTGTTTCACCTTTATGGAATAGCTTGCTTCATTATGAGAATAGGTAATTATATGAGAAGGTATATAACCTTTGTTCTATACGGTGCCAAATAGTTTAACAACAGTAAACTCGATTTAGATTTTGCTGCTGATACTGTGACCACCCTGTCAACATGGTTATAAAAAAGCTTGTCCAACATTAACCAAAGATTGGATATTGGAAAAAACTTCTTCACCGAAATGGCGGTGAAGCACTGGAATGGGTTGCCGAGGGACGTGGTGGAGTCACCATCCCTGGAAGTGTTTAAAAAACGGTTGGATGTGGCACTTCAGGAGATGGTTTAGTGTTAGGGTGGTGTAGGGCTGTGGGTTGGACTTGGTGATCTTAAAGGTCCTTTCCAACCTTGATGTTTCTATGATTCTATGATTCTAAAAATACAGCCTTAACAATTAGCAACGACAAAAATCTAGGGAGAACTCTACAACGTTCAGTTCAAATTTACTGGGAGATGTCATCAAGAGTGATAAAGGTTATACCAGAAGAGGTGTAATCAGGCAAGACAACAAAAAGCTTTCCCTAGCTTGTAACTTCGAGCGTCTTTCTAACTTCGAGCTTCTAACTTCAAGCTTCTCGCTTTGGGCTTCTAAATTCAAGCTTCTAGTTTCAAGCTTTGAGCTTCGAGCTTCAAGCTTCTAACTTTGAACTTCTACCTTCTAACACCAAGCTTCTAACTCTGAGTTTCTAACTTCAAGCTTCTAGCTTCTAACTTCAAGCTTTGACCTTCTAACTACAAGCTTCTAACTTCTAACTTCAAGCTTTTAACTTCCAAGTTCGAGCTTCTAGCTTCAAGCTTCTTGTAACTTAACACTGCTTGGATTTGCAAGCATATCAAAAGCAGTATCCATTCAGATCTCTATCTGAGCTGGGTAACACTTAAGATATGTACATTGTATACTGAATTATGAACTTGCATTTCATATTCATTACAGTGAAATAATGTATTTACAGGCCTGAGAAGCACATTCCACCTGAAGAGTTATGCATTGACTTCTTAAGTAATCTGAGCTAAATGAAATTGAGAAAGGGCTAGAGAAGAGGACCTGGGAGGCAAGATAATTTTGCATCTGATTATCATAGGAATGTCCCTTAACTGGTTGAGCAAATAATTGTTTATTTGTTTAATAATGTATTATTTAAAAACAGAATATCCACTTTGCTTGGCATTTGCATGAATATAGGAACAAAACTGTTGAGACTACCTGAAGAAGAGCTTAGACCTCTGGTAGGTGCTAAACATACTTTGACTCCTCCATGCAAACAGTGTGGGTAACTGAAGAGGTGGACTAAGTACAGACTTGGACCTCATGCTTAAATGTCAGGACAGGGTACTCATGGTACTCATGGTACTCCCTACTGCTTCTGATTTTAACAGAAGATAAATCGAGCTTTGAATGTGAAATGAAAGTGGATTCATATTTTTCTAGGTCAACATCACTACACAATGAGAGTAGACTTCAATTTGCAGTGGTAGACAATAAGAAAAACATTTGATTTCATCTTTCAGGAAAGGGCTGCCCCATAGTTCACCCCTAGAAGACAAATTCATAATGGTTTTCTTTTTCTAAATCTGCTGGCTATCCAAGATGAGCTTAGCCAGCTCACAAACAGGGAATCAGTTCATGGGGTTAATCACTACCAGTCAGTGAGCTTCAAATATGAAAGTGTTTTTTTAAAAACTTCTGCCCAACATTAACACAGAATTGCAGAATCACAGAATAATTGAGGTACCTCTGGAGATCTTGTCCAATCCCCCTGCTCAAGCAGGACAATGTAGAACCAGTTGCCTAGGACAGTGCTCAGATGTGTTTTGGGGTTTTTTTAATATGTCCAGGGATGGAAACTTTACAATCTCTTTGGGCAACCTAAGCCAATACTCAATCACTCTCAAAATAAAAACCATTTTCTGATGTTCAGAGGGAGCCTCCTATGTTTCAGTTTGTGCCCATTACCTCTGATCTGGGTACTGGGCAGCACTGAAAAGACCCTGGCTCCCTTCCCTTTGGACTCCCCACTTACATACATTGATATGATTCCTCCAAGCCATCTCTTCTTGAGGCTCAATATTCCCAGCTCTCTCAGCCTTTCCACACACGTGAGATGCTCCGGTCCCTTCATCATCCTTGTGGCCCTTCAGTGGACTTTCTCCAGTATGTCCATGTCTCTCTTGTACTGAGAACCCCAGCACTGGACACAGCATTGCAGGCGTGGCCTCACTAGCACTGAATAAAGGGGAGGGATCCCCTTCCTCTACCTGCTGACAGTTCTTTGTCTAATGGAAACCAGGGTATCATTCGGATTCTTTGCAGCAAGGCCACGCTGCTGGCTCATGTTCAACTTGGTATCCACCAGGATAGATCCTTTACTGACAAGCTGCTTTCCAGCTGGGTGGCTCTCACCCAGTATATACTGGAGCCTGGGGTTGTTCCTCCCCAGGTGCAGGACTTTGCACTTCTTGTTGAACTTAATGAGATTCCTGTTGGTTCATTTCTCCAGCCTGTTGAAGTCCCTCCAGAGGCAGCACGACCCTTTAGCACCAGCCATTCCTCCTAGTTGGGTGTTGTCTGCAAACTTCCCAAGGGTTCACTCTGCCCAAACATCCAGATCATAATGGAGATGTAAAATGCTGATATTCTAGACTTACTGCTCTACTAAATATATTATTTTCTACTCATCAAGTTTCTGAATATAGTCTTCTTTTATGAAATAAAAATGAAGTCAATATTTGCAAATACTGTTTTTATAATTACTTTTTATCAGAATTAGATGACTAAGAACTAATTCTTAGAGGTGTGCAGTAGCTGTATTTTCAGTTAATGTAAGAGCTCATGAACATAAAAGTGTACTTCTCATTGATCTAAACAGTTCTTTCTCTTTAAAACTCAGATCTATTTCATGCCATGCCATTTCAATGTTCTCTATTCAATTGGCAATAGAACAGATTTGTTATATACTCATATTTTTGCAGTGTGACTCACAATTATTTTTAAAAAATCATTATTCAGGTAATGTATCATAATGTATTCTAGAGATTCTGCAATTAGATAACACTGCTATCACTAAAATGTCATTTGAATAACTGTATCAGTGTCTTTCACTTTAGTTCATTGATCAGGAGGCTGTGTACTTCCAATAGTTTTATCTGGGGATTCAAGCTCACAAGGTAATAATGAGTTCCAAAAATGTATCATTAATGTCATTCTTTCTTGTGATAAAGGAGAAAAATCTAGGAAGAAAGGAGGAAAAGAACGTATTTTTATCTTGTGTTCATGACAAGCAAATACTGCTGATAATAACTGCTGATTCAGGGTCAGCCACAAACCACATTAAATAATCTGAGATTTTCTGAAGTTGTCTTTCTTCTAGTTCGTGGGGATGACCTCTCCCCTCTAGGCCCTTGACAATACTTGCCTCACACTGTCATTTCAGCTTTGGTGAAGATATACTCTAGTTCATCCATCGCCCACCTGGTTTATCTGCAGCACTGCTTTGCCTTCGTTTGAGTATCCACCTCTAGAGAAATTGAAAGCATTCGTAACTTGTCAGGCTCAGTGCAATTCATTTCAAATGGCAAAGAAACACAAAATCAAAATAATAAGGTTTATTCAAATGAGACAGTTGAATTTTCATTTTAAACTTGAAATAAAAGCAAGAAGAATGGTCTTTGAGTATGTATAGCTTTATGCTTTGGTCTGGGGTTGTTGGCACCTCTTACCTGCAGCCACAGCAGGGCTCAGAACTCAGCCCTGAGGTTGCCTAAGGCTACCTTCCCATCTCCATTTACATCCCAGGTTTCCCTGATTGCTCTTGAATGTCAATGATGCTTCAAAGTCCACCACAAAAATCTCCTACTTTCAGAAGACCTCGCCTGAGGTGCTGCCTTAGGCACCTGAAAGATTGCTGCCTGAGAACGACTGCCTTTGAAGGGCAGAGGGACAGCTCACTCCTCATGTTTATCTTTTCTGTTTGGAAGTCTTTTGAGTAATAGACTTTAATTTATTTTACAACTCACATGATAAATTTGTGGGGGTTTATTGTGTAGCAGTTTCAGTCACTTTCTGGATTACCGACATTTCAGAGGGACTGCATTTACAGGGTAAAATGAGATGCTAGTTTTAAGGGGCATCCTTTCTCAAGGTATCTGCATATACATTTTTGGCAATCCATAAATGGGAAGTGCTTTGAATGGAGGTTTTGGCTTCAGCATAAAGGGAGAAGATCCGTTTGCAAATGAAGTCCCAGTTCTTCATAGGTCCAAGCATCTCTTAACAAAACAACATTCAATGACTGATATTTAAGTAATACAGCACTCTGATTTGGATAGTTTACTACAAATTCAATTTTTGACTATTCTTCAGAGTTTTTCCACTTATTTGCATATCTTTTTTCAAATGTAAACAAGTTTGTCTCTTCCAAGTTTATTCCTTAGTAAATTTTTTTGCCAGCTACCCCGAAAGCACACTATTTAGGATTCATGTGGAGGAAGAACCTGCTTTTACTTTGGATTTTGGTGTTTGTAGCAAGTCATGTAAAAATCTAAACTTCCAGGCTTCAAACCCAAAATTAGGGTCAAGTGATAGGTTTATTCTCCATAAACATACTTTTTTGTCATAAAAGGAAATATTTAGCCATAATTTAATAAAGCATCTGTTCCCTTCTGGTGAGGGTATCCTCATTACAAAGGGCTCATTAGGATCCCCTTACTCAGAATCTGATGGGATCCATTGTTTTATTGCAGTGTTAGCAATGTCTCAGTTTGGCTGTAACACAGAACAAGACTCCTGCCTTCTTAGTGTCGTCGGTCACTGAAGACCTCACAGAACTGTAATTTCTGGACCTCTGGCCACCTTTCAGCTGAGATCATTCTGTATTTTACTCCTAGTAATTCAGCTTATGTTTTCAGTTGCAGAATCCTCAAGTCTCCCTTTCTGAGCTGTAATGTTACAGTAAGTTATTACACAGACCTTTTTTTTGCATCCTGACAGCAGCTGTACTTTACCAGTAAACTACATACTGGTAATACAGTTTTCATCTTCCTTTAAGAGATGTTCAAGACTTCATTAATACTAAAAAAGACCTTTTTTGAAAGGTCTTGTTGAAAGACATTATAAAAGCATGAAGTATTTTTATTTGTTATTGTTATTATTTGAGTACCTTCTTACTGCTCTACGTATTTCTCTAGTATGTGAAATTCAATCATTTATAGAATGTTTGGAAAGCTTCTGAACTGTGTTTGTGACAGGACTGAGGAATGCATAATGAGAAACTAATGGGAAAATAGGCTTTGTGCAAGAGCAGTCCACGGCTTCTCTCCTTCCCCTCCAAACAAAATCATAGCATCAGCATCTATTGCTCACAGTATAAAATAATTTATCTTGAAATCACCGTTTTATGCTGTGCTTCCATGTGAGCTGTCTCTTCTGTTGTAATAAATGAACAGTGATATCCCTAATGAGAATTGCTACACATGGCAGCAAGATCTGAGCCTTGGCTTGAAGGCTGTAGAAAATGAATTTTGATATAGAGCAATCTTTCTGAGCATGGTGCTGGCTGAGGTAAGTTGAGATAACTAAACTGTATTGATTAGAACCAGTCTGAAAGATTCATGTTTTTTATGGGAAAACCAAAAAAAATACACTTTGGAATATTGGAAGCTTGCTTTCTTGTTAGTACACCTCTTGTGTTCAGGACAATTCACCATCTGGTTTGGCTTATTTTAAAACTACTATATGAAGTTATGAAGGAGCTTCTTAAGAAGCAATGGAATAGAAGGAATTGAAATGTAAACATAGGGCTGGATTGCAGATTGCAGATACGTGCTGTCAGTGGTAGCCAGGAACAAAGTAACCGTAAAATATGAAGAGTTGAATACTTAGCTAGGAAATGCAGTAAGTACAGAACCATTGACCATTTCTGCATTACAGTCCACCTCCTCTTGGGCCTTGTCTTCATGGGAAACTACTGTAGAATAAACAAAGGTCTGAGCATTGGATACAAGAAGTATTCTGCGCAAAAAAAAATCTCAACATTGTGCATGTCCCTTCTATTTATTTTTTTTTTATTAGACGAAGTTTACTAATTGACCATGCAAAAAAAAAAGCACCCTTGTATTATGAAAATGCAAGCAGGTAGCTAAGGTGAAATGGCCTCTCTGCAGTCAGACTTGTTGCATACACATGGGCCAAAAAAGCACTCAGACCAAAATGTTTTGAGTCAGATTCCTAAATCCTCAGTTTAAATTTAGCATCAAGAGGTTTTGGGATTCTAAAGACCCTTTAATATCTGGCCCTTAATTGAATAGCTTGGCCCCTGAAAGCCTAAGCACTTTAAGCATTTCTCACTGACTTAAACATGTGCCGTAGCTCTTCTGAAAATCAAATCAGAGGGGGCATGCCAAAATACAACTTCAGAGTTCAAACCGTAATTTCTTGGGTTTGAAAATGTTGACAAATACCTGTAATATAGAAAATCTCTCTTCTGAGAGGCTACCAGTACTCTCACAGCCCAACCAGGGGGTGCACTGGGTGGTCTATCCCAATCTCTTTTTCTGGAGCTGAGCGTGCTACACACTGTCTGCACTCGGGTAGTGCCACAGGTCAGTGATGCTGTAACTCACTGGAAGCAATGCTGTCTGCATTGAAGCAATGCAGCATCTCTGCAGCCCACTGTGCAAACCTTGCATGAATCTCAATTCCTGGATGCTTTAACTGACTTTTCCTCCTGCCAAGGCACAGGCACGTATGGGCTGGAAGTGGGGAACGAGTTAAAGCTAATGTGTTTCTGTCATTTGGGTCAATCCTTTTATAGTCACACCAGGCTTCAGGCTTCATGAATTCAAATTCCCCTTTGTGCTGGGCAAGGGAAAATATAGGGTGATACAACTTTAAGTACTGAAGGTGAGATCATCTTCTTTTTATAGAAGCTGAAATCATCCAAAAGCTGCACAGCAGCAGGCTGAGTGTATTTCTCAAGCTGCAGGGAAAGAGCACTATCTGGGAGTTTCTTTCCAAATGAAAAGGGAGCACATACCCAGACACATCTTATCTTGAAATATGACTCTTAAACACTGCTTTTATTTCTGAGAGTTTGACTCGTTTTTTGTTATTACTTGTCCAGTCAATTAACTCCATCCTTACAGTCAGGAAAGTGGAAAAAAAGATCGTTCTTTTTCCACTGGATATGACTGAGAAATCATTATAACACTTTGAATCCTAACTCAGAAGGGTAAAATCTGTTCCAGTTATGGAGCTATTACTAGTCATCAAGACAGAGCAATAAACCCACATCAAAAAGTATCCTGCTCCAATGCTGTTCATAATCAGATGGACACACAAGAAAAAGAGTGAATATTAGTGAAAAAGACCTTGCCCCACCATGCAAACATGCACATAAACTCTCATGTAGACACAAACCCAGACATACTCATATAGTCTGAGCCATTAGTGTGTCAGGCATGACCAGGCAGAGGCCAGAACTGGAATTCCTGCAATAATGATGATAATGTCACAGGGCAAGTTTGCAGTCATGTCTTGCCCCCTATAAAAGCCTCAAGAACGTATTCTAAAATTAGAGTATCACAGGTGCATCCATAAATCAAAGTAATGCCTGCATTTCATCACACATTGTGAAAGCTGAGTGACATCACTTTTTTTCTGACTGTTCTGTATCATGCACTGCTTTGTGTAGGTCAAGCCAGAATTTTCTTTTCTTGTGGTTCCTAATTTTAGCAAAGGCTTACTAGTTTCAGGCAAGAACTATGTTGTAAGGTTTGTCTTTGACTGGTTTCACACACTTGCTTTGCCTGGCAGAGGAGAAACAGTCTTAAGGCTTAGTGAAAGCTCACAGAGAAGTGATTTGACCAGCAACACATCTTGCATCAGTGGCGGCCAGAGGTCAGGTTTGCAGTCTGGTAGCTTGTTCACTGGACCTTAGTGCATTTCCATGCCAGTTCAGAGGGATTTCAATACTTGGTGTGAGGGAGTGGGGAGTGAGATGCCTTGAAGGTCTGTGAAGGTCTTTACTTGCAGTAAAGGGGCAGGGAGATGAAATGCTACTCTAGTGTTCAGTGACTTGGGTCTGGATCCCACCTCTCTCAGTCACAGGTTCCCAGAGGCACAAAGGAAGTAAGATGGCCACATAGGGTGACAATTATAAGGAAGTGTTTCTCTTGGCCATTAATGAGCTTAGACTCTGACAACAGAAAAAACACAGTACAAGGATACATACTGGCCTGCTAGATCCTCATACAGGCCAGAAGGAATCTGTGCAGCTCCCTAGCCATATCCATTTCAGGCAATCTCAAACTGCTTCATTGCTTAGAAGCCCTATTCTGCTGTGACCTGTGAATGAGTAACCTGTGGGACAAGCTGCACCACAAGACCTGGCTGTCCTTAGCCCTCCTGGAGCACCACCAGCTCTGAGACAGCAAGGGCGGGGGGGGGGGCGGTGGTGCTTCCCACACTGAGTGCGTCAGCCTGTGGGGAAGGCAGAGTCATTCATACAAACCACTAATTGGAAAGCGCTTCAAAAGCCAAGTCCTGCATGATCTTTTCTTGGAAATGTAAAGCAAGGGACTGGCTGAGAGAAATGACCTCACCTAGTTTTCCAAACCAGTGTGTTTGTGTATACACATGCACTCCTCAGCAGATGTTACTTTGATTTATGTTTGCTGAGATTTACTATAGTACAGGCAGACAATTGCAGTATAGTATTACAGTCTAGTGGGTCCTATTAGGAATGACATAGATCAGAAAACCACAAAAAGAAAAAGGTGTTTACAATTGCAATTGAATGTGAGCTTTATTTCTGAAACAGTGTATTGTTTTGTAGCTGTGCTTTGACTTTCACAAGCCTCTTAAAAAGAATCAGCTGTGAAATTTCACTCCACCTTCATTAACAACCAAAACCCAAGTACACTGCATGCTAGGAAAATCAGATAGTGTATCCAAGATAGTTGTATTAAAGATTTATGGTATTTACTAACACATGGTCATATCCTTAGCACTTGCAGACTGGCACAGCTCCATGGGTACACAGCCAATAAATCCCAGCTGAGAACCCAACCTTCAAAATCTTATCTCAAGGACAGTCATAGAACAGTCATCATCAATTTAAAGAAGGTTTTTTTCCTTGTTCTGTCAATTTTTTGGGCCTGGTTTTTATAAAGGGAAATCCCTCATTTTATATACTTCTATGAAACTATTTATGTGAGGGATGTACGTGATGGTTTTGCCTTTGATTAATCTATTATAGTTGCATTCTCGAAGTTTATAGCCGCAGAGTATTCTAATTGCAAAAATATACAGAAATGTTCAGATTTCAAAGTCAAAGTCTTTCATTATATGTCACGTTTTTGTACTTTCTCAGACAAAGTTCATTCATAGAGCAATATGGTTTATGACTGGTAAAAGGAAAACTGATACCTTGTTTTATCTTCAATAGTCATTGCCTGACTCTCTCGTACTATGATGAATTCAAACTCATTCTACCATGGAATAATAAATATTCTTACATACGTTCCTAGAGTTTTCATCATAACTATCTGATTAGTTCCAAACCAATAGCTGCATTTTCACTGACACTGATAAATATTCATTTTACCTTTGGAAGGCTGAGACATAGAAAGAATCATAAAAAAAATTACACCCATCTGGAATGCCCCATGTGAGAAAGCAAGAACTATATATGATTCACCTTTTATATTTTGTGTCATTTGTTCCAGGCACAAAAAGCAGGGATTTCAGTTTCGTAGGATCATAGAATCGTTTAGGTTGGAAAAGACCTTTCCGATCATTGAGTCCGACCAATGGCAGGTCTACCACTAAACCATGTCTAAGCACCACATCTACACATCTTTTAAATACCTCCAGGGATGATGACTCCACCACTTTCCTGGGCAGCCTGTTCCAGTGCTTGCCAACTCTTTCTGTGGAGAATTTTTTTCTAATATTCAACCTAAACCTCCCTGACACAACTTGAGGCCAGTTCCTCTTGTTACCTGGGAGAAGAGACTGACCCCTACCTCTCTATAACCTCCTTTCAGGTAGTTGTAGAAAGCAATAAGGTCTCCCTTCAGCCTCCTTTTCTTCAGGCTAAACAACTGCAGTTCCCTCAGCTACTCTTCACAAGACTGGTTCTCAAGACCCTTCACCCTTCTTGTTGCCCTTCTTTGGACAGAGCCTCAGTGTCCTTCTTGGAGTGGGGGGCTCAAAACTGAACACAGTATCGACTGAGTTGATCTTCTGGAGACCATGTTCACTAGGGTCATACCTAGTTTCTGTAATATCTGAACCAGAGATATTATAGACAAGCTAGTTCTCTACAAAAACCTTAAATTGACCAAGATTAGTTCCAGATTGGGAATCAAGAGTTAGAAATAGATGTGTAAAGTGAAGAAGGCCGCTTTCAAGTTGCATAAATTGTGTTAAGAGAGTTATTGCAGAACTTCCAAGCACTGAGTTGTGCTACTTTGGTTCTTCTCATGTCTTTTTATGGTACCTCCAACATTAAAAAAAATGTTGATCAAAATGTTTCAAAATGATAACCAAAGCCCATCAATATAATTATGTAGTTTTTATATTCACAAGTCATCACCAGGTTTGGAAAACCTCAGTATGTTGCAAATGGCTCTGCCACTTCACCTGGAAGGACGATCACCGCTGTAGTCAGTGGCCATAGACTTGACAGGAGAATATTGCTCTTTGACAGTAGGTTCAACAGTTTTGTTGACAGACAATGCCCCACACTAGCAGAAAGCTAATCCTTAAAATTTACTAACAGGCGAGGATAATAGCAATCACTACATCTGTGTGATTTCTATACCTTCCAGTCCTTTTTGGTACTTAGGTGGAGCCTTGGTCAGACTAAGCTCTGTCTATTCAAACTGCAGCCCATTTTCCAAGGCTTTGGAAAATTGATGCAGCCATTGAATGAAAGCATCATCCTGCCTTTAGGGTTAGTACCCAAACTGAGCAGCTCAAGTTTCAGAGTCATTTGCTGCCAACATATATAACCAGGAAACCAAGCAGAAGTAGGAGAGAAACCGTAAGTTGAATAAAAACAAAGACAGCAAAGAATGAGTGTGCACGTGTGCATGTGCATGTGTGAATGTATGCTGAAAAGATTTTTGAATCTTTTCGTTGACTTCCTAAAAATCAGTCATTCTACAAGTTATGTAAACTGATCATTTCAAAAACACTGTGGCATTAAATAGTTTACCTTTTTTTTTTGCTGTCCAGCTAAGATATTGACTGTTCTAAAATTAAAACCTATGTCAGGAAAGAAGAAGGCACATGAATACATACAGCATCTAAAATTCTTCTAAAATTAAAAACTCTGGCTTTTTGTTGAGGTTCGTTGTGTTGCACAGACAGAAACAATAATTAAAAAAAAAAACAAAATAAAACACAAAACTAAAGCCCAGTGTGACTAATTTTCTGTCTTAATTAAGCCAGGCTAGTAATAACTGAACTGCTGCAGAGCTATGTACCGTAATTTCTTTAAAGCGACGCTTAAGAGTGCAGTATGCATGTCATTAGGCAATTATATACTGCTCTCAGCTGCTTTTCATACCAGTGATACCAGAGCAGGAAGAAAGCACTTCCTGCACTGCCCACAGGCTAAGCTTATAATATCCTGTTAAGATGTGAGGCAAATGCTGAACCATCACTGGAAGGCAGCCACGCATTGAAGCTGGATGCAGATGACAGTGGAAGAGTTAGTGTTCTGACTTCAGCTTCAGTGCCAGGAGAGCACATTAACCGCAGTTTTCTTTGACTGATACGGAGTAGGAAAAGATGAAAGTTATCCCTTTACAATGTACTCACCCAGAGAATCAGTTTGGTCAAGTCCTGATCTCAGTTCTTGGTGATCCTATGTTGTAAGTTCTGGTTTTATAAAGAGCTAATATGGGAAAACATGCAGAGCCATTGCCCCCTTTAGCAAAATAAATGGTGTCCAAGCCCCAACAGTTCTCCGTTGTACAGGTCTGGCTACATTTCAGTGAAACACATGGCAGAGCAGCTTCCAACCTAGCGTAAATTTGGGGTGAACTTGACTAGGCAGAGTTTCCTGCTAATGCCGCCAGGTCTGAATGAGATTACTTCAAGCTACTTGTGGTATTTCTACAGATTATACACTGTAGACATATGGAATTCTTGGAGCTACAGATTATAATATACTGTAGACATACGGAATTCTTGGAGCTAGAACTATAAGCCAGATTCAGCACTGTTCTTGTGTAGTTACTTAACCAGTGCAGAATAAATAACACAGCCATTTTGATCTGTTGCTATTTTTGTCAACCTGTAATAACCAAAAAACATGCAGAGAAATGGTAAGTTATGTCATAGTTTCTTTCAGTTGTTTGGAAACCGCAAGCCATCATACATTTGTCTCTCAACATACAGGAAATTACTGTTTCCCAAACAGCCAAAATTCAGAGCTGCAAGTTTATTTCCATTTGAATCAAATATTGATGTCATGAGGAATGTATATTTTTGAGTAGTTTTGTTTATTCACAAAAATTCATCTGAAAATCTGTGAAAAGAAACAATGGTTAACCATTTCTTTGATCAGTAAGAACATCAAATGTGCTTCTCCATGTTTTCTTATGCTCTTATCAATACTTGTCCAAGCTTTCTGCTGACTGTCACAGCCTATTTCATATGCACTCTGCTATAAAGTATCTCAGCATTTCCTGCAATCCACACAACATTGTGTCCAGCAAAACTTCCACAGTACGCAACTGTCTACCATGGGGAAGGAAATATTTTTCTTTTTTGCCTCTTAGTATATCCATTTACTTTGATTAGGTTTACTATAACCTTGGCAGATGTACTTGATGGCAGCTATTAGCATCCTTCTATTTTTTCATTACCATAAAGAAATACATGAGTATGATATAGCATAGGCAAAGAAAAAGCATATCTACTGTACCATTTCACTGAAGAATAGAAAACCAACTACAGAATATTTGCTTTCCTGCAGAAAGGCTGTTATGTCTGTGAATAAGTAGAAGTCTCAGTAAACCCTTCCACATTTAACCAGGTTTTCAAAAACGCTAAAGATCAGAGTTTTGTCTGACCAGCACCAGCAACTCCTTACATTTTTCAGAGTTCAGCAACCACAACTAACAGTGATATTTGTCATCATTTCTTCAGAAGAAATCACTACCACGTGTATGGAGTACTTTTGAAAACCCCACTTAGCTGTGGGCATTGAGTTACTTTGAACATTGTGGCCAAATGACGGTTTAAGCAGTGTGCTGTGCCATGGCTGCTTGTACAGGTGTGAACTTCATTTACAAATTACAACCAGTCAGAAACTTGGTTTCCTCCCAACTTTAGCATGCTGGTTGTTCTGCCCAATTCTTACTGCTCCTCATATATCCACAGAAACATACTGAACAGGCACAGAAATCCATAGCTTGAATTGGCTAGGAACAAAAATAACATTTGTATGGACAATATGTGTATAGGGCAAGGATAGAGCCCTGAGCACTGGCACACATTTGTCCATACAATTAAATCATTAGTGCAGTAATTTGCATGCTTTCAGCCCAGATCAACAGTAGTCTCACTCTCAGATATCACAAGCAAGCTAATGCAGCTCAGAGACCATCCCTAGAAGGGAAATTTGAAGTGCCCATATCTAAGCAGCAAGAGCTTTGAGCGCAGACTGTATCGTAACAATTACCCAGAGAAGCAAACCCTGGCCTGTGTTATTTGCTAATACATGCACATTTAGTAAGCTTCAGAATCCATAGATCTTTGCATACAAAGAAATTAAAGGGAGAGTAAACTCTAAATTGTCATAGCCTAGGTTCAAAATTTTGGATCTTTCTCTTGGCTGTTGAATTTTCTTGACCCATTGAGTTTGCTTTTTTCCTCAAATATCTCTGGGCAACTTTTTTTGATCCTACTTAAAAACAGACAATAAAACAAGGAAACACAGGCAAAACTTCAGAACTTCACGGAGTACTCAGTCAAATATGAACAAGTATTTCATTATATGTTTCTTTATTCAAATGAAGCATTTGAAGTTAGAAGCACAGGAGGGTTTTTATTCACTTTCAGGAGACATGTTGTGGTATTGCATATATTCACTGACCCTTTTCATGTGGAAATCATTAAAACAGCATCCTTACACATTACTAATCACTGTAATCCTATTGACAGATTCAACTTACTCAGTTTTTCTGATTTTGTATTTGCACAGTTAATCAGCTCTCTTGTTCTTACCTTCTTTCTACCCCTTGAACTTTTAAGATTTGCAACAGGTTTACTCACTCATTTGAAACACTGAAGTGTGTAATTAAGAACACTGTGATGTCTGTTAGTAGGTCTATGTCTAACATCATTCTGCTTAGGCCCAGTTGATTATAGCAATATATACTTGGCAAGGTAAGGGCTAAGGACCTTTCCTATCTACAGAACATCTTGTGCTCAAGAGACACAACCTCTCTTGTTTAATCTCATTTTAAAGTAGTTCTATGATTGGCTTGATTTCTTAAATATAGTAGGTACTATAGGTGAAAGTTGATCTATCTTCATAGGCCTGTTAGAACAAATTCATTCCGTTATCACACTGAACATTACCATGCAGGATTAACAGTACTTTCTTTGCTCTCCATGTGCAAGGTAAACATGCATCACGCTCCTGAATACCTAAGATATTTCAACAAAATCAAAAGTGCTGTGCTCACTTCTTCTGTTTCTAAAGTCTTCCGCGTTACAGGTGTGGATACTAACAAATGATAACTTCAAAGTCTTCTACTTCAGAACAGCACTTCTCTGTCTACTGTTTTGGAAACAAGTGGAAATATCATTAATGTGATCCAATCTTGACTCTAGAAATGGGATGTGACATCTGGATGCAGTTGCCCAGTATCATTACCATCACTTGTCATTTTGACCAGATCATAAAGAGCTAATGTAAGGGAAAGGTATTTATTATACGCTTTTGGCAGTGCAGTTCCAGATCACATTGGTAATGGAAGAAGCCAAAACCTACTCAACTGCTGGGCTGAGAAGCTAGATTATTTTCTGTCACTAAATTTGTTCCTTCAGACCAAGATATAATTAGGAATACATAGGAATATATTAGGAGAAATATGGGAAAGCCTGTATTGAAGTTCCCCATATATATCATTCACTGCTTAAATAGGGAGCTTCTTCCATTTTAGTATTATGGCACTGCCTAAATGATCCACTACGCCAGGCTCCATTCAGATATGAGTGTCCTGAAAGGGGATGGGGGCATGGAGGTGGGGAGAGAGGGAAAGAAATCACTATTTACAAGTGTGCAGCAGAAGAGGCAGGACAGGGAAGAGAGACACAGTGGTCTGACTCATTCAGGACTGACCAACACGTCAGTGGCACAGTCGGGAGCAGAATCCAGATTTCCCACATTCCTAGTTGCAAAGGTATTTCTAATCTTTGCCAGGTATGGATTGCAGAGCCTCGTTACCTTGCTGTAATAAACAGTAGCAATCGTAAAGCACTCAGGAGAACAGCATATGCTGTGGGGTAGCCAGTAATACCAGAAAATTCTCTAATACTGCAACAAGTGTCAGCATCGGGTATGGTCATGTGGAAGGTGGAGTTTCTGCAGATTTAATGAGGAATAACCTGATTTCATCTACCCTGAATGTTTGGTTTTCAGCCTATGCTAATGGCCAGAGGCTACCTGATAGCAACTGCAAATTCTAGTGTAGACACTTCTGAATGCGTTGGAAAGGTTTCTGTAGTGTCTGTGCTGCTGCTTTGAATTTTGCTGTGCTCTTTTCATCTGCTCATTTTCTCTTGTTTTCTGTCTCGATCATACAAACTCTTCCTCAGAGAATGTATTTTTGTTCTGTTTGTACAATATTTCACATGAAAAAGTATCTGGGAATAATAATTGCAACAATGGTGGTTAAAATAACAGCATTTTTTCCATTATAGCCAGGAAACTGCCTGTTGTTGCTCACAAAACCATCTTCTTGTTTTTCCTTTCCTTCGCCATCTCATTTTCCTTAAACAGTCACCCATTTTAGTTATGTGTAAGAGAGCTCAGGTTCTCTCTCACCAAATTTTTTCAGCTATTACCTCAATTTGTCAGAGGAAGACAATCTGTGAGACAAAGATACATTTCCAGAGTGATCCTTAATCCCTAGTGCACATTTGGGCAAATCCTGTCTGACAAATCTGGTGTTTTTTTCTGATGGGGTTACATCATTGGCAGATAAGGGAAGAGCAACTGACATATCTTCCTGGACTTGTGCAAAGCATTTGACACTATCACGCACCACATCCTGGTCTTTAAATTGGAAGAGCATGGATCTGATGGATGCACCACTTGATGGATAAAGAATTGGCTGGATGGACGCTCTCAAAGAGTTGTGGTCAATGGCTCAATGTCCAAATGGAGACCTGTGATGGGCAGGGATCCTCAGGGATAAGTACTAGGACCAGTGCTGTTTAACATCTTTGTTGGCAAGACTGACAGTGGGATTGAGTGCACGCTCAGCAAGTTTGCTGATGACAGCAAACTGTGTGGTGCGGTCAACACACTGGAGGGAAGGGATGCCGTCCAGAGGACCTTGACAAGCTGCAGAGGTGCACCCATGATAACTTCATGAAATTCAGCAAGGCCAAGTGCAAGGTCCTGCACCTGGGTCAGGACAATCCCAAGCACAACCACAGGCTGGGCAACAAGTGGCTTGAGAGCAACCCTGCAGAGAAGGACTTGCGGGTGCTGATTGATGAGATGCTCAACATAAGCCAGCAGTGTGCACTGGCAGCCCAAAAAGCCAGCCATGTCTTGAGCTGCATCAAAAGAAGCATGGCCAGCAGGTCAAGGGAGGTGATTTTCCTCCTCTACTCTTGTGAGACTCTCACCTAGAGTACTGCATCCAGCCCTGGAGCCCCCAACACAAGATGGACATGAATCTGTTAGAGCAGATCCAGAGTAGGCCACAAAGATGATCAGAGCGCTGGAGCACCTCTCCTATGAGGACAGGCTGAGGGATTTAGGGTTCTTCAGCCTGCAGAACAGAAGGCTCTGGAAAGATCTTGTAGCAGCCTTCCAGTACCCAAAGGGAACATAAGGAAAGCTGGGGAGGGACTGTTTACAAGGGCGTACAGCGACAGGATGACAGGCAATGGTTTTTAACTAGAGCTGGGTAGATTTAGATTAGATATTAGGAAGAAATTCTTTGCTGAGGGTGGTGAGAGCCTGAAACACGTTGCCCAGAGAAGTTTGTGGAAGCCCCCTCCCCAGAAGTGTTCCAGGCCAGGCTGGATGGGGCTTTGAGCAACCTGGTCTAGTGGGAAATGTCCCTGCCCACAGCAGGGAGGTTGGAACTACATGATCTTTAAGGTCTCTTTCAGTCCAAACCATTCTATGATTCAGGATGTGTCAAATGCTATGTGATAGAGTTATCACTATAGGAGAAAAATGCTGAATTGTTCTCTGACAGAAGCTTTTGTTGATTCTTCCTCCACCCAAGAAAGAAGGGGAAGAAAGAAATAAGGGAGTTTCTGTGAAGTGTCAGCTGTCCCAAACAGTACAGTGCAGCTACATGTATTTTAAACCACAAATCTCTTTAAATAAAAATAAATAATTTAAAAATAAAACCGTCTATGGAATTGGTAACAAGTACTTCAGTTAGCCCACACTGTCATGGCACCCCCTCAATGCTGAATGATTTGAGCAGCAGACACACACTTCTCTACACCAGTGTTAGCTCTGAAACAAAGTGTTCTACTTTCAGGCTGATGTATTTTAGTGTCAAAAAAATAATCAACATTTACTGCAGCAACCTACTGTCATCGTCCAACCAGTAATATTGGATTAAGCACACCTATCCACATGCAGTAGTAGCTATTATAATGCAAGATGACAGTTGTTAGAATGACATCAGTCTCTTGTGCTCCTGAGGGCTAAGGGAACATTGCATCAAAACTTCTTTACATTGGCACATGTTCCTCCTGATTTAAAGCCTCTCCAGGGACACCAACTGGTGAATGATTATGACAAGTAGCTCTTGTCAGTGTGCTGAGACAGCTGGCTGCTCTGCAAGGGGAGAGCCGTGAGCTGTAGGGGATCCCCATGGGGCTGGCAGTGCAGGGTCCTCACCAGCTACAGCCTGTCCCACGACTCCGAGCCAGGGAGCAGAGCAGATCTGAAGGATTGCCAAGGGACAGGCTCTAACCCAGAACATGAGGCAGGTTCACAGGAAGAGGCTGGAAAATCAAGACCACAGTATCCAGATTGGCAGAGTGCATCACCTGGCACAGGCATGGCTGCAGCAAAGCTCAAGCTATGAAAGGTGTGAACCTCAGCTTGAAAGCAGATCCCAAAAGTAATGTGACAAGCGCCCACTGAGGCTTCCCAGCAGAGATGTTCAGGGGGAGCCTCTGCTCGGACTCCTTCTATTTCTTTTAAGGCTATCAGCTACATCAGTTCTGGGCTGGCCTTGAGCCCAGGCACCCAAAACCTCAGGACTCTGACAGCTTTTAAGCAGCTTTTCAAAATTTCTTTATGCCATGTCAGCTCTCTGCATCTTTTCAAGGCTCTGCTTAATCATATTTTGTTCCTTTGTGCACTGTTAAGTCTGTTTACATTTTTATTATACATTTTTATTATACATTTGAGGATGCTTGAATTCAACTACAGAGTTGCCCAGCCTGAAGATGTGATCTCTATTTTCCTGATTGAGTACATTTCAGTGAAGGGCCTTGGGAGACATGTTCAATATGTCTTATCGCTCACTAGTTTATTTATATCCTGAATTCTTTCTGAACTCTTCTGCAGCTTTAGATGCTAGCATATAAAACAGGACAGAGAGCTTTCTCTGTCTTCTGCATACACTAGCACAACTGACATCCAGGCAGCTTAACTCTTTTATCCTGAAGAAGGTGTTACCACCACAAGTCACTGTCCTGTGCAAGCCCCCAAACCACAGGTGGCAATCATTTGCCCAGACTAAAGCTGTACTGGTGAATCTCACCAGTGTGGAAGGTTGTGTGACATGTTTCAGGGCCAGTCTGACCTCTGTTTGGTTTGCTAGTAAAGATGCGGTAAAACATTTCAAGAGTGAGCAAACTGAGCTGTAAACGTATTTCCTTTCTCTCATGGGTCACAAGATTCACCTAGGTTTGACAAAAAAAGTTGAACAACAGGAGAAAAAACCAAAAGAAACGGGAGTGAGGCTTGCAGCCAGCTATATGGAAGACAGATTCTTGTGGATAAAATGTCAGATGACATCCAAGTCATAGCAGAGTCCTGACACTTTAAGATGATTCTATTACAACAATTTCTTATATTGATTGCTGCTATGTCTGAGTTTTAAAAGACTAAAGCTATATGCATAAGAAATAACTAGTCTGTTTAATCTCTTCAGGACAGGGACTACCTCTTCATTTGTGCATGCATTATAATTAGACCCAGCATAATTTAGAGACTCTAGATGTTGCATGGGAGACTGAAGCATTCAAATCTATACGTGTGGCATTTTTCCTTTAATTTGAAAAGATTAGCCTTATTCTTTTCGTATTGCCCAACAAATGAATATGATCCTCCCAAGTGGAATTATCTGTTACTACCTATTGCAAACTCTTACAGCTGTGTTTACACCTCTGAACGTACAGGTCTTAAAATGGAAGTCCTGACCCAAGCTTATCTGCAAAGGTGCAAGCAATGTAATAAAGCATGACACCAAACCAGCTCATTAAGAGAAACTCTGGGGGTTATCAATTACACTGTTGAATGAAAGCATTTGTTAGAGCGAATGTATAGCAAGGCATCTGTGAACAGACAATGAAACACTAGCTAATTATCTACCGAGTCCTTCCATTTAATTGATTGAATTTGGCAAGCAGATACAGCATGTGAAATCACCATTCTGCAGAGACTTAATGGTTGCACTTAGAGACATTAGATCTTCCTGACAGGAAATTGCTTTTCTCCCTTAGTGCTTCCACAAAGGACTAGAAAGACACAGAAGATGCTTCCATGTGTTTGGCATCTGGTGTTCACAAAGCAGCTAAGACTAGACATAATAGTTGGCACACACAGTAAAGTCTTCGACTGAAAGCAGCCATGGCAGCACCCCTTGGCACTCCTGACATACAACACTTCTGAGACAAAGGATTTTCCATGAGAGAGGCTGACAGCCACACTGTGGGTAGATCGAATAAGACATCTGTGAAAGAGGAAGAGATGTTTGCAACACACTGTTGCCTTTGGCCTTAGGAATCAAATTCGTGTTTCAAGAGTGAACAGTTTCTGCCTGAATTCATGACATCAAGTAATCACTCAATGCTTTACAAGTAATTAGAACTGTGAAATTCAAATTGATGTTCTTCATCTTATTTATGTTAAATATGCTTCTCAGTGGAAAAGGCATCTCACCTGCTAAAGCTCCTTAACTGCCTGTTTTTCCATTACACTGCATCAGGAAAAGAAATCCCATAGCCTTCTGCCTCAGATAAGCACATAATAAGCTCCGTAAATCTAACAGATGTCTCTACCTTTTAAGCTGATCTGGGGAGTGCTTATTTAATCTAAAATATTTGGTAATGAAGAACACCACTATATGAAAGAGTGCTGAGCTGGAGGAAACACAGAAACCATGAATGGCTTTAGACTCAGATGATGACATTAACCATCTCAGAAAAGAATCATGTCTTTGAAAGAATGAAAGAAACTATGCACTGATAAATGATGTGAGGTTTGAGGAGTCAGAAGCATGTGGTTTTCGAAAGAGTGTTCAATATTACCAAAGAGCAAAAGGAAATACCAGGGCAAAAGTAGTAAAATGGAAACCATAAGGAAGAGGGATTTCAGTGGTCACTTGAGAGAAGCACAGGGATTGAGATGAAGAAGAGGAAGAAATTAAAACAAAGATTTTATCTTAATATTCAGATACTTTCCTATAGGTTCTTCTGGAACATGAGTAGACAAAGAAAGGTGACAAAGATATAAGCCAGCCATTCATTTAATAATTTCAACTTTCATGATTCAGTATAGAATTTTAGCAGTCTGGATATTTATTGAATGTGAAAATGTTGACAACCAGATAGTTTAATAGATCCTGAAAGCATTAGTTCCACTCCAACTCCACTGAGAAGTTTGGCTGCATATGCAGCATACCCTTAAAGACAAGCTGTTTGAGAAAATCTGAGCTTAGTGTTGCCCTCGGCTGTAAATACCAGGCTGGTAGGAAATACTAGGAACTTAGCTTAGATCTGTTCATATCAATGGGCAGGGAAAACTTAACAGTTCAGAACACGTCATGGAAATCTAGTGCAGTTAACATGGTTTTCTTCTGCTAAGTTCAAGATTATCTTTTAAAAAAAGTATTTCCTTTCTCTCAATAGCCTGCTTCTGCTGAGAATTTAAAAATGCCAGCAACTGTTAATGAAGTATTCAATTAGTCACACTACACACTTACATGGATGGGGAACCTAGAGCTCCAAAAACAGTGAGTAGCACTAAACTCTTGTCATTGGTTTGTGCAGACATGTAATGCATTAGTAACAAAATGTAGGAGTCCTTATACTTTTTGCCTCCCAGTCCACTGTTCTTGCTCCTTCAAAAAGCTTATGTCCTTCCTTGTCACTAATTACACCTGTATAAGTAGCTAAGGTCTGTGCTGAAATACACCTGCTCCTCTGCAGATTCCCTTCACTATATGCAGGTGGTCGTCAGAAAGCCTGACTTAACTTTTAGTCTAGGTTTCTTTCATAGCCATTTCTAGAATTTCAATTTTTTTTTAACAAAACAAGTTATCTTTCTGTCTCATAATAAGCCAGTCAAACTCACCGGGAATTTGTGAAGCATAAAGCTTCTTACACTTTCACACCTTATTGATTTAGTGCCAACCACTGAGGCAAACTTAGACTAATATGATAATGTATCCAGACTAGTCCAGACTAATACGATAATGTAAGTGACATAGCAGTTCTTATGCCTATGTTAAAAAAAGTCCAATTATACCAACTACAGGCTTGGCTAAGAAAGAAATAGAGACACATTTGTCAAATTTACTGGTCTTGAGTCATCATCCCTGGAGGCATTTGATGGCTGAGGGACGTGGTTTAGTGGTGTTGATAGGGCTAGGTCAAAGGTTGGACTCAGTGATTTTGAAGTTCTCTTCCAAGTGAAACTGTTCGATGATTCTATACCTCAGAAGTCACTGTCTTTCCCTCTGCTGAAGCTTTCCATCTCATTATGTTAAGTTTTCTGTTCAGCGAGGACCAGCTTTTTTGCTGATGTATACACTATCTAGATTTATAAGGTCCAAGTCTCGTTGAAATATCCAGGCCTTATCAGGATTTAGGTTATCTATTTCCTTGTGTTTCACCTTGTGAATACGTATTAAATATGTGTTCATTTTCAGAGGTACATTTGATTCAAATGGCTTTCTAAGAATTGCTGTACATAAAGCTTACTGTATAAGACACTGAATGTACAATATTTGACTGTCAACATTTCAGACAGTCGTAGTTTGAAATTTATGTGGCAATTGTTTGTAATAAACTAGATGAATAAAAGTTACGATGTTATTAAGTGATCATAAATTGTTGTTGTGAACTCACTAGATGGGTGACAGTTTAAGAAGTACATACAGGTATAATTTCTGTAAATTTTTGTGAGAATAGCAGATAAATGATAAAAACTTTTTTTTAATGGAATACAGCTAAGTTCTCAGAAGCAACAATCACTCTGGGCACTAATAAAAGCCTTATAAGCCACTAAAAAATTGACACCATTTTTGTAGCTTAAGGCTATAGCTACCCTAGCTAATTGCATTTTCCCAGTTCACTGGTGAATTATTACCACTGGTGGAAAAGGAAGATCTCATGGAGACAACTGATTGGGTTTAATACCTTAGCATCTATCCTTGAGCTAGTGTGGAGTGAAATACATGATGTCGTCATGAATAGGATACTCAAAATCACCAATGTATCATAACTATTGAAAAATAAAATTCCTGGTTTCATAGGTTTCCTTCCCCACACCTCTAAACAAAACAAAGATCATTGTTCAGACTCTTGAGAGAAAAAGGCCACATTTCATATTTTTTCCTTTAAACATTAATAGTACCTTGAGCCTTCAGCTTCTTCATTTTGCTTTACAACTTAAACAAAACTTCTTCATCAAAAAGGTCCTGCAAGATCCTGTACCTGGGTCGGGGCAGTCTCAAGCACAAAAACACAGGCTGGGCAACAAGTGGCTTGAGAGCAGTCCTGCAGAGAAGGACTTGCGGGTGCTGATTGATGAGATGCTCAACATGAGCCAGTAGTGTGCACTGGCAGCCCAAAAAGCCAGCCATGTCTTCAGCTGCTTTAAAATAAGCATGGCCAGCAGACTGAGAGGTGATTCTGCCTCTGCTCTTATGGGACCTCACCAGGAGTACTGCATCCAGCTCTGGAGCACTCAACACAAGGACATGGACCTGTGTGAGTGGGTCCAGAGGATGCTTCAAAAGTGATCAAAAGTCTGGAACACCTCTCGTGTGAGGACAGGCTGAGAGAGTTGGAGTTGCTTGGCCTGAAGAAGAGAAGGCTCCAGAAAGACCTTATAGCAGACTTCCAGTACCCGAAGGAGGCCTAAGGAAAGATGAGGAGGGACTTTTTACAGGAGCGTGTAGCGACAGGATGACAGGCAATGGTTTTAAACTAGAGCTGGGTAGATTTAGATTAGACATTAGGAAGCAATTCTTTGCTGAGGATGGTGAGAGCCTGGAACAGGTTGCACAGAGAAGTTTGTGGAAGCCCCCTCCCCAGAAGTGTTCAAGGCCAGGCTGGATGGAGCTTTGAGCAATCTGGTCTAGTGGGAGGTGTTCCTGCCCATGGCAGGGGGGTTGGGACCTGATGATCTTTCATGTCCTTTCCAATCCTAACCATTCTGTGATTCTATGAAAATTAGTGATTGAGCACTTTGCACATGTAAATTACTTGATGCCTTAGTTAGAGACATTTACTACCTATATTTAACAGAGGCATAGAGAAAGAGTATTGATTAAGTTTAAAAAGGAAAAAAAATTACAAGATGAAGTCCTGACTTCACTGACACCCAATGGCATCTTCCTTTGGCACACCTGAGTCTGCACGGCTAAATTTCACCCAAGATACTCGTCACAATAAATCTTTTTGTGAATTCGTTTTTTCTAATTTGAAACTTGATTGTCCTAATTCGTGTATTGTATCATATTACATTATATATATTTGAGTACAGATCATTTTGCAAAGGTGAAGAAATATTCTGATCAGATGTCAGTGAAAAAACAGGATCTGAGCAAAATTCAGCCAAGTGATCTGTAGAGAAAACCTTTGTCCTAGAAGTAAAGCATTGAAAATTACCTGAATTTTCTTGAATGTAGCTGATCCACTCTGATTATTTCCAAAGAAAACCTAAAGCTGTTGTTTGTGCAATTTGTTAGAGCAACCCAGCCTATAAAAGCAGATCTTCCGGAGAGTATAATTTCTTTTGCTCTCCACTCACAGGTTCCTGTATATTTTTTTGTCATTTAAAATATTAACTAATGTTCATTAAAATCAATAGTGAAATATTTACATAACTATACAATATAGTGGAACATCTCCCTTATGAGGAAAGGCTGAAGGAGCTGGGTCTCTTTAGCTTGGAGAAGAGGAGGCTGAGGGGTGACCTCATTAATGTTTATAAATATGTCAAGGGGGAGTGTCAGGAGGACGGTGCCAGGCTCTTTTCAGCGACGTCCATTGACAGGACAAGGGGCAATGGGTGCAAGCTGGAATATAGGAGGTTCCATAAAAATATGAGAATTATGCAATTATTACCTATTCTCAAATTTGATTTTGCTCCTACATTTCTAGAAGTGTACACAAAATCCGGGAGTTTAAAATCTCATTTTTAAATTCCAATTTAATTATATATAGAAATTACTGGTGAAAATTCAGTTTATTTTTGAAGACACAGATTCTCCCAAAAGAATTAAGATAGTCACTGGATTCTTTATAAACTGTGCATGATTTGATTACTTCTCTGGATTGGTAATTTCTTTCATACCCTCTATTAGTGTCTGTTAGGATTTAACTCTCTCCTTAAGGCAGACTAAAACCTGTACGTTGTGGTTACAGACAGATCTTGCAGAAGCTTTTTAGCATCATCCACAGTGGACAGAAAACATGCAAGATCCCAGCAGCGGCCAGATTGGCACAGCTTGGCATTACACAAAGTCATCTCACAACTCTGACTCATCTTGCTGAACCACTGCAGACTCACCACCCAGTTCTCTTCGACCAGATTTGTCAGCTCAGAGAATACAGGTAATGCTTGAGTGCTCTTTTACACATTCACAGCTCAGAAATCCTGTGTCCTCAAGAGGTTGTGAACATTTCTTTACTACTACCTATAGGCTAAAGAGCACAGATGCATAACAGCAAGACATTAATAAGCTAAACACTTGAAGGAACTTATCAAAATATTGGCATCAAGTAATACTTCCGTGAAAAGCAATGATAAATTTGTCACTGCTTTGGACAGATTTCTCAGCAGAGATTTGGCCTGTGCAAGTTCCACATTATCTCCGTTGTCTGAGACAACTTCCCAGCCAGTTCAGGTTTTTTCAGCAAAATTCTGTGCCCTGGATACAAAGCCATACCCAGACTGGCAGGGTCTGCCTCCCTGCAAGTGGCTTGCCTTTACCAAGGGACTGTCCCATTCCCTCTTAGGCAAGAGCTATGTAACAAAAATGTAAATTTATTAACTCCTACTTGGACTTCAGTTTTGATGAGCTGATGGTAGACTTGGGGTGGCTTCATAAGCGGTGAGGTGTTTCTGGATAAAAGTACAGCTCAAGGAAAACAATGAAACATGGATTCTGTGCAAGTGGCTTATAATACAGAGGAGCCTGTTACCACAAAATGCTACAGTTCATGTCTCAGTCCTATTAAGATAATTACACTCTCAGGAACAGCACAGAAGCAACACAGGATAAAAGGCTCAGGTGCAGAAGGTTCAGTGGTTTTGGCTGCAGAAGAGAAGGATCAGGCTGGACTGAAATCTATTCGTATAAGTTCAGACGTATGTTTCTACACCTACAATGCAAAGTTGAGCATTGGCTTCCATTCAGCATATCCTGTGGCAATTAAGTGATTAAAGTAGTGACAGAGATGACAGGAGTAGTACAAAGAGGGAAGAACAAAAGAGAGCTAAACAGGTAGAGCAACTCTAACTTCAGAAATACATGACCTTAAGTACTCTGCTGTGCATTCAGAGGAGTAACTACACGGGATAATTTCAGCTGGAAAAAAAAAATCTTGTAATGTTCTAGAGTCAGAAATTTCAGAAACTTCAATTGTGGGCTTAATCTTTGGAGCAGAATTAGTCCTAGGCTGAACACTGGGAAGCTCTAGAAGTAACTTTGAATTGTCTTTCAAGCTGACCAATTTAACACGATTTATAATGAGAGGCCCAAAATTGCTGTGTCTTGGGTCAAAATGCTTTGATGCAGTTAGGGAGGCAATTACATAATGATTACAGAATTAATTTTTGCATATAAACTTATTAGATTGCCCACTGACCCATAGGCAGAAAGCAATAGACTGTTGAAGATGGAGATATTTAAATTTATGACTAAAGTATGATTAAGATTTTCAAGCAAATTGCTTAAACTCTCCAGCACAAAACTGCATTTTATGTCCTGTATACTTAAAGTAGATATAACATTCATTTGCCATGTGTAGCTCTTATAAATCTGAATTTATTATTACCAGTGAAGAAGGAACTTTTAAAAAAAACGGAGTTTCACATGCTTGCAATGAGTTGAATAGGACTTTCAGAATTACAAACTCTACTCCTGCAAATGTTTATGCACAGATAGAGCTTGTAAGCATGTAAGTAATGATGATGTCTTCAAGAGGCTAAAGTAACTACCCAAGTTTTGACAGGGTCAGTACTGTAAGGCATATATAGCATAGGACTCATCCATTAGAAATACATTCAAATGCATTAAATAAGCCCACATGTGCTAACTTGCGAACTCATTTTAATTGTCAGATATTCACACACCATGTGGTCTTATTAACATGTACTACAGACTATCATTATTACTACACTTATTTTAGTAACAGCCAAGGAAAAATAGAGCCTTATATAAATAACCTGCTTGACTTATGTGTAAGCGTAGCAAAGCTTGACTATTACTGACTAATTTAAAAGACACACTTCACAGCGTTAAATCAGCTAGTTATTTACAATGAACTTGAGTTTTTGTATTGTTTTAGGAGTCTGCTGTATACAACACACAAGTTAAAAAGACACATCCAGCCTATCCTCTGATCCATAGACTATCCATCTTGTTGATCAATATACATATTTCACATCAGAACACAAAATGCATTGTTATATAAGAAAGCCTAGGGATCTATTGTCAGAGCATTGTGCAGGCTGAAAGCTCCCTGGGGGCCAGGAAACTGGGCGGGGGGAAGACTCCCATATTGGTAGAGCCCTTGGGGCTCAGCACGATAGAACCGAAACAAGATTCTGATTTACCTTGTTAAACCAGAGCCTAGATTAGAAGGCACCTGCATGGTCCTTAGGCAGGTCTACGGCCAAGCAGAGGAGTCAGCCTGCAGATCAAGGGCCAGATCAACAGCATCCATAGCCAACACAGCCACAGCCATAGCCATAGCCATAGCCGAACCAAAGACCACCACTCCTGTGCCATGGCTCAGGCAGGGCCTCAATGCTGAGACTAAATATAGTCCCCAGCCTGCGGATGTGTGTGGAGGCCCCGGGTGAGGCTGGTTAGGGACATTAAGGTGTATTAGTGTCCCCAGGGCCCTAACAGCCATTGCCCATTTGCAAGATAAAGAATTTATTATTTTGTGTATAATTGAGTTCAGTGAGAGCATGCATGGTAGGATAGGGCTCCTAATACCCATTGTAGTGATAACATGGTGCTAAATGTTGGTGAAGAAGACCTTTAAGAACAATATATAAAGATAGTATACAATCCCCCGCCTCCAACAAGAGTTAGGCTAGACAGAGGAATTTTTTTTCTTTAAAATGTACCATGGGATCTTTAAAAACCAAAGTCAATTAGCATTTCAGCTTTCTAAGTGATCCTAAGGGTACTTAATCAACAGCTCCTTTAAGAAAACAGAATTTAAGAAAACAGAGCTATGATCTACTAAGAGATGCACTTGGCTTGGGAGGCCTACAAGAAGAAAAACAACTGAGGATTTTGTTCATGGTCCTGTTTTGGTAGAAGCCATAGAAAGTGGGAGGTCAGGGCTAGCTGCTGAATAGGGGTAGGAATACCATGTTGTTATTCAAAGGGCCTGGATGGAGCAGCAGAAGGTTTGCTCAACTGTTTTGTTTTGTGAGGGTTTTTTTAAGCATGATTGCTGGTACTTTGGTGTGGGTAATCAGGGCTCAGCAGAGGGGCTGAACTGCTGGAGACTCTGAAGAAACTGCTGCAGGAGGTCTGCTGGCTGGAGACACAAGTGTATTTCCATGTACCCCTAACATGATAGTGGTGTTGGGATGAAGCAGTAATTTACTGTGGGAAAACGCCCAATTCTTAGCTAGTACAGCATGGTGTGAGGTAAATGAGACTGTGAGGTCCTCTGGCAACAGAGGGATACCTTCCTCCTGTCTCAAGTGTCATATTTTGGCAACGGCAGGAACAACTTGGAGGCTAACAGTACAGGACAGCCTCCTGCTGCTGCAAGCCTGTGGGATAAATAACTATGAAGCATGAATTTACAGGGCCAGTGTGCGAACGCGAACCCTCATTCTCTCTGAGAAAAAAAGCTATCATATTGAACAGTGGAAGACGTGATTAAGTCCTGTGACTGTATGTCTATGATTTCCATTGCTTTGTAAAAAACTAGATATTTTACTAGCATTGACTTCAGACTCAGCCAGCCAGCCACAGTCCAGGAGGTTCCTCCAGTGCATCGATGATAATTTTCTGTTGCAAATGGTGGAGGAGCCGACTAGGAGAGGAGCACTGCTGGACCTCATCCTCGCTAACAAGGAGGATCTGGTTGAAGCAGTAAAGGTTGAGGGCTGCCTTGGCTGCAGTGACCATGAAATGGTGGAGTTCAGGATCTCATGTAGCAGAAACAAAATAGCAAGCAGAATTGCAACCCTGGACTTTGCCAAGGCAAACTTTGGATTTTTCAAACAGTTACTAGAGAAAATCCCATGGGCAAGGCTGTTTGAAGGTAAAGGGGCCCAAGATAGTTGGTTAGCGTTCAGGGACTGCTTCTACCGTGCTCAAGATCAGAGCATCCCGACACGTAGGAAGTCAAGGAAGGGAGCCAGGAGACCTGCGTGGCTAAACAGGGATCTGCTGGGTAGGCTCAAGGGCAAGAGGAGAATTTACAGCTCTTGGAAGGCGGGGCTGGCCACTTGGGAAGAATATAAGGCTGTTGTCCAAGGATGTAGGGAGGCAACTAGGAAAGCAAAGGCCTCCCTAGAATTGAACCTGGCGACAGGGGTCAAGGACAACAGGAAGAGCTTTTTCAAATACGTGGCAGATAAAACTAACACCAGAGGCAATGTAGGCCCACTGATGAATGAGGTGGGTGCCTTGGTGACACATGATACAGAGAAGGCAGAGTTACTGAATGCCTTCTTTGCCTCTGTCTACTCTGCCGGAGGCTGTCCTGAGGAGCCCCGTTCCCCTGAGGCCCCAGAGGAAGTCAGGGCAGTGGAGGAGTTTGCTTTAGTCGATGAGGACTGGGTTAGGGACCAATTAAGCAATCTGGACATCCATAAATCCATGGGTCCAGACGGGATGCATCCACGGGTGCTGAGGGAGCTGGCTGATATCATTGTTAGACCACTCTCCATCATCTTTGCCAAGTCTTGGGAGACGGGAGAGGTGCCTGAGGACTGGAGGGAAGCAAATGTCACTCCAGTCTTCAAAAAGGGCAAGAAGGAGGACCCGGGTAACTATAGACTGGTCAGCCTCACCTCCATCCCTGGGAAAGTGATGGAACGACTTATCCTTGGTGCCATCTCAAGGCATATCAGGGATAAGAGGGTCATTAGAGACAGTCAGCATGGCTTCACCAAAGGGAAGTCGTGCTTGACTAACCTCATAGCCTTTTATGAGGATATAACAAGGTGGATAGATGATGGCGGAGCGGTGGATGTGGTCTACCTTGACTTCAGTAAAGCATTTGACACAGTCTCCCACAGCATCCTTGCTGCTAAACTGAGGAAGTGTGGTCTAGACTCTCGGTTAGTGAGGTGGACTGTGAACTGGCTAAGGGGAAGAAGCCAAAGAGTTGTGGTCAATGGGGCGGAGTCTGGTTGGAGGTCTGTATCCAGTGGAGTGCCTCAAGGGTCGGTACTGGGACCAGTATTATTCAATATATTCATCGATGACTTGGATGAGGGACTAGAGAGTACTATCAGCAAGTTTGCTGATGACACCAAGCTGGGAAGGGGTGGCTGACACACCAGAAGGCAGTGCTGCCATCCAGTGAGACCTGGACAGGCTGGAGAGTTGGGCGAGGAAAAATTTAATGAAATATAACAAGGGTAAATGTAGGGTCTTGCATCTGGGTAGGAACAACCCCAGGTTCCAGTATAAGTTGGGGAATGACTTATTAGAGAGTAGTGTAGGGGAAAGGGACCTGGGAGTCTTGGTGGACAGCAGGATGACCATGAGCCAGCAGTGTGCCCTTGTGGCCAGGAAGGCCAATGGCATCCTGGGGTGTATTAGAAGGGGGGTGGTTAGTAGGTCGAGAGAGGTTCTCCTTCCCCTCTACTCTGCCCTGGTGAGACCCCATCTGGAATATTGTGTCCAGTTCTGGGCCCCTCAGTTCAAGAAAGACAGGGAAGTGCTGGAGAGAGTCCAGCACAGGGCAACTAGGATGATTAAGGGAGTGGAGCATCTGCCTTATGAGAAAAGACTGAGGGAGCTGGGGCTCTTTAGTTTGGAGAAGAGGAGGCTGAGGGGTGACCTCATTAATGTTTACAAATATATCAAGGGGGAGTGTCACGAGGATGGAGCCGGGCTCTTCTCGGTGACAACCACTGATAGGACAAGGGGTAATGGGCTGAAACTGGAACATAAGAGGTTCCGCTTAAACTCGAGAAGAAACTTCTTCTCAGTGAGGGTGACGGAGCCCTGGAACAGGCTGCCCAGAGAGGCTGTGAAGTCTCCTTCTCTGGAGACATTCAAGACCTGCCTGGACACGTTCCTGTGTGGCCTAGTCTAGGCATTCCTGCTCTGGCAGGGGGATTGGACTTGATGATCTTTCGAGGTCCCTTCCAATCCCTAACATTCTATGATTCTATGATTTCTCTCATGTGTCCAATTCCACAGAGGGGCCTTCCATATAAAATACTCTTCTATACCCCTGCAATAGGAAATCAGTGTACGGTTGTAAATAGCATTCAGCAGGTGTCTGATCGTTAGTTTATTGGTCTCAAAAGTTGATATGAAACTGAAGTTGGAAGCACAGCATAAATGTATGCTATTCTGGAGAATGATCATGCAGCATTTGAAAACTTTTCTCTCTTATTAAGCTGGAGCAAAAAGCTCAGCTCTCAAATATTGTCAACTCTAGTCTGAAGTTCTCTGTCCCTTTTTCTCTTTCCTATCACCACCTTCAAGGCCTGTTGCTTTTCAAATGGGACTTCGAAGAGAAAAGCAAGCTGCATAAGCCTCACAATGTTTTTAGGAACTGAGGAGGGCATAAAGCATTATTATAAACAAAAAAATGTTGCGCAAATTGTTTACAGAAAGACTGGGCAGGCAGTTGTATTGTGCTCCATCTGTGGCTTAGCAAATCCCTAATTTATGAGCTGTGGAAGGTTTGGCCATTGTTGGTGTCTGCTGAGGACAACAACAAGCAGCAGCAATGGGACTTGGGATCCAATATCTGCAGCACAAGCTGGCTTATTCCCTGAGATCACACATTCCCGATTTACATTGTCACCACACTAGCAAGACATGCTAATGCTGAGGTGACCCAGCTCTGGATAGGCATTTGGGCTGGGTTTTGTCCCCACAGTGTTGTACATGTATAGTTACAGCTGGCGGCGACAGGAAAGGAAGAAGGAAGCAGCAGCTCAGGAAATGTGATGTCAATGAGGCAGACAGGAGAGCTCTGGGGGCAAATCCATGGGACACAGTGAACATGAAGGATGGGGAAGAGGGTGTCCAGAAAGCCTGACTTGAAACAAAATGCCTTTAGATGGGAAAGGCACAGGACCACATGAGCTGCCCCGGATGACAATCAAGCACGTGGCTCTGCTCTCCTCGCAGAGCCTGCCTGCTGGTGGATTTTCTTATCTTTCTGCTTGGCCTTGTGGGGTTACAGACTACCTGAAATACTGTTCTGCATTTTCTGCTTGGACATGCTTTTTCCGATAGGAGAAGGTCTTTTCCACCAACTTAAAAAGCAGTCCTTGCGGGTGGGAGCATGCGGATATGAGCAGGGGGTAAGAGGATTCTTGCCGATGTCCTCAGCAGACCGACTCATTGATGGTTATAGAATCATAGAATCATAGAATAGAAGAGACCTTGAAGACCATCCAGTCCAGCCTTTGTCCCAGCCCTATCAACTGGCTAAACGATGCCCCCCGATGCAACATCCACCCGTCTGTTTTTTTCTCATTCTTGTTTATAGCTTTCAGAGGAAGTTTCTCCTTCCTAAACCCACACAGCTGAAGGTGCACTTGTGCAGCACGGAGCCAAGTTTGCGTCGCAAAAATTTTAGGTTTACATCGAATTATCGCCAGGAAAACGCTGCCGGCGGATAGCGGCACTCCCGCCCGGGAAAGGAGGCGTGCCCGCAGGTTCATGGTCACGCCCGCCTGCTCATGGCCACGCCCCTGGTACGCCCAAAGGGGGGCGTTGGGGGCGTGTCCGTGAGCCGGCGGGAACGCCCCCGCGGCGGCTGTAGCAGGAAGCGACGGAGCAGTGCGCTCGGGTAGCGCTTGCGGGAGCGGTCGCGGCGCTTCGAGGGGCGACCGGCGGCGCCCGGGAAACTTTCTTAGCGGTGAACCGGGGAGTGTCGCGCCTCGCCGCCGAGCCGGAGAAAGCGCAGGCCGTCAGGGTTTCTCGCCGTTGCCATCGGGCGCCCCCTCTTCTGCACCCACCCCGGCTCCGCCCGCCGCCGCTCCTGGGAGAGCTGTGTGGGCGGCGGGGGCGGCAGCGCCGGGTGCCGCCGCCGCCTCCGCGGGGCGGCCTGACATGAGATCATCGCCGGCGGCAGCGGCGGCATGGCCTCTGCCAGGAGCGGCGGCCGCGCCGGGCCGAGGGACGAGGAGGCCAACGGCGACCTGGACCGCTCCCTGCAGCAGATGCTGCGGGCGATAGCGGAGGAGCGGAGCCGTGCCGGCCTCCGCCAGGAGATCAGCGGCCTCGGTGAGTCGGCGGCCGGGGCCTCACCGCCGGGCTGGGCTGGGCTGGGCTGGGCTGGTCGGGGAGGCGGGGGTCGGGAGCCGGAGGGTCGAGCGCGGCGACCCGGTGCCGGCGGGAGCGGGGCCCCTCGGCGGCCGCGGGCTGGGTCGGTCTCCCGGTTCGCCGTGTGCAGCCGGCGGCGGCCTCGGGAACCTGTTGTGTGCTGCCGGGCTGCGCTGCTGACACGGGCATGGGCCCTTCTCCCTGCCCAAGTGCCCGGGAACCGGAGGGAGCAGCGGTCTGCTCCATTGTCTGAAATGCCCTTGGAGAAATATGGCCAGAAGGCAACTACGCACATCAACCGATCTTTTTTTTTTTTTTTTTTTTTTCCCCAGGTATAAACTGTGTGTCGTATGCTCTGGAATACAAACAGAGCGAATTTTCAGTTACTCTTGCCAATGTGTACGGTAGCACGGCTCTTAAGTGATCTCTGTAGGCTTTTTTTTTCTCTTCTGAGTCAGACACCTCCCTTCTCTGAGTAAATGACTTCATGCCGCTTGCCATGGTTTAGTAAGCACTTAATGTTGTTGTGGCTCTTGGTGGTCAGTTAATTTTTTTAAATCGCTGAGGTTTTCTTTGGCTTTCTGGCTATCTTATTTATTTACATCTGGACTCCTGCGAATTTTACATGACACATCATTTTTTAGCTTGTGGAAAAGCTTGTGCATTGCAAAATAAAAGTTTGAAGTTGAAACTTACGCGTTGCAAAATAAAAGTTTGAAGTTGAAATTCAGTTGGCTTTAGGCAACAGAGCGGCATGGCAACTCCTTAACCAAAGTCCTTTGCATAAGGAAATTCTTATGGCTAGGGTAACGAATAGAATTTTTTGTGTGTCTGCATCCATAGAGACCATAGACAGAAGGATTTGATGCAAGAAATGGTTTTTCCCTTATTCAGGACTTTTGTGTGTCCTGGACTGGACCCGTGCGCTAGGGGGTTAAGTGCCCTCAAGCCCTTGTAGAGTCAGGGCTTTAAAATTGTGAACACTGATGTGCAAGACTCTTCTTGTTTCTTCCTCAGGGCCTTTGCTAATGGCTGTTTCTTCCTCAGCTCGTTTATAAGGTTCCAAAAGTCTCCATTTCCAAGTCTTCCTTAAAACCTAAGAATGAGGTTTCATTTGCATTTTATTGGCTTTGTGGTGTGGATTGGCATGGGAAATCTCTCTGGTTCTCTGTCTGACCTTCTTGCATCAGATTGTCTGCCAGTGCCTACTGTGGTCTTCCCCAGGGAGGAATAGGCTCTCCCTTCTTTATTTTTGCCTTATATGTAATGAAAGCTTGTGCAAACAAAAAGAAATTATGAATCTTTCTGTTTCATTATGCTTTTTTTTTTTTTCCTAATGGAATTGGATCTCTAACCTTTGCTGTACTGTAAGAATGTTACAGGGTGAAAAGTGCTGTGGCAAAAAACCCTGTAAACAAAACAGGAAAAAAGCCACAAAATCTGAATGCCTTTGAGATTGCATTCTTTGAAGAGCTGTTGTCAGCTCATGTTTGGCCATATGTTGGAATGAAAATAAAAACTCACAGGAGTAGAAATCCCACCATTGCTTTCTTTCACTGCAGTTGGGAAAGGGAGAGAAAACCATGGTGCTTGGTTAGAATGCAGAAATGCTTCCTCTCCAGAATAGCTCATGATGGGAAGTCCTGCTCTGTAACTCTGGGGTAAGCACACAAGTAATGGGATGGTATTGCACACCTCTCCTACTAGATGAAGACTTGAAAATGTCAGGAGAACTGCTTAGCTTGTTGCGCAGAGGGGCTGACCCTACGGATTTGCCTGTGTATGTCTGTGCCGGTGTGGAAATACGTGTCACCACAGGAGTGCCTTGGTTATTCAGTTTGTATATCCAGGGAATAGAGCTGAACTTTTAGCTGAAAACACTGCAGTCTGCTAAGCTGTCATGCCTTTTCTACAGGTGGAGAAGTGCTGTAGGTCTCCCTATCCTGGGCAGCTGTGGGTATAAATTGGACCTTCAACCGCGGTGGTTGTGAGAAGGCATTGGTGCCTTTATTGTAGGGAGAATCTGTCCTACAGTGATTGCTTCTGAGAGCATGGTTGTTGAGTATCATTTCCTACCGGCATTCCTCTTGCTAATCCCCAAGCACTGCAGGCTCGCAGAGTGGGACCCCTCTCAGGATTGCAGGTTGCAGACTGAGGTTGTCAAAGGGACATTTAAATTGTCAGAGCATCTGACCAGCTTTTTTTAAATCTGTACATATTATTACTTAAAGTTTGGGAGAAATGTATTGGGAAGCTTCCTTAAGGCCTAGGAGAGAGAGACTCTTCCTGCACTGTGTGTCTGCTTTTATATATTGAAGGATTTTCATTTCATTGTATGCTTGCTTCATGGTGCCTGATATTGTCACTCCCAGTAAATGAGTGCTTTTTTTTTTTCCATATTCTGTGACTTATTGCTAGGGAAGTAAATAGTTTAAATATTTCTCTTAGGAAAAATAGTGATCTGACGGAGTGGTGCTCAAGAGAAATTGTAGGGGAAGAGAAGGTTATCAGGTGTAATCCTATGGCTTAAATTTATGTGTCTGGACTGTACTAGCAGCATAGGGCATGCAACATAGTCGAAATAGTGTGGGCTACTCTGGAGTATGCTGGGTGCTAGTAGCACAGTATATATAAAGGTTTTCCTTGAGTTCGGTACTCAGGAAACTAGTCAGAGTCCCGCACACAGGGTCCAGGTGTTAACATGGAGATTTTGTTTGCTCTTGGTGCCTGGGTGCTGTTATTCAGAACAGTCCCAATGTTGGGCTTCAGGAGGAGTGTAGCCACAGCTGGTTTTGAGTGGTGGTTTTTTTCGTAATGGCCAAATTGTTTTCAGCTGTGTCAGTAGGTTAAACCTGTTATGAGTTTTTCGGAGTCCTCTTGAAATCAGCCGGCAAAGACTTTGACCATATAGAATTCTGGGTTTTCCCTGAATACTGTTAACCCCTTGGCAATAAAATGGGACTCACTTGGTCGTAATTTGGGTAGCCTCTCTCTTTTTGTATATTTCCTTTAAGTGAGCCCCTAGTCCCCAGCCTAAGGAAGAAATTGCTGGTTTTGCTGACACTGGGTGTTGGTGAGAGGTGTTGCCTTATTTCAGGAATATCACATGAGCATTTGGACAAGTACTGTCCAAAAATGTAAATCCCCTTGTGTGGGATTTTCTGTATTGTCCTGTTGGTATAGTGTAGAAAATTTAGCAAACCTGTCATTGTGCTTCAAAAGAATGACTTGTGTGTGACCCTTTGCCACGCTGCTTAGGTGCAGGGATGGTGCCTCTCTGGGAAGAAGTCTCAGCTGCATGTTAGTGTCATCCAGTTGTGAAGAGAATTATGCTAGTATTGTGCCCTGAGCTTACTGTGAAATGCTGTTTGACAGAACATTTCTCTGGCAAAATAGTTCTTCTGGGGGAACGGCAGACTTGCTGTGTGTCTCCTCAGCCAGGCTGTGTGTAAGGCTCCGAAGTTACTTTTTTTTGGCTAAAACTTTCAGCTGGGAGGGTTCTGTTTTCAGTTGTGCCTGAAACTACTATGTAATGTTGCCAGATGCTTCATTTCCCTGTTTCCTTCTGAATTCCAGTGACAAATTGCCCTGCCTTTAGTGTTGCACAGTGTGCTTGAGTGGGGGTGCGACTTTGTGCATTGTGAGTAAGAAAAAAATAGGATTAATGTTCTGAACTGTGGCTGCTGGCTAATGGGGATGTGTAGCCAGGCGAAAGGTGGAGAAGTCATAAGGATCCTGAGAAGCCGGTGACTGCCCCGTGGGCTGCAGGAATAAACAAGCAGTTGAAAACTGCTGCCGCCACGCGCTGGAGGTCTGCAATGGTGGTGATCACAGGTGCTGGTGGAGAGGCTGGGCCCTGCAGAAAGTGTGATAGTGTTGTCAGTAACAAAGTGTTTCTTCTGTTTGGTTTCCTGATGGTAGAGGAGGTGTTCTTGTCTTTGATGGACTGTTGATGAGGGGAGGGCAGAGGAGGGTGTACTTGGCATAGAGACAGCAGAAGAAGGAGCGCTCGTCCTCAAAGTCTGCTTGGACTGGTTTGCACCGCAGTGCACCTCAGGGCTTGTCATGTGAGTACAGACAGTGGGATGATTCATGTCCCAAATTATCTTGATGAATAAATCCTGGAAATAAATAGGTCTCTAGCCTCCCTGAGAGAGGGAAAGGTGAGGTGGCATACAGTTAAGTGTTTGTTCACGTGAGTGTTGTGAAGATATGTTGGAAACTTAAAGACTCAAGTGGGAAAATGTGGGTAGAAGGATAAAGAAGAGTGGAAGAAATTTTTCTGAAAGGAAAAGAAGTTAAAATGAAGAACTAAAAAGAGTGAATAATTTGGATTTGAAAGTGCTAGATTCAGGCCTTAGCCCTATCATAGTGTAATAACTTTTAATTAAATTATAATATTCAAGAAGGATATATATGCTTCTGAAACTTTGAAGAAAGTGTGGCTGCTAAGTAGGTGGAAGTGTCTGCTGAGAATTTGCTACGGCATAGAACTGGTTCGACAGGAGTAACTTTCTTGCAGGAACAAAACATAATCTTCATTTGTGGTTCTTTCTGGAGTTAGTTCAACGAGTTGTCCAGTCAAAGGTGAGAAAGTACAAAAGCTGGGAAGCTTTGGGGTTTTTTTGATCTGTGAATAACAAGAAGGTATGAAAATCACATCTGCCCTAACAAAAACTTAAGGGAGATACACAACCAGATTCACTAACTACAGGTAACATCTGCTGTAATGAGTTAGTTTAATATAAAAATATGTTGATAAATTTACCTTCTTTTCATTCAACACGTTTAGAAGGATTTGAGTTTGAAATAATTTTCATTGCTTGTACCTTAATATTTCTACAGGTTCTGTTGTCCTACTTATAAAAGGTTTTGCAGCTAATGACTATGCAATGTTCAATAAAAATGAATAGTCACATATTGTAGGGAAAAAGAGAGACATTAATGTAAGTAACTTATAAACAGCAAAAATTTAAAAAAAATGTTTACAAAGTAGCCTTCTAATCAGTAAAAATAAAAAAAAAAATAACAAAATCACAGTGTTCTAGCTAGGAATAATCTGTATTTCTTTCCAGGAAGAGTTCTAGAAAGTACAAATGCAAAGCAAGATCAGAACAGATTATATAAATCAGAGTTAAAGTAGGTACTTTGAAGTCAAAGTGATTTAACCAGCTCACATTGGGTATCAAACCTCAGATTTTTGTTGGAGAATGATGAGCAAATAGCAAAGAAATTGCAGGGCAAAAATGAGTGTAATGTGATTTATATATTTTTTAGAGGTAGAAGGAGAAGGTGTGTGTGTTTTTGTTTGTTTTTTTTTTTTGCCTGGCGTAGAAGACTGTCTGGAAGACTGAGCTTGTGGTGCTGGTTTGGGATGGGCCTCAGCAGAGAGGACTCATGCAAGGAGTACTCTGTGTTTTGCAAGGACATCAGGCTCGGGCAGGTGTGAAGGAAGGTAATTTTGGATGCTTGTGTTGAGACTGGAGTGTGTAGTTTTAAAACTGGGATGCAACAATAATTTTTCAGATTAAGGTCTCATGCTGTAGTGCATCGGTGACAACAAAGTAGTTGAAGATGGCTACTGGAAAGTTTCCTTTCTGGCAGGGCTGTGCCAGGCAGCAGGCTTTTTGTCCATGAGATTTCTTTCTGTGTCACAGAGAAAAGAGGCTGTGATTTTACTGTGGTTTGCTTCTGTCTTGGGGAGGGGAGTGACACATGGGAGAGTCTCACACTGGCACTGGAAGACCTTGTGATATTAGGATAAGACTGTGCAGGATTACAGACAGAGAGTAGTAGTGATTTTAATAATAGGACTAAAGCGAAAATAACTGGTGTCAGAAGGAGTATTGAGATCTATTGTCCTGGGATTCTATCCTGACAATTCTGCTGTCAAGCACAGGATATTTAGGAATATCTGTGTAAGATCAAGTCATAGGGGGTGACAGTCTGGGATAAATTCTAGGGCTGCAGGCCTCCAGAGTAAATACCTCTTTTTTTTTTTTTCTTTAATAGTAGTTCATTTAAAATTCTATTTTTGTTGTTTATTAGAACCTTGCTCAGGCTGTTGTTACTAATGGCCTGTCAGGCTTTCCATTACCCACCAGTGTTTCAGGGGATTTGTAATTTGGCTGTGAAGGTTAGCTTCTGTCAGGAGCTTGATGGACATCATACCAGATCAATAATATGATGTGGTCTCTTTTACTACAGCTTTTACATGTTTTTTGAGTAGTTGGGTTATTAGTTTATTCTTTTTTTTTTTTAATGGGGATGAAGTGTTACAGGATTTTTGTGTCCTGCTCAAGACTATACGTGTTCAAATAAAGAGTCAGACTGGAGATGCTGAAGAGGGGAGACAAGATATTAAAAAACAAAACAAAAAGTCCTAACAACACACAAAAAAACCCCACCCCAACAAAAAAAAAACTATCACAAAATACCCTTCAGAACATTGTGGCCCTACCTAGATAAGCAGTTTAGTTTTTAAAGCGAGACATGCTGCTGTTGATATTTGGGTGCTAGCAGAAGTTGCTGGATGCCTCATTTTGTTGAAAATTAGTCTCTCAGGATTAAATTATGAATCTGTAATCCTGACAGTGGAAGTAGGGAATTTTAAAACATTCACTTCATGTATGTAATACTGTAGTTCAAGTTGATAACTCTTTGGTTCTGTTCTAGCTGTACATTCCCTGAATCTTTAATAGAGTACTAGTTGCAAATCCATTTTGAAGTCTGAGTTCTCTTTTGAACTTTAGGATGGATGGGAGTTCTGTTTTAGGGATTAAAATACAATTTACCTTTACTGAACTGTGTGGATCTTCTAAGGATTTAACAGTATATCTACTTGAATTCTTTCCAAAGAGTTGGAATTTCCTGAAGGATGAAGCATGTTGATTTCCCCTCCCCTTGTCCCTGTTCAGGATGCTGACCAACCGAAAAAGCTCAGGAGATGCAAACTTTTCGAAAGTTGAACTCTGCTGTGTCCTATGTTCTGACTGCATTTTGGGAAAAACAAGTTTGCAGTTAAGTAGTGGTGATTGTTGCATCTGCTTACCCTTGTAAACAGGCTAAGTAGGATCAGGGTAGCAACTCACAGACATTGAAAGTATTACTTTGAAGGAATGATAAGGTGTAAAGAGAAAGTCTGTACAAAATCAATTGATGGTCTTCAGAGCTCACTGAATAGCGAAGCTGGTTTCTTCCAGCTGGTACTCAAAAGAGTGTGAAACAAGCTGCTTTTTTTTTTCCTGGTGTGTGTCTGTGGTCTCAAACAATGTGTTAATTACTTTTCTCGATGTGGGAAATAATACCATCAGGATACAGAAACACCAGATACAGCATCATATTGCTTCTGCAGAGGTGTTGCGGTAACCTGAGCATGCTTCAGCAGCAGTTCTGTTGACTGAATTTAATCAGATGCAGCGACAGTCCTAAGTGATTGGGTTTTTTTCCCCCTGAAATCTTACTGCTTAAGACATGAATACTGCATGTAAGGCTTTATAGGGTTTCCTGCAATCCCATTTGAGAAACAAGGCTTTACAACTCAAGTTCCTGTCATTTTGGTTTGCCTGGTCTCTAGTACAGACTGTGTGCCAGTATTATGTGGAAGTTGAACCCTGAAAACAATAATCTTACTTTCCTTCTCTGGGGGTTTCTTAAACCTCTTTCGTTAGGAGTCTTGAAGTTAAATCCCTTTGAGGTGGATGTACTGCTTTGCAGGCAGGTAGTGTGTGCTGACATGAGGAGTGATTTCTTCTGGGGCCGTGTCCTTCTTGCCACTGCAGAATGAGCAAAAGGCTACTGGTGCTGGCATTTAGCCTGTATCTAGTTTCAAATTATTCTTTGCATAATTTATTTTGTTACAAATGGATCTGCCAGAAAGTGTAGCACGTGGCAGGCAGTCAGTGCTCCTTCACATAAGAACCGATGCATTCGTTCCTGGGTGTTTCCAGGTACTGTGATGTGCTTGATGTTTAAAAGTGTGTCTGAGACCGACTTACCTGTTGTACTGTGTCTGGCTTCCCTTGTGGGAAGTTGCATCATTGGACTTTCCATCTCCTCCCTTTGGCCAGAATGTGCTCGTGAGCCCCTGCTTTTGATGTTAGTGTTGGGGTGGTGAAAATCTTTATGGTTCAATAGCAAACTAGGTTTTTGCGAGCTACCACACAGAGGAGAGAGGTCCTATATTCAGTAAATGCCAGAGGCTACCTCTGTGCCTGGATTCTCAATTTAGGGAAATTTGCACTATGTGTTGCTGCCACTTTCTCAGGCCATTGGGGCTGCAGTGTGTGGGGCCTGTAGGAGCATTGGCAGCGTTTAGTTTTTGAACACTTGGGTGGCGTTTTCTTTGATCAAATGGATGTGGAAGATGTGTTATGTCTGATATGTGAAAGTAATATAGGTAGTTTTAGTTCTGATCTCTGTTTGCATTTATAACTACCAAACTTGGATAACACTGAGTTGGGAGTTCTTGGTCCTGTCTCAGAGGGCTCCATGTCATCAGCAGGAACTTGAGAAATGAATTAAAATGCAAGTGAAGATTGAGCTATATTTACACTACGGAGAATTTGATTTCACTGCCTGGAGCTGCTGAAAAATCATCATGGTTAGAGAAGTGTTTTGAAATAGATTTAGAGTATTCTGTTAAAAGCTGTGAAAGATTTCACCTGAAACACCCTGCTTTTTCAGAGAACAAATACAGTTCTTGAATGTCCAGCAAGGTTACATTTTCAATAAGGAGTGTGTTTACTTACCTGCCTTAAAAAAAATCTTGGGAGGGGAATTTTAAGTTTCTGTAAAACTTCGTAACAATGGAGGTGTTTATAGTTATTTAAGTCATTGGTCTTGAGGGGGTGAGTTTATTGCCTCGTAAGTGTCACTTCTACTTAATTACTGCCTGAGCTCATCTTTTTGGAAATCAGCAAGCTCATCACTTGGAGAGAAGGCTGACTGTAGGCCCAGTGGCTTCCTAAATAAACATGACCCAGCTTTTTATATACTTCACAGGAACGCTTAACCACTTTTTTTTGTGGTTTTAATGTGAAGTTTAATTTTGCTTGGATGATGAAGATCTGAATGGGTGACCCATGTTTTTCGTAGCAAACATTGACTAAACTCTAGTCCAAGTGTCATATGGATAGTTAGTAGGCCATGTTTTACGTGAGTAAAGGCGAACTAATTTCATCTTCTTTGATTTTTGATATCGCTAGCATAGATTACACTGTGCTGTGTTCTTTGGTCTGACTCATCGTATTTATACTGAATTGTGTTTCCTAAGCAGTTCAAAAAGGAAAAAAATGTGTAAAGGTGTATATGAGGTGTTTTGGAGATGCAGGTGCTTTAAAAATATGCCGGTATCATAATGATCGTGACATTTTTCAGTTCTTTTTGTTCTACAACTCTGAGGCTTACTGACTTGTTTGTGTGTATATTTGTCTGTACACACACACACATATAAATACTTAATTTAGAACATTAATCCCATGACAAGATAGAAGTAATTTTTTAATGGGAGAATGATACCTTCAGTACTTGTTCTATGTTTGACTGTGCCTCGTTGCTCCTAAAAAACGATGGGAGAACAGTAGTTGTGAGACTAACATGAGAAAGTAGGCAAAGTGTAAGATCACCAGTAGTCTGTTTACCACTTGTAAAATGTTGGTGGTTTGCATTTATTTCTAAAATAACATTTGTAGGTATCTCCAATATAGAGAATGGACTTGCTTGGAATCCTGTCTTGAAGCTCACTCTAATGTTTTTGGCCTGATATGTTCTGGTCTGGCTTTTGTAGCTGGTACTACCAATGTAGCCATTGCACTCTGAGGTGGCTGCTGTCCTGTTTCTGAAAGCTGTGCTATCCTCCGCACCAGAGGCAGGCTGTTCCTTACAGTACAATGGCCAGGAGCACCACCTTCCACTAGTGGTATTTTACTGCCTTGAACCTTTTCTCAAGTGTTGCCGGGAGGTCAAAGACTGTCATCTGTCTGGTGCTTGCTTAAGACTTCTAAGTCCTTAGTCAACCTGAGATTTTACCATCCGTTGTTCTTTTTACTGGATGTTTCTGCCACTACAGAAGGGATGGGAAGAGAGAGTCGTGCTCTAAACTGGAACACAGTTTAAGTCTATAACCCTGCATGCATGCGCTAAGGAGGGACATATCAACCATTAATGATAAATTTCAGAGATCTGGATTTAGTGTCTGTTCTTCTGTGGATTTCTTTTGTGGTTTTGGGCACTTTGTGGGCCTTCTTTGCATCTGTGTTCCCAATCTGGTATTGGGAAACAATAAGCCATTGCCTCAGAGGGAAAACTCTCCTGTGATTGACAACTCCACTAACATCCTGGGGAGAAAGGATAATTGGGAGATGAGAGGCAACGTGCCGGAGGAGTGGAATAGCGTAATTGGGGTTATTCAGCCGGGAGAAGACAAGACTCAGGGAAGACCTTATAGTGGCCTTCCAGTACTTAAAGGGGGGCCTACAAGAAAGCTGGTGAGGGACTATTCACAAGAGCGTGTAGCAACAGGGTGAGGGGCAATGGTTTTAAACTAGATCAGGGTAAATTTAGATTAGATGTTAGAAAAAAGGTCTTTACAATGAGGATGGTGAAACACTGGAATGAGTTGCCCACAGAGCTGGTGAGGGCTCCATCCCTGGAGGCATTTGAGATCAGACTGGATGGGGCTCTGAACAGCCTGATTTAGTGAAAGATGTCCCTGCTCACTGCAAGGAGGTTGGAACTAGATGACCTTTAAAGGCGCTTTCCAGCCCAACACATTCTATGATTTTATGATAGCCACAGTGGAGTGCACCAGAAAAGGTGTGGGTCTGTCCAGTGTGGACTGTTCTCTTCAGTCCTGAGCTCATTGGTTTGGCAGAAAGGTGGAGCAAATGAGAATAGGAGGGAAAACAGAAAACTGACAGTTCATACATTGCAATGTTAAGTGATTTAATGTCTTTGTTTGGTGTCTGAACAAAACCAATGCCTGTAAATAATACAAATTTTGCTTTATTAACAAATCCCTTAAACATGGGATTGTCTGTGGGTTTTTCAGGTCAAAACTTGAATTGTAAGTTCCTTTCCAACCTGGATTATTCTGTGTACCTATGCAGCTGCGAGAGATAAAGAAAACTACAGGTTCAAATTTTTCATCATAAATTGTTCTGAATGGAGCAAAAGGGGGAAATCAAGCCTGGACATGTCTTTCCTCATTCTCTTTTCCTGGCAAGAAACTTTTAACAGGAATCACAAACATTTCTTCTTCAGCAAAAATGCTGTGACAAGTGCAGCAACTAAAAATCTAATGCTTACCCTTGTACTTGACTGTTACTGTGTCTTAAACCTGAGGTTGAGGGCATTTTCTAAAACTTAGAGAAAACAAAAGAACAGAGAAAAAATTAGAGTTTCTATGACTGTATCTGAACCCTTCATGTGTCTCTTCAAATGTAAGATCTATGCTTCAGTACTTTGATGATTGAACAGAAGAATATTAAGATTTATATTCTTTACTGTAAAACTCTAATGAGAACATTAAAAGCTAGTAAACTATGTAATCAAAATCACAGGGGATTTTGGATTCGTAAGCCCAGTGGTGGAGGAAAGCAGAAAAAGACACTGCTTCCTTGTGATTTTGCTGAGAAATTTTCTGAATGAGACCTTTCTCAACTCACATGTTTTCACTTGAGACCTTGTAACTGTCATGAGATCGAGGTAGTGATTTCTCAGCAGATAAAGGTTTTGGCTCTTTCTGGTTTAGTAAACTGTGTTTCTCAAGTATTTTTCAGTCTGCAGAGAGTGGCTGGTTCAGAGTCATGTGGCGGGTGGGAGAGAGGCCCAGGGAGGGACATCGGAAGACACGGAGCTGAAGTGTCAAACCATAGTCGCGTTGCAGGTTGGAGGCAAAAAAACTGGGAAATCTGTTAAATATTTAGTCCAATATCGTATTCTCTGGGCCACTTCACTGTATTACGCCCATGTGCAAGCCTTCCAGGTCTATAGGGCTTTGTAGCTGTGCAAGTTTCTTCTTTGAAGGAGAAATTGGAGTAGTGATGCTGGTTACAAATGGAAAAGGATGGCATATTTTCAGCAGCTAAATTGTCAATGGTTAATGATGAGCTAAACCTCCACTTATTCAGCTGAAGAGTAGCTTTGTGGTAGTTGTTCTCTATCTTAAGGAGTGTGGTGCTGCTTGCTTTAGGGCACTTGTTTTAGATTCTTTCTGACTGAAGTTAATATGTCATGGATGTTACTAAAATTCCTCCTTTTTTTACTTTTTCCCCTCCTTTCTCTCTTTTAACCAATAATGACTGTTTCCCTAGGCAGCCAGTTTTTCTTGCTTTCAATTGTTCTATTGTGGACTAAATTAAAATATTTTGCTTTACTTGAGGCGGTCGAGGAAGGATACCATTCCTCACATATACAAGATGTCTGCAGCACAGAAGGTTAGTGTGCCATCAAGAGGGTTGATGGCCTCCAGATCTTCAGTTCTGCAAGCTATGTGTGGTGCCTACAGACCAGCCTTGGGCTGGTTTCTTGCCCATTTGATGGTTTCACAATGAAGTGATAAGCTGTTGGAGGAAACATTTTTTTCTTCCTTGTATGAATGTGGTTTGTTTAAACAGAGGGGCATGCTTTTGCAGTAAAAGGAGGTTCCACTGGGATGTATGTGAGTGGGCAGGTACTCTGCATTTTTATTTTTAGCTGAACAGCAATATTTGTTGTCTTGGGAGCCTAGGTTAATAATAATAGAAGTGCTAAAGGGAGTGCTACCCAATTAGCTCAAGTACCTAGGCACTAGCAAAGACATTTAGTTTGGACGTAACAGTAAGGGCTACTTTGCTTTAGCCTGAGGGCTTCAGAAAGCAACCCGAAGTGGGATTTTTAAAGGGCTTGTTTTTTTTAAGAAGTACCTCCTTCTGTAGACTAGTCTTCTTACGTATGCATGTCAAGTTGGACACCCAGTTGAGAAATGCAATGTCAAACAGGGTTTGTTTAGTGTGGTTTTTTAAACTTTGGCCGCAAGATGAGTGAAAAGTGTTGGTTGTCAGCTTCTAAAAGCGAGTGGGTTTGTGGTCTAGAAGGTAAGTGAAAATTATGGCTTCCAGCGTGATGTTGCCAAGTGCTTGCTCAGAAAGCTGCTGCCAATGTTTCTACTTAGAACAAAGAAGCTGAATTTGGAAAATACCAGTGTGTGATAGCAGGCATGTGTAGGAAACAGCTCTGCTTCCCTGCGAACTGCTGTTGTAATTACTCCTTCCTTCTGCCTTGACAGCATGATGCTAACTAGCAGCCTGCAGCAAAGATAAGATGTTAGGAAGGTACCTACATGAACACATCAGTAACAACCACACTCTAGAAAGTTTTGTAAGGCTGGAATGCGATTTGAGAATTTTACCTAGTCTACCACAGTAGTCTCTCAGATAGTGCTTTGACAGTGGTATTTATTAAGTACGAAAATAGACATTGCATGTCATAAATTTGCAGGACTATCAGTCTTTGATTGGGTGATTGCTTTGGCAGGGAACAAAAATAGCATGTATGTATAGCATTGAAAATGCATGTTTGCCCTGTTACAGAGAAGTTTTTGCGCTCCAGCAGTGCCAGCATGCTTCATAACTTACCAAGTGATCTTCTCAGATTGGATTTAGGTCTTGGAAAGTTTGGGACTGTTGCTGGGTGATCCTGGAAGCAGCAGTAGGGAATGTGTAACCATTTGTCTTTCTTCCACTGGGTTTAAAGTGATTGCATCCAGTGGAATCAGGCCTGCCTTCATTAAGGGAGAGTGGTTACATGTGCACTAAATTCCCCACAGTTGTTAGGAAAAGCAGAAGCTTCTCACATTAGTTTTGTATGTGAAAGGCGCAGCTAGGTGATTCCTCTGGTGTTATCCTAATGAATAAATTACTTCCGTGGAAGCAGTGCTTCAGTCCCTCAGGGAACTTGAGTGAGGTTTGGTTGTAGCTTCTGGCCAACTGAACTACCCCGTGCTGCGAGAGACTGAAATACAGCAAAGGAGCTGATGACTGTTGGATGAAAATGAGTTTATTATTTCAGTGCATTGAAGTTCAGTAGCAGATAACAGTATTGTGTTGATTGTGTTGACCTATGCTATACTTAGATATTTAAAGTAAACTGGCAGATGCCTGTAAGATGCTGTCTTGATTTGCTCTTTTATACTGACATTTATTTATTTAATTATTTATCTCTACACTTAACATCTAGGATTGCTCTGTCAGAGAAAATATTTCTCAAATTATTTAGGGTTCGGTTTGAATTCCACTTTTTCAAAGTGGATATCTGCAGATGGTGCACGGTAGTTTATGTTTTTAAGTCCTATGGGCTTTGATTCAATGTTAAGTGTTAACTAAAATGATGGTTTCCACAGTGTATGTAGTAATAGAAGAGAGAAGATTGACAGGAAAAGACGTGAACTTTAAAAATGTTTCTGCAATTCTTTTTCTAGAGAAGGTTGTGTTTGTGTTCTCAGCCATGGTGATACACAGAAATCTCCTGCAGTGGAAGAAGAACAAGTGCAAATGGAAATGGAGAATTGAAACAAATGTGGATGAGTAAAAGTAAGGTCTCCCACACCTTCCCCTTCTGATTAATAGCGAAACTATCCCAAAGGAAATAAAGCAGGAAATCACAGTGCCCAGGGTCCAAGCACTGAGACTTATTGAGGCTCTTCTGTGAGGGAGCAGTTGTTCTCCGTTTGATATTCTCATTACCTGCATGAAATGAAGAAACAAATAAGCAATATTACTTCTTTTTCGAGGTGGGAAGGATCAAAAGACGGTCCAAATCTGAAGAAGCTCTAAAACTAGCCAGACTTTGTGGGTGGTGCTTAAACTCAGGTGTGTTCAGTTATACCCTTCTCGGTCACTTTCGGTGATCTTTCAGAATATTACAGAAAGATTTGTATGTCTGTTGCATTTTGGCAGCCAGCATCAAATGTATTACAGCACTAGTATATGGTATTATGTGGCTGTCATGCAAAAATAAGCATTCACTTTAATGTTTCTGTTGCTAAGCACATGTATTCATATGCTAAGAATATACTTTAGCATAGACTGGACTTTAGGAAGAAGTTCTTCCCCATGAGGGTGGTGAGACACTGAAAACGGTTGCCCAGAGAGGTGGTGGAGGCCCCATCTCTGGAAGTTTTTAAGGCCAGGCTGGATGGGGCTCTGGGCAACATGGCCTAGTGGGGGATGTCCCTGCCCATGGCAGGGGGATTGGAACTAGATGATCTTTAAGGTCCCTTCCAACCCTGACAATTCTGAGATTCTGTGAGTTGCGGGATCAGCTGAGTTGCTCTCTTCACGTGACTTCCACAAAAAAAATCATACAGGAACTTGTGCTAGATCTCTGCAAAGGTCATTCTGTGTCCCTCTCAGTGGGAGAAAACAAAGTGAAAATATGATAAAAAGCTGTAAAAAGTGGAATGTGAAAGGTGGAATGTGAAGTTTAGAAGGCAGAAATCAAGGTCTTCCAGAAAACAAAGTTTTCTGTGGTGACATGAATTACTTGAGAAAGCAGTTGAGGGTATAGATAAGATACGGTATCTAGAATGGTGAATTCATTACTGGGCAGAAAATCTTAGTTTGGTGAGAAACACCCCAGAAAACTGCAAAGGGATGCTTGCCAAATCTTGTATTTGAACCACAATGCCATTTCTCTGACAAGGTAACAGCTCTTTATTGGAGTTGCTCTACTGTTTTTGGCTGTTTGCTCTATAAGGAGATGCTCAATTTGACCTGGAGAAAGCAATTCAGTCCATGAAAGTACTTCTATTTGTGTTGTGTATTGCTCTTCTTTCATTGTACATTAAAGACGTGCCTAAAGCCACACTCAGGATAACTTCTGTGAATCACTTCTCTCTTTGGTGAAATTCAGTAAAACAGAAAACGGTGGAAGAGAATGATTGGAATTCAGAAACAGCTGTACAAAATCTTAAGAGTAAGCAGGCAAGTGAGAAATGTGTTATGTTGGTTGATTGCTCTTAACTTCCAAGCGTGTTGCTTAGGTGGATGGAATTGTTTTCATAGGTGATGCAGTGGGCTGTTATGAATTTAATCTTGGGAAATTAAAACGTGAAATACTGAGCTTTCCTTTTTGTTAGTGCTTTCGTCTTGTGTTCCGTATTGTTGACAAAGTGGTGTTCCGACCAAAGAGCTTTAGGTTGAATTTCCTTAATGCGAAGCTGTACAATTTTGTACTATGGTTGTAATCTAAGTGTTGCCTGTGAGGGCTTTGTTATAATACCCTCTTCTAGGCCTGTTAATGTGTCCTCTTGTATAAGAGCACATTTGAAATCTTGATTGTTCCTGGCTGTTCGTCAAGGTAGATTCTGTCTTCTCATCACGCTAAAGCTCTGCAATTTGAAGAGCAGGGAAGAGGAGGAGATATTTTTGTGGAAAGGGGTATATGTGCCCCAAAACTGGTTGCATTAGAAGCTCTGCCACTGGATTTATCTGATTTACAGACGTTTTATTCACAGAACAAGTTGGTATTATCTGGTTTTGGAGCTGTAATAGTTGCGTGATGGAACTTGGAAAAAAGATGCTTCAGGTCTTGTGTGTGACTGAGACTTGTAAAGTGGATGGTGTGAATACAGGTATAGGCACCAATTGCTCATGGGGTCTTCCTGTGAAGAAAGCCATTGCATAAAACTGGAAATTGGTAGGTACAAACAAAACAACAACAACAAAAACCCAAACAAAAAAAAATCCCAATGCACAATGTGTGGTAAAAGCTGTGGGGAGTCGCAGTCACAAACAGTGTATGTGGGTCCAAGGAGAGCGTGAGCAGGTGAGTAGAGCAGAGATCCAGTGGGAGCTGTCACATACAAAGGTCTCTGGCACAGAAGGTCAGTGACCTGCGAATCACTGGGGGCTGTGAGGAGAAAGGTAACTTATTCCTGCTTGTTTGCTCCTCCCTGTCCGTCTACATTGCCTGCTGTTTAAGGCATGATACTGGGATAAACAACGTTTGGTCTTGAGTCACAGTTCTTACCTGCTGATTTTGTATTCCTTGGAATTGAAAGGAAGATGTCCTCCAAGAGTGTTCCTCATCAGGAAAGCCCTGTAATAGCATTTCACTAGGTAATGGCTTAGTACAGAAAGAATCAGAAATACTACTTCTTTAATTTTATAGTTTGTAGTTCTCAGTTACCTGGGTTTAACTTCTTTCTGCTATTTCTATGCTATTCTTCTAGTAACTCTGTAGAGTTACCAGATATATAATTTTGGTCGTGTAAGAAATTGTGCCACAGAATAATAGCCCAGTGTTAATCCCAAGCAGCTAATAAGAGATAAGAGAAATAATCTCTTTTGTGTCACTGTTTAACTAACCAAGGCAGAACAAAGTGCCAGCATGGAGCTGGAATAGGAAGAGGTTAAACTGCAATTTTGTAGTGTCTTCTTGTCCTGGTTTGAGCTAAATGAAACCAATTTTGTTCAGTGATTTTTACTTTCCAGCTCAGTCTCTTCTAAAAGGCTGCACATTCTGAAGTCAGCAACATGTTTTTGCAGACAGTGTGTGCTACTGACAGTGATAACACCTGATGTTTGCAGTTACTGCCTGGGACTGGGATGCAGAAAGGCTCTTGCTGATACTTATTCCTGTAGTGACCAAGGCCACTGCTGGCTCTTGTGTGCCACGCTGGGGGTGCCGGATAGTAAGAGGGGTCACAAGGAAGTAAAAAGTTGCACCTCCGGGGAGTAATAGACAGGACAGGTGACCAACGAGAGTATTCCATCCCATATACATTATATTTAGTATAAATTGAGTGATCATGAGAGTTTCGTCCCCTTTTCTGCAATGGCCCGTGTCCAGAGAGGACTCCATCCGACTCCTGCTTTTGATCCTGATCCTGAGTTCCTGAATCCAGCTCCCTGTATCCAGCTCCTGCTGCCGCTGAGCCTGGGGCTTCCCCGGTACCTCCTGCTCTGCAGCATCAGTGGGGATTGATATCGGGGGAGAGAGTCGGGTTTGATATCGGCTTTATATATAGTTGTATATTGTTCTGGATTTTTATAATTTCTCTATTATTTCCTTTATTGCTTCATTAAAGCTGTTCTAGTTTTTCTTCTCTAACCCGTAACTTTCTTTGCCTCATTCCCTTTCCCTTCCTGGTTTTGGGGGGAGGGGGCGGGATTAGAGAGCATCTGTCTACATTTTAGTGGCTGGCCCAGCCTTAACCTGTGACGCTTGTCAGTATATCCAAAGTGCTAATTCTCAACAGTTGATGACAACTATGTTGATAATCAGTCTCTAAGTAGATCTTCAGTATCTTTCCTAGTGTTACCATTGATGCTCTTAGGCTCATCTACACTTACACTACTTTGGAGTTATACTCTACAAAACCAAGAGCATTTTTTTAATATAGAATAGCTTAAAGCAAGATTTTAACTACCAAAAAAATATTTGGAAGTGGGTTTTTTTGATGTGGGTTTGTTTGGGGTTTTTGGTTTGTCTTTTTTTTAATTAACTGATCTGTCTCCATGATAGGATGAAAATATCACCTCATTCTGACAGATGGAATAGAGTCAAACAGAGCTGCTAAGTGACTTAAACAAAAAGAGTTGGTGATGGGGGGAGCCAGTCCTCTTCTGATGGTTTTTGACTTGAGGTTTTTCTGGAATGCTAACTTGTTCAGTAAAATCGTGGCTTCATATGAAGGGCAGCATGCTGCTTTCAATCCCTCTGTTAATGTGTCTGAGGTTTGGTTGAAATCCTTGGATTTTTTTTTTTTGTTCAGCTTTGCTAAATTTGTAACGTTATGCAAACAATCCTAAAAGTGAGGGCATCTAAGTTTTCATGTCTCCTGTACACAACAGGATCATTTAGGAGTGCTTTTGTGAATGTAGTGTCTAAATATGTGAGCGAGCTTCTTCAAAATGGCCAGGTGCTATGGTTATAGCTATCTGGTTTTGCTCCCCACTGTTTTATCTCCTTTCTTTTATCCCTTTCTTTTACAATTTAGGGGTGTGTGTTTCCTCCCTGTCCCCCACCTCACTGCTGAGTACTTAAACTTTTGGGCCCTAAAATAAGTTCGGTTTTTGAGTTAATGTTAGCCTTGCTTTCTGTTTTGCCCTCTACTTTGTGTTCCCTCCCTGGGAGGGTTTGCAAGGCCAGAACCACCTCTTCTGGTTGCTTTTTTCTTCATTTGGGTCTTTCCCAGGTGAGCTAGAGCCACCTGTTACTTTTTTTTTTTAATATACTAGATATTGTTTTTGAAAACCTGATGAGACCTTCCCCTTCTGAAACTGAGTGCTGCAGATGGAAGAATGGGTACTTGTGTCTGAGGATTTTCTTTGCCTGTGCCCTCTTCTTCCTTTTCCAAAAGACTTTGAACCTGGTAGTAATACTGGGGATTAGACATGATTAGATTAGACATGCATTAATTGCTTGTGTCTTTTAACTAGGAGAGCAATTGCTGTTTTCTTATGCCCAGTATTAATGAACAGTATCTAGAAAGACTGCGTGTTATTATATTAATGAGTCTAGAAGCTGTGGTCTTGTGTATCATTTCTGTATAGATGCACAGAAAGGAGGCACTTTCTGTTAGGAGAAGGAGGAGAAGACAAGGTTAAAACAGCAGGAGCTGAAGGAAGAGGTAGGTAAACAGATCGTATGTTTTAGAGATGGTTGCAGGAGAGCATTAAAATCTTTAACTTGTGTAAAAACATTTCAACGTAAAAGAGAAAGTAACTCCAAAGACAACATCTGATATGCAGAATAAATATAGGAATTAATTTTCTAGTGATAAATGGAGTAATTATGACAACCTATAAAAATTTGCTCTAGAATCAAGATAATAGCTAGCTATTCCTGGTAGTAGTCATGTATTATTAGGCATCTGGACTATTTTTTATACAAAATCAAAAGAAAGTGGTGGAATAAATGTACTAACACTTTTTATTTTGTTTGTACAAAGTGTTTCTTTTACAAAAGTTGATGGAGATGAATGCTTTCTCTGTATTTGGTAGATCATTACCAATACTGTTGATCTGTCAGTTATTTCTGGTTTATTAACAACTTAAATGCCTCCTCTCCTCTAATGTGATACTGAGTCAGATGAAAGCAGCTTCATGGAGGAACTGCGCTCCAATCTCTCGGCACTGATTGTGTCTGCACTACTCTTCCTGCTTGCCAGTGGCTAATTAGGAGGTAGAAAGAAAGACCCAAAATGTGTTACAGAAATACTATAATTACATTTATTAGGAAGTCTTGTGTACATGTGTTAGATTAGCACCGGCTATCCTTGTCTTTAATTATATGATTTTGGTAATTGAGTTCCACAGCCAAACTTCTTGTTAATCAAGGCAGATTCACACAAAACCCTAGTGTAATGCTCGAGTATGGGAAAGGAACTGTGGACATGAACTTTGGTGTTCCTGCCTCCTGGCCTGTAACTGTTTCAGGAAGGGTATGAGGAGAAGCAGGCTGTGTGATGGTTGAGCTGTTGGGGAGCGATGCTTTGGCAGTTTCCCTGCAAACCCTTGTCATGCTTGGGTAGCTGGGCTGTTAGTCATGGTCCCCCATCACTTGCAAGGGCATTTCCAAAGACTTAGGGCAAGAGCCAGAAAGGTCTCTAAACAAGGAAGAGGAACTTGATGGAGGGTGGCAGGGTAGGGAAATTTGGTTTTTGGGAGGTGAAGGTAATGCTGCTTTACCAAATCTCTCACCAGGTTTGTTTTATGCACTTGTGTTGGGCTGCCAGTCAGTGGCTCTAAGGCTGAGGTGGGGATGGCTCGAGTGTGACACAGAGAAGAGATGCCACCTGCCAGGGCCTTCCTTTGTCTCTGGACTGGTGAGGAAGGACTGGCTTTGGGGAAATTTGGGCTTGTGGGCGCTTTGGGTTTGTTTTTCCAGGTGGATTCTGTGGTTTGTAAAGGTGAGTTCAACCTTCACCCTTGCTCTGCACCAGAGGCCTTGAGCAGAGGGTTCCTCTGTTGCGCCTCTGTTTTCATGGCACTTCAGGGTGGATGCTCTCCATGGGATGTCCCTCTCCTGGCCAGGCATGGCTGGAGCTGTCCCGGGGGTTCAGGAGGTGTTTGGGGGGTCATGGTGGGAAGGGTGTGTTCTTTGGAGCGTGTCCTGGGGCCGTGGAAGCAGAGGGCTCTGTGCCAGGAGAGGTTGTGGAGAAGGTGCTGGCTGGTGACATTTGGGTCCCATGCACAGAGGGCCGGAAGCCATGCTGGTGGTCGTGTCACTGCACTCATTTGTGTGTGGGTGCCCATTGGCTCCTCACAGCCTTTCCCAGGAGCCTTTGTTCCCCGGCGCAGCATCAGGGGGCTGGGGCGTTGCTGGGGCCTGGCCTGGCCCATGCCCGGACTCCTGGAGCCACCGTGGGAGGAGGCGTGAGAGATGACTCTCTGGAACCCCGACCCAGGAGCTGGAGGAGCTCTTCCACGCCTTCCATGTGTCCTGTGGCATCACCAGTGTGGCACCTGCACCTCTGCAGCCTTGCTGCGTGGGGAAGGGCAGAGGAACAGCCGCCCTAAGTGAGCCCAATTCCAGCTCCCCACCAGGGACTGGCAGGAGGGGCGTGAGTGGGAGAGGAGAGAGGTGGCTGCCGCCGAGCTCTCGGCCTCAGAGGGTCTGTTGACTGCTCCCCGTGTGCCTTGGTGGAGCACGGGCAGGTTGGCAAGGATGGCCGGGCACCCCTCAGGCGGAGGTGGAGTAGGCTTCTCGCTCATGTGCATGGACGGGACAAGCCCCGTAGAGCAAAGACGGATCCCCCGGAGCAGGCAGATCTCCCGTCGGAGGAAACGCCGTTTGCACAACCTGTTAATTCTGATGTTGTTTTGACTCGTGTTTGTCTAGTTCTCTAATGTTCATAACTTCACTTTTAAAAGGCCTGTTAGTACTGTCACATTCCAAGCAAGAATTGTAAAACTCCCCTCTGTTGTGGTTTTGTGAAAGTAAATGCCAAGTCTACCTACCACTTGCCTATCACTTTGTGTTTTGGTGATGAAACTCGATGATTGCCAGTCATACTCAGTTTCTGTTAGTAATGGGTGGATGTATGGGTGCAGCCTTCAGAGAACATCTGTTCGAACTGGTTCTGCTATCTGGAAAGCAGCCTATGCCTTTCAGTATTGGAAGCTGGAAGGAGCAAATGGGTAGAGTGTCATGTTTCCCATGGATTAGTCCTCTAAGTCTGTAACTGCTTAGTGTTGGATTGGAAAGAAACCAAGGTATGCAAAGAAGAAACCTTGGAGCCATTTTTAAGATGGGTTAGAGACAGGATGGGTCCTGTAGGCTCCGTTTCTGATAGTACCTTGTAGGATCTGATGCTGCCATTTCCCCCGTCTCCAGAGGTTCATCTTTCAAGAGCATCTTCCTCTGCTCTCCTTTTCCACTGTGTCGTGGGTTGACCCTGGCCAGCCGCCAGGTACCCACACAGCCGCTCACTCACTCCCCCCTTCACTGCTGAACAGGGGGAGAAAATATATCCAAGGGTTCAGGGTTTGAGATAAGGACAGGGAGATCACCCTCATTTACCGTCCCGGGCAAAACAGACTCAGTTTTGGGGAAATTAGGTACATTTATTAAAAGAACTAATCAGAGAGGAGTAGTGAGAAGTAAGAAAGAGCAAACAAATCTTAAACAGAACACCTTCCCCCCATCCCTCCCTTCTTCCCGGGCTTAACATCAATCCCGGTTTCTCCACCTCCTCCCCCCGAGCGGCGCAGGGGGACAGGGAATGGGGGCTGCGGTCAGTTCATCCAACGTTGGTTCCACCACTTCTTCATTCCGGGGGAGGACTCTTCACTCTTCCCCAGGGCCACTGTGGGGTCCCTCTCACGAGAGACAAGCTTCACGCTCTCTTCTCCGCGTGAGTCGTCCCACGAAGGGCAATTCATCACAAACTGCCCAACGCGAGACACCTCACGAGGGGCAGCCCACCCATCGTGAGTCTGAGGCGCAGTCCTTCGGGGGAAACTGCTCCAGCGTGAGCCACCCACAACGTCCCAAAAGTCCCACCGGCCAACCTGCTCCAGCGTGGGCATTCCCTCTTCCATGGGCTACAGGTTCCGGCAGCAACTTGCTCTGATGTGGGCTTCCCACGGGCTACAGTCCCCTTTCAGGCATCCACCCACACAGCGTGGAGTCCTCGGTGGACATCTATGCAGTGATCCTCACGGTGGACTTCTGCACCTCGCCCATGGGCTGCAGGGGGACAACCCGCTTCACCATGGTCTTCACCACAGACCCGGGGAACTCCTTCTGCTCCGGCGCCTGGAGCTCATCCTCCCCCCTCCTCCTTCTTCACTGACCTTGGTGTCTGCACAGATTCTCACTCCTCCATCTCTGTGCCAGCTGTTATGGCGCAGTTCTTTTTCCCTGTTTTTAAATATGTTTTTCACAGAGGCGTTCCTCCCCTATCACCTTACTGATAGGCTCAGCCTTGGCCAGCGGCGGGTCCCTCTTTGTAGCCGGCTGGCATTGGCTCTATCAATCTTGGGGAGCTTCTAGCAGCTTCTTACAGAAGCCACCCTGCAGCTCCCCCCCCGCCACTGAAATCTGGCCAGGCCAAACCAAAACACACTGCTTCTGCTTGCCAGAGCAGTAGCATGAATTGTGTGTTGCATGAGGATTGTGAAGGACTTCGACCCTTCTGTTGAATGTAGCTTGTGTGTGGAGGGTTTGGAGTTTCACCAAGGATGTTTTTCTGGTACCCAGTAACAAAGTAAAACAAAACAGGTGGCTTTGAGAGACAGGGATTAGCTTAGTGTTGGAAGGGAAAACTCTGACTCCAGTTTCAGTTTTGATGGATTGATTTCATGAGGAGCTTTGAAGAGCCATAAACTTGTGCATAGCTAATAGCACATGGCCAGGGATCGGACTTGGTTTTCTTAACATGGCTTTTGCTTTGCAACAGAAAGCTGGACTTGAGTGCTGCAAACCTGCACAAGGGAGAGTGGGCTGGGAAGTGAATCTGTGTAAATGAGGCAATAGGTGTTGAGAGAAGTCACAGTGTTGTTCTCTGCTGGCTTTGTCTGATGTGAAAGCCTCCAAGTTCAGAGTTGGATCAGAGAGAACTTTTCCAGAGTTTTGGTCCCCACTTGGGCTTTACTGCTGTCTGTCAAGTGTTTTCCTACCTGCTACATTTCTCACATCTTCTCTTCAACTTACTTGTATGTAAGTTGAAGGGAGTAAAGGAGTTTTCTGAAAGTGTATTTTGGTACACTTAGTGTTGATTATCTCTTCTTTGGGTGAAGTAGCAGGATCTGAGTTCTGTGACTGGTGCCAAGGCTTTTGAAGAGGTACTTAATGGCTTCTGCCTCCAGAATTTAAAGCCTAAGGCAGGGAAGAACAGGCCAAAAAAAAGACGATGTGACCCAAAAAGCTTTGCCTGTTGCTGTTAAATGACTAGAGGTTTTCTCTTGGAAGAGAAAGTATGCTCTCTTAAGAGTCCTTAGAAAAGGTGAAGCCCTTTGACCTGTTCTTAGCAAGTGTACTCATGGTTCTCGATTGTTTTGCCCAAGTGGTCTGGAAAACCTGATGAAAACCAAACATTTTTAAGGTGGTCTAACATCACCAAATGAGGAAAGGGGGTGATTCATAAGGAACTTCCTCTCTACATTTTCTTTTTATGAAAGGCAGCCTTTCTTTCTCCTGATATGCAACAGTGGTCGTCAGCAGTCCTTAGAAACCAACCCAGTTGTGAGGACCTTTGTACAGCCCTAGGTTTACTTTATTGTGAGGGTCCGCGTCTGCTCATAAACTGCTTATGGTATTTGGGATTGTGTTGGTTCTCTCAAGTGGACGTGTTTAGCTGCTGGGTGTGCTAGAGAAATGCTGTAGTCTGTATTGCCCCAGTGGTCCAAGATTGGTTGTTTTACTGGAGGAAGTTAGGGAGAGGGTACATGTGAAGCCTTAATGCTTAAGACAATGTTAAAAGTGCTCCAGAGCCCAGCATCTGGTGCAATCCAACCCTGGAAACAGTCCGTGTTTAAGAGTTTCCACTTTGCTATGACTGCAAAATGAGGATGCCGGGCTGTTGTACACATCAGAAGCTTCCTCCCTCTGCGTACCAGCCCTGCCTGGTCTTTACCTGCTGTTGTGCAGAGCTGTTTTGGAGCTTTGACTTAGGAAGGTTGCACATAAAGTTCTGCCTCAGCAGTAAATCCTCACAGTGCCCTGTATGAGGTACAGGACTGGGACTCCTCTTTCAAGCAGAGCTACTGGAGGATGCACTGGGGAAGACAACTGTCCCAGTGGTCCCTAATGATGCCCCGTCCAGCTTTGTTCATGTGGGGGAAGATGTGAGGAGAGGAAGATGGAAGGGAAATAATTCCCCTTTGAATGAGGTTGTTTTATGGTTGGGCTGGCAGAGCTGCTTGGTTCTGTTATAAAGGGGTGGAGCTTAGAACTCCTAGTATCATTTGTTTTGTGAACACTAATGATATTTATAATTGGTTTGAGTAGCTGCAAACCTCTGTCAAAGCCTGAGGTGCAAAGCTGAGTGTTTTTTTTCTTAAAATACCTGCCCCCCTATACTCCTCCGAGCAGATGTAGTGCTTCCACATGTTTCATAGCAGCTTGTAGGCTCCAACCAAGCCACAGGTATCCTCTCTGGTTATATTTGTTGTTCATCTGCTTCCAGCATCCAGCTAACGGTGGAACAGGAAGCACATGTTTGTCCTGGGATGTTGAAGGTTGAAGCAGGTGATTTCCTGGGCCTGAGCATGTAATGAAAGTGCAAGGTTCTAAGAACTGTTGGGCTTCCTTTTTGTTTTATGCCTGTGCTCCAAGTGAAAGTTAAGAATGGTGGGAGAAATGTAGAGCTGTCAATATGAATCCTCTTGGAAATACAATGGATGACCTGGGACCTTTGTTCTGATTTTTAAGGTGTGTAGGAAAGTTTATCGGGTGTCACACAGTGTTAGTGACCTTATTTCTACTTATTGTTGTGTTTTCTGTGTAGTGAGTTTTTTATTGTCTTTTTTTTTCTCTAAGTCTGGCATTCCTTCAAGTTGATTTCATCTTGCAGCATCCCTGCTGTCGTGATGGATGAAGTGTTGTCAAGGTTTCTTGGAGGAAGTGATGGTAGTTCAGTCCTGCTTGAATAGTGATTCTTCTTGGGCTTTAGTAAGGCCTTTGACTTAGCCTCTTGAAAGATCCACATAGAGAAGCTGTTGATGTATGGGCTGGATGAGCAGACAGTGAGGAGGACTGCAAATGGGCTGCTTGTCTGGACCCAGAGTGTGATTATTATTAGTGCAAAGTCATCTAATTGGAGGCCAGTAACTAGTGGTAGCCCAGGTATCAGTACTGGGCCCATACCTGTTAAAGATCTTCTTTAGTGATCTGGATAGTGGGGCAGAGTGGATCCTTAGCAGTCTAGAGGGTTGTTCTGGCTTCCAGAGGCACCCTGACAGGCTGGAGAAACGAGCCAAAAGGAATCTTGTCAAGGTCAATGACTGCATGAAGTGCAAAGTCCTTCAGCTGGGGAGAGACAACTGCAGGTACTAGCATATTCTTTCCAACTGGAAAGCAGCTTGGCAGAAAAGGCCCTCTGTGTGCTGCTGGACACCAAGCTGAACATGAGCCAGCAGTGTGCCCTTGCAGCAAAGGCGGCCAATGGTAAGTATTGCCCGCAGGTTGGGAGAGGTGATCCTTTCCCTCTACTTAGTACTGGTGAGGCCACACCTCGAGTACTGCATCCAAGAGTGTGGTGAAGGGACGGGAGCATCCCTTAGATGAGGCTGAGAGTTACGGGACTGTTTAGCCTGGAGGAGAGAAGACTTGAGCGGATCTTGTCAATGTATACAAATACCTGAAGTGGGGAGGGTGTGAAGGAGGATAGCGCTAGAATATTTTCAGTCGTGCGCAGTGCCTGCCGCAGAGGTGATGGGCTCAGCTGGGAAGGTAGAAGGTTTCCTCTGAACACGAGGAAAGGTTTTACCCGCCCCAACCGTGGGGCAGGGCCGCAGCTGTCCTTGGTCCTGGGAGTCTGCTGAGGCTCCACGGAGACCTGACCAGGTTTCAAGGAAATTGTTTTTAGTGCTTGGCTTTCCTACCCCTTTTTCTTACCTGAGGATAAAGTGTTCAGCGAGAATTGGGTGGCAAAGGGGGAAATGATGCATTTTTCTAAAGTGTTTTGTCCAATGAAGGCGATGAACTCTCTGTATTGCTATGTGATCTATGTTTTCCACAGTGATCTCATTCAGTTGTTGGTGAGGCTTTTAAAGTGACTTGTCTTGGGTATTGAAGCAGTTTTACGATTATCGTTAAGAACAAATGCATACATGATACCTTGAACAGAGGGATGGAGAAGACTGGTAGCTTGAGCAGGAAAAGATATAGATGATATCATATGACACTATCATTCCTGTCTGGTGGGACAGAGCACTGGAAGGTCTTAGACAATAAGTAGATGCATAGATCTGAGAGGAACGTGTGTGCTCAAACATGCCAGTTCAGAGTTTTGGGAAGCTGGAATGACCTAGTGGGACTTGTGATCAGATGTCTAGGGGATGAGGAAAAGAATGTGATCTCAAAATGAAAGAGATGGAGGGGGAGAATGTTGAAAATCACCTGAAGACTGAAAAGACCATTCATACACTTTTTTTATTAGGGAGTTTCTACCTTTTCAGACTCATAGTCTTTATGATGCTGGATGGAGCAACATAAGAAAACACTTTGAGTTCTTCAGTGTCTGCTTCTCTGTAGTGCTGATCTCATTTCTGTTTATATCTGTGAGGTTATTTAGTCTCTAATGAAAAGGAGGACAGAAGCTCACCTTCCCAGACTCAAGTGGAGGAATCACCAAATAACAGCATGTTAGTGGTTGGAAGGGACCTCAAAAGATCATCTAGTCTAACCACCCTGCCAAAGCGGGATCATCTAGAGTAGATCATACACAACTGCATCCAGGTGCCATTTCCTGGTGCTGCCTGAAATCCCTCCCCATCCCATGCACACACAGAGAGGTTCTGGATAAGTGGCTTTTAATGACACAAACGAGTCTAATTATTTTATTAGCTTAGCTCCTTTAATTTGCAGTCTTCTATGAGCTCTAGAAGGCAATGGCAGTTCTCCACTGAAAGCACTACTTGTCTTTGAGATTACTACCTTGGGCTTCTAGAGAACAAATACCTGGAATTAATGTGAAAAGATGTGTAGTAGGTGATAAGCAGACTTACACTGAGAGGACTGAGACGCTATCAGCCTCAGCTATATCTACCCTGCTGTCTGCAGGAGATGCTTGCCTCCATCGCAGAGGTTGTGGAGTGGTCACTGAGTATGTTCCTCAGGTGCTCAGAGCCTGGCAGACTTTAAAAAAAAAAATCATGTTAGTTCATGCTAATACACTGAACTACAGCTGTTGCGGTGCAAATTCAAAACCTATTCTGCTGTCTGTGCTCCAAGGGCAGTAATTTATGGTGGAAGAAGGAACCATCATCCCCAGATGACAACCTTTGAATTTTCCTAGAAGTGTATCTGGAGTTGCCTTCTGCACATCTGTGGTGAAAGGTGATACTCTAATGTGTTCCTTCCTCTCCCCAGGCTACTGCTCAGTGTTCGGGATTTGAACTTTAGTTCATCCCAGGAGAACATTTGTGATCCAAATAGTGCACTGGGCTATTTTCAGCAAATGCTGTGCTAGAGGTAGGCTGTGTTTCTTTTTTCACTTTTCTGTATTACACATTTTAGTCAAGAGATTGATCTAACTGTGCAGAATTCTAACATATGAAAGTGTCTTCCTTTTGGCAATTTATTGTTCTGATACATTGGATCTAGGAGTAACTTTTTCTTTATTCTGTGTGTTATCAATTTTAATATTTGAGGGAGAGATAATTTCCTACTTAGCTTGTGATTTATTTTTGTTTTTTCTTTCTCCAGCTAGGAAGCCTCTTTCACAATAATTTCTGCTGTTTTCTTTTTTTTATTTTTTTTGTATTTTAATTCAATGGAAAATTTCTGACAAATGCTTTTGATGCTTAAACAGGACAACAATAGTGATGTGGCAGTGATGTGGATGTTAGTCGTCTTGACAGCCTGACAACTGATACACTGTGAAGGAAGCTCTTTTTTTTTTTTCCTGCAGAAAGAAATGCATATGTCAAAGGTATCAAGATGTCAGATTTCCTACACAAAAGAAATCTGGATGGAGGAGCAGATATGAATTGAGGTTTTCAATTTGTAAAGCACAAGTTCTCTGGTCTTAATGGTAACTTTTTCCTCCTTCTTCCTGTGTTAGCAAATCAACTTTACCCCCACTATGGCATAATCCTTTTCTTTCTTCAAATTACCCTGTGTGCCCCAAGACACCCAGCTCCTCACTCAGCTGCATTTGCTTAGATGTATTCTCTATTGTGATGATGTTCTTGTTTCACAAGAAGCAAGGAAGGTTGGGGTCCTTGTTAGCAGAAACAGAAGTGTTTAATTTCTCTTGTCTGCTCAGCACATGTCTTTCGGGGAGATGCCTGGCATTTTTAAACTATGTTGAAAGGCTGTAGAATAATTGTTATTTATTTATGGCTTTTAATACTGACTTCTCCCTTCTTGAAGTTATTTTTCTTGCTTTGATCCTTCAGATGTTGTGAATCCTGGTGGCATTTGGCTAAGAATTATTTACTAAAGAAATTCATTCATTCTACATATCCAGAAGTATTTGTGTCAAAATGGCATTCAAAGCCTGACGGTAGATTATATATTTTTCCCTAAAACATGCAGGAACATCCTTGTTTCGGTCCATGATCTGGGGTGATAAAAATACCAGAAGAATCTAGATGCTGGTATGCAAAAGAGGGTAAATGGACACAGTTTTCACTTTGCAACAGTGCCACAAATCTGGCTTTATGGGGAGAAAAACAACAAATATGGGGCTGGAAGATGTGAGATTAAACATGTTCCTTTTGTATTGGTTTCGCCTGGCCGGATTTTGGCGGCGGGGGGGGAGCTGCAGGGTGGCTTCTGTAAGAAGCTGCTAGAAGCTCCCTGAGTTTGATAGAGCCAATGCCAGCCGGCTACAAAGAGGGACCCGCCGCTGGCCAAGGCTGAGCCTATCAGTAAGGTGATAGGGGAGGAACGCCTCTGTGAAAAACATATTTAAAAACAGGGAAAAAGAACTGCGCCATAACAGCTGGCACAGAGATGGAGGAGTGAGAATCTGTGCAGACACCAAGGTCAGTGAAGAAGGAGGGAGGGGGAGGATGAGCTCCAGGTGCCGGAGCAGAGAGAGTCCCCCGGGTCCATGGTGAAGACCATGGTGAAGCGGGTTGTCCCCCTGCAGCCCATGGGCGAGGTGCAGATGTCCACCGTGAGGATCGCCGCATAGATGTCCACCGTGTAGAGGACTCCACGCTGTGTGGGTGGATGCTTGAAGGGGGCTGTAGCCCGTGGGAAGCCCGCATCAGAGCAGGTTCCTGCCGGAACCTGTAGCCCGTGGAAGAGAGGAATGCCCACGCTGGAGCAGGTTGGCTGGTGGGGCTTTTGGGACGCTGCGGGGGACTCATGCTGGAGCAGTTTCCCTGAAGGACTGCGCCTCAGACTCACGAGGGGTGGGGCTGCCCCTCGTGGAGGTGTCTCACGTCGGGCAGTTTGTGATGAATTGCCCTTCGTGGGACGACTCACGTGGAGAAGAGAGCGTGAAGCTTGTCTCCTGTGAGAGGGACCGCACAATGGCCCTGGGGAAGAGTGAAGAGTCCTCCCCCGGAGTGAAGAAGCGGTGAAACCAACGTCGGATGAACTGACTGTAACCCCCATTCCCTGTCCCCCTGCACCGCTCGGGGGGAGGAGGTGGAGAAACCAGGATTGATGTTAAGCCTGGGAAGAAGGGAGGGATGGGGGGAAGGTGTTCTGTTTGTTAAGATCTGTTTGCTTTTGTCTCACTTCTCACTACTCCTCTCTGATTGGTTCTCTTAATAAATGTACTTAATTTCCCCAAAACTGAGTCTGTTTTACCCGGGATGGTAAATGAGAGTGATCTCCCTGTCCTTATCTCAAACCCTGAGCCCTTTGAAGTATTTTCTCTCCCTGTCTAGCAGTGAAGGGGGAGTGAGAGAGCGGCTGTGTGGGTTCCTTACAGCCGACCAGGGTCAAACCACAACACCTTTTTATTGTTTCTGTTGTACCCTTATCTTACTGCTTTCACTGAGGGTAAATTACACTGGCTGTAGGGCAACTTACGTACGAAATAAATGATGCTGTGCACTGTGTAGTCTACTTTGGCTACTTGACAGATGGGCTTGTGTTGAGGGTTCTCCCCTGTCAGTTCTCTGCCTGTTCATGGTGTCATCATGGTTGGTATTTTATTCATACCTTGTTTCAGATGTGGTCAGGTAGCATTCAAGCAGAGTTTAATAAACTCTCAGTATAATTTAAATATTGGAGCAGTTACACATACTAACTAAGGAAAGGAAGCTTCGTTCTGGGTCAGTCTCACAGCTAGAAGGTTAAAAATGGAGGGAAACAAACCAAAAACTTTCACCTAAAACCAGCCAGGAAGGATATCCTTTTTTATCTGTTAACAGCCTGAGTGTAACGAATTTAGGAGCTGTTAGATATTTGGCCTGTGAAGAGCTGGCATATAATTCTGCTATCACTGGTACGCTGTGAAGGAGGAACAGTGTTGACACATCCTGGCAACTGGTGTTAGAGCACACAAGCATGCCAAGTTAGGGGGTGCTTGCGTGGGGATGCTGTGTAGTTACTGCCATCTATGCAAGTGTCAAGCAGAAAGGGCTGGATAAGATCTTGAAATAGTGTCTGAAGGCTTACAGAAGAAGGGATGGGGTGGATGGGGCACGTTTCAGTTTCATCTTGTTTTTTTAATTGGCACAGCTTTCATTGCAGATATTACACTAGTGAAGAACTGGGAGACCACTAGAGAAATACAAAGCCTTGAATCGGAAAAGCAAAAATTTTTTCTTTTAAAGAAGCTGTATATATTTTTGCAACTGTAAAAGCCAACCTCAGGAGAAAGCATCCTTTATGCCGTTTTCCCGAGAGGAAAACTGGGCAGCTTCCCAGCACAGCCAAAATAACCCGCAACGGAAGCCAAAACAAAAGCAAAATGTCAGTGAGCGATGCAGTCCTGGGCATGATGCAGCCCTCCTTCGTGCCACCTATTGCTTGGAAGTGCTCTTGCTTATTTCCTTCTGTGTGGTTGATTTTAACAGGAAAGTAGGGTTTGAAAATTACTGTCTGAAAGTAGATCGGTGTGGTCTTTTGTTAATGTCGGAGAGCAAAATTAAAGTTGCTGTCTTCAGTTGTCTGTTTGCTTTTAAACCAGCCTTTTTTTTTTTTTTTTTTCCTCCTGTAGTGTATGAATCTAAAGACTTTTAAGATACTATCCTATTTGGTTAGGGTATCTATATTTCTCTGTTTTAACTGCTTGCTACCTGTGAGCTCTTTTTTAAAAGAAATACCCTTGTTTACTGAAGGAGCTCTTTCATGCATGTCTCTTGGATTACATTTCATAAAACATTCAAGACTTCTAACTCTAGTTTGATACTGTGATGTAGGTATTTACCGTTCAGTCACTGCTCCTGGTCTCCTTGTGTGCTTGCAACAAATCACAGTCCATTTGAAATTCCTCTTTTGTAGTCAGAGGGGGTATATTAAATACAATACTTTCAAAAGCTGGGTTTTGTTGATGGGTTGTTGTTTGTGGGGGGTTTTTTTTGGCGGTATTAGTAATAATTGTCTGCTATTACTGTTTTAAGTGACATGTATTCTAAGTACATAACTACTTGAATAGGCCTAGAATTTACATGAGTCTGGTAAGGATAGCAGCCTGCAAAATGTGGCATCACTTGTGGTAGGCTTTGTCTTGGTTCACTAGATCTGTTGGCATTTCCAGCAACCTTTCCCTTCCTTTTAGTCCTTCGTTTTCGTACCAGATGCTTTTCTTTGCATTTTAAAAGATTAAAAAAATCTGTTAATTTCTTTTTATTGAGAAAAGCTGAAAATAAATCATGTTTAATAGAGAAATTCAGGGCTTTGGAAGGAGAGAAAGTATTAACTTCTGAATTCCATGCATGTATTCAGGTTTCAAAAGATTCTATGCATTTATCTACTATCTCTTAATTAGCTGTTTTGATATCCTGATTTTATTCTATTTGTTGGGAAAAGGAGACACACAATAGGAATTTTGAAATAAAACCAAGGAATAGAGCAGAGGGAAATGTGTACAATATTAATAAGAATAATAATGTCACATAATAAAGTGGTACTTAGAAACCCAAGTCCTTTGACTTCACAAGAAACTTATACCTCAAGTGGTTGCAGTTGTTTGGAAATGGGATCTGGATTTCTAAGTTAGGTGATTTTTTTAAAATAGTACCATTTCCTATGGTAAGTGCATTGTGTTGTCTTTCGTAACCTAGTATGTGCTTGGATTGTACTTGCTTTTGTCAGTATAGAAATGGCAATCTGTAGCAAAACCACCTGGAGAATATTTTGCCCCAGAAATTATACATATGTCACCTGCTACGAATAACCAGGAACTAGTATTACTAATCCATTCCTGTGACAGTGCATTTGTTTCCTGTTTTATCATTCTCTAGGAATGATAAAAAACAGCCAGCCCTAGCTGGCTGTTTTGCAATATGTTTTTTTCCAAAAGTGGCAAAATTAAAGTTTTGACATGAGCAGTTATTCGTGGATGATTCTTAGCTGGGAAGAATATGCACTCCTAACAACCTTGGGAGATATTGAGAAAGTTTAATTTGTATGAATTATTTTCCCTCCTAGGCAGAAAGGGAGAGCTTGTTTATGATACCCAAAGTAGTGCTGTAATATAAATGAACTGTTTCATATTTTCCAGGGAGATGGGAAACTGGTTGTAGTTGACACACATGCTATGTTGAAGAAGGTACTAAATTGTTGTGACAAAGATAAACTGGCTTTTAAGTATCTGCTGTTCAGACATTTGGAAGTTGTGCTGTATTGAAACCAAAGCCTTCTGTCTTAAAATTTTTGGCACGAATCTGTTCCGTCCAATGAAAGAGCAAGCAGCTAGGTAGGGTTATGGTGCAGGGGCTGTACGTTCTCCTAAAAGCCATCTGTGTGACAGATGTCCCTTGACACATCATCCTTGACCCTGGTTATATAACCTCTGTGGGTAAAAGAGAAAACTTCCAAATTTGGACCAAGTCCATGTCTAATTACAGGATTGAAAATGCGTTGTATTAGGGTTGGGAGAGAGTCTGAGGGGTCAAGAGGTGCATGGGGTAGTGGACAGCCATCGCAAGTGAACATCAGATATACTTGAAGGTTATACTTTCATCCTTGGAATCAAAAGTTTTTACATTGTGGCATTTTCTGTCTTGTTTTCCAAAGTAGTATATAATTCAATCACTTTGCAAGTAGAGGATAGGTGTGATGCGATTGACAAGTGCTTTTCAAGTGTGGACCATGAAGTTGCGTCTCTACAACTGTGGCTTGACTGTTTTGTAGAGTTTTAAAGTTAAAGGTCTGCAGTATGATAGGGAAACTATTACTGGATAGGGTAAACTGTGATCTTTAGAACAGAATTACATTTTTTTTCTGCTATTGTTTAGTTCAGAATAAGGCTTAAGCACAATTTCTGTTTAGTCAGCTCTGAGTCATTTCTGTGTTTTAGGAAATGGCATCTATCAGTTGCTCAGCTTCTCCGAATCTCGAGTATGTTGGACCTATTAATTCACAGAATTGTTCACAGGCCTTCATGGAAGACTTTTTAGTCTATTCCTGAACGTACAAGTATGCTTGTCTTTCCCTCTCTGCACAAAGGGCTGCATTTGTCTTTGATCTAAGCAGCAGCTTCTGGCTCATGTTATTTTGGGCCTTTGAGTCAATTACCTGGTGAGAACAGGCCTGAAATGTGTGTACTCAAACTGCGTATTGATTCTGGGGATCTTACTGAAGCCTGATGTTTAGTCCTGCTTAGAGAAGGTGATAAATACGAGAGGTGACGTCATCTATTGGAAAATGAATAAATATGGCACAGCAGCTCTAAGAGTAATTGGCCTAATATTTTTGTCAGACTTTTAACATTGACTCAATGCTCAAAGCTCCAATTTTGTCAACTCCCTTATAGATACGCTATGAAGTCAAGGTTTAAATCAATTCTGTTGCATTAAAAAAGTCTAATATATCTGTGAGAGTTTGAAAGCACAATAGAGGTTGTATTCTTAACATGCCCATAAAAAAGAAAGGGAAGGGCAGCAACATTTTTGTTTGGTGTAGACTGTTCTTCATTCAGCTTTGCGTGAGCTTCCATCCATCCTCCCTGTAAATTGCTACCTGTTGGTAAAGAAGTGTGTGCTCTATTTGTTGTAAAATTATTCTCTCATATTTATATTCTGCTTATCTTCTCCATATTGCATTAATGGATGTGTGCGTGCAACACTTGGTGGAGTGGGAGAATATTTACCTTCAGTTTAGGGTGAGGGTTGTATCTGTGGCAGAGCAGAACACTTAATCTGTGGCATCTGTCTTGTCCTCGTCACTGCTGTTACCATGATGCCTTCTTCTTCTAGCTGAAGTTTTGCCAGGAAAACTTATGCTGAAAGTATATGTTGGCTTTTCTGACAGATTTAGGACTTGCATGCTTGCAAAAGCGCACTGCTCACTGCGCTGTGTCATTACAGGCTGGCATCAGTGGTGGTGCTCCTTGCCCAGCCCCAGTATTTATGAGAGGAACGTGCTGTAAGGGTGTTCTCTGGGGGCCTCTCGTTTGGTAATGCATTCTTGCCGCATTGCCAGCTCTCAAACTGTTGGTTGTCAGTGAACTTCTGGAAGTTTTGTGAAATCCTGTACTTTGTATAAAGTCGAACTGAAAGCAATTGGTGTCCCTTTATATAGGCGTGGGAAGAAAACTAAGCTTTAGGTTTCTGATGATCTGGCTAGCTGGCAACTATCAATGGACAGGGAGCGTCTATGCTGATTTTATGCCGTCATAATTATAACTTTATAATGTCAAAGGTAGCTTTAATCTATGTGAAATACTTCTCATATTGTCCTTGCAGAATTCTTAGCGAGACTCAAAACAAAGATTAAATATAGTGTGAACTGGTAGAACTCTAGTTTGCTTTCCATGCTGGGTCTGTAAAGATCTTCATAAGCATTTGATTAAGCCCCAGACATCTAAGGATGCTCATTTTATATATGATAGCGCTGTGGCAGAATTGGATGAAATTAGTTTTATGATGTTTCACAGTTAAGAGTAGCTCATGGCAGGCTAGAGGAATAAAAGCATAGGAAGAAGTGCTGTCTAGCTGAAATTATTGTTCCTCTAGGTTCTCAGTAGTGCATGCTGAAAAAATTATTATCCACCAAAGGGGAAATCTTTTCTTCTATTCCTTTGAGGCAAAATAATATGCTGACACTTCTCTTTATGTGCTGATTTTCTTTTTGGAAAGCAGTAATTAAAAAAAATAAATCACAACTTCTTATGTGGATCTGGAGTCAGTTCCCCAAAATGAATGCTCAATATAAAAATCTAATAGGTAAAAAGACAAGACGTTTATTACATAGCAGCTGGCATAAATCTTCCATCTAATGAGGATAAAATCCATGTAAATGAATCATTACAGTAAATTGTTGTAATTAGGATTTATTCATGACAAAGGTCTCAATTATATAATCAACTTTTAGTGTATTAAGATTTATAGTCTGAACTCTTAATTCTGTTTTATTCATTTAGAAGTAGTATTTGCTAGGGGAGGAGTATTTTCAGGAAGCTGTCTTGCCACATGATCTCGACTATGGATGGAGTTTGATTCTTTTGTGAATATCATCTAATTCTGTTGCTGCAGTAAGCTCAAATTCTCTTCTGGCAAAAATAAAACTGTTATAATTTTAAAAGATCTCCCCAAACACCAAAGCCAAATCTTCAAGGGCTTTTAAGTGCCGGGTGTTTTGCTAAGGGCCTGCCAGCTTAACAGCAGTGTATTAGCGTGCACACACGTCTTCTGAGTGTTGCACAGGCGGCGATGGACCGACATCATAGAAAGCTGCTGCCAACTCATGACTGTCCAGGCTATAAAAAATGGGCTTCTGCTCTCGATCTCAGTCCTTGCCAGGTGAATAGAAGATGTATGGGGGAGACTAGCAGAGGGTTAAGGTCATCGACAATCCAGCCGCGAGATGAATTTGTCCCCTTCTTTGGTGGGTGGCATGCTATGGGGACAGCACTGCTCTCTGAGCTTGGCCATCTCCAGCACAGCTGAGGCCCTGCAACAGGCTTTGCACTTTCTTTTGCCCATTGAAAAGAATAACTTTGTCTGCTGGGCTGTTAGCCTGACACTTTCAAAACCATTACACAAAACCATTTTTAAAATGGTTTCCAGGTTTCTTTTCAGCACAGCTGGAAGGCTTCCAGTGAGATTGGTAAAATAACAAAATAGCTGCAAGGGTGCTCCGTGCCTTTGGGGGTCCAATGGTTGAAGGCAAGCTTGAGTGCACATATTGGATCTGACAGTTTCTGGCTTGAAATTGGAATGGATTTTTTCCCCCCTCTCAAGTTTTGAGAGGTCTGGATTACAATTACAAATTTTCTTGTCTCCTTTCCAAGTTAATGCTATTTAATAGTAGATTTTAAAGGCTAATTCTTCTTGTGTACTGTTCCCATCCTTCCTGCTTCTACTAAAATTTAATAAAAATAACTTTGTTGCAGTGATTTGGCTCTTTTTGACTTCAAGAAAAGCCCTTTAGCTGCTGCAGTCAGAACAGTTAGAGCATCTTCAGGCTGGTTTTAATTACAGCAATGTCTGCAGGTATCCCTGAAGCTTGGAGGACGATTTTACTTCTAATCTGTTGCAGGCGTAGTTTTGAATTGACAGCCATCCAACATCGCTGTAAGGGTTTTCAGGTTGGTTTTTCCACCCCTTGCCCCTGCATTATGCTGCAGTGCTGAAGAAGCTTCACTGCTGCAGCGCTTCCGTCCCCTGGTTTTCTGTTTCGACTAACGTTGAACACATTGAATCAGTTTGTCCTGCATTGTTGTACCTTACCCTGTTCTGCTGTTCTCCTGCATATGTTAGTGCTCTCTTACAACCACCCCTGAATAGTTTAGAAGAGCATATTAACTCCTGTGCTTTATTGCATAAAAAATATCTGATGGTGTAAGCAGCTCCTGTGACAGCGTCTCAGATTTTTGCAGGTACTGTCAGAATCTAAAAGTGCATTAACCCTTGTTTATAATGCCAGGTTTATTGATGATTTTTGCTTTATAAGGGAAAAATATTTCACCTCGAATAGAAGAACATTGTTATGTAAATTTAGCAGTAGCTTGGCTAGGCTTATTTTATTTATTCATTTATGAAGCAAGCCCAAAGTGCTGTACTTCTGAGCGCTTAGAAGTTTTTCAGAAATTATTGTTACAACACGTAGATTCTTATTTTCTTTTTCCTTTGGTTTTCCTAGAACTCGAGATGAGTTCTTCCTCCTCCCCATGTAATTTAGGCTGGGAATTCAAGTACTCAAAACTCATGAGATTTAATAAGTTTATTTCAGACCGTTAATGAATAATGATGATTCCATGCCCCATTTTCTACTCTTTGCTAAGTATAGAGGCAGGACTGAGTCATGGTGTCCTCTGCTGTCACTGGGACTGTGTGAACCTTCTTAACCAAGCTGAGCTCTGTCTTTACAGCTGTAGGGATTTTTGCCTTCACTGTTCCAACTGATGGGGTTGCTCCTGAACTTCCTGGCTTGAATGCTTAGGAATTGGCTTCCAATTTCCAGCCTATATATGTGTGAGTGGGTGGTTTAGAGCCATTTGTCCTTGTGTCAGCAGTATAGCCTTAAACCTGAAGAATTGGTTGGTTTTGGTTTTTTCCCTTCTCGGTGTTTATCTGTGAATATTCTGACCAATGATAACCTGTCCTTTCTCAGCCTGGTTTTGAAAGTCTGAACACATTTGAATCCACTCTTCTGTGATTAGGCTCTCAGATACAGCTTTTTGCCGTACAGTCCTGTTAACCTGTGTCCAAGGGAGAGGTTCAGGTGGTACAGATGCCCAGCATCCCATATCTGATATCTTCAGTGCTTGATTCTCTTCCTCTGCTGGAAAAACTTCAGTGCTTTGCAGATTTTATTCACGATTGCACATTGCGTTCTATGCTTCCTTAAGTAATTGAAATTACTTCAATGCAGCCGTGCAAATAAAGCCATTGCAGCATGGCCTGGAATTAACATGTGCTGGGAACTAACTACCTTGGCCTTTTTCTGTTCTCTCTCAACATTTTCTTTTTTTTTTTTTTTTTTTAGTATAATTAACTATATACGTATTTTCAAATACCATCCTACTCAGTGTTGATAATGATTAATGTATGCTGTGCACGGTCCATCAGTGGTATTTTGTTTTGTTTTCAGTAATGCTTTTGGATTTAGTTGGAGAGACCTAAGATTTTTATTTCAATCACCCAGACGTTTGGAAGTCTGCCCACCACAGGAATTGAAGATTGGAAGAAATACTTGTTTTGCAAATATTGCACACACAATAAAGTAGAAAAATGAGCTGGGTTGCACTTGTGAATTAAAAGATTGGTTACTTTATGAAGCCCTGAAGTAAACCATCAATGTCTATGAAAAATCATGTTCATTGTTGCAGTGTGTATCAGCTTTCTTGGCAGTTGGCTAGGAAATCTTGTAAAGCTTAATCCAAATATCGCTGTAAATAAATGTCACTTCTGTCTCATGCAAGGTTCTTCTCTCTTCAGAACTGTTTCGTACATGCAGTGTACTGCTGGAAAGGAAACACACCAACCTCAATGGTAGCTGAGGGCTAGGAAGTGGCATGCATACCTTCCTGGCAGCCAGTGTATAGCTTTTAGTGCAATAAACCACTTTTTGTATGTGTATGTACACCCCTGCCCCCCAACCTGTCTTGCTGTCTTGTGCATAACGTTACCATCCATCATCCGCTTCAGGTTTTTGCTGTTTCTCAGCATATTTTTTTCTAGTATTTTGCTCTTCACAGGTTTTAAAACAGACAGACTCTGGCTAACAGCTGCAGTTCTCTCTCAGCAGGGCTTTGAGGAGGGGATGCGATTACTACTCCATCAAGGAGCCTCCAGTAGGAATGAGCGGCAGTGGAGAAATTCAGTGCCCTTGTCCCTGGGCACACTAGTGACTTCCCTCCTTGCCGGCACAGGTTTTGGCCTTTTAGCAGTGTGCAAGCATTACAGCCCAGAAGAGGTGCAGCACCTTTTTGCTATTTTATTATAACTAAGTGCTTTGAAGAGTTTTGCAAATGTGATGTCACCTCTACTGTGCCTCCTTTTCCTGGTGAGAGACCAACTGCTCTGCTGGTGTAATGTGTCTGTCTTCTTGAACAAGGTGTCGTTGCATCTTCCTCTCCTCTTTTTTCCTCCTTCTCCCCCTACTTTTTCTTGTTTAATTGGAATTCAGGACTTCAAAACTCCTTGCTTCCTTGAGGAAGAACTTTTTTTTTTCCCTTGTCAGAGAGAGGGTAAATTACAGTTGCCCCTGCAACGATATATTCTTTTTCATGTGTATTCTTTTAAACAAGGTATCAGTTGCTAGTTTCTAAAGGATTGACTATACTCTTTGCGAGCATATAATAAACCTGTTGGCAGCTGATGGCTTCACATCATTAACTGGAATATATATTGGCATTACGTGCCTTTAAAATAACTCCTTCAGGGCTTCTTTGATGTATTCTTGCTCATTGCGCTGGTCCTGTCCTCCTCCATGGCTCAAACCTAACCAGGGTGTACTCATGGACTCCGACCTGTTTGTTGTGCACAGGAGCAGATTGGTTGCCAGAAGGTGATTTTGGTTAACAATTTCCAAAGATGGGCTCTGGGTTCGTGCCGAATGGCAGCTATGCTGCGTGCTCTAGAAAAGCTTACGCTGAGCTGTGCAAGAGTATTTCTGGCTACAGTTGGGCTCAACTGCACCACGTGTAGCAAAGGTTTTGGGTGTCGTGTTAAACACAATCAAATGTGACATGGTAATTCCACAACTCTTATTTTTTTTCTCTCTTTTATGCCTCTTAGGTTGTTTCAAAGATGACCGTATTGTGTTCTGGACTTGGATGTTTTCAACATATTTTATGGAGAAATGGGCCCCCCGGCAAGACGATATGCTCTTCTACGTCCGTCGAAAACTGTCCTACGTCGGTGGTGATAGTACAGAGGGGAAAAAGGTGAGTAATGATATGTATTTCAGCCTGGGAAATTTGAGGTAGCATGGTGTTCTAATTTGATGTTCTGGAGTACCTGATATGTCTGAAGAACTACAAACCCAGGATAAGGAATCTCCAGCTCCGCCCAGCACTGACTTCTGGAGGAAACATTCTTTGTAATTGTTGTTTAAATTACTATAAATGCATTCCTGTTTCATGTTAAACAATACTGTGGCTTTGTTTAGCCTAATAAGCATGGATTGTTTAACCTCTTGTCCTTCCCAACAAGTTCGTTCACAGACCCCTCATCAGTGTGTTTAACTTAGCAGTTTAAAGTGTTTGAGCATCTCATGGAGAGGAGACAGTGAAATAAACCCTTGCATTTGCTCTCAGAGCTTTATATAAGCCTCCTAAAAGCATCATAAATAATTTTTATTTGTGAGGGAGTTTCATAAGTCGTAGTTATCACAAAATCAGCATTAGTGAATTGCCTGCTGAAACAATTAAGATGGGGAGTGTGCGTTGTAGCACACAGAGTGTTTTATAACTCCACTGTTTGCATTTTGCTCAGCCTCTGAGAAATGAACCTTCACTGTGACTTCAAAGTACTTTTATTGCTTTGTGAAAATTCTTAGTTTGGTGATTCTGTGGTATCTGTGCAGTTCTCCTGATTTTAGCTGACAGCTTTGCAGTTGCAACTGCCCTTGTATCTAATGTTTGAGTCTGTCCTGTGTAATGAGACACCAAACAAGTATCCCTGCTCTTTGAATTATGGTTAGATAGGTTTATATTTTACTTCATAGTTTTGGCCATTCTCTTTTTGAAAGATGGTGTCCAAATACCAAGGTTGTATCATGCTAGGAGCTGATATTTGTAGAAGCTGAATATAACTTCAAGTATGTCTGCTGCCCACTAAACTCTGCACTCTCATATACATTCGCAGAGGTTGACTGAAAAGGTGGATGAAGGGGGGAGATTCAGAGTTGTTTGGGACCTTGAAGGGCTATGACAGATGCTGCACTGTTGGCTCCTTCTGTGTTCCCAAGCTATGCTAAATGGTCAGGTGATGATTTCTCCACAGGCCATGCAGAAGTTGGCTATTAGGTAACTGTAGAAGTGGGTCTTTTTGTAGTTTGGGTATACAGTGAAGCAAGTTCATTGTAGTTCTTCCATAGACACTATATGTGTGCTCTGCATTTGCCTGGCAATTGCAGGCTTGGACTGAAGAACGCTGCCAGAGATGCGCAAGGTGAGTCGTTGTCCTGTGACATCTCAGAGTTTTAGTTTATATGCATGAAAAAAATGTCTGCACAGCTCTGAGCACAGTAGTCTTCTGCAGGGCTGATGGCAGTGACAACAGAAACATGTTGAGCGGGGAGGGGCTGTTTGTCTGAATGCTGACAATAGTGAGGTTTGTTTTCCAAGATGACAGGCTCACGCGGCGTGTTCACATCATTTGCACGCTATGGTGTGATGATTCATGTCAACTAGAAACAAGTGTCAATTTGTCAAACGGTTTTCAGGTTTTGATGGCTGTCCTGTGTGATTAAAAATCGGTCCTGCTTGTGGGGTTTACTGGAGCTGAAGAATTTCAGCAATAACATTTGATTTTTAAGTTGAAGTGTAATAGAGGGTAAGAGGTTCTGCTCAGTTTTAGGCTGGATGAGAAGGGCTTTGGATGCAGCGTGGTCGCAACAGCTTGGAGTAATAAATGTCACAATTTGTTTGCAATGATGGTAACCTACCATTGCAAATTTTATTTTAAAAGGCCTTTTAAATGATCTACTTCATCGACCCCTTGATCTAAGCAATTTTTCTTCTCTTTTCCACCCTGGAGATTTCTAGACTGCACATGTGTGGGTGAAGCAGCAATTAAGCTCCTAATATGGTCTATGCCAGGGCAGAACTGCCATATGAGGTTCTGAGTTCTCTCCATTATACAGAATCTTGGATCCCAGAGGAGTGCATTCAACTCCTTGTTTACTTGACATACCACAGTAACACTCTTGATGTTTTTCTTACCAAGCTTTGAAGATACTTCTTCTCTCAGCAGCTTTAAGCAAAACCACAGACCACAACTGCCAGGACCCGTGCAGGCATAGTGCTGCAGAGTATACCTCTTTCAAGATTAAGGAATTTAGTAGACTTATTTTAAGGTAGAATCCCTTGGACTTATTGCTCTTTATGCACTGTTAAGACTCAAAAAAACCCTCTTTGCTGCTGCCTCACACACCAGCTGAGGTGACCTGTTGGAAAATGTAAGCCCTGATCATTACTTACAAAGGGTCCTATATGTTACCAAACCTATAGCTTTAAAATGTTAAAGTGGTTGGACTTAGGATTCTGATTTTAAAATGGTATTAGAACAAGATTTAATATCTCTGTCCCTTTCCAGTGCAAAAGGTGTTTGTAAAGGATTATGCTTTGTTAGAGCCGCAGGCTTCTGATCTTTCTGTAGAGGGAAGCTGTACTTTCTCATGGGATTACAGAAGATGCTAGTATAGTGTTGAGACAACTGCCAAGTAGGGGATCTAAGGTAAAACCTCAGTGATAGACTAACAGAGCTAGGTTGTATTAACCTCTTCAGCTTTGTATCACACTTTGTCACCTGAGAGGGGTGCTATATTTATAGGGCAAAACAAAAACTCAAGTAAATTTAAGACACTGTTGGTGTATGTTCTGAGCTTGCATGGATTTTGGAGTAGGTCCTTTTTTCTTCAGCATGCTGTAGATGTGGAGGAGTGGAGTTGCTGCCAAATGCATGGGGTAGTGATTCAGGCTAAGTCTTCTAAAATCTTAAGCTGCTGATGTTGTGGCTGCACCTTCAGAAACAGAACTGAACAGGAGCCATAGTTTATATGTCTGTGTGCATCTGGACCTGCCATGCAACAAATATTGGCTGCGGTGGGAGACCAGTTAAGTTTCCATAGCTAAGTTACTCTAGGCACATGACTCCCACTGAAAATCACAGTCTTCCTAGCTGAATTTCTCATTCACTGTCACCATCTGTCTGGTTGGAACATTTGACAATCTGAACTCAGCATCTAGCAGAATCTTAGGTTGCTGTCTCTGTTGTACCTTTCAGAGCAGGTTGGTGGGTTTTTTTGAACACTGTAAGCAGACAGGATGTCTCCAGAAGAGCTGTTTGGTGTGTTTTGTGGCAGTTCCACGTCACCATCTGAATGCTACAGAGAAACAAGTGTCCAAAAAATGCATCTTTTTTTGCCAGATAAATTTTCTCTTTATACATGGATAGTATGTGGGAACAAACAGTGCTCACAACATGTGCAAGTGAGTGCAGAGGCAGCTGTTGTGCCTCAACTCTTCTGTTGTGTGACATTCATGGAGGTGTTGCAGTGAGTAGGAACTGTGGCTCCTTCAGAAGAGGACAGCATAAACGCATTGCTCTTGTTCTGAAACATGGAAGAAGGAACATAGGAACATTGGCATTATCAGATTGATACTGTGATTTTTCTGTAAGGAGCTCAACATCTTAAAAGCAAGGATTTGGCTTTTCTTTTCAGTTATCCTTCTCAGAAATTCCTGTGCTATTTCGCTCATATTTGGTTGTCTAAATAAATGAACATAAAGGAGCTGCTACTAGCTAGGTTCCACTCCTGGTTTTTGGTTTTTTTTCTTTTCTTTGCAAGACTGCCTCCTTTTCCTATGCGTGCTGTGGCAGGCTACTTGGTGAAAGCAAAGGGAAGAATGCCGCCACAGGTGAGACAAGAACAACTCTTTCCCATACAGAGCTGGATCTGGCCGTCTGTGACCTGGAATACACTTGTGACGTACCTGGCAGGCTAATGAGCATTCAGGGTGGAGATGCTTTCACATTCTGTCCTATTTCCAGAGTAAATTTGTGTCTGAGGCAAAGCAAGCATGCAGCTGAAATACCTTTGCAGTGTCACAGTCAGTAAACTTCAGACTCAGGCAAGGGGTGTGGGCTGCAGGGACATTTTTAATGACTTGCTTTTTATTGCTTCCAGTCTCTGAAGAACTCTTCTTAAGCAATCGGGTAGGTTGACAGGAAAGCCAGGATCAGAAGTGAATTTAATATGAAGCGCACTGAAACATGGCAACCCTGAGTCACGTGCTCTGTTCTCTGTGGCAGAGAGAATCTTCATTGGGAAGAAAAGAAACCCAGACCTGGTTCCTCCATTTGATACAATTCCAATGAATAATTCAGTATCAAAAATGCAGCATAAGTGAGTCACTGGGGGATTGAAGGACAGAAGAGCACTGCTAGGCTGGGCTTTGTACCCTGAAAAGGTGAAAGTCTCTACTTGGAGCTCCCTGAAAGCCTCATCAGGCTACTAGTTCAGAAAAGCACTTTGTGTGATGTGTGGGTTACAGTCAGTGTGAGCTTGCTTAGTAGAGGTATGAAAATTACTTGTTTCAGTGTTGAAATTAACATGAAATTGAACTGAAGCTTTGGAATATTGTAATCAAGTCTCTAATAACACTAGTAATTAGAACTTAAATATCTAGTCTATACACCAGATTTTTTCCTCTCACTTTTTCTGGTCAGTAATCCAGTTTACGCGTTTCCACTTCCGACAAAGCTGGTTTGAAATACAATGATTTTTTTAACATTCTGTAATCTTATTTCTCCCATGTCTTTGCTGCCTTTGTTACTGATGTAGTGTACCATCTTCCCTTGTTTTGCTGAGTGTATTCTGCAGGAGGCACACTATGTGTCACTTCGGGCACTTGTGCTTTTCTAGGGAGGATGTCAGAAAGGCTGGGAAGTAGTATTACAGGAATAAGGTAACATCAAGCAGCCGGTTACATCTAAAAATATTGATTACTCCATGGTCTGGAGCCATGTTTGATAATGCTTATGCAATCACATGTGTCTACTGTTTTGATTTTTTGAAAACTGATTTCAGCAGATTTGTGGAGCATTTGAATCAGGGAATGAAAGTTGATGTGGTTCACAGTGAGAGTGTCAGGTAGCAGCTAGGGTTACTTTGTTGGTATCTCGAATACAGTGATTCCCTGCCTTGCTGATACTGATCATCATATTTTAACTCTTAGCCTTGTCTTGCTTAGCCACAGTTACAGTGGCTTTCTTGGTGCCAGAACTGTGCTGTGGGAAAACAGTTTCCTCATCCTTGTGTGTCTTTATACTTGGCATGTTTTTCCCCTCATTTATTTGAGTATCATCGAGCATTCAGACTCTACCAGTAATTTGAACAACTTGCGCTTTTCTTATTTTTAATATTTCATACCTCTTCTGCAATTGCTAGAGTTGCAAAGACAGAGCTAGACTTCTTGATTTCTTTTCACATAAGTAATTTCAATTATGGTTGGTTGAAGTCAGCTTTTAACTCTGCAGGTCCCATTAGCTTTTCTCAGTCTTATAATTTACTTGTTCTTCTTAACGCTTCCTATTTTGCTTCTTCATATAAAATAAGCAGATACTGGGTACAGTTAGATGTGTAGGCTTGTTAAAGCTTTGTTTTCTGTGGTTGTGACTTGCCAATCCAGAAGCAATGTCTTGTGCTCATTGAAGAGAAAACACGATATGTTTGGTAGGAATTCATCGTCATTAAGACTTACTTTTGCAAGAGCTGTAGTTAAGTTTAAGGTGATTAATACCAAGATATAAACTTACATAATAATGAAGAATATGAGAATTCAGTGAGGAAAACACAATCTCAAAGCAGAGCAGTATCTAAAAAGAAACTAGTGTTTGCTGTGTGCCTTCAAATGAGGAGGGCCAGCAGTATTTTCTGCTACAGATTGCTGAAGTGCAGAGGTTACAGGAGATTGTTTTCTTTGAAGAGGCAGCAAGCTACTGTTTTTAGCTGCCAACTGATGTTAAAGATTGCCCTGTGTGCCTTTTACTTTTGTCTCATTAGAGATAAATGTGGTCTGACTTTTAAAGTTTACCATTCAGTTCAGACTTAGCCATAGACCAAAGTCTGCTCTTCCCTCAAAAGCGCAGTTGCGTGGGAGGAGAGGATACCCACAGATTGAAGTTGAGGCATCACTGCAAACATCCCCCATCTTTTCTGAAAGGGGTTAGGATGATGAGCAGTGTAATTACCCTTGAGTTTGGGGGGCTGGGGTTCACAAATCACAGCACTTCTCACTCTAAAGTAAACTGAAATGTTGACTTTAGGGCAGAGTTATGTCATTAAGCTGTCATCTGCAACCTGATCAATAAATGGCAGGAGAAAGACTGAGTTGTAAGGAATTACGGCAGCACTGAAACCTGCTGGAGTAGTGGGAATAGCTTTGCAGAACTGAATATCAAGGGGAAAAGAAATGAGAGGGAATAGGGCTACCTGCGAGTTGACTTTGTTGTTTTGAAGCTTAGACTGCAACTGTGCTTGTTCCGTGAGCAGGCGACGCATCTGCTGGTCCGTGAGTACAGTTATCTCTGTTATCCCCAGCCGGAGCCTTTTGGCGTTACCCTGTGTTAGTCTGTGGAACATACGAGAGGGTTGTGTAACAAAGTGGTGCAAGATTAAGAGTTTTAGCATATCTTGCTGAGAGTTTTGTTCAAGGAACAAAGCCCTGTTTTGCTTTCCCTCAGTGGTGTATGAGACTTTCTTCCTAAAAGCTTTTGGTTAGCTTTTGGTTATTCACTCAAGGTTTTAAGTCCTGTTTGATTGTTAGACGGGGGGGCAGTCAGCCTAGTCATCTTACTCTCTTTAAAATCCTGAATTAACTGTGGAAAGAAAGTGTTCTTCTAGCTTTTTGCATGATAAAAGCTGAAGTGATTGAGAACTATGCTGATCCTTGTCAAATATGGTGAAATAACTGTAGTTTTAACCTCAGCAACTAATATCAGTTCTCAGGAATAAAAAAATAATAGTACATATCATGCTGATGATTTTCCTTTTAATGGCTGTCTCTTCCTTCTTGTCTGCTGTGACTCCATTCTTGAAGTATTTCCTGAGCCCTTCCAATGTATCTGTCTAGTTTCACGACTGCAAGTGGAGTTTTTAAGTGACAACAAAATGTAAATTAAACTTTTATAATGAAATATTTTACTGACCTTTGTATTTTTGTACCAAATAGAAATGTTTTGTGCAATCATGTTTTCTTCTTAGCTTCCCCAGCACTCATTACCTTATATATAATCATGACTATTGTTTCATATATTTCTTACATTAAGACTAATAACCCTTACAAGATCTGTAGCTTTTACTGATAGCACTGCAAATAGGTCTGTAAATCTAGCGGATTACTTTGGTCCAAGAGAAGAGGTCCTATATGGTGAATCTTCATATTAGTGAATGTTATATGTAATTATTCCTCTTTGAAATCTGATCATAGTTACAGGGGTTTGCTTGGTCTTTAAACTTTTCAGTCTAGACTACTGTAGATACACCAATGTCAAATTTATTTTGATGTGTGTATAAGTTACGAGTACTTGTAAAATCTTGAGGTGAAATTTGAGTTCCTCTGAAGTTGCTGAGAATCTTGCCATTCACCCTAGTGGGCAAGAATTTAATTCCTGTTAAATATACACGGTAAAATAAGCTGAGCTGCAGAATAATATAGCCAGGCCTATCGATCTGGCTGATCTCTTGTAGAAATTCCCTTGGACTAACCTTGTTTCTCTTCTTGTCTACCGTGACTCAATTCTTGCAGTATTTCTTGAGCCCTCCCAGAGCACAGCTCACCTCCCTGCTCTTGTCCCTCCAGCAGTGCCCTGTGCCTCTTAACCTGTGTGGTCCTTTTCTGTCTTTTCGGGTGCTACCAAGGCAAAAGAGAGCTGGTGCTGTGGGTGGTCCATGGCAAAGGGCATCTGAGAAGGATTGAGCTTCCCTGGCCCTTCGTCAGCGATAGGAGCAACGTGGAGGTGTCTGCTGATTGTCACAATGACACAATTTGTGAGACCTCAGTTCAGTTTTGTCTTAAGTTGACTGACACATTTGAAAGATGGGTGGGAGTGGGAAGGAACTCAGTTGTCTACGTCTCATTTTCTTAAACTAGATATATATTTTTTCCCCCCATTATATGCACCATTACGTCAGTAACCCTACAGCTTTTTGCGCATGTAGCCAGTTTGCCCTGAATTGACATCTGCCTGGTAATCCCACGTTCACATGAGGTGATTGCTGCTGTTGTGGAGCTATGAATAAACTCTTCTGGGTAATTACATCAGAGAAAGGATGAGCAAATGCTGTTGGGCGTGCAACTTGTCCCATTTGGACCTTTGAAGGAAACTCTGCGAGACACCTGGAGTCTGAGATACCCTCTTGCAGTTGTGATTCATCCAGAGACACTCAAAAGTTAAGAGTCAGCTTTTTAGATCCTTTACTGCCCTTTCTGTTGGTTTGGGTTTTGATTATGCAAAGTAGTTGTGGGGACAGAATTCCAAGTAATTAATATCGAAGCAAATTTTCAGGAAATGGATGGGTTTATCTATAGGTGAACTTTGCCTTTTGCACAAAACAATTTACAGTCGCTATATTGCAGTGGGCTTTGTTTCAGCTTTACAGCTAATGTGTCAAGTTGCCAGAGTTACCGAGCATTGTGCTGCCTTTATGTGGGGTCCAGAGTGCATTCCAGGAGGCTCAGGTGCAAGTTCTGAGTGGTTAATGGTATCTGGGAAAAGAGAATTAGAATTTTATTTTGGAGAGCTTTCTTCTTGTTCTCTACAGTTACTACCGGTGAAAATTACAGTAAAAATTACATCCCAAGAAGAAAACTCCCTATGATATCTAGAAGAATTTTCTTTTCCTTTTAGTACATTGTTGCATTGTTAAATATGCCTGTCCCCTTTTAAATATAATCTTAGATATAAATATGCTAGGAAAGGCTTGCAATATAATCTGTTGTCAATGTCATTGTCCCTTCTGCAGCTTTTTTCTGTGTATGCACCCTTCCCATAGGGCTTCTCTGCATGCTCCAGAAATTACCAGACGACTTTGATTTTCTTCCTATATAATAGAGACAGGTCTGTCAATGCTGAGTGGATGAGTGAACAGATGGATTTTCATGGGTGACTTGGTTGCATCAGTTCATGTTGTCGTTGGGTGCGTACTCTACAACGATGCTCGGCAGCTTGTTACAAAACACAAAAATGCAGCTTCATGTACAGGTCTGTGTTACTGCAGCTTCTCCTGTCTTGTTAAATACACACGATGCTGAAGTTTTTGGAGATCAGTGACCTTCATGTCATTTATGGTGATTTCCTGTTCTGACAAAATTATCTATTTCTGTGCCAAAGAGTCCTGGCAGCTCCTGGGATACTTTCTTTTTCTTTTGAATCGCATCACGTTGTTAATACGTTCTAGTACATAGGCAAGGAAACAAGGAATGATCTACATGTCGGCCGTCTAGAGATGGGGAGTTTTTGCCCAAAGAATGGTGTTGTAATGGTAACTCCATGCTGTAGGGAAAGTTTGGATGTGTTTTGGCATATTTTTGACAGGTCAGGCTCAGCACAGACAGCCTTGCTGCTGTGAGCTGGAGAAGGTGCTAAAGCCAGAGACGTTGCAAAAATTTGAGTATTTGTCATGCAGATCTGTATTGGTACTGGGTTTCAAGCAGCAGTCTTATTTACCATATTTCCTTTATTATAATGAATTACTTTTACTGCCTTCTCAACAACAAGACGAACAAGAATCACTGCACATAAAGTCCTTTTCTAGTATTGGGTAGCTTTGGCTCAGACTGAATCTACCTCCTAATATCTGCTAATCTCAGACCTGACACTTGCTGGTAAAAATACCATAAAATGTCAAAACCAGAACACAGTGCTCCACATGCAGTCATGGTCGTGGAGCTTATTGATTTTTAAAATTTAAGATTTTTTTTCTGTTATATGTGAAATCAATATTTCCCATCACTAGTCTGTTAAATTAGCTTGAAACATTTATGAGGCTGATTCAAAACTTAGGGTGGCTACATCTTTAAATTAAATAATATTCTGAAGGTTGGGGGCGGGGGGGGGCTGCGTGTATGTTTTTTTAGTTAACTTTGTTAGGAGCAACCCAACTGGGATTTGAAGTCCTTTAGAGCTATTGTGAAAGTAAAACATAGAAAGTGAATGCCCTTTACCCATTTGCATTCTAATGGAAGTCCAGTTCTATCAGAGGATCAGGATTGTTTTCTTAATGCTTTTTTAGAATGCTTCTAAGCATTCCAGTAGCTTATTACAGCGTGTTGCTGCCTCCAAAATGCACTTGTATCAATGACAGCCTTGGTGACGTTAGTCACAGAGGTGACACAGAAGTCCACAGATATATTGGGTTCTGAGAATGCATTGAAGGTACTGTGTTTTTGGGTTACGGGAGAGCTGAGGTGTGAAAAGTGATGTCTGCTTAGGATGGGGGAAAAATTGCTCCTTCTGCCAGAAGAAAAATCTAAAGACTTATGCCCCAAAGTTGGATCAGTTGGTTCTAATGAAAAGCGGCTGTAGTCACAAATTCTCCTTCACATCCGTAAACTGTCTTGCTATAGTAGCGCTACTTGGTGCTACATGAAGTGCTTCAAGTTACTTGTAATGTGTGCGGTCAAAGGATACAGAAAGAAAAGAGTTTTTAATGTTCTGCCCAGCTTGAGAATATAACTAGAATTTACATTAACATCACAGGTACAGTTAAATAGAATATTTTTTTCTTTGTCCTAACATTGCTTAATGGATGGTGTTTAGCATTTAGCACCACTTTGTTGTTGTTCTTTATGACTTTATTTTTTTTAAGACCTCTTTCATTCCCCTAAGAGAAAATTTTTTTCATGATTATTTGCTGGCAAAAATGTAATCTTCTTTCACAGTCTAAATTTATAACTAAATGCCTCGTGCTGTGTGAAGTGTGGTGTGTATCAGTGATCTATGAGCCTGATACGAAAGCAGCTGAGTATCGCCCCTCCGCGGAGGGGCTCTTCTCATGCCCTGAACGCTGGAGAGCCAACACTTCTGCTTGAGAGGGTCTGGATGGGGTATGTGTGTGTTGGTGACTGCCTGCAGTCTGTGAAACAGCACCAAAATCCCAGCTTAGGTTATTAGGTGCTTAGATAAGTGCCCATGGAAGTACAAAATATTACATCCAAGAGTAAAGTGTTGTCTAGAAAATGGTGACATGCCATGCAGTGCTGAGAAGAGCGTGTTGAAGTGGGAGAAAGTAAAACAAGTGGCTGGTGGATAGTGCACAAGAAAAGAGCAGAACAAGCTAGGACTGTGTTTCGGGGTGGATCTGAAGCATGGGAGAGAAAGAGTATTAGTTCCTTTTGGTCAGTGAATTTAGAAAGACCATTTAATTTGGCTAGTATTTAAGATACTCTTTTGGGATTATACCTCTTTGCTACAGAGAAGACTAGTAAAAGGAAATACTTGGATAAATGTGAGAATGATGCTTCTAATATTGAAAGCCACTGGGCTTCACAGTGGTTAGATGCACTGTGTGATGGAGGCTTTTAAAACGGAGTGCTGGTGAGCACACGCTGGGGGATAATTCTGCTTTTGTAGAAGGTCAACCAGTTTTTGAAAGAAACTTTTTTCTTTTCCTGCTTTTCACTGAACTTTTGAACCAAACCTGTCTATGTAAAATCCTAACAATCAAATTTTAGTCTCTGTATTGCAGCTGGCTCTTGAGACAGTGGTATTTTCTTGCTGAATTTGTATTGTGGAAAAGGTCTTGGATTTTGTTCAGTGTGTCTTCTTCCTCTCCCTTTTCATGTTCGACTCCTTCCCCTTTAATGTTTTTAAGTGAATGTGGTCTGAAAAAAACCTGAAAAGTGATGCTACTACTGTTATCCTGTTATCCCATTAGACTTTTTTAACAGAAAACCAGAATCTGCTCTTTTTTGATGGTTTCTGAATGCCAACAAATAGTGCTTCTTGTAAACCCTGTTATTACTCTATCCTTTCTGTGCTGCCCAGCTGACAACCCATATCAATTTTGATTGTACATTTCTTTTCAGTTTTTCAAAGCCTGATGTGCTAAGCTGCGCAAACAAGGTGACTTTCAATTCACACGGGTTTCATCAAAAAGTTCTAATGCCTTGGGAACTATATAGCATTAATGCTCCTCCTGAGTGAAGTGGTCATTTCTTTTTTTGAGGGGGGCTAAATATCACAGTGTTCATAAAAGGTTTATTGTGTTCTGGGAATTTTGGTGAGCAAATAGGCATGGTGGGGAAAAAGTATCTAGTTTATTACCAAGATTTTAAGCTTAGACTGGGGTCTTAGATATGTTTTTCTGGGTTTTATGATAAAAATGTTCCAGCTGTCTGTTAAATATCTAACTTAACACATGCCTTTTATGGGCTTCCAGTACACGATCTCGTGTGGCTTGAGTTCTTTTATAAAGATAACCAGTCCATAATACATACATCTCTGAAAGGCATATCTCAGTGAATAGAATACAATAATGTTAATAGGAGCTTTCATCCTATGTAGATAATAACTCCGCACAGAATCACAGAATGTTCGGGATTGGAAGGGACCTCTAGAGATCATCTAGTCCAGCTCCCCTGCCAGAGCAGAATCACCTACAGCAGATCGCACAGGAACGCGTCCAGATGAGTTCTGAAAGTCTCCAGAGATGGAGACTCCACAACCTCCCTGGGCAGCTTGTGCCAGGGCTCTGTCACCCTCACTGTGAAAAAATTTTTTCTAATATTTCTGTGGAACCTCCTGTGCTCCAGCTTGCATTTGCTGTCCCTTGTCCTGTCATTAGACATCACCGAAAAGAGCCTGGCTCCGTCCTCCTGACACTCCCCCTTGACATATTTATAAACATTAATGAGGTCACCCCTCAGCCTCCTCTTCTCCAAGCTAAAGAGACCCAGCTACCTCAGTCTTTCCTCATAAGGAAGACAACAATTTTGGTAATAATTGGTGGTGTGGGTTGGAGTAGCTGCAGCTGGAAGTAGCTGCGAGGCTCTCCAGGAGCTCTGGGCTCACTCCAGAGTAGGCACAAGCGTTGCAATACAGAAGGCCGTCAAGTCCCAGAGGTGGACCATATTCGTACACGAGAGCTGTGCAAGAAGGCAGCCAGCACATTTACCCAGAACGGAAGAGAAACGGAGTGAGGAAAAGCACAATGACGGTGGGTGTCCTGGCTAGCAGGAGTGGTAAAACAAAGTGGGTGGAGAGGAAAGGTGCCTTAAGCGAAGTGTTTGTAAAGGGCTTCTGCAGGGATCGGTGTGTGGGATTATAAAGTCACACGAGATTTAGGTTTGCAGATGACACACATTGGTGCTGCATAGATTATGAGGGCCTGACCATTAGGCTGTGCAGCCAGATCCCTAGGAAACGTGGATCCATTTATTAATATGGTTCAATACTTCATTGCCAGGAGTGTACGCAGGCTCTGGGAGGCACAGGCAAGGAAAGCACAGAGCACAAGTTATTTAGCGTGCAGTCACGTTGCTGTGCAGAAGAAATTTCAGTCCTGAGGGAGTAGTGAAAGCATGAACACCCGCACTGTGCTGCTTACAGAAAACTCCAGTACTGATGAAATACCAAGAAGGTGGAAAAGGAGCACAAATTCTACAGAGGTGTCCTGCTGAGAGGCATGGATACCCCCTAAAGGAACTTTATCTGGTTTATCTGAAAGATTAACAAATTACTCCCAAAAACCCCAACCCCAAATCAAACAAACGGAAAACCGAAACTGGGTACTAAAGAGTTTCTTACTATAGTGGAGATAGGCATGACAAGAACCAGAAGCTGGCAAAAGGAAAGCAGCTGAATTAAACGAAGTTGCACACTTTCAGCCAAGAGGATGATTAATCATTGGAACGAGTTCTCAAAATAGGGTGTTTTCCCAGGCACTGTCTAGTCAAATGTGATTAACTGGGTTTTATGAAGAAATAAGAGGGTAAAGTGTCCGTTGCAAGTAGGAGGTCAGCCTAGCTGATGTAATTCTCCTTTACAGCCTTAGCTCCATAACCCTGTGAAAACTTTATAAAGGTGGCACAATGGATTTTAGCTTGCTGAAATTGTGGAAGGGTCATAATTTTTGGCTTGAATGAGGAAATATCCAGCTTGGATTTTGGATCTCACTGATAATAAATAATTAATATCTACATGGTTCTTTCTATTAATAAGTTTTCACACTTCCAGGAGGGCACATCTGATCTAAAGCCAGATAAACAAGCATAGAGGTGAGGGATGGCCAAGTGAATCAGCAGCAGACCTGGAATAAGACCCAGTGTCTCCTGAATCCGTGGCTGAGACAGGCTGATTTTCTTGGGAGGACTCAGGTCTCTGAAATCCAGCTTGTTCTCCAGTCCATCTAATTTATTAAACTCTGGAAGGCCAAACTTGACAACATGAGTTAAGCCTAGAATATCACAAAATGGTGTTCTCGTGAAAAGCATGAGGTATACTAAGGAATTATTTATATTTTTATTATTTATATATAAATATGTTGTGTGTGTTACTACACACACATATATATGTATATATAAAAACAAAAAAAAATAGGCTTATATTTACAATGTGATTTCTGTGTAAATATGAGGCAACAGTTCTTTAAGACAGTTGTTTCTCTTCGTTTAGGAAGCACTGAGCCCTGCAGCAGCGACACAGATTTATCCAAACTCATGTAATGGTTTCTGTTACGGGGAGCTCATTGAGATTTTGGCAGCACTCCTGTTTGTTGATAGCCGAGTGCTTAGAGGTCAGAAGAGTGAACACGTCAGTCCCCTGTTTCCCATGCTCTCAATCCCAAATGCCTACATTCACCTGAAACGGTTCACTTAAGTATAAAAGGTTAGTACTTACCGCTTGATTTTTGGAGTGGGGCTTAAATGAAGAAAACCCCTTGGTGACAGCTAAGATAGCTAGTTTTGCAGTACTTATGATGTTTTACAAATGCAATTCTTTTGCACATAAGGAGCCTGAGTAATGGGGCTTTCTGAGGCTCCAGGTTTTGATTTTACATTCTTAACATATACCACTTGTACATAGTACCAGGAAGATAAACATACAGATGATGAGCAAGCTTGCTTGGGACATGGAGAAATTACATCACCCTGCCAAGGAATTTAGATTGCTGATTTTAAACAAAAGCGATTAAGATGTATGGAATGGTAAAAATCTGTTTAAAGTTCTTTGAGGGCTTTTTTAAGTTTTATAATTTTTTTAATGGTTCATTTGTCTGCCTCTTTTACTGGCTAATGCTGGACAAGGGGCTGCAAGGTCTGAATGGAGTCACCCTCAGGCTTTCCTATGCCCTTGGCCCCACCCGAGGCTCCACAGCGTGCCAGCAACAGCGAGATCATCTGCAATGAGTTGAATGGAGCCTGTTGATTTATTTCACATAATAGCACGTGGCCAGCTTCGCATGTCCAGCACTGGGGCAGTAGAGGGTAGCTGAGATTAATTTGTGGGCTACAGTGCTTGCATGGGAAATTGAGCCCCTGGAAAGTGCTGTTCGTTTTGGCCAACTCAGACTTAGCTCTTTCTTTATGCTGAGATGCTTACGACCACCTTTTATTTTGCTATTTCTGGAAGAATTGTTTAGAAATAAAAAGATGTTGCAACTAGAGGTGTTTATAAGATGGGCTGAGATTTTTTCTTTTCAAAAGTGACTTGTAATTTGGGTGTCTGCACTGTGAAGCGTAATACCAGTCAGATGAGGAGTGGTGGTGCAGCTTGTTGCAGCATCCTGCTGAGGGCTCACTGGGTTTTATAAAGCAGATCCTTCAGTGGTGCAGAAAATACTACTGGCTGCTGTAGCATTCTCTGGCTTCTTGGTGTAACTCCTGCCCTAGGTCTGGTTTGTTCCCCTGATGCTTCCCAAGGGTGCTTCCCTGGGCATGAAGAGGAGCTGCAGAATGCCTCTGGCAGATGCCAGCCCTGTGCAAAGCGCTTGGAAGTTCATTTTCTTTCTGAGGTTGGATGGGTGCTGCTTCTGTCACTTCTGGCTGCCTGATGGCTCCTTTCTCACTGGAGAAAGGTCACCACTATCCTGCCCAGTTTGACCTGTTGAACAGGTTTATTGCCTGGCAAAAAATTGAGTGCTTTGAATTCCCTAAATTAATTTCCTTTGGAGTACAGCGTGGTTTAAGCACTTGGCTCAGGGAATAAATGTGGTGGTGTTTCACAGTGATTCGACATGCTCTAACTCACAAGTTCTACCACTCAGGTCCTACCCTAAATTAAGGGTCAGAGAAAAAACAATTAAAGAGAGGCCCCTTTTCTGTCATTATCTATGACAGGGTTGGGGGGCTGTTCCCTCAAAGAGTTATTGTACAGCAGCTTCATAATTGCTGAGGAGAAGCAGTTCAGCGTGTGAATTAAATTAACCAACAAGTCAAAGTGCAAGGTCCTGCACCTGGGTTGGGCCAATCCTAGGCACAAATACAAACTGAGCACAGAGAGGGTTGAGAGTAGCCCTGAAGAGAAGGATTTGGGGGTGTTGATAGATGAGAAGCTCAACATGAGCCGGCAGTGCGCTCATGCAACCCAGAAGGCCAACCGCATCCTGGGATGTATCAGGAGAAGCGTAGCCAGCAGGTCAAGAGAGGTGATTCTCCACCTTTGCTCTTGTGAGACCCCACCTTGAATACTGCGTCCAGTTCTGTTGTCCCCACCATAAGAGGGACGTAGATCTGTTGGAACGTGTTCAGAGGAGGGCCACAAAGATGATCCAGGAGCTGGAGCACCTCTGCTACAAGGACAGGCTGCAGGAGCTGGGATTGTTCAGTCTTGAAAAGAGAAGACTTCAGGGGGACCTAATAGCTGCCTTCCAATACCTGAAGGGAACCTACAGGAAGGCTGGGGAGGGACTTTTTACAAGAGCGTCCACTGATAGCACAAGGGGAAATGGGTTTAAGTTGAAGGAGAATAGATTTAGATTAGATCTTAGGAAGAAATTCTTCAGTACAAGGGTGGCAAGACTTTGGAATAAATTGCCCAGAGAAGTTGTGGCTGCCCCCTCCCTGGAGGTGTTCAAGGCCAGGTTGGACAGAGCCTTGAGTAGCCAGATCTAGTTGAGAGGCGTCCCTGTCCGTGACAGGGAGGTTGGATTAGATGATCTCTAAGGTCCTGTCCAACCTAGGCCATTCTGTGATTCTGTGAACCAGCAGAGAAGTGCCTGACTTCTGCAAAGGGAGATTTAAACCTTATCATTAAGAGAGTATTACACTCTGCCTGGTTTAAAATAAAGGTCCACAGGTATGGAGACAGAAGAGACTGAGGTATTGTCTGCCAAGTGCTTGGTCGGTCTTGCTTACCCCTCGTCATTAGAGCTGGAGTTTTACTCTGCAATTACTCAGTCCTGCCTTCACCCGGTCCTCTCTCTGTGTCTTTTCTTTGGAGACAGAATGGCTTTTGTTTCACAGGTTATTTCTGGAATCTTGCAAATGTGATGTGCTTTCAGGCACAAAAGTGCATGTATCACCTTTGTTTATTTGGAGTTGAATTTAAATTAGATTATTTCCCTCAGCTGCTCATGTCTTAGTTTTTTACAGTAACTCACATTAGTTTGTACGATTATGTTGCCGAAAGAAAAAGGCGTGGTTAGGAGCTTTAGAAGAAATGAAAATGAAACAAAGGAATAATGATATATAACCATATAGGCCATATTTAAAAAGATATTTGTAATTAAAAAAATTAAATGATAGAAAACAGTGCATTAGGCTTTCATCGTATCTGATGATAGTGTCAGTCCTGTAACACTGTACTGTTTCACTGTTCTTCACTGTATTTTGGTCTTGCAGCTCTATCCTTCCCAGAAGAGCTGAAAGAAATGCACAAGTACTGTAGGGTTTACTCTTACTTTGAGTTACTGTAGAGCTTAATCTTAATCCATTTTATTTCATTCACATACTCGTGACTTTTGTGGTGATCTGTTTTCTAACAAATCAGTTGTACCCTTACTTCTCTCACCCAAGCAAAGAAAAAAGTTCGTTAATTGCCCTGTTTAAGCTGTCTATTTCTTAAATATCTGTTAAAAGTATGTTATTGTGCTAACAACAAAAAAATAACAAAGAGAAGCAAATGTTTTTCCAGGTATTCTGTCAAGATGGTGGATTTGACATGTGTTAAGTGTGCTACTTTTGTCACCCCATTTTGTATTACACACCACCAGTTCAGAGGTTAAGCTGTGCTGCAGATTTTGTTCTTGAAGTGTGAAACTACTGTCCAGCTCTGCGTACTACATCAAGTTTAGTATTCATCTCAGTTGCTTCAGTTTGTTAGCATTGGTGGAGTTGTTTCTGCTTTCTGAGACTATTTGGGATTTTTCCTTTGCTTGTTTTCAGTACAGATGAAAACCTCACAGGTGATTGAGTCCAATCAGTACTGTCAGCGTGAACCCTTTAGAAGAGGGGTCACCAAAATGTGCTCTGTGAGGCATTAGTCAGTGGACTTTTTCTTCCTGGAGACTCCCACCCCAACGGGGAACAGGCAACAGCTGCCTGCTGGATGATGTCCAGTGACATGGTTTGTTCTGAGGGACTGTGTTAAAAGAAGGACATACATATGTGTGTATCCCTGTTTTTATTAATTCATCTTGGCTAAAACATACCTCTCATAAGGAATAAATGAAGCTGCTGTCCAAAAACAGAGATTCCACTGCACAGACACATAACAGGCTGCCCAGAGAGGCTGTGGAGTCTCCTTCTCTAGAGACATTCAAGACCTGCCTGGACACGTTCCTGTGTGGCATAGTCTAGGCATTCCTGCTCTGGCAGGGGGATTGGACTTGATGATCTTTCGAGGTCCCTTCCAATCCCTAACATTCTATGATTCTATGATCTCCCCAGCTTCACTCCCACGCAAAGCCTTCCACAAGGGCTCACCTTGCATAGTCACCAAAATCCAGTTCTGACAGAAAAATACAGCAGGAAGCTACGCAACATGCAGCTTCTGGTGTCAATTTTATGTTTACATATAACTTTACATATTACTGTTAAGTAGTGTTTTTCAAGGAGATATGGTATTTTCTTAGCAGGTTGAAGTTGAAGTGTACCGGAGAGATTCTAAGAAGCTTCCTGGTCTGGGAGACCCTGACATTGACTGGGAGGAGAGCGTCTACTTGAACCTCATCTTACAGAAGGTAACAGTGATGCTGATCTAATTTTCCTGGGCTATTTATGCTAAAGAGGTTTCAGGGTAGGCTTTGATCTGCCCTCTTTCCTCCCTAGCTTGGGTGATTTGAACACTTCTGGAGAATATAAAGGGTACATGGCTTTAATTTTGCTTTTCAGGGTCTAAAAGAACACAAACGGAGATGTTTATTATTTTTCAGTAGAGACCTAATAGCTTTCCTAAAAAAACTTGAAATAACTTCAATGAAGCTGGGCTGAATTTTATGTTCTCTAACAGAGTTCTGCAAAATGGAAGGCTTTGTCAAGCTTATTAGTTTTTGAGAGTGAACAAGCTTGTTGGACAAGCAACATTTCTGTTAGAGTTCACAATATTTATCCAGCTAGGAGAGGGAACTGCTAAGTGGAAATGCAGCAGAGATGTTATGTATTGCACTGGGATTATTCTACTTTTGCAATCAGAACTTTAATAAAACTTTTTCTGTGGTAGTGGAAACATGAAGTTTAGCACAAATTATTTCTGTAATTCTTAGGTTGCTTAGTTATTGCATATGTTACATTAGTGCTTAGGGGAGCTGAGTGTTACTATACTCATTCAAAATCCCTTAAAAGTTTTGTTAATTACGATCTCGGAATGAGAGACTGCTGGCTCATTGCACCCATCCTGGAAAATAAATGGTTTTCATTTTCTCTCATGCCTCCCAAAAGTCTCACTGCAGCACTTCACTGCAGAACTTCTCTGCAGAGAACCGTTTCCGTCTTTATTTGGTGCTGAATAAAACCAGAATCCGTTTGTTACAGTCAGAATTCCTAGATGCTCTTACAGCTGAGCAGTGTTGTCTGGAGCTATCACACTTGTGCCTTACAAGTTTTTTGAGATTGTTTGGCAGACTGTGTTGATGGGTTGTGACCTCTCTAACATGTTTCTTGTATTCATTAGTGTTCCTGTTTTTCCCTTTTTGAAAGGAGAATGTCTTTCCCATTTCTACCTTAAAGTGTGCTTATGTGTGTCATGATTATTCTCCCAGCTGACCAGTAAATTAGTGGTAAGAATTACTGACAGGACTTTCTTTACCCATAGGTTTACCTCAGCAAGCATCTGTGCAGAGGATGTCAGTGTCACTGAGCTAATAAACAAATGCAGGCTTGAAAATTTTAAGAGATTCGCTATGGTAAAGAGAATAAACAAAGCAGCAAGACCGAAACCTCAAACTTTTTAGCCAGACAGCTAAAAATATTAAGACGCAATGTGTTCTGCTTCACACACATGAATGTTTTGTTTTTCTAACTCTAAAACTTTTATTTCTCTATCTGGTACGGTGGTTTAGCTGGATTATGTGGTGACATGTGCTGTGTGCACACGCTCTGATGGAGGAGATATTCACATTCACAAGAAGAAATCTCAGGTGAGATTTTCCTTTTGTTACTCTAGATAAGAGTTTGGCATCCAGTATTACTAATCCTAAAAACTCTGTCAAAACTAGGGCAATGGTTCTCAGACTGTGCCTGGACAGATGCATGCTTGTGAGTCATCTCAGGTCTCTGTCTAGTAATGTTTCCTGCTAGTCATCTAAATATGAAATCTAAATGTGCTTTATAGCCTCTCTACAAAAATTGTAGACCTCTTCATGCCTACTGGGTGTGGGGGCTGTGCTGGGGTAGCATGTGCAACTGTGAACCTGAAATTGTAAGAGACCAGAGTTATGAGAAGCCTTCAGGGTCAATCTGCAATGTAGGACTATGAAATGGTAGACATAACAAATTTATCTTTTTATTTGTTTATGAGATTCTTGTTTTTTGGGTTTTTTTTCTCTTAAGTTGCTCATTCCTTCCATCTTTACCCTGAAGGCTTTTATCACTTGTGTGCAACATACAGGTAATTCAGAGTTTACCACAGCAGAGGATACTGCATAACAAGCATAGAGGGGATAGGAACAAGAAACCCCAGACTTCTTAACTCAGTTTCCAACAGATCCTGCAACAGCTTGTGCTAGTTAGCAGAAATTCTTCTTTAAAAGGCTCCTATTGTGGTTTATCCCAGGTGTTTCCATTCCTTTAGCCCATTCAGCTGCTTGCGTGGCATTACCTAAAGCAAACCAATGCTCTTTAATCCTTTAATTTTGTTTTACCGTTTTAAAGCAATTGTTGCTTTGCCTACAAGCAAAGCTAGCAATGCTGATTACTGCATTTGTAATTTGCATTAGTTAGGCACGTAATTCCCTCTTTCTGGAGCTGTTGAGACACCGCATACACCAGTGTTGTTAGCCTTTTATTTTTCATTGCTTTTTTCCACTGTTTACTACTCAAAATTCTGCCTCAGTTATGCAAAATTGTTTGGAGAAAAATCTGTAACCAGGAAGGTGATGATGAGGGACCTGCCCTCACTGCGTGTGAGCAGTCTTTAGAATCAGGAGAAGGTTTTCTGTTCCTCATTCCTAGAGGCTTGTACTGTGGGACTACTTAGAATTTTTTTCTTGTCTCCTCTTTTCCAGGAGAAATTTAGCACACATTAAAACTTACCAGTACATACTAGTAACATTTCAACATTATGAAATTAATCTTTGGAGAAAGTAAAGGCAGTTCTGTATACTGTGGAAAGCATATTTGCAGTAGAGGATTTCATTGTAACATGCACTGTTGAGGCTCTTAGCTTTAGAGGAACAAAACCCAACTCTTTTGGACCTATATTACTGCTCTGATGGTTTTTGCTTTACAAAGCCTGTATTCTGTCAGCGTGCAGCTAAATATTGAGTATGTAGAAGCCCAGTTCAGGCACAGGACTTGCTGTGCTGCTTCAGACCTGTGACAAAGCAACTGTGTTCATACCCGTAACCTAAGGCATGAATCCAGTGTAAAAAAGGCTGACTGTCCCCAAAATTATTTTGCAGACTACATTGATTCTCTGCTTGCTTGACAATAAGATCTCTGCAAACTGTTTTTTCCTCAAGTGTGTCTGCCTGGAGATGAGTTTGGAGGTTGTTTTTTGGTTTGTGGTTGTTTGTTTTTTTTTGCTTTACATTGATGGCATGAGGATGCTGCAAGATGTCTTTGTTTCAGACATTGGTGCAAACATAATCTTTGAGGAGTCCTGTTACTTTCGGATGCTGTTTCTTGTTGTGAAGCAGACTTTCTTTTTAATAATCTGTATTTAAATGTGCGTGTGGGCTTCATAAGTGCAAATAGGGAAAAAGCAACCCTCTCGTGAAATATCTAATAGCCTGCCCTTAATGACACTTTGTGTTGAATGGTTTATAGCAAGAGGCCTATATCACAGGCCTGACAATCTCAGCAGATTCAGAGCTTTCAACAGCCTCCTAGTGAGCTAAGATTTGTCAGGTTTCCTTAATTCAGAGCTTGCTTTGTAAACAGAGGTGGAAGCAAAGCAAGCTACTTGGTATGAATTCTTCTCCCTCTTTACCTGCTTAGAATGATAAAATCTAAAGCTTTTAGCTATTTACAGTAGGTTGTTTTGAGGAGCAAAATGACCAAAGGAGTTCAGGAGCTGCTTTCAGAAGGAGTAACCCGTGCAAGAGGAAGCACGGTGGATAGAGAAAAGAAACAGAAGCAGAAGATGAGGATTGAGAAATCAAGTGCTTGTGCTCCTGAGGACCATGCTTCCCATTATCAAATGATGTTGATCTTACCGTGGTACTAAGGAAACATTAACAATGAAATTAACTGTACAAGCAAATAATGTTAGGTCAGCTACTCCATGGTAACTTCTGTGTGCTTTTACTTTGCAGCACGTTTTAATAACTTAGAGGCAACTCAAGATGGTTTTCTCTGATAATGAAAAGGAGGACACCTTAGCTGTGCCATAGGGTGGTGAGAGGTCAGGTACACAGAGGGACATTTACTGTGGAGCAATTAGTATTTGATAACTTGCATGTGAAAACTCAAAGGTTTCACAAAAGTTGCAAAACAAGCTGTAGTCAGAAACCAACTCAGCTTTGCCTGCAGCATGTCCAGTGTCTCTAGCATAAGTGAAAATATTGTCCAACTGAGCAGTGTTGGACTGTGGTTGTTTGGTATTGCTTGCCTTTTGTTCAGTATGTCCATTCCTGAGCACATTTAACCAAGAAGATGGTTGGGGGCTTTTTTTGTATCTTTCTCAGCAAGTGTTTGCGTCTCCTAGCAAACACCCAATGGACAGTAAAGGAGAGGAGTCAAAGATCAGCTACCCCAACATATTCTTCATGATTGACAGTTTTGAAGAGGTGAGTTTCTTGCTGGAGCAGCAGAAATTTTTCCTATTCTATTCTTACATCCTGATTAGTGATTTTCTTCTTGTACCTTTTGAGCAAATGTTCTTGGCTAATTGAGGGTTGTCTTCCAGTAGTTTTTATTTTATTTTATTTGACTTTCCTCTTTAATGTTGGATATCTGAGCTTTAAGATGGCTTTTGGCACCTGTCTTTATGACGAGCTAAAGCAAGACAGGCTGACATGAGAACTGCTTATCTCAGCACATGATTTTCAGTGTGCGCTGCCTTGAAGTCTGTTTTTTTGAAAGCCTGAGGTGGAGCATCCAGTTCCCTTGCTTTCTGCCCTTTACTGCCTTGGGCCTAAAAAGAGTCATGGGAGTCTGAATATATTTGAACTTTAACAGCTGCAGTTTGCCTTTAAGTGTTTCATCTTCTGTCTTTGTCAGGTTTTCAGTGACATGACTGTGGGAGAAGGAGAAATGGTATGTGTGGAGCTGGTGGCCAGTGACAAAAGCAACACCTTCCAAGGGGTGATTTTTCAGGGGTCCATCCGCTATGAAGCACTCAAGAAGGTCTATGACAACAGGGTAAGGTGCTTCTGAAAGATAGCATCCTTTGCAACAATGATACTCTAGCCACAGTTTTTCTTTGCTGCTGGGGCTGTTAGCTTTTTGTCCTGCTAGATCATCTGCATTGTAGTCCGTCTTTTTTTGCCTCTGAAAGTTACCTGAAGGCTAATGCTTTTCGTGCAGATAGCTGAGAGTATTCAGATCAGGATATATTATTCTGATGTTTGCCAAAAGGAGTGAAGCTGATAGTAGTCAAGGGTGTGACACATGAATGGATCTGAATAACAGGGTTCTGGGAGCCCCTTCATTTTTCTGAAAGGTCATAGATGTTTCTAGTTACTTTGGAGAAGACGTATTTTTCAGGGAGATCTTAAACTCTGACAACTACCTTTCTGTATGTAAAACATGTTTTTCTTTAATGTGCTTTGTACTCGCTGCTATTTTTGAAAGACCGCCATAGTTTCACTGTCACGAAAGTTCTTAGCTTTCCTACAAAAATGTGAAATGCCAGCACTTTCAGGTTCAAATTCAGTACTTGATGCTGAAGTCAAGAAAGTACAAGAGCCAATAAATTTAAACAATGTTGTGAAGATAGTTGCGAGAGCTTTTAAAAGGCAAACAAAAAAGAATCCCCACAATAACTACTGTGCCTGTAAACTTCATTTCCCTTTTTTTCTACCATTGCCAGGAGTTGTCCTGAGTAATTTCCCTTCTCTGTTTTAAATGTGAGTGGTTATACTGTGCTAGCAGTTTTTGAAGAGAACATGGAACTGAAATTATTTCTCCGTTCCACCGTCATTTTATGGCCTCATGCGAACAGCAAGTGGATTATTAAAATACGTGGGAATGCGGAATAACTAAAGACAACATAAGAAGAAATCCCTGCAGTGGAAGGACAAGATTTAATGTGGTAAAGGCACCTCATAGCCTAGGCATGTCCTAGGAATGTTTGACCACACAGCTACTTTACGCTGGTTCATTAGATAAAGTAAAATTGTTAGCTCTTCAAAGAATCAATTATGGCTGTAGGCAGAACTTTCAGTTTGGCCTTTCTTTTAACAGGAAATAAGCTTTCTCTCTATGCTTTTGAAGATTACTTGATTTCAGTTGTGTATTAGTTCTTAGTTATGTAACATGATGAGCAAGTTGGCCCTTTCAGGTGATAAGCTGCTGAAAGTTACGATAAACCACTTAGTTTAAGTGTTTTATCGTCTGAGTCCTACGTATTTCACTTCACTATCGTCTAAGTCCTACGTATTTCACTTGGCAAAAGCTTGACTGTTTTCATATTGGTCTGTTCCTTTTTTCAGTTCTCAGTTCAGTTTTCAGTTCAGTTGTGTTAACTGGAAATTGAGCCTTTCTGTCTGTTGAGAGGGTTCAAAAGCTGTCAGGGTTTTGCGATGAGCAATGCGATGCAGGTTAGTTGTGCATGGGGGCTGGCTCTTTATGCTCTTCCCTTGACAATGTGGACACACAAATGTCTGATCTGACTTGCCACGAAGTAGCATCGGAATTGCGCAGCGTGTTTTGCTAGTTCGAAGCATCTCATGTGTGTCTGTCGCTTTTTGGACTGAAACAAGTGTCCCTGCACAGGCTGTGTTGAGTTGTGCACGTGCCTGCTCGTGCTCTGGTGTGCCACATTGGGTGGGTCTGGATAAAAAGCTTTTTTTTTTTTTCTTCCCACTAATGTCAGTGTGCCATTTTGATAGCTTGAAGGAGCTGATTCTTCCCTGAGCCTCTGTTTTCATACCTGTAATATTGCTTCCTCTTTGGAGGTCACTTCAGATTGTGATAATGATGGCTATCCACTGTGTTTTTGACTTATTCTTAGATAACTGCTTTCAGAGAATGTTATTTTTTTGAAACATAGAGATGATGTTACATGGTTTTCTCTCTTGCCTTGATGTGTTGCAGGTGAGTGTTGCAGCTAAGATGGCTCAAAGAATGTCTTTTGGCTTTTATAAGTATAACAACATGGAGTTTGTCCGAATGAAAGGCCCACAAGGGAAAGGACACGCGGAGATGGCAGTGAGTAGGGTTTCTACTGGTGACACTTCACCATATGGGACAGAAGAAGACTCAAATCCAGACTCCCCAGTGCATGAGAGAGTAAGTAGCAAACAGAAATACTGACTTAACCTCAAGTGTGAATGTGTTTTGTTCCAAAGCCAGTAAATGAGCTGAAGCTGAGATTAACTCATGTCAGGGTTTTGAACTGAGGTTTGCCTGTCTGTATTCTGAACTTACTCAGTATATGCAGGTGAATTTTTAGCACAGTTTCCCTGGAGCAAATACAAAGATGACTGGATGATTCATACTTCTGGAGGAGTGTTTTGTTGAAACAACAGCTATGTCGATGCCAGAGGAAAATGATGATTCTGCCTGTTTTCTATGAAAATTAATAGATTCCATTTCTGTACAAGATGGGATTTACCTAGAAATGTGAAATTTGTATATTATGTAGGTTGCTTGCTAAACCTCACAGGAAGTCCTACTGTTAGGAGAATTTGCCACTGGTGAATGAGACCTGCATAGCATTAAAGCAAAGATTAGCGATCTAGATGCAGTACCGTATTTATGCATATGCTTAGTTTTAATGCAAATGCAGTAGAATACCAATAGAATTGGTCTGTCGATGCTGGCTTGGCCTTTATTAAGTCCTGAGCCTTGTTTTCCATTAAGGCATTTTACCTAGTTAATGGGAATTAGGCAACGTCTTCAAAATACTTGCACAGATGCGTTCTGACCTGGCCTGGGTAATTGCTGAATTCTCCATGCAAGCTGTGTGATTTTTGTTTCTGGCTTCCTGAAAGGCAAAATGAGCTGCCAGCACAGAGCTTGTTAACTAGATGTGCCTACTGTAAAGATGCAGCCTGGAGAAATCAGCCCTGGAGGGACTTCTTGATCCTTTGGCTCCAAGACTTCCAGTGTCAACTGGAAAATATAAAAATAGATTTGATAGCATATTATCATTGCTTTTTGCTAATGGTTTTAATGGTGATTTGTCTGTTTCTGTTTTTCCCTCCAAGTGTAATGACTACAGAAAAATAGAGGCAAGCACAAATTAGAGATCAAGTGCACTAAAGAGAACATCGGCTGGGTGGTGGAATGCTTCTACCTTTTTTTTTTTTTTAACTTTAACAACAGAGGTACAATATAGAGTTTCTGCAGTGCAGCACCAGCCTGTCTTGGTTGTCATCCTCACTCATATGTTATCTCTCTCCTTATTTGTATGGACAGATACGAGTAACGTCAGGTGTCATCTCAGGGAGAATTACAGGATGTTAAATTAATTGTGTGAAGAGTGGAGCGTGAGGTAGAAGTCACTCACATCCATTAGCAAAGTAGTTATACGTGGTTTGTGGTTTTTTTTCATTTGAAATGAAACTATTAAAATACTACATAGCAAAACCAGTACACGAGCAAATGCATTTCAATTCTTTCTGAAATAGGTATAATTGGCTATAATTATGGTTTACTCAGGAGCAGCTACTGCTCTGGAGGAAGGGTGTCTCTATAGTTTTGCCCCTTAAGTGTGTTTCACTGCATTTATGTCCTTGTATTTGTCATCGCTTAGGTTAACCAGATCATCAGGGACATCTCCATTTGTTTCCCTCCATCCTGTTCTGAAATATGATATACATGCAGTTGTACATTAGCTTTGCTTTTGCGTCAGCATCATAGGTTAAGTAATTGCCTTGTGACCCTGCTTCACAGAGACACTGTGACCTTTCACGGTGATCCCATGGGGCATCCTTCTGAGCAGGGAAGGTACTTCCTTGCATTTGCCAAAGAAATGAAGATGCACAGTTTTAGCGTGTCCAATGCAATTCATTCTTAGTCTATTAAGTCTTCTGACTTTCAACGTGCAAAATAAGATTGACATTCTTGGTGCCTAAATTATGAATTTTTGTTTCTTTATGAGTATAAATCCTTGTTAGAAGTGATTGGCCAAGGAGAGACATTTTTTGTTATTCATGTAACAGTTAAGGGTGATGATATTTCAAAATATTTTCATCTTGATGAGCATCTTGAAGCTGAGGTGACTGTTCACGTGACGTTCTCTGGCCACTCTGATATAACTTACAGCTAGACACCAGTCATCATTCAGAATTTTACACATGATTGCCTCGTGGCATATATTTGAGACTGAGTATTATTTCTTACTGGAAGCATAGAACTCTTCAAATAAAAATTCCACTAGCATTTCTGCTGTTTCCCTTGCAGGTCACTTCTTTCAGCACGCCGCCAACCCCAGAACGCAACAATCGCCCGTCGTTTTTCTCCCCATCCCTCAAGAGAAAAGTGCCCCGAAATCGAATTGCTGAGATGAAAAAATCCCACTCAGCAAATGACAGTGAGGAGTTCTTCAGAGATGATGATGGTGGAGGTGAGAGAAGTAATATCAGCTAAACAGACGTGTCTGGAGAGGGCACAGAGCTATGGACAGGGATGCCAAAGCTGGATTTTCTAAAAGGTTTGCAATGTAAAAAACCTAGCTTCACAGAAGGTCCAGTGCCAGTGCCTCTCTGAAAGTGGGGTTGTTCACAGGTTTAGCATCTTTTTGAAGTTGTCTGAGAGAAACTTGAGCAGGAAAGATCTTTCCTCTTTCCCAGGTACCACCCTTGTGGGTGGCACATACCACTATGTAGTGGGGTAGAGCGTGCTCTCAGGAACAGGTTCTCCGAATTCCCCCATTTGATCCAGAGTTCATTAAAGTTGGTGAAAAGACGTTTACTTCAGCTGGCTTTGGATCAGTTCTGAACTCTCTAAAAAGAAAATCTCAATTCGCTTATGGAATGCTTTAGTGCTATGTGGAACTCTTCCTTTGAGTTCTAGTTACTCACTGTGAAACAGCCAACAACATAAAAAGTGAGTCTGATTCACAGTATAGTGTGTAAATCTAATCATACTGCAGTTTTTTTTAGGTGGGAAACTCACAGATGTTGAAGTCTAAACTATTTTTCATACGTTTAAAAATAATGCAACAGAAAAAAACCAAAAAAACATCTGTTGGCATGCTAATAGATAAAAGGCAAAGGTAGTTTCCGGATCACAAGTTCTGTCTGTAGTAGCAAAGGTATTACCCATCAGCAGTACTGCACTGGCTTAGCTAATAAAGAATTACACATTGAAAAACAAGCTTTAAGTGATATGTTTAATTCAAATTCTGTGCATCGAAAGTGGTCATAACTAATTCAGAGTTCCATCCATAGAAACCTTTCCTTATCCTTTTTGTTTTCTTAAATTTGCCTAGTGAAAATGTCTGCTATTTCAAATTGTGTTTTTATCCTATTTTACTAGGCAAAGGGTAGGCCTTGGGTCAGTTGCTGCACAGGGGCGGGGAGAAGGGCAGCTTTCTCAGATGGAGTCTTGCTTTTGATATCTTTCTCCTGGAGGCTGCTCAGGATAAAACGGAGTTCAAGGGATTTATCCAGCAGCCCTTATAGATGGTGGTAGTCTCTGCTCAGTATTGTTTTGCAGGGTCTGATCCTAGTGTACTTGATCATAATGATGCACATTCTTACTATCTTCGCTTTTTTTTCCTTCTAATATATTTATGGAAGTAAATAAAATCCAGTTTTTCCAGACATTTTATAGCCAAGAGATGTGGTTTCACTTAGTTATAAATGTAGACAGACCTGTTGTGGCCCATGAGGGCTCACCACACTTGCTCTGGCTGTTTGCAAGCATGACACAGCAGAAGAATTGCACTTACGCCAGCTACCAGGGTCAGGTCCTTCTGACCTGATCACCATTGTGCTCTCGGCATAGTGCTGATGTGTGGGAAGAGGGAATAGACTGGTTAGCTGTACACTTTTATAAGGAAGGAGGGAAGACAAGATACAGATTTATTTGGTTTTGCCTCCCGCATTGTTATGTATCTTGCTAGAGCAGCTGCCACTATGTACTTTTTCCTTTGCTAGGACCTCTTTGTTTGGATCAGGACTCACTTTTAAAGAAGTAAGTCCCAGAGCTTGGATCACTCTGGTCAAGAATTGTTATGTTTACTTCAACATATGCTTTTAGCATTGTGGGCTGAGTTTTATGGGGGAAGGGAGGAAAAGTTTAGAAACACTCAAAACATGCACAGTATGCTTTCCTGGCAGTGAGAGAGACCAGCAGCTGTAAAAACCTCCCCTAGTTTACAGTGGATGTAGTATCATTTTGTTTTGAAAGTGGTTTGTGGGCCACTAACTAATTATGAGAAGAATGGCCCCACTGGAGGGTCCCAGGTTTGGCCTGGGGAATGCATGGAGATCTGCAGTAAACCAGCATATTAATACTTACTCTCCTCTTGTCTGGTAGACATCCCATTTCTTCATAAGAAACATTTTTCTTCACTTCTTTTCAATTGCTGTATGAGCTACTACTTAATTTTAGGGATATTCTGTTTTGTATATGAGGGAAGGCTGGGTTAGGCTTCTGCTTGTGTGGTGTGGAAGTAAAGGCTTCATTCCCTCTCCTGGCTGGTCTGTTAACAGGTGATTGTTTACTACTGCTGCCAGCTGCTGCTGTCATTCATTAGCTTCAATGAAAATGGTGAATTCTGTGCTAGGCAAGATCTGACTAACTTTAAAAAAATTTTTGAAAAATAGTAATAATAATGTCCTCCATGTGATTTTCCTCTAGACATTGAATATTAGGCTTTCCTTTTTTTCTCGACTTTCAGAAGTGTTCTGATAAAACAGACTGAGTACAATCACTTTAAGCTTGATATCGTCTACCTTTACAGATCTGCACAATGCAACAAATCTGAGGTCGCGGTCCTTATCTGGAACAGGACGCTCTCTGGTGGGCTCATGGCTGAAGCTGAACAGAACAGATGAAAACTTTCTACTCTATGCACACTTAACTTACATCACTTTGCCATTGCATCGAATATTAACAGGTGAATTTTAACTTGTATTATGGGTAAACAGAGAGTTCTTTCATTCCAAGACAGCCTTCCATGTTGGGAATTTTGCTGTTACGACGGAGGAACAAGTATTTCTCTGAAGGCAGCATCGTGTCACAGACCTCATTTGCTGACTGTAGCAGCAAATTAGTATGAACAAGTGGAATGGTGTCAACCTGTTCTCTGGCTTTGGGCCAGTTTTGCCTGGTGATGGTTCAAACAAATTGTTAGTTTGTACAAATGAACATCTGCAGGAACACTAGTTGCCTCAACATTGGAATATAAAGTTTATCCATCTCATGAGTGCAAGGCAACTCATTGTAAGCCCGTCGACTGATAGCAATAGTTGTAGCAAAGACCTGTGAATGGGAGGGTTACAGAAACACGGCTCTGGATTTTGGAGTGATCTCCTTTGCCAATTTTGATTCTTAGACTCGATTTCCTTACAAGCTGCTTGATCTGACCAGAGTGCCCACGCTGATGCCTGTGAATCTATTGGGTGCCCAATAGCTTTAACTAGGTATAATGATGCTTGTGTGTCATACCATGAATAATCAATCACCCGTGTCATCAAGGAATTTTAATTTTCGTCCAGATAACTCGTCTGCCTACAAATACAGGTGGACTAGAGAAAACAACCAGTCTGTTTAAACTCTACCAATCATCAAGCCTTCTCGTGTTTCAGGGATACAGCTTGCAGTATGAGGGTGCCCATGGGACTCTTGAGACACTTGGAAACTGAGAAAGCAGTAGTAGTTAAAGGCTCTCTCCTCTGTCTAAATATAGTGGCAATTGCTTTCATACAGCCATTACTGATGTCTGCTACTGAAAACACACATGACTGTCTCAGAAAGAAAGTTTGCTCCAGCTGCACAGCAGTATCTCAGGATCAACTCTTAAGATCTAGACCAGAATAAAGTTGGCATCCCCTGCAGTAAAGTTACAATCTCAGTGCGTTGTAAAGTCCTGTCTCTAACCTTGGAAGATTCCTAGAACTTTTACTACTCCTAAGAACTTAATCTTTTTTTCTTTCCATCCAGCAGGTGGGATGTCTTCTGAATAGGTTTGTCTGGATTGTGGGCTTGTGATCAGTGCCTGCTTTTTTTTGTGTGGATCTAAAAAGAGAACACACCTGATAACAAACCCAGTCTGTTACACAGTTCTTGGTTCCAGACTGCTCCTGGAAGGTAGCCAAGAAGAAAGGAGTTGGGAAATCTATTGTTGAACAGGTTAATCTGCTGCTAAAAGAGATGAGAAGATAGTATGGGTATTAATGTCATCAGCGGTATGATGCTAGTGTAACACTAAGAGCTGCAATCTTGTCTTTGCAGCCTAAGATCTCAGAGCCTGTTGCAAAAGTGGACTGGCTCTTAATCTACAGAAAAGGAAATTATAGCTGGTAAGGTAGAGGTGAAAATTATACTTGGCAAATAGGTTCTTTCACTGTACATAGGGATTGATTTCAGTTTACAAGCAATTACAGATGCCAGTAAAAACTGATTTTCTGTAATTATAGGTGAATCTTGACCAATTTTTCAGTAAAATACTTAATTATTCCTTATGGTAAGTCATGTTGCTAACCTTGCAGCTTGTTAGCTGGAGTTCTCAAGCTCACTCACTCTCTGCCACAGGCATTTTGGAGTGCACAGAAGATGTATTGTTTCTACTGACATTTAATACTTGCTCAAGTGGGTGGCATAAATGCCTCCATGTTCAAATATTTGCTTTCATCTTGAACATCGTTTCTGAAACTTAATTTGTTTAACATACCATTGCAGGAGTTGGTGTGTATATGTTGAGATGCACAGAAATAGGACATGAAATGTCTGGGCTGTAAGGCAGAATTTTAATCTGCAGTTTTACACTACCCTTGTTTGCTTTAGCTTGGCACGTGATGTGGAGCCTGTTTCCAGTGCCATTTTGTAATTAATGTATTTGTGCCAGTGGCAGCTCTCCAGCAAGCAGGAGCGTTACACGTGGGGCAGGTGAAGTGGGAAAGATGCTCATCTCCCTAGGCTAGTCTAGGAAGCCTGTACTAAGAAATTAAAATCCCAGTGATGGTGATCAAAGTACATTTTAACATGGCTGGAGCTTATACACATTCCTTCACTCTGAGCCTTCTCTCCATGCTAGATAATCCCAGCCTCTCCTCGTATGTCAGATACTCCAATTCCTTAATCATCTTCATGGTCCTTCACTGGACTCGCTCCGCTGTGTTTTGTTCTCTACAGGTGGTAGTTAGAGTTTGCTGGAGCTGTGGATCAGTTTTTACTCACATCACCCTCTTTGTGCAGCTGTGTGTGATCATCCTCTTAATTAAGCATGTGCTCCCTTTTCCCATGTTCTTTATTCCCTGTGTATCCTTGAAAAGGGTGTAGCAGCCCATTTTCCAGATATTTCTGTGTAGTGCTGTGCCAGCATGCTAGATTTACTGTCCACATTTTGAAAGATGCCCATGATGGACAGATATTTTGCAGGTCCATACTCTGTCACATTGGGACAATACGGAGCTGAGGAGCCAACAAAAGGACTAGGTTTTGTGGCAGCTTTTTGGGTGCAGAAATGTAGGCTTTGGGCTTTAGTACAGATGAAACAGCTGACTTATTTGTACCTACATCTTCAGGGCCCAAAGTCTCTTTATGGGTCTTGGGGATGGTGCATCCTTTCCTTCAAGAAAGGGAAAATCCTTGGCATCTCCTGTAATGGTACTTCCACTTGCTTCTCTGGAATGTTATGTCACTCTGCATCTGACGCGTTGCTTCATCCCACTATAAATGATATTTAGTAGATCAGCTGTCATCTCTGTGTGATGGGATGTGTTTGCAGCTCACCAGCTCTCGACTGTGATGCAGCTGGGGGGGAATTAAATCAGACTTTAATGGGCAAAGTCGCATTCTCGTGTTTTAAATTCCCTGAGCGGCGTAACATGGGGTCTGTGCTGCAGTCCACAGCTGCTTCTCCAGCTCCTCGTGCTTTCTGGTACCGCGGCTACTTTCAGGAGCCTCCTAAGTTTGCTGTATCTGTTTCTCTTCCTTGCCCAGATATCCTGGAAGTGCGGCAGAAACCAATTCTGATGACATAGCAGAGAGCGGGCACTGCCTTGGAGCCTTGTTGCCAAGTGCCTAACCACAGCGGTTTTCTGTGCTAACACTACCATCTAGTGTCAGGAACATAAACCTCCGCAGGAAAAAGGGAGTCCAAGAATACCAGCCGATCAAAAGTGCCTCTTTCTTCCTTCCTCTGCTGTCATACACCGTATGCCCACTTGCAGTACATCGCTTGAGTGTTTCTGACTGGAAGAGGACTTTCAGCAAGATAAAAACAAGAAGGGGCTGTGTTTTAAAATGAGTCGACGCTTTATGGACAGTTTGTTACTGTGTTTACTTTATAACTGAAAAACCAACAATATGTACAGAATGTGTTCAACTTTATACTCTCTGAGAGAAACAACCTGAGAATTTCACAATGATGTACTAATGAACATCGTTCCATAGACTCTTGCCCATACCCTCTCCATGTCGGTTTGGCTTAATGTGTGTGCGTGAGTGTGTGTGTGTGCGTGAGGATTGAAGGGATGAGAGAATAATTTCCTGCTGAGGGAAGAAAAGGAAGAAGATAAAAAGATGCTACAAAGATACATTGCCATTGGGTACGTGCAGTGGGTCAGGTCAGAGCTTAAAAGAGGCTGAAAATGTTCCCATTTCGTTCATATGTCAGTGTTAGGACAGGTGAACTCTGCCGACAGATTTCCGTATCTACCAAAGAACAGCAACATTTTCATCCTCAAGAACTGGCTAAGAAAATGAGCCAGCGAACGAAGGCTAAAATGTGCTGCTATAGTAAAGCCGAGGTTCATATCCAGTACTAATGCTGCTTATCTCTCTCTGTTAGCTGAGTCGGTACAAGTTTGAGCCTAAAGAGGAAAACCGAGATGCCATAATCAGACTCCAAAACCTAAAAACCTTACCAATAAACCAACATCCTCCTGCATGCGCTGCAGAGGGCATGAGAGCAGATTAATGCTCGGGCAGCTTGCCCAGATTCTTCATCTCCTCGTGGTGTTTCGCTGCACTGTTACATGCCGAAGCACGGAGAGTTTTCTTGAAAGACAAAAGATTGAAATGTAGTTCTGTTCCGAAAAGTGACTAAAAGTTGCATAGTGGGAGGTCTGAAAATAGTGTATGAAGAGCTCTCAGGAAAAAAACCTTATGTTTACAGGTAAAATGCAGCTTTCTCTAAATAGCAAACCTCTGCTCTCCTTGGCATTTGAAAGCGAAATGATTGAATACTGAGACTACAGCAGTCTGGTTCACTGTTTTGATAAAGGAGCCAGTCAGTACTTCAGTTTACTTAGGACTGGGTGGGGCAGCGTGTTGCTTAGAGCATGCGAGACTCCAATACACGCACAGGGGGAGAGCAAGGGTGTCATTTTTGTCACTTTTCAAACTGAGCACCTGAACTTAATGCTGTTGCCATAGTAACCGGATGGCACTGTGCTCTGAGCCTGGACCTTTGTCTCCCTCATACACAGCCTTTCCCAAAGTGCTTTGTTGTTACTCTCTCAATAGCGTCTGACGACTTAACTTCTCAAATAGGACTTTCTGCTTTTTTTTCCTCAGGCCAGGTTCCATGGGAATAGCTCCACTTCAGCGTAAAGCTAGTCTAACTTTATCATTCAGCCCCAACATGGTGAATCCAGCATGGTAAGGAGATGTTTTTTTTATTTGAGGCTAGGCCTGAAAGTTGTCACCTTAGCGCTGAGTGATGGCATCACTAATGCTGGCAGCACGAGTGCATGACAGGGACAGCTGACTGGTTTTTACTTCACTTCCAATGTGTTACTGCAGCATTAGAAAAGCTTTTGCTTTGTCGTTACCAGCACAGCCATATTCCATGTTGCAGCATTTGAACTTTGCTCCGTGGAAGCGTGTGGTTGTCCATGCGTGTATGTGAGGGGGAGAGGTGGAGTCCTAAATCAAAAGCTGAAGTACACCCTCAGGGAACTCACTAGGCAGCCAGGGTGCTGACGTGAGATCCCTAGGTAACATGCCTAATGTCAGTCGGTACAAATATTCTCCCTATCCTGAGAATTAAACCACTCTTTAACTAAAAGACCAGTCCTATCCTGAAGCTTCTCAAGATGCTTCTTATAATGCACTTCCGTACTGCTGGGCTGGGCAAGTCAATGCTCAGTTTTCCTTTAAATACTCGTTGGGGAGGGAAGAGAAGATTATTATTTGTACTGCTAGTAACAATTGATACTTTACGGTCAAACAACCAGAGGAATAATGTGTGAAAAGGAAATGTATCCAGACTGGAACCTGAGTGGTAGATGCCTGAATAGTTCTCAGTTGACAGTAATTTGTAATGCCTTTTTGGTATCGTGTGTATGATCGTGTATAGCTTAATTTCACGTGATCTGAAAGACTGAGCGAATCTTGCTGCTTAAGATTTCGCAGCAAATGAAGAATGATTCTAAACCAGTACATTAGTATAAAGACAATGGTACAGAAAGAGTGGTTCAGATCCCACATCTATTACGCAGGAGTTACATCTGCTTTGTTACACGTACATGGGTGGATTTCAGTATCTAGTTTTTTAAGGGATGCAGTGTAGGTGTCCTAAAAAAGTCAATTTGTTTCTTGTATCTTGCTAGTGGATATGCTATAGGTATGTTGGACTTGCCTTTTTTAGTAGAAAAGGGCTACAGGTATGCCCAGATGGACATCCATGGAAAATGGAGGTCAAAAAGTCCACTGAATGTCAATAGTGCTTTTCAGAAACAAGTAGATGTGCCAGATTCTCAGTTATTCCTTCTCTAAACAACTGATCTTAAACTTGTTATGTATAGTCCCTGATTGCCACTTCATTATCAAGTGGGGGAAAACAAATTTCACATTTTTTCCTGCTTTTAACCAAACCCAAAAAATTAAAATGTAATGTCCTTGTATAGACAGATTGACAGGGAAGATGATCAAACGTTTGCTTGGGTCAAGATGGCGCGGCTGGGCCCTTAGCATGCTGTTGCACTATACCAAAAAAGAACAGAGAATGTTTATAGGAACATCTCATCCTTTTAATTTTTTTAAATTCTGTAGCTCCTAAGCAGTCAACCGTTTTGAGCCTCTTGTTGACGATTGAAATAATTGCTGAGGAATGAACTGGTGTGTTCTGCATGCCATAAGGGCTGAGTGGCTGTCGAAGTCTTAACTGTTGGAGCACAGTGGTATTCGTTAGTTATGTTGATGCTTGAGAATGCAGCACGGTTAACGGGTTTGGGAAGCTTTGCAGAAGAGCTTTATTTACAGAATCTCACCATACCTCGTTACTCAACTTCTTCCATCCTTCTGCCCATTTACTCCCTCTGGAGATGGAGGCTTACCCCTTGAACTCTCCCTAAGTGATGCAAGGATATAAATCTCTTAATCCTTAACACATTTTTCACTGCTATCAATTTACCAAGCAAAAAAGCCTTTGGTTTTGTTTTTTTTTAAAGAAAGCTCTTAAATTGATTATTTTTATTAGCATATTATTGCTCTGCCTTAGAGATTGCTACATGTGTGAAATTGCATTCTCTTAGTGCCAGCCAGCACTGGGTGGGTTCGAAGTTCCCGTTTAAAAGAATAAGCCAATTTTAGAAATGCCACAGATCCTTTCAGCTGTCTTGGCTAATCCAGTTTGTGCGAGTTCGAGTTCCTTCTCATTTTATTCTCCTGGTCTTAATTGTTTACAAGGCTTGAGCATGTTGGGCTCTTGGGTCACTGTTACTCAGTTTTCTGTTTCTGGTCACAGTGTGCTTTCCAGAAAAGGTAAGTGTTTGCACAGGTGACTTTTCAAAGTAAAATGGTTTTCCCAAAGTTTGTTCTTACACCAAGTTTTAATTTAGATAGTGAAGTTCTTGGCTCTGCAGACAGATTTCTTCCAGCAGATCCTCATGTACAGAATCCCATCTGGTCACTGAAATTGTGTGGGTGTGGAATCCACACAAATAGTCTACACTTCTAGACTATTGACCTGCTTCTTGCCAAGCAGTAATTTTTCTCTTTCCAGATGACTGCTTGTCCTGTATTTTGTAGTCTGAAGCTTCCCCTTATTGAAGACAGATATAAGATAAAACCTTCAGAAGTGCCTAAGCCCTGTTGTTATCCAGTGGGGTTTAAGAACAAACTTTTATTTAGGAAAATTAATAAAGTAGTCTTAAATTCTATCTGCATTGTGAGTAGCAGTGTCAAGAAATGACAAGTTTATAGTTCTTGGAAGAACTGGCCATCTCCTGTGGACTCACCCTTGGTGTCTGAAAAACTCTCATGGTCTCCAAAGGTTGCAGATGAAAACTCTGGAAAATGGATTTCTTGTGATCACAGCAGTCAGATATCTGCGAATGCCTTATCTTGTTTTGTGAGGTATGACTGAAAGTGTGTGGCACTGGTGCGTAGAAATTGTGTCAAAAATAGGTGCGGTAGAATCCAGTTAAAGGCATTGTGAAATAAGTAACTTTTACACTAAACCTTAAATGAAAGAGTATTTTACACCAGAATGTAACTGTTTGGATGCTTGGTCAAGATAATACAAGGCTGGAAGCAGGTTACAACATTGAACGTTCTCTGTGTAAATATATAAATATTCTCAGCCTAATTTTATCAGACTAACACGTGTTGCATGGTTTTGGGGTGGGGTTTTTTTGCCTCATTGATCTTTAGTGTTGATTAAAACATGATGGATTGAAAATCTTGCTGGCACTGTACTGAGCCCTTTGAAGAAAGAGCAAGGAGAACCTTTGTGCACCAAAAGTGGAGTTGACTTTGCATATGGCAGCAGTGAAGAAAGCGTTGGACCCTGCAGCCAATAAACAGACCTCTTAAACGACCATGAATTCTGTTAACAGTGTTTTCTCTCTACTGTGCCTAGTGGTGCTTGAGTTTGAATGTATCCTTTACTGGTGGCAAGCCTGAATGGTTGAATGACGCTCCGTGGCACTCGCGGTGAGCGTTGCCAAATAGATGCTTCTTGAGGCAAAGTAGCCTCTGTACTCTTTGTTCTTGCTCCCCTTTGAACAAAGCCCAACTGCTGGCTCTGCTTCCTGAATCTTCTGATGATGAGCCTCTGACAACTTGATGTGTAAAGGGGAAGAATAAAAGTCAATGTACTATTGCATTTGTTTAAACAAATTTTTTTCCTTTAGATGCCACCATTTAAATTTTATTATGTAGCCATTAACATTTAGGTTTGTGCAGTGTATGATATTGAGAGACTGGTGGCTGCAGTGAAGAACTTCAGGAAGAACTTCAGTGTGGGTTTGTGCAGTGTTAAAATGAGATTGCCCTTTAGCTCGTAACTACTTAGTCTGCCCTACATTGCGTGTACTGACACTGAATCTGTTTTGGTTTAAAGATGTGCAAGGCACAGCATTCTCGCTCCCTCTCCACCCGATTTTTGCAAGAATGCAAGAATTGCAAGAATGCTCCCAAGAAATACCATAATGTTGCTTGGCACACAAGTTTATAATCAAGATCTGATTTTACAAAGTAAAATCGCACTTTGGGTATTGAATTAAAAATGTTCATCTTTGCTAGCAAGTAGTTTCTTGTGGACTCCTGTCAGAAATGTTGTTCCTGAAACTTGTAATTACAAGTTTGCAGAAAGCAAAGGAGTAAAATGCAGGAAGACTGGGGGTCTCATTTTCCACTGACAGTATAGATGAGAATCTGGGAGTAGCAGATGTAACACAGTAAAGAAGACCTATTCAAACACAGCAAGGAAAATACAAGTTAGTTCACGTTTGTCCACAGCTTGGTTCCTCACAGGGGTAAGGATGGGATCTAGTGACCTCATAAGTCAGATATAAGCCAGAAAACATGTCAAAGTCAAACTAACTTGCTTTTCCTAGTAGGGTTAATGTTGATTGAAATGGTGGTATGAAAACCAAGGCAGATGATCCATTTTCTTGTCCCAGCAAGACAGAAGTGTTTGTGTGCACAAATTGGATTTACTTACATGTGAGGAGCATGGGCTTCTTCCCTCCACTGCACTTCCTCTGCAGAAGATAAAGTTGGCCAGCCATAAAGCTGTCGTTGTGCCAGCATGCAGTGTATACTCTGTAGCACCCACACAAAAAGAAGGATCTTTCCACAGAATGTCCTTGTCAGAGCGTTGCATGAGTGGGAGAGAGGGCAAGGAGGCAGCCTGTTAGGCAAAAGCAGTCTGGGGTGGCTGCTGCCTGCAGAGGCGTGAGTGTGCTGCTGAAGATGCTGCTGCTGTTAAGTGAACTTCAGGCAATAAGATACACTTGTGAATACTAAGTGTGCAGGTAGTTAACTCTGTGGTCCTGAATTCACTTCAAAGAAATTGGTTAAAGGAAGAATTTTAAAACCCTACTGAAATGAATGGAGCTGGCTGCTAACTCTCAGAAAGACCAAGTTGCCCTGCACAGATGAGTGGAGACTAAACTTTAGTTGTCTTGCCTGCCTTATGAAAGCTGGACATTTTAAAAACCCCTTTGTTTCAAAGAGTTAGTTCCAGCTCCTTTAATGTTTTCCCTTTTACCTTTTATGCCAACATTCAGTTGATTCTGATGATTCATAACTTTCACAGTCAATGATTACTCAACTCGTGCTCTTCTGCCTCCCATCTCCCCTGACATTAAAGGTTGTTTATATTATGGTTCTGCTTTTCCTGCTGGGCAATATTGCTGGGGAAATCCAGCAAAAAGCAGTTTACTCCTCTACAGACTCTCCAAAGTCTCATACTCAACCTTTAACTGAGATGGAATCACTGTGTTCATCAAAATCTTATGTAACTTAGAGATCGAGAATGCCTTAAGCCTGCTCCAAGTCTGGAGGCATTCCTTTGCTCCTGAAGGACAAGAAGTGTGGCAGAACCCATTCTTCCACCCCTGCTCATTGCTGCAAGTGTCAGGCTAGGTTTTGCTTTGAAAATGAGACTGATAGATGTAGCATCAAGGAGCAAGAAGAGTTATTATTCAAGCCTCCTCAGCAGGAATTCGGAGTTACGTGCCTCCCGGTAAGTACCTCCATGGTTACCCTACCCAGCATGTAAGACCAGCGCAGGTGATTGTTCACAGTAGTCATTTCTGACTTCATCTTAAAGGTAAGGAAACACTTACTGCATAAAACGCCAAATTAATTAAATTTGGTACGTTGATCTACCGTTTTCTCTTCAGGAATTCGGTTTTTACAATGGAGAAGCCACATCTGCATTTCCCCTGGGATTGCAATCAACAGAATTGCCAATTGCAGGTAAGAGGAATGCCCTGACTGCCCACCACTTCAGGTAGGGCTCCAAACTAATGCTGATCTTGAGACAAAAAATTTTGTATTGTATTATGTTACCCATGATCTGAAGTAGTAAACCGAAGCTAGATGCTTTTTATTGAGTGGTAGTGCCTGAGCAGGCAAATTCTATTTGTATCTTTGACGCTTCTGCAGACTTCTAGAGATGATGCATTTCCGCTTTACCTCTCAGTAAGGGTTATGTTGTTCCTAATAGCAATACCCACTAAACTGATGATGGTGAATGTTTACTGTTGTTATGATGCTTATTCAGGATGCTCAGATGCAAATAAGAATTTCTAAATGAGTACAAAGCCTTAAAAAAAAAATCAGCAGTATACTACTCTAACAGAAAATCAGTGACTACTTCAAACAATGTAAATTCTTTGTCTACCTCTTCATTCTTGTGCAGCCTTTGGTTCTTGGGTGCTGCTCCTCCTGTATTTCAGGCGGTTACGGGTGCTCACGCAGTCACAGGCTGTAACTTGTGCAGTCACGCAGAGGTTTCTCATCCAGCTGTCACCTTCTCAACATCCAAAGAACTCTCTTTGTTGTTCACCTTAGTTGTCTTGTGACCTTTCTGTGAATGTTTTACCAAAGCAAGGTGTTGACCAAGCTTTTGAGTCTGAGCTTGTTCACAGCTTCAAATGTTGCATCACATAAGGCTGCGTTACTCAAAATTACTTGGCTGGCTGTTGCTCTTCATTTGGCTTTCCGTTTGGTCAGCAGGAGATTGATTACAGCAGGTAACCTGTCTTTCGATGCGTCATTTGGATCATGATTGAAGTTTATGTGTCGCCCTCGCTTTTCTAGCCGATGGCATGCACGTAGCCTTTAGCTTATACGTGATGTGCATCTCAGATGAATTAGTTCTGACTTTGGCATGACTCGGTTGCTCTAACTAGTCTGCTGTGAGGGGCATTTTCTTGCTGGATTAGGAAGGATGCTGATTTTGATGAATGCAGACTGCCCTTGGAGTGTTGCATTTTCGTAGCCTGGATATTCAGGACTTGCTGTCTGCTGCCCTCTTACTTTCGTCCCTTTGTGTTGTGCAAGTGTTAAAATCTTGGCTGATTAGCAAAACATTAAGCATCAGACGTCCTAGATTGCTCCAGCGTGAAATGAGTAATAAGCTTGTTTCTGCTCTTGAGAACCGTTATTTTGCTTTCTTTTCTCTACGGCAGCTAAAAGCTAAGGAGACTCTGTAAGCAGTGGTGCTGTCTTTTCAAGAAGGAATTAGGAGATGTCCAGAATGTAGAATAATGCCACATCCCAAATGAGTTAAGTTTGGTTTGGTGAGTTTGTTTGTTCCGTTTTTCTTCTTTTAAAAGAAGTACTGGGCAGTATTAGGTAGAAATATGTCTCCCTATAGATAGCAACTGCATCCTTAAAACTGAAACATAGGCTCTTGGGTTTTCCCAACCACTGTACCTGTGGGGGTGGTGATGGGGGGATGTCTGGGTTGTGTTTGCTAAACAATAGTTGTATCCTCATGCAAGAAGTAGCTCCCGTTTGTGGGCATGAAGCAGATATATAGAGAACTATAAAGAGAATTAAGGGAGGGCTAAACAGCATCGTAGTGGCTAAGAGAAGAATTAGGCTGGATGTTGGGTGCTCTCATGGTCTCAGTAGTTCCTGGTGCACTGGAAAGATCTACACTTCTCCTAACAAGTCTTGATTTCTCTTCTCTCCCTCCTTCCCCACCCCCATTTGCCAAACGGTCACAAACCTACGAAGAGAAGAATCTCATTGTGGTCTCTTTAGGATAGACCTTTTATGCTAGATCTCAAAAGATGTTCTACATATGTCATAATGCAAACATGGGTTACTTTTGCTGTTAAATCTTTTCAATATTTCAAGCAGAGGGATTTTTAGAAGTCAATCTCTTCAGTCATTCCCTTGGCACGTAAGAACTAGTTTTTCTCTCTCTCTGGTTGAAGGCAGCCCTGGCTTCTCCCAGGAGCTGAATCAGCTCACTGACCTTCCACGAAGAGAGCGTTTTTTGCTGAACTGGCTCTCGGCAATGTGACAGGTTTCAATGTGACAGCTCGAGGAAGGGGCAGGGGAGGACGCGGCTTCTTTTAGCAGCGGTGAGGCTGCGCGCAGGGTTTTCTCGGCAGGAGTTCACCTGCAAGCAACCGGTTGTAAAATTCCTTGTATTAATACAGTGTTACGCAAAGGGATACACATGAGACACTTATCTCCTGTTCGTTTATTCACATTTTCCATGGATTTTTTGTACACTTCCTCAATGTATTAGAACTAACGAAAACATGACAAATTATGTGAAAAATTCAGAGCAGTTTGAAATCTATGAACAGTTAACAAATTGTCACATTCAGCATTTTCATTGGATTTATACCAGGTCATGCCACTTTAAATTGTTTTTAATGTCAGTTAATTTCTGCACACAGGCACTAGCTACGAACTTTGAGCAAATGCAAATAAGTTAAGGCATCAGAAAGAAAGTCTTTAAGGATATTTCAAATGTTACAGTGCTGCAAAGGGAGCTGAACTGAAGTTCTTAATAGTAAAGCGTACCTCTTAACTGGTTTGCGTTCTACAACGTGGTCATTTGACCAGTAAATTCAATTCAACCTTTCACATCCATCAACAAAAAGGGATTATAGGAACATGCTGTTGTGCTCCCAAGTAGATAATTTTAAGTAGTTACAGGGAAAAAAAAAAACTAAACCCTGCATATAGCAATTTAATATTTTAAAATAAAAATCAAACCAACTGTAATAATCTCCCTTACAGATGATTCTGAGAATTAAAGAAAGCAGAGATCTTGATTTTCTGTTTTGGGGAGATGAAAGATTTTTTAAGCAGCTGAAAGTTCAAAATTACAGCAGAAGGAAGAAAGCATGATCCCTAAGACACTTAAGTGCAGCTGAAACAGTGAAGGCATTAATTCAAATTAGGGAGGAAACTTGCATCTTTAACATCAAGTGTCAGATATCCAGCTGTTAAATATATTATGTATCTACCAAGATACAGGAATGCCTCACTGAGTTGGGAATCTGATCAAAATTCCTGCCTTGTAGAGCATGTGCCACTTTGTTATGAAGGCATCAGCGTACCGATTTCTACGCTCTCCACTAATGTTTGCTTTTCATTGTTTAGGCCTTTATTTCTACATAATCATCTCTAGCTTATTACAGTATTTATGTATTTTAATATTTCTTAACTAGAAACTGAAGCATCGCCAAACATTTGTTTTTATAACAGTACGGGAGAAGAGTTGTGCTTTAGAGCTGAACACCAAGTGAGAAGTGCATCACTTGCCCTGCTTCATAGTCCAGGTAATTGCAGGTAATTGCTTTGGAGGCAAATTGTTAAGGACACATCAGAAGTTCAGTTTGTCTCCCACTTGTTTAAGTTAATTGGTCCACATTTCAAGGGATGAGGAAACAGTTACATATCCACGAGCTTTCAGAAGTCAACAAACACGAACCCAAGCCCACTGAGACAGTCAGTACAGAGCTGCTCTTCTCTGCCTGCAAACCCTTCTGCACGGAGACGTGCTTAAGACAGTACAGCCAAAGGACAAACGCAAAATTAACTGAGCCCTTGGGACGTTAAACCTGAGCCCCTAATAAACTTTCAGGCAATGTTTTGCTTTTCATTCATACACAATTAACATGTAAGCCTCTAGCTTTTGGCCTCCAATTTAGGTATCTTGTGCAAGACTTTTCTGTTAAAAAAAAAAAAAAGCATATTACTTTCCTCAAAATAACTTCACCTATTTTTAATGGTTAAGTATTGAGTCAAATGCAAAAAGAAAAATTTTAAAAAAGGCACCAGTTTGTATTTCAAATAATACGTGAAATCGTGTTTGAGCTCCCTTTACACTTTAACATTAAAAATACAGTTCCTGCAACCGCAGCGCAGCTGAAATGTGAGCAAAGGCCTTTCTTTTTGAACTTTGGTCAAGAGGGCTATAGATTCTGTAGTTTTTCCTCCTTTTAGTTGAGAGGGGAAAAAAGTAAAAGGCCATAATCTGAATTGCGCAGTGATTTAGGACTAAAGTCCCCTTCCAGAGAGCAGCTGGGAGCAGGTAAGATGTGCTTCATCTAATCAAGTGGTGTGACTTCTTTTTCCCCACCCACAGGATGCCACTGCTGTGAATTTCCACGTCCCCAATCAGAATTGCATCATGCTGCTTTCATAAAAAAAGGGAATTTTTCCTCTGTGCTGCATCAGCCAGAGGCAGGTTGTCACGTTTCTTCCATCTCCCCAGAGCTGGTCAGTGTGACAGATCTGAGAGCAGTTCAAGTTTTATAATTACCATCTAGTGCTAGGATAGTTTCCAGAGCTGGAAGTGAAGCAGAAGAACAATTAGAGAAGGGGTTTCCAGCAAATGAGATCTGAACATGAAAAGGATTAACTAACCAAACACAGTCTGATAAAAGTTGAGATGGAAACTGAGAACAGAATGATGTTCTGATCCACAAATTATTGCCACATGGTTAAGTTTAACACAGCTGAAAACCAAGTTACGGATTAACCCAGTGCTCCTTACTTGTGACAGAATGCTTGTCCTAAAGCTGCAAGTTACCGCTTCGCTTAATGTAAGGCAGCAGAGCGCTGTAGTTTTAGCACATGGGAAATATATAATTACTGACACACACACATTTATGCATGTATTCTTGGTAATGGCCAGAGGCAATATAAAGATCTTATACAAATCCTGAAATTTGTTTGTTAAAAGAGCTTCTTCAGAAAAGTACTAGTAGGCAAGACCAAGTACAACATTTACAACTGCCTCTGCTGGGTTTCAGTTTTAGCCCCAGGGACCGGGGAGATTACCTCAGAGGGACACCAGTGGAGGTGCAACTCTTTGCCTCTGACTTGTCAGAAGTTGGCATGTGCCAGCTGTGGTTGTGGTCCAAGATAAACAGTCTTCCAGTTGTCTGCTTGTACTATTGCACATCATTAACTTGTTGCTACAGTAAGAACAGAATTGATAGTTCTTATCTAAGAAACACTACTGTCAACAAGACTACGCAAGCAAACTTTCTTTTAAATAGAGAGCTGCAGGCTCCAAGTCCCAAAAGCACACAAGTCCATAAAAGTTAGAACACAGTACAATCTGTAGTATCGCTGTTGTTGGGGTACGTTATTGTCACCAAAGTAAAAAATCAGTCTCACCAGAATATGACAGACCACTTAAAATTAAAAAATCTGGAGTCTAGAAAGTTTCAACAGTTAAACTTCAACATTCTCCATTCTCAAAACAGGGGGTTGTTGCATTGCACTGCAGTCTGTGAGGAAGCTCTTGTACGGTATTTTGTACTCTGATTTCAGTCCGTTTGGTCAAACTGACCGGTGTTAAAAACATAGGCTCTAATTTAAACCAATGGGCTTTATCCTGAAGAAGTCCTGCATTTAGATATTGAAAAATGAGGGAGCACAATCCAACACTTGTGTTCTATTAAAGCTTTTATTAGCTAGTTTAGCTTTTCCTCACAGAATTTTTCCAGCATTCCTACAACAGTACTTAATATCAGAGTAAAGAGTTAAGTGTTCAAGTGAAGTTATGGAAGGGGGAAAAAAAAAAAAAGAGCAGCAGCAGTTTGGCAATAATTCCTCAAATCACTGACTGCAACTTATTTAAGCCTCCTTTTTCTCCAGTAAGATTTTGTGCAACTCATCTGCATCCTCACTTGTTTTCACCCTTATTAACATAGTGACAGGAACAGCTGGATTCTTCTCATCAATCGGTGGATTAGGAACACAAACTATAAGAACATTGTTTTTTCCGGTTCTTGTACATGGCATCTTAGGTGGAATTAGAACATTCAACAGTATGTTTCCTGCATATGAGGAGGAAAGAAAATTACAGTTAGCCACTTTTCAGCTTTTACTGCAATATAGATGTTAGTATACTTAAACAGGGATTTAAGTTTGTGTTTTGAAAGGAAGGTAATTAACACATGTAATGTATACTCATCTTATTCTTCCCTAAGCATCTGCTCATGGCCACTCTTCTCACAGATCCTTTCCTCATTAGGAATGAGGAAATCTCTGAAAGTGCTGTCCTCCTTTTTTAAAGGGAGGAGTCTGAAGAGCATCAAGTGAGAGCAAGGACAGGCAGGAAAAAGGGAAGGGGACAAGGGAGAAGCAGCAACTGAGTCACGGTGCTTAAGTTTACGCTTATGCAAGTTACTCACTCTGACCATCAGGCACAGTTCATAAGCAGAAGCAAAAAGTTAGCTTTAACACACGTAACAGACATGTTAATCTGAAACTGGTCAAACCGTGGCTGAATAAGTATTTTGTATCCTCCGACTGTACAACACGCCTGCTGTGGTCTACCACCAGGTTACTAACAGCAGCTCTACATCAACTTGTTAAATCATGGAGTGAGTTTGAGAGCTCCAGTATTAGTGGTCTATTAAAACAGTTGCAAACAAACTCCAATCTGCTTCCACGGAAGATGCACACATTTTGTAAACCTGGTAAATAGTTCAGAACACGGTAGTAGTATTTAGGGAAAAGTCAGTCTTCGCCTTCCTTTCCAGTTCAGTTTTTCAACACAGTGAGATTTTAGGAAAGGATTATAGCACTGTGTTAAGATAGCAAACAGGAAAGCGTGCATCACTATGACTGCAGCAGCTTCTAGAAACCAATGCCTGGAAACACCAAGCTGAAATGTCTTAGTGTATGAGCTGAAGAAAAAGGAAAGATTTCCCAATACATCACCTCAGATGAAGGTAGAGGGAATGTAAATCAACATCATGAAAATTAGCATCAGCTGAGTGAAAATCAAGACTTGTGTTAAAAAGTAGGTAAGTCAGAGAGAAATCAAGCTTCCATCTGCTCTGTTCAACGCATTCAGATCCCCAAAGAAACACTGAAAGAACTGACAACTCTGCCATAGATCTGCCTTCAGTTTTATCACTAAGAACTGCCCTTTGTCTGCCAAGCCTTGTCTCCACTGAAAGAAGTTAATGACTTAGAAGTGACTAATACCGGAGTCAGAGCCCAGTCTCACCAAGTGTCTGAAAACTGCCCCTGATGGGCCTGGAGAGACTTCACAGAGACTTGCTGGAGTACGTTATAAACTGCAAAGGAGGTGAGATTTACATGCAGTACAGCATGGCTTTAGTCCTCAGGCCTTCTGTAAGCACAGTACTTGTTCTCTTTTATAGAGGTTGTTAAGTGCACGTGAACCTCGCATGCAAGTCTGTGCAAGTTAGGTACTGAAAGGTAGCAAAGTTTCTCAACAATGAATATCAAAACATTGATTTGCACTGTTTGAGTGTGTTGCCCGTAAACAGAGACACAAACCAACAGAGTGTCAGTTTATGCGGTGCTTTATTCAGGGCCCGGGAAACCTGAGGACTAGCGTCCCAAGTCAGGATTCCGAAGACTCTCATTCTCTGTTCAGTTTTTATACCTTTTACAATTTGGCTTACATGCAGAATTCTACATCTTTGTTTTCTTAATGTAATTACATCTAGTCTCATATATCATACATATAACAATTGGTAATCACCCCCCAAACTTATAAATTTTCATGCTTGTCTAACCTAAGGATAATGGTTAACTGATTCCCATCACCAGAACCCCTTTTTTTTTATACAATACACCTTTCTTATCCCTAAGCAACTGTTCGTTATTTCTGCTAGTTCTGTTTGTCCTATATGCACTACCGATTCCTTTGATCATTGTTCCTTCTTCTTCAGCACACTCCTTCTTGTTTCCCAAGACTTGTTATTCTCATAAGGCCTACCTGGCCAGTCAAAGCCTTAACCTAACTACTTCTACAATTTTAATTCTACTTTATTTGCAACAAGTGCATAAACACTCTTCAGCCAGAACTTTACACCTTAAAAACTGAATACGTTAAGTTGCCTTAACTTCTAAAAGCCAAGAAACAGTTGTGGGGGGTTTTATCTTTAATTAGCTGCATCACACTACAGGTCGCTCTAATTCTGTAGAGGCAACCCACCGTTTGTGATCCAACCTCAGCTAGCTAAACCACAGTTCAACAGTTGGCCTTCAGCAAATATTTTAAGAGCAACACACGTAGCAAAATCCTCCCTGCCTGATCTACAGAGTGCTCCCTTTTGCCCCCAAGTACACTGGATGTCTGCCCATGTGGCCAACCAGTGACAGAGCCAGGATGAACTGCAGACACGTAACAGCTGGCCGAGTCTTAGCACCGAATTTGTTCCTCTTCATTCATGCCTCACACCTGATACGTGTATGCTGCAGTTGTGGATCCAAAGCTACCCAACAAATCAGCAGTGGAGCAAAGCTATTAAAAAAGGGGTAGTAGGAATACCCAAACACACACCATAACCTCTTACTTCTTTGCACTGCTTCACGTGCACTATTTGGTAGTACGCATTAGGGGCATCTTACTGCTTGTTCAGCACTTGAAATTGGGGTTTTTCTAGAAGTAGAAAGGTTTTCACTGATTGTGTCTGTTATGCTGTGTAACAAAAGAAAAAAAAACAACAAACCTAATGCTTAGCAGGGAATTGCTTCACCATCAAGGCTTACTACTAGAAGAAATTTTCTTACCTAAATTGGTATCTGCTCGGACTAGGAGTTGAGTTTTTTCATTTCCTGCTGGCTTTAGGTGTAATGTTCCTACACCTTTTTCTTTAAATTCATTATCCTTTTTATAGAACAGTTTGCACCTGTGCAAAAAAAAACCCACACATACCACCACTGTGTTTGTATTTAATCGCTACAAATCTGCACAAAGATACCTCCCAAACACACACATGTACAGATGACTCACACTAATTAACAATAATGAAGAGTTAACATGCTGTGAGTAGCATAAATATTCTTCTTGACCTTGTTTCATGGGCTAACAGCTATTATTTCCAGTTCAAAAAGAGAAAGGTAATTCTTTCAGTATTGAAATGACAAACTTATTTTGGGGAAAAATAAAATACACATCAACCGGTACTCAGGGTCTACAAGGAGTAATAACTGCAAGCTACAGTTTAAAAACACTAATTAAAAAAACAAAACAACTTGCTGTATCTATCTGCAGTTATAACAGGACTTTTATAAAAGATTTTTTAAAATTTTGTAAGTGAAGCTCTAATAAACTTAATGCCATTCTTCATCAATTAGCACATACCTTCTCTCAGATAAAGCAAATTACTTTTTGTAGAAGAACAAATTCTGTGCCGTTAAGCAGATATGCAATTACTTAGACTATTGAAGAGGCTTTGAAAAACTGCTTCTAGTAGAGCTAGCCTCCTTTGGAACTTAAAAGTACAACTTGTTCACTCCTTCATAAAACAATCAGCATTTTCCAATTCAAGAGCCTTATTTTAGGCTGTGCAAATAGCTGAGCACCTGACTGATTTTTCAGAAGTACAGTCTGTTATTTCTGTGGTACAAGCCCTACAGTTTCAATATACAAAGCCCAATAAAGGCAGAAACATCTTCAGAACCGATCACAAGAACACAAATTAGGTATTACTGATGTGTCCAAGATGCACAAGAATTTTAGTAAGATCTTAAGACATTTTTGTCTTTAATCAACTTTTTTTTACAAGCAGAATGAACTTCATATTCTATATGGCTTTGTTAACTAGGAAGTCAAGAACATACACATCATTAATTATACACTGCAGTGGTGAAGAATAGCAATACATAGGTATGAGTTTTATTCTCCAAGTTACAGTTCTATTCACTATTCCAAGTTAAAGTCACTTACTTCTTTGAGTAGAAAGCATCTGCCTCTTTTATTTCATTAACAATGACTTTTGGTGGCTCTTCTTCCTCCTCTTCTCCTCCTTTAAATGAAGAGTTTGAATAGGTTAATATTTTGAGCATATAATCTGGAAGATAATTTTTGGCATTGTATTAGAACTAGTTTATGCATGCTGTATTTGACATATATAAGTGTGGCCTGTCAATCAATGATTGCCAAAATACATTAAAGTCAATGCAGGCTCTGAAGCAGCTTCAACTACAAAAAAGAGTCTTCACTTTTTTTCATTCAGCCACACTCCTCAAGCAACTTTATGCTCATCTTCAGTTTAAATGGAATGAAAATACCCAAACACCACCAAACAATTAAAACCAAAAAAAATATAAATCTTAACAAGTCAACCTTAAGTCAAAACCTTCTGTCAGGGGGAAAAACAGTTGCAACATTTCAAGGAATAGTCTCCAAAAGTGGTTCCAAGTAAAGCATAACAAATACTTACACCAGCCAGGTTTAATTTGGGGAAGGGAATTAGCTGCAGGAATGACAGGCAAGACACAGTGGCAGGATAGGATTTCTATCAGCTTAGTGTACCCAGCTTAGCCAAATAGCAGAGTAAGACTGTGAGGTAGTACGTAACTTGACTGGCCTCACAGTCTATTAAGTAAGATGTAGGAAATTGTTCTCCATCTTACGCATTCTATTGAGGGGATCTCTTGAGAAACCTACTGGGAAAAGCAGCAGGATGATAATGTCCTGCAGACTCAAAGATTAACGTCTTGCTTTAAGTTTCATTTTCAAGTCTTGTATTCAGCTAAAGAATTACTTTCTATCACAGAAACTATAAATCTGACAAATACATAGGTTCTGATAACCATATACTTTTAGTGTTACTTAAACAGTACGCAAGACAGGGGTATTTCCAAATTAGTTACCTCTGAAAGTGCAAAACTGTACTATATTAAATTCAAGAAGACTTACAATCTAGTGCAACTTAGTAATATTTAATATTTGCAGTATTCTTAAGTCGCATAATTTGCAAACTACAGTTAAGATAATAATCTGAAGCAGAATTTACCTTTATCATCGCTACTGCCACTTTCTGTCTGAGCTTCCAACACACTGGTGGATACTGCAGTGACAGACTTGGCCTGGTTTGTGTCTTTTCCAAACAAACCTGAATTCCCAGGAGAAAAGGAGAAACTAGTAAGTGTTCCTGAACCAATGGAACCCAAAACAGAACTGTCAACGCTCTTGCCAAAATTAAACGAGACACTCGACGCAGCTCCTAATGAAGGGTCTTTTTTTTCTGATGCAGCTTCAGGTTTTCTGTCCGAGGTATCCTCAGTTTTGTTGTTAAACAAAAATGTTGATCCTTGCTGTAGCTTTGAATTCCCAAATGCAGAAAGCGACTGAGCGCCAGGTGTCTTGTTGCTTTCGTTCTCAGAGCCGCTATCACTGCTGCTGCCATGTTGCTGTTCAATATTCGCTAAATACTTCTCATAGTCTCTGAAGATCGGTGTCAGGTCACACAGTGGGTTTGTGTTTACGTGCTTTACTATCCAGTCACGCACAGAACAGTTTAAAGCTGCTAACTGCTTGTGGTAGACACTAGAGCTACAAACTTTACTCTGGGCGTAGCCAGATGAGGACGGCTGACTGCCACCGTTAGCTTTTGGGCTCGCAGCCTTCTTCTCAGTGAACACTGTTGTAGTAGGACCATTTGACATTGTGGATCCTATGAGAAGGAAAACATGTTTTAGAACATTTTTCTTCCCAGAAAGCAGAATTCTCATAAGTTCTCAATACTTCTTGATCATATCTCTTGTTCTTGCTTGGTTATGTACCTTCTCTTGGATCACAACACTGTGTACCAGATACTGTGGTACAAGTAAACAGATATTGCTGTGATACAGACCTAAGCTCACTATGTTTAGGGAAGTTACCTCAGTGATAGGAAAGTATAGAGGACACAGTTAAAAAAAAAAAAAATTCTAGGAAATCTTGCGCAGAGTAACATAAAAAAGTTTGTATTTCACCAAAGCCTTAATTCAAGCTTTTCCAAGCTGTAACAGTTATTAAACCAAAATATTCAGTTATGTCTTGATAATTATGCTTTAAAAAAAATCCCTCTGAATACACTAGCCCATGATTTTGCCCATTTTTTGAGCAGTTCCTGCATAAAAATTGCAATAAGCAACTTGAGAAAATCTTCATTAAATATTTAAGTTTCTCCTAATTTTAGATAGTCACTGAAATCTAAATTACTCTGAACTTCAAACTCCACCACTTTTATTCTGTGGCATGCTGACTGTAAAACACTGTGGCACAGTTAACATTTCTGCACCTCTAATACAAAGGGATGGAACCAATAATTCTTCAGGGACTACCAAAGCATGAGATGAGTCAGACTTGCCAAAATATTTCAAGTGTCTTAAAATGCAGGGCTAAATGTAATAGGTAAAATTCTAGTAAGACTATTCATGATACATGATATACAGGGAACAAAAGATTTAAGACTTCAGCTGTGCAGCATTTATTTACCAAGAACTGCAAAAAACCATAAAAATCACACAAAAAAAATGCAGTCTTACTAAACAGACATTTTCTACTACTTTTTTTTTAAAAATTAAATTCAGAGAATTGGGACAATTATTTAACTGGAACATGTTATCGACTGTTTTGCACTATTTCGAGAGTGTCTTATGCCAATGTCTCTGTTCCCATTTTTGCCTCTAAAGGTTTTACCTCCATTATTAGATCAACAATTTAGTTTCCACCTTTTAAAAACTTCATGCATTTTGTAACTTGTCCCTACAGCAGTTTAAAATCTTTTTACATAATATTATCAAGAGGAATAAAGTCTCAAAACCTTAAAACAGAACTACATGGTTGTTTAAATTTGTGTTTTCACTATTGAAAAAAACCCATGATTTTATGACTGAATTTGTCGATAAGTATGTATGCTTATTTAAAACTCACCAAATGCTGATTGTGTTTCAGATGTGGTCTTTAAACTGCTGAAAGAGGGAGTGCTAGAGACACTACTGCTTCCATTAGACAGTCCTTCTAAAGGCTTTATTCCTGCACCATTACCAAATCCACTGAAGCCACCTCCTCCTTTTCCAGAAGGCAATATAAAGCCTTTAAACCCTTTAAAAGCTCCTCCACTTTCAGACTGGGGAGAGAAAAAAAAAATTAAGAAAAGACAACCGGTTACATACATCTCCTCCGCAAAAATCCTATCCTCACTCCATAGTCCATTTTATCCTGGTTCAGTGTGTCACTTTGTGCGTTATTCTAAGTCAGCTATGTAAACAAAGTTAACAGCTTCCTTATGACACATATAGCTACTATTTTTAAAGGACTCAGATGTCTGCTATGAAAATAAACTAGATCTAGGAAGTGGATACATGAGTTGTTCAGAGCAGCGGATGTGTTTGACAACCTATTTAGACATTCAGCATCTTGTTTTCTTTAATTACATCGCAATATATAATTGCATGCTAATTTTCAGCAACTTTTAGCCTTTACAGCTGCAATTAGAGTCCAACACTTGAAGCTACTCATCAAAACAACGTATTTTGTAGTCACCTATATAACATTTAAGTGATTTACCCAAAATATTCCAATGTGACTGATGGGAGAAGCAAAGATAGACCATACTTGATGACATAGTACATATGCTTTCTGCAACCTTTTTATTACCTATTTCTGAACACTGTCTTTGCAACCATATTATTTTATGGTATAGTTTCCTACATGTTTGATGTTTTTTTTAAATACAGCGTGATTAACACACAAATAGGCACTGCCACTTCGATGTACTGCATTTCTCTTTTGAAGTAATGAGCACTTATTACTGCAGGTGAACTTTCAATGTCTCTGGAAAGCCATCAGAGGAACAGGAGAATTGCTTCCGAGTTTCATCTGCTTTTACCACTAAAGAATTGCAGAAGTTACCAATTTTAGGTTCTATTCCAATATCTAGCTGTGTGGATATGGGCTCTTCTTGCTTCCCTTTGTGCTTGACCTCTTCTCATTTGTAGGTAGCTATTTTTATTCTGTCTCCTTGATCAGTCCTACTTATCCCTCCCTCTGGACATTCAGGTTGAATAGCAGCCTTTTTCTTTGCAGCATTCTGCTTGCTCTGTTTAGAAACGTCAGTAAATTTCAAGTTTACCTTTCTGCAAATACTTCCGAGGTTTCTTATGCAACCTCAGCTGTCCTGCTGTCTCCTCTGCTTTTTAGACTTTGCCCAGCCTACTCTCACTCTTCTCCACTTTCATCTCTTAACAGCCAGCATCCAGCCTTCTGATTATTCCTGCCACAATCATCTGGTCCCCTTTCTCAGCCAGTTCTGGTTTTCCCCATTCGATTTACTCTTGAATCCTTCCTGTTCAAGCTGTGGTTTATTTCTTGTATCACCCCTTCCTAGTACAATCCTCTAATCAACTGCATCCTCTGCCACATTTGTGGCTAAAACTACTACAGGCAAAAGTAGGATAAGACAGTATTTACATTGCTTAGACAGCAGAAAGAAAAATCAAACGCACAGGAGAAAACTATGTATCTGCTACTTGTGCCTAGTCCCATGCAACCAAAAAGCAATTTAAGTGATAGGTAAAGTTTCCATCCCATTTCTAACATGTTGCATGCCCTGTTAAAAGAATGCTTTATAGAAAGATATATACCACAAAGCATCTGTCAGAGATTCTTGAAAGGACAGTTTGGTTGGACTGGGTTAATGCTTTCACAGAGACTAAACCTGTAACAAAGGATGATTAAGGGACTTGAACATCTCTCCTACGAAGGAGAGACTGACAGAACTGGGGCTGTTTAGCCTTGAAAGGAAATTGCTGAGAAGGGATCTTATGAAAGTATGTAAGTATCTGAGGGGTGGGTGCCAAGAGGAAGGAGACAATCTCTTTTCAGTGGTGCCCAGCAATAGTACAAGAAATAATGAGTTTAATAATGGGTTTAAGTTGGAACATAGGAAGTTCCTTCCCCCTCAACATGAGGAGAAACTTCTTTACTGTGAGGGTGACGGAGCACTGGCACAGGCTGCCCAGAGAGGGTGTGGAGTCTCCTTCTCCGGAGACTTTCAAAACCCGCCTGGACGCGTTCCTGTGTGGCTGCCCTAGGGGATCCTGCTCTGGCAGGGGGGTTGGACTAGATGATCTCTAGAGGTCCCTTCCAACCCCTAAGATTCTGTGATTCTATGATTTAATTTTAAAATTGTTATTGCAAAGAGTAGGTGGCACTCAAGCTCTTCATAGGGAAGAAATTTTTAAAAAGGAAAAAAAAAAGGCAGCGGCATACTTAACAAAAGACCTGTTTTTCATTCTCAGAACTGCTAGTATTTTGGCTTTTATTACTTATTTAGCCTCTTAGACATCCCCCAGCTCTCCAGCATGGGTAACTAGTAACTCTGAATTTCCAGGCTTGCATCTCTGCAAAGAATGAAACTGGAGCAGTGTCTGTGCCATTTTACCCATCTGTAGGTGATATCGTGTCTGAAACACGCTGCATTTATACTTCCAAATACACATCTCTCTTCACCCAGTCCATACTAGTAGTACTCATTTTTCCTTCTAGCCTTTTTTTTTGCTGTGGAACAGTACGCAAAAATTAATTTGCATATATAAGCTAACTAGCTGCATACACCTTCTAAACAATACCTTTACACAGTATTATTACAAGCCCAAGTAAGTAAAAAGCCGAGCACAGACGTAATATTTTGCAACTGAATCAAACTACAACAATAATGCTCAGTGATTACATTACCTCTGATCCAACATTTCGGCGCTTTGCTTTTTTAATAGCTCTGTTCTTCAGGACTTCTTCACTAGCCACTGAGAATGTTCCCACCTAAAGAAAAAGTTATGGAATAATTAGTAAAATTCTCAGAATACATCAAGTCATCACAGTCTGAAGAGATGGCTGCGATCGGTTTTTGAACACAGCTGTAACACTGCTCCCTGTCAAATAAGGGAAGAAGAAAAAAAAAACCCACCACACAGAAAATACAGTACTGTCATTAGCTTGCCAGCTACTTGGACATTAGCTGATACTTTGAAAACTCTGTCTTCCGTGTTCTGGACTGTATTTCCCTTTGTGCAATCTCAATTTTACTACAACAAACAATTAAAGATTTTTTTTATTTTTTTTTAAACAACGCCATGACATATCTTTACTGAAGGTAATCTGTCAGTATTGCACTGCTATAAACAATATTCTGTTTGGAGAAGGTATAGCGAGATGTATGCTGTAAGGCAGCTAATCACTACTTACTACCCTGTAATGAGGAAATTAAGTTTTCTTATGCTCAGATTTCTGGAATAGTGCTGTCAGTTTTCTTTCTCACATTTTACAGGCCTAAACTTTTAATACTTTTAGTGGCACAGAAGCTACCACGTTTTGTTTCGAGATAATACGAATCCTAGTACTACACTATTATTGACCTTTAAAAAAAAAAAAAAAGACATGAGACATGAAGAAAACTTATCTCAAGAAATCAAACCCACTTTTCTTCTGGACTCAATAAATGCCCACCACACAGCTGGAGAGCATTATGCATTTTAAGCCTAGGGTTCCCTTTAGAAACATGAAGTTCCTTTCCCCTGAGCTCCTGATGTCATTTTAACAGTTAAAAGCTGCTTTGCCATAACATCTGCATATATTGGAAGCTTTATTAAAAAAAATTTAAAATCACTTATATATAATTATCTTTAATTGCTACACTCAACCTATTTTGCTGTAAATTTCACCCACAAGATAAACAGAAACAACTCTACTAGTAGGGAAGGGGATGGGAGGGGGATCTAATGTGTATCTTACCTCCTCGGCTTCATCCTCCTGATCCCAGTTTCTGTCAGTCAGTTCTTTCTCTGCAATTCTCTTCGCCATTTTTCCACAACTGTGTAGAAAAATAAAAAATAAAAATTGCATGGCATCAGTTGCACAGAAATTAAATTCTAAGTAACAGTGATCTTCAATTTGTATTCCTTAGGAAAAGTAATGAGAATCTGAATGTTTCTAACAACAATCAATAGCACTTGAGATTAAAGTTGTGCTGATAAACCATATTTGATCTTAAATTTAAGCCAACAATAGAAACATGCAGTTCAATTATGGGATAAATTTTTTTTAGCAGCACTGCTGGCTAGAGTTCCACAATCCATATACCTGGTCACCACTTACTCAAAAAAACCCAAAATACAGAAAAAAGATCTGTTTAAAACATGCCATATTCCACTCCATCTTGCTTCAGGATACCCATGTACGCAACAAGAGAAAAGGAAGTTTCTGTAAAACATCTAAAATAAACACCAATGAGGACCTTCTGAAACAAATGGGCAGAAAGCTTCGGTAAGAATAAAGACAATGCTCTCCTACAAAGATCAGGATCAGTAGAATATTACTAATTAGAAGTTCAAAAAATGCTATTACAAATAAATTGGATTGTTTTTCCTCCAAAAGACACAAAGCGTATCATGAATTTTACAGCAATTAGTGCATGCAGCCAAACAGCTCTGGAGAAGGAATGTCTGTGATACTTCTAAACTTCTGAGTTCCGTTTCACTAAAGTACAACTTATCAGCTGTGTCCAAAAACAAAGAATGAATCCAGCTATATTTTGTACCTGGAAGACTTGGAAAGCAATCACATTACTCAAATTTCGTATGAAAGTAAGTTTGCTTGTTTTTTTCAAATTATCATATATATCTGCTACTAAATATGAAAACTTTTTAAAAAATAGATGTCATTTTGTAGCAATTCAAGTCTCAAGCAAGGACAAAAATTACAGCTCTTCAAAAAACTTTCTTAGTCTTGTGATTAAGACTGGGCAGATTTTAAAAAAAAAAGTTCCACAAACAGTTGAATTTCAGAGCCAAAAAAGATAAGAATACACAGTAACAGAACATCTTGTTTGGCTGATGTAGGATTTTTAAACAGAACAGTAAATCCAGCTGCACTACAGTCTTACAGAGATTACATGGCGAAGACAAGAATTTTGGTCTGACACACTTTACAAATAAGGTCAAGTTATTAGGATCTTTTGGAACGAACAGATTGTTTTGTGTAAACACTTTATACCACTCTAATCCACACCATCCTGAAAGCAGAGGTCCTACTATGCCCTACTTGATTGATTCTCTGCAGACTGGGGAACTATTTAACTCACTGAACACAAACAAACTGATTTTAAAGTCATATTAACACCCCAGTCCAGTTCCCGCGAGTGTACACTAACACTTGCAATCAGAAGAAGACAAGATTGCATCTCCTCGGCAGCAGCCAGAGCTCAAAGGCTAGTAAAACCTAGAATTACACCATCGGATTCCATGGGAGACCAAATTACCACTCTTAACCCAGCCACTGAAGCATGACAGGAGCACATTAACTTGAAAGCCTATTCTCCACTAACAGAAGAAGGGTAAACCTGTTGGCCTTGGCTCCAGGTTCTTTGCACCTACCTGTGTTTACACAATTTCTCTACATCAACACTGAAAACAGGAGCAGGCAACAGAATCTAAGATGCACAAAAGCAGGTGCAAAAGAATTCTGGACACGCTTTCCAACCTACGAAGAAGCACAAAACCTCCTCTATCTGATATGCACAACCTTCACGAAGTTTTAGCAGCAAATGCTCAAATAGGTTGAGATGGGAGCATTCTGAGAAATAGTTCTATCAAAAAAAACCCAAACAACCCACAATATAAATTTTTTGCTGAACTACTAGTGACTACAGCTGCCCTACTTAATGCAGCAGTTTGAGAAGGAGGCGTAATTTACCATTTGCGCTCCACAGTATCACCTGTCTACCGTAAGGCTAACAAAACTCGTGCTGTCGGAGCGCCCAAAATCAAACCAGGCGGGAAGAGAAGTCACGGGCATCTCAGCGCACTGGCAGGACCGAAGGCGAGCGGTGCGGGGGCACATCCGAGCTGCGCTACCGGGCAGGAAGGGGCTGTCCCGGCCTTCCAGGGTGCAGGATCCCGCCAGGTCGCTAAACAGCGCTTCTCCTTTCCCGAGCTTTTCGGTTTCGGCGTGGGTTCTTTCAGTTTAACACACGAAGTCCCCGCCTGCTCCCTTACCAAAGGCCTACCCCGCAGTGCCTCCGTAACACCCGAACTTCCTTCCTCCCCCCCCTACACCACGCGATACAGAGAGGCTCCGCGCTTTTCAAACAACCGGGCCTGTTTCTGCTCCCGGCACAGCTCGCCACAACGCCATTCCCTCCCTCCCCCCGCCCCTCCCAGCACCGTGAAGCAGGCCCTGCCGCGGCCAGGAGCCTCTGGGGGTGACTTCCCTCCCCTCCTCGGCATCGCTCCGGCCGGCAGCCCTCCTGTCTGAGGCCCCGCGAGTGGCATCTGCGGCCATGCCGCCCCTTCTCCTTCACCCCCGCTTGAATCCCACGCGCCTTCCCAAGGGAAGGCAGCGCCGGCGACCGGCCCGCGCCCCGAGCGGGGAGGCCTACGGGCAGACAGCCCGTCCACCCTCCCTCCCCGGGAGCGTCGGGGGAAGCACCAACTCGGCGGGAACGGCGACGATCTCCCTCGGGGGAAGCCGGCACGTCCGCCCGCCCTCAGCACCTCAGTCGGGCCGGCTGCCGGCCTCAGCGCTGCCCGGCAGTGCGTGTGTGTCCCCACCACGGTTCAAGGCAGCCCAGGCGGGCGATCCCGGCAGCGGAGAGCTGACACCTACCCCCGCGGGGCGTCCCCTCACGGGCGCGGGGCGACGGGGTCCAGGCGGTCGGCTCTGCCCCGCGGTGCCGGGGCTGCGGGGCCGAGGCTGCGGCGGCTGCGGCGGGCAGGAGGCGGAGTCTGGCTGCAGGCTGCGCGGTCCCGGATCTCGCTCACCATCCCCCGGCCGGGACCTCTGCCTTCGCGGCCAGCCGGCGTCGCTCAACGCAGCGTCAGGCCGACACCATCTTCCCCCTCCTGAAAGAGGAGGAAAAAATTGTTCGGTTTTTTTTTTTAAATAAAAATTAAAAAAGAGAGAGAGAGAGAGAGTGGCACCCGGCTCCGCCGCCGCCTCCTACCCCGCCGCTCGCACCGCGCATGCGCCCTCCCTCCTCCCGCAGCCAGCGCTGAGGCGGTGGGTGGGGGGGGAGGAGGGAGGGGGAAGGCAGAGAGGGGCGGAGCCCATGGTGGTGGCGGCGGCCGCACAGCCGGCCTCCAGCGCATGCAAACCACGTGACCGCCCCGCCACCCAATGGGCGGGCTGGTGTTACCAACGGCCGGGTGGGCCGCGCATGCGTATTGCGGAAGGTAAGGGGGGTGGGGAGTCTCGCGCGCTCGGCCGTTTGAACCTTCGTCACGTGGCCGGCGGGTTGGTTCCCCTCTTCCGCCTGCCCGGTGGTGGGACAGGGGCTGTGCCGGCGGCAGCGCTGCTGCGGGGCGCCGAGTTAGGCCGCGTCGGGAGGCGGAGGGCTGTGCGAACCACGCGTGGCCGGGTGTCGGGGCGGCTTCTCCGCTCGGCCGGTCCCGGCTGCCGCTGACTCACGGGGCAGGGCCAGCTGCGGCCTGGCCTAGGGCTGCGGGAAAAGGGATTGTTTGCCGGGCCCTGTGCCTCACTGACCGGGACAGCCCTGGCCCGCCCGCTGCCTCGCTCACGGGCTGTTCTCCCTGCGGCGCAGTAGTGCGCGGGGTCAGCGCTACTGTGAAGTGAGCTGGAAGGAACGTCATGTCCTCAGCTGTGGCCTCCAAGCGCTTTTGCTTCATGTACCGCAATCGTGTACTACCTTAGAACAGCGACAGTAGAAATGAAGGCAGAGTAAATCCAAAAGCAGCAGTTCTTGTGTCCTGGTTTAGGTTCTAGCTTACAGCTAAGATTTAAGTGCTATGCAGTCTGAAACACCTTGGACTAAGTTTTGGGTTTTTACGAGGTGAGAAGTTACATTTTATAGAGAACTTGCTATTCTAAAGTATTTAGTTTCATCAAATGGTGGGAAAAACAAACCCCTTTAGCAATAGGTAAGAAGGGCAATGAAGCTGGTTAAGCATCTGGAGAACAAGCCATATGAGGAACAGCTGAGGAAACTGAGGTTGTTTAGTCTGGAGAAAAGGAGGCTGAAGGCAACCTTATTGCTCTTTCTACAGCTACCTGAAATGAGATCATAGTGAGGTGGGATTTGGTCTTTTCTCCAAAATAACTACCGATAGGACAAGAGGAAGTGAACTCAGCTTGCGTGAGGTGAGGTTTAGATTGGATATTAGGGAAAAAATCTTTGTGGAAAGAGTGGTGAGGCATGAGAACAGGCTGCCCAGGGTAGTAGGGAGTCCCTGTTCCTGGAGGTGTAAAAAAAAAAAAAAAAAAAAAAGTTGTAGATGTGGTGCTTTGGGTCATAGTTTAGTAGTCATGGTAGTGTTGGGTCAACAGTTGGACTTGATGATTTTAGAGATCTTCTTCCAGCCTTAATGATTTGATGATTCTGTGATATTTATCGTATTTGAAACCCTAAGACTCCTGAGACATAGAACTACTCCCATGTTGTACTATGTAGTTTTAACCTTCAGTGTATTTTCACCATATATTTTTCTTCTTTATAAAGTATACAAGTATTCTGAGCCATCTTTGAGTAGTAGGACAGGGAGCTGCTTGAGAGAGTCCAGCACAGAGCCACAAAGATGGTGAAGGGAGTGGAACATCTGCCTTATGAGGAAAGGCTGAAGGAGCTGGGTCTCTTTAGCTTGGAGAAGAGGAGGCTGAGGGGTGACCTCATTAATGTTTATAAATATGTCAAGGGGGAATGTCAGGAAGATGGAGCCAGGCTCTTTTCAGCGGCGTCCATTGACAGGACAAGGGGCAATGGGTGCAAGCTAGAACATAGGAGGTTCCATAAAAATATTAGGAAAAACTTTTTCACAGTGAGGGTGACAGAGCACTGGCACAGGCTGCCCAGGGAGGTTGTGGAGTCTCCTTCTCTGGAGACATTCAAAACCCGCCTGGACGCGTTCCTGTGCGCTCTGCTATAGGTGGTCCTGCTCTGGCAGGGGGGGGTTGGACTAGATGGTCTTTGAGGTCCTTTCCAACCTCTGACATTCTGCGATTCTGTAAGTAGGGAAACGTATTTTACCTGCTGTCCTGGAATTTCAGATACACTGTTTTAAAATGTGTCTCACTGCATAATGATGACATAAACCAGTGTTAATGCCTTGAATTTAAAATTAAATACTTCCTAAGTATCTTGTATGGCTGTGAAAAACAGGACTGTCACAGTACCATTAAAATTTTTCTTTAACTGGCACTCGGCTGTTTCAGATCCAGTTTATGTTTAGATTTAATCAGTCACTCAGTGTGTTCTTAATATTTCCTTCAATTCAGGGACACAAAAACTGTTCTCCTTTAGCCTTCTGTTGCATTTTTTTACCTGGCAGTCTTTTTGAAAAGTTCTCTTTTGCTTAAAACATAAAATCCTTGGAATATCCCTATTCCCTGTGGTAAGTATCCCACTTTGCTCGCCTGCAGACTGTTTAAGGTTATCCTTTCCCAGAGTTTGTGTGCATTCTAGTTTGCCCCTTCATAGTTTCATTAACGGTCAGAGATGCAGTTTTTGAAGAAAATTTCTAAAATAGCTGTTCTTTGCTTCTGTTAGCACAAACAGGGTGCAAGGCTCTGTTACTAACACTGTGACCCTGCTGTCTGACCACACCAGAAGGTTTATAGATTTTCAGCTCTGTGTTGCTGGACTTTTCTGTCCAAGCTGTGGAGGCTTCTCCCTGAATTTTGTGTTGTTTAGCTTGTTTAGCCTCAAAACCTCAAAGCTGCTTCCTTCTGCAGGCAAGCTGTCTTGAGTTCCTGCTTTGAGACCTTGTATTCCCCGCCTCTGCAATTTCGAAAGACTGCCAGCATTTCCGGCTTGCTTTCCACTCGATCCGTTTGCAACACAGTAAGGCTCCCTTTCATTCCGGCTCCACGTGCTGCTGTATTCAGCTGCTGTTTGACCAGCCGGGAGCTGTTAAGGGCTGCTCGATTTGTTACCCCTCCCAGGATCCCTTAAAGTTCTGCACAGAAGTTAGTCCTTTAAGGCCAGACAAATAGTACAACAATGAGTAGATAACCCTAATCAAACATAATTTGCATAAACACGCAGGGACATTTCGTGTTCTCCCTGTGACTTCTGGATCAGATGGCCAGTTCTCATCCTTCCCAAAGGCTGCACAGTTGTTCCTTGGCCTCCCTAGTGGCGATGTTGTGGCTCGGTGCAATACAAAACAAGAAGGGTGTCCGTGGGCGAGGTCACTGCTATTTACCGGGTATTTTGTGTTATCTGGCTTCAAAAATGCTGAGATGAGAATGAAACCTGGTAGAGAGACACAATAAAGTGGTCAGTGGAGCAAAGTTTCATGTCTGTAGAGGCCAGCAGGCAGGCATGGCTGCAGGAATAGGAAAGCAAAGAGCCTCAAGGCATTCAGAGAATTCTGCGGTTTTAACCAGACTTTATCTGTCCTGTCTTTGCTGGGTCACATTTTTTCGCTGATCCTTCTTTCATATTATCTTCAGCTCAGTTTCCTTCAGCTTCTGTGCCTTTAGCTTTTCATGTGCCATGCTCCCTTACAGTTAATATTGTTTTATTCTCTGCTTCCAGGTAAAAAACACTGTGCTTTTTCACCGTTCCTTTGGTTTATACCCCATTTATCTATCTTGTCGCTTCTCTGAAGTACACTGCTTACAAAGCTCTGTAGGGTTAGTATTCTTTGTTTGACCAGTGCCACACAGAGCAGCCCCATTCTTGGTCAGGTTTCAAAGACAAACATCAAAGTGACTAAAAAGAGGATGCTGCAAAACACAGTTTAAAGGAGTTTAGTTAAAAAGGAAGTTTTAGAAGGTGTTTTCTTGAGGTCTTTGCAATAGTCATGGTAGAATAAGATGGTCTTACTTTTATGTCATAATATAAAAACAGAGGTTCAGCTTAGTGAAATACTACAGTCAGTCTTTGTTGAACACTTATTTCTAAGTTGTTCAGAAGTACAGTTGGCCAGTGGAAATTCCTCCTAGTGGAAGGCAGTTGCTGATGCAACTGAAAAAAAGTTTGAAGAATGAGCACCTAACTTCATAAATCCTGGGAAGAAAATAAGCGTATCACCTCAGAAATAAAGGAACAGACCCTCCACAAATGCAAAGTGTCAAATAACTAGTACAACGGAAGCAGTGAGGGAAGGCCGGGGAGTTCGTAGCACCACAAAGCACTGTTGTACGGTGTTCTAAGAGGAATTAAGGCTTGGAAGTTTACTAATGACTATAGTCAAATGACAGGCTCTCAGGTGAAATATTTTGTCTGGATTTGGGCACTAGGTTTTCTAATGGATACAAAACATCCACATGCAATCATAAAATACTGTAGCAGTGAAGAAGAGATGACCATGAAGCAAAGTCAGAATAACTGTCTGATGAAGAAAAGTGAAGATTTGGGGATTAAAGGAAGTTTTGTCCTCCAGTGTGTAGCAGGTTGTTAGAAAGATGGTAAGAGCTCCTTTATGTCAATTGAAGGTACCAGTAAGTAGTAGTAGTATACTTTATAACCAGGGAAAGTAGAAGTTGACATAAGAAATTGTGTAAGAACAATTAAATATTGTTGCAGGCTAACAAGGAAAAATCACTTGGTATTCATCATTAGAACTTTGAATTACAGGTTGATGCCAAATACCTTTCAGTTACAAGTGTTGGAGTCACCGTCCCTGGAGGTGTTTAAGGAAAGGCTGGATATGGCACTTAGTGCCGTGGTCTGGCCCATGTGGTGGTGTGGGGTCGTAGGCTGGACTTGATGACCTCAAAGGTCTTTTCCAGCTTCAATAATTCTGTGATTCTGTAATTTCCAAAGTTCTTGTCCAGTGTTATCCTTCTATTCTATTTAGTTAAGGTGTACTTCGAGCAATTTCAAGGTGGTTATGAGGATACACAGGTACAACTCCAGGCCGATCTGGTTGCAAAGCAAAACGATGCATGCAACAGTGTAATAACTGTCAGAAGCAAAATGCTTATGCAAACCTTAAAATGAACAAACTTAAACCCAAATATATCTACTGCTGTTTCAGAAAGAAACATGCTGATTAGGAAATGCATGAGAATATACAGCATTTTCATACAAAATATGACATTTCTAAGGACAACCCCCATGTAACTTGCGCAAACATTAGCTTTATTGCTGTGCTGTCTTCCTACTTGCTTCTGTTTTTCTGTTAAGTTTCTTCCAGTACTCTGTGTTCTCTGGGGCAGGGACGTGTACAACTTAATTATGTGTACAATGCTTCTTAAATAGGTATATATATTATCTGTTTAATTTATAAAGGTTTTAGGACAGACAGTGTTTTTCTTAGCTTTGTAGAGCACCCAGCACATTGGAATCCAGACAGAAGAAGCATTTGTGTCGGTGTGGTAGGCCCACATAAGAGTATTCACAAGAGGAATATTCTTTGCCATGCATACTCTTTAGCACAGCTGTTTAACACAGCTAATGTCGTCTAGAATGCTGTTTTCTCACAATGAGTTATGCTATAGGTTGAAGTTAGCCTTTACTGGACTTGTATGTCCAGTCTTTAAGATTGGAGTATAAATTGAAGCTGAAGTGAGAAAAGAAGAGCTGATATTTAGCCTTTACTGGACTTGTATGTCCAGTCTTTAAGATTGCAGCATAAATTTGACCTGAAGTAAAATTAGAAAAGGCTGATATTTTGGCATAGTTGTATAAATGGGTATTTTTCTGCTTCTGTATATCAGCCATTTTGACTACATTTTCAGGAATGATTTTGTGCAAGTCTCTTGCTGGGTCCCAGCTTCTGATAACCCTGAGCACTTAAAAACTGACAGTGGCCTAACCCAAAACAAGACATTTGATGTCTCTAGTCAGCTTTTAAACATTCGTTTAAGAATACATTTTTCCTAGTTTATATCCTCATCTTTTAGTACAGTATGATCTGGCAATTACATAACAATATGAAGCTGTCTGTTTCTAAATAACTTGTAGGATAAACTGAGTTATCTCTCCTTTAAGCAACTTTGCTGTTATTCCAGTTCATCAAAATTCTATACCATTTTCTTTACAGAATGCTTTCTTTTACCAGGTATTGAAATATTACCACCTGATGTGTAATGCATTTTTCATTGGATGCAATAGTACTAAATCTAAGCGTTGAATCTGCAGTGCTCACATTTGAGTAATCTTAATCTCAGTAGGCCTGTTGTGTTAAGAAGCTGAGGGTCTTACTCTGAGACCCTGAACTGAAGCGAGCTCTGCGTTTGTCATCTGCATAGTCCACTATGTCCAGATGAATGTCTGCTAAAATGATTGCTGTAGTCAGACCTCACTGTAAACTAGCTATACATGTTTATAGAGTTTCCTTAAGCTTTTAAGTAAAACTAAAACCAAAAAGCTTAAGTACTTAATCCTCTTTTTTTCTCTAGGAAAAAAAAAAAACAAATCACCACACACTTATATTGGCAGTATCCTTTTTAGGCTCTAGCACCATGTTTATATGCTTCTTCTGGGAAGAGTAAAACTAAGATCATTGGGTTTGATCACAGCTTGTTTAGACTACAACTCTGTACTATATCTTGTTAAAACTTGGTGTAAGGAATTCAGATTCAAGAAATAATACACTTTTGAGAAGAGAGGGGAGTGTGTCAGAGACCTTGCCATCCTTTGTGTAATAAAGCAAGCCACTTGATTTTCATGGAAAGGCTGACCTGTGTATCGGTTTGTAGAACCAGCCTGAGACGCCTCCTGTTACAGTGAAAGATATCAGTGTCATCCTGGTTGGATGTAAGCCAGAGATGACTGCTATGCTTTTATAATGAGTTATTTTCCAGCGTGAGAAACAAAATACGGTACATGAAAATGCTTCCTGCTGGCCTAGGGAGCTGAATTTTCACATCAGCATCAAGCAGCAATGATGTCTGCAATCCGTAAGCCCATGCAGTTCTCTTGTGACCAGAATATCCCATTTGAACAGCCTCCAAATCCTTCCCTTTCATTGCTGCAACAATTTAAGATTGGGCTCTACCTCCAGCGTAGCCCCTCCAGGGCAAACCAGCACTGCCAGATTGCATCTGATCGCTCTCTGGCAGGTAGGAGCTGGCTCCAGTCTCCTGGTGAGCAGAATGCGAGAGGAGGGGTGTTTGGGGGGTGCCTGTGCTCCAGCCAGCCTTAGCTGCTGGCTGGCACCAGCGAGAGCAGCCCCACAACTCATGTGCACCCCAGACTGGAGGAACCATAACCTGCCCTTAGCAGATTTTGGCAGTGAAGAAGTTCTGGCCCGTGAAGTGTTTGAATCAAGTAATCAAAAAGCATGAGTAGGCAGACACGATCTTAGTGATGCAGGAAAACCTCCCCAGAGAGTTTGTCTTGGAAACGTTCAGCCTGGCTCCAGTTAAAACATGAGCTACGTACATGCAGTGGAGAAATACAGATTCACTCCAAGGCTTGCAGTTGAGCTCTTCCTTCAGCCAAGTTAAACCAACCTTCTGGTTTTCAGCTACACTAGGACAGTATGAAGCCCTGTTCTAGAAGATGCTGAATAGTGTCTTGTTCTAGAAGCAAAAATAGTAATCAGAAATAATTGTATGAGAAAAGAAGGAAGTCAAGCGGAGACGGGGTTTGCATCCAACTCTGTCTTCAGCCTGAATGCTGAAAACAAAGATTGTAATTTTGTCTCAGTAGGGGGCAGAGAACACGTAAAGAGGAAGTGAAAGGCAAATCTAGCGTTGCCCTCACAAGACACATTCGATTTAGATTGAAAAGGTCACCGCCCTCGTGACTGTATCAGCCACCATGCCAGGTCCATTGAAGGGATGAGGCTTTGAGATGGTCGTCTGTTTTTACCAAGGATGAGGCATTTCAGGTGTAGTTTGCTGAAAAAAACCCAAGAAGTTGAATACAGATATCACACTGAAATGTAGTAAATAAGAAAAGAAAAAAAAAGTTTTATTTTTTAAGATATTTTCAATTAAAGACAAACATTTTTTCCACTGTTTGCACATTTTATTATCGCAGAAGTGTAGCTTTTTTAATTGCTTTACCTTGTCAAATCTTATTCATTGTAACTAAAGCACTCATAGTGCTTAAAAAAAACGTCCGTTTATAAAATGTTCTTTCAATAAGGAATGTTCCAGGGTCATTTCGCAGGATTCTAGGCATTTCCTCATTCTGCTTTTTGTGCTTGTATGGTTGGACATTGTTCCCTGGAAGCTTTCTGAGGAATTCCTAGCAAGTATTTTGATTGGAAATGTGTCTGTTATGTTCTGTAAGGACTCCTGATCTACACTCTGCAAAAGACTCGATGATTATAAGTATTCAGCATGGTGCGATAATAGAGCCATTAGCACGCACATTTTAAGGTTCCTGTCCTTACAGGTTTTGTTCTTGCCTTGTCTCTGTTTCGCAGTGTTTACCTGATTAAGTGTTAAAACCCCAAGTATCTCAAAATAACTACCTATTAAAAAGCTTTCTTTTCTTGGCTGTTTCTTTCTAGTCCAAAAATTATAAAAGAAGGAGTTGGATTCACTAAATTGTCACCACCAATCTCTTAATTAGCCCTTCAGAATACCATATTGTCTCTTGGTCCTCAGTGGGAAAGAAAATGTGTAGAAATGAAATGAAGTTTATTCTGAAATAACAAAACTAAGTATCTCCTAAATAATAAAAATCACAAATGCACAGTCAGGTGTTGTGTGAGAGATCTTTTGTTTGTAAAAGCTGCATTTCAAAATACTGACTTTGAAACTTTGAAGTTGATGAAAAAAATATTATAATGAAATAGAATTCTTAGAAAAGGATTAATGTTTACATTAAAAATAACCTGGACTTACACAAGAATATCCAAGCCTTTTCTGTTAATATGGCTAAGAAATGGGAATGTTTCTTCTACTGGTCTGTAAGATGTGTTGACTCCAGTTGTTAATCTCAGTTCCTTATTAATTTATGTAGAATTAGGCCTGAAACCTCTTTCCCATGTTTTCAGGGTTTTTTTTTAATTCTGCTAAAACCAGGGTGTCTTAAACACAACTGTTCTCCCCAGTGAGGAAGACGTTTGAGAATGTATGAGAACTCGCCTTTTTTAGAATACTCTTGGAGGGAATGAGCACAACTGTCATTCCTGTTGTCTCCTCATAGGACTGTTGCTGCTATAAACTATTTCTAATGTGTTGTGCTCATCTCCAGTGCTACCAAGTACCAGAGATGGCTGTCTGGGCTAGTTAGCACATTTATACAGGTTTCTGAGGGATGATGCATAAGGCATGTTCATCACTGTGCATCAAAGAGCTCTGGAAGACATAACACCCATTTCCCCAAGGAGATATAGCTCTACAACATCTTAAAGAGGGCCAGTACAGTACAGAAGCTATGTGAATTATTAATAATGCCTTCCCTAAAACATTGTAAAAATTAAAATTCTATATTAGCTTGAAAAATTTTTGTTGGCAAAGAAAGGCAAAAATTACAAATATTTGAGGACCAATTGACATGCTTTGTTCAAATGAAATTAAATGTTTCCATTCATCTTTTGTGTCTTTTAATAATTCTTTTTAAAAATTGGCAAAAGGAAAGGAAAAAGTAGGATTTTTCTGCACTCTTCCCTATATTGGGGAGGGGAACAAATTTCAGTGTAATGTCTCTCAGCTAATGTACAATCACTTAATTCTGTATAACGGATTTGTCCGAAGAGGACACAGTTGGCCAGTTTAAAATCAAAATTCAAAGTCCTGTGTATAGCTGTTCAGTTTGTTTTCTGATATATCGGATAGAAAAATGTCTGTGAGAGGAGGTTCCTTTGATGCCATTTTCAAGATTCTTCTGTACATTATTAGAACTCTATCATCATTGTAATAGTAATTACTTACTTCAAAGTGGGGTCATTAGCCCTAATTAATATTTACAAACACATCAGTATTAAGGTGAATAATTTTCTAAAAGAGTGGAATATTTTGTCATAGTAACATATCTCAGCAATCCAAAAGTGCTTACAGCACTCTTCTGCTCAGCCTTAGCTGGAAAAATAGGTCAAGACTGTCAATTTTTCTCATTCTCTGACTGTAATGTAAATGCTGCTCTACCAGACTTCAAACAAAAGATTAGTTTGTACCAAGTTTGCGGCAGTGACTGTCTTAATTAAAAAAATACTAATTACTTGAGCTGTTTTTCACATGTAAGCTTTTTCTCATTTTACAAACAGATGTCATAGTTTTGGCTGCATCTCCATAAACTTTTAGGAAATCATCAGGTTTCCTATCATTTTCTGTATTTATAGAAAATATTTCTTTCTGAATATCAGGTTATGTCATTATCTACATTTGATAGTTTGTAGAAATACAGTGCCTACTTCTACCCATGGTGAAACTGTGGGCATGTTACAAGAGCCTAGCTGTAGAGAAGCATTATTTCTGCCTCTCAGTGTCCAGATGGCCAGAGTGTTTGTGTGGGATTTTTTTGTTGTTGTTGTTGTTGCTTTCCATCATCTCTGTTGGAAATGTAAGAGTTGTTATTCTGAGCCTATAGTCATTGTTAGAAAAATGAAATTCCATCTGCTATTGACTGAAGGAAGCTGGGGGAAAATCAACAGAAAACCTCATTTGCTAGGCAGCGTTTGTTGCCAGTTCCAAGCCTAAAAATTCAAGCCAGGATGCACGAAGAACTCTGGATAGCTGGTGATTTAACCTGGTGGACAAGGCAGATGCACATTTTATTGTGAATCTCCATTTGTTTATATGTTTTTTATCATGTCCTAGTTGCCAACTGCAAAACTCGTAGAAGTTCTTGTAAAGAAACAGCAAGCTTACCATTACACAAACTTCGTATATTCATTTAGGTAAAGTCATGTTGAATCAAGAGCAGTCTTCTCAATCCATATAAATATCTTAGCTGCCATGGGCCAAATTTTCAGAAGTCTCAAATAGTTTGCAATTAGTTCAGTAGAAGTTGTTGAACTGTTGATATCTTTCATTAAACATGGCCTTGCTTTCATGATGCTGGGTGCGTCTTTGGGTAGACTGAGAAAACTCTGGGGAGAGAGAATGGCAATGATTCTTTTTGTCAGTCCATTTCCCCATGGATATCTTTCACAATGACATTTTTATTTTATCTAACATAGCTAACCCTGTTCCTAGCCCTGCTTTTCCATAGACAGTCCTTTCCTAACTTCCTTTGGCTACAACAGTCTGTAAGGTTGACCTCCTGGAATTCTGTGTCAAAACTGTTGCTGATGCGTGGCTCTTTGTACTTTAAATATATTTTATAAACCTTCCTGGTCTTCAGCCACTTAATGATACCACTGTTAAATCGCATATTTGTACTTTAGGTACTATTCTAAGTCACTGAAGCCCACTACAGAAAGCTTAGGGGTGCTTTAGCCCTTGGGTACCTGAAGGGACTCAGTTACCAGTCTCAGGCCTCTCTAAGCACATGTTTGGCTTGCACCTTCCTCCTGTATTTCCAAGAGCTCTTAACATAGTTAACAGCCTAACAGCCTGTTTTCTTCTTCCACTCTTTCATCTTCTGCACTGTTGTTCCTTACTACCAACTGTCTTTTCCCAGCAAGATTCCTGGAGAATCCAAGCTCACAGAGGCCATTTACAATACTTCTGGCATAGACTGGTATTAATGAAAGGTCAGAGGAAGATGTACAAACTTGAGCTTCCTCAACAAGCATATTTCACCCCAGTTGGCTTCCTCAAAAGCAGTTTGGATTGTGAGGCCCATAGAAACATTGACCAATCAGAGAAGTCCATGCATAATACGTTACATTTCGCTGTTCTTCATACCTAGGCCATGGGATAAATGGAGACCCCTCTGGTAGGGCAGAGTTACTCTGTATTCTGCTTTGCTCAGCAAGATAAGGGTCCCTTTGCTCCATCTCATGCGACAGGGTTCCACCTTGTTCTAAACGTAATTCATGTGGTGATGAACAGGCCTGTGAAAATGACTGGTGACAGTTGCTGAGGATGCCTGAGCCAGAGGAAGCCATTTCCCTAATGGCTGGACTCTCTCTTTTATGGCTGTAAGTAAGATTAATGCTCTGAAGAATTAACGGTCTGGGTCCGTGCCTGTGCTCTTGTCGACTGTAAGTTCTCATAAACTGGGTAATTTACTTGGTGGAGGCCGGAGACTGACTTCAGTTGTTCTAACGTAGACACCTCATGGCTGGTCAGCTCAACAGCTTTCTAGATACCACTGGGTAATCTTGACTGTATCTCCATTTGATTGAATTGCAACCTTATAGGCAAAGTGCACATATAATCACCTGCATATAGACACTTAGATTTATGTCTTCATCTTAAAACTGAACCCTGCCTCTAGTCCTCTGTTAGAGCCTTTCATAACAGGCTTCAAGATAACTGTCTGGGATTTGACACAATGGAAACCATCATTCTTCACCTAATGTTGGCGGAAAGCAATTTACGGTCCTTCTGCTGCTTGCTAGAGAATCTCTTCCTTGAGGCACCAAGCTTGCCTGGTCTGTTTAAAAGGCAGGCACTTCTGTCTCCCTTTGTTCTACTAGAGAGGTTATATGCCTGCAAATGCTTTCAGCATCCACAAATTTTGGGAGTTTGTCTTGCTTGCCATGGGTGTCTCTCTCTCTCTCCCGCAAAGTAATGGAACTGTCCACAGTAAGGGGGAATACAGGTCCGAAAGCAGCACCTGTCATCTGCAGTGGTAGTTATGGCTTTTGGGTCTTCTAAAAAATTTCCAGCCTTGCCTGTTTCTGGGGACTTTTAACAAACAGGCTGCCTTCAGCTTCAGAGTGTTAGTGTGCGGGTGAACACAACTGCAAAAAGCCATGCAGCTTTTGAAATGTGATAAAACTCAAAGGTAATTTTATCTTATCATTGTACTAATTCAAAATACCATTTGGTCCAGGGGAACTGAGTGAAAACAAGAGTAAGACAAAACACCATGTGAGTTATACATAAGCAGTTGTTTCTGATGTCTCTCTTAACTTCGATTTTATTTTTCCCCTTTTTTTACCAGAAGTCAAGGGTAGACTTAATGATATTTTTCCCTAAGGAGTTGTACTTTTGCTTTTAATAGATTATAAAAGAAGCTGTTGAACAAAGTAATATATAGGGAAAGTGAATTACTGAGCTTAAGGGATGTCTAAGAAATGAATTTGGGATTTTCAGTCAGTATTAAGGAAAACCTCTTCCAAAGCTGCGACAGCAAGAATAAATAGTTTAGAACAAGTTAACAAGCTTTAAAAAATCAGGCTGTTAAGCTTTTACAAATGAATGTATATTTTTGTCCTCGTTTAACTTTGCTCTGCAGAAGCAGTAATATATATTTAATAAGGTGTTTATGGATATCCCTAAGCCTTAAAACTAAACTTCTGCATGATAGTCAGTATTTTGTCTATTGTCCAAGAATAACACATTTTCCCCACAGTAACCTACCTTATCAATAGGATCACCCCCAGAGCCAGAATCAAACCAAATACTAGTAAGACTTGTTAATTACTAGGGTGGAGCAAGCAAATTAAACTTTTTTTTTTCTGGAAAAAAGAAATTGTCACTGAAAGAATTGGTGAAAGATTTCAGAGGAGTCTAGAGCTAGCATTCCTTCTGGAGTACTTGAAGATTATCAGTAACTATGAGTATCGTATGTGGTCTTTGCATTGGCATGCAGTCTGCTTTGATTTATCCAAGGGTGGATTATCCAGGTTTCTGGGCAATTTATGCAGCAGATATGCAACACTCACACTAATAAGGCACATTGCATCTCAAAGCAATATATTTTCATCTTTTCATTGCACTATCTCTATCTATCACCTAGTGTATGTAGGTGTCATGTCATCTGAGTTTTGCTCTACCCTGTGCAAGGGTGTCGCTGTCTAAAACTGGTTTTGGTGATGAATTATGAAACATGGAGCTGGAAGGGAGAGGAAGAGAAGTGGTTTGCTAAGAGAAACGTCTCTTAGCATGGTTTTGTTTGGTTGATTGGTTTTTATAGCAATTACTATTATTCAGTAGTTCATATATATTTAGGCACAGCAACAATTGATTTAATTTATAGCCACGAGTGCTTGAGGCACCTGCAGATCGTGAGCTGTGATCTGGAGATGCAAAAATGAGAAACATGCTATTAGTGATCACTTGTGAAAAATCTGGACTTGAGTAAGATCTTTCTAATTTTCAAATGGATTTAAAGCCACAACATTCTTCATGCATAAAATTCGCTGGTAAGTACTTTAGTGAGACTTCAGATTGACAGAAACTGCAGTTTGTCCCTAAAATTCCGAAACTGGTCGAAGGATGCAGAAGGCAGACTGCCCAGTTTATCACTAGTCACTAGGAGTACTTTGCACAAGCCATGTGCTGTGCTGGTGCCATCTTCTCTTTGTGAAGCAGTGCCTCAATTTAGCATTTAAAATCAGTGGATTCTGGTGATCTCAGGTCTTCACCTGCCACCAGGAGTACCCTCTGTACCTGCTAGGTATTTGTGAGAGTAAAATTGCTACTCAGAAGACAACCAGGCACACTTTTGCTAAGAAATCTTAAAGGAGTGAAGGGGGGGAAAAAAGAAAAGAGAAAGAGAAAATTAATTATTTTAATTTTTAGAGCAGAATTTGAATAGCATGCAGTAAGAAATGCTTGAGTCTCTCATTGAATGAGGAAAAAGCAGTGTTATGAGACTATCATCCACCTTGTGTGCTGAATGAAGCATGTTCCTCTTGGAAACCAATCTAAAAATGCTGTCAAATCTAACGGAAACTAAAACATTTCTTTTAAGAAATGTAGGGTATACATGGTACACGGTAACTGTCCCATGATGCGTGACAGCTGTTTTCTCTGAGGCAGTGGACTCAAAGGTGGTATGGAGGACACTGGAAGGCACATGCTTTTGTGGATGGTGTCTGTTGGTTTATAGATATACAGTACACGACGTAGACAGACTAGTATGGACATGTCCTTTCAACTGATAAAAAATGCTCCAACTGTCAAGAAATATGTGATAAAATATTTGTATGTGCGGTTTCTTGACAATAATACTGTACCTGTCCAAGAGGAACAGTCTTCAATTCTGTTTTATAGTAAGATTATTTACATTTGTCTTATTTTTGAGAGTGAACAATGTTTCTTATTGCATACTTTCAAGCTTCTTTTATGCTATGTTTACATAGAGAATAATGTTTATTCTGAATTCCTAGCCAAGGCTGTTTTGTTATGATGAAACAGACATTTCTTTATACCTAGAAATAATAGTGTGTCTATGATGTAGGCAGCCTAAGATTTATAAGATTTATAGGGTCCTTAAATACTCATTTTCTTGCGTTTAAGTACTTGGCTTTTCTAAATAAGGTGATAGATAACTCTGTTGTTCACATAGATATAAGGGGAGGGATCTGGACTGCTGCTTTGTACTTCAGTGTAGCTTTTTATCTGCATTTCACCTGACTGCAAAGATCTCTGTGCATTTGAAAAATGTACATTTGTGCTATTAACTTGTTTCATGATATGCCTGCATAAATGCAGAAATTTTAGCAGATATAAATTCATCACAGTATATACAACTTCCCTGAATTTGTTTTTAATGGATAATGCTGGTTTGACTTTGTCCTTTTTCAAATAGACTCTCTGTTACTAAAGGGGGGAAATAAGATTTCCTTTATCAGATCTTGATACGTCTTTTTTTTTTAAGTAAATGAATTTTGTTTATAATGGAAGTATTTTCTAATAATTTTCAAAGTACAGAAAATGTTTTAAACATTTATCCATATCCATGCTTTGGAAACTAGCTCCTCTAGGCATCATTGTCAAGATAGAGTCCTGTTTTGCAGTATGATATACTGTGATATCAGTGTGATGTCAGTATATTAGAGGTTAGAAATAAACTCTGCTAGACTTAGGGAAACAATATGCCTTTGTTTGATAATCAAGATATGTCTGTCTAAAGCAGAAGTTTAACATTAAAGTGATTAATTAGTAATGTAGTCAGCAACCCATGAAGAACTTGCTGAGAAGCCAAAAGGAGTGAGAAACAAGGGGAAAGGTGGTTCGAGCAGGGAGAGATCGCAACTACCAACTTGTGGACCACTTACCACAGTTATACCAGGGACCCGAAAGATGAAGAGAAGCTCAGCTAGGCATGCATACTGATTTACATGCTAGGCGAAGGAACTTTAAACAATCATTTAGTAGAATAACAATCCATATGTATTAGGAAGTTGAATGTATAAATACTTTGTATATAAATAACCGTGAATTTGAAGACTCGGTGTGCTGTCTTGGGATAGGCACCCATACACACGCATCTGTGTAATAAGAAGAAATACGTCTGCTCCGTGTGGTGATTGACTCTTTGCACACTGGGTGACAAACCCCAGTTTTGGGAAAACAAGCAAATAGAGAGAGAGAGAGAGAGAGAAACACACAGATACGTAGATAGAAGATCAGATATGGTAGATTAAAAATGGAAGAGAATTTGTAATGTACTTTAACCTTAGATATTTAACTTTCAGAACGCTCTGCAGTTGTTGTGGTACTGAAAACCCATGCCGACTGTTAGGAGTTTTTGTTAAATCTCTGTGTGTGCTTGGGATATCCATACAATCTCTGTAATAGTTCTCTGACATGTTAAGTAATGGAAAAACTATCCCCTGTGGGAAGTCAATTTTTTTTTTTAAATCCTGGGCTTTTTATCCTAAGAGAGCAAGAGAAAAATCTGTCTGTTTAGTCATAGAATAAAGAAATAATTTCATCTTTAGATTGTTGCACTTGACAGAGGGCAACTTGACACACATTTAGCAGTAAATATTACCTTAAACTGATGAGAGACTCTGTTCTCACATCTCTCCAGTATTCACTGTTCTAAATGCTCCTCATTTACACTTGATGATCTTACCAGTAGTGCACCACACTCCTTTAAATGAAATCACTGATAAAAAGATGGTGGAAAAAAAATCTTCTTAATAATCCCTCTGAGTTGAATTGGGTCTCCATTTGTCTGCAAAAATAATCCCTAACAGTTTTGTTCAAGTGTTATGTAGTGTCTTCAAATATAGCTGACAGGTGAGATTTTAAGGACATTTTGTTGAGATGGGGTAGGGGCAAAGTTGAAAGGGCCATTACCAATGTGTTTCTAAATTGATGGGAAAGAAAAACATAATTCAGTATTTCTTTGTGGTAATCGTTTATGACTCAGTAGTGGGGGTTTGCAGTTTGCAAAAGCGCTGTCCTTTTATCTTCCTGACAACTATGGTAATTTTCTGTTCCTGCTTCTTTCAAGCTGAGGAGGCAAGGAGGTTAAAACAGGACTTCTGAAAGGAAGTTTCTAGCTGATGCAGAGGTTATGTATTACTGATGTTACCCTCTGTAACACCAGTTTTCCCTAGAGTCTCTCCAACCAAGTAATGGCTTACCCCAGTGTTATATCATTTAGATCCTTAGGTAGCAGATTGAAATGCTGTCCTTCTATTTAAAAAAACCCACAAAACAACACAACAAAGTACAAAATGTTGATCCTAAAATAATGAGGAAAGATAATTCATCCTGATCTTTCTCTGATATAATTCTCTTTTGGGAGCTTATTGCAAGAAGACACTTAACTTGCCTGCCTGCAGCTAACCTTGCAAGTCTTGTTGAATAAGGCAGGCTATGGTTTTGTAAACACTTAACTGATACTGCTACCAGAACAGAAAAAGCAGTCCTTTTCCATTCTTAGTTCAAGCTGTTGATTCTTCTGCATTTGCAGATACTTTCTGCAGCTGCTGTTAGAGAACTGATTTGGATTAATACTATTATATTCCAGGATGGTTTCCACTTTGGTGAGTTTCCTGATCAGGTTCACTACCTGGCTGCAGGAACAATTCTGCCAGCTCGAGGGAGTAGCAGCACAAAGACCAGAAGAAAGCTCTAAATTGCAGCTTTTTTTGCATAGTGGCAACCCTGGTCAGTTGCTATATAGGACAGAAATTACAGGTGCATAAGTAACAGAGGCCGTGTTTAAATTGCATTGGTAGGTGCAGCGAAGATCATCGCGTAGCTCCTTGGGTGAGCAGCACTCCCTGATTTGGACAGGATAGGTCGTGCCTGTTCTGAACACTGATCCCAGTGCTCTTACAGCTCCGAAAGTATCTCACAGACACCCACTGATCACACGTACAGGCTCCTCCCAGATCAGCCTCTCTGCCTCTGTCCTCACTGACCACATCCATCACAGTCTACAGCAAGGACGATCACCACAGATATGCCACCTAGTTGCTCTTAGAATCACAGAATGGCCTAGGCTGGAAGGGACCTTAGAGATCATTTAATCCAAGCTCCCTGTCATGGGCATGGACGCCTCTCAACTAGATCAGGCAACACACAGCTGTGTTGTGTGCTGCTGCTGCTGGTGAAATCTACAGAGGATAGTGGGTTTAGGGCTCTCAACACAGGGTAGACAGAAGCAATCCACAGCATAAGAGTGGTGTGCACATCAGACACTGAGAGTAAAACTGGGGGAATATTAACTAAGAAGTTTGAAACTGTCCACAGTGTTTGTGTGTATCGTTTCAGAAATTGTTTTTTTTTCTTCTGAATTTGCAATGAATCCTTGTATTCCAGTTTTATTTGTGTTACAGCAGGATGAAGCTAGACCAGAACATCATATAGAATAATCCACACAGTATACAAAAATTACTTTTAAGGAAGAGACTAAACCAAATCAGGAGATAGTAGAGATTTCAGCATGACATGACTGCAAGCAGACCAAGCTCAGGCTGTTGTGTGTATTCTAGTTTTTGGCCTACAGAACTTTTCTCTGAAAAATAAATATCACTGAAAACAATTATAGCAACTCCAGAAAATAAGCAAAGGAACAACATAAGACACAAATCAGTTGCACATATGATTTTTTTTTCCAGGGACACAGTAGTTCAGACTAATCAAAGTAAAATATATGGAGCACAACCTTGATATGAATCTTGCTCCTAGTATTAGGTCCCACAGAACTAGACATGACTGAAATCTTAACTTTAAGAACAAATTCTTGCACACATTTGTAAGAGCTATCTCAGAATGCAGAGACAGTGGTCATACCAGGAGGGATAAAAAAAGTGTTTTCATCAATGAGCTTTTCTTTCTTTCCTGAGTATTTTATTTTGAAACAAGGTTGAAAACATCACACTTCCAGTCTGTGCATTGCTGATTTCAAAGAAAAGAAAATTTTAACAAATGTGGCAAATCACCTCTACATTATAACGTGATAGTTTTGAAAGAAATGTTTATTGAGGATGTTACTAGAGTACACAGGATTCTGTGCATGTATTTCACTTAAGAGCAAAGATAGTAGGTGTATTAGTGTATAAAAGCAGCTGAAATACTAGCCAGTCTTAGCCTATCCCAAGATTTGGGAGGGCAGCGGTGAACACAGCTGGTCAAGAGTCATTCTTGCCTTCATTGCACTGTGGCCCACACCAGCCCTACGGTTGCTCTTGATGTAAAGATCCTAGAGCTTGTCAGTGGCTGCTGGTATGAAGGGGATGTAAAGTTATATGAAACATGAAGGCTACAGAAAGAGTTTGAATCACATTGGAAGGAGAATACAGATAGCATTGCAAGGGAGGTACAGAAAAAGATACAAAGGTGAATGTTTGATTGTGGTTACTTATTCGTAACTGAATCCATATTCAAAGCCGACAAACTAGATGTTTAATATTTCGCTGTGGTTCTTCAAATCCTCCAAAACTCACTTTCGTTTCTTCCTTTAGGGAAGCTAGAAAGATTTTGAACTCCATTATCGACATCTTTTGCACCTTCCTACGCTCAGGACAAGTGTCCTTGAAAGGGCAGCAGTTTGGGATTTGCTGATTGTCATGTAGACAAGGATGTTTTCAAAATAAAGGCACGCGATCCATTTGTAAATCTTCTTGAATAAATGAAAGTCTAATCAGGCTGATTCAGACAGCCAAACTATGGCATATCTCATTTGAATTCTCTCTTCCCCCAGGCCTTGTCTACAAGAAATATGCATACATTGTATTGTAAGTAGAAAACATGAATGATAACAATACTCAGCCCTGGTGGATTTCTGAATGTGTTTTAGTTTTAAATACATCTGAGCATTTACCTCTTTCATAAACCGAATAAAGCTGTAACAACCCTATATAATGCTTTTTTGTCACCAGCAATGTCATCCTGAAGCAGCACAACCTTCCACTGCCCCATTTTTCCTTACTGTTAGTAGTTGGTGGCATTTTCTGCAGCAAGATACTTGTTTATTTTTTTGTTAGATGAGCAGTGATCTTGCATACCCTACTCATGGAAGTAGCTCCTCCTTGTAGAAAGAGTCCTACTGAGTACAGGTGTATATTGGTCATGTGGGTACAATTTCTGGGTCTGTATTCCAAGAAATCTATTTTATTCAAATAGTAATTTGCTGGTTAATAAGTGTACTGAAATGCTGGCTGGTTTTGATTTTCAGTGTTACCTTTTGTAGTCTGTATGTGGACACTGACACTTCTCATATCATTGAAAACTGTCCCTCATGGCTGTCTCTCTTCCAGTATCTGTTTGAAATGTCTTTCTTCTCAATGACTTTGCTACACAGGTAAGCAACAGGTTCAGCATTTCTGAGCAGCATAGGTAAAACGAAGTTCTGCCACTCTTGGGGTAAGGGGCAGAGTAGCTTGTGTGGTCCTGTTGCTGGCAGCAGCAAAGGTCCTGTCTGTGGTCATGGCTTGGTGTGGAAATAATGGAGAGGCCTGAAGTAGGTTGCTTGGGCTGTGGAGAAGAGAGAGTAGGAAAAGTGATCCTGGTAGGGCTGTGAATGTCTGTAGAAGTTTCTTTCTTCTGCTAAAGTTTGAGGACTGCAACCTGCTTCATGATGGCCGTGATTATACCTCTGTGGTCCATGTGCTTTGATTATAGATGGCCATACTCTGAAACGCAGGTCTTAGGTTCTTCTCTCCCAGTCCATTCCCCTCAATGACTTAGAGATCCTGTTATCTCTTCACATCCTCATGTAGGATCTGAATGTGCATGGACATTTGGTTCTGTTCTGTCTGCCCCTACCTCCATCTCACTTCTGCTAAAATCTCTAATCTGCCTGAAGACTGTGGAGTAACGACAATGATGAAACAGTACATATGGTATCTCCTGCCTCTGTCTCCTATGCCAGAAACAGGAGGAACAGCTGAAGGCAGACTGCCCTCCTCTTCTTCTGCCCTACACTTTTTCAGTGATCTCATGCTTTCCACACAGGCAGCAAGTCATAGCTACCCTAAGTAGGCATTTACCTAGAAGGCATCTGCCTAGAAGAATCACCGGTACTTTTCACACCATGTTAGGTTTGCATGGCAAGGGTTTTTAGCAGAGAGTCTATGAGGGTGGTTTCTGTGAGAAGCTGTTAGAGGTTTTGCCTATGTTGGTAAGCCAATGCCAGCTGGCTACAAGATGGACCTGCCACTGGCCAAGGCTAAGCCCATCAGCGACAGTGGTAGTGCCTTTGGGATAACATGTTTAAGAAGGGCAAAAAAAAGTTACTGTGCAACAGTAATTGCAGCTAAAGTCAGTGAAGAAGGAGGGAGAGGTGGTGCTCCACGCATCGTTGCAGCCCGTGGTGAAGACCACGGTGAGGCAGGCTGTCCCTCTGCAGCTCATGGAGGTTAACAGTGGATCAGATGTCCACCTGCAGCCCATGGAGGACCCCACACCAGAGCAGGTGGATGCCTGAAGAAGGCTCTGAGCCTGTGAGAAGCCTGTGCTGGAGCAGATTTCTGCCAGGACTTGTGAACCTGTGACCCCATGGGGGACCCATACTGAAGCAATCTGTTCCTAAAGGACTGCACCCCATGGAAAGGAACAGATTGCCAAAGCAGTTCGTGAAGAACTGCAGCACATGGGAAGGATCCCACACTGGAGCAGGGGAAGGGTGTGAGGAGGAAGGAGTGACAAACTGATCCCATCCCCCATTCACAGTCCCTCTTCGCCACTGGAGGAGGTGGAGAAATAAGGAGTGAAGTTGAGCCCAGATAGAAGAGAGGGACAGGGAGAGAGTGTTTTAAGACTTCCGTTTATTTCTTGTTATCACAGAATCACAGAATGTTAGGGGTTGGAAGGCACCTCAAGAGATTTAGTCCAACCCCCCTGCTAGAGCAGGATCACCTACAGTAGATTGCACAGGAACGCGTCCAGATGAGTTCTGAATGCCTCCAAAGAAGGAGACTCCACAACCTCCCTGGGCAGCCTGTGCCAGGGCTCTGTCACCCTCACTGTGAAAAAGTTTTTTCTAATATTTTTGTGGAACCTCCTATGTTCCAGCTTGTACCCATTGCCCCTTGTCCTGTCATTGGACATCGCTGAAAAGAGCCTGGCACCGTCCTCCTGACACTCCCTCTTGACATATTTATAAACATTTATGAAATCACCCCTCAGCCTCCTCTTCTCCAAGCTAAAGAGTCTCAGCTCCTTCAGCCTTTCCTCATAAGGGAGATGCTCCACTACCTTCATCATCTTTGTGGCTCTGTGCTGGACTCTCTCAAGCAGTTCCCTGTCTCTCTTGAGCTGAGGGGCCCAGAACTGGACACAATATTCCAGATGTGGCCTCACCAGGGCAGAGTAGAGGGTCAGGAGGACCTTTCTTGACCCTCTAGCTACTCCCCTTCTAATACACCCCAGGATGCCATTGGCCTTCTTGGCCATGAGGGCACAGTGCTGGCTCATGGTCATCCTACTGTCCACTAGAACCGCCAGGTCCCTTTCCCTTGCACTGCTCTCCAGCAGGGCAGTCCCCAACCTGTACTGGCACATGGGGTTATTCTTTTCCAAGTGCAAAACTCTACACTTACCGTTGTTGAACTTCATCAGATTTCTCCCTGCCCAGCCTTCCAGCCTGTCCAGGTCTCTCTGAATGGCAGCACAGCTTCTGGTGTGTCAACTACTCCTCCCAGTTTCGTGTCATCAGCAAACTTGCTGACAGTGCTCTCTAATCCCTTGTCCAGGTCATTGATGAATATATTGAAAAGCACTTGTCCCAGCACTGACCCCTGAGGGACTCCACTAGACACAGGCATCCAGCCAGACTCTGCCCCATTGACTGCAACTCTCTGACTTCCCTTCAACCAATTAGCGACCCACATCACTACTTGGTCATCCAGACCACACTTCCTCAGTTTACCTGTGAGGATACTGTGGGAGATGGTGTCAAAGGCCTTGCTGATGTCCAGATAGACCACATCCACTGCACAGCCATCATCCATCCACCTGGTTATGTCTTCGTAAAAGGCTATCAGGTTGGTCAAACATGACTTCCCCTTGGCAAAGCCATGCTGACTGCTCCTAATAACCTTCTTATCCTTGATATGCCTAGAGACAGTGCCAAGGATAAGTTGCTCCATCACCTTTCCAGGTGTAGTAGTTAGACCTGGAGGTGTAGACCAGTCTGTAGTTACCTGGGTCATCCTTCCTGACCTTCTTATAGACTGGAGTGACATTCGCTTTCCCCAGTCTTCAGGCACCTCACCTGTTTTCCATGACTTACCAAAGATGATGGAGAGTGGCCTAGCAATGACTGCCGCCAGCTCCCTCAGCACCCATGGGTGCATCCCATCAAGGCCCATGGATTTATGGATGTTCAAGCATTCAAATTGATCCCTAACCCAGTCCTCCTCAACCAGGGCAAACTCCTCTGTTATCTTGACTTCCTCTGGGACCTCAGGGGACTGAGGCTCCTGAGGACGGTCTCCAACAGTGTAGAGAGAGGCAAAGAAGGCATTCAGCAACTCTGCCTTCTTTCTGTCCTCTGTCTCCAGGGCACCCACCTCATTCAACAGAGGGCCTACATTGCCTCTAGTGTTAGTTTTATCGGCAATGTATTTGAAGAAGCCCTTTCTGTTGTCCTTGACCTCCCTTGCAAGTTTTAATTCCAAGGAGGCCTTAGCTTTTCTGATTGCCTCCCTACTTTCTCTGACAGCAGTCCTGTACTCCACCCAAGTGGGCAGCCCTTCCTTCCACAATTTCTGTACCCTCCTCTTCCACCTGAGTCTGCCCAGCAGATCCCTGGTTTTGATTTACAGTAACTTAAATTAATTTCCCCAATTGAAGTCTATTTTGCCTGTGATGGTAGTTGGCGAATGATCTCTCCCTGTCCTTGTCTTGACCCCTGAGCCATTCATTATATTTTTATCCCTTTGTCCAGCTGAGGAGGGGAGTGATAGAGCCGCTTTGGTGGGCACCTAGTGTTCAGTGACAATCAACCCACCACAATTTGCTGTGCTCTGTGGTTGTTATGTTCAGCTTGTCACTGTGGGCCTTTTTTTCGCTTTATTGAGCATTGCTTTTTTCTAAATTCATTAACATAAAGTAGTTTTCTAACTTTGACATATTACATGATAAGCCCAAGAAGCCAACAAATAGTCATGAAAAAAATTTAATTTACTGCTGTGTCAGGCACATCGCTGTAGTAGGTGTATTTTATACTATGTCTGGGTGATAGCTGAGGTGCACATTTTATATTTCTTTTGGGATTTGTTTGGGTTTTTTTGTTTTGCTTCATTACGCTGACTTGAAAAATCAGTCTGTTGCTCTTTCTCTTATTCAAAAGTCTTCCTATTTGCTTTCCTAAAGAATGGGGAGAGGTTTGACGTCTCTAAAATATTTATGAGATAGGAAAACATCGATGTTAAATTTAGTAAGATAAGTGTTTGATTGTTATCTTGTGTGATTGTTGCACATTTTGATTGTGATCTTGGCAAGTAAAAGTAATTCGAGTACTGCTTTGCTAACTTCTCGGTTGTCTCTCTGAGCAAGGAGATACCATTGCAAATTTCCATTAAACAAAAGAGGTGATAGAAAGTTTGACATGTTATCATTATGTAAAAGAATACCAGCTCATGCCTTGCTACTGGCAATTACTGTATTCCTAAGAGTAACCTTTTCCTTATCGCCAGAGATGTTTAAATCAGACGAAAAATATGAGGGAGTTTATATCAGGTACTCTCATAAAATGTGCTCTATCATCTTTCTTAAAAACATCATTACTAGCTGGGTCTTTCCACTGCAGTGAGCTCGTTTTACACCAGCCAGGAAGAAAGCCTGGTACTATGTCTTGGCTTTGCCCACTTCACAGCCGTTGCATTTGTGTTCTTATCTTAACAAACACAAGCTACACTGTGAATAGACTTCATCTGAATAACAGATAATTAAGATAAGATGGGCTGCAAAATCTGTCACTTTTTTTCTCCATCCATCATCCACAGCAATGAGGCTACTTCTGCTACACAGCAGATATGATGTGATTCGATTGCGTCTCCCCAGTAGAGGAGAGGTGCTTTTCTGGTAGCTGAGCTAGATCAAGATTCATTAGAGTGTGTATAATTAATGGATGTCAGCAATGAGACAAATCATAGAATCATTTATGTTGGAAAAGACCTTTGGGATCATAGAGTCCAACCATTAACCCTACTCTACAAAGCTCACCCCTAAACGATATCCCTCAACACTACATCTAAACGACCTTTAAACACATCCAGGGATGGTAACTCAGCTGCCTCCCTGGGCAACCTGTTCCAATGTCTGACTACTCTTTCTGTGAAATTTTTTTCCTAATGTCAAGTCTAAACCTACCCTGTTGCAATTTGAAGCCATTCCCTCTTGTTCTATCGCTAATTACCTATGAGAAGAAACCAGCACCAACCTCCCTACAATGTCCTTTCAGGTAGTTGTAGAGAGTGATGAGGTCACCCTTCAGCCTCCTCTTCTTCAAACTAAACAGGCCCAGCTCCTTTAATCATTCTTCATAAGATTTATTCTTGAGGCCTTTCACCAGCTTCATTGCCCTCCTCTGCACTCGCTCCGGCACCTCAATATCTCTCTTGTATTGAGGTGCCCAAAATGGTAAACCTCAGTTCTTTCATCATCATCATCATGGCTAGGCTTTGTGAACAAAGATATGGGAAGGGCTCTACCCACACTTGCTACAAGCGCGCTGATGGCTAAAAAGGCCGATGCAGGATGGGCAAGTCCGGTTGCAAAAGGCACAGCGGAAAGTCTCCTTAGGCGGTATTGGCGAGACACGGTTCTTTCTGCGTTGTCTTTTCTCCTCGAGACTAATTCTACGTGCGTTCTCAAAGGAGGCAGCAGCGTTCTGGATGGTGTGTCTCCACATCTCCCAATTGGAGGCCAGAGTGGACCACTGATGGTAGTCAATATGGCAAAAACTCAGGTATTGTTTCGAAGAGTCCTTGTATCTCCTCTTTGGGGCTCCTCTGTTGCAGCAGCCGGTGGTGAGTTCACCACAGAGCACAACCTTAGGGAGATGGTGATCCTCTGTCCTGAAGACGTGCCCTGCCCAGCGCAGCTGCGTCCTCAGCAGCATGGCCTCAGTACTGGTGACCCCTGCCTGTTCAGGGACAGTAACATTAGTCATGTAGTCAGTCCAGTGGATGTTTAGGATTGTACGGAGGCAGCGCTGATGGAAGCATTCAAGGAGTCGCAAGTGGTGGCGATAGATGACCCATGATTCAGACCCAGGTTGGTAAAGAACTTCTGTCTTGTTCAAGCTTACTTCCAGCCCAAAAAGCTCAGCAGCCTCTGCAAAGCAAGAAAGTTCTTTAGAAAAAAAAGGAAAAAAGCATTTTTGGAAAATAACTTTGAAATAAGTGTTAAAATGAAGACTCTAAGGGGATCAACACATAAGGGGGCTACATTTAATGTACGAATTGCTTGAAACTGCACCTTGCTTTTGTCAGAATTGAATATTCCAAGAAAATGGTACTCACAGCTATTGTACAAGATATTTTCTAAGTCCTTGTGATTCAAGTACAGAAGAAATGTGAGGAAACATTATGATTTGTTCTCTTATTTATTTTTCAAAATTCAAGATAATCTAACCCTCATTTCACATCTAGAAATACTTGAAATAATATGCTCTTCAGGGGGGAAACAGACTGAACAGCAGTTAAGCTATTACTTGCACTAAACCAAATAATAGGCTTTAATAATAAGCCTCTTCTTAGCTATATTGTCCATTATTAACAGGACTACATCAGTCCTGTAATACTCTTATTTCTAAAGGACTCCTGATAGAATCATAGAAGCGTTTAGGTTGGAAAATGCTGCTTCTTCCTCAAGAGAGAGTGATAATCTATGTGTCAGTAGCTGATGTGTATGGCTGACTGACCCACCAGGTGTGCCTGTCTGCAGAAAGCTGCGTTTTCGATGGCCACCTGCTTTTTGTGACACAAAAAGGAAGAAGTCTCTGACTGCTGATGTACTTTGGTTGCCTGAATTTGGTCAGTCATCCCTGTGCAAAATGCACAGCCACTTCAATAAGCTTGCTAAAAATATTGTGTAGAAGGCACTTAAGATTGCAAATGCTTTGAGTCTTCTGTGTATTTGTGAAGGCTAAAGGAGATTTTATTACTAACCAAAGGGATCATTACTGCTGAAGATTTGTCTGTATTGAGCCGTAGCTGAAATATATACTGAATATTTTGAAGGCAAAACCTTACATTTTGGTTAATATTGCTGTCTTCACACACTGCTATAACAAGTAGCCCAGGACTTTGGGTGTTGGAGGATAGAGTCAGCTGATTCTGAGTTCAGAATCCTGCAGATCAGAAAACCTCCAGAGTTTGTGCTCAAGTGTCCAGTAGCTTCTTTAAACCAACATATTTAATCTTTATAGCCGGAAGAGAACAGAACACAAGAGAAAGGCATTTTAACGCAATAAAAGAGCTGCATGCCTGTCTTTCTTACCCTAAGGCCTTTGCCCTGTGGTTTGGAGTCACAGAGGTTTTGCTTCTTCAAATCCTGTGACAGAATCAATGCTCTTTATTCTCTGTGGAATTTCTTTAGGGAGATTATTTTAGTCTATCCTCATTTTTAAACTGTTACCGTTCTTTTGGATCACTTTGCTCCCAAACTGGCAAAACCAGCTGTGTTAATGTTGCTCATAGTTTGTCACAGGCTGGAGCTTATTACATGTATTACGCCACTGTCTGGACTTGATCTTATTTCAGTAGTTACTACTTTCTCCCTAGGAATTATTTTCAGCTACATCTTTCTCCAGACCTGGCCTAGAGTGCAGTCTCAAAACTACTGAAGTGACAATAATCTCTATAACCGATGAGGACAATTTCGGGAGGAACAAATAAGAATTAGAAGAGGAGTGAACACTAATCTCTTAGTCATTAAATCTATTGTTTCAGGAAAAGAAACACATTTAGTCATGTCTTGAAAGCAGCATCTTCCAAGGTAAGCACAAAGTTCTTTCAATGATCCTAGACTCTGTTTAGCGGGAGGCTGCTTGTTTGAAGCCACTGAATGGTTTAAGTCAGCTTCCTGGCCAGTCTGCCATAAATTTAAATGAATATACAAATATATTAAACATTCTGATGATCTTATATAATACAGTATCACAATAACCGGTATTTTAAAATTAACTCTATGTCCTTTGCAGGCTATGCAAACTTCAAGGTTTTTGACTAACCTGGTTCTTACTCTGTTACATGTAGCTGAGTGCCAGTGAGAAAGGACTACTCAGAGGTTCCATTATATTTTGATAAACACCTTGTCTCAAGGCAGTGTTTCTTCCAGAATGCTATTTATGACATTTTTTTTTCCCTTAAGGAAATATCCCATAATAAACTGCTGTAAAATGTTACATTTTTTGCAGCAGATGTGAAATTTTCAAAGTCATTGGCAGTGTGCCTCATCAGTCCACATGCAGGTTTGAAAGCAACAGGGAATTTTGTGTAGGGAATATGTTTCCTATCAGTGCAAATTTCACTAGTCCAAATGCAAGAAAAATTTACATAGTTTCCATGTGTTGTGCATGACTGGAAGGAAAAAAAAAAAAAAAAGTGTATTTTTTTCTTGTAGAATAACAGATTTAGTGTATATTTAGAAGTAAAGAACAGGCAACTTGATCAAAACTTCTCAGTCATCCTCTTAGAGGCGTAAACTGTAAGTGAATAGGCTAGGGCTTGTGTCTTTGTCAGTTGCTAACTAAATCGTGGCTGTTCCTGCTAGCTTTTGGCTAGCTTAAGGATCATGTTTCCAATACACAAGGTATTTTATAGGATCCTGGCCATTTCATCATCTGAAATTGTGGTGGTCGTTTTCCTACCTGGAAATAAGTAATCAGATGGCAGCAATCAGAGATAAAGCAATAATCAGAGATGAAGCAATAATATAATCATTACATGAAATGTATGAAAAGCTGCTTTCGTTCTCTCTGTCCTGTCTTGAAAGGTTTAAAGACAAGGTTTTCAATATAGAATTGTCAGTTTTCAAACACTTGTTCGGCAGGAAGTTTCCACAGCCTAGCTCACAGCTGAGTCCTCTGCCTCTGTAGTAAAGTGTATAGATTTATGGGTTACATTATGTTACCTCTGAAAGTTATTTTCCCCTGTCTGGAAAACAAGCTTATTTATTTTAGAAAGCCCGGAGTCTCTCACTTCATATCTTCAGTATTAATATGGTGTAACTGCCCTTATGAAATAGGATCTTCCCTGAAATGTGACAAGAATTTACAAAAAAAAAAACCCTTTTAATTTAATTAATTAACCAAGCAAAAGCAAATCCACTGGTTGAAGAACAGCCGTTTTCTGTGGTTTTTTGCACAACTGCTCTGGGAACAGATAAGAGTGATATAAGTACCCCATGAGTATAATTAAATTATTTTTCTTATTACTTACCGCTTTCCTCTTATACTATGTACTGATAATCATGTGAAGTCATTAAAGAGAGATTCAATATTTCTTTCAGAAAATTCATAAGATATTTCAAGTGAATCAATTTTGTGCTGTTAGCACTTGGCTGGAAGCATTTGCTCTAACAAGTACCTCCCATGGCAGCTCTTGCACCATAGCATAAAGTATGTGGGCTAATCTAAAATACAAAACATTTTCTTCAAGAAGCCACACAGTAATGAGTGAAGGAGACCCTTTCCATCCTTGCAGTGAGATGGCGGAAAGGAATGTTCTGAGTGCAGGATGAAATTACAATTGTAATGTGCTGTCAAAGTATCCAGCAGATACTTTACTAACTGAAGGCCCCTATGACACAGCAAAGGGGGTGCTACGTGGGTTTTTTAGGGCGGATCATCGGAGGTGCTTGCACATGGTGACTTGTCTGTGGCTACGACATATCGGCCTTCCACACTGGAGAGACTTCTCCCAAACTTTTGTCGTTAATATCCTAAAGGTGAAAAAGCATTTAAATTGCCTCATTTCTTTTAACATTCACAATTTAACAGATTAAGGGGATGACCAAGAGAGGATTGTGTGATGGATTCTGTCAGGTAGCCTGAATCCTCAGCCATGAGGTGCCTTCCTGAGGCCATTCGAGTTCTATCCATTCAGCCAGAAATTTTCATATGGCCTATAAAGTTTATACAGTCTCTCAATCTGTGCACTGATGGAGCATCAGATTTTCATGAGACTAGAACTGCTGGCGTTAGGTGGCTAGTAGCCACTGATAGTTGCAATGTTAAAGCTCTGAATTCTATGAAACCTTGGATACAATTCTGACCATACCAGTACAAGCTTGCAAACCCTATTCAAAAGATATTGGAGGTGCTGTGAAACCTATGGGCCCCGCAGGCGTAGCCAGAAGAGACTTGTATGTAGATATTTGCCAAGTAACTAGTGTTCAGCTGCATACGGAAAGAGTGAAAGTGGTCTACTGCCAAAGATGATTTGGAAGCCAACCAATCAATAAATGGTGCTCAGGTAAACACTTGTACCTAGTCATTTATTCCCTTCAAACGCTGACAATAAGGAACGTTCTAATAATTACTCAATGTCATAGCCTCCAGGAAAGAAAACAATGGGCTGAGTTCATCCCTGGTGTAACCATAGTTAAATTTGCCTTTTGCAGTTATTTAGAATGTCTTTTAGGGAACAGCAAATTGGGTCTGGCATTGCATTTGTTCAGAGACTATGTATGAGTAAGCCTTTATTTTTATCTGTCCTCTAAAGCCTCCTGCAAAATTGACATGAAGTATCAGGGGTGTTAAATCATTAAATCTATTTCTAAATGCATTACATCTGTTTCTATAAGCTTTCCTCAATTCCTGTTTGTTTGTTTTTAATTTGAGTTCAAATTGAGATCTGGAATTTAATTTCTGGATCTCTCTTTCTTTCAGCAAACAATGATACCGAAGTTATACTGTGAAACAAGTTGCAGCTTTACCAAAGCAATTTTGCCTACATCTAAACCCATGTTAACTAGAGAATTGAAAAATACTTCTGGCAGGTCATTTACCTTTAGTCTGTCAGAATTTTGTTGAAAAATACATTGTGGTACTTTACCCTGTTTGTTAGCCAAAATTGTTTGACTCCTGTTTTCAAATTCATGACAAATCAAGGGTCACTTGAAAGTTACTTGTTTCAGCGGCATCCTTGATTGCCTTCTGTGATGTGTATTAGGAAGTCCAGGTCCGTGTTGCATTATTTTTGCTCTCTTAGCAGACTATTGAAACTCTTATAGAAAAGGGAAGAAAATGAGATTTCAAGGAAACAAAATGAATCCTGATTTCAGTACATACTCCTAAAATACTTCTGATATTTTTTCACAACTTTCTTGTAATAAACACTACTAATACAACCACTTCTGTAAGATGAAGATACAGAGAAGGCAGAGTTACTGAATGCCTTCTTTGTCTCTGTCTACTCTGCCAGAGGCTGTCCTGAGGAGCCCCGTTCCCCTGAGGCCCCAGAGGAAGTCAGGGCAGTGGAGGAGTTTGCTTCAGTCGATGAGGACTGGGTTAGGGACCAATTAAGCAATCTGGACATCCATAAATCCATGGGTCCAGACGGGATGCATCCACGGGTGCTGAGGGAGCTGGCTGATGTCATTGCTAGACCACTCTCCATCATCTTTGCCAAGTCTTGGGAGACGGGAGAGGTGCCTGAGGACTGGAGGGAAGCAAATGTCACTCCAGTCTTCAAAAAGGGCAAGAAGGAGGACCCGGGTAACTATAGACCGGTCAGCCTCACCTCCATCCCTGGGAAAGTGATGGAACGACTTATCCTTGGTGCCATCTCAAGGCATATCAGGGATAAGAGGGTCATTAGAGACAGTCAGCATGGCTTCACCAAGGGGAAGTCGTGCTTGACTAACCTCATAGCCTTTTATGAGGATATAACAAGGTGGATAGATGATGGCCGAGCGGTGAATGTGGTCTACCTTGACTTCAGTAAAGCATTTGACACAGTCTCCCACAGCATCCTTGCTGCTAAACTGAGGAAGTGTGGTCTAGACTCTCGGGTAGTGAGGTGAACTGTGAACTGGCTAAGGGGAAGAAGCCAAAGAGTTGTGGTCAATGGGGCGGAGTCTGGTTGGAGGCCTGTATCCAATGGAGTCCCTCAAGGGTCGGTACTGGGACCAGTATTATTCAATATATTCATCGATGACTTGGATGTGGGACTAGAGAGTACTATCAGCAAGTTTGCTGATGACACCAAGCTGGGAGGAGTGGCTGACACGCCAGAAGGCTGTGCTGCCATTCAGCGAGACCTGGACAGGCTGGAGGGTTGGGCAGGGAAAAATTTAATGAAATATAACAAGGGTAAATGTAGAGTCTTGCATCTGGGTAGGAACAACCCCAGGTTCCAGTATAAGTTGGGGAATGACTTATTAGAGAGTAGTGTAGGGGAAAGGGACCTGGGAGTCTTGGTGGACAGCAGGATGACCATGAGCCAGCACTGTGCCCTTGTGGCCAGGAAGGCCAATGGCATCCTGGGGTGTATTAGAAGGGGGGTGGTTAGTAGGTCGAGAGAGGTTCTCCTTCCCCTCTACTCTGCCCTGGTGAGACCCCATCTGGAATACTGTGTCCAGTTCTGGGCCCCTCAGTTCAAGAAAGACAGGGAACTGCTGGAGAGAGTCCAGCACAGGGCAACTAGGATGATGAAGGGAGTGGAGCATCTCCCTTATGAGAAAAGACTGAGGGAGCTGGGGCTCTTTAGTTTGGAGAAGAGGAGGCTGAGGGGTGACCTCATTAATGTTTACAAATATATCAAGGTTGAGTGTCACGAGGACGGAGCCAGGCTCTTCTCGGTGACAACCACTGATAGGACAAGGGGTAATGGGCTGAAACTGGAACATAAGAGGTTCCGCTTAAACTCGAGAAGAAACTTCTTCTCAGTGAGGGTGACGGAACACTGGAACGGGCTGCCCAGAGAGGTTGTGGAGTCTCCTTCTCTGGAGACATTCAAGACCTGCCTGGACACGTTCCTGTGTAGCATAATCTAGGCGTTCCTGCTCTGGCAGGGGGATTGGACTTGATGATCTTTTGAGGTCCCTTCCAATCCCTAACATTCTATGATTCTATGATTCTGTGATTCTATGAAAGATAGAAAAGCCAATTCGAAATTTTCATCCAAACACATATAAATTAAACCCTAACCAATGTTGCTTATTGCTTGATAATCCTTGTCCAGGCTGGTAAGACCAGTGAGCCTTTAGTATTTTGATTTTATTGATATACTTTTATATATATACTTGTAAATATATATCTACTTTTATAAATATATATATTTAAGCCCAATTTCTTTAATCAGCTACAACTGTTATGAAGAATATGTTACAACAAGGTATCATTTCCTTTAGTAAGTACTGAAAAAAAATAAAAGTAATATGAAACTGGGTATATTTATTCTGAAAATCGGGATTTTGACATGCCAAAACACATCAGGAAGGATGAACTTTTTAACGCACAACAGTGAGACAGCAGTTCATTTTCAGATTGATTCAAAACCCTGTGATGACAATGGTAGTCTTTGCATTGATTTCAGTGTTTGGTGAGTTGTATCTCCTAAGCAGCACTTTTTAATGCATAGAAGTGTCCTCCTGACATGTCTTTCCTGTACAGATTTCCTCCTGTTTTTAAAGTTTGTTATAGCTATCTAAACTTGGGATAATGTTTGAAATTCTGCTGGTGTTTGGGGTTTTGTTGTTGTTGTTTTGGTTTTGTTTGTTTGTTAGAATCTTAATATACTTCTGTGTCTTATTTTGGTCCTCACAGATAAAACTTGTTTATTTTAAGAAGTTTAAACTTCAAAATTTTTGAGACTCTAGCTTTTAGATTATTATCATATGTATAAAGATGAGTTGATCTGAGTCACTGAAGCTGTACTGAAAAATTATTTAGAGGCAAAAAAAGAGCTGAGATCAGTGAGGCTGTAAGTAATTACGGAATTTACTGAAAAGGGGCATGTTTTGTGTACAGAGATGGAGAGAACGGTTTGGTCACATTCGCTCTTTTGTTTGCAAGTTCTCTCTGAATGGAAATTAAAATTGACATCAGAAAACATTTTTCTAGAAAGCTCTTTATGATGTTCAGGTGCAGTGTCAAAAGCTGATTGACACTGCATACTTTGTAAAACATTTGAAATAAATATTACCATTTGACAAAGCCACCTCTTTAAACCAATGAAGACATTTTCTGCTACTAGGAGTGCCTTGTTAGAAATCTTAGGCTGTTGTTTAACAGACTTTAAAGGAACAAGCCTTCAGTCCTGACCCTCCGCAACTCTGATCAACACCCTTGTGCATGGTCTTCTGTGCACCAAAAATGACCTGTTTATCCATGAGTTTGGTCCTTCTGTAGTAACAGACCAAAACCTATGCAAAGTGGATTTAGATGCATCTCTGTTTTAACTATTTCTTGCGTAGTGTAGTCACATATCCTTGCTAGCTGTGGTTAAAGATACTGAACTTTTAATTTTATGAGAAAAGAACTCAGGGTTCTGCCATTTTTTTGGTCCTCCAACTTTAATCTGCAAAGCCCAGGCGGGGACAGAAATGAGCAATGTGAGAGATCTCGTATCTGCAGCACCACCTGTTCATGCTGAATTGGATAAGGATGAGAAAAGTCCTTGCTTCTCTTCAGACAAAAAGGTTGAAGGCTGGTCTATTTCTCCCCTTCACATGCTGGTGCCATCGGGTTGATTAGAACATTAAGTACTTCTCATGGGGGAAATCAAGCAAGATCGTGTGTGTCCTGGACAAGAGAAGGCTCTGGGGAGATCTTTCAGTACTTAAATGGGGGCTGCAAGAAAGATGAGGATGATCTTTTTAGCAGGGTCTGTTGTGACGGAACAAGGGGTAGTGGTTTTAAACTAAAAGAGGGTAAAGTTAGACTAGATGTAAGGAAGAAATTTTTTATAATGAAGGTGGTGAAACACTGGAACAGGTTGCCCAGAGAGGCAGTAGAAGCCTCATCCCTGGAAACTTTCAAGGTCAGATTTGACAGGGTTCTGAGCGACCCCATCTAATTGAAGATGTCCCTGCTCACTTCAGGGGGATTGGGTGAGATAACCCTTAAACGTCCCTTCCATCCCAAACCATTCTGTGATTCTACATGTGCATGCTGTGGGCTGGGATGTGTCCTACAAGCAAAGAGGTGTGAAAACACATGGACAACCCAAACTTCCTCTAATGGGCAAGAGGAACCTGCACACTTGGGAGTACCTCCACAAAGAAGTTGGTTTCGTTTTGATATATTGAATTATTTCATTTTTATTTATATTAAAATACTTGTTGACTCCTCAAATAAGGCTTATTCCTTGGGGTAGGATAGTAGTACCTGACGTAAGACATGACAGTATCTGTCTGAGTGTATGTACAGTAGGGGCTTACACTGGTGGAAGCACTCTTCTGACTGAAATATTTAAGCCAGTGTAAAACCAGCATGTGTTGGTATAAATTATTTTGTTCTGTTTAAAGAGCTGGACAGGGGAAAGCTGAGGGTAAAGCTTTGCTCTTAACCTCTCCTCAGGCTGCAGTGGTTGTGGCAGCCCCCTGTAGGAGGCAGGCAACGGGGCTGACAGATCTTTCCTCACCTGGGTAGCATCACCTGTCTAGGAAGAAGAACTCAAAAGTAAGGCAGGGGCAGAAGGGACCAGGATGCCAGCTGTTGATCCTCTCATGAAGTTTCAGTAGATGGAAATGAGCAATTGTTTGAGAAGAGCTCAATCAAGAGTGGTGGAAAGAAAAGGAATCTGTCTGACCCTTTAATCCAATCCCTGCAACAGACTCAAATAATCGTATGTAAGTGTATATGTATATATATGTATGCACATATCTTTATATATGTTTGTTCTTACCAATACATTTTTTCAATTGCTTATGGTTTGCCAGAGATGCTGTAGTAGTGCCATGCAAGTTAATGTTATGGTACACCCCATTAAAAAAAAAAAATAAATCCAGTTTTTAGAATGTGTTATTACCCAACATATTAAAAGGGCTTTTGTGGAGCAGTGATACTCCATTGCATACATATGTGTTTCAGTAAGTTAAGAAACTGGATTATTTACTGAATGGAAGATATATACACATAGATAAGATTTCTGCTACTAGTCTTCTGTATGTTGGACGAATTGCTAAAACATGAAATGTAAAAGACAAGGTGGGATAAAATGGAAGTCACATTTAAATATATAGCATATGCTAAAATAATATGAAATCTCTTTGAAGTCTGCAATTATTTTGCATCAGCTATTTTCAAATGCTGACCCTTTTGATAGATTACTTAACTCCTGATGGTCCCACTGATGCTTCAGATACCTCTGTATACTTTCTCCTCTGGAAAGCACGGTGTATTTGTGTCCCATTCTGTGGCACTGTGGAGGACTTCTAAAAAGACAATGGACATCTCTTAAAAGGAAAAGCCACTATTGTAGAAAAACAACAAAACCAATTTCTGAGGATTAAGAAGCATATCAAAAACCATGTAGCTCTTGGCTTAAATTGTTCAGCATGGTCTTATATTCTTCCAAGCAGTTCGGAAGGGAGCCATTTCCTCCTTGTTTTCTGAGTCTGAGCCCCTGAAGACTGAGTAATGGATGAGAATAAAAACATTTTGATGATGAGAGGTTTACAATGGGATCATTGTCAGACTGGTACCTTGAGGGCTCTACTGGGGACCATTGTCATGCCTGTTTCCTTTCTGCTAATGAGTGGATCCTGGTTCTCGCTGAGGTATAGTGAGAGATCAGTGTAGCTACCCAAGAGCTAGCAGTGCCTCATCTTTCTTGTCAGCCTCCCTGTACTCACTTTGACAAAGTGAAAAGCTTTGGAAAAACCAGACTCATTCAGTGTAATTGAACTAAATGGATAATAGGACACTTATTAGAGCATTAAACAGAAGAATACTCTTCGCCGGCTTTTGCAAAGACTGCAGCTCTTTGTCATTTTATAATAGACATTTACTTAGGAGTCTATTCTTTTTTGTGTGCTTTGGGATTTTTAAGATATCTAACTCCCATCAATATTAATGGGAGTTGTGCAAGTAAACCCTGGGAATTCAGAAAAATAAAAAATGAGACCTTTGTGTTTCTAGAAAAAGTGCAACCAAAAGCCTAGAATAGCTCAGAGTCTGTAATTGTTTCTATTATGGGACTATCTGGGAGGTGAAAAAGAGCTCACATTATAAATAAAAGCCAGCCACGTAAAAACGAATTCTACATTCCCAACTTAGCCTGGACAGTAACTCGCCCTTCAGACAACCTAAGTCTGTCCAGTTTTCTCAGCTTTTTGTGAAGTAAAAGGGAACTCAGAATAAAGCAGTACAATCCTCCTGTTTCCCAGTCTCAAAACCTTCATATATATTTCTTATACAGGATTATCTGCTTGGTCTGTTGGCATCAATCAGAAAGATACTTTCTGACACAAGGAATCAGAAGTCTGTGTTTTAATTCAATGTTGTGATTTGAAAATACTGGTAAGGCTGGCAATTTCATCTTTCCAGTTTATCTCTGCATAGATCCAATAATACTCAGTTTACAATTTATTGGTTCATCACCAATTATTATTGGTTATTACAGTTTATGTGGCAAATATTAAACCAGATCCATTTAATTCAGATGTCATTTAATCAGTGCTTTGGCATAACCCAGAGCTAGGTGTGAAACCATTAGAGGTCACAGCACTTGTAAATTAGATGAAACCAGGAGGACACAATTACTCATTAACATTTATCTTACAGAGTGTTTCAGCTGGACATGCCTGTAAATATCAAAAGTTATATGAGGAGACCAACCTTGGAGCAAAAAATCCGAGCTCATAGCATTTTTTCACCCTGCCATTTCTCTTCTTTTACAGGTGGAGAAACTGAGGGAGGAATATGGCTCTAAATTGCTCTAGTCTGGAAAGTGAGTGGAAGTTGGAAGCAGAATTAACGTTCGGTTACCACTGCTGCCCTTCACTAAAGCATCTCTTAGTCATTCAGAGTATCTTCTTTCTTGTGAACCCAGGTGGCAATTAAAATGAAAATTCCGGAGTGAAGAAGGAACTGGGGGCAAAAGGACAGGTAGTGCGGTTCTGCACTGTCCTTTTATTAATACTTGGAAAAACAGAGCTATGCCTGTCATAGAGTGCAGCCTGACTGTTTTGTCTCCTCACTTAGTTGCTACAGTAGCTGAAAAAATGTCTTGTTCGTCCCTCATGGTTTGCTTATTAAATTGGTATATAGCACTTTGTGCATTGGCTTCACACTTATAAAAGAGTAGGAATTCCCTCCAAGGTATTTTACCAAATAGAGCAGTACACAAGCCCTTGCAGCTGCAGGGAAACTTTAGTCCTTTGGGGTCACCTGTGGCTGTGCTAATGGTCAGAACAAAACCAGATTTCTTCAGGCAGTGAGTTAGAGGTTTTTTTAGTTAGTTGTTTACACCTGTCTCAAATAAGCAAGCCCTGGTTTTGAAAAAAATACATTGCTTGGGGAAGCAGCTAAATATACACTTAATAGGCCCAATTCCCGTCTCATTTACTTTTACATAACCAGAAACAAACACATCTAATACAGAACAGGGTTACCTTGAAGTAGAATGAAGTGGATAGAAATCAACCCATTACATTTGGGAATCCTCTATTGTTTTTTCTTAAAGACAGGAAGTTGCCTAATAAAACTGCTGCTGTGTAACTGAAAATTATGCTTTAGGAAAACTCAGTGAGGTGGCTGTCCCTTTCTATTTAACAGGTATTTGTACCGAGGTCTTTTGAATGCCTGAAATTACCCTCCCTCTATTTTTTTCCTAGTTGGGAACATTTCGGTTGCCTTCCACTAGATGGCTACACGGAAAGCGGTTTTGCAAGGAGCAGAGGCATACAGCCCTTAACGTCTGTGGGAAACTTATTTACTATTTTTTTCTTTTCTAGTTCAGTCACTGACTATGTGATGCAGCTGAGCTTCCCAAGCCAAGAAGTCCCGTTCTGTGGGGGTTGGAGAAAGTCACCGCTTTGGAGGAGCCTGCAGCAACTCAAAGGAGATGATCCATTTGATCCTGGTTTCATTTGGCACCACTTTGTACACTAAGGCCACGCTCTAACTGTACATCCCCACTGGCAGGTTGAAGGAATATCCTGAGCATTGTGTGCAGCAGAGCTTACTGCTGGCCCCTCTTACACAGGAGGTACAAAACCAGATGTAGCCTTGCGGAGGTTATGCTATGGAGGGTATTTGGCCATAATGCTACAGCAAATAACACTAAACTTGTGCCTGACTTGATCACCTGAAGTACCACTGCAATCCAGAGCAGGTGTGGGCACATAAGTTTGTTTTCCCCACGTCAGCCAGAGCACCTTATTCCAGCTTTCCCCCAGCTGTAGGAAGACAGGGTACCTGCTTGACTCTGAAAACCTGCCAGGACCACACTCTGTTGTTGATACTTTATGAACATGGGAGAGTAAGCTTATATTAGGTCAGTATTTTCAGGTATGTAGCAGTAAAGGTTTTGGTCTTAGGGGTAGGAGCCCAAAGCTGCTGCCTGCTCAGGGTTTGGGGATTTATTTGGGTTTGGGGTTTTGGGGGGGGGGGGGGGGGGGTTGTTTGTTTTGTTTTACCTGGAAGCAGCTGAACTCTAAGGGTGTGGCAGGTAAGATTTCTGTTGGGTTTTTTTTTAGCTAACAGCTTTGTATTATTATAACAACATGTTGGGATTTCATTGTTGTGTTTTTCCATATTGGACTACAATATATGAAGGAAGTATTATTTGCATTTTATAAATTGGGAAATGGAAGCATTTGCTAGTGAGTTGACTTGTTCAAAGCTTTCCAGCACATCTGTGGCAGACCTGGGAAGAATGGAGGTAAAAATCCCATGAATCTCAATGGAGATGGGGAATTGCAGAGACCAAGCTCAAATATCGCAGGGGTTTTGGTGTTGGGGTTTGGCTGGAGGGAAGATCGTAGATAATGTTAATGGGAAAAAATTACTTCTTTACTGGCTTTATGCAGCTCAGGATACAAATGTTCAGACACCCTGGAGAAGGCTTTGTTTTAAAGCCCTGTTTATACCTAAACATTATGTTGAATCTGAAATGTACTCTCCAAAAACCTAAGGATGCAAATAGTAACCCAAAATTAAAATCACCTGGAGCAATGGATGTTGAATTGTTAACAAAAAGCACTGTGAAAGAATGGAAGAAGCCTGCTTAATCTTTATGACCCACTCTTTCTACGTTTCATGTAATATTTTAAAACAAGACAGTCATACATGGACTTATATCATAGAATCACAGAATGGCCTAGGCTGGAAGGGACCTTAGAGATCATTTAATCCAACCTCCCTGTCATGGGCAGGGATGCCTCTCAACTAGATCAGGCAACACATGGGGACCCAATGGGGATCGAACCCGCGACTTTGGTGTTACCTGAAAGTTTTGCTCACATATCGGTCTTAATCCTATTTTATGTTAACCAAGGTTTGGCCATATCATGGGGCATGACTCTCCTTTGTCTATTGCGGTTTCTAGCTTCAACAACAGAGCTGAAACTCTCTTCAACCCCAGTTTTTAGTGAGTTTTGTGACTTTATTCCTCCTCTCCTAATATAGCTTTCTACTCTGCGCTTTCTGCATCTCTGAACATTACTATTTCTATTGTGTTTTAAGGCATGAGTCTCAGTCAGGATATAATCCTCTGTGTTCTTTTACTGTAAATTAGTACAGTATTTTGTGTGGGAACATATGTAGGTGTAGAGATAGAAATAGTCATCTTTAAAGTTCACAAATTGAGTGTAAGTCAGACTTTTCTGCAGTTTAGCTTTAAAATATTTATGAAGGACAACCTGCTGTTTTTCTTGCAGCCTCAATTATGCTATGTGGAAATATGGTTCTATGGTTCCAGCGGTTTCTGATATCTTCATTGCTTTGGTGAGACCCTATTCTGTAGCTTAACTACAGCCAGGGAATGAGGGTGTGAATGGACAAGTGCCTACTGCATCATCCCGTTCTGTGTGTTATCTGAAATTCTGTGTAGTGGAAACTTGCGGTCACAGTTAAGGTAGTTCTTGTGCAAATTCTAATTCATGCTTATATGTTATCAGTGCCCATGATTTAGCAGAGTCAGTGTGTGTCTTGTGGTAGAGGATGGTGACTCTGTGGTGGGAGGGAAATGAATCTGGATGGGTGCACACACAAATGACTGAGAGCACCCACATTTCGACAGTGCTTTTTCTCCCCCAGACTTGCTGCTGCTCTTGCTATCACTTCACCTAGTACAACCTTCTAACCCACCAGTACAATGTTAGTATCTCAACTGCCTACATTTACCCTAATTTATCCTTTTGGACTTGTCAACAACCAAAGACTCTATATGGTGAGCCTCTGCATTGCTTTGTACCACCTGCCATTTAAGAACATCTTTCCTGTAATTTCTAGAGCAGCCCTCTCCTTATTGCAAGAAAACTCTTTCTTAGAATATAAATGGATCTCTATCTTTAGGAACCAAGTGTGGAAAATAAGACAAAAGTTGAATGTCATGTCTAAGTTAAAAAAGGGAGTAATTAGGTTTATGAATGAGATCCTTAGTTTCTACACAGTAACATTTTGAAGAATCAGATATTATAATCAACATATTAGTTGTGGCATCTCTGGCATTTGTAAGTGTTAGCCCTAGGGATCTCAGTCGTAGTTGCAAGGCACCACATAAATACATGGGATTAGCTCAGTCCCTCTGCTCCAGCCCGTGCCCATCTTGTGAAGTTCAACTCTTCAGCAACTACGGGTTCACCAGTTCCGCATGCAGAAGAGAGTTTGAGGGGGGTTTTGGGTGAAATGTTTCTGCATACATTGATGCTGGATGAATGAGACAGACAGTAAACAGGAGATGAAGATGAAGGGACCATAAAGTGAGGAGGTGTTACTGGAGAATAGAAGGTTATAGGTTAGGTGACTTGGTTTCCATTCATAGCTTTCTCAGTGCATCTGTTGAACTACTTTGGAAGTCACTGAACCTTGTTTTGCCTCAGTTACTCAATCTCTATGCACCTGTCCCTTAAGCCACTGCAAAATTGGGTAATGATAATATAAGCATCAGTTGTTAATGCTGAACACGGACAGCGATGATGCTAAATTCTAAAATAATTCTGTCCATTTTACCAGTTCGTCTCAGAATTACTGGCATGATAAATCTGTTTATCCCATGACTAACTTGCAGTAACTGGAACTGAAACAATATATATTGTTACTTTTTGAGTGCTGGCTGCCAAAGATGCTAAATACACAATGACTATACCTATATTTCAGGTCAGTATTGGTCATCAATGACAAGGCTAGGAGCTAAAGTGCTCTTAATGGAAACTCAGTTTAAATAAACCAACACTCAGACAAAAATCCTGCTTTCTGTAAGTCTCAACTGCATTGTGCAGAGGAGCTGAGCAGCACAGTTAATCCCTGCCAGAGGAGTCTTCCCAGTTTGGTATGGAGGGTGAGGAGCTCCAAGCTGCTCTGCTGACTCCTGTGGAGGGGAGCCAAGAGAAGCACCTGCACTAATACCTGCTAATTGCCTCCTAGCAGGCACCAGCTCTGCACGAGCTGCTTGGGAAGAACCAGCTTCAAAACTCAGCTCCACTGGAAAGAAAAAAAGAAATAAAAATTCAGCAGCAATTAGGAGATGGTCAGCCAGACATGAAATTTGTATTCACTTGCAAGCAGTAGTCACGGTTAGATTTCCCACAATCTCTCTTCACTTCACATATATTCCCAGGCAATAGAGAGGCTAGTCAAAGCTTGTTGTTCTGACAGTGATTTTTCTGATCCTGTATGTTTTCCTCATTGCATGCAGGGGGCTGCTGTGGGAGAAACATGAATGCAATCAGTAAGTGCACAAAGAATATCAAGGAATACTGCCAGGGCAGCCAGTTTTCTCTTCACTTGTTGCAGCTCTGTGAGCAGAATTGTAATCTGCCTGTACACATAGTAAAAAAAAAAAACAACAAAAAACAAAACCACAAAAACCTGCTAGTGATAAAATAGTGGAACTCACAAAAGACAGAAAATGTAGAGCTAACACTGACAATCCTGCACTCCCTGTGCAGCTCAGAGAGCCAAACTATCTCAGCTAATGCAAAAGGATTTCAGCGATGCAAGAAGTTCAAATACTCTTTCAACTGATACTTGCTGTTTAGAGAACCTCCACCCGAATGCTTGCCTCATGATTAGTTAAATTTGACAAGCAGCTTTCGTTCCTATTTTGTTATTGCTTTTCATCAGCTTAGTGTATATCCCTCATGTTACTTTACAGTCATGTTTTGATAACTTCATTTCTTTTAGCATGCCTAGTCCCCTTGTTCTGCTTCCAAGTGCTCAGTTTCCCAAATTCCTTTTCAATCCTTTTTGCAGCACTGGATAAATGCTTTCATTTCCATAGGACTCTGCTGCTCTGTGTTTAGCGTTGTATGCACTAAAGGAGCCTCTGAACAGATTCTCTGTTGTATTGGTTGCTAAAGCTTAGGATGCTTATTCTGCACCCAAGAGAGGAAAACAGAAATGGGTGGAATCCTTCAAGTCTTCTGAAAAAGTTTTGTTTAAATATCACTCTTATGCAATTTTGTCCTAATTTATCTGAGACTAGAAGTCCCACTTCTGCTTATTTCTGATGTTAGTTACTATTTCTCAACATAGGCCGCAATAAGCCTGACAGTGTACAGTTTGACTAGAAGCCAGAACTCTCTGCAATAAATCTGTAGCTTGTCTTATTTATGGGTATGAAGATAAATGGTAAAGGTTAAAGGCTTGATTCCTATTTAAGTCTGGTTGTTTGAATTGGAACATCTCTGCTGTGTTTTGCAGGCATCTGGATGGGCTTTATCTGTCCACGTTTAGACATCTAAGGTTTCAACAGTCTAGAAGTATGGTTGGGATTCTCCATCTAGTCAACAGCAAGGAAGCGATGGTACAAGGCCTTGTGTAAGGTAGATGTCTAAACCAAATTTTATTCTGTGAGCGTCTGTTTCTCTCTACCACCCTTAAGGGAGCCACTGGATCAGGCAAAGAGAGTTGATATTAAACCTCTACAGCCTGGGCAGAAGAGCTCTGGTTTTGGTGCCTGCAAAGCACAAGCTGCATCATTCTTCTGACATGAGTCCCTTATAGTGTATTTCCTCAACAGCTTTTTGTGTGTGTGTGCCTCTGTTATGACCTGTTTGTTTGGGCCCTGTTGGAGGACTGCCTTTTTTGCTAGGGAATGTGAAATGTAAGATTTACTTGCCTTTTTTCTAACTTCATAGTGGGATAAAGCTATGATGGAAGGCCACAAATGAAGACAATTCAATATTTAATATCTTTTATACTACTGTATGAAAGTTATTGACAAGGTTTAGATCTAAATACCATCCTCTCCAAGGAACAGGGCAGCTCTTTTCCTATGATGGAAAATACTTTTCCAAGGCTAAAGCTTTGCAAATAACTTATTTTCTTCTCAAAGTGCCAACAAACTGTGAAAAAAAAATCGTCTGGAGAAAAAGAAATCAAAGCAACATTAATGTGAAGATGGCACTAATTGTCTTCCAGATTAAGAGGAGATATTTTAGTCAAAACAATATAAAACATTTGCAAGTAACTTCATATTTTTCATGATTAAATTTGCCTCCAACAAAACAGTAAAACAGGTCTGAACTGATTAAAAGAAATTCTGTTAGGAATTTGTCCTGACTATAACAGCTTGGTTGTAATCAGCACTTCAGTCAATGCAAACTTTTGTTTCTTAAATGAAAGAATTAGTAAAATGATCTACTCTGTTCATGTTGCAATCAAATTGCAAAACTTGGAGAGACCTAAATCCAGTTAGCAACCATAGATAAAGGAGGGCAAGGAGAACCTATGAGTTTGAATTTTATGCCCAGGAAAAGATTAAAACACACATGTAGTAGATGTGCTCATTTCTCTGTTTTTGCCTTGACACGTCATACTATCGCCCTCCAATTACTCAGCGCGTGAACAAGCAGTCTTTACAAGATAGGGATTGAGCTGGGATTAATATCCCAGTAGCCTGGAATATTAATTAGCTTGAGGTTCCCCAAGCATCAGCTGAGGAGCATCCTCTGTCAATGTAAAGCACTTGCTGAGGGAGGTGACTTCCCGTGGCCCATTTCCCATGGTTGGCCAGAAAGCTTTTCTGCAAAATGTTCTCCAGCGCTCGTCTTCCCTTCCATTGTTCCTGCTCTTGCAGGTTTCCTTTCTCTCCAACAAGGAGATGGTTGTGGAAGTTGGCCGTGGCCAAAGTCATCGTTGACTCGCTGGAGGAAGGTTTCTATCCCGTTGGATTGCTTAAACCAGGCAAGGAGGTGCATAGGCTCACAGTGAACGAGCTGTGTTCCTGGGACGTTACACAGTGTGCCTCAGACCATCGCCACCATCATTGTGTTTGGCTTTAATTGTGTGTGCGGGTCGATGTGCTCAAGATTGATGAGACACTTACTCCTAATGAGGAAACGGTTCGGGGGATATGCTTTCCACCAATGTGTATGGTAGATAAATTAATTGATGGCTTTCACACCCCTCTTCTCTTTCTGCGGGGAGAAGGCTTAGAGGAAGGTTGGAGGAGGAAGAAAAATGAGTAGAGAGATGCTGTGAGTTCTGGGGTTACTTTTTCCTGATTATTATTGGAAGCAGTTAAGCCTTTGAAAGGGAAGAGCTGCTATGCGATCACATAAAAATAATACAATAGACAGCAATGTAAGTGCATGTATAGTACTCTAAATTGATTTAAGCTGACAGAAGGAAGTAACAAATGCTTGGTTCCCTTGAAAAATAGGTTCTAAGTATTTTCTTCATGAGAAGAAAAGGATATCTCTTAAATTTCAAAGCTGTTTCATTTTGCAAAGTTCAGAATGTGCCCCTGTATTCAGGGGATGGAGAAACAGAGAGGTTTCTTCTCACATCTTTATGAAAATAGTTGTGGAATAACATTCAGAAGACTAGAGTTTCATGTAGTTTTGGCGAAATGTAAGTACTGATAATCACCTCAAAGTTGTAAATAACCTCTTTGTAAGAAGATGTCAGTTAAGCACAGTTTATTGATCTTATCACAAAATAGTTGTTATTTTATGGCATTTTGTGGAGAGAAAAAATGGAAGAAAGCTAATAATTTTCTTCTGAAAACTCTTTACCTAAAAGTGTATTTTCCCTTTTTGATAAAATTATAATTTCAGGAGAGATGGGTTACAGTCCACAAAACAAATTTCTTGTCAAAAAAACTTGCTTCAACTATTTTTTCTTAATAGTTCCTAGCTGTTTTGATAGAAATAGATATATTAAAAATATGTGAAACTTTAAAAAAATAAAAAATTTTACAACATGAAAAACATTGAGAGATGTTGATATAAAATCTTCTTCCTTTGAAAAATTATGGCCAGCTGTATTTAGCACCCTTTAATTATGTATTTGATCCAGAATGTCATTTATTCATCCTGCTTTCCCCAGCTGATTTCTGACTGAGCAGCTCTAAAGCATGCAGTGGTAACTGGGTCAGCTGTATTTTTGGTGTGACTTGAAAGAGAGAATAAGTTTTCCTCCCTAAGGAAAATTTGGAATGTATTTGGTTTTTGGCCGTGAGAAGAAGTCCAAAGTGAGGGAATCAAGCATGAAAGCATATAAAATTTATGTTTTGTGGAAGAGTTTATATAGGACAAGATAAAATGATGTTTGCATCGCTGCAGTTCTGTTGACACTCTTCGCTTTGGGTGAGGAAATGTCCTACTGTTGGCAACTTTCAGGAACCTATTCCAATATGTAGGCAGCGTTCAGAGAAAAAAATCAACCCCCGGAAAAATGATTTGACAAACTACTGTTTACTGCCTTGAGAAATTCACCCTCTGGTGCCCAAGATTTATAAACTTTCACATCAGAGCTTTGTCTCCATCAGTGACAAGGAGGATCTTGGTCCAAAACACAGTAATTTTTTCTCACGACTGGCAAGAGGCTAAAAAGAGAAAAAGGTGAAGCCAACCAGGTCTCCAACAAGATGAACAGAAAGGCAGAAGTCAAGGAGGTCTAATCACACTTATTTCTGATGGGCCATTGATCTATCTTCTATTTTAAATGTTGCACCTTGCCTATTTGGGAATCAAATTTAAAATAAGGAAATGTGTATTGTCACCTTAAAAAAATGCATTATGAAAAGATTTCATCTTTTTTTCTCTTTCCTTATATCCGCAAATTGTTTTCACAGGAGTGTGCACCTGAGGAGTCGCAAATGACAGGGCCCCAGGCATTGTTGTGGGGAATACTTTTGTTGGAAGCATGAAGTTTTATAACCTGAATTTTGAAGTCAAACTCTTGTTCTCCCTAGGGTGGGCTATGAGCTGGTTGAGTACAACCTGTTTTAGGGCACATCCAAGGAGCTTGTAACTCTTTAGAGCTGCAAGACTTATCTCAAGCCCATGGGATCCTTTGGGGAGAGGCTTCACTGTGACCGACCTCAGCTGAATTCTGGTGCTGCTGTGATTGCACTCAGGCTCACCTCACCATGGGAGCAGAGCCTTTCTCTTGTGGTTATCTTTATCTTCATCAGTTCAGGCTTATTAAGTTTATTCTGGTTTGTGAATGTTCATTAAGCCTTAGTGGGCTGCTCTGAGAGGCAAAAATGATTTTTCTTTCTGGTATGGAAAGGGACATGTAATTGTAAGAAGCTATCCGCTCCTGCAGCTCCCTGGGTATTTCACAGATGGTCACTTTGGCCATTTCAATACAGAGACTTGGCTGTAGCATTATAAAATAGGCCACACCTCTTAGAATCATAGAATTGTTAAGGTTGGAAAAGACCTCTAAGATCGAGTGCAGCCATCAGCCCAACACTACCATAACCACTAACCATGTCCCAAAGTGCCACGTCTACATTTCTTGAACACCTCCAGGGATGGTGACTCCACCACTTCCCGCGGCAGCCTGTTCCAATGCTTCGCCCCCTTCAGTAAAGAATTTTTTTCCTAAGATCCAGTCTAAAACTCGCCTGGCACAACTTGATACCATTTCCTCTTGTCCTATTGCTTGTTACTTGGGAGAAGAGACCAACACTCACCTCACTACAACCTCCTTTCAAGTAGTTGTAGAGAATGATAAGGTCTCCCCTCAGCCTTCTCTTCTCCAGACTAAACAATCCCAGTTCTCTCAGCTGCAACTCCTAAGACACATTCTCCAGACCCCTCACCTTCTTGCAGTTCAACTGAATTAAACCCCAAAATACAACAGACCCCAAATCATCTGAACTGTGAGGGAAGGGGGGAAATGTCCAAGTGGTCTCGGCCCCAAAGGATTTGGAAATTTCTTGTGCTGACATTTCTGCCCGCTTACATAAGCTAGATGACACTGCTGCAGAACACATGAAGCGTCTGTCTTGGATATTTATAAAAATGCCTCTTTTGGAAAAGTGTGATTAGTTGTTTGTTTTGGTTTTTTTTTATAAGTAGAAAGGCTGGATGTGAATCACTGGCTGGGCTGTCCCAAGCCTGCAGGTGTTCTGGAATGGACGCAGAATGTTTTCAGTCTCTGCTGCTGAGTGTGATGTTGTTGAGATATGGCTTTGCTGAAGGAGGCTCTGAAAATCCTGCTTTCTGGGATGGATTCACTCTGGGGTCCTACCTCGGCAACAGGACTGTACTCATCCTTGTGCCTGTTACGGCAGCATGGATGAGCTGCCAATTGGGCACTGAAAAACCTCTCCATAAGGTTCAACTTCTTCCAGTTGCCTTCTTAGTGGGGCAGCACAGCATCTCAGCTGGGCGTGCAGCTTGTTCTCTGACATGCCTGCTCATCCATCATGGGCATCCTTTGCACAGCCATGGAGTGGCCTGGTATTAGTTGGCACAACCCTGGAGTAGATGCTCCTGCTGGTGGCCTGCATTTTGGTGGCAGAAACTGCAGCCGTTACCTTTGCAAACGGAGATAATGATGCTTTTACTATGCTGCGTTTTGTTACCACCCTGGTGCCTTCTGAAAGGGGTTAGCAGCTTGGATTTCTTCTGTAGCCTGTAGAGCGAGTGCCTCTTACAGCAACCCTGGAAAGACACACCTGCTTTTGCAAAGAATGTGCTAATACTGCTGGGGCCAGCAAATTGTACTTGTTGATTGCAAGTGTTCTAAGGGGTTGTATTGCCCTTGTGGCTCTCATTAAAAATGTCCAGAAAGCGAGGAGGCCACAGCTGCTATGACCAAAGAGGAAGCAACATCAGGACGGGCAGTATGATGCTTTAAGACACTGGGAAAAACAGGCTTTTATTTTCTGGCCCAGCACAGACTCTAGAAATGGCTCATTTAACTTTATCTGTCCTGACATATATTTGCTTGCAGTGAGTGCATCACTGTCCACTTCCACAACACTTCTGTGATATTTGTTATGCTGCAGAAACTGAGTTATTTCTTGATAAGTCTAAATCAGCGAGTTTTCAACATTTTTCCAATTGCAGTCCCCTAAATATTTTCCAGTGGCAGTACAGCCTATTATCTCGAGGATTTAAGTGTATTGACAACAGGCTTGCTCCACTGCATGACCTATCACGAACCCCTTAGAAACTATTCTTGCTCTGTGGGGATATTTCTACCGCAGGTTGAAAATTGCAGGTCTGGATGCTTAATATCCTCCCGACTAAATATGTAGTGCGCTCAGCAGCAGTGTGCATGGGCTAGATGGCAGTACAGCCCGCCGATGTGGTGTCAACTTGCTGCTGTGGGGCAGCTCCCAGTTGCGGCACACAGAGGAAAAAGGTATCCTCTAAGTATCCTTTTCCTCCAGATTTTGCAGCTGTTGTGCTGGGACGTGTATCTCGCTTATTCCACAAAATCCAGCTGGAAGAGAAGGGAGGATTGAGCATACACATGTGCCTTCTGTAATCTGCTGGGTACAAGGCCAGTCCTCCACCAAAATCCGTCCATTGGTGGTGGATTGAGGGCAGGCACCTGTGCAATCCAGGGATGCCAAGTGAGCTCCAGGAGCTCAAGTGCCCCAGTGGGGAAGAGGCTGGGCACAAGGGACTCAGCAGGTAACCCCACTGCAGCCACTGCTGGAGGCACAGGTCACCACCAAGGCGGGCGATGGGCCTACCTATAGATAGTGATAAGGCAATGTTTGTGGTCCCTCACCCTATGTGTTCTTGGGGCTACCCTGCTTTTTCTGTGGCACTTTTTCATCTCATGCAGCACGGCATTTTCTGGTGTGAACATGGCAGTGGTGCTTTCATTGCTGCTCTTCCTCCAGGGGCATCAGTAGAAGACTTTGTAGCTTACAAATTTTTATTGAGGTAAGGAAATGGATAACACCTATTCCCCCCAGTATTGTACTGTGTGTACAGTATATGATACTTCTAGAAACTGGGCTTATGTCCCATTGACTTCAGTATGACAGATACACCTATTTCAGCTAAATTCATGTTTACGTGACCCCTAAAAGGCACCTTTCCAAAACTAGTAGCAGCAACGTACGCCTACAGTTGTGCATAGCCTTCAACTGGAGCCATCGCTTATTAGCTCCCCTGAAAATAAAATCTGCCAGGACTGCACTGATGAACTTATTCCTCACTTTCAAGAGAAAAATGGGGAGCACTGCACTCTCAGTGATGAGATGAAAGCTTCAGCAGGAATGTGAAAGATCCAAAGGAAAAAAGTCTTTGAGTAAGTTTTGATTTACAGCATGAGCCCTTATCCCCATACAGCCTGCTCAATGGCTATTCAATGGCTTTCTGATATTCTCTATGTGAAATTTGCATTGGTAAAAAGAAATACCACCTGGCTGGGTAAAAAAATTACTGATGACCTGATCCAAAGCTAATTGAAATGAATCCCAGTGAAGGGGCTACAGAATGATGCTTTTGCAAAGACTTAATTAGATTTGGGACGGAGCTTTAAAGGGGCTGCTTTTGTGGGAGATATTTTACCCAGTGTGCTTTCTCTTTTTTTTTTTTTTTTTTGTCTCCGACCTGCTGGAACCCAGTGGTGAAATTTCAGGCACAACCTGGTTGCTGTCTCTGCTGGCAAGCAGAGGATATTTCTGAGTCTGCCCACATAAAATTTGCACTGGCAAATATCTATGGATGTTTGCATGAACACATGCAAACAAACACATGGGCTGCATTAAAAAGCATTGCTGGAGTTATAAAGTCAAATAAAGATAACAAAAGGCAAAACAAAGGCTATTTAATTCTGTGTCGCTGTTGTATACTTAAGGGCATTTTTCTGACTTCTTAATGGTAGATGTTTCAACCTTAATAATGTCCTTTTAGTGCATTTATGAAATTGCCTAGGGTTTTAGTGTAGCAAATTAAAACAAAATAAAAATCCCATTGCTCAGCATTCTGTTGAAAGTTTCATCATAAACAGGGATGAACCTTCTCAATCCACTTATCTTGGCCAGTTTTCATGGGACATGAGCTCTCTTCAGTCCCATCCCATCGCAGAAGACAGGGTCGCGCACTGTTTCCTCTCGTTTCCGGCTATGGGTCACCAGTCTTTTCCTCTTTGCTGTCTCCATGTCATTTTCGTTTTCCAACCTGTATTTATTTAGCTTATTTCATGCACACCTCAGTCCAGTCACAGGCTTCTTCTGAGCCCCAGCTCCCATCTCCTGGTTCCACAGCCAGTGTCTTCTCCTAGCTGGGTCTCCAGTCACGCTGGATAAGTGTGCTCCAGGCGGCCTTTTCCAAACACCTTTCCTGGGATCTTTGCTGAAACTGACAGTTTCACAGAATGTCCTGCTTAAATCTCCCCTGCATTCGGCTCAGTGAGGATAAATTAGTTAAAGAAATAAGCTGTGAAGCCTAGGAGTCTTGTGTTCATATAGAAACTGAATTTTTTAATGGTCTTGCAACTTGGCCAAATTCTGCCAAAATTTCATGTTCCCCACAAAAGGCTTTTCTTTCATTGAACAAGCCATCTCCCTTGAATTTCAGGATACAAATTGTAAGGAAGAATGTGCTGGTCAAGAAAAGGAGCGCTAAGTTTGTGCACTTACTTTTACCAGGGTAGGGCCATGTCTTTTCCCATCGTTTTGTTTACAGGAAGAGCAGATTCTCTTGGACTGAAATGAAACTAAACAAATGCAGACATCCTGCAGCCTGTCTGAGCCTGATAACTGGAATGGTAAAATTCACCTGAAACGTTTCAAGTTTGGCAAAGCTATAAGCAGAGAAAACAAGCCTCAGAATGTCAAATACCAGCTGACGTTAAAATTAGGGAGTGCTCTCAGCTCCACCTATAAAGTTGTGTCATGAAATCAGTGGAAAGGGAAAGGAGACATTCAAAACAAAACCCAGTGAAAAAAAGGAAGGAGCTTTAATGGCTTATAAAAATAACAATGAGGTCCCTACTTGAGCAGTTTTGGAGTCTGAGGAGATAATATGCTGGGTTCTTTCTTTTGCTGGCTATATAACAGAGCTGAGAGAGAAAATTGATTTTTCATGCAAAATATTGAGTTGCTGTTCACTTGTAATTTAATTTATTATTTTTATACTCTGCACATAATTTGTTAGGGCACTCTCCTATCTCTATAATGTTGGAAGATGTAATATTGAACAGTTTGCTAGCAATATTAATTTGCTGTATTGTAGGCATTTCTCTTATCATCATTACTATTGTTTCCAGGCCATAAAATGTAACTGGTGTGTAGGCATGCAAGTATTCGCAGGCTGGGAAAGTGCTGTGCACTGCTAGGACACATTGGTCATGCAGGTAGGTGGTATACCCACAACATCTCCAGGCTAAGGTTTGTGTCACAGCTTGTGTGGAATATTTGATTTGGAGCCTTTTTTAAGTTGCTTATCATTTCCCTTTCTCCTGCTTCACTCCTGCCTCCCTCCTCCTTTTTTGCTCTTTATTTATTTTAGAAACTCAGGAATGCAGAGTTGCAAGAAGCCAAATTTTTCAGGGTTTATGTCTGTTTGATATGGGCTTTAAGTGGAATTACATATTAAACAAAACCAGATAAACTCCCCAAACTCTAGAGCTGAGGACCCTCCCCTCTTGAATTTTCATGTGGTTTGCAATATGTGGATGAAAAAGATGGTGCAGGTGATACAGAGCAGCCTTCAACCACCTTTACTCTAGGAGAGAGCTCCGCTAGCTGGTGATGGAGCCCCTGAGGCATGGTTGTGGCTTCTTACAGTCATAGAATCATTTAAATAGATCACTGAGTCCAGCCATTAATGTAGCACTGGCACATCCACCAGTAAACCACGTCCCTAAGCACCACATCCACACGTCTTTCAAATACCTCCAGGGATGGTGACTCCACCACTTCCCTGGGCAGCCTGTTCCAAGTGCTTGACAACCCTTTAGGTGAAGAAATTTTTCCTAATATCCAATCTAAACCTGCCTTGTGGCAACTTGAGGCCATTTTCTCTTTTGTTACTTGGGAGAAGAGACCTTCTTGGTGCAAATGAGCCAGAGTAGCTGGGGAGGTTTTGTGTCCTGAGGAGGTAACAGCTCTGGCGTTGACTGCCTGCTCTGATGGAGGGGGTTACTGATGGCTGACCCGCTGTGACTGGTGTTTCCCATAAGCTCAGTTTGGTCACCTGACATAGACCAAAGCACTAAATGGAAAGAATTCCCAAGGAAACCTAGGGACAGTCTGTTTCTGGCTTGGGGTTTTTATTATGGGTGTTGTGAAGCATAAGCTCTGTCTCTGTTCAGGGGGAGTGAAGGTCTGCTGCTCCCTAGAGGGCTCCATGCACAGGTAAAATATGTGCTGCATGGGGCAGCCTGCACAGTTGTAGTCTGAGGTAGAAATTAAGATTAAGTTTCAGTGGAAAAGAAAAGGGGGAAAAAAAAGATTCCAGCCATGACTTCACCGTGTAGGATAACTTCATCTCTTTCCCTCTCAATCTGATATATTATTATACTCCTTTTATATTTTTTTCTAAAAATACCAAGCCAAATTGAACATAGCTATGAGCTGAGTTATGCCAAGGTTAAATTTGCTGTAATTAGGTTTTTCTCAACTTCTTCCTCCTTTGCTCAGTCTTGGTTTAATTATTAAGTGGTTCAAAGACACCCCCTTGCGTGACATTTTTTTCAGCTTACAAGTAAGGCTAGGTAGCCCACCAAGTGGAAGTTATTGTCAAGTGCCTGTAGGTAGAAATGAACAGCACTTATGTCAGTAGCCAGGCATCTCTAATGAGCAGTTTTATTCTCAGTCACCACCTATGTCCAAACACCCCTTTGACAGTGAACCTCTGCTACCTAGCAGACCTCGGGCAGGAAGGAACAACATGTTGCTTTCTTCATAAAAGCTTTTTTTCTACAGCCTGGCAGTGTTGGAGAGCAGCCAGTTGTGTTGGAGTCACTCTATTAACTGCTAAGGTTATACTTTGGGAAAGGCTGTGTGTGCATAGAGAAAAACACAACCGACAGTTTAGTACAAAATGCCAATCCCTAGTCAAACAGAACAAAACCAAGGTAGCACAGAGAGGGCTTTTTCTTTTATTTGTCCAAAATGAGTTTATGTGCATCTATTCAAAAAGTGTAATTCCTGTAATAAACACTGAGGAGTATCTGCAAGCGACCTACAGTGTGGGGTTGGACCTGAGAACGTGACTCAGTATGCAGGGGAGCAGGAAAAGAAATGATTGAATTCAGTATAATTAAGAGGGGGGCAAAAGTTCTCCTGAACTGTCTCTTATCTGAACCAGCATCCGTGACTTTGCTGTTCACTAGGGGGTGTCTGCAGCGTTGTTGGTGGCGAGGGGCCTTGGCACCAGATGGTTTGATCAAGCTTGTCGATGAAACGCTTCTCATGCAGCCCTTGTCACACACCTGCATCGGGGTACAAGCCAGCTCCAAAGCTCAGTAGCAGCATTTGTACCATTGAGTGGCTTCAGGTGGGTACTATCATTCTCCCCAAGGCTATGGGGCATATCCCAACCCTGGCAAATTAAGAGTATATCCGCATGTCTTTTCTCACCCTGAAGTAGGTTAAGGACGCCTTAACCTCTCAGTCAAGTACCACAAGGCAAGAGTGGGTGCCAGCAGGATGTTATCACGGGCGTCTTCTTCCCCACCTTCCCTGTGGTACCTGGCCAGTGTCCTCAGCTAGTCCCAGGGTCTCTGTGTGTCTCCTGGACATGCCACCCAGAGAAGTCACACCTTGGGAGAGAGGCAAGAGCTGCAAGACACCTGTGATTTGGCACTAATCGTGGGAATCCTGAAAAAGAATCATGGAATTGTTTGAGTTGAATGGGACCTTAAAGATCATCTAGTTCCAACCCCCCTGCCATGGGCAGGAACACCACTCACTAGACCAGGTTTCTCAAAGCCCCGTCCAGCCTGGCCTGGAACACTTCCAGGGAGGGGGCTTCCACAACTTCTCCGTACAACCTGTTCCAGGCTCTCACCACCCTCAGCAAAGAATTTCTTCCCAATATCTAATCTAAATCTAACCTGCTCTAGTTTAAAATCATTGCCCCTTGTCTTATCAGCACATGCCCTTATAAAAGTCCCTCTCCAGCTTTTCTGTAGGCCTCCTTCAGGTACTGAAAGGCCCCTTTCAGATGATGGAAAGCTTTGTTTACTACTGATCTCTCATTGTCAGTACCTAGAAATAGGAATTCCAGGAAAGAAAATGGTTGGTTGTAAGCTTAAGAAGGTACTTCCTATGTCAAGTAGAATATTTGCAATTTTTGTGACAATAAAAACAAACATTTTTAAAAATTACATAAAGGTTACAAAGTAAAGCATAAAAAGATGGTGAAATGTCAGTATTAAGATTGCCCTTCCTGTGAATACAGTATGACACAAGGTTTAGTAATAAGTTGAAATATTACATTTTTTCATGGGGCCCTTTCGACAGTGAGTGTTAGCAGTGGTATACTCACGGATTTTGATGGAGAAAGCTTTGTTTTCATAGGATCTCTATATAATCTCTTATTGAAATAACAAGTTGTTACTTGGATGGGAAATTTAAGAAGGGAAATTAAGTTCTTATGGACTGGTGGAACTGACTGCTGCCACAAGGAGCTAGATTCCCCTTCTGTTCTTTAGGAATAACCTAAAGCATATATTTGCAAAGCACAGTGCCAGATTGTGCACCCCACAGTGAGATTTAAATGAGCTGGTGCAGATGCTAGATTTAATACCATGGTGCTAGTGTAGGTCCTAACCAAATTCTTTCAACTAGTGGGCAGGTTTTTCCAGAGCTAACCCAGGTGTCTTCTTAGCACTGAATTATGCTGCATAGACACGTCACAGATGTGTGGACCTCTGTGGGTGATGTTAGAGCATGTCTATGTGGCTTTTGCAAGCAGGTGCTAAGAAACTTTACCTATATTGAAGCCAGATGAGTGCTTCTGGCCCAGCATCGTGCCTCCAAGCAGATTTACCCTGAACCCACTGGTGTCACCAGTATCTTGCAGGTATCCACCTGCAGCATGTCCTGTTCTCCAGCCTCTGGTTAACCTCTTGTTCTCCTTTGCTCCATAGCTAGGACTATGTGGGACTGCACCTGCAGCACCTGAGCTGCAGAAGGTGGGAGGATTTTAACAGGGGTTCACTTCTTCCTACCTCAGCTGCTCTTTGGAAGTAGCCTGTTAGCAGCTACAGTAGCTCTGGGTGGTTTCTCCAGGTTAGTTTTTGAGGTGCAGGAGCAGAGAAGCTGCTGGAAGTGGGTCTCCCTACTGACAGCTGTACAGGGCTGATTTTTTTCTGTGCAAGCATCTCCAATTAGGGCTGCCCTTTATCTGCAGAAAATCCAGACCGTGTGTTTTCAGTGGGGAACCCCCTGTCTGCCTGTGCACAATTTCACTCTTCTCAGCATTTCAGTGTGTCATAACAAGGTCTCCATCATGAGGAAGGTGATCATGATTAACATACCCAAATTTCTCTGGAGACTAAAATCAAGATTGAGATAAAGAGGAGGTCAAGGAGTTTGATACCAGGCAGAAAAAAATTCCAATATATGGATAACAATTATTAAGCACTTTTAGGTATTGTATCTCCTCTGAGATTCAACTTAGGGAGAAGGGGGAGGAAAAATCAGAGAAGTAATGTGCTTAACCAAGAGCTGAGTAGTGGCAGCAACCTTACTTCTCATGCACCAGGCCAATAAGGCTCACAGCCTGCTCAACCAAAACTACATACTAAAGGAGGAAGGGGAAAAGTGATTTTTCAACGTATATATCAAAAGAGAATCTGAGTTATGAATCCCTAACGACAAGTATCTACCAATGATCTGTTGGGGTGGAGGTGAAATAACTTCCTGTGGTGGAGGGAGAAGGTGGAAGGTTGGTTCTCCTTGATGCAATGAATTGCTCGGTCCAGTGTACATGAGGACAGTGTCCCCCTGCCCTCTGTTTTGACCTCGCATCACTTCAGCTTGACTATGGCCAGGGAGTAAAAAAAGAACAGAAGGATTCAAAATCTTTTGGGATGTTTAGTACTGTAGCCTGCAAAGTATAAAGGCCCTCACTCTTGAAGACACATGCAAGTTGAAGTGTTCAAGCACAGATTTTGCTGCTCAGAAGGTCCTCAGCTTATGTGTGCACACAACAAGCCTTCTGGTGGGGTTGTTCAAACCTCTGGCAGCTTTTCCTAGGTTTTCAAACACTCACTGGTGATCAGCAATCAGAAGGAATATGGACACTCTGCCACCTCTTTCCTTTTGTTTTTTGTGCACAGAATACCTTTGGGTGTGAAATCCACCAGTCAGGTTCACAATTTACCCCATGATCTGTCAGGAAACTAATTTGTCATGGTTTCTGCATACGCTTTTTCAGTAAAGTCCACAAGCTGCCAGTGTAAGTTAGCACTGCCAAGAGCTAAAAGGAGAGCCTTCTTTCAAACTCAGAAAGCAATCTCTTCCAGTAATCTGAAATCCCTTTCCTCCTTAAATAAGAGCATTATCTTTTAAAAACTGTAGCTATCAATCTGGAGGGATAAGTGAACGTGGTGAAGTGGGAATGCAGTTTGCAACACCTCCGTGAAGTAAGGAAATAATCATTTTTGTTTTAGAAACAGGAAACTTGAAGCAAAGCACCAAAATAACTGGCTGAAGGCTAAAGAAGAATTGGATATTAATGTTTCATTGATAAATCAGCCTCCTCAGTCTAGTGTTCATGCTACTAGGTCATATCTTTCCTTCTTTTAGTCAAATAACTAATTAAAACAATTTCTTATATAATAGCTGTCATTAAGCCCGTGGATGCCAGAGCGTACTGAAGTGTGAACAACGCCAGCCAGAGAACCACAGCAATGCAAGCCCAGTAGGAGAGGCAAGTGAGGAACATCTGCATGAAATGCTCAACAAATACCTTTTTGGGCTTTTCATCACAGAAAGCTAATGAAACAGAAAGTGTAAAATCAGACAGGACAAGACATGATCATGAAACAAAGGATGAGACAAATAGCATTTGAGAAGTACAATATTGAGTAACTGTCACAGGGCTGAGCGCCCTTTGACTTTTGGGGAATTATATTCAGGGAAAAATAATTTCATGTGTTCCATGGAATTTGGTATGCTTTGAATACTACTTTGTCCTTTTGCTTGTCCAAACCTAATGCAAACCTTCAGTTTATGTTGTGCATAACCTCTTCTGGTCAGGTTGTTTCAGAGTGCAGCTATTCTGAAAGCATTTAGCTGGAATTTTGTCCTCAAGCCATTATTATAGTTATTACATTTTTACTTTCAATTACCAAGAGAAAATTAATGAAACCTTCATCACCCTCTGTGTACTCTGTTGTGTTCAAGATAGACTATTTTGGTGAATTAACCTTCTCTTCCACCAGCTCAGCATAATGGAGAGCTTCTGTACAAAGTACAGTGGTCCTCAGATGGAACCTGTGCTTTTTTTTCCCCTGTTTTATTGCCTGATTGGATTGGCTTAAAATGCCTCTCCCATGCAAGCTCGTTTTCAAAACTATGAAAATGAAAGGTAGCATGCAGCAGTTCACGTGGTGATTAGTCGTGGTCAAAGGGAATTTAATTTTTGACTGTTCAGAGAAAAGTATGTCATTAGGTGCTGGAGAAAAGTGTTTCCTTCTGAAGTATCTGAATATAAGTCCAGAATTAAGTTTGAAGGAAATCTTAGTCATCATAGACAGTCCCTTGCAAGTGTGGCCGGTGGGAGTGGGGCTGTTCATACAGCCTGCATGAATAGGCCACAGCATGGATCTAAGATGGACAAATGCAACTGTATGAAATTTAGCAAAAACAGGTGATGGATTCTTCATCTGGGACAGTGTAATCCTAGGTGTATGTATAGACTGGGGGACAAGAGGCTGTCCTGCAGCCCTGCAGAAATGGATCAGAGGGGTTTAGTTGACGGTAAGCTTGATATGAGTCCACAGTGTGCCCTGGCAGGCAAGGGCCAAGCGTATCCTGGGGTGCATTAAGCACAGTCTAGGTAACTGATCAAAAGAAGTGGTTGCCCCAGCATTGGTGCAGCCTCAGGTCAAGTACTGCATGCCAGTTTGGGCTGCGAAATATAAGAATAAAAAAATTCAGGATGTGTCCAGAGGACAGCAGCAAAGATGATGAAAGGACTAGAGGGCATGACTTCAGAGGAGTGACTGAGCATACCAGGTTTGTTCAGCTTAAAGAGAAGGAGGCTGAGGAGTGACCTCATTGCTCTCTACAACTTCCTCTTGAGGCCGAGAGGTGAGGGAGGTGTTGATCTCTTCTCTCTGGTGTCCAGTGATAGGACATGAGGGACTGGCTTAAGGCTGCATTGGAGAAAGTTCAGATTGGATATTAGGAAAAAAACCTTCACTGAGAGGGTGGTGAAGCACTGAAACAAGCTCCCAGGGAAGCCCTCACAGCCCCAAGCATGTCAGTGTCCAAGGAGTGTTTGGACAACACTCTTAGATATATAATTTAACTTTTAGGTTGTCCTGTGTGGAATCAGGAGTTGGACTCTATGATCCTTATGGGTCCCTTCCAGCTCAGGTTGTTCAGTCTTCAGAGAAGAAGGCTCCGAGGAAACCTTATTGTGACCTTCCAGTATCTCAAGGGGGCCTACAAGAAAGCTGGTGAGGGACTTTTTAGGATGTCGGGTAGTGACAGGACTAGAGGGAATGGATTGAAGCTAGAGATGGATCGGTTCAGACTGGACGTTAGGAAAAAGTTCTTCACCATGAGGGTGGTGAGACACTGGCACAGGTTGCCCAGAGAGGAGGTGGAAGCCCCATCCCTGGAAGTTTTTAAGGCCAGGCTGGATGGGGCTCTGGGCAACCTGGTCTAGTGGGGGCTGTCCCTGCCCATGGGAGGGGGGTTGGAACTAGATGGTCTTTAAGGTCTCTTCCAACCCTGACAATTCTGTGATTCTATGAAATGTCTACTGAGTGCATAATTTGCAGTAGAGCTCCAGTCCAGAGCTGACCAGCCAATGCACCGCTGCTGCTGCAGTACCCCGTACCTTATATCTTATGTTGCTGTTCCCATTCAGAGAGGTCTGTGTCTCTGCTGCAGCTAGCAGTTGAGAAATTTCTGCTCAGTGAAACACACCTCAGATTGTCTTTGGTTTTTTGGACAAGGATGGTTCCTTCTTCCATGCTCTGTTTCGTCATATAGGAGGTGCTCGGTGTTTACCTGCTGTCCAGACAATTTGTGTGCCTAGCTGTTTGTGGCTGATCTTTGCCTTTACAGCAGAGTTTAGAGGGGGACATGGAGGTCAGAAACCAGGAAACTGTCTTCTCGGCCCATGGAAACTCTGCCAGGGCGAGCTCTGTTTCTTCCCTCTTAGTGCCCTCATGTGTTACCCCTCCTCTCTGCGCTGCCACGCTCCATTGCTCTTTCGGCTCTATTGCTGATATTCTAGCATTGGTAGAGATGCAGTATTATTCTTTATCCATTAAGAGTTTCTCAGAGCACTGTAGGAGCAGCCGAGCTTCTGAGGAGCTAGCCATAAGTGGACAGTTGCTGTCCTCGCTGCTTGTCTAGTTTTAGGGGCTGCAGAACACACAGGGAGGATGGCTATGAGCTTCACGCAAACTCAGTTGCACAAAAAAGGCATGTGAAGAAGTACAACCAAAAAAAGCCAATACTTCTGAGATTATTTCTGTACCCATCCTGCTTTTTGCATGGCACCCATGAGGCACACTGATATTAAAAGCACTTATCGGAGAACAGAAAAGGTGGAAAAAAGGAGCTTTCTTGCTGTCTCCACTAGAAGCTCCTTTCTGGGCATCTGTGACTTCAAAGGGACCAGAGGGACAGTTTCTACAAGTCAGGAAAATCTCAATGTTGAATAAAGCAGGCAGTGGGCACGTGTGACCAGTTCACTGCAAAAGCTTTGACCAGAAGCTATGCCAGCCATACTAAGCACCCAAAGAGAAAAACACTATTGGCAAAACCCACACCTACTCCTTGAGGGTTTGATGCAAAAAATAGTCTGTTGTGCTAAAGATACTTAGCTTCTCTTCATCAGTTCACCTGTGCTCATCATCAGCAGATCTCCCTCCAGTCCTGCTGGCTGTATTTCCTGGTACCAGCCCCCCAGCAACCCTGTTTGGTGGGGGCAGTTGCTGTGCTGCAGAAAACATCTGTAAACTGGCTCAGTAGATTGCAACAATAAAAATCTAATTGTGTTATTCAATCATGCAGTAACTTGCTTTCATCTCTACAAATAATGCAGCACAAATGACTAAATTCATAACTCAGAGGAAGTATTTCATAATTTTCCTGAACTTTTTTGAAGAGAACAACTGTTATTTTCCTCTTTACTGTATTTTTCCTATTTCTTAATAATATCACTTACATCTGACTGCTTCAGTGCCCATGTAATTTCCCTACTTGTATTTCTGAAAGAAGAATGACTAATATTTTCCAAATTATATACTGTGGCAATTAAAGGGAAAAGGAACCTATATATGATTTGGCTGGAGAAAAGTAAATATTTTTTCAGATTCCCCCCCCTCCCCTTTTAAAATAAAATTGCATTTCTTCAAGCTCATACCTGTCTCACTGACACCTCAAGCTATACACTACCTACATGTCACAACCCCATTAATTTCATGCATTAGGACACATCAGGGCACAGCTCTAACCAGAAAGCAGAGTACAGCCCTACTCACACACTCACCGTACAGTAGCAATAATCTGCTGATGTGCACGGTAACAGCAGTTGAAGAGAAGTGAACTGTTACCCCTTGTCACTATTATGAAGTTTAGTGTTCACCGAGAACAACCACCTTCCTAGTACATCCAGAAGCAACCATATGCAGGTTTTCCTGGCTGCCGCCTCCTGCTGCTTAGCTGGGATTCTTCAAGTGGCTCATGAAGCCACAGCTCTTGGAAGAAGGTGATTACTGAGAATTTCAGCTGGGGTTAGCTGTCTGGTTGTGGAGCTTTTTTATTTTTTTTTTTCTTCTGCAGTGATAAACAGCTTGAAAATACAACCTCTAGACATCTAGAGCAAAAAGAAATCAACAGTGAAACTCTAGCTTGGTTTTTTTTTTTTAATAATTCCACTATATCAAGGGTTGAGAACAGATGAGAAGAACCATTAAGTAACTGCAGGTAGTGCCCATGAAAGCTAGTGCTCACTTTAACCTTTGGGGTTCAACTGGTAGTGTTATTTACTTAAGTACTATGTTTCTGGGTTCTTATGGTCTGCTCCTTTTCCTTACTGAATTTGAACAAAAAACACGGGCGTAGAGATTTAAATCCTGATTGTGTTTCATCCATGTTTTAACATCGGAACATCAGCTGAAATCTCAATTTCATCTACTTTAATTGCTTATGTGCTCTGTGAAGAGAGATGCCTTCCTGAAGCCTATCAGGGTCTTAATGTTAGTTAAAGTGGTCTTAAGTTGTGCACGAAGGCTTGCAGAAGCACGAACAGAGTGCGTTTCGTCTTTTCCAACAGCCAATTCTAATCATAGCATCAGAGAGAATATTTCCCTCCAGTACATTTCTTAGCGCTTTGCATTGCGTTGTTTTCATTATCCCTTGCATTGCCTCGCTGTCTTCCCAGGAAGCTTCATGCAAGGCTGATTTCTTTTTTTTTTCTCTGCCTTCCCTCTAGGAATGCCACTTCTCAGGTATCGGCATCTCTTGCAACCACCACAACAAACAAACAGCCGCTCTTTGATGCAGAGGCTGAGGAGAGAGTGCCTTGCATCGTATTAGAAATCCAGTGGGCTTGGCTGACTTTGAGGCTTTAGGCAACCATGTGGAAGCAATTTCTCCAAGTCCAAAGAGTGATCCAGGTCTTTTAGAGATCTCTTTTTGTTGTTGTTGTTTCCCCCTTTCTTTTTATTTTTTTTTCAGATCAAACAAGCAGTTCTTCATTTAAATGATCTTGATCATGATGTGAGTAGGAAGGTGCCTTCCATAGTTAGCATTGTGAGGGAGAAACCTGATAATTCATTTATTCTATGATAATAGCAGGGGTAGCTTTAAGGTTTTTACCATCTGTGCTCCTATGGGAAGGAGGAGCAAAGCCAATACAAATTTAACCTTCAGATTTATGCTTTTGTGCTTCTCCATTGTGCCTCTAAAGTTTTTCAGAAAAAATGCTTAACCATTTCACTACTGTATGAACAGAAAAACTACAACCTCCACTTTTATTTCGTATCTGCAGGATTTCATTTAAATTTAGACATTAATAACTACTCAAGGCAAGATACATATTTAGTGAGCATTAAGTTTGATAGCATCTGTTTGTCTGTGTGATCAAAATATCCAAGCCTAACATTAAATGCTGTATCTATCGCCATATCTTTATCTCCTATCACGTAATCTCACAGTATTATAGTATACGCAAATAGAAAATGCAAGATCTTATTTATACCTTTTACAAGGACAAAACTCTTGCTGAAGTGGGAGTATGGGACCTGAGACAAAAAAAACCCCGAACTGTTAGCACAGTTACATGCCAAAACTTAGGATAAAAAGATATATTGATTTGTAAGTTCATCTGGATTTATGGACAGATGACCTAGGAGAAACTAGGGATATCTGAAAGTAGGTGAGCCAAAAGTCAGTTTATTAAGCAAAGATTAAAATGTAACTGCATCCAAAAAAGGGTCAGTGAGTCTTACTCTTCTAGCCTTTGACTGGGCAGGACTGAATTTCCTTAGTGCATTGAAAAATTATTAAAGGTTCAAGGTTAGAATTCAGAAATGGCTGAAAAGTGTGGGACAGAGAAGAGAATTGGTTATTGTTGTGAGAGGAGTGACTCCAGGGTCAGAGTCATATGAAAAACTATGCACTTCTTTCCTTCTCTTTTATCTAGGTCCCTATCAGACCATGGAAATGTTTCATGTGTGCTTTACTGCATCTGAGTACTTGATAATTACACTGCAAATGTCTAATCATTGCTGGTTTCTGGTGAGCTTGCCCCAAAAACTGGGGCAAAATGCTCTTCTCACTCTGGATTAGCTAAAAATTAAAAATGCTATCCACTAACTTTCTGCAGGAAATTGAGTTTAGAGTTCAGTTTAGTGCTATACAATGTACTTGGCAGAACAAGCTTTACAGGAGGGAAAAAAAAGAGATGCTTTTCTTATTGACCTGCTTACTGATGGGTGCCATGGGATTCTCTGGCCATGCTGCATGGTGGGGTGTAGAGTCTGTCCCACAGAGAAAAACATCAGCACGGGAACACCTGAGGTATACTTCCCATGGTGCTCCCTTGCAGCCTTTCCAAAACCCAGATGATTCCTACCATAAATAGTCAAAAGATGGAAATACGTGGGTTAACTGTGCTTTGGGAACAAAGGCACTTAAACTAGGTCTGTGTGAGGCAGCTTGGCTCAGCAAGCGTTATGGTGGCGTCTGAGTGCCTTTGCCTCGCATGGGCTCAGCTGCTTGCTTTGGTCCTGGCTGAGGAAATTTCAGGCATTACAGCAATGGACTATCCAGCCTTTCTTTTCCCCTTAATGCTGCCACTGTGTATGGTTAAATTTGCTGCAGGTAATGTTTTGATTTCATGCAGGTTATCCACTCCTTCATCACAGTAGACAGTGGAGAGCTGAATATAAATGCCTCTGGTTTTTCTAAAGAGAGCATTCAGACTTTGGCCTCTGAAAAGTTGAAGTTTTCCATGGAAAACTCATTTCCATTCTCATCAACCTTTGCTGTGAGGAGAACCCCTGCTGTCCTTCAGCAACAGCTACCTATTTCAGAAGGAGAGAGACTGGGCAGGGCTGTCCCCTCCTGCCCACTGTGTACTGCTCAGCTGAGGAGCAAAATGGGTGACCATAGCCCTGCCTCCTGAGCAACAGGAGACCTCCCTGACAGAGCACCTTCTCCATTAACCATGGTAAAAGAGAGAAGAAACTATTTCATCTGAATAGGCTGCTGGTAGGGCAGTGCATCTCCTTAAAGAATTTTGCAAAGAGGCATCTCAAGGAATCACATAGGAGTTGTGGTTCCCATACTTTTTGTCATCAAACTCAACAGAAAGTCTCTAATGAGAAGGGCTTCTCAAAAAAAATGTGCCTTGCAACGTTTTTCATTTCTCTGTAGAATAAAAATGTTGAGTTTATGCCTTACAAGTTGCCTCTGAAGGAAAATAATTGGGACCGCTTTTCATGACAGTCCATGAACTTGAATCATAGAATCATTTAAATTGAAAAAGACCTTTAAGATCATTGAGTCCAACCATTAACGTAGCACTGGCACATCCACCACTAAACCACATCCCTAAGCACCATGTCCACACGTCTTTTGAATACCTCCAGGAACGATGACTCCACCACTTCCCTGGGCAGCCTGTTCCAATGCTTGACAACCCTTTAGGTGAAGAAATTTTTCCTAATATCCAATCTAAACCTGCCTTGGGGCAACTTGAAGCTGATTCCTCTTGTCTTATTGCTTGTTAGGTAGGAGAAGAGTCTGACCCTTCACCTTGCTACAACTTCCTTTCGGGTAGTTGTAGACACCAATAAGGTCTCCCTTGAGCCTTCTGTTCTCCAGGCTGAACAACTCAAATTCTCTCAGCTGCTCCTTGTAAGACTTGTGCTCTAGACTCTTCACTAGCTTTGTGACACTTCCCTGGACATACTCCATCATGTCAGTATCTTTCTTGGAGTGAGGGGCCAAAAACTGAACACAGGATTCAACGTACAGCCTCACCAGTGCCGAGTACAGAGGGACAATCACTTCCCTCATCCTGCTGGCCACACTACTTCTGATACAGGCCAGGATTCCACTGGCCTTCTTGGTCACCTGGGCACACTGCTGGCTCATGTTCAACCAGCTGTCAACCAACACCCCCAGGTCCTTTTCTGCTGGACACCTTTCCAGCCACTCTTCCTCAAGCCTGTAGCATTGCCTGGGGTTATTGTGACCCAAGTGCAGGACCCAGCACTTGGTCTTGTTGAACCTCATGTAATTGGCCTTGGCCTGCCTGTAGAACCTTCATACCTTTAAGCAGATCAACACTCCCACCCAGCTTGGTGATGTCTGGAGATTTACTGATGATACACTCAATCCCCTCAACCAGATCATTGATTAAGATGTTAAACAGGACTGGCTCCACTTTTGAGACCTGGGAAACACCCCTCATGACTGGCCACCAACTCGATTTAACTCCATTCACTACCACTCTTTGGTCTTGGCCATCCAGCCAGTTTTTCACCCAAGCTTCGTTATCACCTTCCACTGGTAAAAGACAAAACAAGCTTAACATTGAAATGGATGGAAAATTGGAGAGATTGCAAGCCTAGTTCCACAATGATTGTTTTGTAAGTTGGCTAATTATTGTTCTTGTATTAAGAACTCATAATCAGCTTCATGCCTGATATCTTTGACTTTGTTGTATAGTCCATAGGGATTTGCAGAAAAAAAAGCTAAAACAAGCAGTAATGCACTTAGACAATTGTACTGTGTTATGACTGGAAGGAAGAATTGTCTGCCTAATCTCTATCTGGATACTGTGGAGGAAAATATTTTATTACTGTATTTTACTGTTTAAAAATGAGGAACTCAATAGTTTTGTCTGTGTGTAGGTATGATCATAAATATGCCCTTGAGTCTTCCTGTTCTAAGGTTAAATAAAAGCAGTTGTGTAGGCTTCTGTCATATAAATAACCTGATAGAAGTAGGAGAATGACCCAAAAAACGCACAAATACCACATGCTCACAGGATGATTCTGTTAGCTTCTAAGTTTCAGTGTAAGCATTTTGATAAGGAAGAGTTAAGACTGCATCAGAAATTGTGAGCTTTATGAGTGTTCATGTACTTACAAAGCTCATGCCTAAAAGATAGGACACCAGGAAATGATCACTGAAGTACTCCTTTTCACAAAACCCCATGTGGTACCTAATAGTTCTCAGAAATAAATGTCTGGAGTACAAAAGAAAAACAGCCACTAACTTATAAAATATTCAGTCAAGGCATAGGAATAAAACTCCTCACTGAAGAGTTGAACCCTACCACGTAACATAACGACATAGCATATAACATAACAACATAACATAACTAACATAACCTAACATAACTTGGGATGACTTTGCCTGTAGTCCTTTTGTCAGCTTGTAGCCTGTGCTCTTGTGTGTGACTCTCCCATTCCTCTGTCCAGGATAGGGCTCAGAGCAAAAACGATTGAAATGAGAAATAATCCAAGTCTCTTGGGAATCAGCAACACGCATTTAGAAGCTCTCTACTTTGTAGACTCAAGAAAAATCAACAAGCTCTGAAAAATCAGAGAAACAGAAGGTGAGAGTATCTATTTATTTGATTTTATTCGCTTTGAACTAATTTCAGGACTGAAATGATTGTCATCTGATGCATAACACTAACTGAAATTTACTGAGGCTGAATTGCACTCTGCCACTTGACAAGCAGTTGTGTATATATCTTGAGACGTGCTGTTAAGTCCATCTAGCAGGTCGGAGTACCATGATTCTTAAAATAAGCCCAAGTCTTTGGCACGTAGAAAGCTGCCTCTGCTGCTCTTTCTGACTCTTTAGTAAACAAACAGTCTGTGAGGAGTTCATCCTCCAGAAGTCTCTGAAACATGAGGAATTCATCCTTCAGTCAGCACCGGAAAGAAACACAAAGGAAAGCAGCAAACTTCACACTTTGAGTAGGCAGCAGCCTCTTTGGTAATGCTTTGGCACAGGTGTGTTTTGTCATCTTTTTGCCTGTTATTGTTTGATGATCATTCTGAAGTGTTTTACGTCGGGGTGAAAAGGTTTTTAACATCTCTCATTCAATTATACCCCAAATTACATGTCCTTGCTAACACACTTTTTCACTAAAGAAACAACTTTTTTTTTTTTTTCCCAAATACACACTTCCTGATGTTGCCTAGATACAAATTTCTGTTCCTTCTCCATAACCCTCCATCATCTGCCACAAGGCCCTGGGTTTTTGCTGGGCTCAAGTCCTCTAGCTGAGAAAAGCCACTCGATTTGTAATCAGGCATGTTTGCGGCTCGCTTCTCCATTGTTATCCACAAGATTAGCTGCAGATTCAGTTTGACAAGCCATAACTAATTTATTTGAGCTAAATTATATGAAGGCAGTTATCATATTAACCATGCTCACAGCCCCGCCTCCTGCATTGTGATTTTTGTTTCTGGTCTCCAGTTATAATAGATATTTTTGGTTTAGATTTGTGTTTTACCCAGATGCTAAGGATAAAAATCATGGCTTTTTAGTTTCTAGTGTAATTGAATTTTATACTGTCTGGGCAGCTTTCATTTAAGAGTCTCAAAGTGCTTTGAAAATGTTCCTTAATGAAGCTTCACAAAACTTGAGTGAGAGAGGTAAATATTGTTATTAGCATGGTTTTATAGGTGGGTGAACAGAGGAACAGGGAACTGTAGGGTATTGCAAATGCTCTCCAGGAAATCATTGGTACAGAATTCAAGAGCAGACTTGATCAAAAAAAGGATTTAATTTCTCATGGAAAACAGCTATTAGCAATTTTTGACAAGAAAATTTAAAGCTGACAATTTGTACAATAACCATTCTTTTCACTTGTCAGTCAAAACTTTAATTTTCCGACAAAAGAAAATAAATGCTTGGGAAGAGCAAAGATATTTGACCGCTTACATCGAGGACAAACAGAACAAATACGCACATATATAAATTAAGCTTTCTTCGAAGAACTCCAGCCATCCAGGTTCAGATGTTCAGGTATCCTTACACATCTCTCTTTTCTTGGCTTTTTTTTTTAAAGATTAATGGGAGTTTATTACGCAGCTTAGTGAAGTACCTTATCATTTGTAGGATATGTGACTCACACCTTTGGAGATTCAGTAGGTTTCACTTGTTTAGTTGATTCTGAAAATCTCTGTGTGAATGTTGGAAGCTGAATTTCTTCATTTTTTATTCAGGTCAGCCTTAGTGTCATCTGTGTGCTGGTTCCACTCCAATCTGGTGTCAAGAAGAAGTTCAAAGTAATGGTTCAGTTTTACTCTGAGATTAAGAAAGTGGTTTGAGCCAATCTTGATTCCATCTGTGTTTGATGCCCTGGTTTTAACTCTGTTTTCAAATTGTTTGCATTCTCATTTTCTCCCAATCTTTTTTTTTTTTTTTTTTGGTAAGAGAAGAAAAGTGTTAGGATAAGTTCAATGTAGGAGAAGTTACTTTAACTGTTTTGGGGTTTTTTTAAAAAAATATTTTATCTTTCCTGTTTTCCACAGAGCATCTGCTTCACAGGCCACCCAGCGTGGGCTTATGTGCTGCCTGGTGCTCCAGCAGATGCTGAGCACTCAAGGAGTGAACCATCAGTGTATCACCAGCAATATTTGCAAACACATTTAGCACAGCAGCCTCTTCTGGGATTGGATTTTACTCAGGACAGTGACCACACGGGGGGTTTCCAATCTGCAAACTTGTGCCCTGCTTTCACTCCAGTACTGGCCAGATGTTGGAATGTGGGGCAGCAGGACCCGAGAGTCTGTACAGGGCAAGAAAAAGCTGCAGCCCTTTTGACTGATGCTAGTGTCACACACTTATACAAACCTCTTCTTCCTTGAGTTGGATAGATCAAGTTACCTGTGCACCAAATTTATAGTCTGGTGGTCCCCAGCCAAGGGTTCATTTTGGTGCTTCTCATCAGCTATGCTGCAAGCTCTAGAAGTGGAGACTACCCTGACCAGCTGGCCTCCTCCCATCCTCTGCAAGAAGCTTGTTCTAAAGCATGAAACTATGCCTGCTGTGGTCTGGGAAGAAGCAGGGCTTTATTAATTAGACTTTAAGAGCGTATAAAAAATTAATAATCGCACTGCTAATACTGTTAATACATGTACCGTTATAGACTATGTTTGATTTGTAAAACACTGATAAAATATTTAATTGGTGCTGTGGTGACCACTTAAAGCGGAAGCATTATTGCTGTTTTGCAGCTCTGCTTAAGAAATACAGCGTGATTTATCATACTCCACTGGAGCCAAAATTCAGCGAGGATATCTGAACTCCAGGCTTCAGGTGCTGATGCCCTTTCCACGTTGGTTTAGATCACTGAAGATTAAATGATCCATTAATCCTCAAGGTTTAGGGCGATTAGCTGATAATCTCTATTTACCCCTCAAAGGCTAAGAATCACCTCAGGAGGCTACTTTTCCCTGCAGCGCACATAAATGTCTCAAGGGAGGGGTGGTATGGGGAGGCTCTGCTCTGCCCTCAGATGAGGAGCAAGAATGTGCCACCCTCCCTCCGCATTGGATCTGCTTGCCAGCTGTCTGGCAGCCAGAGTTCCATGGCTCTTGCTCCATGTGGCTTGTTTTCCTTTTCGCTGAGCTAAATTCCCTCCCGCTGCAACAAGCTGACTTTTCTAATTGTCGTTCATTTTTGTGTGTGTGAACTTAGCGATCATGAAAGGAGCTGCGCTGGCAGGCCTGGAGATGGGAGGACTCCTTTTAACTAGAGAGCTGGAGCCGTGTGGATGGAGATGACCATTGTCCCTCATGTGATGCCCCACCGATGGGACTCTGACTTGCCTGACTAGATCTGAAGGTATAAAAGAAAAAAATGCTTTCTCACTGGACTGTGGTGGGGCAGAAAATGGGGGTGTCCTGATGAAAAATACCCTGGGTTTTGGAAAGCAGCTGCTCACTGAAAAGAAAATTACAAAATGGGAACCAGCCTTAGCAGAGCAGACATCACCATGAAAATGTCTTAGACGTTCAGAAGAAAGTCTGTGTGAAAGAGGGCACAGGGAGATGCCCTTTTACAGAACTTAGTCTTGGTCCAGCAAAACTCTGGGATGAGGATGTCCCAGCAAGGAATCTCCAGGTTTCAACTCTTTCTGCTGTGAGCCAACACAGTCAAGCATCCCTTCTCCTAAGAACTCTTCATGGTTCCCCTAAATGGGCCCCACTTGCATGAAATTTCCTTTAATTTAGTAATTTCTGACAAGCCCTAATGATTTCATACTCTTTTAAAGCCCTTTTTCCTTTTTAGGTTTCTTTAACTTCATTTCGTCTGTGAGCATCTCCTCTGAGAGACATCCTCTGGCCTGTAAAGAAGATAGAACACTGCCTACGCTCCCAAAAGTCAACAGAGACTCATGATACAGGTGGGAATAAAAGGAGAAGGCAGCAGTAAAAATAAAATTCATGATTAACAGAAGTTAAACATTTTAAAATTTGATGCTGAACAGTAGGGACAAATCAGAGCTGACATAAAACCCAGTTGTTCTTTTAACAAACAAGCCAGTACTTTTAAACGCTTCAACAGTAATTTTTGCCATTAATTTCCACAGTGGGAAGAGATGGCTGTCTCCATGAGGAAAAGCCCGTGGTTAAAAGTGCTTTGAAAAGAGTGATTGAAATTGCCGTAAAAATGTCAGTAGTTTGAAAAAAGGAAAGGGAAAACTGAGAAGTTGGAAAAATAGTACTGAGTTTCAGTTGTTAACATTTGTTAAAAAAACCACCAAATTTTAGAGAACTTTTTGTATGTGAGAAGCTACAAGTGAATACATCAAAATATAGTGAACTATGCCAACAAATAAGCTCTGTTAGGGTACCCAAGCCCTGCTCCCCAGTCCAGTGAGACACACAGAGCTTTTGCCATTGGATTTATCCTGGAAAGAAGACCAGGGAAGGGGTGAAATGGTGACACCGTTGTTCCTCTTGAATAACTTGATGTATCACGATTACAATATGTATCATGAATAGACTCATTTGGTTCGGTGGGAATTACTCATGATGAAGGATGCTATTCTGCATGAGTGAGACGATTGCAATCCGGGCTGCAGAAAACAGCATCCAAGCCTCTAACATACCTCAGAACTGGCACGAAGTGGTGGAATGTTGGGCTTCCCAGGGAGTTTTATTGGAATTTTGGGAATGTTTCAGGGAAGAAGCTTCTGGAAGTTTATAACAGTGCTCTGTGGAAAAGTGAGATGACAGGATCAATGAGCGAAGAAGAGCTAATCCCGTTGATTTACATGAGATGAGAGAAAGACGACACATCAGTCCAGGGACCAGTCTCTTTACTGAATACTGCAAATATGATATTGGCAAAGGTATGGCAATGGCATTAAAAGCAGCCTTGGAGGAAATTAGACTCAAAAGTTTGGAGTCCCTGAAAGATCATTTGATTTTAAAGAGTCATGTGATCTGTTATGAGAGAGAAGGAGATATGTTTCCTACTCTCAATCCACAACTGTCTGATGTTGTGATCAAGGATGAACATGATTTGGCAGAGTCAGCCAGAGATTTCACTGGATGGATTTACTGAGGAGAAAGTGGACATCCATAGTTTAGCTCTTTCATCCTTGTTTTATAGATTTTTATGTTTCTTTCCTTTTTTTGGTTGTATGTTTTTATCTACTTTTTTTCTAAGAAATACAAAGCCCAGTTGCACTTCAGATGTGCATCTTGTCATGGTAAAAATGTCTCAGCTGAGAAAGGGCAGATGTATTGCTAGAGAGTGTACCTAGAAAGAAGTTTAAGGCATGACATAAGTACACAATAAAGTAATCACCACAAATGAAAAGAAAAACATAAAATGCCTGTGTTCACAGGAAGTAGATTTAGCTCCAAGGCTACAGCACAAGAGTCCTCAGAACAAATTCAATGCTAAACTGAAAAGAGGGCAGATGCAACAATATTAAGTGCTGTCCAGTGTGTATGAAAACAATTTACACAGAGAGAGAGAAATCCCCAGGTAACATTCATTGTATTTATGTAATAGGGATTTATAACCCCTGTGTGGACGGATCAACCAGAGGATGTTAGCAATCCTCCTACACACCTCGGCAAGTGGCTTTTGCAGGACACCGTGTAAAACCTCAGAGAGTAGCTCCCACACCTTTGGGAGGAAAAAAGCACTTCTACAAAGAGCTTGCTTTGTGCTCCTCACACTTCCGTTCTGGATGGTATTCCAGATGACTTGAAAAGTTTGGCTTGCATCAGTCAGTATAATTGAGATGTGGGTGCCATGCCTACAGATAATTGAGATGTGGATGCCATGCCTACAGATGATGTCAGTGCTGGCATATGATGGATAGTGATGGGCAAGATCATCAGCTGTTATTGCTCTGGGCAGCAGCATAGGTTATTATTTTATTTTGGCCATTGGTGAGGAAAAATATGCTGCCCTGAAGGGAAATCTCAAAGGGAAATCCAGGGAATGAGTGGGGAAGTCCCATGTGTTGGAAAAAAACACACCAATCTTGCATTCAAGTTCTCCATTCAACATTTAAATTTTTGCTCTTAGATCAGGAACATAAGTGCCACTGCACCACCCAGCCATGATGGCACCCTACTGTCACCCCTGCGACAGCAATAGTTTGTCAATGCCCAATTCTTTGGCAGCCCCTAAAGAGAAACATCTTGCCATTCTTGTCCAGGTAGATACTCTTGTTAAAGGGACTTTGATCCTGATCTGAGCTGGTCTTGTATTTCCAGTGAGGTCTTCTAAGACATGAGCAAGTAACTTCAGCACAGTAAATGAGTGCATGTCAGCTGAGTCACAGTCACTGTGTGCACAACCCAGTACTCATGTATTTCAGCTTAATTTAACCCTCTTTCCTTGTGGCCACAATGGACTCAGTAGCTGATTGCTTACCTTTGAAAAGCATTTAGAAACCTGGCTGTGGACATCAGGATTCAGATTTGTGTGCCAGTAATGTATATGACATGCAGTAAGCACAAGGTTCTCTGTCATATGGCTTTTATCTCACTTTGTAGCATATATTAATTACTAGCATGACTGTATTTTTAAAACCTACTTAAGCAATAGTAGGCTGTATTTGCATGCCAACAAATATAATTAGACTGCTTTCACTTGGCATGGATTTTACTGTACTAGCTACAAACAGGCAATGATCACCTTCTGCTGAGGAAAAGGAGGGCAGAGAAGCAGAAGAGAAACTGGATGTGAAGTGTTAGTTAATGCTGTAATGTGCTTGTTGCAATCACTCCTGTTTTTCTGCTTTGCCTTTGTAGGTAGTTCTATAACTAGCCTGGGTTTAGCCTGAAACATGACTGTCTTCAGCCAAATATACCATGTAAATCAGAGAAGTCCCATTTTCATTTAAACTAGATAAGGTGGAGGACATTAGTTTGTTCTCATTGCCACTAGAAGTTGCATACAAAACACTGAAATCTGCATAAACACTATACTTCTCAAACAAGTGAATTCACTAAGCCAGCTCTATTTTTGTGCCTACATGTGAATTGGGTCTCAACATGTGAATTTGTTTGCCAGTTACATAATCAACTTGAACTTAAAAGAAAATGTGAGTTTCCTGTGAAGGGGGAAAGGATTTTTATCCTGAATCTGTTCTGCAGGTGACAGCATTGCTGTCTAGATACACTGCATTCACTTCATCGTCCCTTCAGTTTCTTGGCTGGAGTGCATGTGGATCATGTGCAGTTTTTCTAGATACCAGATGAAAATGTGCTTCCTGCCTGAACATTGGTTTGGAACAGGTCAGTTCCAGTGAAAGAACTGAGAACTAAGCCCAAAGCTCCTGCACCCTGGTTTGGTGTCTTTGTCAGAAACCTGTCCCACCTCTTTGGCCAAGCCTTGATTGAAGGTTATGTGGAGAGAATAGTCCAAAACAATGTCAAAAGTCCCTCTTGGCTTGACAGTGGTAAGGAAATCCTAAATTAAAGCTGCTCCATTACTTTCAGCTTACTCCCCCACACTGGAGCAGGTGCTGTGTAAGCACAAGGCTTTGGCAGAAGGGGATGAGAGAAGAGGACATCTCAGTGGGAACTCTTCCTCCTTTACTTGCTGCAAGTCTCAGCTTTAATGTGTGTGTAATTTTTTTCAATTTTGTTCATGGCAGGTCAGCTGCTTCCTAACTGTACTTTGCACTTTTCTCCCACTAACTTCATTTCCTTTCTCCACCATGGTGACTTGAGGAAGGGGGGGGGGGGGGGGGGGGGGGGGGGGGGGCGGGGCGGGAAATAAGAAGGAAAACTTCATGGCACATCAATATTTGTCTCAATTCATTGTCTTGCACGATGACTCACTGTCAAAATAGTGCTACAGTAACACTTGACGTGCCACACTGGAACTGCTTCTGAACTGCTACAATGTGCTATTTCCATCCCTGAGATTATGGGGAATTAAAAAAAGCAGATCTTTTGACACAATTCAACATAGCAACTTCAGTGTATTGTGCTACTTTATACCATGGAGTCGCTACTAAATGGGGTGTTTGACGTGATGCATTATAAAGGATTTAGAAGTGTCATGTATAAGTACTTCATAGTCTTTGTGATGCAAATGAAAAAGGACGTATTCTGGAAAAATATTAGGAGTATTGCAGACACCATTAAGTCCAAAGGTGTTTCTCTGCACAGCTGTGCCGTATCGCCTGGGTCAAGTTCTGGTCCTTGCTAATAACTGTAATTAGGGCCAGGCAAAGGCACTGTAACAGCTAGAAGAGCTTTTATTCCACCAACATTAAAACAACAGGTGCTGCACGCCAAACAGCTGGTAGGAAGCAATACGTAATTAAGAGCAGATAATGACACTGAACATTTAGATCATGCATTTCTCTCATGTCTTTCAAAGTTCTCATGTTATCTGGCTATCACACAGGGCAATTTGCTATTATTTCCAGTTCACTTAAAGATAGCTGCAATCGACCCACACTCGCCTGCACTGCAGTTGCTGCCAAAGGGAGATGGGGAACAGTGAAATCAGGTAATTACAGACTTGCAGCACTGGTGGCAAAACATGTGAAAAGGAGTTTTTAATAAGTAATGAACACAGAGTTACACTATGTGGACAATTTAAAAAATGTGACTGCCAGCTGCAAAGGGTGAAGGAAACTTCGCTTTGTCCTGTATGACCCTACATCTCACACTGAGGCCCCCATTTTCAAGTCACAGAGCCCCATAAGTGCGTTCAGCACCAAAGTGCTCCCTGCCTCATGCTCAGTTTACATCAGGCTTATTCAAAGCTGAGAACCACTTTTCGTTTCTCGCTGCCATTGCACAGTGCTCCCATCACATTGATTACCTTCCTTCACAGGGATCTCTTCTGGGCTTTGAAGGACCTCTCCCCAGCACAGGCACAGGTCTCTTCTGTGTCTTTACATCAGAGAAGGAGAAACTGCTTTGGTCTCAAGGTGCACATTTTGAAGGCCCAAATCCTTCTGGCTAGCAGTTACTGTGCTCCAGCTCCTTGGCCTCCTTCCAAACTCTTTCTTTCAGAAACACTCTGTGGTGGTGGTGGGAAAGACAGCAAAGGGCAAGGAGAGGCCTCACTTGCGGCTGCTGAAGTTTTTGAGTGCTCTACTCTTTGTCGACTGAACTTGCTGTCCTCTGAAGGGTGTGGATGCTCTCAGGAGCAGCTTTCTGACAACGTGCCATGCCTCATGTTATTTAAAGACATGTACCACCTGGGCATAGTACAAATATATTCTCTGGGAAACTGAGGTAGAATCTCCTTCTCACCACTCATTCCTTTTTCCACCTTGGAGATGACATTTTTTGTGTTAGTTATTTTACTTAGTTTTAATTTTGAGAGGCAAATGAACCAAGCCATTCAGCCTTACACTAAACAGCACCTTGCCCTCACTCCCACCTCCTGTGGTCACAGGACTGGGTACTGTTCTTTGAGCTTACCAGCCAGGTCTGCCAACCCAGGGCGAGAAGGGGACCCACTCATCAGGCTGTTTGTCCAGTGAGCTCTGGCATTCCTTTTCTGTTTGTCTACAGGCTTTTTCTGATCTCTGAGTTACAGTGCCTAATGTGTAGGCAGCAGGTTTCCAGGGTAATGTCCCTGTACTAAGTCAGACATGCTAGCTATATATGTGGTGGTGCTTTTCATGGGGTCCATATCAGAGATAAGGACTAGGACCAGCTCGCATACTGCCACTTCAAGGAAGATGATACGGTGAAATCAAGGCTGGTTTTGAAATCCCACACTTTGTATCAAAACTCAAGAAGAAACTTCTGTGTTTTAAATGAGTGAAATTAACCCTTTTTGCTCTAAATGGGTGTTTGATTCTCTGCCTCTGCAGGGACCCTTAACTTAAAGACTTGCCTAAGGCAAGAGCATGAGTTTTTTTCCTGCAACCTTTCCAATTTATCTGGTATAGAAAAAAAAAAAACTAGTCCATGGGAAGTGAGAGAGAATCAACAGAAATGTAACACTCTTGTAGAAGACTGGAAAGGTTGCTCCTAGTTCAGAATAGAAACCTAAACCTGTATTTCTCACATATGGTATAGTACTCCATTGGCACTTCCAAATACTGGGTGGTCATAGTTAGAAAAGGACGGTGATACTGCTGCTCAGCCTTTACACTGTGACCATGTTTTTGAGTAAAAGCTACACCTGTCACTCTGTTTTCTGTGGAGCCTATGTGAGTGAGAGAAGGTCAAGCCAATACTATGATAGCAGGGGCTGTGTCAGCATCACAGCCAGGCCAGGGCAGTGGGACCTTAGAGGCTATCTATCCAAAGCCACTGGAGCCCGTATGTGTTTGGAAAATACCACCACAGGTCTTTTTCCTTCTTTCTTAGCAGAGATTCAGAAAAATTTAAATCCTTGACAGACTTCAAAATCCATGCACAATTAAACAAAAATTACCAGGATGGCAGTTTCTAACAGAAGAATATAAATGTAATGACCACAACATGAACAATATAGCAAAAAAAAAAAAAAAAAGTTAACAAACATTTATGCAACAAAATGTTGTAAACTGTCACTTTAAAAGTTTTGACTTCAGTCAAATCTTGGGTAATAAAAAGGAATCCCAGTGCATTCAGTGGCACAGGCAGGAAGAAAGGCTGTGTGACGTTTGCCTTGGCTCAGTATGTAGGATTGTAAATGGAAGATCTCTTGTAGTTTAATGTGCTTTTTTTCCTTCAGAAGTTTCTTAGGACTTTTTGGTTGTGACATTATAAGCCATAGTCAGAAATTATCTGTGTCAAATTTCCATTAGGATTTAAATACACCAACAAGAATGTACTTTCTGTGGCGAAGATAAAGGCTTCTTTTGACATTTTTCTGAAATAACCCGTTCAGGTGACAGGGAAATAGCAGTTTGGTGGGTTTGTTTCAAAGATTCACTCTTCCGTGGGTAACTTCCTTTCAGACAGAAGGCGGAGGTGCTGCATGCTGCGATCCTGTGCACAGCGTGGTTGGTTTTGTGGAACAGTTGGCGTGTCTGGTAAAGCTTTTGTAGCACTCATTTTATGAGAAGCTGTCCATGGCCATGAGGCAAGATTGGGGCTTCTTTCTGAGGCCTAGTGCTGAGGCATCAAGCCAAATGCCTTCGGTAGGGCCTTTTTCAGGTGAAGATAGATACCTTGATTGAATTCAGCTGTCCTTAATGCTTCAGACAAAATCAGGCTGATAACTCAGACCAGATTAAGATACTTAGGCTGATGCAGGTGAGTTTTGCCTGAAGCAAATTAGGAAGCACTTACAAAGCCTGCTCTGCTAGTAGGTGAGGAAGTGTGTTAAGTTCTGACTAAGGGTTCTTCTACTGTATTAGCTGCCCCAGGGAGAAGACCTCTGTTTGGATCCCTCAAGGGACTAAACAGCGAGGTAATTGCTATCACAAAGTTGCCTGCAGGCTTTTTGTTGTTGATATGAGTTTGCTAGTGAAAGCATTCCTTGTAACTGCTATTTATTTTCAGACAGGAAAGGAAAAGAGTAAGATCTATCTTGCTATAAATTGCCTTAATGCCGCTTTAACTGTATTTATCCTAGAACAATGAGAGATAATAGAATAGTGTGATAATGCCTTTCGAAAGGAATTAGATCCCAAAGTAGGTATGCAGGCACAAAGCTTGTGTGTAGAACTGTTCTGAGTGGTTTTGAGTGTGTGGTGGATCTGGCTCCTTACTATACCGATCGATATTATACTGTTGTAGCAGTTAGAGGAGAGAATTGGCTTTCAACAGAGAGAGTTCATCAAATCCAGTTGTAGAATCTCCTTTTTCCTTTGGATGTGTAAAGCCTAGACTTGTGAAACAGCTCAATCCTGAAAGTCCTCAGTTTCTCTGGGAATTTGGTCACTCCTGGAAATGCTGTAGTAGGGACTGTGGGGTACTCCAGCAGGTAGTATTGTCCAGCAGAGAAAATCAAATAAGAAAGAAAATTCTCATTTCAAAAACTTCCAAGGGAAAAATTAGTGTGTGCTGAACCATAGACCTTGCAGTTACTATCCTGGTTTTATTGAGCATGGAAGCAGAGAGATTTTATCATTTTGTTCTGAATCAAGAACAGTGTTCAAATTTTTTTTTTTTTTTTTTTTTTTTTTTACTTGTGCTAAAGACCGTTGCTTCTTTACCATTGAGGTGTCTGGAGAATTAAGGTACTGGCCAGAATAAGAGCTATCCTCAGTTATTGTTGCTTATAAATAAGGCTGTTGACTACTTGGAAAGGCTGCCAGGATAGCAGGTGGCTGTGGATTGTCTCTAAGGTAGGGTTTCCTGCTAAGATACTATTAGCTGTTTGGGTTTTTTTTAAAAAGATTGATAGGTGATAAACAGATGTTGTAAGCACATAGTTGACTTAAGTAATCTGTGTTAAAATGGTAGCTACAAAGCCATGCAATTCACTTACCTACTGTATGCTGCTAAACTGATGGTATCCATAAGGCAATTAATAGCTTTCTGTAAATGCAAAATGGTTTTTGTTGGTTGACTTTTAATCATATGTATGAAATTGTAGGATTAATAAACAACCAAAATCCTTGATGGCTCTGTGAGCTTCACGTACATTTACAGCCTATGAAAGTGCTCTACAGGTCCGAGAATATGATCCTTTCTACCTTTAGTTTCCTTTGTGGGACAATAAGCCTGTTCTCCTTTCTTTTGCTGGCTCTGCATAGAATTAGGACACACCAAGTGGTGGAAAATGAAGATTGTGTACAAAAGTTGCCCAAACTTGTTTGGCGTTAAATACCACCACCAAAGTGGTGCTGTTGGTTGAGGTGGGAATTCTGTTTTAAAGAGAGCTCACCCAGACAGCGACACACTGCTTCATCAACCTCTACTAGTTTGGATTCAGCCTGGATTTCAGTCCACCCTGCAGAGGTGGACGTGAAGAGCTTGATGCTGTTTTTCCATCACCTCCCTCCCCAGTGTGTGAAACTGCTACGGGCCACGTGAGTCCCTGAAATGAGTCAGAATGAGCTCAGATAAGAAAATATTTGTTCCGTGTGGGAATGACCTGAACCTCACAAGAAACCTCTCCACCAGGTGTGATTACAAGACTGGATTTTGTACAGCAGTGCCCATTATGCAGCTTTATCTGCTCACCTGGGCTCTTACCACTCTCCCAGTGTCAGCTCCCTGAGTCTTCCAACATCCAGGGTAACAACTGTCTGGGAAAAGCAGTGTCTTCTTTTAGCCAAGTTGCTTAGCCCTGGTGACACCAAACAGGATTTTGCCTTTGTGCTTCCGTCCTCTGTTTGTAAAACTGGGATAACACCATCTTACATCATTGATGTGTGCAGTGGATGAAAATTTTAAAATCACGGGGCCCTCACTTAATATAGCAATCAGAACTCTTTAGCCATCTGAGAGACACAAGTGAATATTTTATTATTTTTTTTTTCCTCCCAAAGGTGGCACTTAACCTATAGCTGCCAGTGTATTCTTAATTCTGACATAAAATGAGTATGGTCCCTGCTGAGCATTGGCTTAGCTTAGCTTTAAAGTGTACCATGTTGTGGCCAAGTAATTCAAAATTAGAAAATATCTCTTTTCAACTTTTCTGTTGCTTGGTCATTCTTTCTTTGACTGAAAATTTGTCGAAAAAATTAATTCTTTACGCTAACATCTTTAATAACCTTGCTAGTTTAACCATATCTCCTTTACTGCTAATGGTGATGTGATTATCACAGAAGTACACAAGCTACTGTCTGTGTCGGCCTTTTTTTTTTAAAAGGCTGTTTGAAACCACATTTTTATTTCTTTCTGAATATTTGTTATAAAGCTGTTTCTTGGAGTGGAGGGCTTGAGTGCTTTGGAAAATGCGATGTCTAGTATGCTATTGGCTTCCTAAATATCAAGGTGCAGCAGTACATGTATTGCTTTCACTGAAACAGCTTCCTGTGGCCGTAAGGTGGCAGTGGCCTGGAAGGGGAGGGGAGGAGAGATAAAATGAAAAAAATTTCTGGAACATTAAATCATAATAAAGCCAGGGCAGGAACTGTAGGTAGCAGTCAGCTCTTTCTGATTCATTTCAGCAGAAACTTTCTTCTCTATATATATCTATCCATCTCTATCTGTAATGTTGTACGTTTTTTGCTTTGTCTCTTTTCATGAGCTCATCAAAGCCGATTACGCAGCCCTGCTGTAAGTGAAAGCTGTGAAGCTGAGCTGAGCAAATCAGGCCATCCCTGTGGATGTATAAATGAGTCAAATGACCTCCAAAAGCATGAATCTTAAAATACTGTTGTATAAACGAACAGATCTCAATGGTGATTAGTACAAGCAACTCTTGGAACATCAGAAAAGGAAGGGGGTGTGGGGAGAGGGAGGGGGAAAGGAGCAGAAACCTCTTTAATTCAAGTTTCGTTTTGCTCTTCCAAAACAGCACTGATACATACAAGGGCAAATGTGCATGGCATTGAAATAGTGGGGGAGGTGAGGGGAAAGGCATGTTAGCAACTACTGCCGAGGTACTACAGCTGGCAGTAAAAGTCATTTCTACTGGCAAGTGAAATGGTTTGTTGAATTTTAAGCTAGAAAGTGAAATCCTGTTCTCTAATGGAGCAAATGAGAGCCCTGTCCTTGATGCAAAAGATTTAAATGCTGTGTTTGACCTGTAAAATAGGGTAGCAATCATTTTCATGGAGACCAGGAGTAGGGAAGATTACCAGAATTGTGTGCTAGCTTCTGTTTCCTTGTCAAATCATGGCTGGGCAAGGGGAGTTGCCCAGGCGTGTTGCACGGTGTGAAGAATGTGTTCTGTTAGCATATGTGTGCCTGGGATTGCTGGAGAAGGTCTGCACCTGCCAGGGGCCACCAGCTGGCAGTAGGTGATGGCTGTTGGAGCGTGGTATGTTCCTGGCTTCACATAACAAATGGATTTAGTGAATTCAATCCAATTTAGGGCAAGGACTAGTGCAACAAGGATGGTGCAAATTATTATAATGGTTACACTTGACTTGGAGTTGTTTGAAATTGGGGGCTCCTAGGAAGCTCATGGTGCTGGATAGCTTATTTTTTAGTTATTGACATAGAACAGGAGGCTTAAACAAGTGATGGCTGAAGGGAGAAGGAACATGTTTTCTGGGGCATGGAAAGTCAAAAGTGACACAACATAGATGAAGTAGTGTCCCCATCAGCCCCCTTCTCAGTCTTGCCTGGGGTGCCCAGCCTGGCCATCTCTGCTCACCCTTTCTGGATGCCATCAGCCAGTCCAGCTTCTCATCCTGGGACAGGATCCCCAACAAGTCCCACTCCCAAAGTGGCAAATAACTGACAGACTAAAACTTGAGTGATCTTTTTGTATAGACAGAGAGGTGGCTCTTAGGTTTTTTTCATGACAGGCATTGGCTTAATTTGTACATATGCTTGACTTGCCCTTTTGTGTGCATTTTCATATCTGCAGATCTGGCAGCCAAGGCTGTCAGGCCAATTGGTTTTTAGATTGGATTTGATGATAAGGAATCTCCTCCTAGGACTGAAGAAGGACCTACTAGTGCAATAAAAATACAGTGTTCCTATTGCATATTTCTCACTTCATTATTCTTTGTATTTTCCCAAGCTGCCTATTTCTGTGGCTTCCTGGTACAGATTTGAAGAAACAGGAAATAGATATCAGTTTAACTGTATTGTTATTGGTATTTATTTTTATGTATTTTTTTGTCATGGCTGTCCTCATTGGAGCTAGACAGAACCAATTCTGTTCAATGTTTTACTTCTCAGCTAAGTCTCATCTAAGACATGGCACTTTCTGAAGTTAGTAACTGTGTTTTTGCAGATGATGTCTGCTGCTAGAAGTGATAACACCTGATGTTTATAGTTACTACCAAGGATCAGTATGCAGAAAGGCTCTTTCTTATATTTGGTCCTATGGTAACCAAGATCATTGCCAAATCTTGTGTGTTGTGTTGGGAAGTAAAATCTCGCACCTTCAGGGAGGAACAGACAGGACAGGTGACCCAAACTTGACCAGCAAAGTGTTCCAGTCCAGGTACATCATATTTGATATAAAGATGAGAGAGGAATCATGGGGGTTAAGCCCTCTTGCTCTTCTTAAATGGCCAGTGTCCAAGGAGGACTCCATTTGTTCTACTTTTGATCCTGATCCTGAGTTTCTGAATCGAGCTCCTGTACCTGGTTCCCTTCTGCCACTGAGCCTGGGATTTTTCCCTGGTGCTGCTTGCTCTGCAGCATCAGTGGGGATTGCTATTGCAGGGGGGAAGTCAGGTTTGATAGTGGCTTTGTATATATCTGCATATATTTCATTACTTTCACTATTTCCTTGTTAGTACTATTTGTATTAAAGCTGGTTTAGTTTTCCAATACATAAGTCTCTCTGCCTTACTCCCTTTCCCATCCTGTTTGGGAAGTGAGAGAGCTTAGAGAGAACCTGTCTGTCATTTTAGTGACCAACTCAGCTCCAGCCCTTGACATGTGCACAAGTTTGAAGGCTGAGCATGGAGATTGTTCTCTGCTGGCCTGTAAAGCGCAGGGGAAGATTAAAAGAAAAATTAATCTTTTGCTAAATTTAATCACTTAGCTTTGCAAAGCTCATAGAAAAATGCAAAACAGTATTGATTAGGCAATTCTTGAGCTAAGTGACAAGAATGAGTTTCGGTTTAGAGGAGTGTCCCGATACATGAATGCTGTTCTGACGTTTTCAAAGCTGTCTGGAAAAACTTTTCAGGCTGTCTCAGATTCCTCTCTTCAGGCCCCTTCAAGCTCTTGCTTGATCCCTGTAAGCTGGTAGCAAGACTCTTCTAACATCTTTTGAGGACTGTAATTCCAAATTTCCCTTTTTATAGTTCTGTCACATGTTTGCTTTTCTGATAAAAAGGTTTCCTCTAAACCAGGCTGAAAACTTCTGGATGCTGAGATGTGGAAGGAGTTCGTGTTAACTTTTATTAGGGTTTAATTAAAATATTGTTTGTTTTTTCCCCAGGAAAATATGTACAAGTATTTCTTCCTATGACAGCTGCTAAAGAGTTGGAACATCTTTCTTCTATTCTTACTAGAATCTACTTCCTGAGCAAGTCCTGTGAGAAGTATTTCTCATTAATGCTAGAGTATAAGCACTTTTCACTTTATATATTTCCTGATTTTACTGTATGACTTCACTTGAATTAATCATTGAACCTAAAGCAAAGTAGGAGAGGGCAAGCAGGGTTTGAGACCAGGAGGGAGGTCAAGATGTTTATCTGACTGCTGAAAAAGTGAGAGAAGGGAAACATCAGAGTGTTTGGGGCAGCAATTTTGTTATGGAGCCTGGGGATACTGAAGTTCAAGACTTTGGTGGCAAGAATGTTCTTTGTGGCTGTTTGTACACATGCACAAAGGGTCAGGCAGTTTGGTTTGCATAGCTGCTGTAATAGATATATTTTTAAGGGTGCAGTACAAATGTGGGCAGTTAGCAAAGTAAGATCAAGTTTAATTATTCTAATCCGGGTCATGGTGAAAATGCCTTTCTTCTTGTTATTATAAAGGAAGTAGGTAAATCTTAAATGGGGACTAACCTGTGCTTATTAGATACCACAGGAAATGAGCTCTGTGTACCTCAGCTCTGCAGTGTTCTACTGAGTTATATATTAGCAGCTCTCCTCTCTAAAAAAAATCACACTTTGGTTATATTAAATATCTTAGCAGCGGCAAGTCCCATTGGGTACTGTAGCTGTGTGTCCCTTGTCAGACTTGCTCTGCTCTTCTTAGGAGTGAGCTCCTGGAGCCCTCTCATGAGCCACAGGTATGATCTTCTCAGGTTATTAGATGAGGAACCTGCTAATAGCCTGTATTGGGTTAAATTCAGGCGTGGCTTTTGAGCTATTTGCAGTTGAGCTTATGGCAATGTGAGAGCTTGTTCTTTAACTTCCAAATTTCCCTGTGAGTGCTGGGATCTGGAAACTTGTCTGATAACCATGGTTACTACTCCTAGTTGGTGCACTTGTGCATCAGCAACTGCTGCCAGCTCTTGAAACAGTGTTCAGGGTTTTTGTTTGTTTTTTTTTTTTTAAAAAAGGGCATTAATGCAAAGTTAGAGTCTAATCTTGAACCTGAGTGACCCTGCATCTGAATGATTGTGGAGCTCTTCTTTGCAGTAGCAAAATAGCTTCTGTGCAGTAAGGACTCAGCAAGCATCTATCTCTTGCTTTGTTCCCACTCTTGGTATAAATTAGATGACTCCGCTCTGATCGCTCATCCAGGTGATTGGATCAGAGGTGGTAGTTGATAAACTGCGAGACATCAGTGGAATTAAGTTAAACTGCTGGAGACAAAGGAGCTCTGAACCCCCTCCCTGGCTGGCAGATCAGAGAAGGATTTAACAGCTTGAGCAGAAATGGCTCAATTGAAAGACAGGCAGTGCAGTTACATTGATGCTCAGAGTAGAAAGCTAGAGGTGTCTCTTCTTAAACATCCAGTGAGCCTTAATGACTCCCCTTTTCATACCCTGGAGCATTCCATTTGCTGGAGAAAAAAAGCAAGTTACATAAAGCGTTTTTGTACATGAATCCTCCTCCTATAACACTCCTGTCGTTTCAGGACATTATTCAAAACAGGCTGATTGTGATTGCTTCTCGGAGCCCACAGAGGTGACTTACTAAACCATCTCTACTTGCTTCTTGCTACCGGTGTGCAAGACACCTGGGCTGCATTCATGAGGTATTTCTGTAATTCTCCCAGAGCTCCATTTAGTGAGTCAAGATACTGACACTCTTCATGCACAGACATGTTATGCATTGCCATTACAGGAGTCGGAGATGACTACTGAGAAACTCTGGAGCCAAATGTGCTATATACTTTAAAAATTTTTTTGTTGATGGTGCTCATGATTTAAAGAGATCAGAGTAGAGCTATGCAGAGGTCAAAGGAGCAGCTACACCATGGGTAGCCATGCGTATGCTGGCTTTAAACCAGCTGGGTCTGTTGTCAGAAGTGATAAAGGATGCCAGAATGACTTCAGAAGAGGATGCAAAAGCCCAGTTGGACTTTAAGTGCGTAGTTGCGCTATCAGCTTGTGATGGAGGTCATGAACGTGGCCTTCAGGATCATGCAGTAAAGTTAGCTAACCACTCCGACAGCTGTTTAAGCAACTTAAAATATGCCATACATATGTGCTCAGGTAACACAACTGTCATGGTGACTCTATTTAAATAGTTTAATTATACTACAAATCCTTAAATCAAGGTCTCTGGGATGATGCTGCCTTACCACACCACAAGGGTGAAAATCCTAACTCAAGCTCCTGCCTTAAGCAGTAGACTCAGACATGGTGACAGGAGAGGTAAGGCTATTTTCTCAGATATCCAGGTCACAACATGCAAATGTTTTAACATTAAAAAAAGTAAACTTGTAATCTGAACTATTGACAAATATGGGACTTTCCACCTTTATTCCAAATCTCCTTTGATAAGGGTGGGACAGATGTTCATGTCAATTGGTTGTGGGACATTAAAATAACTTGCATTTACAGTTGTTTGTAAGCTTTTTCAATTACGAAGCATGTAAGAGCACCCTTAGAATAAATGAGAATTGCTCTATGAGAAAAGTTTTTATAACTAGATGCTGCATTCCTACAGTATTTCAAAATGCTAGGTAAGCAGGAAATAATTTTTTGCTGCATCCAGTTTCCAAATTTGTATATAGTACTCTGCAAGCGGAAGCAACCGATTTTAAAAGCACTTGAACTTGAATAATTGTGCACTTTAAAAAAAAAAAAAACAAAAAAACCATGAGCACAACTGCTTTTTTGTTTGTCTCAAGTTTTAAGCTTTTGGAGCTTGTGTTTTCAAGACTACCAATAACAATGGTATGTGAATATGTGAATTTAAGCAAGGAAATGGAAGATGGGAATCTTTAGGACTAGCAAGATTCCATCAGCTGGGGCTATAATGACCAATGTGCTGAAGTTCTCTCACAAATAAAACTTTGTACTGGTGTCAACTTCTGTGGGTGATGAAAAGCCGGTGTGTGTTTTGTCTTTAAGGTTTTTACTTCTAGGACACACTTGAAAACGTGATTTGCTTCGGGAATAAAATTTTAAGAGCAACTTTCTTCTCTTTTCAAACAAGAAGCCACCTTTTGCTCTCCAAGCCCATCACAGATGTTTAGTGTGTTAGTGGTAGTGGCCTCAGATGTGACACCAGTTAATGGGTGTTGCTCTGTCTAGGAGGAGTTCAGGGGTACTGCTGACTGACCCAACTTCAGTTCCATGTTGGAATGAGGTCAGTAAGGTATTAGTATGATAGAAAAGATGTAAGGCATGAGCTGAGCGGACAGATGAGCCCTTGTGAAGTTGCCCCAGTGGAAACTGAGTAGGATTTTAATTCATTTTCTCATTGTTAATTTATTTGCTAGTAACATGAAATCCCTGGGAAGAGGGTGAATTTGTAGACTCTAACTAGCACACTATCTGAGAAAGCATTAGAAAAGATAGCAGCTCACAAACCATATGATAGCATTGATTTTTCTTTTCTTTCCCTCAGTTGAATTCTAGTTCAAAATCAATGCTGATATGACCTAAAGACAGGAAAGAGGCTGACCATCTAAGAACATATTTCTTCAAGTACCTTTAAAAGATCAGCTTCATCATGTTCCACAGCAATGTCAAAATCAAATAAAACAACAGTACAAAGCACTCTTTTAAAAAGACAAAATTTTGTTCATGTTGGCATCTTCATTATAAATACACACTATCTCAAAAAAACAACTTCAGTTGGGAGAAATGAAAACAGCTTTGTTTCCAAAATAAGATACGAAGCATTTGCACTTAATCACAGTTACAAAATATTCTCATTGCTTTTAATAGTAACTCAGCGACTGATAGAGTCTCTGCCCCAGTCAGCAGCTTTGCTTCCACCTGACTGTGTCCAGTAAGTTTCACATGTTGGACTGTCTGGTGGGTGAACACACACTCAGACCCCACACTCTCATCCTGTAAACTTAAACCATCAGTCTCTTGCACAGCAGCTCCACTGCTTCTCCTCTACTGCAGAACAGTTGTGGGTTTTTTTGTTTTATTGCGTTTGCTATGCTTCAATTATACAATAATGCTCTTGTAGGTACCACTGTCTAGGCCTTGAAGGTGACATGATCTGGTGACAGCTGGCAGAGCTGCTGCCTCAGCATTTCCTCTTAGTGGCTGTTCCATTTTGTTGTACATCAACATATTTTTATATAAATCAATAATAATCATTCTTTTCATTGAAGATTTGTGTTTACTGATATAGTGTTTAAACCTTACAATATGGCTTTATGCTGGTATTATTTAACACCTGAATGTGGGATCCGGTATTTGTGAAGCAGTATTTGAACTCTGTATTTAGTTTTGGCTTCCACATCTTGGAAGTAGGGTAGAATACTGAAGATGGTACAGACTTGCAAGTGTTATTTTGGGAGGAAAGTTCACATATTATGTTTTTCTTGAGGGATTGCAGGCATGTCCAAACTAACCAAGGTAAAGCAGTATAGCGAGCCTGGTTGGTGGTGGACAAGTAAACTTGCATCTGGCAGCTTCAGTCCCATCTGTGTTGCTGTGTTAGAGTTGTTCTGCTCCTTGTGGTGCTCTGTAGATCTAGTTATCCTGAGAGCAGGACTGTACGAAAATGCTTCTCTGCTCTGTGGACCTATGCTAGTGTTTCTGTCCTCTCTGTGTGTCTGAAGTCCCTGGGAGACAAGCTGGTCATCTCTGCTGTTCCCTTAAGGAGTTCATCTTCATGGACTCATCAGATTACTGTGGGGATGCAGTGCACAAGCACACTTGAAAAAGAAAATACTGGTTATCCAGCCTGGACACCCTTGAGCCTCCATTTTCTTCTCTGTAAAATGTTGAAACCAGGGGGAGTTGTTGTTTTAGTCTGCAAAACATTATGAAGTGGCCTTGGCTGGGACTGCTCAGCCCCGAATAGAGAACACTCTGTTTCAATGAGAGTGTCTAACAGAACAACACCTTTGGTTTGCTTTAAGTTTGGTCTTTTGTCATTGTTTTTACAGTATGTAATGGAGCTTTTATGATTAAATTTTCCATGTGAGATATCAAAGTAAGTTAGTCTAAGATTGTTAATGTTTATGTAAGTCTGGAGAGGCGAATAAACCTCTCTGTGCTCCTGTTAACTACTACTGGCTAATCAAATAATGGCTGATAATTTAATGAGCTCAGTGACCTCTCCCTTTCTGCTGCAGTTTGAAAAATTTGGAGATTCAGGTACCCCGCCTGTTGTTATTCCGGTAGTATCTATTGGTGTGCTCAGCAGAAAATCTTGTGCTATGTACAAATCTTCCATTCTCCATGTTCATAAATGCCTGGCTAATTGCTTATTATCATATTGAAAAGCTGCACATTACGGAACAGATGCCGGCAATTCGAATGGCTGGATGAAGCTTGGGTACCTACTTCAGTCTGCTCAGTGCAGCGGCTGTGAGAACAAGAGGCACCAAGGAACACTGGGAAGTATAAGCCAGAGGCAGCCTTCTTAAAAATCAGGATAGTCAGCAGTAAATGTTAAATATTCAGTTAGAGACCAAAGATTTCCCTGCTTTAATCCTTTGTCAGTAAAGAATACATCATATGAAATAGGTATAACAAGTGCTCTTCCACAAAGGAAGCATTGCTGATAATCTCTTAACAAATGCTGGGGTAACCTTTTAAGTCTTGGTTATTTGCTATCATTTTTATTATCTCGTGTCAGTCAAATCCTGTTGTGTCCTGACCTGCAGGTAGTGAATGAACAGCTTTGAAAGAGATCCTTGTACCTTTTCTACCCCATATCCCTCTTACCAATTAATGCATTTCCTCAAAGAAATCTTGAGCAATTTACCAAACGCTGCCTTTCCCTTCCATACAAGCAGCTCTTTTCTGCCCATACATTCTGCTTCAGTTTTGCCAAAAAAAAAAAGTCTGTACTGTAAAGGGCCCTGGATCAGGGAACTGATCCAAGTTGAAAATAACCTGCTAAAACCCTGAGTTCTTTAGTAGGAGTGGCTCCTTGGTTTGTTTCAGAGTGTGGATTCATCTGCCTCCACTGCTCAAGAAAAGGCACAAGGGAGGAAATAGGGACTGGGGTAACTTAAACCGGTGTCACTGGCAGAAAAGCCGACAGAGCCACAGTCTTAGGAAGATACGTTTGCCTGCCCTTATTTATTATTTTGTTTGGGTTTTTTTTCCTTCTCCATAATACTTAGCCTGGTGCCCCTGCAGTGACCTGACATAGTTTCACGATGGGGCCTATAAACTGTTCCACCCCAACACATGAGCTCAGCTAATTTCTCATGGAAGTACCTACAAGGTTAAGGTCCAAGAAGCTCTGGTATCTGCTGGTATCTTCAGATACTTTGGCTTTTAGTGTACAGAGAATACTTGGATGAATGCTGTCTGGTGGTGGGGGTTTCTTATCTGGAAGTTACCCAGATTGTTACTGCTCTCTTATTTTGTACCGGTACAGCCTGATCCTCCAGACTTGCTCTATGTTCTTGGGCAATAATCCTACTGGGCCATTTTGGCGGGCAGAAACTAACATATCTCTGCTGAAACAGCTGAAATGAGGTGAGAAGGTGGAGCACTGGACTATGGAAAAACGTGCGTAGAAGCAGCAGGAGGCTGTAAAACCTCATCATCCGTTGTGGTAAGACTGATGTAAAGAAATGGTGGTATGCAAAGTTCTTCTGTCGTTTGAATCTCCATTTTGGGTCACTCGCCTGCTGTTATAGTGCACATTTTAATAGCCCATGTATGTAGCTAGAAATGTTTGCCTATAGGCAGCAGAGATTGCACGGGAGCAGAGGCTGCCCCTGACTTTGGGAGGAGGCTTGGCTTGGCCAAGTTACCTGGGTCACCTCAATCAGTCACTTCAGCTAATGTAAGATATTAATTAAGCTTTGTGGAACTGAGAAACTTGTACTAAAATGTTACATGAAGAAAAATACTTTACATTCCAGAGCTTGGGGGTTTTCTGCCTACTTGCAAAAGGAAATTGTTCCTTTCAAATTCCTAAGAATTACTTTTTAATATTTAAAGACAGGAAAGATTGAATAAATACCATGCAGAGTAGGAATGGTACTAATAATACTGCAGCCCTTTTATCTCCAGAGTTATCTCTGTCTGTATTTATCTATTTTTGAAGATATGTATATATAATTGCCAACAGTAACACCAGTGAGATGTTGGTACAGAGGAGACATCTGTTTTTTCCTTCCTTTTCTCGTGGACCTGAGCAGATCGTAACTCTGACAACTGCAGTTTGCCTGAGCCAAAACCAAATCAGAACAGACATCAGAGTAAATGAAGTGGTATTAATCAAGGCAAAAGGTGATCATGACACAGGCAAACATTTTGACTGCTGCGGAGAACTGCGAGGCTGCAGCAGAGACAGCTGTGGTAGGAAGTGTTGTTGCCACCTCTTGAGAGCAGAGTGACAGAGAAAGCTGATCTGGGAAGGCTGGATTGTTGTCTTTGCCTTTCTGACAGTGTTTTTTTACAAGTTACCTGTTTTGTGATTTGGGGTTTGGGTTTTTTTTTTTTTTGTTTGACTGTGTGGTGGTTTTGGTTTGTTGTTTTTTTTTTTTAGTAGGGTTTTCTTTGAAAGGTTTTGGGGGGAGGTGTTGGGTTTTTAATGAACTGAAATCCTTCTCATTCTTTCACTGAGGTCTGGTAGTTATAGCCACATGTCTGCAATTTGTCTAGTCTAATTTCACAGGCTGATCATATGAAAGGGAGGTAGAGCTGGTTAAGTTACTTAGGAGAGGAGGTGTTGAATGCCCATGCAGTATGTCCAGTCTTAACATCCAGGTTGTCACTGTATCAGCTGTCTAGCTGTCAGGAGAGTGTAAAAATGTTTCTGGGCTGACTGGAAGATTTTTCTGAAGTAAACACCTGGGATGCTTTCACTAGCACACAGGTCACTGAAAGAAGACAGCAAAGAAGTGTGCTCTGAAATGTTTTCTAGAGAGAGCGGTGTTGAACTAATTTTGCTGCTTTTTTCCATGTTAAGACTAAAATCATAAAGTGAAAAATACGAAGGTGAAAAAAAAAAAAGCCATCCTGCAGCAGAAGGCTAGGTTTGCCAGAGAAAGCCATCTAGCGGTCACTGTACTCTTCTCCACCTCTCCCTACTCAGCCTTGCAGGCATCTTGCCAAAATATCCAGGTTTTTAGCCACCAGAGAGGATGCCACAGGAGATTACATGCTGACGGGGCTGTAGCTGTACCCCCCTCATGAGCAGAGATGGAGAATGGAGAGGGCTGGTCTCTCTTGAGTAGGACAAATGAAACGACCCACCTGAGCAGAAGAGTCAAGTTGCCTGTGACAAAAAATTTTGTAACAGTGAACAGCAGACAACACCGAAGGTTGTGGCTGGTCTGGAAAAACACAGCCAGAAACTAAGTGAATCAAGTGTGTAAACCTGTGCTGAACATTGAGACCAGGGTGACACCAGCTGTGCCAGCGATGTACATGTGACCACAGAATAACGGCTCCTGCTGGCACATTGCACGTGTTAGGAGTTGTAAGCCCTGTTTCACCAAAATGCTTTGTGGATTACTGCTGAATTTATGAAATTGTTTCATCTTCAAAAAAAATCCATTTTAAAAAACCAAATGTTTTTGTTTTGACATATTCTGAATGTTTTGACACTTGCATATAATTTCTAAAGTTGAAAACCAGGGAGTTTGGACAGCAGCTTTCACTTGATTGCCATATGCAGTTTTTCCACTTCCCCTGGAAAAAACAATCAAGCAACCAAAAATATTTCATGTTAACCCCAAACTCTCCTGTGTGCTCTCTAGTTCAGTCAATGAACAAGAATTGCAAGTGTTTGCATTGTGAGGCTTAGTTTAATGCCCACTTCACTCTTTAAAATGGTACTTTGAAACCTAGTCATCTGCTGCTAGCAGAGCTGGCACTGTGAACTTTTCAGAAGGTATTAAAGAATCCAGACTGGCGGTAGGTATTTATTAGGAAAACAACCATCTAGGCAACATACTGTGACAGAAATGCAGAGTTTCAAGAAAAACGTGGTACAACTGTACACAATACAGGCTGTGCATGCTTTTTTTTTTAATGTTTTCACAATAATTTTTGTACCCTGCGGAGAGCAACTGAAATACTCCCAGTATCAGTTTGCCTCCACTTATTCAAGTGACTTACTGAAGCCCTGTGCAATTGCATGTGTTCACCTGAGCAAGCTGCTCCTATCTCTAACTTCCAAAACTACACCTATCCTGCTGATGGATGTGTTAAGAGTCCTGCTCTGTCATCAGTCTGCAAGAGGTTGAAGGTTGTGCAGAAGAGGGAAGTCCATGGTGAGCTCTGAGGACCCCCTGACCAACCACTGGTGCACTGATTGAGGTAGGGGTTGTCATGCAGCCTCAGCGTGTTTTTGATCTCTGTGGCTATAACTGTAACATTTAGTAACAGATGTTAATTTTTCTCAAAGAATTGGTGAATAAGTATCAGTTTTTGTAGTCCCTTCCAAGGCAAAGCATCAGTGGAGTCCAATGGCTGTTGTGGTACTGTAGGACTGAGCGCCCAGTTTTATTTCTCCTCTGCCCTGCTCCAGTCCAACAGATGTGTGGAGCCACTTCTCTGTGACTCGGGTCAGACACCCAGAGCTGTGGAAGGGTTCTATTGCAGGGAAGGATGAAGCCCATCCGGAGAGCTGATGAAGTGAATGTGTGTTGAGTACTTTAATATGAGCAGAGATGAACAGTCAATGACAGTGAGGAAACACAGCAAAGTAGACAAGCACAGTGGAATTTTTTTTTTCTGCTGTGTACCCTTCCAGGAGAGAAGATAGAAGATTAGACAATTCATTACTTCAGAGGGTGAGAGTAATTGCACAGCTTCTAAAATATATTGTGGGTTAAGCCACAAGTACAATCCTGTTATTATAATCCAGCTCAAATGTATGTGGATGTTACAGGGCTGAATTTCTTGCCTTTTTCCGAAATTAAGGAAAAAGTTCAGAAGCATGCCTCTAATCTAAAGGCCTAATTTCAAGAAGATCCCAAGGAGCCCTGAGCTAATCAAAAGCTGGTGGGATTTTTGGCTCCTGAATCACCAAGGTGCTTCTTTGTAAATTTGTCCTTTGCCAATATCAAAACTCTAGCACATGAAAAGCGAGTCCAAACTCCCAGTAATGAGGAGGTAGAGAAATACAATATGCATTTGGCTTTTTTTTTTTTTTCCTCTCTCTTTCTGTTATCCTGTTCCTGGTAAACTATTTTCAGCTATTCTAGGGAACCAGCTAATGAATCTTTCTACATTTGGAGTCTGCAATGTTGCTCCTTGAATGACTGCAGAGTAAGTAACGTTCTTCAGGTGCAAAGCTATGGTGAGAAAAAGAGAGTGGTGTGTGCCTCAGGAGCAAGCAATCAAATTCATCGTCTTTTAAGAAAAGACTGGGCAGTTTCTTCTGTTTTCCTTCATGTTTTTGTGTTTACTTGTTTCTTTTGAAGAGCACAAGCACAAGAGAGGATATTGGGTCAGAAAAGGTCTTTTTCCCTGTCAGCTGGAAGTACCTGGATGATTCTTCCTTCTCTTCACCAATACCGTGTAAAACAAATAGTGCTAATAGAGTCAGCAGGCCTCATTTCCCCCTGTTTTCAGCATAACTTGCTCATTTTAAGTTGTTGCTTTAATAAGTAGACGGATTTTTCATAATGCTTAGAAGGAGTTAAAGCATAAAGACACTTAAAGAAATGAGATGTCAAGTCTTTAACTAATGGGATTATACAGTAGAGACCTTTTAAAGATGGCTTGGCCTAAGTGATCCAGCAGCCATAAAGACTTTATTATAGGTCAACAATTTATTTTGTGAACAATAGTCCCTTCTGAAGAACTTATGCAGTCAGAATGAAGTTTTATGTAAAGTGCTTAATATTATTGAAAAAGTGTCTTAATATAAATGCATGAACTTTCCTGAGCTTCTGTCTGCATTTCTTTTTTAGAATGCTGGCTCTTTTGCATGTCTTAATAATGAAAAACTCTATAAATTTATTTGGTTTAAAATAGTGGTTTTATCTCCTTTGGAATCTGATGAATGCCATCCTTTCAGAACTGTATCTCTGCAGACCAAGGAGAAGGGAGAAAAAAGTCACAACTTTTTTTTTTTTTTTTTTTTAAATATAGTAGTTCATGCTTTAGTATTTAACAATGCAGTGATGTTTCTTTTTAAAAACAGCACAATTCACCTGTGGGCTAAGGACCATGACTGTAATGTTTGACTGAAAAAGGTAGGGGTTTTTTGGTAAACATTTGAGCATTTGGAAACATAAAGTTTTATAGAAACCATACTATGTCTTTATTGCCTTCACTGCTGGTGAAAGTCAAGGTGCCTTATGGGAAACATAAGGAGTTGCTGAAGAGATGTGAATATTCTTCAAAATATCCTAAGGTCAAATCTCACCTATGAGCTACCTGCTTGTTCCAAAAGGATCTTTCTCTGGTGTCTAGGTCCTGATTCAAATATATTCATTCCACGTATTCCAAATGAAATTTAGTTCTTGCACTGACTTCCAAAGCCTTTAAATCACATCCTAAGCACTTTACTGATGAAGTACATCTTGTTTTGGTAGCCTTCTCACTGAAATCAGTGGGAACTTTCCCAGGTTAAGGAGAACTTTCCTTTTTACCTCCAAAATGTGTTGCAGGTAACTGGAAGATCTGCTTTTGCTGCCCATGCTTTTGAATAGTCGCATCTCTACAGTGCCATTATTTACCACTTAGTTCAAGTTCAGAAGCGGGGCTAGTGCAGGTGAAGTGCTCATATGTGGTGCTCAAGCTCCTGAGCAATTCACATATGGGTCCAATGCTGATGTCAAATCACCAATAGGCAGACTGTGCGGACATGAGAGCTGGTGGCTGCTGGGAATTCCTCAATCTTGGAGGACATGAGCAATCAGAGGCTAATGCTTATGCATTGACATGGGAGGAGAGAGGCACAGTCAGAGTTGCTGTGGCCCACAGGTGCGTTTTGGGACTTTTACAGAGAACCACAATCATCTCTGACTTCTGAGCTACTTCTGGAATTTGCCCTTTTTTCAGCTTTTTACTTAGCGATTGGGATATGGGTTATGAAGGCAAGAGTAAGAGTGGATGCTGTTGGCAGAGATTTCTTGACACTAAGTCAGGGTACCATCCTGCTGACTCCAAGGGCAGGAGACCAACCTCCCTGAGGGTTCATGGGCTGCCTGGGGAAGATGGAGGTGGCTAGTCATAAAGTCCTACAGCCACAACCTTACTACTGTGACTCTAACACCTCTAGAGGCACACACCCCCCTTACATACTGCCTAATGTCCCACTAAAAAGAACTTGAGTGGTAGCAGAATGAAACTCAGCAGTGACTAGATAGTATAGTCACTGCCAGTTTGGAGTTCACACTTCACATATTTTACATACAGTTAAAGATTTGAAAGAAAAAGGGAATATGTATGCACAAGACTTTCATCTGCCTCTTATATGTGCAGGCACGTGCCTGGACTTGCTGAAGTGTCAGGGCAAAGGAATACCCCTGACGCTCCTATAGATATGCTGATTCCAAGCTAGGGACTGTGAAATTCTATTTGACCAATCACTTGTGCTCCAGACCTGTCTCTAGTCTAGGCCTGTTGCAATGATCTGTGGTTTTAAGGTGTCCAGTTTCCCCCAAAGGAAAAGTAACACCACACTTTTGCTGCAAGACACCCAAGGTACATCTGCACTGGAGTGTGCAGAATGGGACTTGGGGTTGCTCTGGCTCTGCCATAGGGACCCTGCCCTAGGCCTGACTCCTGGTGAGAGCTGGTTGGGAATGAAAGGGGCCAAGGCAGCTCAACGCTGATAAAATCTTGCCCTCTGTCAGTTCCAGCCATTGCTTAACCATGCTTTGGTTTTCAGTATTAACATTACCCAAATGTCTTCGAGGTTGACAAAAGGAACTGACCCCAGGTTAGCTGAGTTTCCCCAGTCGAGCCCTCATCTCGGGCACAACATGTTTTTGCTAGAAAGGCAGCTCTGTTGCAGTCAGGGAAAGGGGCCTGATCCAAACCCGACTGAAATCTTCAGTAGGATTTAGATTAAGCCCACAAATCCTGATCCTGCAAAGATTTAAGCTTCTGCATAACTTTACATATGTGAATAGTCTCATTGAGGTCAAACAAATTAAAATAATGCATGACTAACGAATTAAAATAATGCACCTGCTTAAGTCTTGGCAGTATTGGGGCTGTAATGAACTGGAGGGAAAAAAAAAGAAAAAGAAAAAGCTGACTTTCAGAGCTATTAAGGTGTTATTTCAGAAACCTTAGCCAGTGACAATTGTATTTACATGTGCCATGTAAAGTCTAAATGAATGGGAGTGTTTATTCATCCGTGTCATGTATTTGGGTCAATAAGGGATCCCATATGGCTTCAAAGGTTTGGGTTTTTTATTCTACTCGGAAAAGCACCTGAAAGTATTAGTTTTTCAGCCTGATCCTAGAGGGATCAATGGATGTTTTTACTATACGGAGACTGCAGGATTGGGATTGCAGGCCTTATTAAAAATGGGCCCATATGGAAAGAAAAAACATGTGACAGGCTGAGCGAAAGGTCTGTGATGCTGCAAGGGCTTCCTCGCAATTCAAGAAGCTGATTCCTCTCTAAAATAAGGGTAGAAGTTAATTACAGGGACAGAATGAGCCCTGTGCTAAATCAATGTTTGAGCTGAGGTGTGAGGGTGATATGTGCTGGTGCATGCAATGACTTGCTGCTTGCCTGGGCCATCTTCTCCCTCCCCACTGCCGTCAGACTCGGGTTTCCATCCTTGGAGACCTCTCAGCTGCCACTGGAAAGCAGTTCCTCTGCCAGGCAGCAAAACCAGGGAAAGCAGTACCCGTCGTTAACGCACCTTTCACCCATCTCCCCTCTGTGTTCAAGGGGCACAAGCTTCCCTCAGTGTGTGGTGTTTCTGGGGAAAGTGCCTGCCTGCTTGCTTCTGCTTTTTGCCTAGGTTGGGCTTCATGCATTTGTTTTTTTGCAAAGCTTGTGTGCCATCAGAGCCCTCAAAATGGGATCTAAACGGAAATTAATTGTGTGGGGGCACTAGAGAAGGTCTGTATACAGGGAAGGTTTTATCTGTAATGTGTAAACATCATCCTTATGCTTAAAAAGTTCTCTGTGCTTCATCAAGCACCACAAAAACATGCTTACATAGGAAAAGCAGTACTGTGCCAGACACAGCATACTTACAAACTCATTGATGGTAGTTTCTTTTCATGAGTTGACCTAGGCCATTCCCCCAGTGCAAGCACTGTTCTGGATCTTGCTGAAGACAGAAATATATTTCAAAGATTGAGAGCTCTTATTTTTATAGTTCCAGCCCCAGAGGAGCAGGGAGGCAAAACTGGCCTTGAACTGCTGTCCTGGCCTTACTAGATGGACTTGATGATACTGCACTTGGTCTCACCAGCCTTGAGGGAGAAAACGGAGCTTGGCAAGCAAAAGGGTGCTTATAGTGTGCGTTTACTGGAAATAGAAGCCCCACAAAGGGATCATCAGATGAATCTCTCTGGTCCAAGCCCTAGATTTGGGAAGCCAGAGACTATATTGCAGTATGAACTTAATACAGGGATCAAAACAGCCTCCCCTGTTGTACTGCTGTTTGAACAACCTGAACCAGAATCAAAAGGATAAAAGATGAGATGCTTTTGTTGTCAACACCAGGCACCATGTAGCTTCAAGCCCCACTTGGAGAAATCTAAACCAGAGAAAATCCATCACCTAGGCTGAAGGGTCCAGGGCAACCCTATGGACAAACTGCCTTGTCCCCAGGAGCCGCAGCAGAAGCAGTGTGGTTATGTCCATCACAGCAGAGGAAAAAACAGGGCATATACTTGTAGATATGGGGAAAAAATCTGAATTCAGATAGCAAGATCTTATTGTCGCACTCTATCAGACTAGAAGCTTCTGCTACTGTCTCTGTAGGAAAAGACTGGGCCAGCTGAGAGTTTCTTCTTATAGCAGCATCATATAACAGGATGTGGGGGTCAAAACTCTGGAAGGTAGGCAAGATTTATTGAGATATCTAGATCTAACAGTAATCAGAATACTTATGATCTACATGTCATACCTCATAAGTAGATCCAAAAGGGAAATGTTCGTATTAAATGAAAGGAAATGAGGTGAAAGGGCTTTCTCCAAATCGCCTAGCCAAGTACTGAACCCCATCAGCACTGGGTTGTCCACGCCCGGTGATCTGTCCTCTGACCGAAACCAAAGAGATCTGGGGAAATAATACAGTCTCCATTCAACTCTCAGTGATAGGACTTTTAGTGAGAGCTTTGAAAATACTACTCTTTTTTTTTTTTTTTTTTTTTTTTTGTGAAGAGGCAGTGTCATTGTGAGAAAGTTGTTGCTCTACCCTAATTATTTGTGTGTATTTGCAAGTACTTCCCACACAGGCACAAAGATACTTAATAACCATAGCCTATTAGTGGCTTCCGACCAGTGAGATCAGTCTTGTAAATATAAAAAATATAAAGGCACAAAAATAATAGTTACAAAAATATGAAAAATTATTTTATTGCATATGTGCATTTGATCTTTTGCTGTAGAAAGACCTTCAAACTACTAAATGCTGTTAGACTTTTTAGAGGAAAAAAAAAACAAACTGCCAAGTGTATTTATTTATTTTAAATTATTTGGAAGGACCAGAAGTATGAGCAGCTGGTAAACTTCTCTTGATTATTTTCCCCTACTTTTCTAATAATGAACTCAAATGATTTTAGCACCTTAAAAATACTCTGCTTAAACAGACTATGCGTAGGCAAATTTAGAACTGTACAGAAGTCCTGGAACACAGAAGTCATGATAGAAAAAAAAACACAACAAAGAGAAATGAGAGGTAAAGAGAAGTAATAATGGAAAGAATAAGAAGCCATTTAAGGGACATACAAATTTAACAACTAGAAGCCCACATAGGAAAGGAATTTGCAGCCTTATGGGGTGTATTGAAGAATGAGTGGTTTGTAATGATGCTAATAATTTTGGGGGTCTGTAAGCTGAGGGAAGGCTGAGAATGAGAAGACAAAATGGTATGGAAGAGATTGAGGCATCAGTGCTTGAGGAGAATAAGAGGAGCGGTTATCTCTCCCTACCCTCCCTGATGGGCAAACATAGTGTCAGCCTTTCAGAAGCAGGTCCTGCTGTCCCTCCACTGAATTCACAGTGCCAGAGCGGGATGGGATGGAAAAAGAGCGTTGCCCATGCACAGCCCCCAGCAACACCTCCCAGGTTCCCACCATGTTGTCCTAGAAGCCCAACCAAACTATCTCAGCCTGCTCTGGCATCTGCTGTGCCATAGCCTCAATGCCAAGCTTTGCATTTGCTGTCCACGAGAAAAAAATGTATTGTCTTTGTAATGACTGGGATGGCAAATTCAGCATTGCTCACGTAGCTGAGGTGGCTCTGGGAAGGAGTTTGGAAAGATAATTACCAGCTATCTCCCTTCCATGCCTCCCTAGGAGGCTGGTGCAAGCATGAGTCCAATGGAGGGGTAGGACCATGAGTTTGGCAGAGCTGGCATGGGTGGTGTTTTCAAGGTGTTTGCAGGAAGAGTGCAGCAGTGGCAGCCCATTGTGAGGTCTGACCTGTGCAAGCAGTTAGATAATACTGCTGGTCTGGAAGCAAGGATGGGATCTGTGGCCCCAGTTGTCTTCAGTTAGACTGTCTGTAGATTGTTTCAGAGGCCGCATCTTTCCAAAAATCTCCCATCCGAAAGGCAGTCGCTAACTAGGGAGAGCATGACTTTTTAAACTTACTGGACCTTTCTTAAGGGAAGACTGATTTAATGGTGTATTTGAACAAAACCTGTCACAAATACATACTACTGGATTACTTCAGTACGAATGCCTAATAGAAATAACTAATGATGTCCTGAAGAGCTGTGCAGAAGAAAGACCACTGTAAACAAAACTGGCCATGTACTTTAGGGTCCTGCTTTTAGGAGACCTTGACTGTGCTCTGCCCTTTAACAGTATATTTGAAGACTCGCATTCTGTTCCCCATCAGTGAAATTGTGCAAGTAAGTATATACATTTATATGCCAAAAGTACCATTACACAATTTTGTAATCATGTCTAATTTTTTGGGGGTAGACTAGGAGCAAGCAACGGGACTTTATGAACAACCTACACCCTCGGCCACAGGCAGTCTCTTGGCTTTTCTGGTTTTATCTGTCATTTCTCACTTTTAATGGTGTGTGAACCTTCAGTGTGCCTGAGGAAAAACTCTCTCCCCTTGCGCTGGAAAAGAGAGGGGAGATCAAAGGCAAGGGGGCTGAATGATGCTTCCCTGCAACATCTCAACAGTGATCCCTAGAAAGGTGGAGGCTGGAGTTCAGCCTGGCTCTGCTGCTTCTCCTTCAGTCATGAGATGTCTGCCAGGTTGTTGACCTTGCCAGAGTCCTCCCAGGGTTTCCTTTTGGAGTTGAGAAGTTTTTCCTTTCATTGAAACTCACACTTGGACTTGGGAAGTTTTGATTTTGATACTGACACCTAACCAAAAGTGTTCTTGAGTATTCTCACTCCACTACATGTTTTGCAGCACTGCAGGGAAGTGAAGAAGTTATTCTGTATTTGAAAACCCAAGGAATAGGTTATTTGTCAGTTGCCTATAATCTGGGTGGATGACAGCAACATAGAGGACAGCTGTGGAAGGGCAGAGCAGCCCAAATGACATGTTGTTTCTCAACTCTGCAGAGAGATTGAAAGCTGGCAGCACTGCCACTGCTGTGTGAGTTTCCTTGGAGGAAGAGGGCTGTCAGATGTACAGTCCAGCTAGGTGCAGTTTCCCACATGAAGTGAAGAGAGAAGACAGAGAGATAAGAACAAGTGGGATTGAAGTGGAACTGCAGTGGCTCTTACTGGGACCATGGTGGCTACCGAAGGTGTTGTAGTTGTTCATTTTTTCCTTGCAGGTAGTTCTGTGCTTAATTTGTGTAGCTGCCAGTGAGGGCCTGGTGCTCTGGCACCTTCAGTAGGCAGCGAGAGCACAGGGATTTGCCGTTTCTTTAATGAGATGGAAAATATGTGAATCTCTTTCATTCGACTGGTGGTTGTAACCCCTCTGCTCCGATTGGCTCCTGCCCGGCAATATTTTAAACTGTTTCGCAAGCAAGAAAAGAGATGCAACCTCAGCTCTTTGTACCGTTCAGCTGAAGTAGGAAAAACTCCAAAAATTACATGAAAGAGAAGATGGAGGAAAAAAAAACCACCCCAAAAGGCAAAGTAAATGGGCTGTGAAACTGCTGATAGAGAAAATGTTTTCATAAAGTGGAGAGCGTTCTGAGTCACTCTTCTCCTTTGAGTCCAGCATTGCTCCTGTTGGCATTGACAGGAGTTTTGGTGTGGGGGCCGGATTAAGCCCTTCTTTTCATTCCCATTGATGCTGTTTGAACTCTCTTCTTTGGTCATTTTGTTGTATTTATGATGCTCTTGTACCTTCTCATTGAGTTTTGTGAGGAGCCCCCAAGTGTGATGTGCATCTCCCTGACATGGGGTAAGACTGTTCCCTGTTTTTCCCGCAGAGGATGTCACTTGGGGCTTCTGACTGCTGCTCCCAAAAGGTGCTTTAGGAATCCCCTGTTCCAGACCTGCGGACACATGAGGAGGGACCTGTCATCTCCAGGCCATGGGAAATGTTATTCTCTCCCAAGTGCTGATGACTGTGGTCTGTTTATTTCCGTGTTTATCACAGCATCAGGGAAAGAGCAGCCTATGAGACATATAGGCTAGATAATAGGTCTTTGCAGTTTTATTAATTTTCCTTCCAGCTTCTCAATTTTACTGCTACTTTCCTATGCTCTGACTGAAAACAAGACCAGCAAAAAAAAAAAAAAAACAACCCAAAAACCAGGTACGGAGGTTATGGAGCAAGTCAAGTTTGTAAACACTAAGGAGGGAGGCTATGTAAATCTGTTAGGCAATTTTCATGTTGACAGTCGGCATTTAGCACTTAACTGTGTAAGCAATTTGGGAATAATGACCAGTGTGCTCAGTGTCGATGCTTTTAAATCTTCCTTAGCCTTTCTCTACTGAAAGCCCTACAAAAATACCTTTGAGAAAGTAGACAAGCAAATAGCAGGAATTGTTGGCGGGCCTTATAATTTCTGTTTAGTTACAGAAATGGAAATCAAGGCTATTCTACCTGAAACAAAGCATTTCAGATAAATGCATCTGAGACACTGTGTATCCCAAATTCAATTCTGCAAGTATCTATTCCTATGGCAAAGTCACGCTTCAAGGCCTTTGTTACCAGAATGACAAAATCTTCCTATGTGGTCTCTCTAATATCACAAATGGCCCTTTTAAGTTTGACTGACAGCTCAGACCAGTGTTCCTTTGATTATGAATGAGGTAAAGTGTTTGCATAGAAAAATGGTATTTTATAGAAGATCTCTCAGCAGTAGAACTAGTACAATTTTCAAACAGAGTTTACTCATTGAAAAGTGGGGGTTTGGCTGAAAAAGTAGGAAAATCTGGGTCTTTTCAACTGCTGAAGTTGCTATCTTGTGTTTAGAAATAATGCTTCATCTAAAAATGCGGTTAAGCACATTTTTAAAGATGAATAGGACAGGAAAACAAAATATTTTAGGTTGAGTTCAATATTTACTTTGCACCCAAAAATACAGTTTTCACTTCTGTGCAGTTTGAATTTTTCTCTCTGGAGACACGATCTGATGAATAAGAATTATCCATATGGGGAAACACAAAGCAAGTTTTTACCTGTTGTTTCTTTTTTACCTATCATGCTAAAAAAAAAATAAAAAGTGGTCCTCAACAGTTGAATTCAAATGCTTTAAAAAGTTACCACCTCTCAGTTAAGATGTGATAACTGGTGATGTGTATTTTTCTGTTTCAAATGCAAATCTTGTTTATTAATCTCATGTTAAGATATTTGTACTTAATTGTCTATGATTATTTTTTTTTAATTAGTGATTGAACTTCCTTGTTTAAGCTGTAAATCTGATGGTGTTCATTTCCACTAGTTACATAACTTTGTACTTAGAAAAAGAGGCTAATCTGCAAAACTTTAAAGAGAGAGCATATACTTTCTGCTAGCATGTATTAACATTTGAGGTATGTCCAATAACAAGTCAAAGCTGATCCCCTGTTAAAATTTGCAGTTTCAGGCTGTGTCAAAGAAAACAGATGAAGTCTGAAATAAAGCTGAGTCAAGTACATGGAGAAGTGTTTCTTGCTTTGGCATTCATGCAACTGAGCAAGGCTCAGTGTGATACATTAGAATACAAGAAAAACTGTTGAAGTTCTCACACTGCAAAAGTAGTGAAAATACTTTATATCTGAATAAAAATAGTAACTTCATATCAGTGCTGGAAAAGATGGAGTCATCAGTGAAAATAATTTTGGGAAATCTCTTCAATGGAATAACAGTTTTATTGGCTGGTAACTTAATAAAAGAATTTATAAAGAATAAGCAGTACAAACATTTACACTATCTGTTGCTTATTAGGTAATCTGGTACAATAGGACAGATGCTGGCTGCATTCCTGTTGGATATAAACCTAAAATAACTTCCATGATGCTGTTATGCTTTTTTTACTACCCTGTGGGTCAAACAGCAAGCAGGTCATTTTTTCGTTCTTTTTCAACACTGTCACGGGAAATCACATATTGCTGATTAAAATCTTTTGATTAATCCATGAAGACATGATGATTATTTATATGAAAAAGGCAAGGTGAAGAGACTGTCCTTAGAAATACTTGGGCAGGTGGGTGTTCCTCTCGGTCGTGTTTTCCTGGCTCAGCGACCCGCTTTCTGGGCACTGTGGATACGCGAGTCTCCTGTGAGGAGGAATTAAATCTTCATCTCTATTATTTTGTTGGTGCTATTATCCGTGGTGTCTCAAACAAGTGATCACACTTCTTACCACTTCTTATCATCCTCTCTTCTACTCTTCCTGGCAAGTCTGACTGAGGATCCACCATTCTAGAAAATTCTACCAGGCTAGTGACCCTTTGAGATTAACATATTTGAATCAAATACAAAGCAGTGCAAAATTTGCCTCTCTACAGCAAAGCAATGTGTTTCTTTCTAAAACTGATCTGCAGATAGGATGTCTTGTACAGAGGTTATTTTTTTCAGGGCAGTATTTCCTAGCAGAAAAAAAAAAAAAAAATCAAGATGATCAATAATAACTTTTTACTATTTGCCTTAGTATCTGTTTTACTTACTGTCTCTAGTGAGAGACCTTGATTTTGTGGATTCAGGTTAAAAGGCATATAGATTAAAAATCACTGGTATATTCTACCATATTGCATCACTTTTCTTCAGTATTTAACTTACTGCTCATTCACTATTAGACATTTCTGATTCAGGTTAATATGCTGCAATGTATTTGGTGGTGATAACATTAAAAGTGGAAATATTCCATCCCTACTTTCACTTCTGTCCTGATACTATGGTGCATCATTCTCCACTGGCTCTGATGTGTTTGAACTGTGCTGTCACGGCAAGGGCGTGAGACAGCTCCTCTTTTAAGTGGCACTAGCTGTCAGCTGGTCCACACAAATGCCAGGTGGAGAGAGTTGCACACGATCCTCTTCACCTTTTATTTGAGGGGCAAATATACTTTTAAGATAGAACCATTTACTTGGAAAATACTTTTTAAGATTGTAGAGTCTAACCGTTAATGTAGCAATGACAGGTCCCTCACCAAACCATGTCCCTAAGCACCACATCTCTGCGTAGATGACCTGATTGAACTCATAATTCCACTGTGGTCTTCAGATGTGCATTCCCCATGCCATTCAACTACTGTTACTGATTTATAGCAACTTCTTCAAGGAGTTTTAACTTTGCATATGATTAAATAGGTCAGATCTTGGAGTCTCCCTCTTCTTATAATTTACTTCTTCTTTGCAGGTCACAGGGAGAGCAGGGTTTAAATAGGAAATTGACATCTGCTATACAGTCACATGGAGCTCGCCTATATTTAGGTTGATGTCTACAGCAGCTACACTCATCACGATCATCCTCAGACTAATTTCGGCATTCAAACATATCAGTCTTGCTTTCCTGCTGGATTGAATCTGGAGTCACATCACAGTACTTGCTTGGTGTAATGAAAAGTAGTAGCTTCTTCCTGCTGCTCACAAAAAGCTTCAAGTAGAGTTTAAGCAAGGCTGAAACCATGCCAGTTTTTAATGTATTGCCACAAATAGTTACCAGGTGTTTGAACATGGAAAAAGATGGCTTGTGTCTGTGCTATAGCTACAGCATTCTTGCATGGGAATATAATCTTGCATGGTATGGGAATATAAATCTGATACAGAGTCTTTGTTCAGAATAATTGATATAATTGATAAAATAGGCAAGTTTTTGGCTAAGGAGACTTTTCCTCAATTTTTGAAAAAAATGCTCTCTGAGAAATTGCTGAGTTTAAGTGTGGAAAATGCTAAAGCTTTTAAAGATTCTTCCTGCTGGAGTTATGCTTTAACATACTTGCTTGCTCAGAACTTAGTCAAAAAAGCTAAACTTGAATAAAAAGGAAAATCTCAAGTCCCAAACAGAGACATCTTTAGGAGCAAAGTTCTCCATGTTCAAAAAGCCCATAGGTTAGAGATGGTTTAGTAAAAGCTTATGGCAGCTGAAACTGAAACCCTAAAATGGGCTAAACATGACAGCTTTGGGTTCTGAAGACATCATATGCAAGTTTTTCAATTTGCTAATTAAATATGAATTTATTCACATTTACGTTACACTGCTTTATCTGCTGGGGGGTGCTGACACCACAGTCCTGACAAAAATACCGGTGTGGTTGCAGCTACTCTTTCTCTTGGCAAGAGTCTGTATCTGCTTGAGGGAGCACAAGCAATACGATTATGCTGCCAGAGAAGTATGAAAAAGTGCTCTGTGGTGTGGGCAAGGCTTTCAAGCACTGGTCTGATCTAAACTTCTGGAAGTTAACAGTTGTACTGACTGCAGTCTCTTTTGGACCAGAGCCTGAAACGCCCTTTACATGCTCCTTGGAGGGACTGGTCCTCTTACAGGAAGGGGAAGATGATTTGCCAGCAGTGTTGCAGCTGGCTGACTTTGGGAAACCTGTAAAACATGGAGTGGAAATGGCAAGTATATATAACTGTTGTGATTTGAAAAGGCTTGTGCTTGCATCTGGTTGTACTGTGCTGCTCCTGGAACCAGTCCCAAACCATTTTTGTGTGGAGTGGTGTCCAAACACAGAAGAGGAACATACCTTCTGCCCCTACAAGTCTAACCACAAGGGACAGTGTTGCCTCAAACCCAGAGGCAGTGAAGCTTTTCTAATTCTCCTGCCTATTCAAGTGATGCAGAAAGCAAAGTAAAATGTCCTTGGTTTAGGATATTATTATACTTCTAGGAGAAGATTTGAAATTTTCTCACTTGTCAGTGGTCAGTGACGTAGCATCCTCTAGGGAGTCATCAACTGACAGAAAATGTGTGCACTTACTCATTTCTGCAGAGAAACAGAATAGGGGAGAAGGTTTGTGTATTCCTGGTTTGGGTTGCATTTTTTTTTTAAACAAGATGGCCTGTGCTAGAGAAAACAAACTAAACTCTTCTTTCTCTCTCCATTCCTAATCTCTCAATATGCTATAAATACCATCCCACAATTTAGCGTTCTTAATTAATATGTACTTTCCATTACCTTCCTTTTGGAGAGTTCATTATCTTGAGGAATGTAACTCTTCATTCAAACATTTCATTTTGTAGCAGGAGAAAGAGACAGAGAAGAACTACTTTAACTGGATTGTGTAACAATGGCTGTGATAATAATTGTCTGGGAGAATTATATGAAGGTAACAAAAGGCCTCACAAAATGAGTACATTACAAAGACTCTTTTATGACTGAAAAATACTGATGTGTCCTTAAAAGAGAGAGAGGAAAAAAAGTAGGAGTTGGGTGATTTTGTAGGCAAATGCAAAATTACATTGAAGTTTGTCTTTGTACAAGAAAGATATTTCCTTAGGGCTGCCAGAGGAATACTTAACACTTTTTTGTTTCCCCACCCTTCTTTCCACAGCACATATTCCTTCTCTTGCTCTTACACCAATGAGAGGCTGGGCTGGTCAGCTTGACGCAGTCTCTGACCATTTTGCATCCACTCAGTGTTCGTCGAGTGGCACAGCTCTGTGGCTTCCTTTGGCTACTGTGTCAGTGTGATTTATCTCTGTACAGACAGCCTGTGCCCAATTTATTTTGGTAGTCTAGGCTCACTGTCGGTATCATAGAATCATAGAACAATTCAGGTTGGAAAAGACCCTCGGGATCATTGAGTCCAACCGTTAATCCTACACTACAAGTTCACCGCTAAACCATATCCCCCAACACCACATCTAAGCGACACTTAAACACATCCAGGGATGGCGACTCAACCACCTCCCTAGGCAGTCTGTTCCAGTGTCTGACCACTCTTTCCGTGAAGAATTTCGTCCTAATGTTCAGTCTAAACTTGCCCTGTTGCAACTTGAACCCATTCCCCCTGGTTCTGTCACCCTTTAGGGCCCATTTGTCCAAATAAGGCTAGCAGAGGTAGTCCAGGGTCTCCACTGAGTTTGATGTGAAGAGGTTGGGAGTACATACAGGCTGTATAAGTGGGAGACTGAGTGGAAAGCAGAGAGAGATGCAGAGGGGGCATACTAGTTATTCTGGGCACCCATCACCATGACAGCTACCTATTATTAGATCTATCATATACACACTTATTTCCACAGCATGTAGAGGGCTGGTCTACTAGTTGAAAAATGGTTTTCTGCCCCTTTTTAAAATTTCAGAGATTTTATTGGACCCACTTGACAAGCTTGTTATTTTTTTTTCCTTAACTAAGTTACAGTCATAAAAAGTCTGTTTTTCTTATCATTTATTTCTGCTAAAAGGTTGCACTTGCTGTCACCATTTGGAACACTGTAGCCGTGTGTACTGAACACTGTGTTCAGAAATTCTTATTTTTGTCACCGAAGTACAGCTGTATCTTAAGGGTGGTACAGAATTAGAATAAGGTATAATGAAGTATTGTAGGTTGCTAATACTCATCATGCTTAGCAGCACCTTCGTATATGGAAATGTGCTACTTTACACATCTGGATAAAAGGAGCAAACAAGGAAGAGAGATTGAAATTCCTTTAACGCTAGCAAGGGAACTGTCATCTTCAATGTAACTGGTAATTTTTTTCTGTAGTTGGTGACTCCCCAGATGACCATCTTTTCATGGCTAGTGTTAATGTTAGGCACTTTAAAGGGATGAGAGTGTGGGGGGAAAAATCTGCTTTGAAAAGCAGTTTATTTTGCTGAGAGGGTAGTGGTTGGCTGGATCAGCTCTCTGAACTGGCTAATCATGTGGCTGTAAGTGCTGCTGCTACAGAGAAGGTGGTGGTGGAGAACAGAAATGTGTGAATGGAGGCAGGAGGGAAAGCAGAGCATGGCAGACCCAGGCAAGGTCCCTCTATGGGTCTCTGATGTGAAGTGCTGCCATACCTCATTTCTCTGGGCCTAGCTACAAGGTGGAACTTGCAACCTTTTAGGTGCAGTGGTGGGTTACAAACACAACATGGACCGGAAGAGCTAAGGAGTCTCTGAATAAAATCCGCCAGAGTCAGCAAGCACAGCAGAATCTCTTTAAGGTTAAGAGGAAGCTCTGAGGATAGAGGTACTTTTTAAATCCCATCCCTGGCTGAGTCTGAGGTGTCTCAGGCAGCATTAAGGACCCTTTGGACTTCAACTGGGAAGTGTCCCCTTGAGGCAGACATTTAAAGTCTCTCAGCAGGCTGAGGGTGGTAGAAATACTGAAGTCCATTTCCCTATGGATTAGTGACGCACTCCCACAGTCCCACTGCAATGACTTTTGATTCCTGCTCTGTTCTCCCACTGCAGTATGGCTTTTGCCCCATAGGCACATGATTCCCCAGTTGCATACTCAATGCTTCTCCTGACTGAACTCCATGGTTGGGGGCAGTATGGTCACTGCCATGTCCCTCTACTCCACAGACAGGCCATGGCTTCAGCTTGACTCTTTAAGTGACACTGAGTCACTGAAGGTGGCTGGGAAAGACAAGAAAGACTAGGAACACTGGTTAACAACAGAAGCATCTAAGTAGGCATTAAAAAAAAAAAGGCATCAGTGTTTTTTAGAGTGTGTAGGGGGCAAAAATTGAGTAATCTTAATCTCTTTTTGACTACAAGGTTTGTAATTCATGTAGAAATGGGAGCAGTTCCTGAAATGGATATGGGAGATGGCACCTACGCACCCACCCCGCAGACTGGGTGCTCTCGGGAGCTCTGAGTGAGGCTGGTGGCAGCAGGGCTCTAGTGAATAAAGTCAGTGGGAGTCCTCATAGTTTCTTCCAAGGTGGAGATCAAAGACCTCTCTGGTGGCATGGACTCCCAGTTTCCCCTGAGCAGCAACCAAAAGGCAGAGTTGCTTTTTAGGGATGCTTGTGCAGACCCTGTTCAGGGAGCACAGGGCAGAGTTGCTTTTCCAGGGCTGCCTGCTCATGTCAGCAGATGCTCCTTCCTTAACCCTTCCTCTCTCTTCCCTTCCCCCCCCCCCCCCCCCCCCCCCCAAATAGACCCTTTCCCTAGTCAAAGCCTGTTTTTCCCAGCCAGTCACTAAATCAGTCGGATGTGTCTCCCTTCCCCCACCTGACACGGTGACGATGAGTGCCTGCTGATCATTTCTTTCATGTAGTCCCTGCTGGTTGCTGCTTCGGTTATTAAAAGACTAAAAAAAAAAAACAAAAACCACCAAACCAAAAAAAGCAACTAACAAAAAAAAGCCAAACAACCAAATAAAAAATAATAATAATTAAAAAAACAACAACAACAAAAAACCCGAGCAAGCCCACTGCTGCTCCCACCTCTATGGCCAGAGCGGTACCCTCAGACACTACGAATAGCAGAGATCCGCCGGCTGTGCAATGTTTTACCCGACCCATCCACACCCCTTTGGCTGAGAATGAAGGATGGAAGAGCTGGGGGGTGTGATGGTGGTGGTGGTGGGGGTGATGGTATAAAATTATTCCCGTGGACCTAGAGGAGGTGGAGCTTTCTTTTCTCTGCTTCCTTTGAGTTGCAGCAGTCCTGGGCTGCGGTGTCGGCGCGTAAGAAGGGGGCTGAACTTGGGTGTACTTTGCCAGCCCCGGTTTTAGAACAAAGCCCCCACCTCTAACAGCAAGGAGGAGAGGCCGGACCATCCCTCCCCTTCCCCCGGCCGCTCTCCCTGATGCCCGGCGGATCTGGCATCCTTGGCTGGCTGGCTGTCCCTCTTCCTCTTCCTCCTCCTCCCCCCGCGCCTCGCCCCGCTAAAACGCACGCACCCAGCGGCTTTAATGTGGTAAAAGACGAGACCTTGAGAAAAGTCAAAAGCATGTGAGGAAGAAAACAGGTTGGACATGTAAAGAGAAAAAAAGAGTTCAAGAGTTTCACCAGTGAGCCATGAAATGAAAAGTAACAGCTGATGTACTGGAGGGAAGGAGCAGAGAGTCATCAGCAGAAACTATGGATCCAAGGTTAACGGTGGGGGGAGGGACGGGGAGCTGAAACTTAAAGTAATTACCAAGGCAAAAGAGAGAGACAGAAAAAGAGATCCAGGCTATTGCCTTGCATGTGCTGCAATCGCTGGGAAAGAATCACTAAGAAAACTGGCTACACGTTAGCAAAAGCCTTTCCGTTATCGAGAGCCAATGTCCATCTCCCGTAAAAGCACGAGGCTGAGCACCTGATTTCCTTAAAAAAAAAAAAAAAAATTAAAAAAAAATCCCAGAGGGCTTCCAAGAATTTGCATTTTCTACCCCCACAGTTGCATGCCCGGCAGGCTGAAAGGAAAGAAATCACTTCACTTTTTTTTTTTTTTCTTTTCCCTAGCTAGAAAATAAATACAGAAATAAAGAGATGATGAGTGGTAGTAGTGGCGTAGGGGGTAGTCGTGCAGCTAGGTGTAGGTTAAAAATACCAACAATAACTGTGAAAGAACACCCTCTTAATTTTCATTTAGAAATATTTAAATGAATGTGTTAAAAACTGAGAACAATGTTGTGTTGTCCTGGCAAGACGTGAAGCTGAAGGCACAAAAGTGAAATCAAATCTGAGGAAGAATTTTTCCTGCTGCTGTTTAAATTAAATACCTCAGATACAAAGAAGAAAAGCAGGGTGAAAGTTTTCCCGTTTGGCAGCCCCAGGGCTAGGAGCTAAGCCCTAACGCACCGAGCGGGGTGGTCTGTCGCGTCCCTGTCCCAGTTCCAGCAACCCACAAGCAGTTTGCGTGTGCAGGCGAGGCTGGTGCACCAAGTTGGCCGAACCTCAAGAGCAATGAAGCCGAGGTGCTCCGAGGGAGCGAGTTCTCCCCACTCACTCCCTTTGCCATGATGCCCCCGGCAAGTTGCCCTGCGGAGAGGGCCGCAGCAGCCAGACCCCCCCCCGCCGCAGCCCCTGCTCCTCTTTTGTTCCGAAGGCAGCCGCAGCTGGACTACATTTCCCAGCAGGCTCCACAGAGGAGGGGGGGGGGGGAGGAGGGAGAAAGGCTTTTCCACCCTTCTTCCTTCCCCATCACATTCCTCCTCAGTGAAGGGGGGAAAAAAAAAAAAAACCACCACCAAACATACTCACTTTGCTGACACATCGTGTGCGTCGAGCATGCGAGAAGGGCAGGGCTGCAAGAGGCAGATCATGGAAAATAAAGGGGAACTTGCTGCCTTCAAATACAAACTCTAGAGACACATTAAAAAAAAAAAAAAAAAAAGGAAGGAAAAGACTGAACAGTTAAATCCTGAAGCAGAGGAAGGACATAGCCCTGAGCTCTGAAATCTTAATAAATACACAGAGGAGAGATGATACTTTGTTCTTTTGTATGCAGGGATGAACGAGATTGTTGCCAGTCACTCCGGATCCACAACTTATGCAACTGTTTCTCCATCACAAACTAAAGCACATGCGTGTCTTGCATAATGTTGTTTGCCTCCATACAAATGTTTCTTTTCTGGCCCCTGTAGAGCCTACAGATTGCTTTACTGATCTTCTGCATCAGATGGCTTTATCCTTCTGGTACTGCATATATTCAGATCTGAGGTCTGTGTAAATATGTATAAACAAAACGCATATTTTGTAACGGGTTTATTTTTAGTCCCTGTGTTTTTATGCTAGGGAGAAAGAAGTTTGTTTAATTAATATTGAACCTGTTGGTGTAAGAGTGCTTAGTGCTAACGGAGATCTGGTGGAAGCTGAAGTCTTAGCAAGGTTTTAAAAAAAAACCCAAACAACAAAAAAACCCTTACATTAAAAACGGCTGGGTTTAAGTGGTCTTCCTATAAACACTGCCCTTTCAGTTATACCTTTGACTTCAGCAAAGTGATGCCAGTTTAAATGAAGAGATGTTGGCCTCAGGTTTCTAAAGAATCCTGGTGACAGAGTTTCTCTCTAACAAGAGATTGGAAGCCGTGATTATAATGAACCGAAGAAGCTGCTCGCCAAGCCTCTGCTCCTTGGGGAGCCAATTCAACTCACACAGTCATGTGCTATGGTCTGTGCATGTGTTTAGAAGCTAAATTTGAACAACTAAAGCAAAACTTAATAGGAGACCTTACGTTTAAGTGTGGGGGTGTGTGCATACATGTATGAGTGTAAATGTATAGGTATTGTGTATGCGTGTAGGTGTATATATACACATAAGTACTGTGTATCCACTGTGTATCAATTGTCTGTGTGATAAGACATAAATATCAATATACGCAATTGTCTGTGTGGTAAAAGACAAACATAATGTCAATATACATGAGATTGAATTTTATTTGAGATGGTCACTTGGATTAACTTCTCTGGCTGGTTTGGCAGAGAAAATTATTCTCATTCAGCTGTAGATTTCATCACAGTATTTTGTGCTTGGTGTCCTATGATAACTTGCCATGATTTTTTTTTTTATTTTAAAGATCTCTACATGTATATACTAAAAATTAAAAAAAATAAAAACCATTAAAAAAAATCCTGTGCTGCTGATAGCACTTAACTGTTCTGGAGGGAATAGTTTTCACATTAGTGTTTTCTGTTCACTTTTGACTTGTAACAAAGGTAACAGTCCATGCTGCTTTAGTTCATTACACCTTCGCTTTTGTGACTGAAGTCAGGGCTTCAACCTTACTGAGGATTGCTGAAATATATTAACAACCAGCATTGTATTCACTGAAATTAAAATTGATATCCAGGTGGTGTTTTTATACCAACCAAGCAGGACTTAGATAGTTGTTATATCTTTATTACACATACTACAAGAAACAGAATTTTGAGCCAGATTTGTGACTTCAAGGGCCAGCTGTGAGAAAGAGGTGGTAAGGAGGTACTAAGTCTCAGATGGGCCCCTTAGGGTTGTATTTTTCTTCTTTCAGCTCCTGGTCCCGTCCACTGAGTGGTGGAGGGATGGTGGCAGGTTCTCTCCATTCCCCCATTTTCACCTTTCCACCTATTGCAGTGGAGAACTGTCTGAATTTCTTATTTTCTACTTGAACTCCAAGCTCTGGTGTGTTTTGTGTGCCTGTGTGGTGGTAATAGTGGGTTTGCTTAGACTCTCGTGGCTGAGCTGTAGGAGTCCAGTATAGTTATTTAGTATCAACAAAGTTCTGCTGGGAAGTTTTCTTGAACAGTGTGTTTTTTAGTCCATCTTGAGGTGTACCTCCATAAAGTGTACCCTCTCTATAGGACAAGCTTGAGGGCTTCTTCAACTTTGGTATAGGAAATACGGATTAGAGCCAGAAGAATCACATTTGCTAGAAGATTTTCAAGATGCCCCCGCTCATTGCAGGAGTGTTGGGCCAGATGACCTTTAAAAGTCCCTTCCATCTCAAGCCATTCTATGATTCCATGTTCAGATATTGAGGTGCCTTCAGATGATGTATAAAGTAAGAAGGAAGGAGGATACATTTTCTAAACCATTTGTTGATTGGACTAATTTCTACAATTCTTTCATTTCCCAAAGCTGAGTGCAGAATTATCTTCAGATTGCAGTTTCTCCACTGCAACCTTCTGTATTGCAAGAATTAGGTGAACTTGGTTCAGACAGTTTCTTTTGTGACCTCGTGTTTAACACATTTTGCCACATACTCTTTTTCTGAAGCTCTTCATTCTACATAGCTGCATTTTGTCGAGGCATTCACCCCATGATTGTGCTCACTGAATTCTTCCTGCGCTCAGTGAGAGTATGATGTTTCTAAGGTGTTGAAGACTGGACCCAAATATAAGGTTTTCTGTTTCAACATGTGGCTAATGAAAACATTACTCTTCTTACCTTGTTCTCACTTAATTTCTCTCTTGTTCTGCTATCATTTTATTAATAATTCTTGTCATTATATAGCTAAAAAACTAATTTTACTGCCTTGTTGGTGTACTGAGCCCAGATCTGGCTTTGATGAAAATAAAGATCTTATAGGTTTAAGAAAGATCAGGACTACTGTCTGCATCAAAGTCAAGCTGTAAACCTGGTCTTGCAGTTTGTGCTCATGCAAGCTGGACCACTGGAACAAGCCCTGCGTGTCCTTAGGCAAGCCTCATTGAAGTCAATGTGCATTAAGGCCGAATAAAGGAATTCATTGATTTCAGTGGTTTTAATCTCACGTGTCAAGATTTATTCATGTGAGCTGCAGAATCATGTTTCAAAACTGATGATATTTCATTCTGTAAAACAGATGCCCAGACCAGAAGCTAGATCTTTGGTTGCTACTCTGCTTATGAACACTGCTGGATTCCTGTTAGTATTTTATGTGTAACATTTGAACCAATAGCTGAGGATGTTTTACATCAGGTAGATACAAAAATATTGTTAGTGGCAAATACATTTTGTATTTTCCTATTGCTGCAGAGCAGATGAGTGTGGAATGCATTTGGCAAGGTAAGACATGTTTCAGAGCCTAACATAAGATAATTAAGAAAAAAAGATTAACAGAAAGCGTTGTATCACTGATATTGTAACAAATACAAGTCAAGAAATGGAAGGGAAGAGTAGAGACCAATGGACTCCCTTCCAGTCCTGTAGAATCAAGTGAGGGAAAACTCATTTACTTGTTTAACTTGGTTCCTACAAAGTAGTCTTAAAGGGATTCATTGCTGAGAGAGAGTGAGCACGGAAAGCAGTTGGGCTAATCCTTTTAGTAAGATCACATTTATTTTCACGATGCCTTTTTCCAGCGTAGATTTATAACTGGGAATTTGAAGGGAAACCTTTAGGAATAGAAGCCAAAGAGTACAGGAGAGACCTCTCCAAGACATGTTCTTTAGATCAAATTTGTTTTTCATTACTCTTCTTTAATTTGTGTAATCCTGTAGTTTCCCAGCAATGCAAATCAACTGAGGGTAAGATGAAGGAGCGTGGGGACCAGAGGACATACACAGACGTTCTGATAGCAAAACCAGTATTGCTGAGCCAGGGCACTCAAACGTCATGAGTCAGCCTGTTCCTAGCTAATCATGAGACTGAATAAAAAAATCATGAGTTGTTCCCAAAGTAAATTTGGGCTTCCTTTTGCTTGCTTTCTGATTCCGATTTTGTCGTATGCCAGGAATACATTTGCAAGTTTTTCCCAATAAATAGAAGAACTAGAAGGGGATTTTAGTCTAGAAGAAAAGGTATTTTAAAAAGCAAGTCAAATGCTAGTCTTGCAAGAGTGGACAAAATTGTAAAAGAGGTTTTTGCAGACATAAACAGAGTTAAACAGGCATCAAAGGACACAGTAGTATGAATTGCTTGGCATCCTTATACAACTCACCTAGTATTTAACTGGGACGAGGACATTTAGCCCAGAAAAAGACAAGGAAAGCATACGGACTGGGAATTTAGTGTGGTACATACATAGGAAGTATCAGGACACCAGTCACCTTTTTTGCTCAACTTGGATGAATTGCAGCTCCAAGATTTGCATCAGCTTTCAGGCTATGTGTAATTCAGCCTGTTTGCTCTCATCTATGTAGCATGTCTATATCTAGGGGACAGTATCTTTCCACAGGAGACACCATTACACCCAAGACCTGCAGGGGCACTTGAAGTCTTTCTGTGTTCAATTGGGTAAGGAGAATTAGCAAGGTGTATATACCTAGCATATATATACCCACCTCCTTTATTTTGATAGCCCTGGCAACTCTTAGAAAATGCTCAAAAGCCTTTTGTTTTACTAGCTTTTGGAGGAGGGTTTATGAGTGAGGTGAGAGCACTTTAATACCCTACAAGAACATTGGTGGTCAGGAGAGAAAGACTCATTCACTCGAGGGTTTAATCTATTTTTTTCTGGTGCTCTGTTGTGTTTTGCAGCCTTTGCACATCTTTTGTTGCACTTATGCTTAGTGCAGAGAGGACTATTTAAAGAACCTCAGTATGTTTATTTAAAGAAGTGAAAAAAACCCTGAGAATGCAGAGTGTACATTTTAATATTCTTTGGAACTGTTCCCCGTGATTAGGTGTTAAGTAAGACACAATGACCAATACTTGCATTGAACACAGGGACTTTCTGTCACTACTATTTTTTTCTTAATTTTATTTAATTTAAATTTTTTAACCTCAGCATATACAGCTCCTAGCACAGTTGTCATGTCGGGGAGCCTATGTGCGTGTTGCTGCAATACTAGGAGATAATTAGTATCTCCTGCTCCAGAGAATGAGTGCGTGGACTGCGTGTACAGTATATCCTGTTGCTCACCACTTCTCATCTGGCTTTCTCAGACCCCCTGTTTCGAAGCTGATATTCCCACAGCCTCGCTGTGGTGCTGTTTAGTGTTACTTTCAAGTGATAGTAACAGGGATGGTATTGATCTGAATATATTCCCAGAGTGATCCTTGGAGCAGAATTTGTTGAACGAGTGTTATTTACAAATTCACCCCAATGTACAAAAGAAATTCAATTCTTTTTTCAAAGGAGAGTGATAAAAGGATTCTGGTGACTACATCAGCCTTGCAGAACAGAGGGAGACTGGAAGTTCAGGACAACGCCAGCAACAACAAAATTGAAAAAGGTGGTGGGGAAGAAAAGAAAAAAGAAATACAATATCTAGGAGGCTTCTGTAATTAAAACCCAATTAAATATTTGTGCTTTGCAAATGATACAAATTGATATAGTTTTAAAAATCCATTACTGGTACTCCACTATGGGAGTTCAATATATTTTCTGCCCTAGGGCTCTGTTCAGCAGAAATGTTAAGCAGGGCTTCTGTGTGCAGGAGCCTGCTGAATACAGTGAAATGGGCTTCTTCATCTTTTCATCCTATTCAGCAGAAATTTGACTGTCCCATGAAAATGTTTCTCAGTACTGCTGGGGACATTCGCACCGGGCCAAAGAGAGGTGAGTGCTTCATTGTAATACTTCTCTTGCTCCCTGCTGGGTCACTGTCTGCTCATTGTACTACAAAGCCCTGTTGCATTCTGCCACAGAAATTAATTTAATATTTTCATCTGAAGCAATAGAAAAACGTTTGCAGGCACTTTATATAAGAGCAAAATGTGGCATCAGGCAGCTAAGTCAATTAGGATGGAGCCAAGGTGATAGGTGTCAGTGCTTTTTCTATACTGAGCACTTGTCTCTTCATGAGAAGATGACAGAGATCAGAAAGTTTGTGGCCTCTACCAGAGCCAGGCCTGGTTTCTAGGGTATTAGGCCAAACACAGAATTTCCCTCATGACAGACAACTCGTTTGGTCAAGTGAAGACATTAGTGGCACAGGTACTTCTGTCTTAACAGGAGAGCTGTATTGTGAGTAGGCTTGGGCTGATAGTTGATTATTCTCTCCTTTCCCTAATAGAAAGCTTAAATAAAGGATTTTCCAAACTTCCCAAGAGACTTAAATTCATAACATTTATTGGAAAGAGGCTTCTAAATCTCCTTGGCAGCCTGGAAAGCCTCAAGCTTAGTGTGAGACCTTTTTTGTATTACTGTGATTTTCAGCCAGGTACCAAGCTGCCCAAGTTTTTCCATGCACAACTGGGAGCTGAAGCTGTTCAGAAAGCATTTTGTAGAAACAGTTGTCTCATTACCTCCTGCCTGCAAAAGAGGTCAAATCTTGCTCTGGAGAGAGATGCTGGAAGGTATGGACTGCTCCTTCCCAAGGAAGGAGACAAATCAACTAACAGCAAGAAAACTTGCAATGAACTTCAATATCCTGTTGAATTCTTCATTAATATGAAATGTCTGGGAGTAGGTGATATTCAGAAGAGGTAGGATTCTTTTCTCAAAGGAAATTAAGAGCCCAATCTCAATGACTCAACAGGGCTCAAGTGTGAATGCACACATCCTGATGTGTGGGATTCTGAGTAACTGAATCTAGCTAAAGATGTCCCTGCTCACTGCAGGGAAGTTGAACTAGATGACCTCTATAGGTCCCTTCCAATCTAACCCATTCTATGATTCTATGTAAGTTTTTTTCCTAAACTTTTACACTTTGACACAATGATATGCTTTACTAGCTGTAAGTCCCAGTTCTTATGCTTCTAGCCTAAATATATATCTACAAACCTATACATATATTTAAAAGTAGGCATTAGGCTACTATTTGTTTTCAGGTGTGTAGCTTGATATGTCTCAAAGTGACTCGATTCTCTTGAAAAACAAACAAACAAAAAGATAGGACCATTTCCAATAAGAGAAACACCCTGAATTTGCTGATCCAATTTTAAATCCTTGACCCTCAAAGTCGTGAGAGGGATTTTCAGAAGTGCTCAGCATTATTATACCTCATTTGAATTTTACCCTTCACTTCAAAGTTCATGATGTTAGCCCAGTACAAAAGTTTTAAAAATCACACTGCATTGATTTAAATCTATCAGGCAGTGATTATGCTTTGCACTGACACGACAGGTGTAAATCAGGGGTGTGTTACACTCTCAGGACTTGCTTCAGCAGTTCGGTCCAAGAACATCACCTCATCTGAGTAAGATGCTAGATGTTCTTTCTGCACTGGTTGCACTGTACAATTCCTTTACATTCCTCATCTTTTCCAGAAAGAACATTTTCTTGACCAGCTTTTCCCAAATGTCCAGGACTATGTGGAGCTTAGCTAGATTTCCACACAGGCAGCTCTGTAATTTGGGGACAGTACTAGAGCTTGGGTTTACACAGTGTTACACCTTGTAAGGTCATTTACAGGGATGTGAAAGTCTATTTAGAGAGGTTCAAAATGTGGGTTTTTTAAAACAACAACAACAAAAAAATCAACTGAGAAGGGAACTATTTAACTCTTCCTAGGAAAAAAAGAATTCAAAAATCCCCTAGAGGGTATCATGTTTCCAAAATGCAGCTCATTTACTTTACCAGGTACCATAGAGTATGTCATATGTGAGAAGCAGCATAGAAAAAATTAAGTTTGGTATTTAGCTGACTTTACTTTTTTGCCCCCAAATAAAGAGTGGATGCCTAGCTTGTGATTTTGGGGGATGAATGACAGGACTTAAATCAGTTCTTCATGATCATTCCTGGTAAGAGAAAGAAATGTATTGTTTATCCCTTTTACCTGAAGTTGTGTGTTACACTTACTGATGCAGCTGGTTTTCATAAAAACAGCATGGGGGCAGTGCTGCTGAGACTTGCAAATGTGCCAGAAGTTTTTATTTTAATAGATACTTTTTCTTGCATTCGAATGTCTGCATTTTTCAAAAGTCCTTTTACCTGTGGGCATACAGCACAGGGAGGAACTTTCCAAGGACTGAAATGAAAGCAAAAGACCAACTGATGATTTACATATCATGTAACCCACTGGTAGTTTGTCAAATGTATAAAAATGGTTGTAGCATTTTGCATTTAAAGGGCCAAATTTTTTTCTGCAGATGTAATCAGACACTTTCCATAGAAGCCAGTAAGAGCTGTCTGCAGATAGAATAAAATCTTATCCTGTCTTGAGATTCATAGTCTATTTGGTAGGTCCAATCCTGTGATTCAGATAGAAGGCTAAAATGAGATAGGTGGAAAATCAGGGGAAACATAAGAAATGGAAGGATAGGATGAAAGCCAGAACTGGAAAGCACTTATAGCACAATGGGAGAACAAGGGTTAGCGTTATAACTAGAGAAATGCCTAGAGCTGATAATGGAAAGGAAACAATTTAATTGCAAACAATGGACTTGAGACTACAAGACGAAGAGCACCTAATACCTTCTGAAATCAAACAAATTGGTGCTTTGCAGGACAGATCAACTTCTAAAGATCCCAGACAGCTTGGGATCCAAGTCAGAGGTGTAAATACTTTTACAATTCTGGCCTTCTGGGCCCTCAAACCTTCTGTGTTGTGGAAACCTGTGTTCCAGAACTGGGATGCAGCTGATATGAATGAACGTAGCATGACAGAAAAATCCCATAAGCCAAGTCCTGAATGCCATGCTAGAGCAAGGAAAAGGAACTTTGCCTGTATAATTATAGGACAAAAGCTGCAGAAAAGCCTCAATGTGTTCCATTGTGAGTGCCTGTTTTGTAGAAGTAACTTTTAGAGATGGGCCAAAGTGAGTATCGTTGTCTTCGGCTACACCCTAAAATGCCCGTGTATCTGCTTTTAGATTACGACTATAACTTACAACAACACCCTGTCTTCTGTTATATTGATACTGTAACTTCTACAGTTTTTGATGTGATCATTCTCTCGCTAAGCAAGCCTACTAGACTAGAGTCTTTGAGTTAGGAAGGTTCTTGGGCCTGTCCTGACTGATATTAAAAGTATTTCTGAAAAATCAGGATGTGTAAGTCCTTTATGTGGATGTGGAAACAGTAAAGCAAGAAGACAAACATGTTTCAAAAAATCCTGATGCTTCTTTAAAGACAGCTTCCTGCGTATCTCAGATGTTGGCATTTCACTGCTATTCATATTCCTTCCTTCTGATAATCACAGAGGATTCATTAATTGCCTGATTCATTTTGCCTCTCCTGAAGGTTCTTCCACCAAAGACAAGAGCTGGCTACATCTCTCAGTCTCGTTGAGATAGCCAGTGTCTCTAGTCCCCACTTAAACTGACTTTGGGAAGAGGAAAAAATTAATTCCACAAAATAATTGCAGTTCTCTAAAGCATCTCCTCAGTCAAGCCAAAGACATTATCTTAAAAGGGGAAGGATGATATTGCAGGGTGGAGGTATCCAGAAATTACAGGCCAAACTAGGTATCTTGGAGAGATCAGCTAACCTTAAGCCTCTCAGCACGGCTTCAAGCTCCACTCTTCTTCTTTCTTACCTACCTGGTTCCTAAGTTTTATACCCACTGGTTATTTGCAGGAAGAGCCCCTACCCTTCCAGGACAGCTGACAGAAGCCTGTACAAAGATGAACCGGCACGGTACATTGCCATTCACTTCAGGTACTTCCCTAGGGCAGCCTATGTTGAGCGGCTCCTTCTTTCTTGTTCCGCTGCCTGGGATTTTATTTTCTTCAGACACCATCCTTTGTCAGTTTGGGAAGAGGAATTTTAAGTGCGTGGAATTTGCAATAAAGCCACTGGTCGTCTTTACAAATCACCATCCAGTACTTTATGCCTCCACATCTTCATAGAATCCTTCGTAGGAAAGGGAGGGAGCACGTTACACAAGGGAATGTGGGGATGTGGATTTTCCAAGTTAATTGAAATAAAAATATGGTATTACCAAAAGCAATTAAGTGCCTCGTTCTCCTTTGTATCTTTGCAAGCCTTGTCCTGAATCAATAATAGTATCTGGTAAGGGAGGAAGATCATCACCTCTTGTGCGGATTTGAAGTGTGAGATTCAACTCCAAGGTGTTAGATTCCTGGCTACATGTAATTCGATGCATTAGAAGAACTTTTGGTCTTGTGGTTTTGATACAAGGATTGGTCCTGAATCTCTGTATGCAGAAGATATTGTTACAAAAAGTGTTATTTATTGGTGCTCTATTGATACTCTACTGTGCATTTTTAGGTAATCGTATAATGTAGGCCGATCTGTGAAATACATTTCTGCAGTAACTTTTTGCAGAAAAAAGGGTCTGATTTAGAAACGCTTGTGCACATAAGTAACTTAAATGCCAAGGGCTATCAAACTGATTTACGTGCACAAAGCTTTTCATGAATGGAAATGTTTGTAAAATTGACCTGTTGGTCCTTATTCATCCAATATCATACAGAAACCAACAAAACTTTTGGCAACGAAAAGTTACATTTATATTTTGCTGTAGAACACACACTTTTTCTCCAGGCTTGTGGAGTATTGTTTTATGTACGAGTCCGCATCCACGCTCTGCACATGATCTCCAGTGCAAGGAGAAAGGAGGAGTATGGTTTCTTCTAGAGGACTGCTGAAGTTCCACAACTTCTAAAAACAAGGATAAGCTTTCCAGGGGTCAATGAAAAACATAGTTAATCACATGACGTGTCACACTTCATATAACATGACTTTTTTTTTGTTAGCACCTAACCATAAATTTCCATGCTTACGCAGACCCCTCTGCAACACTGCCAGCCATTCTACTTGCCCTTTCCCTTTGCGTTTTCCAGCTAAACTGTGAGTGTCCCTTACGCAGATGAATAGATAGAAGGGAAGCTCACTGAGTTTGCATGTCCCTTCAGCAAGCAGGATGACTTTTGCTGCTATAATACCCAACTAAATTGCATAAAGCTGTTAACATTTTTATAGGTGACTACATGATGTTATTGCATAAATGTATTTGACAGATTAATGTATTTTACACAACCTCCCTAGAAAACAATATAAGCAGTATCAATAAATGAAAAGCAATGTAGTTCATTATGTTTATGTTTCATATTTCTATTAAAATCTGTGACCCATCATAGCACTGTAGATGTATAAACTAATTTTTGAATGGATAGCAGGTTGAAACTAATTTCTAAATTTTTCCTGTTGGCATCTCATTGATGTGGGAAGAACAGCACCATAGCCCTCATCCCTTGCAGGTAACATCACGAAACTGTACACGTCATGAAACTGTACACTTGTTTGCAAGAAGTTAGGGTAACAGTAATTGCAGGTTTTATTCTGATGAACAAGTGACTATTTTATAATGCTGAGAAAAAGTCTCTTTGCTCTACCAATGAAATATGAACTGAAAAAAACAACCATCAAAATGTCAATTAATTAAGAAGTAATAATAAATAATAAATAATAAATAATAAATAATAAATAATAAATAATAAATAATAATAATAAAGAAATCACACTTGACTAGTTTAGTCAATTTTAGTTGATGGCCTGATTCTGAACTCACAGAAGTTTTGCACTGGTATAACCAGAGGTTACGAAGGTAACGTTCCTAATTTACAAAATCTTTCAGGCTTCCATTTCTTAAAAGTTGGTTTGAATGCTTCATTAGCTTGTTTAGAGCCATTTTAAATTTCTGAATGAATGCTCTAAAAACCTAGCCTACTCAGGCACTTCAGATGTCAGGTCTTAACATATCTTGCAAAGCCCTACTTTACTTGGATCTAGCACTGCAAAATACCTTTGTAGAGAACATATGAGATGTTACACTAGTTCTACACTGAAACATTTTCATATTCATCAGTATCTGCAGGATTGACCTATTTGTCTTTACAAATGTGAGTAGAGTTTAGATTTTAAAAATCCCCTGTAGAGCTAAGCCATTTTATTGATTGAGAATTAAACAGCCCCTCTGATATTTTTGATCCAGACATCAAGTATACTGTGGAAGACAAACTGACTTAGACATTATCCCAAGATAAAAAATGAAACTAGCTTCTTGATTTCACCTGTTCAAGCTGTGTGCAGACACTAAACAAATGCTGTGAATGCAGTCTGTTACCATAACAAACACTACTAACCTGAATAAAGCTCTTTTAAAATAATTTCTTTAATTGTAAGGTTAATAGAATTTTTCAGTTTAGTCTTTATTCCTAATTTGAGCAGGCTGAGAATAGTTCATCATGAATCTTCATATGATTTTAATGTAAGAGGTTGTGTTGTATTTGGACAGAATATATTTGATAAGCCTAATGAAAACTGAATACATTGTTTTGGTCTCCCAGCATGTTATAGCTCAAAACAGTCTTAGTTACAGTACAGCTGATGTAAGTTGGTTTTGGTGTGTATCACTGTCTTTAATTAGTTTTGAGATGAATTTAATTAGTTATTAAAATTGGCATCCAAGCACATCTGGAGCACAGTGGTGCTTTAAATACTGACTAATCATTTAGGGTGAGTTTCAACTTAATATTTTAGTGCAGTTTAAATAAAATATCAGTGTTCAGTCATCGCAGGATGGGAGTATGCATGCACCAAGGTTCTGGTCACCAGCACTGCACCAGCTAACTGCTTGTTAAAACGTGCCCTAAGTTTTGACTGTTGTCTATAAAATTATTCCGAGCATTAATTTTGTCTTCCAGCCTCACTTTGGCTGTGCATCAAGACAACAGTAAATCTAAGTGCACGGCTCCTATTACAGCATTGAAAATACTGTAGATACATGGCAAAACACTGACTTCATCTAAATTCATGCTGCTGGCTTAAATGTATTTAAAAAATTGACAACGGGATGCTCGCGTGTTTGTGCTCTCAAGTGAGCTGAAGGCCTGAAAACAGCTCACTTACCAGAAGGAACTTCAGTCCCCCGAAAACTACTCAGCTTTTCAACATGGTTCAGGTTCGACATCCCACTCCGGGGTGTGAGGGCACCACCAGCGGGCTTGGCACACCCCAGGGGTACAGCAGCTTCTCGAGCTCGAGAGTCACCCTGCCCGACGCCATGCTGCCCATTGCCTGAAACTGGGTTGAAGCAGGTGAAACCACACTCGGCGTTGAAGCCAGCGCCTGCTGTAGGTGCCGGTTGACGCACGCACAGCCCTGGACCGCCGGGACGCCGGCAGGAGCCCGACCTGTTGAGGTGGAAGCTTTGCTTTTGGGGTGGAGGTCCCCTCACAGCCCTGCCCCACAGCTGCCCACGCGCGGCCGGGCGGCTGTCGCCTCACAGCCCCTCACTAACGGCTGGTCGCTGCCCAGCCCCGGCAGCGGGAGGCGCCAGCGGCCACGCGGCGTGGGTGAAGATGGGGTGAAGAACGGCCTTCCCCCGCTGCCCCGGCTGCCAGCTAATGCCGTGGCTGCAGAGCCTGGGGAAGCGGGGAGGAGATCCGGCAACGGGAGAAGAGGTGCGGAGTAGGAACTCGCGGAGAACGGGACAGTGGGGCGACCGGGACTGGGAGAAACTTCCCCCTCCTCAGACCCCGGGACCTGTCTCTCGCCAACCTGTGCGGGAATCCCTTCCACCCACCCAGGGCAGACACCCGCGGGGCGGAAAGGTGACTATCGCCCTGCCCCGCCACAGAAGCACCGCGCTCCCACCTCCACCGGCATGCCCGCGTCGAACGCGGCAGTGTGGAGGAAGGCTCGCCCCGCCCCGCGCCCCCGCCCTCGCCTCGCCCCGCCCCTCTCCCCCGCGGGCCCTCGTGCCGGGGAGCGCGCGCGCGCGCACGCCAGGACTTTGTTATATTTTCGCCTACCGCGGCGGCGGCGGTGTGCTCAGGGCGCATGCGCGGGCCGCGAGCCTTCACTCCCCCCTCTCCGCTCCTCCCCTCCCTCCCTGCCCGCCGCCCCCCCCCCGGCTCTGCCCTCCTCGTCTTTCCCCCCCCCCCTTCCCCCCCCCCCGCTCCATCCGGGCACCGCCGAATTAGCATTGACAGCCGAGGCACAACTTTTTCCCCAGGCAAAGTGAAATCAAGGCGCGCACTCCGAGGAAATATAGTCCCTCCCGTTTTCAGCCCCTGCCGTCCCCATTGGCGGGGGCGGCGGGGCGGCGGGAGGCGGTGGAACGGCGGCGGGGCGGAGCAGGGGCGGCGGGAGGGGGGGCTTTGCGCGGGGGGAGCGCGGGCGGGGGCGCCGGGGGAGGGGCCCCCCTACTTTGGCGGAAAGTGAGTGATGAGTCTGTGTCCCCAGCAAAGAGGCAAAGAACTTGCTTTGCAGACTGAGTAGTTGTTTCTTTCGATTGTTGTCGCTTTTTTTTTAAATATTATTGTTGTTGTTACTGCTATTCCTTTTTCTTTTTTTTCTTATTTTTTTGCTGGCCTTTCTTTCTTTCTTTCCTTCCTTTTTTTTTTTACTACTTTTTATTTTTTTTCCCGTGGAGGGAGGGGTGGCTGCCTGCCTGGCTGGCTGGCGGGTCGGTTGCAAAAAGCGAGAGAGAAAAAAAAAAGCCAAAAAAAAAAAGAAAAGAAAGGGAGGAAAAAAAAAAAGCAAGCCAAACAAAACCAAACCAAAAACCAAACCAACCAAACAAACAAAAAAAACTTCATTCGGATCTGAAAGTGGCAGGAAAGTGCCTGGCAAGTTGCAGGGATGGAGCTACACAGCTTGCAAGAGGCGTTAAAAGTGGAAATCCAATGTCATCAGGTAAAAAAAAATAAAATAATAAGCAAATAAAAAATGCTCTTCTATCCCCGGTGCTTTTTAGAGGGAGAGGAGGATCGGAAGGGAGCCAGTGTTGCATGCTTATCAAGTAGCCTTTGCTTCTTGTCGCAGGGTCTATCGATCAGGGGAGGGGGGGCCGGGGGGAGCGGGGCCGGGGCGGCGGGGGAGGCCGAGGCCGCGGCGGGGGCCCCCCCCCCGAGCCCTCCCCGGCCCCCCGCGGCAATGGCGAGCACTTTGCCAAAGTAGTTTTGCGGCTTGTTTGGCTGAGTTTTTTTTCTTTATTTTTTTCCTTTTTTTTTTTTTTTTTGTGTGTGTGTGTGTGCTGTGGAGATGCGGAGTTAACGTTGCGGTCGGTGCGAGTGTGCGAGTGTGCGTGAGTGTGAGTGTGTGCGAGTGTGTGTGTGTGTTGAAGAGATTAGGACGAGACTTGAATATTTATGAGCTTTGCTTGAAACTGACTCGCAGTGTTTACTTGCCTCTTTGTTCCTTACCCCCCTCCCTCCCCCGTCCACACACATACATACATTTAAAAAAATCCATTAAACTTGAAACAGTTTCTAATTCCTCCTTTTTTGGGGGTGATTTTTTTTTTTTTTAGAAACTAGTTGCACAGATGAAGCAAGATCCACAGGTAAATGCAGATCCTTTTTTTTCTCTTCTTCAGTATTTTATCCCTGCTGTAATAAGCGCAGTTGTGCTGGGACAGCAGGATGAGAAACTTTATCAGTAAGAGATCTCATTTTGTAGTCTGCACTGAGCTTTCTTACTAAGGAGGGTGTTTTGTGTGTGCATGCTTTCGTACGGCTTTGGTGGAACGGTTTTGCCTTTGAACAATTTCTAGATCGCAAGTTTATTCATTACAGGGGTTAGTTTACACTTTGCCTTTAATATGCATCTTATTGCCGTTTTTGCAGAACGGGGATCTTAAGAAACAAATCCATGAAAGGCAATCAAGAATAGCAGCTCTTAATGAGAAACAAGTAAGGAACAGATCGATTCAGTTGTGTTTGGTTTTTCGTCTTGTTTTTACAATGCACTATCTAAACATCCGAAAAGTGTCTGAGTTAGCTGAAAAATACCGACAGCAGAGAATATAACATCCATTTTCCTAAGTGTAAAGTAAGAAAATGCATGTTTACAAAATGAGGTCGGATTCTCGGATGTCTTGCTGGGGGAAAAGAATGATTTTAGTACTAGTAGTAAAAAGATAAGCAGTAGTTAAAACGTAAAAAAAAAAAAAAATGAGGCGTCCATTTTGAGTTGGTCGACATGTTTTAGGAATATGGAAAATTCTCCTGTCTTGGGCTACTTTGTGCACTTCCGTGTAATGTGCAGAGCAAGAGTTGGGAGGGAGGAGGCTGGAGCCCAGTTTGGAGCCATTTCTAGGTTTGATTACAAAACTGATTTTTATTGATCACTTTATTTTCTTTCTTTTCTTCTTTTTTTTTTTTTTTTTCCCTCACTTGCCTTTCTCTTCCCTTGGTCTGATCTGACGTGTTAGCTTTTGATTCGAGTTCACTTAGGCACTTTCACTTTTTTCCCTCTTCAAAAAATACGAATAAAAACAAATTAACCTGTTTCAGCGGCCGGGGAGGGGGCGGGAGGGGGGAGGGAAGAGGAAAGAAAGAATACAAACCCCGAACCAAAAAACAGAGGGGGGGAACAAATCAAACCAGAAACCTTCCTCCCTCCCTCTCGTCTCCTCCTCCCCCCCCTCCCCTCCCCAAACTTTCTCATCTCTCTTTTTGTGCCGAGTGACCCCCGTGTCCGCTGCTCCGCCCGTGACCCACTCCCTGCACCAGCCACCCCCCCGCCCCGCCCCGGGAGGAAAGTTGCCGGTCGCGGCGGGGGGGCGGCGGCGGTCGTTCAGCACCGCGGACAGCGGCCCTACCGCCGGGCGCGCACTCACCGAACTGTCCGCACCCCTCCCCCCGGGCTCCCGTCCCCGCTTTCAGGACTTTAGGTAGGGCAGTTGGCAAAAGTCAGCAGGGAAATCTGACGGCTGAGGCCCACCCCACCCAGAGGCAAACTTTCCCTCTGCGTGCTCCCTCAGCTCGCCTGGGGGCCGGCGCCGTCGTGCCGAGCTCCCCTTCCCGTCCCTCGGCTCCCGGCCCCGCCGGCGGCGGGAGATAGCGCGGTTCCTCCGGAATGCAGCAGCCGTTTCAGCACCGAGGCCGGGGACAGCGCCTGCGGGGCGGCGGGCTGTCAGCCCCGGAGCCACCTCCTCGCTCCCTCCTTGCCCCCCTCCCTCCCGTCGAGGGACCTCCGCAGGAGAGGGGGCAACGTGTGTGATTCCATCCTTTCCCTTCCCCCCCCCCGCCCCCCCCCCGCCTCCGCCTTCTGTTCTGATCTTTTTGTCTTGTTTTGTTTCGCTGGAGTTGCGGTTAAAGTTGAAAAGTGATCCGCGCATCTATAATCTGTGCCCAGAGGTGATGGTGATTATGTGCCACCCTTTTCCTCGCAGTTTGTTGTAATCAGAATTTGTCAGCACTCTCAATTTGGTAGTGGAAGCTTCCATTTTGTGAGGAAGGGGTGTTGGTTTCTTCTAACATGGAGAAAAGTCTGCAGAGTTTGAAGGTGGGGGATGGGGCCCCATTCATGCTGAACATTACCATTTTGATTGCTTTGATGCCATTTTTGGAGGGGGGAGGGGACAGAATACCCTACTCAGCAGAGCACAAAGATGTTTAATCACTGTATAGAATCAAATCAGATACTTTCTTTTTTAAAGCAAATCTGACACTACATGATAGCTAAGGGCTGTTAGTCCTTTTTTTGCAGTGTAAAACAGCAAGTTGTTGACTCTAATACTACTATACTGAGTAGGAGATTTTCTTTTTTTTTTTTTTAAACAAGGTAACAGCCTTTACTGCAACAATGCATCTTTATGTGTTCTTTCTTCGATATGGAAATAGTTTTACTGTTCTAAGTGGGTATTTAGAACATACATTTGATCATTTTCATCTGTATTGTAGCAACTATTTCAGGGCTGTTTAAATTTTTATGATGATAGTAAATGAGAAGCTATTTATTATGTGTCATGTTGGAATTTAGATAAGGCAGAGAGACACATCTGAAAATACAGTTTGAATGTTCTGATTCAGCTTGGTGAAAAAGGTTTTTGCTAAGCTTGCACAGCATGTTTATGCATAATCCAAACTAGTAAAAAAATGTCGTATATTTATGACTTACCCTTCTCATAATCTTACAAATAGATCTATAAACTATGAAGTAATTAAACATAAAATACTAAAATTCCGTAAACAGCAAATTTGACCTACCTACTATTTTTGGATAAAAACCTAGATTTCTTTTACTGATTTCAACATCCTGTGCAACAAGAGCTTATAAATAAGAGACTAGCTGGTGATGTGGTGTACTTTTGCTCCAGACTGCCACCTCTGGAGGTTTAAACTGAAATCTTTCTTGGGTCACAAATGCAATGAATTTGGAGGTCTTAGCCTTTGAACAAATCACAAAGCCATCACGTAACTTTGTAGACTTGCTGTAATTAGTAGTTGTTCCTTAGGTAATGACTTATAAATGAACTATAGGTCCTTAAGGGCATGAGGAAGGGGCACAGAAAGCAACTGAGACAATAGATAGAATGATATTGGAGCCATTTAGTGTTTCCAAGCCCTCTCTTCTGTGGCTATACTGAAACACTGATGTAAACCTAAGTGGGCAGTGTAAGCAGGGAGGTTATTCTTACACATGTATTTACATTTCTTTTCTCCTTGTGCCTCCAAAGGTTTGTTTAGGCACAACTAATTCGTAATTCAATAATGTATACCTTTGATTGTGCATGCACTGAATACAAAAGATGCTAAAATTGCATTTCAATTAAACTGCACATGTGGATGATGAAACAGATAGTAAAATGAATGGATGATCACATCATCCACATCTGTTAGAAATATAGCAGGAGCGAGTGTTATCTTTCAGTACCCCTATTCATCAGTTTTCCATTGTAGCCATTGGCATTTGTGGCAATATTTCCTCTTCTTGAAAGTTACAGATAAAGACAGAAGGAACTGAACGACAAACTCAACTTTTTGTGCATGGGGTAAATATATGAAACAGAGTTTTATACACATTTGTATTTTAAGTTGCAACCTAATTAAGGATCTCTGGCCAGTCATCAATGTTTCTTTTATTTGGTGGTTTAGAGAAATATGGAATTAAATGTTTTAATATTTTCTCAGTGTTTTCAAACCTTCATTTTCGTTATTGAAATGGTATGGCTTCAGTCAATACTTAGCTTGGCATCTAACTCAGAAGGACACAAGTTAGACTTTTGTTAGAAATGTTAGAAATCTTTTGTACGCTATAGTTTTGATGAATTGTAATAGCAGTTGAGAGTGGGTTACCTCTTCTTTAACAAGATATGATGTGTGAAGACTCCATTAGTTGGTCTAGTGGTTTTACACCTTCAATCTACAGCACATGCAGAGCAGCGGTAACATTTTTATCTAAATTGTCAAGCAACAAGCATTTATATGTAAATAAAAGAGCTATCATAAGAGCCAGCATTGGCCTTAAAGGACACAAAAGGTGCTCTAATGGATGTGTTTCTTGCTTTCTTTATGTCCTTAAGGAGTCATTACGGGTCTTTTAATTTTAGAAAGTTGTCTCTTATTAATTAATAGATCAAGATAAACAAAACCCCAAACCTTTAACCTCTAGTCAGAAGTTACTTGTTACCGTCATAAGTATTAGGTGGTAAGCATGGTCTTAAAAATTAACAATGAGCATGTGTGGCCTACTATATTTTCAACTGCGATGAACTCTGAATTCAGACAGCCTGTCCTGGAGAGCAGTAATAAAAATATGTCTTCCTGAAAGGCATTATGTATATGCCATTCACTTGTGCACTGCCTCATTCCTTTACCATAATTTACTATCTATGCAGAAAATCAACATTAGTTTCAGGCAGACTCCCAGCCTATGTTATTGCTGGTTTATACTTTTTGGTAGTGTATCTGAAATTAAATCGCTGACTGTATTTTGCCTGTGGTGATCACCAGCAAAGCCTGTTTGTGGAAAGTGTTAGACTTCTTAAAATTTAAGTACAGTTCTTATGCAAGTTGTTGGAAACGATTTAGCTCAAGATGTCTTGTTTTACTGATATTGTATTTTTGTTTTGGGGAAAAGGAGAAAGTGTTTTTTTTGGTTTGTTGATTTGTGCTGCACTGTGCCTGAAAATAGCAGTATTGTTTACGCCTGTTAAAGGGGAAATTATTGACATTTGCCAAAGCTCAGTATTTCATACGGCTGGAAACTTTCAAAAATGTTGGAAGTAAAATAAGGGTTATAAGCTTCAGTAACAACTGAGGTAAAACCTGAAAGGCATTTCCAGATCAGGTTGAACCTAATGTCAGACTCTGTCCCAGGGTACACACAACACTCCCGTTTGTTGTGGCAAGAATTGCATCTCTCTATGACTCGCTGAAGTAGAGGGAGACAGGGCCATGAGGTCCCAGCTGAAGTATTAAACTTTCCAATCACTGCATTGAGTCTTTAAACACAAAGACAAGAAGTATTAAATATGGACTTGACTTCGCAATTCTTCCACACGTTGAGTTCCCGCTGACTTTGCTGGAAAACCAAAACAACTGCAGAATCAAATGAACTTACTGGATCAAAGTAAAGATTAGTTCTGGATTGTAATTCAGAAAGCTTCAGTTCTTTTACTAGGGAAGAATTACCTTCAGCTCCTTAGAGGAGAAACATGGAAATGTAGTTTGTATAATGGCAATCCTAGCATTCTGTTTGTGCTTTTAGTAATAGCATGTTGAGATTCCCTGCTCATATTGGGGAAAAAGGGTAATAAAGGACATTTTCATAGAGGTGAAATGCAACAGAAATATGTATACTTGTGGCTTTCTGCCTTCCATTTGGTTGCCCTTATAAGATTCATGGAATTTGCACATCTGTAATGAAAATGTGTACTGGAGGGGGCTAGAACCACCTTTTGTTTGGTAGCTCCTTGACTGGCATGTGGCATGCTATTTCATTCCAGCATTTTTCTTTGACTATACACTTTTCTGTACCTGTACAGTATATCACTTGGCAGGGCTAAGAGTTGAAAAGTGAATGTTACATTCATTCTAACCATTTTAAAGAGTTCACTTTGATATTTTAGCCACTTAAAACACCTGCTGTCAGAACAGTACAATTGATTTCAATTAACTTTGAATTTCTTCAATAAGATGACTCTTATAATAACTCCAGTAATCCCATGATGCCTCATTAGAGGAGCTGGCTATGATGATTATCCCTGTGATTTAGCAATTTTTTCTTTACAATGCCTTTGTCTATTCAGAAAAAGGAATTATGCCAACAATACCTTTTTATTTCACTCCTGGTTTTACACTAACAGTACTTGCTACCTGTTACACATTGTAAAATATCTAATTTATACGAGCAGCAAACAGGTATTTGTTCAGATGTATGTGACACTTTGGTAGGGAGACTTTTTCTAAGAAACTTTAGTTCTATATAGGAACTCTGCATCTTGGAGTTAGCATTGGTTTTAATTTTTTAGTAGACGCTTGGACAGTTAAAAGCAGTGCTTCTGCAGATGTCTTTGTGTAGAGCTCTGCTTTAACGGAACAAATTCTGCACTGATTCGTGTCATGTGTGCAGCTCATCCAGAACAGTGTATCATGTCAGATGTTTATACGAGTTCACCTTGTTTCAGGATCTGGTTTGAGGACTCATTCTGCTAGTGGAAGAAAAAGAAAATATGTCTCTAAACGTCTCCTTTCCATAGCATGATACTGGAGAGGGGGTTTCAAATGGTGATTTTAAATCACGTTTCCAATGGGATACTGCATCACTCTAAACACTTCTGGTACGTTCAATAGAGAAAATCCCTTTTCATCTCACTCCAGATTTGATTTTCAAGTTGAAAGCATGAAGGCGTATAAAGGCACGTTAATACAGAGTTACTTTTAACTTTTCCCTCTATGCCTTTCTCTTTGTGATCAAAGATAAAATATGCAGTATTTTTGTACTTGATTATAAAATGATACCTCCCTCTCCCCTCTGCCCCCCAAAACAAAATCTGAAGCATCAACACAATTTCTAATCAATAGAGTTAAAGGGTAGAAGTTTGAAAATCAATAAGACAAGGCCGTGGTAAATGGTATATGTGTCGTCATGATGTCAAAGAGGGCACTTTGTACACGCAGAGTAGTTGGAGGTAAGGGAAGTAAAATGGGCTGCAAGTTTAAGATAAGAACAAAGAAGAACAAAAAAAGAATTGGACTAATTGAAATGCAAATTTGTCTTTCTGCCATTAAAGTAGACAGTTTTTTTCAACCTAACAGACTCATATTTGGTATATCCAATCTTTGCCATTGAATCATGTTAAACATACTTACATTGTCTGCTTGTGTATAAATATATGTATGTATTTTTATTATTTTTTTAACTTAAGGTGGTACTCTTTTTTTGTTTGGAAATGTTCTTCTTGAGCCAAAATGTACTTCCTCAAACATGCTTTCTCCTCCTCTCTCTCTCTTTTTTGAATCAGCTACTTATTGTTATGTAGTAGCAATTTCCAGAGTGTCATATGAAATTGCTGATGTGGCTTAGTTCTGCAACTGCCGATAGTAAGCATCTATTGAAATCTAATATGTACCACAGTGCTTTTTTGCACATGTACAGGCATGTGCATTCTGGTTAATATACAGAGACACTGGAAAATAGGAGGATCTATTTTCCTTTTTTTAGCCCATGAAGGAGTTACAAATACATGCCTGAGTTTAAACTACAAAATGACCATTATGACTGAGTGAAAGTAAACGAGAGAACTAGCCCTAAATGTGGTTGCAGTAAAATCAAAACAATAAGTGTCTGGGAACTCTGTAGATAATGATGGGTGGTGTTAATTTGAGTTTTTTAGAGGCAGTCTCATTTTCAGAGTTGGAATTTAGTTCTAAGAGCCTGAGCATCGAGGCTATGGCAAGAATAGTGTGTTCACCTGAAAGTTTGTCCAACTGCTTGTATTTAATCATGAAAAGCATACAATTGGTCTTGAAACAGAAGTTAAATCTATGTAGTGTATAGATCATTTTCCTTTCCACATTGATTTAAATTGATCATGTTCATACTTTGTGATGTAGCTTCCCTCTTATCCAAAGAGAAGGAATGGCATAGCTTTTCTGCACAAACTCAGATGTTGATGACAAATCTCACAAGGTTACACAAAATGAAAATGTATATTACATTTTGATTGAGTCAAGTGAGAATCGTGGATACTTCTGACATGTAGCAGAGTTTAACCTGCATTTTCTGTAATTTTCTGTTTTTCTAAAGCGCTTTGAATTGCCTAAAGATTTATTGGTAAACCAAAGCTTTTCTAAGAATGAGAAAGGCAAGAGAGAGAAGCTTCCATTCTCAGAAATGTACAGACTTGAGTGTCTGTGTGTATAAATGTGCTTGTGTGTGTGGTTGGGTGTGAGCATAAGGTCTTTCTCTTTGATATCATTCAGGCAGAAAGCCAATATGCGCATGTAAATGAGCCTGAAAATGTAATTAAAAATATATACATACTGGGGACTGTGATGCAGAATTTAATATGAGATGCAGGTTACAAAGTGACAAGTAACATTCCCTATATAATCACTGATACTAACTCTGATCTGTGATTTATGCATCTCGTGTTATTAAGTGCTGAACTGATAAATACTGAAATTATTTCTTTAGATGTAATTTTACCACAGTGAGTGAATGCAAAGTACGCCTTGCCCATTCTTTTCCCTTCATCCAAAACAAAAGCCAAAATACACCTACCATGAAAATGTTACTACGGAGACTAAAAGTACTTTTTATAAAGTCAGTTATAGACCTCTTTGATAACATGTCTTTCCTGGCAATAAAATGTGACAAAATAGACTTACTTGTGTCGTTAATATATTAAGATCAAGGAAAATCTGCAAATCATTAACACACATCTAAGAATTCATATACAGATGGAAAAAATATAAAGATTGCCAGGTGGAAGACGTAAAGAATTTTGGTCTTTATTTCAGTGTAGCTGACAAAGGCTTGCACATAAAAGCTTATGTGAGGGGCATCTCAGAAACTCAAACTTTAGGGATGAAACCAGTTTTCTTTGCCTGAAAGTATTTTCTAAAAGTTAGCATAGAGTGCTGAATGCAGAAGCTGTCATTTCTGCTCTCCAGCTTGGGGAGAAGCTACTGGGAAAAGCCTTATTTTTCCTTTTAAAAATACAAGTGGAATCCAGATGTATTCTATCAACAGCTCCATAGCCCATAAATATATACAACCTAACCCAGTGCCTTATTTACGTTATTTTATTAACATTCTTTGCTGAGTGGGCTTGAATGGAGCACAATCTCTCATATAGAGGATCTAATTATAAACACAAGGGACAGAACCAAATAAGCAGTCTTTAAAGGGAAAATAGTCTGGCAGCTTTGTTTAAAGTGTCCTTTAATGAACTTCTTTAGCAGCTTGTATCTTAGCAACACATTTTATTACATACCAGTGCGGGAGAAGCAGTTTGCAGATGGAGTTGCACACAGTAATTTATTTCCCCCCCCTTTTTTCCCCCCCTTTTTTTTTTTCCTGCTTCTCTGTGGTGACTCAACTGGAATGTGCAGAGTAGCTTTTCTAACACTGATAGCTCACTCAAAATCCCTGATTGGTTCATTTGTATCTGTTCTGTTTTGTTAGTTGATGAAAAAGGCATTTAGTATGGTAAATGCATAGTGATTTTGCTTGCTCTTAGAAATTCAGATATGACTGTTTTGAATAGGCATGGATTTAAATTAAAAACAACCCAAGCTTCTTTCAATGCACTTTTTTTTCCGTGTATGTGTTCTACTCAGCGCTAGTCCTTGTTACACACACAGATGAGTTTCCGGATTTGTAGGTTATTTACTCTCCACTGTTACATGTGGTTGTTTTAATCTACTGTCTTTCGCTCCTCTAAGACTAATTGGAATATAGCAATGACAGGAACATTTGCAATCTCTTTTCTTTCTTCTTCGACAAAACCTGGTACTTAAACTGCAAATATATAAAAAAGTAACTGTTGTTTTAAAGCCAGTTGAAGTACTGCACTACTGTCTCTCCTTCAGATGACCTATAGTGTTTATCTTTGTTGAAAGAAGTACTTTTGTTCTCTCCATTACTAATTGCAGACCAAATTCTGCTTGTATGTTTTGTGTGAAAAAGTCTGTAAGTAGCTTTTTTTCCGTAAGGTCTAGTGAGGACTGCAGTACTACTGGAAGTGTATGAGCAATAGAATCTATCATATTTTTTTTCTATTCCTCCTCATAAATTAAAGGGAAAAAATGCCTTTTGTGAACAAACTAAATACTGTTCAGTTCAATTTACATTTTCTACTGTCTAGGCAGGTGTAAAACCAGGAGTATATTTCCCTGGAGTTCACTGGACTTTCCCAGAGTTTGCACTGGTGTGATAAAAATCAGAATCTGGCTGGAGGAAGGAAAGCAGGTGAGAAGAGGGTAGATGAAGGCAGTCAAGAGTGTTAGGAGAACCCACAGAAGATGAAGATTGTTGGCTTAGAGATACTGCTCTTGGGGATGGTTTCATTAAACTTCTGTTAAGAGCTAATATGTTGGGAGCTGATATTAAAAAGACAAACCCCATCCATTTAATAAAGTCCATTGATATTTGCAAGTAGAGAGGAGGTGGTTTTTGAAAGAGATTGAAATATTTCTTTGCTTAACATTAGTAAAATGTAAATGTATTTCCATTAACTGTCAAACTGTTACTTTTCTTTAGGCCTTAGTGCAAAACAGAAGTCTCTTTCACTCCAAAATATCTATGTGTGGATGGATGGATGAATTTGACTCCAGTTTTCTGTTTTCAGCATGTCAGGTGACAGTCTGCCTGTTGTCCCCTTTGGATTGGCGATATCTCAGCCTTAGCAGGAGCATAAAAGAAGTCCTTTGAACTTTAAAGACAAAGTGTACCACAAATGGAGGAATAAAAGTCATGGTCCCGCCTGCCTTTAAAATACTGTGATATTAGACCAAAACCAGAAGGATGTACTCTGAAGCTGAAAGCAATTAAGTTGCCATGTGATTAACTTACTTTTTTTCTTTTGCAATTCAGCCCACTATTTATTAACTTATGTTGGATTGAAAAAACCCTAAGCTGGGGGAATGCATCAGAATCTTGCACAGTCACCAGGATTAATGATGACAGCCTGAACTGTCGAACAAGCTAAATCATTAAATTCACAATATTGCTAGACAAAGGGTTATATGTTTTTCTGCAGCTGTATTGGCCATAACAGAACGGACCGGCGGTTTCTGGTACAATTCATGTCCTGTCATGAGAAATAGTATTTATGCCATGCACAACACTCGAAGACCATGTCTCAGGGTAATTTTTTTTTAATGTGGTAATGCTGGAAATATATAAGTGAGGTGTAAAAACAAGAGTCTTAACATACTTAGAAATTTCCTTCACAAATGTTGTGTTAACAGAGAATAAAATTAAGAACTTAATTATTTTCTGAAACATTTAGGAAGCAATTAGGAACCTGTGTATCAGATTGCCTAAAAGAAATCAACCAGCTCCAAGCTATGCATTTTTCCATCAGTAAAGAAGAAAATACTGTTTTTTTCCAGAAGCACAAAAATTTCTGGAAACTTCTTTAACCCTCTGAGCACTAGCACTGCACCTCATTACAGGAGTAATTTTGCTAAGGGAAACTTAAAGGAACTTCCATCCCCAGATGAAGCAAAGACTCATTTATAAACAATGAGAGCAGGAACAATAGAAAGCTGAGTGCATTCCGCATGAATAATATAACTGAGGACTGTGAAAAGCCTGTGATTTTCGTATGCCAAACTCAGTGTGGGAGTGCAGCATTCAGCTGATTTTTTTGATATTGGAGATTCATCCCTTCTCCTCCCCGCCCAGGTGTATGTGCAAACACACACATGCAGAGCCCTAGCACTGATGGTTAAAGAGGGAAGTCATCAGCAGCTCCTGTGCTGTGATGTTGAGGCTCAGCTGTAAATTCCTAAAACTGACGGAACTTAAGTTGAAATCTAGGCCAACACTTAGCTTTAATATATGCCTTAGGTAGGTGGAGGAAAGGCCGAAGACCTGTTTTAAGAATAGAGTTTGAGCGTCAGTCTGTATTCTTGGCTGCGAGTCTGAGTTTGTTTGCATTTGTAAGTTTTTAAGTCAGAGAGCTTACGAGGTCTTCAGAATGAACTCATATTTCTGGCACCTTTAGATATATAATTTTTGAGAATAAAACTGGTTTTAAGACCTGGATTTCAGTCCTCTGGGTTGAAAAAATCTGGCTATGGTTCATTATTTTATCTTTTTTTTGTTTGTTTGTTTGTTTGTTTGTTTTTTCCTCTTGCATTTTATTAAAGTCATTCTCCTAAAGGTGCGGAAATACAAACTCTTTGGATCTGGGTCTGTCTGTGTTTTCTGAGCAAAGTCCAAATCATAACTAGCTGAAAATTACTACATATTTACTTAATGATTATTGCTTGAAAAAGATCTTTCAATCATCAGATACTTGCATATTCATCAGTTGGGCTGTGGCAACTTATCATGTAAATACATAAAGTTTTTAAAACGCATAGTTCTCACTAGACTGGATGTGTACATGACCCGAGGTTTATTAAAATGCAGATTCTTGACATTAATGAGCTCAGAGCTCCTATAGTCTGTTGACTTATGGTCCACTGAAGGAATCTTACCTTCCCAGGTTAAGGATCCATTAGATAGGAACAATTCCTCTGAAGTCATAACACTATTTTCAACTTACAAAGGCTTGAAATTAACATTAATGGAGTACTGGATTTCCATGGGAATTTGGTTTGATATGCTGAATGTGCAATGAGTCAGTCTTAAACAAAAATTACTTGAGTGTTTTACAAGCCTATCCAGTATTATTCTGCGAGAACTTTCTGCTGTCTAGACGAGAACATCCAAAATGTTTTTTTAGTAGATAGGGCTTATAAAGAGAACTAGACACAGAAATTTATGTTTCAAGGGCCAGATTCTGTCAAACTCAAGGACTTTGGCATAAGCATCCTTCATATTTTAAGGAGAAGAAAATCACCTCTACCTGGCAGAAAAGGTTTACAGACTGTATGGAGATCAAAACACTCAAAGAGCATGAGAAACAGGAGGAAGAGATGATATCTAGAACAAAGGGAATAAAGTTTAAACTTACGTGTTCTTTGTTGTGAACATCACAAGAAGGCCCTGGTATTGAGATGGGAGATCAAGAGGGACAGGTGGAAGTTTGAGATGGGAGAATGATTGTCTCTCCCAGTTCTTGGCAAAAGGGAGACTGAAGAGGTTTTGTGGAGGAACTGCTAACAGGCAGATTGTGACTGTATGCATGCCTGTAGCTGGCACAGGTCTGAGCAGTTTCCTTTTCCTGTATTTCCTCCTTTCCCACAAGAAATAGAAGCTACCTTAGAAGTTAGCTAGTTAGCTAATGACAATAGGCAGAACTTCTGTTCTGCAAGTTTGATGCTAGATGGGGAGTTAAGATGAGGATTGATGCTCTTATGCACACTTTTCAGTCTTATTCTGTTTACTTGCATGAAGTTGATCCATGTCTGTATGGAACTTTTGCTGGATATGTAGCTAGGAAACGCGTGGGGAGCTGAGTTTTACTGTGACTCTGATCAGCAGTGTTTGGAATTGTCAAAATACTGGGCATTTTTACTTGTTAAGGCTAATACACTCCATCTTTTTTTAATTACCAGCTATAACCGGAGGTGTGATTGATTTTCTCTACTGGAGTGTCATTACTAGCCTTTCTATATTCAGGTGTCCATGTTAAAATGTTTGAATAACCCTCTAGTTAGAGTTATGATGTCTCTGCTTGGTGTAGGAATTTCAAGCTAAATCATTTAATTGGAACTTATTCTTAACGCCCAGAATGGATGTGCCAGTTTTCTTCCCTTACGTATGTACCAAAAGGTAATAAAAAACTGATACAGCAAAATGTATGAGGGACCCCCCTTTTTCTTTTTGTCTAGGTAGGTAAACCTACCTCAGCTTTCGTTGGGCAAGTCAGAAAATATGTCACTGTTCTCAGAGATGTTGATATCTGAGGTTATCACTTGCCATGACTAAGTTCTGTTTTTAATGTGAATGTTTATAACACTCTCTCAGTAGTGCAAGTAATCATACAGTGAAAACTGAACTTCAGTTAGTTCTTGTTAGTTATTCTTGTTAGTTATTGCTAGTTATATGCTTATTATAGTTATATGCTGTTAGTTATTGTTAGTTATTCCTATCTTTACTGCATGGCCTTGTCTCCTTCACTCTGAAGGAGTTTTAGGTTCAAACACAAAAACATACTTTCTTGTGATAAGATACTGTGTTTTTCAGTCTCTTGATGTTCATAAAAAGATGGTGGCTATGCCCACATCAGCGAGTAGTGCAGTGCAATGGAAGAAGATCTGGAGAGAAGAGTTGATGCTGAACACCCGTTGGTGCTGAGAACACTGTACACATCCTGAGAGAACCCTGGGCTAGCTCTAGGCTGGTCCCCTGTGGGGACTGAGTGTCTGTTACTGCATGGAACATGTTAAATATGTACTCTTCTATTGAGTTTAATCTGGAGGGGATCCATTTGGTCTACTCCAAGATGAGTTTGTAATTTGAGCCAAAGTACAAAAGCTGCTTTGAACAGATCACTGAGTGATCTGCTTCAGAAGTGAGCTCTTGATTTGGAAGTGGTAATTAATGTGGATTTACCCAATATGTATTCCTTCCTGATGTGTTCTTCTAACACTTAACACAGCACTACTCAGCTCCATCCCTTCTGTCTTAATTATGGTATCACAGGCCATGAATGGTTAGGAGGAAGACAGTTGACCTCCTTATAAGCATGCATCAACTATATTCCTCTGTATTTTGCACACTGGAGGAAATGGGAATGAAGAACCAACTCCGATTATCTTTTCCCACACTATATTAAGGGCTAGAAATGTTTTCTGCCCCTGAGCTCTGAGTTATTTCAGGTCTAATAGAATTTTTGGAATCCTATTTAAAGCTTTTAAATTTCAGATATAAGACCCATACCTTGCTATTGCTAGGAACAGTGTTCCTTGAGGAGAAGCTCTTTACTGTAGCATTGTTTTTGGTTTTCAGTCTGCAATCAATTTATCTATGTTAACAGAAGTTAGCGTCTGTCTATTTTGTTAACTTGCTTGGATCTAACATTAGAGGGACACTTTGGAACTCCTTATATTCCTTGGAGAAAATGTCACCAGTGCACTTTTTTTAGTCAGAAATATTCCCTTCCTTGAAGAAAATGTCACCAGTTCACTTTTTTTAGTAGGAAATATTCCCTTTCTTTTCAGATTCCTGTTTGTAGCGTTATCCAGTACACGGGACCCAGAAAAATCAATGATGTGATTCATAAACACAGTTGAAACTTATTTGGCTTAGTTTACTCTTAACATTATGCTCACTATAGAAAAGTAAGCAAACATAACTGGAAGAAAGCATACTAGTCGCATTCTTCAATGTTAAATAATACTGGCTGTTATGAAACAATGGAACAAATGAGTAGCCTTCCAGTATTCCTTTTTTTTTTTTTTAAAGTAGCATTCATTCACCTGAAACTTTACCACTGCAGACTTTGAGTGTTACTAGGAGCTGTGTAAGCAGCCTAATAGAGAGTCAAAATGCCAATGATGATGCTTCTTACCAGTCTGGGGACAGTGTAGGTTAGGTTAGTGCTCACATGGCCCTCATGGTATAATGGTTGTACCGTAATGTAACTGACCACTCTATTTTTCCCACAGGTACTGAGATACCATACGTATAGCTGGCCTTATACGATTCTTGCCTGACACACAGTCATGATTTCATGCTGTCAGGATGTTTTTCAATGGCTTGACACTCCACCTCCACAGTAATGAGTCTGCACAGGAACACATGACTACATCACGCAATTAAATGGGGAACTCTGTGTGCTAAGGGGTTGGTGTATAGTAATGTGCTCAGTGTGTAACAAACGTTTCTTTAAAACGTGTGAGATACATGGTGTTTAAAGGTAAATTATACAATGGTCCTCTTACTGCAACTACAATAGAAGTGGAGGTCAGGTCTTGTGTTAGCCTCAAGTGACAAGAAGAATGAAGTTCTGGAACAACTTTCCAGTAGAGAAAGTGGAAGCAAACAACCAGTCTCTTAACATTGAGGGGAATCTGTGACATACGAAGGCGTTGAGGAGCCTTGGCTGGCTGTAGGGGAAGAAAACACGTAGCACCCACTTGTTTGTGAGCTATAATAATATAGTAATAATAATATATTATTATTAATAATAATATAATTACATATATAATGTTTCAAACTATTTCTGCAGGATGCAGAAAAAACGTTAATGCATAAAAAGGTACCTCAACGTGTTAGCCAATCTCAATTTTTACCACATGTGAGGATTCAATTCCAGCTGTTACAAATTTCCTGATGCATAGATGCTTTTGTCATATTAAGAAACTGATTTAAAAAATAGTTTCTGTTCTGGTTCTTTCAGCATCAATCATAGCAGTGTCTTTTATAATAACTTGAATACGGAGTTTTTTTCAAAACAGAGGTCACTGACGTACTTTGTAGGACAGAGCTGGTATTCTCAGAGTCAGTCAGGCTGTTTCTGGCACTTCATTTTTCATTGTGTTTTTGGTACCTGGAAGAGCTATGAAACATTTTTGCAGAGTGCAGTTGTTGCACTCGGATACAGCATGGTAAAGAGGGCTCCCTACACAGAGATGGAGGCGACTGTTCTGACACTGGTATTTCTTTTTTTTGCTGCCAGGAAGCACCAGAAGATGGCATGGTTTGTACAGATGCATGCTTGAAAGTGAATGACTGAGCTTGTGAAACTACTATTAATAATCTTGGGTAGAGTGTTAAACACTGTCATAAAGAAAAACAGCAACAGGCATAATTTTAATCCTTATTTCTTCTTTCTGCCAGTAAGGAACAGCAGTAAAGTCTAGCCTGTGTGCCTATCGTTTTGTGAGTTTGGATGGCACAGAATAGGGGAGGGAGAAGTGAAAAGAAAGTGTGCTGTAATCTTGGTGCAATATACACAGAAAGGTCAGCCTGATGCAAAACCGGGAACTGGAAAACACGGCACCTTCTCTGAAGAATTTTGATGTAAAACTTTCTGTATCTGCTCTGTGTCTGTCAGTTCAACCCTGCAAGGCTTATCCCTCTCACTTTCCACTTCTATCCCCTCAGTTCCCAGAAAAAAAGCGTGTGAAAGAGCATAGGGTATTAAGATGCATCTTAACTGAAGCGCCAGAGTCTGATAGCTTTGGAGATTCAGAGTGTAAAAGTGTGTGTTTCGTTTTAATAATACTAATGTTGGAAAAAGTAGGAGTGCATTTTAAAAAGCTGTGTTTGTGGGATTCTGCAGGCTCTATGTGGCCTCAGAGCATTTCCTCTGGAGGAGAGGAGGAGGCTTCCACACCTCACGCTGCTCCTTTCCACATGCAGGGGTCCCAGCTGCCATCCAAAGGGAGGAGAATTGGTGGAGCTTTGGCTCCATAGCCTGACCAATGCACATTAGAATCTGCTTTTTACAAATAGAGACAGAAGTGTATTTGTTTGCTCCCATGGGAGGAAGAGCAGAGCAGGAGAGGAGGATGTGAAGGGACAAGATGCTGTTAATTTCACTTTAATGAACTGAGCCAGCAGATAAACCCTTAGGTTATTTTTTTGGTGTTTGAAAAATTCAAACAGGGAGGCTACTAAGAGGAAATAATGCATGTGGGCACATTTGAAAGGAGATTTTTCTTTTGATCAGATATAGGAAGAACAGGATTGCCTATAGTTTACTGGACTTAAAGTTTGCTTTCACACAGCAGAAACTGGTGGAGGTTTTTACTCGTTTAATGAAAGGGTACTTCATTGCAGCAGTTTGATATTATGGACTGATTGGTTAATATTTCTCTGGCCTTCTGAAAATGTAAAGAACTACAAAAATGTAAAGAGTTATATAAATTCTTTGTTAAAAATTAATTAGTACAGATATGAATTTAGGCAGGGGAAGAACAAGTTAAAACTATCTCCCCTACCATAATTATTTCAGCATGTGACATGCTGTGGCTGATAACCACTACAGTGTAAAATTCATACAAGAACTATGTGGTTAAGGTTGGTAGTACATACATACATAGTTGCTTTGATTTTATTTTTTATATCATTGGTTATCCAGACACTGGTACTTCCTGTTTAAGGGCAGGTTCAGTTTAATTCTGTAACTTGGTCTTTTGTGAGTTTTTGAGGCAGAGAGATTGATGTAGAATCTGATTCCGATGTACACCAGGAGTAACTCTGCAGAATTTGCTGTAATGTTGACACTGCTTTTAGACTGACCACAAGACTTGCAGGGATATTTGAAATATGCTCTGTGCCGTCCTGCACGCTTGTTTCTACAAGTGGGACATTGGAACATACAGGGACATCTGAGGAATGGGTCATATTTTCTGCAGGTTTAAAATTTTCTGAGGTCATTACATTTATGGTACTGGAGAACTTTGCTCAGTAGGAGTAAAAGTGAGAGTTTAACAGAACTGTCAGATAAGTGCACTCAGTTCACTTCATCTCTCTTCAGGTCCTGTCTTTCATCTTCTGCGGTTACTGTATTCTGATGCAGACATACACATAAGCACATTGACTTGCAAGGGTGTGTAGTTTGGATTTTCATGCTAAAGCTGAGCATGTGTTTCCCGAAGAATCCATATGGATGTAGAAGTGTAAAGAGCAGTGATTGTTTCACATTGTTGACCAAAGCCTTTGGGCACTGGGTAATTATTTCAAACTTCTTTGGAGTAACTCAACTGAGATCTCAGACAGTTGGTTAAAAATGCTGGAATTCTCTGATCGTTGATAGGTTAGAAAAGCTACCCATGTATTTTCACAGTCTGAAAGAGCTGAAGGAAGTTTTGCATCAGTGTCTTTCTCCTCTTCCCCTCTTTTTTTTCTTTTTTTTTTTCTTTTTTCTTTTTTTCTGTTTTCTATTTTATTTTTTTCTGATTTCTGTTTCCCTCCCTTCCTTCCTTCCTTCCTTCCTTCCTTCCTTCCTTCCTTCCTTCCTTCCTTCCTTCCTTCCTTCCTTCCTTCCTTCCTTCCTTCCTTCCTTCCTTCCTTCCTTCCTTCCCTCCCTCCCTCCCTCCCTCCCTCCCTCCCTCCCTCCCTCCCTCCCTCCCTCCCTCCCTTTTTTTTGTTTTTTCTTTCTGTTTTCTTTCTCTTGTCTTTCTTTTTTCTTCCTTTTCTTTCTCTTTTCTTTCTTTTTTTCTTCCTTTTTTCTTTCTTTTTTTTCTTTCTTTTCCCTTTCTGTTCCCTTTCTTCTCCTCTTCTTTCTGGCTTTACTGGACTAGGCAGTAGGAAACAATGTATTGGATCATGCTGGAATTACATATCTTTGTAGTATCATGTGAGTCACTTTGCAGATGGGATGCCTCTACATATAAAGAGTCTATAGATGGTATAACAAAATGTAGTTTTCAAACTGAAGCTACTCTGATCACAGGGGGCAGGAAATTTGTGCATGTTTAAAGCTAACGTTATAGGATTACAGTCAGAAGCTTGTAGGGAATACAGGGATTTGGATTTTAAATGCAGCCCTGTAGCTGTAGTTGCATTGCCTCTTCAGTATGCTCTTTGGTGTATTTCTTGTGGCATAAGGACTAACACAGTTAAGTGCAGCTCTGCTCTGAGAAGTGTCAGTGTGTAAAGCTAGACTTTTCTTGCTCAACAGATTTGCTTTTTGCTGTGTAGCTTAATGATGCAGCATTGGATTTTCAAAAGCTCTTGACAATGGCCTGTACTATCTCTTGCTGAAGTCAATAGGAGTTTTAACTATTGACTTCAGCTGAAGCAGACTAAGTGCTTCTACCGTGAGAGCTTTTGTTGAAACATATCTGTAACTACAATCCCATGTGTACATGTTACTCCGTAAGGGGCTGACCACTGCAGCATCTCAGGTCCCTGTCCCCAAGCCCTTGATCAGTGAAGTTCCTGTCTCCAGTGTCAGCCTTAGTCCAGCAGCCCTTTTGGTTTTTTGATTAGGAAGGGCCAATTGACAGTAGGACTGGTGCTCATTAAACTTAACTGAATTTGTTGGAACTGCCCAAGGAACATGTTGGGAAGTGACTTTTTTCCCAATTACAAGAACACGTTAAACATGTTACTTTTCTCTCCAGATTTAGTCAGCATTGGTGTCACCAGTAGAGACTGGGCCAGATCAAAAGGCATTTCAAAGTCAGTTGAAAGGTCCCTGGCAAAAATGCTGGATTCATTTCCACTTCTTTACCAATTAGACTAGTTCTCGCTGCCTTCAATGAGCTACAGATCAGTCTTGTTGTCCTTGACAGTTGAGACAATGTGGGTTTAAAATGGGAAAATGTACTTACATTCACACTTAGAAATCTCCAAACATCTGGAAGGGTTTGCTTCAGTATTAAGAAACACCCTAGTCAAAACAGTGACCTGGAAAATTTCAACTGAGAGTGAAACAGTGGTGCTGCAAAGCAAAGGAAAGCAAAGAGATGTTTCATCTGATTGTTAACCTGGAGTCTGAATTAATTCTGCAAACAGATGTTTCCAAGGCCAAGTTATGCATGTGTGGAAATGGAATCATTATAGGTGTTGTTTTGCTTCTTTCACAGACACTGCAGGAAGCTCTCTGTAATATTGTTGACCTTCAAAACACTTTAGAAGCATGGCTCAGTTAAACCAGGCTATGAGTCTCAACTTGCTGCAAGTGCACAGCTGTTTTTGGTTAGGCCTAATGGTCCTATGGCATTTTTGCTCTCTTAAATATATTGTTCTATGAGCATAAAAGCTTTGAATACTAGATTTTTGATGGGTTTTTAGTGCTTGAAAAAGAGGCAAGTTATGATTCAAGGTTTTGCAGCAACAGGGGCATGCAAAAGAATTCTCAAATATGAATTCTCTAGTGCTTGTTGAGGGGTGGTTTTTGTTGTCTGACCTTGAGTTAGGTCAAATATTGAACCTTTCTGGTAACTGGAGTTATCAGTTTTCTGGTACTGAAGCTTTCTGGTAACTTAATGTCTCAGGATGTCTACCCTTCTGTCCCGTTTTGTTGGAATTGCACAACAGGTTCAAAGTAACACACAAAAGTATTGTAATTTTTTTTTAAGTATCACTTCCTTAGAAAAATGAGCTTTAAAATTGATTCATTAAAATATTTTTATACAAGTTTTTTGTTGTTGTTGTTTTTAAACTCAATCTTATCTAGGAGTTCCAGCTGCCATCTGATGGGACTAGTGGAGTCTGCTCTGAAAAGGTACCTTTGCTATGAGGAGCTTGGTGTTCTTTCCTACTTAGCAAGTCATAGGAAGAATCTTTGCACCCTTTTCAGCGTTAGTGAATGACATTTCTACTTTCCCATTTATTTCAGTAGGTGCTAGTGGCATTTAGCTGTCCATAAAAAGGGCTGAGAATTTTGTAGGATGCAGCTTCATCAAGGACACTGGCTCTAGTAGTTGCAGGCTGTGTCCCTGCTCCCTCTAATGGGAGTAGAACTTGGCTTTTGTTCTATGTTTCTGCCACCAGATTGTGCAGCTAAAACTGTATTTTGCATTTGGAATTGGAATTTCCACAAGGTGTTAAAAATTTAAAACGGAATAGCTTTTTAATTTCCCCTCTAGTGTACAGGTCGTAGCTGTGAGTGTAACAGCAATTATACAAAACCCCTCATGTTGACTGGAGCAAGCACTCTGCTTCGCTGGCTTTGCTTCTCAGAGGAGGCCACTCTTAGAATCTCATGAGTGATGCAAAAGTCTTCTGGAACCTGTAGGACTTTGAGTTTGTGTTATTATTTAGGAGTAGAGTGATATGCCAGCCAAAGTTAAGGCACAGTTGTAATGTGCTGTGGATACAGGTCTGAAAGACTGTTCTTCAGACAGTTTACTATCTTCATCCTCCATCTAGCAGCTAACTCTGTGACTAAGGGCAGCAGCGCAGCTGACCACTTGGTAGCTAGGTAAAAAGCTTAATTTAATCGTGGCAGTGACAAAGAAAGAGAGGCTCAAGGAGTTGCAGAAAGGCCCCAGATTTGATGTGACTTGGAAAGAATATTCTAGTGACTGTCTTACTGGCTCAGGTCTTTGGAGACATAAGATCAGTTCCTTGTTTTGGTGGTTTCTTCCTGTGTGTAATTTAGCCAGTTCCTTAAGGCACTGGACCCTCCTTTCTCATTTTTAAAATGGATGCAGCAAATCACTCTTGTTTCAAATAATCACCATAGTATACTAACAGAATAAATACCTTCAAGGTTGCTGTGTACCAGAATGCTGAGTAGTCCAATTGCAGTGTATATAAATTTATACATATAAATGACATAACAGTAATTTTGCAATGGTCGTATATGAATTCAAAGATATCTAAAAGCTTTTCTCCCCTTTCGAAGGTGTGACTACACTGCTCTTTGCTGGTTTGTTTCTGTTGACAGTCTTGAAATCTGATTTGAGGAGAGGTCTGAAAACATGGTGGTCTGAAAACATGGTGGACTAATTCAGGTCAATGTATTGTCAAGAGCTCTTTGTACACTCATGCATTGGGCAAGGGCCAAATGAAGCTAGTAGAAATGTTTTCGTCACACTGCAGACTCATTTGTTCTAGAAAACAGGGCTCCTGAGGAAGAGCCCTGTTTTCATGAGAATTACCATTCTTGCTGCCACTGACATCAGTGTCAAGACTTCATTCTTCTTCAGTGACAGCACAGGTACCAGAAGAGTTCATATTTTGGGGTGCTATTTTAATTGAGGATGTACCATGCCCTGGTGTGATGCCCCTGCAGTGATGTGATGAGCCAGCTTAGGGTGCTGATTCAGCCAACGCGAACCTTACCAAAAAAAAAAAAAAGTTGTTTTGTTTCTCCTAGGCTATGGATTGGCTAGTAGGAACCCTGTGCAGGATTATAGTTGCTGTTCAACCCAAGCTATTCTTTACAAAAGCAGAACAGGGCTGCCTTATTTTGCAGCACACAGATCACCAGTGTCACATGTAAAGTAATGGCAACTCTGTTACAACCAGAAAACAGGTGACATGCCTGGTGTTTTACTGATAGGTTTGCAGTGTGCCACAGAGGGGATTAATCCCACAGACCTGTCATATAAAATCTTTCCATTTGGTTGCTTTCTTTCACACAATGTTCTGTAGCAGTTAGCTAAAGACTATTTATAACTGTCTTAGTAACTAATATTAAATTATTCTTCAATTTTTACAGGAATAATCACAAAAAATTCAAATGAGGAATATTATCCATATTCTGTCTCCCAGAAATAGAGACTTTCATGTATACATTGGTACAATCAGCATGGTAATTTACAGTTGCATAGACCTTCAAAAAGTCATGCAGAATCCATGGGGTGTCTATTGATGCTGGAGTTTTTGCTGGAAATCTGATAGAGCTGACAGATGTGTACTGTGCAAGCTCTTGTTCCTTCCCACACAGTTTCTTTGTACTCACTCATCTGTGAACTCTCATCTATAGCATTGTTTCCTTCCCAAAGCCAGAATAGCTCTGGTTCTTTAACACATACACACACACCCCCCCCCACACACACACCAACATTAAATTCTTTTGTGATGCAGTATGTGATCCTCCACCGGCGAAAGTTTGATTTTTTTTTTTTAATCTTTCCTGTGATTTACATATTTGAAAGGGTTCCTTACTAAATTTCTTGAATCTTGACCGTGCATAGTTAGGTGGTGTTAAGATACAGAGTCTACATAAAAAGCATGCATTGTGTGGAAGTTACAGGATTTCCTGAAGTGTAATATTGGTTTTGTGGTTTGCTTCATAGGCTTTATTTGAGCTGAGGGCGAGGACTTCATGGCCTAGCAGAGGTCCTGGTGAAGTTTTGTCTTTGCTTCTGTAATTCTGAGATGAAGTAGGCACTGACCGCATATGCTAGTAACTCTCTGGGCTTCAGTTTCTTTCCAAGCGTATTCTGTTTGGTGATAGCACGAGAAATTGATTTTTCTGCTTCCTAGCTGGAACCAGCAGGTAAGTACAGTTGGTAGGTTGAGCTATACACTCAAACTAACACTAATGCTGCCATTTAGAGAGCCTTTTAGATACACCCCGCATCTCTTCAAATGGATATTTAGTCTGGGTGTTGGAATTTAGGCACTCCAAAGTGCAGGACAGTCATAGTCACATCTGTCCACTGCCCCAAGTTTTATCTTGTTCATGTCAAATATCAGGAACATGATGTGTGTCTCACACCTGTTGAACTGCAGGGAGTTGAGCATGTGTAGTATCTTCTCAGAAGCACCTTACAGAACTGATCTACAGCTTGCCAGGCGTTTTCTACTCAGTGGTATTTGTGACTCCTGCGTTTAGTGGAGTGCCAGTGCCTCTCACAGCACGGTCAGGCTTCCTCACATTCCAAAACAATTTCTTTAAATGAATGTAGGGGAGAACAGATACAGTCTGTGATTTTTAGGAATGCTAAAGTCTTCCTAAGCAGGTCACATCTTTTAATGTCTATGTTCGGCTATTTTTTATCGTCTTGGCACAGTTTTAAATCCCTCTGTTTACTGTTTGCTTCAGTAGCCTCCAGGTGCTGCTTCTTGTATGTGGAAAACTTGGCAGTTATGAATGTTTACTCCTAATGAGTTGCCTTTTGTGAAAGTGCATTGATTTCTAGATCAACATCACAATTTTAAATGGCCTTTGTAAACTCTGTTACAAGTAGCTGTTTGCAAAGTTCAAAGACTAAAAATTAATTAAAATCTGAGGCATTCTTCAGTATAAAATATTTAGTTGTTTTCTTTCTTTGTTAGGAATGTCAAACGTTTATGCTAAATTGGCAACTAATGGTAGCCGAGAGTTAATTTGTTTATTGCTTTTCAAGGCACTGCTATATATTCAAATACAGTTCCACTGTTACAATAGCTGTGGTCTTTTCTGCATTTGTAAAAATAGCAGCTAACATTTTAGAGCAGGAGTTAAGTGACTGCACATTTACTGATGACAGCCTTTTGAGGACGTGTTTCTGTTGTGACACAGTATAAAAAGTTGACGGTTTTCCCTCAGAAGGCTGTTGGCTGCATGCATGGAAGGGGTTGGATGTAGGTTTGGAGAAAGTCCTCATAAAAATGGAAGGTTTTGAAAGTTTGATCTTTCAGGAACCTTAGAGTTTTCCAAGGGCTGTATCGATACTTTGGGAAATACGCTCTAACCTTACTTCAGTATTAGGTGTGGTGTGTGTTTGTGGCAATTTGTGCTATATGTTGTGCAGGAGTGCAGATGGAATAGTAGAGTTCAGTTCAATAGTACCAGTACTCTGGAACTGCTTTTCTACCTGCCTGAAACTTCTTTCCAGAATGTGCAGACCTCTGATATGCCTTAAAGTCCCGAGCAGGATGGTCACCTATTAAAAATATATAGAACAGTGCAATTTTTGGAGGAAGACGTTCCATTAATTTTTTTTCAGCATGAAGGAAAATAATATATTTGCAAATGTAATTTCATTTCTGGAAATAATACTTTAATTATTTTTATTAAAAGAGCTTCCAGAAGCCAGTTAGGCACCTTTTTGTGTTAACTCAGGCACAGGAATGCAGTGGAGAACATTTTCTATGTGAAGAGCTTTCAATTTAGACAAAGACACTTTATAATCCCACTTCCATAGAGAGGCAACTGAGGCACACAGGTATTTAGCAAGGTAGCCAACATGCTGGAAAGTTTGCAGCAGAGCTAGAAACTGAATCCAGGCTTTCTGTGTCTAGTTTATCAGTTTACCCACCACACTGCCTTATCTTTCAATTAGCACCTTCTACCACTGAAACCAGGTGTTTCTTGGTAGCTCCTCAGCAGAGTGGACATCCTCTAAAGGTGGTGCTCACCTGCATTTCTGCTGGGAGGCATCTGAGCCATCCCACTTACTTGTGGGCAACTGCAGCATTGGCTGTGTTAAACTGAGAGGCAGTGCAGTGCTGTGCATGCCTCTGCTCACCTGCTCTGGCTCTTAAATGAAAACATTCAGAGTGCCAAATAGTCTTCCTAATGGTATTTTCTACTACTTTTGTCGCAGTGTGAAATAAATGAAAAAAGCCACTGGCCTCTCCAGACAGCCATAACAAAAAAACCCGAGAACAAAGCTTCATTTTTTATCCTTGCTGAAATGTTTATTTGAAAGCAGCACGGCAAGGTGGAATAGTTTGATTTGATTAGCAAGTCTAAATGTATTAGCAGCAAGACAGAAACTATATTACAATTAGTGATAATTAGTTGCACTGATTACTTCAGACTGCAATACTGTTTGACAGATGTTTTTTTGTGGTATAGTACTGAAAGAGGAGGGTGCTTTACCCTTGTGGTGGTTCTTAGCTTTCCTTCTGGCGATATCTTTGTCTTGTCATTGTTTGCTAATGAAGTCTCCACTGTGGCTACTGTAATTTGTGACTTTGCAAATACAAACACACTTTTAAAAGTAAAGTTTAAGCTGGGAAAATACATCTTAGTGATGCATCTTCTGGTACTGATGCTTGACAGCCGTAGAGAAGAGGTCTCTTGTTCTCCATGGAAACAGTTACAGTCCAGCCCATATCCCTGCTACTGCCCATCAGCCCTGTCCTTAAAGTCTGACCCACTAAATATCACAGAAGTCTCTGCTTTTACTGCAAAAGACTTTGGATCAGATGCCTAGGAATCTAGATTCACGTTCCAATCAGCCCTCAGTCTCTGTAAAACACAGTGGGGATGGCTGGTGTTGTCAGGATTAGTAGCAAAAAGATGCTTCTCAGAGTTGCATTAGGTAGAGTAAAACCCTTTGGAAGATCACATCCCACAGGGAGGAAATGACCTCTTCAGCTGGCTTGCTCAGGCACAGCTGTGCAGAGAAATGTGGAAACCAAAATGCCATTTTCAGACTGAGTAGCAAGAGGGAAGGAGAATAAGCATTCAGGAGCTACAGTTTGTGTCTATAAGCCACATCATATTCGCTGCTTTGTTAGTTACAAGATCCTGAAGCATTCCTGTGAAGTATAGGTACTGCTCCAACAAGAATCACTTTCAAGATTGGGTGTCCTTTTTTATAGAGAGGTTGCTCTCTCAAACACTATGAATCCCATGACATAATCATACTCTCTAATTTTCAGGAACTATAATGGAGCTAACCCTGATGATAAACATAGGCTCTGACATAGGCTCCGTTCCTTAGGAATAAACTGATACAATTTTGGATGTCTTGCTTTTGGCATGTGATCAGCAATCCCATTATCAGTCATCCAGAATAAAGTGCATTATGGTATCTATTAATATGGACCTGTGCACTGTCTGTGAGTTGTTTGGGGACAGATAAACTGGAAATATGAATTTGTTACAAGCCAAATTTTTCAGGGTTTCTCCTAAACATGTATCTTGTGTTGTTATACATGTGTTTTACTTGCTGTTTCAAAAGAGTAGTTTACAGACTCTACAAAGTACTTCTATCAGTGGGCAGACATGATAGTTAACAGCAAAAGGGATCACTTAAACGTGTGACACAGTTACTTACTTGTTAGTACAGTAGCAAAAGCCAGAGGTTGAACAACTGAAATTGTCCATGAAAAACATTTGAAGATTTCTGGACAGCTAGTTCTGTAAGAAAGGCCTTGGTTGCTAACGCTGCATGACCAGTCACTTCATGCCTATCAAGTCTTTTAGAAGTATGTGTGTATTTCCAGTCAGGTGAAGTTATGAGTCAAATTTTAATTAGAAAAAATAAAATGTAGGCTCTTGTCTTACCACTCTAGAGATGAGATGTTTACATCCTCTACCAATAAGGCGATATTTCTGAATGTTTCATTTGACAAATCACCTATCCCTTGTCACTGCTGTGATAACATTGAGCACTGAAGGATTTTCATGTATTGTGATGTACTGGGGATCATTCTGGGTGACTTGTACCTTGTACATTTCTCCAGCTCTGTTGTTAGCTTGCAGTTACAGCAAGCAAGGAGGTACCAGCTAACCTATGTTGTCAAGAAATGGTGGGAGAGATTTGTTTGCTGAGTTTTTCCACTGATGGTGGGATCCTGCCCCTTCTGCAAAGCTCTGAGTACCCTCGGTGGTTGCTGACTCCTCTGGCTGTGGGGCATTTCAGAGGGGAGCTCAGCACCTGGCAGGACTGAGCCCAGAGCTTGCAGTGAGCTGCAGCAGGATCGAAGTGCTAGTTCTGGTCTTGTTCGAGAAGAAAGCAATCACAGGGGTTGGGAGAAGTACACAAAATGTGAAATGAAACAAATTCGAGGAGTACATAAGAAACAGGCAGGAATGAAGGAGGCTGACTAGTTGCAAGCCTGATGGCAAGTACACTGCAGTTCTCCCTCGTGCAATCACTGCCTCCCTCTGTGCACCCTTTCCCAATTGGGAACCTTCCTTCAGGATTACAGAAGTTGTCCCACTTTTTGTCTTCCAACTTCCTTTAATAAAAGGACTTTGCTTTTACACTTCCCTCTCTTCCTCTGATCTCCAAGCAATTAATAAGCACAAATTAATACCAAACTCCCTAAGCCCTTGTTGCAGATAATGCTCGTCCCCCTTTCCTCTGTAGGTGAGGCTAAGTGATGTGATGAAGGTCATGCTCAGAGTTTGTGGCAGGGATGGGAAGAAATCTGGCTTGTATGCAGATCCACAGAGGCATTTTGCAGCTAATAGCCCCTTGAAATCAAAAGCTTATAAATATGTTTATAGATCTGGACTTTATTTCTAACAGCTGCACTCTTTGTGGTATCTACCTAGTCAGCAGAAGAGACTTCACTGAAATAATTATGCTCACGTGGCTTTGCAGCTGTAGCAAACAGGAACTGCACAGGAACTCTTTAAATAGTATATCAGCTTTCCTGCATGTTCGCAGTGCAAATGGAATACTTTGCTCTAGCTTGAGTCTTATAGGCTTATAGTTAGCTGGTCAGCATAATGAGTTGAAAGCCATCTGTGAATATGTGGTTTCCTTGGACCATTTGTATGTAAACTGTAACGTCATGAGGGCAGCCCATAGAAAACTTCCTTCACTGGAGTTGTAGAAGGTGGCATATTTATTGGTTAGCTGAAATAGGAAGTTTAAATGAAGGAGAAAATGGGTGAGTGACATAAATCTTGTTACGAGGAGCTTCAAATATGGAAAAATTGAATTTGTAGAATTAAAGGTAACTTAAAATGACGCATTAGGAAAGACATAAGGTAACCTTCTGGCTGTCTTGCTCTATCTGTCTTGATTTTGGCAGTGCACCTACATAGACCATTAAACTGATTGTCTCAGGATATGTGCTTGAAATGGAGTAAACTATCTGATATTAATTTAAGAAGAGGTGATAATGGTATCATGCTGACAGTGTACATTTGTAGTGATCAGCACTGGCAACTGTTTCTTTGAAAGCTCTGAAACATAAGAGCATGAATTTTCATGCTCTGGGAAAAAAAAAAAAGATATACCTAAAAATGAAATTAGAGACAGCTTTATACCAAGCTATTAAAAACCCATGTTTTTTTTTAAAAAAAATACTTGGATTCTTGCACTGATCAGAATGTTACATGAAAGGACTGTTGTGACCTCATTGCAGGAAGCTGGTAGAAAGCCTGGAGAAACCAAATCAGCTGAGAGCCCAACTTCACAACTACGTCTTTTCTTAGTTACTTGACCGAATGACAGCCACTCTGCCACTCAGGAGGGTATCTTAAAAAATCAAAGTCTGAAGTTGGATTTGAATTTCATAGCTTGATTATGCATATATTAATTGTTGGGTGTACATATACATACATGTATTTGTACATATATATGTTTGTAATATCAGCATGAGCATAAAGCTTAGAGTGAATGCAAATTTCTGAGTCTTTGAATCTAACTTACAGAATGTCCTTAAAAATAGAGGCCCCAACTGAGTTATTTTAAAATGTGTAATTTTAAAAAAAAAAGTTCTATTCTGCATCCCCAGTGTTTTGCCAAGACAAAGCAAATGGGTATGAATGTATCAACCCTAGATAGCTGCTGCCTGAGATAACTAATCAAAAGCAAAACTCTGAACCCATCTAGACACAAACTGCTAGCAAATGTACAATGAAGCTTACATAAAAAAATCAGGGAATGGCTTTGCCTTTGCTAGTGTGGTTCAGTTGATAACAGAGTTAGTTACCATTTGTAGCCATAACAGAGAAAATAATTTCACTGTTTTTTGAAGCTGATAATGTTTTTTTAACTACAGTGTTACAGGTCATACAGTCTTTTATACAGCTGGTCACCCTCAATAAATCTGTTTTTAAAAATCATTTGGCACTTGTGGAATATATGACAAGTGTCTTATTAGATCTAATCTTTGTATAAAACATACTTAGTGGTGTTCACTACATAATACTAACCCTGTTAAATTTCAATTAGTATCATAGTTAGGAAATACTGATTTAAAGTGCCCTTCTAGGTGGAATGGAATGGTGCCTAGTATTTAAAAGAGCCATTTTTCTTTCCCTTCTACTTTGTAGTGTTTTTTGAACCCAGTGTCCTATGCTAGGTCACACTGGCTAATATCACAGACTGAGTGAACACAACCATAAGCTAATGCAGCCAGATGCATTATGATGTCTGTGTGCAGCTGTATTAGAAAATTGAATGAGGCTTACACTCAGTGTAGATTTGTCTATCTATCTGCAAGAGAATAGAAACCCGAAAGTGTCTGAAGTTACTTCTTGGAGCGGACGTTTGCTGCTGTGCACAGATAGGGAATATTACACTGGTGATTATTTTCTAGAGCTAGTTACTGCTATGCTCAGGAATATGAACCCAAAGTCATTGGAAATTATACAGTTGTGTTTTAGCACTGCAAACACCCAAGTATATATTAAAGGACTTGGGTGTATTAAAATGTTTGTAAAATAGAGCTGCGGTTTATGTATTGCACCTGAGCATTTGCTTTATGAAAGTTGTGCACTGGAAACTTCTGCTAATTCCTTCTCCTTTTCTAGAATAGCAAATCTTCTGGCTTGCTTTCCTAGCACAGTGTAGCAACATAAAGCATCACTGGCTTCAATTTCCTCCTGAACCTCTTTAACTTTAATCTTGCAGCCTCCTGCCCTCTCCTGCACTGTTTCCTGGTTATCATGCAAGAGGAGGGGTCACTGGGCTTTTCAGAATTTGATTACTGCCATTGTTATGAATCATTCAGTTTGTTTGGTACCAGCAAAAGTGATCCAAGTAGCAATTTGCAAAATCTGATTTAGGATCACTTAAAAAAATTAATTAGTGACACTGTTGAGGGCTCTCAACTGCGTGCGTTCATATTGATGAATTTAGTGCCAGTGAAAAGCAAGACAGAAACAATCCAGCCAAAAGAGGTGTATGTTTATGTGACATAGAGACTATATTCTGCTACAGACACCCAGTGCTGCAGTCCATACCCTTCTTCTGTTTCAATCTGACTGTTTTACTGTGTGCACTTATATTTCTGGAGAGTGAGTTCCTCAAATTGGAAGCTGTAGTAACATGCTGTTGTCAATAATGGTAGGTGTTGTGCAGGTGATCATGTGTCCGTGATGTCTTTATGGATGTAGTTTTCTGTGATCCCACTCTACATTATTTCACAGAACATTCCACTTCTTTTGTTCTATTAGAAGTTGAAACTGCAAAAATCCACCTCATTTGGGACGAGAGCTTAGTTAATGACAGCAGCCAAGGTTGCCTGGGATGTAAGTCAGTGAATTTAACTCAGACATAAATTTGACATGTTCTTTCCAGTACTTTAATATTTGAACAGTGATACAAAGCCTTTGCATGTTTAAGGCAGTTTTGCACTGCTTTCATTAAAGAAGTAATTGTAAGAGTGAGGGCTCACTGCAGTCACTGTACCTCTTCTCTTTTTCTTCTCTGTCTGAAGATGTTATTGTTTTACGCACTGAGTCACTGAAAGATCAACTGAGAGATTTTCAGGAATGCCCAACACTTTCCTGCACTCTTGTCAGTGGGAACCCCTGGCCACTCTGGAGTATGAAGCTTTGTGGCAGAGCTGTGCACAGCACCCCTTCCCTTGAGTCCCAGGCTAACATCATAAAGGGTTAACCAGCGTCAGTGGGCCGTGGCTAAAGCACAGCTTGGAAGCTTTCATTCTCTGAAAATGTACCCAAATCCAATTGGTAGGTCTTTTTTGGAAAAGAAGAATCTACACTTCATCTTTGAGCACCTGTCTGGTGACTGTGTGTGTTTTCTCAGATTCTCCCTGGCAGCTTTAGAGGATGTGATCTGGTAGCAGCCCGTCCTCAAAGGGTGCCTGTGCCCTGCCTCCCACCTGAAAGAGCCCCGTGAGAAGGCCTCTGTTTGCCAGACACATTGGAGTTTTAACTCAGATTCTGTTTAATCATTGTTGAGTCAGGCAGCCGCAAGATCATTTCTAGCTCTGTGGATGGGGCTCCTTCTGTTTTGAATGATGCTTGTTTGCTATGCCCTTTTTTATTCAGTCAGCTGTCAAGTTGGCATCTGCTGAGAAACCCTCTAATCTTGGCCGGTGTTGGTCAGCCATTTGCTCTGCGCTGCGACGAGAAGCTGCCTGCGTAGCGCACATCGAGCAATGTGCCAGTCTTTATCCTTGTCAGCGTTATGCAAATCCTCAGCACTGATGTTAATGCCAGTTTGGGTTTTATAGCCTGGTGACAGCAACAGCCCTCAATATTAAATACAAATATACGTACACAGTTAAGGCAATGATTACTCTAGATGTTCAGCTAGTCATAATATTTGCACTTGGCGTGATAAGGAGCTTTGAATGATAATAGCACTATAGTAGAAGCTTGTTAAAGTGACAGTAACCCTGGTGTCATTACTGAGTGGTGCACTTGCGCTTGCTTTCCTCCAGCTTTCTCACAGACTGTCCCTCTCCGTTGGCATGTATGTAATGTGTAGAAAGAGAAAGTGCTCTAGCTCAGCTTGAGCCACACCTTGGCTGGATAACAGGCCTTCAGTACAGCCCAAGGCAGATATCAGAAACCTGCTTTTGTGCCTAATCTTGAAAGGATGGATACTCGATGATTTATACAACTAAGGCCCTTTAATCTGTGTCAGCCTTACAACCCAAATAAAGACTCAGCGTGTAAACCCCTATCGTTGTGTATAGATTTTGACTCATCTAGCTCCTTGCTTGGCAGCCCATACAAGACTTGTAGCTTTCATGTATTTATTGCATGTAACAAGGCCAGGGGAATCCTAATTAGATATCTCTCTTACCAAAGCTTCAGCTTCCAGTCCTGACCAGTAATGATTGTGTAGAGAGAGCTCGCTGGAAAAAGAATTTAAATGTGTGCCTGGAAACATGTACATAACAACAATACTAAAAATATGTATTTATATAAGTATATGAAGGATAACTGGATACTCTTGAGTTATTAAAAAGAAAGAGAAAAGTGCCTTTTTATTTGATATTCGAGAGACCTCTCTGGTAAATAACAGGAACTTTTGAATTAGTCTTTAATTTGACTCATCTTCAGGAAGGCTCTCTGGACATGATCAGGAAAGCTCTCCACATGCATTACTGGGGCCCCACGGAGCACCCAAGCTATTTGCCAGGTATTGTATCACCCATGTCCCCTCTGTGACAATGGCCTCTCTCATGCTATCAAGAGCAAGAGGAATGCAGGAATCACAAGTAACTGACTTATTGCAGAACAAACACTAATGAAAAAATCTAGTGATTTCAGATGGTTTTCTTGTTAAAGCTGATGTTCTACAAGTAATAATCACACTTAGAGCAGGCTGTATTGGCAGATAATGTACCTTTAATGCCATTTTATGACTTTGCCTTCTTTTCATTGTGAATAACTGTGATTAGAGCCTATTATTTGCCCAGGAAGCCTACAAAAGTCCGTAACTAAATGTAGTTACCTGAGTGTCCTCATCCAGGAGACAAGAGTTGCTTCTTTGAAGCCATTTTGTTGAACATTTAATGTGTATTTTAATTCCAGCTCTTCTGTGTTTAATATGCAGTACTGCAGTTTCCATATATATTATATGTATGCTGCTTCTAAAAGATTGGAATAGCTCTCTTTTTTTTTTGAGTTTCAATTTTCCTTTACTTTTGCAAAACTAATGGGCACTAGATAAATATGTTAAAAAAATATGTGAGGGTTTTGGACAATTAGTCAAAAGACACAATATTCTGTTTTGAGACCTGTCATTTGCATAGTCTGTTGTGAAATTTGAAAAACATAGAGCAGTTGAACTTTGAAGCAGGAGATATTTCTTTTCCAGGGTAAATTGAAATGAAATACTGGCAAGATGCATATTTTATAGTCCTTTACTAACTTGAGTGCACGTGCACAGCTACGTAACTAATGCTAAGGGTTGTGGATGTCTATTAAATGTTAGCAAGTTCAGTGTGTTCATGCAGATTTATTATGTTAGTATTTTGCAGTTCAGTTAATATATACTGTAATCTTGTGCATATTTAAAAATCAGTAAAATATTGCAGGGTGGTTGTAATTACCCCAGGAGCAGCTATTATGCATACATAGAGTTAAAAAAATAAAGTTTGGGTGTGTTAAGTATGTTTTAATATGGAACTCTAGCATCTAACCACATGGATGTTATTAACTCTGCATTCAGGCAGTGTCTGGCCTAAATCAGACTATTGTCATTACTACAATTTACTGTCTGAAACACTAGTTACGATTGATGTGCTTTGTTTCAAAACATAGGAGGGCTTTTGTCCTTTGCTTATTTTTATATTTGTGTTTGTGCTATCACTGCGGGACAGAGTAAGGGTGACTTGATTTTCTGTCATGTAACATGTTAAAAGTACAAGAGAGATGCTATACATCACCTGTGGCACTGTAACATAAATAATGGGAACACAAAACCTGTACTTTCTTACTGTTACTTCATAAGTATTGTAGCAATTCCCATGAATGTCAGTCACAGCTTAAGAACCTTTCTCCTGCTCTCTTTACAGAAATACAGAACAAAAAGGATAGATCCAATCTGGAGTCCTTACAGTCTAAGTTACCTTAATTTATAATAAAAATTAGAACACAGTGTTATTATGATCTGAAATAATGCAATGAAGTACTATTATAATGAACTGACTTCTAGATGAGTGTGATAATATATTTTTACATGAATAATAAAATGAATTTTAAATTAAGAAAAATGAACCATGTTCTTTGCAGTTGTGAAAATGCCAGTACCGAAGCTCCAGTAAAGTCTTAGGTATTCTGGAGTCTTTTGTCAAGGAGTAGCAGCTTGTCATAAAAACCCTGACTGGTAATTGTGCTGTGTGACTTTTTATCATGCTGTCTCTCCACTGGGGAGTTTGTAGTCAGTGTTGTACTGCAGCAAGCTCTAGCTGGGTAAGCTTAGTTGAAACAGTGTGTTTTAAGCAAACTTCTGTTCATTAACGCTTTCCTGAATACATTAGTAGTAGGTGCTACACTGGATGGGCAAGATTCAAAGCTTCTGCCAGTCCTATTGATTCCAGAGATGTTCAGTCTGTCCACCCTTCTTGCTTAGAGAAGGGTCTCAAAAGAATTTGCCTCTCATTTCCCTTTCCCCTGCAGGCAGACTGAGCACCTCACTCAAGTGTAGCAGTGGCCAGTGTCCTGCTCCAGGATCATCTGTGACAGATGTTACAGCATGTTAGTCAGATTCATGCTTTGCTGGTCATCTGACTGGAGCAGGGGGTTGCAGAGCTGGGGAGAGCACTTGAGACAGGAGTGCAGCAAGGAAATGCACTGCCTGACAGATGTGCTTCTCTTAAGTGCTTATTTCTCCTCACGTGTGCTTCAAGATGGTGCTGAAACCCAAGGAGTGATGTTCAGCCAGTTTTTGAATGTAATTCTTGGTATCGTTCTGCTCCCATTGTGGCCAGAGCTGTAGGAACTGAAATGGATGCTGAGCTGGAGTGGAGAGTGGTTGAGCCACCAGAGATACAAGAGCTGTAGCTTCTCTTGGGTACAAGAAAAGTTGGGATCAGCTAGAAACTATATGTAGAAGCATCACTATTTTTGAGAGACCACAACTCCCAACATCCCTTGAAGATCTGTATCCCTTTGTTTACTGCTGCCTTTGTATATCAAGCTTTTGGTTACTTCTGACATCTGTACGTGGTCACCCTAGTGATAGCAGTCTCTAATTATTAATATGTAGTATCCACAGTAGGTTTTCAATGGCATCTTATTGTGTAAGTGTAAAAAGAATTACATCTGATTTTGAAGTAGTTACTTCTTTGAGGGGAAAGCAAGGGGAGAGATGTGTAAATTGTACCAGTGGATTAGTCTTAATGAGCCATTTGGTGGGAGATGGTTTTGGAGAGTTCATGAGGAATCAGAATAATGGGCTGACACTCCTAGGGTGGAAAAAAAAACAAAAAAACCCATGGCGGGTCTCTGATTTTAGTGCCTCTAACTCTGCTCCTGAATTACAGCTTGGCCTCAACTCAGTTGTCCTGCCTGCGCATCGCTTCCTCTGAGCAGCCTGGCTTTTCTTGTCTGTCATGGTAAGGAAATCCTTGGTGCGATGGACTGCCTGGTGCTGAGTTTGTACAGTGCCTCTGATGTGGGGCTTGGTCTCAGTTGAGACCTCTGAGATCGAGTGTGCAGGGCCACTTCAGTGGGCACAGGCACAGCTCCCCAGCCCCTCCATGCCCCACAAGGATCAAGGCAGTAGTGACACAGGGATGACTCTCAGTTGGACAATGCCCTTAATAACGTGCTTTAACTTTTGGTCAGCCCTGAAGTGGTCAGGTAGTTGGATTAGATGGTCATTGTAGGTCCCTTCCAATTGAAAATATCCAATTTGATTTTATAGGTGGTGTTAAATAACCACCTTATTCTGTTATAAGCCAGAATAACAGAATGCTGATTTCCTTACACTCTTATCAGAGGGGCCATGTTCAAATTTTGTGAGCAAAGCTCATGTTTATCTTTGGTTTAAACTCTAAAAAAAGTGAAGATAAACGTGTATTGTATGTACATAAAAGGCAGGGCTCTAGAGGGGCTCTTGTGGTTGGAAGAATACAAGCAAAACACTGTGCAGTTCAAAATTGTGTCCAACTTCCAGTTTCTTATCTCTAACTGTGGGCAAATCATTACATTTCTCTAGCCTCAGTGTCCCTATATGTTGTTGAGGGCAGTCAAGCTCTGCTTTAATATGATAGTCGATGTGAAAAGGCTGCACTTTCACCCAAGTTACTGTACACACTGTTTTCACTTTAATGTATCACAATTTTTTGTGGCTAGACCTTCTCTGTAGGTAGCAGAAGCAAGGCAGTGAATGCCATCTTCTATACAAAAGAAGAGGTGTAAAGGATGAGCAACGACATGTTATGACCAGGAACTCTAGCTGCACCCATTGAAATCTATTGATTGAAAGGGGAGCAAAATCAGAGCACTTATGCTTTTATTAATGATACTGACAGTTTAGTATGTGTGGAGAACAGCTTCTAATTAGGTTTGGAACCGTTATTGATTATTGTCATTTTCAGTATCTATTATCTTACCACTTGGCAAAAAAATAATACCGAGACTCCTCAGCAATGCAGAGCGGGGCCTCTTTGGGCTGCCTTTCTGCTGTGCAGTGAAGATTAAGCTGCTGCTCATGATCAAATGAAGTCCTGTCAGCCGTGTGGGTTGGCCTTTTAGTTTAATGATGCCGGCTACGCTGTCCTCTTCCCGCACGGCGCTTTAGTTCATTGGCTGCCGTTCAAGGAAGGATACACCCATTCCTTTTCTGAACTGCTTTCCAATATATATTTCTGAAGGAGATGGGGGCTAAATCCTTATGCCTTAGATGGAGAGCCAAGATTAATGGTAGTTATTTGTCAGCTGATAACCTCTGAAAAAACGTATTTGTCACCCACCCCCACAATCAATGTTGTATAAAGCCGTGCATATAATGACTTGGAACAAATGAGAATATCCACGATATGAGCTAATGGAACTGAGGTACGAAATACACAGAACTCCTTTGAAAAGTCTCTGATCCATCTGATGCCTCAAATAATCACCATCAGTCTGCAAGAACAGGCACTACGCTAACTTTAAACAGCTCCAAATCTGCTAGATTTCAAAGGCCAGCAGTGCTGACTACTCAACGTATCTGTAAGATCAAGGTTACACAAAAATAGATTCTGGAGCAAAAGAAAGGTGCGCTTTAAAATTAATGGCAATGTCTGAGTTGCTCTTCAGTTGTGGTGACATGGCTCGTAAAGGAATTTTGTGGATGGCTGTTTCAGAGGAGAAGAAAACCTGTGTGGTTCGGGTCTGCTGAGGTCACTGCACCTCTATCAGCACCCTGGGAGAGAAAAGCTGCCTGTAGCAGAGGGTTTGGATTGTGACAAGGCTTAGCGGGTTTTCCAGTGACTGGGCAGTATTGTTCATTTGTCTCCTGCATTCAAAACAAAACAATAAGATTTCTGGGAGAAAAAAGAAATTCCTCAAATGCCTGGGATTTTTTTCCGAGCCTTTTGAAGCAAGGGCATTTTTCTGTAGTAGTGTGAGTATTGAATTTTTGCCTAATGGAAGTTTCATTTAACCCAAGAAGATAAAGTGTTTCCAGTAAATAACAAGAGAGACAAAAGTATGCTATTTTTTCCCCTTGGTCAACTTCTGCTAGATCTTAAGGTTTTGTTTTTTCCACCATTTCTGTTTTGATTAGTATGGAACATCTCATTCCACAGTGGATTTTTTTTTTTTTTTTGAAGAACAAAGACCCCCTTTGACCTGGATTTGGATGCATCTGTGACAGCCTACTTCACTGGCTGCCAGCTGAGCATAGTGCATTTAATTGATGAAATAATAATGATGAACCGTGCCTGAACTTGCTTTGACGACCACTTGAAGCAGAAGCCGTAGTAAATCAGGCCAGTGCAGCAGCACCCCAGTGGTCACAGTCCATCCTCAGGCTTGCTGTGTGGGAGACATCATCTAAGTGCTGTGCTCTGGGTCCTGAGCACATCCCCACAGCCTTGCTTCTTTCCCATCTAAAAACACACCTCTCCTCCCTTTAATTAAAAGCTAAGTGAAAAGAATCTGAAACTTTCTCTTTTTTTTTAAAGAACGGCATTTTTATGCACTCTCTTAACTGCCCACCGCATTAAGCTGATTAAAACAGAGAGCATCCCCTTTCTAAACTGTCTTAATATAGGCACAGGCTAGGGTAGAACTGCTAAATAGATACAATGGCAAAGTAATATATCTGCTTTTGTAACAGTTCTTTACTGTGGGTACTGCTGCGTATTCCTGCTGCCAGTGCAAGCCTGCATACCATTAGCTTCCAAACTGGTACTTAGGCTGATAACTGAGGCCCCAGCCCTGCAATTTTTAGATGGGGAAGATGCAAAAGCCTCAGCAAACTTTGTATCAAGACTCAGCCTTTTAGTGTACATTCTTAAAGATCAGTGGAACATACCAATGGTTTGTTGTTGTGGTGATTTAATGAGGGGAATAGATTTGGAAAGGGTTTTGTACGGCTTAATTAACATTACTCATTGGTTTAATGTTGTGAAAAAGGACTTTAAGAAGATAAATGCTTTGCCTATAAAGTCCCCCTAGGTGTCCTTTGCCTTGAAAATTGAGCTTTTGTTTTCAGGACCAGTGAGGAAAGAATAAGTACAGGATGTAGGAGAAAAGGGTTTTTTAGGCCTTTGTTAGAATTTCAGACTATTTGTCTTCTTTTTTCTTTTTTTTTTTCTTTTTTTTTTCTGGTGCTCCGCCATGCCAAAATGTATCAATTAACTTCAGAAAAGAGATCAAAACTGTTCTTGCTTTGCAAAAAGGAATATTTAAGTTCACATATTGTCTTTCAGAGCATGGGCTACTGAAAGTTTGTTTTAAAAAGTAGTGTAATGTCTTTTCTTTCCTTTTTGAGGAGATATTTAATCCTACATACTGATAATAATTAAAGGAGCAAATGAATTTCAAGAAATAATTTTATTTTTTTTTCAACGTGAGACACTTGGTAAAGAAATTGTACAGGATAAGACAACCATTTACATGCATCAGTAATAATTGTCATCGTTAGGAGTGCGGTTTATTCCATACAATCATAGTGGAAGAACTTGAGCAGGTGTATTGAAGTCTTTGGTAGTTCATCATTATGGTCAACTGCTGCAGGATTTTTCACAGAGTGAAGGAATTTTGCAAGCACTGTTGAGATGTGGTGTTCCAGGAGATGGGGATCACTTAGAAGACCATTTGACTTGCTTAAGATTAACTATGTTGGGCTAGGTAACACAGAGAGACTACAAATTCTATTCCACAGCATATTCCTTTCCTTTAATCATCCCATATCTTTTGAATGTCAAGAAAATACGGTGACCAGGTTGAGAAGGTACTACCTTGCTGTGAGTTCAATTGTGTAATGTTTTACTGTTACCTGATTTTACCTTCCACTCTAACCACGGTATGTGTCTATTGACCTGCAGCCTAGGTGCTTTAAATCCTCTGTTCACAAATGCTTATGGAAAATGCTGTCTAATGAATAGAGTACAGGAGTAGGAACCAGGACTCTTGGGTTCTTCTTTGCAGCCTTGGGGCTTTTTCACTGTGGGCATTATCTGATTCCCAGTGAAAGCATTCCCATCATTTTCAGCAACAAGTCACATATGGCCTTGACTGTATCATTCAGTTTATTGGTGTTTTTAAAGAGAGGTCTCAAGTGTTAAAAGCACGAAATTATAGTTGTGAGAGAGCAAAGATATGAAAAGAAAGGGGTTCCCTAGAACAGTGTGTCATAGCTGTTAGTGCTTTTCTACATTTTTTTGTCTCTCAAAACTTGAATGCCTTTTTCCACCCAGTAGGTCTTTTGGTTAAGGTGCATAGTTCACACTGGCAACTTTGAAGTTGTTGACCTGGCTGTATTACAAATGTTGTAAAATTGCTCATGTGTTGTCTGTGATGCTGTAGCAGATAAAGATACAGCTGCATTCTTGTGAAAAATTAAGTAGCTTCTGGACTTTCAAGATCTTTGAGTCATTTGCCAAAGCTCAGTGCAGATCCTCCAGGAGATCTTCAGCAGCATCACCAATTAGAAGTATATACTAGCATGATTTAATGAACTTGAACAATTAGGAATTGGCTTTGTCTTCTTTGTGGTTTGCCACACACAGTACGTGACCTCTTCACTAGTTAAGCACAGTGGTTTAGGATCATAAGGCATCATTCTAGTTTCAGCTTTATTTAAATTAGGAATGGCCATGTTGCCAACAATAATTTTACCCATGCAAACCAAGGACTAGCAGAGACAAGTTGAGTCAGCAATTTTAGAATTTCTTGTTGATCTATATAAATCCTCAAAAATGGACATGACTGATATATTGTGGGTAGATATTACTCAAATTCTTTCAAAGTGAACCAGCATTGAGAGTCAAGACTTTGTTTGCCCTTTTTTGTTATTTCTCAATCTTACTACTCTGGACTAACCGCAAGGATTGAAATTTCTTCACGTGGCTTTAGTGGCATGTTCCAGTATCCAGCACCATTATGACAACCTGTTAATAACCAGAAACTAATCTGTCAGTGCTTAAGCGGAGTGAAATAGAAGCTAACATTAGGAAAAGTGAATATTATTGACTTAAAATTGACATCTTATTGGCCTTGTTATCCTAGACGGGATATTGGGATGAATAAGGAATTCCCTGTATCCACACAGCTTTTGTTTTGCAAAATGCAGTTTTATAATACAAACAAATACTTGTGTTGCTCTGTTACTTTTAGTTTGCTACAGATCCTGTAAAAATGCCGACAGCATCCTGTTTGGGACTAAGTCCTGTCTGGCACTGAGTCTTGCCCTTCACACAAACCATCCAGCCTGTGCAACCTGCCTGCCAGGACACCCCTTATCAGAGCACCTTATTTATTATTCCCCACTCAGCACTGTGGTTCTCCGAGTGCACAGAATGAAGCCAGGGGATTTTGAGACCCTGCCTCAAGTCTGGATGATTTTCTGTCAAGCCAAGGAATTGTGAGAGAAATGTAGGTCACTTTGGCACTCTGCTTCTCCCTGGCTTTCAGGCTGGGGTGCAAGTTCAAGCAGCCTTCAGGCCACTGTCCCTGCTGGAAAATGTAAAGGGCACAGCATAAAGACTGTAAAAATGGCCAGACTCTGCCTTGTTGAGCATATGTATGAGCTGCAACTGTGCTGAAGTGCATTTTTCAAAGCGCAAAATAAGTTAATATTTGGTGGATGAAAATATTACACGATTCATAACGCTTCCCACGTTTTCAGCTCAGAGCAGCCCGTTTTTAAATCAGCTGCAAGAGAAGTCCCAGATGAAAAAAGAGAAAAGTGTTTAGAAGGGAACGGCTGGCAGAGCTTTGGCAATGGAGTTAGCATGGAGTTGAGCTTTAATTCCTACAAAAAAAAAGGCTGGATAGATGAAAAGGAGATAGGGGAGCAGAGGCAGCAGTGTGGTGTGGCCACCAGCAAGTTATAAACACCCGGCTTACTCGAGAGGCTATGTGATGCTAAATAAGGTTCACATTCTGATAGTATGAAATTATCTGCCTTGAACTGAGAACCTTAAAATGTAAGATTTTGAGGTTTTTATTTAGTGTTCATGCTGTATTGTTGAGTAATGTCGGGTCTTGGAGAGCAACAAAGAATCTTTAAGCCCCCTCTGTGGTACCTGAAGGAATTCCTCCTGCCTTCCCTTCATATTGAGCAAGGATGCACCTCTCTGGTGCATGAACTGGCTTATAAAAATGTACCTTCTGTCTTAAAATGCCAGAGGTATAGCAAAAGTACAGCAAAGCAGATAGAAAAAGTTTAGGCAGATTGAGATAACACAGGAAAGAGAAGGGGGGGAAAGAAAAGAAAAGGTCCTACTAAAATTGTACCTTCAATGTGAAGAAATGGTGCTTATATGAAGTGACAAGGAGCTAGTTAATGGGTTCTATATCCACAAGTTACAATAATGCAGTTTTTAAATTGAGTTTTTGTGGCAGACCAGCTGAATAAAATTGCTAAGCTGTGCTTCAGTTGTGTAGTAAGTGGTGCATGTGGTGTGAAAGACAGGCTGCAGCGTGATAACAGACTATCTCCTTTATGCACAAAGAGTTCTGTATTCTGATCAACTCAACAGCATGCGCTGGTAAATATTGGTCCAAGCTACTTGGTCATTAGAATTTATTGTGTTGGTTAATCACACTGAGTTTAGTCACTCTTTCTGTCTGAATTTACTGGTTTGCTTTTGGAAACACTCCTGTGCAGTTATTACCCTGTGTCCTGTTGGCATGAGATGCAGGATTACCAGGGAGCCTGGTGAGATATGCCTGGCATGTGTGAGAGGTTGGGGTGGGTGACAGTGGAATCAGCTTTTGCTTCTCTCTGAGTTTTCAGGGTCAATTCCACAAGTGAATATCTCTAATCTGAGTTTTTGGCAGGCGTAGAAATGGAACAAATTCCACCATGGCTCACTGATCACCTAAAATTCATTTGAAGAAGTTTTGGCTCATGTTTGTCAGCAGTGGGGTAGCTCCCCCGTTTCTCCCACTGCCACCTCATTCTGTAGGAGAGTTGCCCTGCTCTAAAGAGGGACAATATAACCCCACACTCAGCTGCTTTAGTGACTTGGCAGTGATGCTGCTGGGATTCTTGCAGTGCACACCCAAAACACTGGCTTCATTTTTCAGACATTTCCCCCATGATTTTCCCTCCTATAGTTTACAGACATCAACAAGACCTTCCGCTTTTTTTTTTATTTTATTTTTGTCCTAATTTAAAGTTGCTGAAATCAAAGAGGGCATGAGCACCTAGATACTTCTTAAAGTTTGATCTCCAGCTTCATACTAGTTTGTACCATCACAGCCCAGGTTATTGTTTCTTTGAAAGCAGTGTAGAAGTTGGATTCTTCTGGAGGGAAGAAAAAGTTTCTAAAATTTCTAGAAGAACTTAGAATTAGCTATGTTGGTTTTTCTGCAGACTTCCCTGAAGTGGAAGTAAGTTAGTGAGAAGACATAAGCTGAAGCTTTTTATTTTCAAATTGCAGTCACAGCCACAGCAATTTACTGGATCCAGCTTGCTATTTTTGCCTCTGATGTTTGTGGAAATAAACTCCTTTAAAGATGTAATTTCCAGAGTACTCTTTGTAGTATCTGAAATCATTCTGGCTCTGGAAATGCAAGGAAATACTGGAAAGTCAAGGTTAGTCACCTTTTCTGGTGCCAGTCAAATGGGAACCTAGTGTCAGAGTTCATCACGTACTTGCCAAAATGGTACTTTTTATTCTGGTGGTGGTATATTGAAACAGTTAGTATGGGGACTGAAATTCCTCAATCCTCACTTCTTACTGATGCTGGCTTCTTAAAAGCAAAAATATCCATAAGAACTTAGGAGTGACTTACAAGGCCAAATCAGAGGTCCAGTTAGCCCACTATCCCATCTCTGATAGTGAAGTGGCCCATAGATGAAGTGGTACAAGGGAAGGGACAGAGCAGGGCAGGAAAACAGGGACACTTCACTCAACCTCCCACAATTTGTGGCTCAGGAATTTCCTGAGCCAGAGGTGATCTTTTTCTAAAATCTCAGTAATGGTCCTTAGCAATGTCTTTATTTAAAATTCGAGTAATCACTTGTCTACTTGGACCTGAAATAATTTTGGAGGCGTATTTATATTGAAGACCAGAGACCCACTGGATAACCCAGAATATATTTCCGAGTGTAAATCACCACAGGCAGCATATCTGGCTGTGCTCAGAAACATGAACCCATATCAGCTGCCTTCATTATAGTATTACACTTGAGGGGAGAAAGTAAGATGAAGAAATTAAACCCCACAGCCAATTAATGAAACAAAAGGAGTGGACTGTGTATTTACAGCCAGATTTTCCAAAGCGCTCAATACCCAAAGCTCTCACTGGAAGATGATAGTTAGGTTTTCTAAGCAGCTCAGTGCTCAGTACACGAAGCCTTTTTGAAAGTGTGTCTTAGACCCTTAGTAAGGGACTTCTGAAAGGTTGCCCTTTCAGTTTGCAGGCTGAGGAGCCCTGGCAGACATTTTGGAATCACTTCTAGTGCTCTTGGGCTCTACAAATGAGCCCAAGCTGTTGCAGTGCGGTGGGTGGAGTGGTGCTGGCAGAGTGGGAGGGAAGCAAGTTGAGGGCTGAAGGCAAAGTAAGCCTGTACGTGACTGACCTGCACAGGACACAAGGCTGCACACTGGGTGAGTAGGTTATTGCTTTCCCAGCCCTCATGTTTTCCTCAACCACGGCTACATCATTTCTGCCCAGAGACGTGCTTTCCTCACAGTGGGGCATTTCTTGTTGTTTGTGGCTGGGAACTTGGAAGAGCTGCCTGGTAAATTATAGTACACTACACTTAAAGCACTCTCTTGCCCAGGTATTTTTCTGTCTCCTATGCTTCTGTGCACCATTCATGGACTTGCTGAGGCATTTGCATGCCAGCAGGACTATTTGGAAAGCATGGGGGCATCTTGGAGCCATTTGAGGTGACAGAACTGGTACAGCCATAGGTACAGTGAACGTAAACGCTCAGACAACCTGTAGGCCTGCACAAGGTAAGACTGCAAATGCATGCATGGTAAATGTAGGGGAAACCCTTGTTAAACCGTCACTTGACCTACAAGTCCCTGGAGCAGTGCTTCTGTCCAGCCACACAGATGTGGTGCACCTCCTCCTGCCTCTTCCCGTGGCCATGATCAGATGGATGGAGGAGTGGGAGAGGGTTTTGCTCTGTCACCCGAGGGTATCCGTGAGCACTTGTGAGTGAGGTTGGTGCGTTGTAATTTACTGCTGCTGTAGATCAGCAGCAAATTGCTATCCCTTGGAGCAAAGGGGCGGCAGAGATTTGATTCTCTCCCAGTGCTGATGCTGAGGGGACAGAGTTATCCACGGCTTGGGGCAAAGATACAATCTGGCTCTCCATTGTTAGTATTGCAGTTTTCGCTTGGGATCGTTAACACACCACAAATATAAACAACACACACACAATTTGTAGGGACTCACATTCAAAGTTCAGACACATAAAAATCAGTCTCTAAGCAGGAAGAATGCTCTTTGTCTATGGGCACAATTTTATCTTCAAATAGCTAAAAATATGGTATTATTCAACTCATTAATTGACTGCACAGCTTTACGAGAATGAGCATATGGCCACAAAAATCTTCAACTCCCATCTTCTGCTGCACACCCCCACCCCCCTTCCAGTGACAATCAGTCTGTGTTTAGACCTGGAAATTCAATGCACCATAAAAACTATTAGAATTTCCTGGTGTTGTGAAACATAAAAATCCTTGTAGTACCAAGCTCATTATTCCATTATATCAATTTAACAAAGATTAGAAATACTTTTGGTCTGGTTCAAAAACTTAAAAATTTCTATACGAAAAACAGAAAAGTTTTTTTGTTTGGTGTAAATGCTCATGAAAGTACCAACCAATTGAAGTGTTTTTGATGGAACAAAATTTCAGAGATATTTTTGTGAAGCGTGCCTGTTTTTCAACCAGATTTTTACACATAACAGAAAGCAAAGTATAACTGTGCACTCTGTAATGACATACACAACACATGGAATTCCAAACAAGTATATGCAAACACATGATTAGCAAAGCAGATTGCTACCCAAATTAATCCCAAAGCAGCTTTTTAACTTACAGGAAACAAAAGCACATGTCCTGAAACATTAAACTATGTAATTGCACAGGTTGGGCTTTTTCTTGCTTTGCAGGCAGATAGAAGGGACACCTCTTTATGCACTAGCACCTGGATTTGGGAAGCCTTGCCTGCCAGTGGCTGCTGTGAGCACAGGATTTCTCACTTCAAGCCAGCGGGGAGGGGAGGAGGAACCACGGGATGTGCAGAACACCCTTGTGTGTGCGTTCCTGCAGCTGAGCCTGTGAGCAGGGAGAAATAATGTGCCGCCAATATTCATAGTGCAGAAGGGACCCCGTTCAAGGCAATGTTGAAAAAACTCAGATGCATTTTTCTGCGGGCAGAAATCCACAGGGGACTAGAGGGTGGTCGAGGCCATCCTCAGGCATCCCTCTATAAAGCTGTCTTGGTCCCAAAGCACAGATGAGTTTCTGTAGTTCTTCAGAGGGCGAGAAGCAGTGATGTCTTTGTGTTTGTCTGCTGAGCTTCTGCACCGGGTTTCAGCTGGTGTTTACTAGCCTCCCCCTCTCCTGCAAATACCTCCTCATTCACCGTCCAGGGAGTCACTTGAATATGGGTCTTTATACAAGCAAATACTCACTTGAGGTGTGTGGGGATTAAGGCAGACTTGGCCCTCAGTTCTTTCTTAGCAGGAAAAGGGATGAAAGTCGAATGCTTAACCTAGTTGTGCTTTTTCATTCTAATTTCTGACCTTTAAGCAAGATCCGAACTGTCCATGGCAGACATGATGAAGTTTCCTATATTGCAGTATCTGATGACACATGAAGAAGCTCCATGTTTCAGGGGGAAGGAATTTCAGCATAAAGTCTGTCTTATCAGGGAACTGAAGTGCATGTTTTTGTTCACCTAAAATAGAACTCACAAAAAGCAAAAAATTGTAGCATGTTCAATAAAAGGGAGCAAGGACATTGCCGTTTTTCTAGAAACAGGGCAAAAAAATGATCTGTCCTCAGTTGATGAACTCTTAAATGGTCAAAAGGTCAGTAACAAATGTCGCCAAAATGTTTCTGGGTAGTCTCTCCCTACTTGTGTAATGGCTTTTATGTAAGTAAGCCAGTGAGGTCAAAAGAGTAGGAATTAACCCTGATTGCCCTGGACTGTCATTGGTATATCAGGTTCTTGTAAATATGACTGTTCTGCACCACTAGCTAGTCAGCAGGTGCTCTTAGAGGAAGTGTCACAATTGGCTTACTAGGTCTCTGGAGATTTATACAGCACCCTTATGCCTTTTCACTGATAGTGAGTACCCCAAAAAGCAGGGAAAAAGAACACACCCTTAGTGTTCAAAATCTGCACTCTCTGAGTGACATATGACTTAAAGCTGCATGGACATTTTGCCTGATGAAGGAACTCTGTATCTTCTGAAGACTCATAAAAAGTGATAAATACCAATATTTCTGTCATTAAATGATATCGTAACTGGAGCTAAATCGCCACCTGCAATGAGTAAATTAAATATTGACTATTTCATTGACTGTTAGATTTAATTTGAAGCAATCATGCAGGAGCTATAATGGCGCAGAAGATGAGTGACTATTTAATCTTGGCTGTCATCCCCGTTAAGTGTTGAATAATGAGAAAAATACGCACTTGACAGAGTAAGGGAGTTGACTTCATCTTGGGTTTCTGTGTCAGGACTTCCACTTCATAAATTTGTAACAAAGCTGTTAGGAACAGCTGTTGTTGCAGCACTTGCTGCTCTTTTAACATGGCAGGATTTGGTAACCTCAGTACACTGTCTACAAGAGATCCAACTTGACTCTGTTTCCAGCAGAAATGTTTGTATGAGCTAGAAGAGGGAATCGGTGCTTTTGGAGAGCCTGTGCACTGCTGCGGGAGGACAGCTATGCCCAGGGGCCAGCTACAGCTCTCATTAACCACATCGCCTTCTGCAGGCTTATCTTAGAAAGTAATAGGGCCTGCTGTGTTTTGCCTGGGATATTGTTACACAACTCAGGCAGGCATACAGTGTCTTCTCCTCTTTTTCCTTTTCACTTGTTACTTTGCCAAATCTGTTAAAATCCACACCTCCTTAGCAGAAAGCTTTGTTGTCTCTTGTGGACTGTTCTCACATTTAAAACGAAAAAAGCCTGGTGCTGAGTGCATTTCTCATTGAAATCAGTGGCATTTCAGGTGCTCTGCACTATTTAGCATCCAAACAAGTCATGTACAGCACCACTGCTAGCGTATTTTCTGGTTTTTGTTCTCCTAGAATTGTTGGGTTTCTAAGCTAGGGTGTTCTTTACAAAGAATGGGAAGTTGATCTTATCACATGCTTAAACCTCAGAGATCAGAGAGAACTTAAATTTTTCTTTTCAATTGAACTTACTTTTTAAAATCTTCTCATCCTTCTCATTCAAATGGATATTTCTGGAGTGTGGAACAGAGGAAGGTCCTTGTTTGCACATGGCTGACATTTTTCTCCCTTGCAGTCGTATTTCTTCATGAAATAGAGGGTCTGTCAGCAGTGCATTCATACTACTAGCTCACTGCAGGTGAATGCCACCATTACTATGTATGAAGAAGTCTGCTTGAAGATGATTAAATTTAAAAAGCAGCTGTCATGTACAGGCAAGCATAGAAAAATATATTAAAATGGCTCTGTTTGCCTTTAATGCCTTGTGGGTTTTCAACTTTGCTACAGTATTGCTTATATAATTGTTTTCTCCTGAAAGTAAGGTGTTCAGCTCTAGGTGGTCAACTCCTGACTTCTCTTGCCATGTATCTGTGGCATCCCAATCTTCAGCTACACAGAAAAGATTGTGATGAATTTTATACAGTGAATGAGGTCCCTTTGCTAAACAACCTATGATCTGACTTTGAACGTAACTACAGGCAGTCTGTATATTGCCATATACTGTCTAGAGGCCTTTAAGGCTAAGCCATGAGGTTGGTAGTTTGTTGTTTGGTTTTGGGGTTTTTTTGCAATATGCTCATAATCTATGAGAAATTGCAATAAGAATAAAGGGCAGCTGGCTCTTGAGAGGACTGTGACACTGACATTCCTTGGAATTGGCATTGCGTTAAACTTGGCAGCTGCCGCTAGACCTAGTTCCTAGGTTTAGTTCTGCTTTGTTATTTGAGAAGGAGTAGCAGCAGGCCTAGACTTTTCATCTTCTATTACTAGACCCCAAAAAAGTCAGTTGATGTGAAAATTTCTTTGCTTTTGTGTTCTGAGCGGAGCGTCAGTTGTGGAATGAGAGAGGTGGGAACAAATCCTGTGTCAGATTTTGTAGTGTGACTGTGGTTGCTCCCACCTGCCATCTAGGGCTTTGCGAGAGGCATGGAGATTCCTTCAGCCTTGCTGCAGAATGTCAGGCCTGATTTGTGTGGTTGGCTGGTGGCAGGCATCTAGCTAGCCACCTGCCCACGCACTTCCTGTTGTAGCTGGACATGCTGGAACACGCACAAGGTGGCTGCTCCAACCAGAGCAGCTGCCTTGACCTCGTGTTTGGGTGGTCTCCTGCATATGATGTGTCCCACGTAGGGAGTCCTGCTTTGCAGATGACTCGAAGCTGTTTCGCACAAAGCCCTGTTCAGGTGGGTCTGGTAGCACATTGGTCCAGAGGCTGTGTCTGGGCCTAAACTTTCAAGTTTGCTATCCTCAGCAGCAGTGAGTCTGGTCTTTGGGATGGCTTTGTGAAGCTCTTTGTAAGACTGTGGCCCCACTACTCTAGCTAGGGACAGTCCTTCATGTAACCACCCATCCCAGGCAATGACTTCAGCAGAATTGTGCTTAATTTAGACAACATTAAGCAGCTCAAATTCAGGCCCAGTATCTGCAGGGATAACCCTCTGCATCCTCTTTGGATTGAAATTCATGCTTTAGCTGGCGGAGAATTTATAGGCATGCTGCTAGTTAAAACTGGGAACTACTTAACATTAGCTCCTTGTGTTAATTAAACTAATATGTTCACCACGGAGGTACCATGCTGTGAAGGTTTGCATATTCTGTTAAGCACACAGGAGTGTCCAGTGTGTGAACCTCATCCTAGTGTGTTGGCAAAGGCACTAAATGAAGTTTGTACTTCTGTGAGATACTTGCTTTGCCTGGCTTTGCTTGCCCAGGTGAGTGACAAAATAAGGAATGTAGATTTGAGATCTTGTAACTGTAATCCATGTGGTGTGCTGTCTGTGAAGATGCTCCTGGCAAATGTTCAATAAACCTTGAGGGGAAAAAAGGTAAAAGAAGCCACTAGATAATTTGCTAATTAAATGAATTATGTTTGCAAAGGTAGATATTACAAATGACAGCTAAAATTTAAATTCAACTTAGTGATGACTGCAGAAATAAAATAGAAATGCAGAAAGCTTGCAAGTATAAGAGATAAATAAAAAATTATTTCATCCATCCACAGCAAGATGGATCGGACTTTTTCTTTCCCCTACACAGTATTAATCAGTTCTAAGTGAATCTTTTGCATCTTGAATGTTTTTCAAGTTTGACCGCAATGGCACAGCTTAGATAGCTTTTTAAGGTGATAATCAAGCTAATACAGAGAAAATAGTAACTTGAAAACTGAGTCGTTGCAAAACTAATATGCTAACCATAGCCATGATAATCTAGAATATGTATTCCTTTCCTAGAGCAGGTAATATCCATTAAAGAATTCAATGTAATTTGCGAAGCAGCCATTGTGCGACTTAATGATGCCTGGGAATTAAAGTACTTACTGTTACAGCAATGCAGCAATGCAGTGTGACCCTACCAGCTATTTGTTTCTAGTGTAAGACTGTGCAGGCCCTGATCTGGAGCAGCAAATTGAACAGCTGCAGATTTCTGCAAGTTTGTACTAGAGATTTATTTTTATTGGTCCATTCTTGATCTTGGATAAAAAATTTCCCCCACTTCAGTAAAAGCACAGTTGGGCCTTCTGGTTGCTATGTGTATGTTGGTGGCTACAGGTTAACTAAAAAGTGTTGATTTGAGGGCTGAAAGTAGGCTGGTAGAATAGATTGCATTGGGTGCTGGCCTCCTGCACAGGGTGAATTTCACTGCTTCCTTATTTAGCTGAAATCCCTTTGAACACGTTAAGAAATTGTTTGAGTGTAAATTGAGAAGGAAACAATAATACCAAGGACTATGGGGAACAAGTTCTGTGAAAGATTTACTCAATAACTTGAGTAAAGATTTCAGAATTTTATCCTTTGTCTTGCCTAGAAAAGAGCTTCTGTATGGGAAAAATATCGACAAACAAAATTACTCATCAGTGAGACTGGTCTTCTCTGGATTACATTGCTCTAAATTGTTCAGCAATTCCCAGAGGGAAGACCTACTCCATTTGAGAAACATTCCCTCCAGAAAACATTCAGGGGTTTTAATTGCATTAAATGAAATACACTGTGGCTGGATTATATTTCAAGACAGCTGATTAATTAATAAATTAGATCAGCTAAAAGGAAATGAAAGTGAATATGAAAAAAAAAGAATTAAAAATGTGAACTTATCACACAATTAGAACACAATGAAATACGTTTACTGTTTTAATTTGCATAAAGTGAGAATAGTGAGTTTTGTCATTAGCCTGAAATATATAGATTGCTGAAAGTGATAACAAACAGTTCAGTACTTGGGTGTAGATAGTTTTAAATGACCACAGCTGAAAAACAGGAGAATGTCTGGCTGTATGTGAGAACCTCTACACAGAACGCACCAATGGCCAGCTCAGACAGAACTCCGGATCATGCTCTTCAGTGAGCAAAGTCTTCTTTCTCTTTCAGCTGTGATTACAGTATAAGGCATTTACATCTCTGAACATTGTCTTCGAGACTCAGTATCTTTTAAAAAATCAGATTGCTTGTCAGTTTTCCCCATACCTCACTGAACCACCTACCACGTGTAGCCCTGAACATTTTGGGGCTTCAGCAGGTACTGATGTTTCCAGACTTCTGATTGGTTTCAGTCTGAAAACACATTTCAGGAACATGGTTTCCAGAGCAGCTGTGGATTGCTGACGCAACCAGTGCACCGAGATTTTGGGCCAATTTTTTGAGAATTAGAGCTGCAACCCAATTAGAAGTTAGTGAGCAGATACAGGGGTTCCTTAGTGGGACTTGATGCCCAAGCAATCCTTTCTGACCTTGAAATCTTTGAACCACAAACTCTTTTCTCACTTCTGGATTCTTAGAACTATGACTTTGCAGGAGAGAAAAGATTTTATGTTTTCAACAGTGGGATGGACAGCTGCATGCTTGGGAGAAGCTCTGGTATGATACAAGTGGCAACCAAGAACAGACAGTGTAGGACCAAATACACAAAACAGTCTGTGAGAAGAGAAGCTAGAAACTGTAGCCATTTTTTAAAAAGAATTTGAGTACACACAGCCAACAAATGGAAGACTTCATATTGGTAGACTTTCTTTAAACAACTCTGTTAGAAATCCTCCCTTTGTTGCTGTTAGAGAATGAATTAAAACCAACTTGTCTTCAGGTTAAAGGTAGAACCGTCTTTCAGCCTTTCCAGACGTTTTAAAGCTAGCATATAATAGGACACTCCTTAAGAATGATGCTTTGTGCAAAATGCTGAAAATGCCAAGGATTATCAAATTCCACAGAAAGCATCCCATCAAGGAAAAACACCGATATATTCCCAGGAGACCTATTTAAAGAGATTAATATTCCAACTCCTTTCAGACATTCCCGGCAGGAAGTAATAACTTTAGATGTAAGGAGGTTTTAAGATTTTAACTGTGGCAGTTGAAGCTGTTTTAAGGAAACATGATTATCTGTAAATAGATAAAAGTAAGGACAGAGTGGCTTTGGAGTCTCAGAGCTCTGCAATAACACATTAAATAAACCAAGATCCTAATTTAAAATGGTGAACCACATCCTGAGCTGGTGTAAATTATGTAATTCCTTTTGAGTGAGTGGAATTATGCTGATTAACATCATCTGAAGACTTGTCTTCCTGTTCCTCAGAGTGAATAGATTTTTTTAAAGTCTATAACAATTCTTTGCACTTTGATAGCTGTCCAGATATGAATCTCAGACAATAATTGTGTGTTTATTCAAAATTGTGAGTAAAGCTACTAGTGTCGAGAAAGAAAACATAAAACAAGTTCACCAGAGAGAGAAAGGAAAAATAGATAATTACAATATTTGATTGCTGTTGTTGTTGTCAGTCTTCTTTTCTTGATAGTAGATAGTTGGAATCAGAGACTCTGAAATGGTTGCTTTGGATTAATTTTCATTTTAATATCCTCACATTTTGTTAGATGTGTTTGAATGTTGCAAACTTTTTTCTGTTGGTTATTTTCTGGTTTTTGTTTGGTTTTGGTTTTTTTTTAATCATTTCTGCAAAATGAATTTTTTACTGAAATGTTTTAATTTTTATAAGCTGGTCCAAATCCAGAAAATCTTTATTAATAATAGAAATGTTGAAAACTTTCTGAAGAGTTTCCAGCATAGGAAGAGGGGGCTGGTTAGCTCACTCGGTTAGAGCATGGTGCTGATAACACCAAGGTCGCAGGTTCAGTCCCCGTTGGGTCCCCATGTGTTGCCTGATCTAGTTGAGAGGCGTCCCTGCCCGTGACAGGGAGGTTGGATTAAATGATCTCTAAGGTCCCTTCCAGCCTAGGCCATTCTGTGGTTCTATGAATACGTGTTCTGTTGAACGACTGGATTAGAAATAATACCGATTTCACCAGAGTAGCCTCTAAGGATGTCCCACATGAGACCTCAAATCCACAAGCTGTAGAAAGGCAATTGGTAGTAGGGCAGGTTGCAGTGATGTTACTTACTGCTTTGGAACAGCCTCTCACCAAGTCAGGGCTGGAAGTAGTGCCTTCTATGAAATTATGAGGATTGTATGAAGTCACCTCAGCCTCCTGGTTATAAAGTCCAAAAGTTTTTCTTCAACTAATGGTGAAAGTTGGGTTTGATGTAAGCCTGAACTTTGCATTGAAACAATAAAGGGAGCACCGATATACCTTACCCTCAAAAACTCTGCTGAGGGAATGGTAGTCCTGGGTGAGGATGGATGAGAGCAATGAAGTGTTTGTCTGCCAAAGGTGGAGTTGCTAGACCATACCTGGACTGAAAGAATTCCTGACCTCAAAATTTATATGAAGCCAACAAAAGGTGTGGGGGAAAGAGAGGTGTGTCATCCTCATTTTACACATGGAAAAGTGATGCAGAGAGAAGCATACCTTAGATTTCAAAAAAGTGGTAACACATAATCCAGATTTCCAGTTAGAGCTCTGCCCACCAGACCTTTAATTACGATAGAGTTTTGGCCTAAATTTGAATAATTTTTCTCTAATAGCATGAGCTATACAGCCATAAAGTTGCTATTCTCTCTCTGTGATAGAATGAAATGATAGTTGGAGATCTCAAAACTGATGATTTTTGAAGCCATAGGTGTTTCCATATGTGTGAGCTAGGCATGAGTAGATAACACAACTAAATCTTGAGCTCAGATCAAAATCTCAAACACGGTTCCTTTTATGAAATGCTGTTTTTCTCTATTTTGGGAGAGGAAGTTACTGAAATGGTGAAATGTCTGGAGCATAAAACTCTAAAATCCTGTGTACTGAATAGTTCTCATGATAAATGATGCCTCAGGGTAGAAATGCAAATAAAGAGATACTTGAAGTACAGTTGCTTCTGGATGAGATATTCAGGACCTGCTTCTCAGCTCTGTTACGGTGGAGTAAGCTGATACGACACACAATTAAAATCAATAGAATCACGCAGGCATAGAACTGGTGTGTAATGGGGTGGAGAATCAGTGCCTTGCATTTTTAGGAGGGCTCCCAGTTGCTGGGTAAGTCCACGTGCCATAAGACACTGATGATTTTAAATCAGGTACCCACTAAAATGCCTGTTTACTCTAATGGAGAATGTGAGTGCTCAGGTTACTACGACAGGAAGCCCGATCTCTGGCTATCTGCAAGCCTTACTTCTGCCTGGCTTATGCTTAAGGGCCTGATCCTGCTGTCCCTGTGTGCATTCCTGGAGGCATCAGCGCCACAGCTATCGTGTGAATGGGCTGCAGGATCAGCCCCCATCTCCTTCATTCTCCAGCTGCTAATTTTTAAAATATGCTGGAGAAAAAATAATGTGACTAATTAATTATGCTTTTTTCCCTGGCAGCTCTTTATATGTAAGGTCAGATTTCTAATGATGAGAATTTCCATTGAGAATTACTCATGAAAAACCCAACCAAACATTCTTCCCCCACTACAAGAAATTCCTCTTAGAAGAAACATTAGAAACAATTAAAACATTTTAAAAGTTAATAAAGAGCACTCTGAAGTGGGGAAAGGAAAGCCATGCTCATCTGTTGAAGTGTTCGGAAAGAATTGTTCTTATAGTATCTTCCAGGGAGTCTTTTAATATTAATGTAATTAAGAGCGGAATTTTGCACCAGTTCAGTCTGGGAAGGTTGATCACTGAGATTTGTGTCTCTTACTTCCCTTCCTGCATTTTATCCTTCTTCCACCCAGAGGATGATTATTGAAACTGGGCAGCTCTAGAAGGAATGAAGCAAAGGGGAGGGGGAAGCATAAAGGGCGAAAAGCAGACTGCAGGTTGCATTACTGCTGCAGAAGACCCCCCAGTGGCAGGTGTGATTTGCTTCCTGGCCATTTCTTCAGCAGAACAATGCTAGTCTGCATTGTCAAGGGGATGATGCCTTTTCCCCTTCTTACTCCTCGTGGCTGTGCACGCATATGTGTAAGTCTGGACAGGGTTTTCTCTCTCTTTCCACTCCCTCCTAAAGGATAATTGGAGGAAGAGTCAGAGAAAGGAACAGCTGGCAGGTTATACAAATAGTTTTAGGGAGGGGTCACCCACAGGGTTGTATACATCCTTGCTCACAAAATGGCAGCCTGCAAAGAGATTTACCAAACACATTCTGGCAGATGGACTTCTGCTCCCAATTACCAAAGACAGATGCAACTCTACAAGCGCTTATCATTAAGGAACTGCACTTCAGTTATAATCAAACAAAAAAGTCCTTTAAATGCCTGCATTCTCCTTGCCCTCATGCAGATGGAACTCTGAATTTCATCTATGTTGCATGGAACCTCTTAAAAGACAAGTGCATTTAATGGTGCAAAACGTCACCCCTCTTCCAGCGGGGAGTTTTAACTGGTTTCTTTAAAAATTAATTTGGAACATGGCTTTCTATCTGATTCAGAAGAGGTTATTCTGGAGTACTACAGACTGATACTCGTGCTGAACTTTAATTGTGAAGCATCTTAGAGGCAGTCAAGGACTGTCTGCAGTATATTTCCACACCCCTAGGTCTAAGTGTGGTGTCAGGGGAGTGATTTATGGCTCAAATAGGCAAGGCTTTTGGCTCTAGGCAAGTTGAATGTGCGTTGCATGTGCAATCATACCAAACTTCTTTGTGTGTGCATCAGTTCTTTTTTATAATTGAACTCAGCAAGGGCAGTCCTACCTTTTTGCAGCTAATCATATCTTATGCTTGCAGTTAGGCTGTGTAGCAGTCAGCACCTTATAATATGAAAACAGTATTTCTTTCACTTATTGCTAATGCTGGCACCTGTGTTTCAGTCTGCTGTGTGTTTAAGATCTGTTAGTTACTATTTTCTTTTTTTTTTTTCCTAATAAAAGTTGACATTTTCCCATTCGTTCAGTAGCTTTCAGGAGATTTGCAATCACGGCCAAGAGAGCCAGTGGCTGTGCCAGACTACCTGGGAAGCTCAAAGCTGAGTTGGTTTAAGGAAGTTCTCATTTACTGGCTCAAGGAAAGTGTTCATTTTGCAAGGGACAATCTCTCTCTTTAACCCTGTTTTTAGAAAACCTTGGATTAAGGCTCAGGTTTGGAGAAAGGTTGTTTTTTATTTGAAGCAAATTACATATTCCATGTACTAAATGCTGAGAAAAGAAATGGAAACTTACGGTAATTCCCAAATATGTAATGTCGTTGCCGTGATTTAAACCCAACCAGCAGCCAAACATCATGCAGTCGCTCACTGACCCTCCCCTGCCCTGAGGAACGGAGGAGAGGGTTGGAGAGGTAGAGGTAGGGAGACTCATAGGTTGGGACAAAAACAGTTTAATAATTGAAAATAATTAAAATTTTAGTTATAGTAATAATAGAATATACAAATTATATACAAATGAGTGATGCACAATGCATGTGCTCACCATCCTCTGACTGAGGCCCAGCCTGTTCCTGGCTAGTGATTCCAAAGGAGAGAATCCCAAACTGTGCTCCCAGAAGAGAGAGTGACAGCTTCCTGGTCAACCCTCATTTGTATACTAAGCAGGACATCGTATGATATGCAATGTTCCGTTGGCCAATTTAGGTCCATTCTCTGGCTGTTCTCCCTCCCAGCTTCTTGTGCATCTGCACACTTAGCAAGACACTGGAAGTTAAAAAGTCCTTAATTTCTTAGCAACAACTAAAATCCAAACCACAGCACTATTCTAGCTACTAAGAGGAAAGAATTAGCTCTATCCCAGCTGAAACCAGGACAATTGTGGTAGCAATCAGCTAGAAGTTTCTGTGACTTTGGTGTTTCAGGTGTGGATTGCAGGCTGGTCTGCTAGGGAACAAGAATGAAGCAGCATAAACCGACTACAGTATCTTTTTTTTTCTGATGAGGACACTATTTTTGGTTAAAGAGTCTTTTGAATACCTTCAGAAGCCCATCCTGGGACAAAGCATTTGTAGAGAAGTGAGAGTTCCTCAGAGGTCCTCTTAAAAGTTCTTCCTTTGTCTCTCACATCATTTTGCTTCTTCCTTGTACTTGCTGATGCCATACGTGTGTTGTATAGCTCTGACTTATCACCAAGGTTTTCAGATTGTTCCAATTTCTTTGAGGGCTGCTTGGAAGAAGACTTAATTTTGCTGGTAGAGACCCTAGGTGTCTTCTTTGACTAGCCCCTTAAGAGCTGGGAATTAATTCTTGTCTTCAGTCAAGTTAGAAAACTTGAAAGTTGTAAAAATAGTAACACTGCTTAGTTGTTAAATATGTCACAAATATTCTGCCTATCTGGAAACAGTCTCGGCCACTCCATGAGAATGCGATGACAGAAATTAAATGCGAGCCTCCTTGGTTTGACAACACACGGAGCACGTGTGTCGTGTGCTGCTGAATTCCGTAAGCCAAATGCAATTCTTTTGTTCATAGATCAAAATCTAGGTGGTGACCAATTTTCCTCTACTAGGACAAAGAGAGGGAAGCCAGAAGAGTAAATAATCATAGTACTTAGCATTGATATTGCAGTTCCTTTCATCTTCAAAGTGCTTTGTAAACATTAAGTAATTAATCAGCTTCTGAACAGATTCTTGAAAGGCAGTGAGGCCACCAACTACGGTAAGCGTTTGAGATACGTGGCAGTGACAAAGTCTGCAGCTACTGGGATTAGAGCTGGGAGGTGTGCAGGATGGAGGAGGACGGCTGTGGGACCCGTCTTGCACTGGAAGGAATCTTGTGAAAGATACGGTGTGTGCAAGGGGGCTGGGGAGAGACTGGTGCAAAGGAGAAGGGAAATATCGTGACTGATGTGAACAGCTATTCACCTTTAAGTCCTTCCTAGAGATTTTCAAGAAATCATTGCATTTTCTAAGTGCAGCAACGAAAAAAAAGTACCTGCAAGAGATGCAAGTGAGACTGGCTTATACCTATGAACGTAAAAGGCGTAAGATATTCCATGTGCTACCATACACAGAAGTCTTGTCTGCCTCTCTCCCCAGGACGTATAGCCATAGTCTAATCTTTCCATGAAAAGACCCATCTGTCCAGGCTATTCAAGTGACATTTACACTTCAATGGTCTGTGATCATCACTGTTCAGAGGCTTCCTGTATATTATGGAGAAAGAGGTACAAAATTAGTTTTTCTGCACTCACTTCCAATTGCCTAGTATGAAATGATTTTATGGCCTGTGGAACGTGAGGCAGCTTTTCACAGAAACGTCGTCTTTCTCTTAGATGACATCATGATTATATCCCTGCTACCAAAAGGGAGTAGAAGGGATTTCTAATCTGGCTATTTTCTGATCTCCTCCAGATCAAAAAGGCATTTGACCTCTTTTCAAACTCAGGTCACTGTTACTAAGGGGACTGCCCCCGTGCCAGGAAACTTAAGTTCTGCCTTTTGCCTTGGAGTTATCATGGGAAGCATTTGAATATTGTTCAGTTTAACGTACATCTTCAGCCACTACTCTCAGATGCCTGTAGCAGGTTGTAGGCAATTAGAATGGAAGGGGAATCACCGCAGCATTAACTAAACTGTAGGCTTTATATTTAGACAAAGGACTAATTTCTTAGCACATCTATTGAAATTAAGCATTCAGTTCTTTAGGCATTAGTTTATCAAAAACGTAAAATCAAGGACAAAAAAAAGGTTGCAAATGGAAAGTGAACGTTTTTTGTGGGGTTTTTTTAATCTGTGTTGCAATATAAGTAAAAATTAGCAATAATCACACTAGCCCCGAGATGTTTAAATATATTTACATTTTAACCTTTTTACACTGTGGCCGTAATGTAACAACGTGTGACTTTTAATTGCAAATGGCATATCAGCTGCCTTGAGGAAAAATATCATGTAAACAAAACATTGTTTGTTAGCTTTATTCTGAGACATGTGCTGTTCGTTAACAAATTCAGTTAAAACTTTTCCAACTAATTCCTTCTCTAGTTTATGAAAGCAGTAATACTGACAATTAATGTTTCATTTTGCAGTTTGAGCTTGTCTCTGTAGCCTGGCCTGCACACAAATAGTACTGGTTGGAATAAATTGGTTTCTAAATCAATTTAATAAAATCATTGCAACCCCCTTGTGCGGACATTCTTAAAACTGAGTTAAGCTAACATGATATTAGCCATTCTTAAACCAATTTATGTGTCCTCGCTTGGGAACTGCTCCAATTTAACTAAATTGATTTAGAAACCGATTTAGTTAAATCGGTTTAATTTCTGTGTGTGTAGACCAGACCTTAGATTCATCATAAATTACTGAAAGTATCAGTTTATCTAATTAGAATGCATTGTAAAATGCATTGCATGGCTGTGAAAATAACCAGAATCAGAAGCAAGAATTTTATGTGAGAAGTTTCTACAAAATGTTTGATCAAAAGACAAGTAAACAGTGCGCTGGCAGGTGTAAATTGGTGTATCCATGAAGTTGCATAGAGTTATTCAAGTTGAGGACGTAGCCAGGTACCGTGGAAAGCACCAAGTGTCCTTAAATGATAATAATGTGTTTCCGTTCTCTGACAGTATGTCTGGCTTTGTATGAATCAGATCTTGTACCCATAGTTTGCCATGGCTACAGATGTGTCTGTCCTGTCTGAGGATGCAAAGAACAAGAGATACGTGTCTCCTGTGCTTGATTTTTGATGGTGCTTATGCCAAAATATCGAGGGGAAAGTGAGTCCTTAGGTCTTTAGAAATTCAGTGTTCAAATAGAATCTCATTATAAAAGCAGTCTGGCAGCAATGTTTTATATCAGCAACCAAGGAAGAACAGGCAGGGTCAGACATCATTGTTGAGTAGCCATCACTCAAAAGTAGAAATTATACAACGGACTATGAAAGCCTTCTTTCCAGATCTTAATATGATAGGAAGATGAATACCTTGCCAGACACTTCATGGCTTTCTCTCTGTTGTTTCTAGATAAAGAGAGTTATCGATCCATGTTTTCTTTGATAAGAAAAAATGTGAATCTATGTGCCAGTAGTCTGAAATAGAAGCCAGTAATACTTTCCTCATGACAATGATATAATTAGTACAATGGAAGTAGTCACTTCAGTTTGTTTTCAAAAACAACTTTCAAATAACTGTGATTTGTACCAGTTTTAGCAGGGAGCATGTATGTAGTTTCATCACAAATGGACCTGGCTGCAATAGGATGGTCAACACTTAGGACTACAGTCGTTCGGACCAAGGGAAGTTCTCAATAGCAATCAGGAATTTTTCATTTAAAAAAGAGCAGAGTGATCTGAAATAGTGTTTTTTGTTAGATTCATGTTTGCTAAAGCCCTTGTACTTTGAGAATGTGTACAAAATCCTACCTGTTCTTGATCCTATAGCTGAGCTCTACCCCACTTCCAGTATGTTAGGCTCTTGGTTTATTGTGATACTCAAATAAGGCTTACTATGGACAAAAACATGCAGTGCAATATGGTCCCGATGGGCTTGCCTAGAGGTAAGAATCTTTACTAACTGAGCTATGGCTTGCTCTCCTATTGCAACGTATTGGACACCACAAGGCTCAAGAGCATGTCTCCTGATTTCCTACGGTCTTCCTAACAATGCAACTAACAGTTACTTACTGCTCCTTTTTACATTAGGAAAAAAAAACAACAGGAGAGGTACTGAGACTTTCCTGCAACACTGTCTTCTTTGGCAGGAGAACTTACAGATACATACATCCTGTTATGAGTTTGTCCTCAAAAGCAGCTTGTCATCACATATTTTTTTTTCCCGTGAAGCTCAAGTATTTCTTTCATGAGAAGAGTGGACAATTAATAAGTTTATTATCTTTCAGATCTTGCGAAGGTTTACTTCTGTCTCTTAATTGGAAGCAGGTTCTATTTCCTTTTTTCTCTAGCAAGAAGAAAGCCTTTCTTAAGAAAGAACTAATTTAGCATAAAATGTATTTAGTGTCAGGACTTAATAGAATGAGTAAATCATCATCTAATACAATAATATCTAAGACTAGTTAGAAAAATTGTCAGAACATGAGGTAAGTGTTGGTATAGCGAAATCCCAGCAGAGCACATCTAACATGAAAAGCTGACTAATAAAATTCCTAGTTTGGCTAATAATTTTTCAAAGCATTAATACTGCAGCTAGGGTGTGGAATTATCCACCTTTAGCACCATGAATTATTGGAACTCTGAAAACACATTGTAAATAAGTTATAAATGTGAGTGTGTTCACAAGGATCTTTATGTTTCCTTTCATTACAATGAAAAATTTCATATAATTAAGAACCTGACTTCTACTGCCAAGGAGGAATAATGGTTAAAGGTGGATATGAAGAATGATGCTGAGTATGTAAACACAGAAACATACTTTGAGATAAATCTTACTTCCAAATCTATCCCTGTCAGCTACCATCTGAATTCATATTGCACAGAGAAGGTATATAGAATGCTGCATCCATCTCCCTGAAAAGCAGGGAATATAACGTACAAGCAAACGCAAACCTCATTAGCTATTATAATTTCTTCTGAAGGCATGTAGTTCACAGTGTCTTAGTAAAGTGCATTAGCTGTCAGGCTTTTTAAATGCCTCATAATAAAAATGCCAGCTGCCGACAAGCTAGCCTTCTTCTCCTCCCCCTCCCACTGCACACTAGTTTTATGGTTGCTAACCCAGATTCTATTAGATATTCCGATTTAACTAGTAGAAATTAAAATGTGTAAGTTTTGAAAATCTGATGATGAGAGACAAAGAAGGCTGTGTGCTCTGTTATATCTTTCATTATGAACATGAAGAAGTGAGTGTAGCCATGGAGGGCTCTCAAAGTATTCAGGGCAATGTAGCTACACTTTTTTAGTCAGCAAGGAGCAAGCAGGAAAAACATCTTTAAAATTATGTAAGTTGTTGTACTTTTTTTTTTAAATGGCTGTGTATGTTGTACTTTTTTTTTTAAATGGCTGTGTATTATTCCAGCCATAATTTTGAAAATCTAAAGTAAAAAATCCTCCACTGGTGTTGCTTTGCTTACAGCTATTAAAGGCAGTAGATTTACATGACCTTAAATTGGCTGAAGAAAACACTCTCTTTTTCCAAGCTCATTTGTGTTTCCAGTGATGTTAATAGGAGCCGTGTTGTTATGCATGTGAATGAGAATGGGACTGTTGTAATTCACACACTTGTATCTCCAACTAGAGTCCAAAGTCAGCTCTGATTTGACATAACAGTAGAAAAATAAGCTTTCACTCATTAGTCTTCACATTTTAAGGCAGGGAAAGCACAGATGCTTAAATAGCCTTTCTGGACAATGTGTAAATAACTGTAAAATGGCTAGAAAAAAAAGGCTGGAGTGAATTTAAGTTAATTTCTTCCAGTCCTTTGGTTTACTTAAGATGCATTGACAGAATTCACCTCACCTGAGATTTAAAGAGTTTTGTAATTCCCAAAATCAGAGTGGATGAGTGAAATAGTCTTGTGAAGTGTCCTGAATTCAGCAATATTTTTCACTGAATATGGGTTTTCCAGTTCCATATTCTATCAGGTACTGTTTGTAAATTAACTTCTCAGCAGAGTCTTGGCTTAGTTCCTACCCCTGTCACCAGCTCTTTCTACTAGGTTGGAAAAGACATGTATGGCTTCCCAGTGCCAAGTGTCCTTAGTTCTGCTTGATCTTAGTAGCTATTCAGGACATATTTAGGAACATCTAGGATTCACCCCACAGATTGTTGGCAATCCTAAGCCTAGTTCTCTGTCTCCTCTACAGAAGTAATAATCACAGTAATACCTGGATATTTTGTAAAGGATGAGGTGTGGTGCAATTCATCAGTGTTTGTAAAATTCCTTGGGATCCCAGGGAGAAATTGGCTTCATTAGGACTCAGTTTATTCCTGATACTTTATTGTGACCAGTGCTTCTGCTTCCCCTTGGAAAAAGTTATACTGGATCAATGGTTTTCAGCATGACCTGAGGGGTCTGGGAGAGGTAACAAAAGGCTCAGAAGGTCTGAGGAAGCCTATTGTATTATTGCTATGCTTAAATTTATTGTCTTGATATTAATGCATGAACAGGAAAATTTTAGCAGTGCACAAATAGGAAAACCTTTGTTGCTTTCCATTAAGCTTCTAAGATCGTGTAGTGGTATTACAAGCATTGTTAGTTAAACTGGGCACTTTAGAAGATATGTTTCTTTTATATAAAATGCTCCTTTACTCTCCTCTGACCATGCTTAAAGAGGTCTTGAAAGGCTTATAAAGGAATGTTACACTGCACTTCAAGCCTCTTTTTATTAACAGAGCAAAGTTCATGAGAATTTAGTCCAAAGCTGCCATGCGTGAGTTTTGGGAGCTGCCTGTGAGCCAGGTGGCTCAGTCTTCAGGGAGATTTCTTTAGGATGAGAGAGAGGAATTCTCCGAGCCTAAGTGGCACCTGGGTAAGCAATAGGCTTTGCAACTGACTTTACTACACAGAGCCCTGCTGCTTTACTGCCATCCTTATTGCCTCCAGTCATGTCCCACTGGGTTTCTGTGTGCCTGGGCCCTCGGCAGAGGCAGAACAAAGAGTGAGATGAAGTGGGAAAGGAAGGGAGGAAGAGGAATATATCAGGGGAAGACAATGCAGTGTAAATGTTGAACAGTGTGACTCGGGAATCACAATTGGTGGGCAACAAAAAATCCACCTAGCATAATAGGCAATCAAAGTGCCGGTGAAAATCAGGCTCATTTGGAAGATGATTTGTTAGCGTTATTTGTGAAGAATGATTCGAAACTGCTGTGTATGTACTTTTTTCTTCGCGTTCTTTGTGCTGCTTTTGTTTGCATGAGCTGGAATATGTTATATTATACATCTGTGATAACATTAGATCTCACAGGCAGGGGAAAGAAATGAGATATGGGACAGGAGGGACACCAGTAGATTTTATTATTATTATTGGTTAGAAAATAAGAAAGATGGAATCTGAACGTATTCACTATTTTTTATCAAGATTTTTGAAGTGTAAATTTTCTCCCTCTGTTATTGCCTTACAGATGGGAATAGTAAAGTGGTTTAAACCTTGAAAGCATGTGTACGTAATCTTAAAGTAAAAATCACTACAGGATGTTGCTTTTAGAAAACAAGTCCAGTAAAATCAGGAAATCCAAGGTCAACTCAAAGAATACCTAAACCTTTTTTAGTTATAGGAGTGCACAATTATAGCAAACCAAAACTATCTTACCTTATCCTTCCCATTATATCATTCAGTAATTATATATTACAAGGATATGTAAGAACAAATGAAGTTACAGAGACTGACATTTTCCCCCAGTTTTTCCTCCTCCTCTGATATCACCAGAGATCAGTCTTACGTTTTTCTGGACTGAGCTTTCTATATCAGGCTGTCGATTACAAGATGAGTAGTTCATAAAACTAGCCGCCCGCTAGTGTCCATGGTTAGTCTAAGGATGAGGCCCCAGGCTTGTCGCGTCTGAAGCTGCTTCAGTGACTGAATGTGCAGTTCCAGCATTAGCAATCATTTCAGCAGGGACTGAGGCAGGGTCAGGAAAGTGAAATAGATATGTTTTGATCCAGTATTCCCCTGTCCCCAGAGGTGACTGCTTCACCTTGAGTGTTACAGGTGGAGGGTGGAAGTGGCAGCATTGTTCCTACCAGCCGACCGCAATGCAGAGTCACCACACGTGCTTATAGTTCCCTCCCTGTTAAAGTAGGCCTATTATCAAAGGGATCAGGCATTTTTCTCTTGATGATAATGGATTTGGCCAGTTCTTTCCATGAGATCTCTTCTTTTCCTCTTTGAAGGACGTTCTCATTGTTACATACCCTCTCAAAGCTGACTTTGATCAGTGCTGTGTACAGTCAGGTTCATGGACGTACGCTGAGAAGCTGTTATGCCTGCCCCTCAGTGCAGCGTTCTGACCTTAATAATTTTGGCACTCCAAATCCACAACCCAGCATCGACAAATTAAACTTTTTTTTCTCTTGGCAGACTGTACTTTACTCATGTGAACTATAATTTTCTGCTGCTCCTCTTCCCCACTGTAAAGATTTTTAGCTTTATAGATTTAAAAACTAGTCATGGTGTGGCTTATTTTGAAGGGATATTGAGGTGTAATGAAAGGAGCTCATCAAAGTAAAAGGGAGCAAAATGACCTGACCTGTTTATTTTAGGAAGAATGTTAACAATTCACTAAGATAAATTCAGCCATGGATTAACTGTGTAATAACATTAATATTCCTCCTGCAGTTATGCTTCTATTGATTTGTACCAGAACTATATTGCCTTTCTCTTACTGCATTTTCATAGTTGGTTTGATACCATAAGACTTTATTGTCACAAATTCCAAAATTACTTTACGCTTTCTGTTCTGCATCGCTACGCTGCCTCTTGGGCTTGGGAGTACCTAAAAGGTGGTGTGTGTGTGTCTCTCCTGGATGGTACATAGACTGCTTCAAAGTCTGGCAAAGAGAAGAGAACTCAAGGACGGGGAGTTGGAAGCCCTGATTCAACAGCCATAGGTGTCCCTACTGCTGCTCGTCTGAGGCTCTCTGGCCCTGGCCTGGCTGATACCACTTCTGCCCGAGATGCTATTTACCACAGGAGGATCCGTCTGGTTATCTTTGTGCCTTGACTTCTTTCTTCCTGACATATGATGTATTTGGTTTTGTGGCATTCTAGTGCCTACATTTAATCCGAATTTGTCAGTGTTCTCCACCTTTATTTCCTTCTCTGCTTGCTTCAGCTCAGGTTCTTTGTGGTGTGATCAGGAAATTTCAGTATTTTTTGATATCTGCCTGTGTTAAGTCCACATTAGCTTTCAGTTGTCCCCCATTACTAGAAAGCCCTACATTTAAAATTAAAATGTACTATCATCCTACTCAGACCTACTGTTATCCTCCTTTTTTATTACTCTAGTTTATTAACATTTGAAGGCCTGAGAAAAATGCAGCTAGACAATAGAGGACCTTGTAATGTGATGACTCGGATGCAGACACAGCAGGCAGAGCTTCAGAAGATTAGAAATGGTAATACTTGTAATTAGAAATTCTGCAGTCAAGTAATGTTAGTTAGGAACTTGCAAGCAGAATTTAAGTGCTCAGATTAATCTGTGTGGTGTGAAAATAATTATGTCAAGCCAAGTGTTTCACCATCAGACTATCTCTGGGATCAGTCCCTTGGATCCATCTTCATTTTGAATTCTAGCGATGTGGACACAAAGTGCAAGGCATTACTGAGTAGGGTATAGGGTGTTCCACTAAATACATTGTGTGCAGCGACTCTTTGCAACTCGAAGGGAGACAGAACTTCGCAATTCTGGGTTTAAGGGGATGCATTTATGTACTCATCCCATCCTCCCAAACTGTGCTCAAAACGCTGCAGCGTTGAAAAGCGCTGGGCTGGACAGAGGAATGTTTTCAGTAGGTACAGATGAATACCCATTTTTTTTCAGCTGATTGATAAATGCCATTACCATTAGACAAGTATGTCTTAACATTCTTTAGTGCCGAGCGCGTGTATTCCCTATCCATGTCTCTACGAGAATTGTGGGCATCAAATGCTTTGTTTATGATATTCCTCTTAGGGACTTTGTCATTGTATAAAGCAGTAAACATTGATTTTGTAAGGATTGCAGAAACATTCACCTTTTAACTAGCGCTAGAAATACACAGGTTTTGGCAAAGTAATGAATACTTGCAGTTTTTTCCCATGATTCAGTTCTTTCTCTACTCTTGGATGTTACTGAGCAAGTCAGGGATATCCATGCCTGGGTATGGTTTGTTTTCTGATGGGTTTTTTTCCTTCACTGGTACTTACAGTTTATCTGGTTTTAGCAAGATGACTTTGCTCTTCAATATGCTCATACTACATGTGATTCTCAGGCTAGTTTTTCAAGCTTCAGCTTTTACACTGGCTTTCTTTTTTTCTGGGAAGACTATAGACGACAACCCCCCAAACCAACCCTTTCAGCCAATACTGTACGGCCGACCTGTTTTTCTCAGTCCTCAGCCACTCCATCACCTTAAGTGAAACCACTTGAGGTGGAGCCATCAGGATGTATCAGCCATTTCTTGTCTGCAGGCTGGAGGATGCATGAAAAAGCACCGTCAGCACACGGCAGGCTCTGTATTCACCAAGGCACTCGTGACACAGCAATCTCATGACATACACCAGGGCTCTACATAGGCAGGCTCCTGCATCGTCATGCACAGCAAATGCTTCTGTGTATTTTAGCGTTTAGAAATCAAGGGCTTCTTAAGTTGCAGCAATTGAAAAAAAGGCTGCTGTACAGGATCACTTCACAAAACTGTCTTTTCTAGAACATGGATAACTAGGAATATCAGATCAGAAGCTGAGGTGAAAAAGGTGGCAGATTTTTTTTAATGAGCAATAAAATGCGTCAGTCATTTAAATGCAACTGTGGAAACAATCTTTCAGTGGCTAGGTTAAACAAACATCTGTGGGCAAATATCTAGATATACTTGAGTGTATCTGAGCTTGCCTCAGAGCAGGAGTGCAGAGGTGACTGCCTAAGGTCCATGGGACTCAACATTTCCTGTTTCTATTTAATTTGTGTAAAGAATGTATCTTGATCTGAAAACTGCACTGGAATATAGCTATAATTCTTTAGCAGGTTATATATTTGTTTCACTGTTATATCTTTGTTTCACTTCCACTCTAGATCATTATATTTTTAATACTGTAATTGACGTAATTAGAAATATTGATTGTTTCAAATGAAGCAATTTAACTGTAAATGTGCCAAGAGGCCAAAAAATAATCGATCTACTGTTGCTTTGCTTGCATGAATGAATCTTGATCCAGAGTCAGCAGGGTTTTTTTCTGTTCTTTGGTTTGAAACAGTTGCCGCGATTCAGTATTGTCCCCAACTCATGTATTTTTTTGGTTGCTTGGTGTCAGAGATGATAAAAGGTATGAGTCTGTTAATCTCTGATAGTATCATTAGAAACATAGCACACTTATACTGTAAAATAATTTTCAGTTTTAGTGCATGCTTCTTCAGTGGGAGGTTGTAGGGTAAAATCAAAAATCGTGTGAGTAAAATCTGGGTCCTGGAGAGTGGATCAGAATGGCATTCTGCATAAAAAGACAAAATTAGAAGTTACATTACTTTTTGTCTAAATAAGACAGAAGAGTGAAGTATTTATATTGCATCATTTGCAAAACACACCATGTTTGGCTAGATGCACGTTTGTGAAACATGGGCTTTGAATAAACGTGCATAACATACAAAGAAAATCTTGCTGGTATCCACAGTGGAAGGAACATATCTAAGACTACAGTTAAAAAAGAAAAAAATTACCCACAAGAAATTTTTTAATCAACACATTGATTACAGAATTATGTTTTTGTACCTCTAGCACAGTAGTGTGATTTTTTTTTTTTCCTCAGAAAGCTTTAGGAAAGTTCCTGGATGGCATTTCTATATAGTGCTTGAAAAGAATGGAAGAAACAGCCAATGCTACTCTAGGTCTCCCTGGAGAAAATGCCCAATCAATTCATTCCAGCAGAGGAAAAACAGTGAAGGTTCTTTCAGCAGAACTAAAACTGTAAAAGTAATCTTTAACTATATTTAGCGTGGTAAGATTTTTTTTCTTGGTACATTTTAACTAAAAGTCTGAAGCTGATTTTCAACTTACTACACATTTCCAGTAAAACGTGCTGTTCTTTCTAAAAATACAGACTTGGAGGAGAACAGAATGTTTAATACCACTCAGCCAGGAGCTGGCTGTATGCATAACTCCTGCTACAAATGTCTTTCTGTGAATGTTGTTTGAAAGTAGTTATATAGTTGTATTCATAGCTCAAGAAAGGTTCAGAGTGGGCTATTAAACAAGCTTGTGCTTTTAAATGGGGTTAGGCATAAAATAATGGATGAATACCGATGGAGAAAGGCAAAGAGTGGAAGAGTGCTAGAAGACTTGGTTTGTGTGTCACTGTCTTTGCGGCACCACATCTTCTTTCTTAATGCTGTCGTACATGAACCTGGCATTTTTCTTGGCATGACATTTGGAGGCTGCTTCCCCCCTCCTCTCCCTCATTACATTTATATGGATGTATGGCCAAAGAGAGGTTTAAAAGGCCAGAGATGGATTCTCATTCTTTAAAATCAATTGCTTTGGTTATGTTACACTGACAGTAGCATCCAAAGGAAGATTGAGAAGTATAATGACATATTGTGTTGCCTATTTTTATGCCTGTTGTTTTCCTGGATTGTAATGTTCTTAAAATACAAATGCATAGTCCATTTGCAAAACACTGCATAAAATCTGAGCCAGAAATAACATGTATATTGGCCCCTTTAGGCAAGTGATAATTTGACAGAGAAAAGTCAAGAATTTGTCCATCCTCCATGGTTTTTTGTGATCCTCTGAAGGAAAGATGCCATAGAAATATGAAACATTTTCTTTCATGAGTATCACTGGTTTACTCCACAGATCCAAAATTTTTATTTCTAGAAGATTAAACTAGGAAAAAAATCTTTGTGTTTGAAGACCAAGTTTTTCGTTATTCTTTCATATGAATAATATTTAAGATGCTTGAGTAAGAAATTATTATCAGAAAATCAGCCAAAGACAATGTGGGGAGACATTTGTCAAAGAGCTGGTGCAGTTATTACCTCATTACTGAAATGATACTTAACATGTCAAGCTCCATTGTACAATTTGCTTGTAATATAAAAGAATAAAAGGTACTCAAAATATAAAAGAGCAATCTCTATCATAGTATACATCAGTCAAGTAGTTAATTTTATCATATACATGCATATATATACACACATAATATAAATATATACACCTCCACATGTATGTTCTCGTATATATGTGTGTGTTTATTTCCTTGATTTCATTATTTGATATTTGTTAGAGCATTTCACCTTGTTTACACTTGTTGAAGTTAGGATGAAATCTAAATTGTCAGTTAACTAGGATAGTTACGTGTGCAGAGGAGTCTTTTGTTTTCAGTAGAGACCTCATGAGAAAAATAATGCAGACTTTTTCACACTTTTCCTTGAATTTCTATTCCTTCACTTTCTGAAAGTCATTTTACCTCACAGATACATACTGATGTTTCTTTTAGAAATATGTCAAGAGAATATCAATGTGTTACATGTGGCTATGAAAGACGAACACAGCAGATGCTGCTAACTCGTCAATTCTTAGCATGCTTGTTAATAATTACATTACTAAAAACACAGGAGACTGAGAATATTTAACTACTAACCAACAGTATAGGGGTAATGTACATTTCCTGTTTCATGTGTAACTCACTGTGCATTTTAGCAGTGGTCTAAAACTAACACAAACATATTTATTTGCCTTTTAATGGAGTAAAGACTGACCCTGAGTGTTACAATTTTAACCATCCCAGTGGAGAATAGCAGAGCCCTGTCTAATGGCCTTTGAATAATTACGTGTATTGCTCTGTGGGAAAGAAAAGCAAATGTAGCTGGTGAAGATTCCCATCTGATTGCAGTTATTGATGAAATTCTGACTTCAGTAGAAATGGAGAAGGGTCCTACAGCGAGATACAAGACATAGCAAGTACTTTAATTGATTACAACCTCCCAATTCAGCACAAGTCAAACATTTCAGTCTTCCCTGAGCTTGATTTAATTTGTTTAAATGTCGTGTGCAGAAGTGGTGGGGGCTGTTGGCTTCTTGACAATCTCGCTGGCATTTGATCAAAGTTGAATGTTGCTTGCACTCACCAGGAAAAAAATGAGGAAGAAATGGTGTATTCAAAGGTAGAACTTGTGCAGGAAATGTTACTGTTTCCTGTGTAATTACAAAAGTGCCCCCCATCTCCACTGTGTCACTTAACCCCAATTTAGATGAGGAAGAGATTTGACACCTGCCAACTGCATAGCACTGAAAGGATATTCAGTTTATTTCTGCTCAAAGACTGTGTGGAAAGCCCACTATGTTTTTGACTTCAGTTTCTATCAGAAACGGAAGAAACACCAGTCTAGCAAGAGAGGAAACAGTGACCCCAGTCCGCCTGCAGAAGGTACAGGGGTGACTTCAAAACTTTTGCCACCTTACAGTTACTTTCACACTCTCAGTTCGGATAGCACATTCTTGGGGAATGGTTCGCCCTCCTGAGAGACTCTTTTTTTTTTCAGTTCTGCTCACTGAGGTTAGGCTGAAAACAGAACAGTAACCAATGAGATAAAATATAGATAACTCAGCATTTGAGTGAAAGGGAGAGATTTTTCAAAAGGAATTAAATTAATTAGAAAACAAAGGTCTTTCTTAAAAGAAAATGATTCATTGGTTTTTTTCTGACTGACTGTGATCAGAAATAAGCCTTTCTGAAAATTGCAGCTGTTGTTCCATTGACTCCTAAAATATCTTTGATTTTTCTTTTTCATCACCAGCAAGGACTGAACTCTTCCTCCTCCTCCTCATATATCTTTTAAATACCCACATTTTAATCCTTAGAAAATGATTCAGAGTAATTGGCACCATGAAGTCCCATACTTATTAGCTCTCACTGTTTCAAAGTCAGGTTTGCATTTGAAAAAAAAATGGTGTTCTTATACATTATAACTTCAAAACTACCCTGCTTTCTGCAAATCAGGTTGAGTTCTTCTCAATTACATATCATCCTCAAAATCAAGGTAAAAACCAAAAGCCTGATTGCCATTAAAAGAACATAGTAATGGTTGCACTGAGTCAGACTGGATGTCCACCCAGGTCAGCATCCTGTCTGCACTAGTGGGCGGAAGTCAATGTGTTAGGGAGAAATAGAAGAGCGAAACAAATATATGTAATACTTTATCAAAGACTGCCCAGACATCAACTATTTCATCTCAGGTTTCCCAAGCCAAATGTAGTCTCCATGTATTTAGACACACTCAGTGGCATCCTTTACCATGAACATATCTAGTTTTCCGCTGACCCCACATGAACTTTCAGCACCCATAGCGTACTTTCAAAAGGCTCTTCCGTTTTGAATCTGGCTTCCACAGGTTGCATTTGCTGGCCCATTGTTCTTAGGGTACAAGACATAAACACGGAATCTTCACCTGCTTTCTCCGAGCCATTCAGGATCTAGCAAACCTCTATCATATTCTCCTCTCTTAGCTCTATACAATACTGAAGAATCATAATTCTAGTAATTTCTTGTATAAAAGGTATTCCTTACCTTTGGTCATATGAAGCTATTTCAGCACCTTACTGACCTCTGAAGTTTTTTCCAGTTCTAACAGTAACTTTTTGCAATAGAAGGATCAGAACAGCACAGAGGGTGCAGAATATTAGGACTTGCTTCTCTATAATTTCCTTGATTTCTTTTTGGCTATAATATTGAGAATGTAATCGATTACAGCAGAACTTTCCCTTTAATTGTTTTTCTAATTCAGCAAGAAAAAAACCACAAGTTAGGAAATACGGAGAATTTTAGAATTGAAATTGCCATTTGTTAAAAGAAGAAGAAAGATTAAAAAAGCCCTCTTTGTGCCCAAGTTGTTAATACCTGCCAAGATGGCCCCAGTGAAAGAAGAAGGCAGTCAAATGAAAAAAGCACTTCAGATGTGCACAGGCATGAAACACGGTCATATCAGGATTCTTTGGAATATCTGTTGAAATATAGCTCCCTCGAGCAAACCCATGGGTCTGTGCTTTGAAAGATAACCATATAGCCAAATCTCCTATTAAATGGATAAGCCCTCAAAGATAGAGACACACCTCTAGGTTGGTCTCACTGAGCTTATTATTTTCCAATTCCACTCTGTGTCCTCATTTGACATATTTAGTCATGTGAGATGCTTCTCCTGATGTCTGGCCTTCCTTGCCAAGTTTTCAGAATTAGGACCACAATTGCGAACCATACAAATAATCTCATTTTCTGAGGTCCACAGATCCAATCCACAGCAGAGACTGGACTATCTAAAATATCCAGTCTGCTTCAGTTTATTTTATGTATACTTATCCAGCTTTTTCTAAAAAGTGTTGAGAACCTGTCACCCAAACTAAAAGCATCATGTGCTATTTATGAACTGTTTCAGCACTTTCTGACAAAGCCTGGGTCTTAAGCACCGATACTGACTATTCAGTGTTGAAGCTCTTCCCTTTACAGCAGTGCTTGGAGAGCTCCCAACAGAAGAGGTGCAGGCACTTTCCCTGATTTTATAGTTCAGGAGCTGATGTTATTTTTGATGTATGCAAAGATGAGAGGGAAAATGTAGAACCCAAAGTATTATTAAACCAGATATAGTAAGGCATTTACTCCTCCACCCTAATTCCAGCATCCAGATACCTTTTCAAATATGATACTGTGTCCGAAGGTAACGACACCCAGAAAAAGACTCTCACAGGTCTAGTCCTCTGAAAGGACAACACTGAGTACTGAAAGTCACATAATTTAAGCATATTGATGAATTTAGTCTAGAGCCTTTGGAATGGATACGGTGAGGAGCAAAAGGAGAGCTCGAAGACCATTACAAGTGCACTGTAAGCAGTCATAATTAACTACTCCTTTAAAACAAGAAAACCACCAAAAAAGCAGGAGACTATACAGTGACTTGCAGCTCTCTGAAAGACAGTGCTTCTATTTCTTATGTGATTTGCAGTTATGTGAAAAGTATGTTGTGAGACAGCCCAGTGACTTAAAATATTTTACTAGAGACCAGTCCTTAAGAAAGACCTACATGGATGCAGTCAAGGGCACTTACCAAATGTGCATTTGTATATGCGTGTGCTAGCAATGGGCTGTAGGAGTTAGTTCTTCTGATACTCAAAAGCTAAAAGAGCAGTAACAAACCCAATGCTTCCTTACTTGGTGGTTCCAAGTTCCCTATCATGGATGTCAGCTAGGACAATTTGGTTGTTTTTATAGACAGGAGTTTTAAAAACTGGTTTGTATTCTTTCTGAGCTTTGCTCCAGTTAGCAAAATCTGGTAAAGCATAAAATCTGGCAATATTGTATCTCTGTAAGCAAAAGGTCATTATTGCCCATATTTTCTTTTATTGTTGCAGTTTTGTTCAAACAAAAACAATTAAACATACCTGTGTTACTCTGTGTTGCTGGTAAGATAAACATTGCAATGCTGCGTGGGTGTCTTACAGCAAATAAGTGATTCAAACTGAGCTTTGTTGTTTTTTTTTTTAATCACATAATATTAGTATTTCATAATAGCACTAACAGTTAATCCTATGTATTGAGCATTATAAGAAGACTTGGGCCCGGAGTCACAAAAGAACTCAGGACTCTGGAATTCAAGATGCCCTGTATCCAGGACACAGTGTCCTTGCTGAGATGTCATAAGCTGACAAATATTGCCAGGCATAGTTTTTAAAACCATGACTAGTACATGAATATTGATCCTTAAGGGGTGCAAAATTTGCTTCAGTTTACTTAATTCACCTGAATATTCACATTTATAAACCATACCTCTTGCTCACCTTTGTGCATAATTCTTCAAATGTGCATGTGGTTACTGATGACTCAGAGAAACATTTGTGCCCTGTCACTGCTTATGGTAATTGAAGTCCAGGTCCATTTTGATATGCAAATGTTAGAAGGGTAAAATCTGAAAGCTTGCAAAGCTCATGACTCATCAAGAATGAATAAGGACCGAAATACAAGTTTTGAACAGCAGCATAAGGTAAAATGCTGCTGGAAAATCTAGTTTCATTGTCCAGTTTGAGCATACAAATGAAGCACCACTAGCTGTAGCAGGGATGTTGTCTGTCACAGAATACTTTATTTTCAAAGCTTTAGCTTTTGGAATCATGTGACTGTATAAATTCCTCACTTGAGTTTGTATAAATACTACATTTCTAGTGATCATTCCTGAAAATTTGATGATACCTCTTCTATAGAATGAATTATTAGAGGAGGAAGATACTTTATAATTTATTGCTTTTTAAAAGTCTTATATTCTTAATAGTTTCTGTGATTAGTTGGAGTTACAGTGTTTGAATAAGTGAGTTTTGTCACTGAATTTGAATTTGAATTTAAATGACTTGTTTGAAATTTCAGGGGAAAGAGTGTTGGGTTTTGGTGGTTTTTTTCATTTTGTTCATTTACATTCACTACTCATGACCTAGTTCAGAAATATTTGAGCAGTGATGTTACTAGTGATGTCCTACTAAAAATCAGGTGTAGCCTTTACACTGCAGTGTGTTTTAAGATTAAAGACATGGTATCTGCTAAGCTGGAAGGAAGGCTATGAGCTTCTCCCTCATTGCTCCTGGTGGAGAATGATGCACTTGTAGACCCTGCACTATAGTTTCCACTGTGGTTCCAGTTATGGTAGCACAGCAGGAGGAAGACATGTCACGACAACAGCTGATCCTCAAACTGTTTCAGGAATAACTGAAATAACTCCATTTATTCATTGAAATAGTCTCATCAGGTAATCTAATTACAGAACTTAATTTCCTCTGCCTTTAGGTTCTCACAAGCAATACTCTGTTTATCAAGCTTAGTGCAGGATTTTGACTATGTGCTGAATATCTTCCCAGGCTCATATCTGCATACTTGCAAAATGTGGGGGCAGGAACGTGCAGTATGGCTCATCTTATTCACGGAGGACCAGTTTGATAATAATCCAGGATGCTGATCTCTCAGACTGAAAAAAACCTAGTGGTTCAGAGTGAGGGCTGGATGCTGGGTGTGTTTTTAAAATCTATTTTTTAAAAAAAATAATTTGATTGAGGCATCGTAACTAGCACCAGAACTGATTGAAACCTGTAAAATGGGGGTGGGTTGTGGAGGCTGGAAGAGAAAGTGAGATTCTCTCGACCTTGAAAGGACAAATAAGTTTTTGGTTCTCATTCCTCCAGAGAGCCCCAGCTTATTTAAAGGCTGAAGTGAGCTGTGGGACTGCTTAGCTTGTTTTTGACTTCACAGAGCTGGAAGAAGCATTGAAAGAGTAGGATTTCTCTGTGTAGCGATGAACCATATGGGGAGTTTGTGTAATATCTCCTTGTGGGGAAAGGAATGAAGCAAGATCGTGATTCTCTCTTCCTTCTTTAGAAAGTCCCTTATTATAAGACTTCTGCTCCTGGAAAAGGCTCCACCCTCTGACACGCAGAACCAACCACCTTCTTAATAGCAGATACCCTGTTGTAACACACACACACACACAATGTTTGGCTCCATGCCAGGCTGTAATTTGTTTTTGACATCTATCTACTGACTAATGTGACAACCCACACAAGTATTTATTTCCAGAAGGAGGAATGCATAATGAGAGCAGTAGCTCTCCTAAGTTCTGAAGAGCCATTTAATGAAAAGGAGGGGGAAAGAGCAGCCTCCCACCCTTCCTCCCAAATGACAGGGTTTTCAAAGCCCAAGCACCAAATTCAACAACTTTGAAGCTGGCCTTTTGCATTTTTTTTAGCTACCATTTTCTCTCTGCTGTAGCTTCACGGAAACTGGCATTTGTTCTTTATTGGGCTGGGGATATTTGGGGACTTAAAAGAGAGATATTGCCAGAATGCAAATGGCTGAGAGCTAAGCAAAAGGCTGGATTGCATGCTGCATTGCACATGAATACCACATGCTCCTGCACACTTAGCCTGCTTTGGCTACATAAGTCTGATTAAAATACAGAAATCCTAGAGCAACAAGACAACCATTAGAAATTCTGGCCATACTAGAGGCCCAGTAGCCCTAGCAAACCTAGCAATGGCTACAGGTGAAACTCCTGAGCAATTCAAGACCAAAACTAGGCTGAAGGCTTGCGGTGGGGGGGGGGGGGGGGGGGCAGAGATTTAACTGTTTAGAAGGGATCACCAAAGGAAATAGAGGATTTGTTATTTCATAAGAGCCTCATATCAAGGCAGGATGCCTTCTCTGGAAGATCAAGCTTTACCTGCAAATAAGTTATTAGTCTCTAAATGGTTGGGTTGGACCAGATGATCTCTAGAGGTCCCTTCCAACCCCGAACATTCTGTGATTCTATAGTTGGATGTTATGGTGGTATTATATGAGATTTCAGACTAGGTGAACTGGATCAGCCTTTGGAGCGTGATAATCTAAGAATGACAACGTGTTGGGTTTTCTTCCCTTCAGCTGTACTACAATTACTACTGAGTCTTTGCTTAGATGGGAATTCATTTAGTTCCAGCATAGGTCTGTAAGTGTACTGCTAAATCTTCAAAGTCTGTGGATTTTGCATGTTATAGGTACCTGGTTGATGTGCTTACGTTCTTTTCGTTTGTTCCTAGTTAGTATTACATTCGTAGGTTTAAGAGCAAAACCAGTGATAAAACTGAGTTTGCAAAGCTATTTTACCAAAGAGCAATGCATCCTACTGAAAGTTTAATACAGTGCTACAGGCGAGTTTTCCTCTGCCTCAGCTCTTTGTTATGAATAATTATTTATTGTATATAGATTTCATGTAACTGAAGTGAATTTTATTTACACATCATTAGTTAATATAATGCATTAATTTCATGTGAGGCAACTGTCTCCTGGGAAGGTCTCCTCATCAAATCTCAATCAAGAAAATTTGGCTTCAGATGTGCAAAATTCTGACGGGAAAATGTATAACCTGCTGGTGGGTCCTCTGGTCTATTCATTTTTGTCTTAGTACTGACCTGTGTTCCAGGATCAGTAGAGCAAGCATTGCATTTCCCATAAAATACAACAAACTGATTTGGCCCCAGATATAAGTTGAAGTAGTTCAAAGTTCTCCTTTATCTTCTACTCTGACTGCAGTGCCCTCTGTGGGTGTGGGTGTCCTCATGGAGAAAAACAGAATCATCTTCTGGGAAAGGAATGTCTGGATTAGCAAGCAGCTGTTCTCTGTAACTAGGAAAAATGTGTAAGAGGCTAGAAGCCAAAGCTGGAAATAAGATGAGAATTTTTAAGAATGAAAGTCATTAGCCTAGTAAAGCAGTAGATGCTACTACTTGAAATCCTTAAATTGAGGTTTAGCTTCAGTTTCAGAATGGCTTTTGGAAAGAAATTGTAGGCTTTATGCAAGAATTCCTGAGTTAGGTTTTCCGGTTGGTGCTATGTGATCAGTTATTTAAATAATCTTAAAGTTGCCTTATAACATTTAACTGTACATATAGTCATGACCAGACCACTCTGTGATAGCCGGCAAGATGTGATAGCTTGTGAGATGGAAATCAGTGGTGGACCAAAGGAGTGTGCTAGTGTGTACCAGCACCAATGAATTTTGTCCCTTCAACAGATTTTCTTGTAGACATGTATTACAGTGCACACATAGTTAAACAGTTTTGGGCTGGAACCTGACTCACACGCTGTGGCTTGAGGCACTGATGGATGATTAGCAAATACAAAATGCCCCACAGAGCTGACAAGTTTCCTCTAGCAGTCATTGCAAATGCTCTTCCATTGGAGCTTGTCCCAAGAAAAATGGAACCAGTTTTTGGAGTGCTTGGGCCAGTCTCTAAAATAAATGTGACTACTTTTCAGGAACAACAGTTCCTCAAGGTGCTATTGAAGGTGTGCAGCCTACATTCATTCTTGCCCACATGCTATGAACATAGCAAGAGGCCAAAGAAGATAAAAATGCTTTTGTCACTACTTGTTTTCCGTGTTGGAAGTCAGGTGTGGTGGCAGGCACAATAATTAAATGCATTCCGCTTCCTGCAGATGGCTGTGGAAAGTTTGTTATTGCACTCGAAGGGCTTGTCTTTACATAAATAATGTATTTTCTGTGGTTGCTTGTAGTCAAGCAAACACATGCCTCTTGATATTTTAATATAATGCAATGCAAAGTAGTTGTCCTAAAACTCATTTGCCTTTTCTTACTGTAGAAGGCCCAAAACCATACAGCACCTGTTGTATTAGTTATTGGTCACTTGAAAGAAACTGAGCATTTTAAGAATTTATTCTTTTTTACTTCAGGATGAAAAGGGTTTGAAAGTCACTTTAACAATATTTCTGTGTAAAATCATAAGAAATTTACTCTCATATTGTCAGCCCTTAATCACGAGTGATTAAAAAAATGGAGGCATCTAATTATAGTTTAGTCACGATGATGTGAGGGTGGATTTTGGTTGCCATGAGCCAACTTCTCCTTGTTCTTGTGCTCTTTGCCAGGACGCTGAGTTTGTCCGGATCATTTTGCTCTGTCTCCTGCACAGTTGTAAAAATCCTTGTTGATAAGGTCACACCAAAGCTTCATTGCTCAGCATGAGCCGGCTTCACAGGATCAGCCTATCTCCTAACCAAAGCCCTTCTCGTATTACATTGCAGCCTCTCAAGCAAAACCAGAACTTTCCGAGGGAGGAGGACTTCTATACAAGGCTGTGCTAGAAAGACACATGCATGTTGGGTGTGTACCAAGGGAAACACATCTTAGGACCTGTTTTACATTTTGCTTTTATTTTAAAAACAGGAAAACCTAACTGGCACTCTCAAACAGGGGAAGGTGAGACTACCAAGCTTCACAGGCAGTGTTGCCCCCTCCTGGGGAATGCTGGCTTGTCAGCAGCCCATCCATGTGTGAGTGAGATTATTGCTGCAGGTGCATAGTGACAGTAGATCCAATTCAGGAACGGCAGGATATTTTGTCAAATGTCAAGTTATGCACCATCATGACAGCGTCAGTCTGGGTCCTGACATCACTTGGATAGGAGATGTCTGTATCTAAATTACCTGTCCCTGAGATCAATACACAAATTCTCCTGCTTTTGTCATGTAGACTAATTCTTAACTTGTTTGAAGCCAAACTAAATGACAACCTCAGCTATTCAGGAGTTTTCTCTGAACGTCAGGAGATGTTCAAGGTCTAAGGCATAAAGACCTGGACTAAGGCAAGGTGAGTCGGATTTGTGGTTTGGGAACAGAATTCCTCCAGTTCACTCCCCACTGAGATATCCCAATTTGAAACAAACACATCTCTCAAGATAAACAACAGTGCATTTTCATGACCAAACATTGCACTGTTTAGTTTTCTGGGCTTGAATTCTCCAACCTTCATCACCTAATAGGGATGATTAAATTAGAAGCCCACATGCCCAGTGTCAATGGAGACAGACCCCCTCAGAGGAGAGTTCATCTATCAGGTGGTGCGATTTTTTTCTCTGAGGTGCTTGTCTCTTGCCACATAAAAGCCCTAGTAGGATGGTCACAGGGACTGTGAGTCTATCAGCTCACAGTGGGGTCTGTTAGAATCCCCACATAGCGACTGAGGAGCCTCACGCTTTGCTCGATGTTTGAGCTAGTTCTCACAATCGACAGTGGAGAGTGCCTCATTGCACTACTCTGCAACACTTGGAATTATCCTACATGAAAATAGGGACACAAGAGAAAGTAGCAGAGTCCTTTAAATACACAAAATTTGTTTTCTCTCTACTCTTACACCATTTTGAACCAAGACTAATTCTGCAGAAGTTGATACTGAAATCCATCTGTGCTCTGAGCTGCGTTTTACATCTGCAGTTACTGAAGAAGCAACTGCAGAGACATAAATCTTGGAAGATGAGTAAGTATGAAATCTGAGGCCTTGTTTTCACCTACTTGGCCCCACAGCTGTGTCGCTCTGAGAGTGGGCACCTCATCTCCCCGTTGTGCCAGCAGAGAGGCTAGTCTGGACACATACATGTGCCAGTCCAAAACAGCTGGGTTGTTTATTTTTTTCTCCCTCGAACCTAGAGTTGCTCTTGGAACAGCACGGAGACTGCACTGGTTGCTGCGAAGCCATATTTATCAGGATCAAAAGCCTAGGTTTATTTTCTCCTGTACTCCAATCATTGTGATCTGAACTTGCCCTGTTTTTCTGCAGCTTATGCATGGGTGGCACTGCAAGTCCTATTATGCTCACAAACTCTACATTAACCAGCAAACTCTCTTAGGAAGTTGCTCACATGTCTTAGAGTGCATTTAAAAAAACCCACAACACAAATCTCTGCGCTGAGAACATATGTGCCTTGTTTCAACATATGTGCTATCTCTCATTCATTCACATTCTCCCCAGATAAGCAATCAACTAATAAGCTTCTATCATGTTGAGTTTTAGAATGGAAATGTTGATAAGCCTTTAAGTGCAGTGATGTTAATAGATGATACTGATATAATAAATGGCAGGAGATTCAGTCATGCTCACCACTTAAATACTTAGGAGCTTCACTTTCTCTTCAGCTTGTAAAAGTTTCCATTTACAGATTGCTTTTCCCATTTATAGATCTAGCTACTGCTGAATTCAGTGGTCTTTGTCTCTTGCCACTTTGTCTACCTTCATGTTAAGAAAACATCTCTGATGCTGTACTTGTTCCTGAAACTTCTAGTTAAAATCTCAAATGTATTTGCCTTTAACCTAGCACAGCACTGCATTCCAGCAATCTTGCTTTTGGTTCCTGGAAAGAATGCTGTCAAAAAATCTGAAGTTTCGAATGCCTTTCTCTTAATGTCTTGTTTCTTGTCTACTCTCTCCTTTTGCATTTGACTGATTTTTTTAAAAATAATTTTTGTTGAGTTGTTTTTTGATGGCTCGTTTTCTTGTGGTTTATTTCTTATTTTTCTTGTCAGCATAAGACTCAGGGTAGTAATCTTGTAGGTGGATGTGTCTACATAGGGATGTTAGTGTATATTAAACTTAGGTGTGAACTTGCAGCGGATAATTTTTTGATGATGTTTGTAAGTACAAATTGTTATTAGAATTATTAAATATAACAATACAATAATTTTTATAATAAAAATATTTCTTTTCATTGAAATGGCTTTTTCCCTGGCAAACTCTAAATGCTTTAAGACAGGTCAAATTTTAGATCTGAATGACTTGACAGAGACCTATAATCCTCTGAGGGTTCAGAGGGTAATTTACTCACTGTGTCCATGAAGTCTTTAGCCTTGCTGCTGAGTCTGCATGTTGCCGTTGGTTATGTTGTATGCAGCAGTCTGCTGGAAATGGGATTGTTTCCACACAGGCTGCTGAACACCTAACTGTAGAAAGTGAGTGTTTATTACTATTGGAAGTTATACTACTACAACTCCTTGCCCTAGCAGTGAAGGCATGGTGACTTTTTTACTTGGTTCCTTTGGCCAAGGACAATTCCTAATGGGCTCTTTCATGTGTTCTGTTTTATTTATTTATTTATTCTCTAATCCCTTCTTTCATATTTCCCAGTTTCCTCACAATTCATGGTGAAGTTGCCAAGCCCATAGCTGCCCAAACACCACTCCAGCACTCTTCTGGAAGGGTGTTTTCTCTCCTGCTTCACTCTTCCTCCCCACTGCCTCCTCCTGCCACATTGGCCCAGCTGTTTCTGCAGCTAGGATGTGGACTGAGGTGGGTAAACTGATCTGTGTTAAAACCTAGATATTTTTCTTTGCCAGGTTAGCTTTAATTAGTAGAGCTACTAATGTTTTGGGTTTATTGCACAGCTATCTAAATGCTGGTGTAGGCACATAGGTTGGGATGGCACAGGAGAAGGATCAAGAGACCAGGAGATGGCTTCTTTTGGAAGCACCGTGAATTTATATTGGCATACAATGTTTATAAAACATGGCCTGTTCCCCTCACCTCCTGGAGAAGGCCATCATTATTAGGCTCTATTTTGTTTTTCCAGAGTTACTTTTAGAGCTTTATTTCTTAAGGGGAAATAAAAGGAAGGAAAAGCAGGGGCAAATGCAGGAGTAAAGCAATACAAGGCTGAATGCAGTCACAGTATCAATAGAGAAGCTGTGCAGAGAGCTACTTCTTCCACATTGAGTGTTGTTAACGTCCTCACCTCCTGCTCAGCTGGAATCCACTGGCATGAGCGAAGCATCATTTTGTCCCTTATTTGCCCCATTCTTTTTCTACATCACGCTTTTGCAGTTTACACAACTGCAACCCAATCTTATCCCAGGGCAGGGGTTACACCCGAGATGATTTTGGAGCATGGAAACTGGATCAAGGACTTCCTTTTTCTTTCCTACTTATGGCTTGACCTGTACGTGAACTGGGAGCTTCTAGGGGCTACTGTACAAACCTGCCACAGAACTCCATGGTTGTGTCCTAATCCTTGCCTTCCTCTCTGAAGAGTGTTCCACTGTTGCAGAATAAAAGGCTAGCCCAAATGGAAATGAAAAAAAAAAGAGTGCACCACAGAACTGAAGAGCCAGAGTATCAGTTTTTACTGACCACCCTGACATGTTTTGCGTGCAGCTTCTTTGCAAAATGGCTTTTATCCGAAGAAAAGCTATCGGCTGTGGTAAATGTTCCAGGCAAAGGATCTAATGGTATAGTTTGTATTAAGTGGCTATGATGTTTCGCACTCGATCGCACACAATGGGAAATAAGGCCAGAAGGATATTGTTTATTCTGATCCTTAAATGTAACAGAGTTGTAAAAAAGTTCACTAAAGCTTCTCTCATTCTCTTCTCGCTTTTCTTTTCTGCCCTTGAATTCTTTCTAAGTATACACACAGATCTGCGTCACTCTGTGCAGCTCCCTATATAGCTCTCATGGCCAAAGTATCTAAGTGCTTTCCACTACCACAGCAAGAAAATCAACATACAAAACATCTTTCTTTCTCCTTTCACTGTTCATGGGAGTAGTTCAGAGACTAGTTCAGACACTCACAACTGCAGACTAGTGTCTAAATTTTGCAGATAATTTCCATTTTATCTGTGCCTTATATAATCATCTCCACCTTTATGTGTGATGGCAACAGCACAGTTACTGTGTAATGTGTCCTTGCTTTCTCCTTAGCCATTGTGTTCCTCTCCTGTTGTTTTGAAGTGGCCCCAGTCCGTTCTTTCTCATTCTCTCTTCTATGTTCCATTTTATTTACTGCCATTGGCATGATCTGCATTATTTATTGCTCGTTACTCTCTCTTTGGCCTCTGGAATAATGGTTGTGTAGTGTCTTATTTTCATCCTAGGATCTACACAGTCCTTCATTAGCAGCTCTTTTGTCTCTTTTTAATACTCTTTTCCAACACTGCTGCTGTATACCTTTCTTTCTCTTTAAGCATTATCTTATCATTTGCATTTCCATTAAGTTAGAGTGAAAGCATATCATTCTCTTGTTTCTTAAATTTATCCAATATTTTCAAAACCTGCTAATATATTTGTACAGTTCAGTCACTCTAAATAGTTTTTTCATGCATTCTCTGAATTCTCATTAAAAGAAAAATATTACATGTGGTATCCTCTTATTATGACGATCAATTATCTTTATCTAGTCAAGTGGTATTACTTGTGATTCTCAAACTGTAGAAGTTTACTTTGATTTTTCACATGTATGTACTCATGGAGTATTCTTTGTCAGACTGGGGGTGGGGGGGGATTAGAGAGGGGAGGTTAATTTTTCATTTATCTGTCTAAACCACACATGTCCCTAGAGAAACTACACCATTATACGTCCCCCATAAAAGAAACAGAGCATTGCATAGTGGTCTAAGCACATGATAGAGGGCTTGGAGTTCCTAATTTCCAGTATCCCCAACTCCTGTAAGAGGTGATATTTGATCAGGTGATATTCACTCAGCCAGGTTTTGAAAATTACCCCGTGTTTTTGATAATCCATTAATCTGCCTTTCTGAACACCCGCTTCCTGAAAGACAGAAAAAAACCCACTCAGTGCTGTTGCTGCCTCAAGTGCTGCAGCAGACAGCCTGTCTGCATGTTCAACCATAAGGTTGGGTAAACAGAGTGGTTTTACTATGCAGATTTATGTTTTGGATAGGGCATGTGGCAAATGAAGTGGTGCAACTGAAGGAAAAAGGAAGTGAGGAGTGAGGGTGCTCTCTTGATGACTGAGGTTTTTGCTTTGTGCTGTCAGGGTTTGATTTCCAGCTTTGACTTGATACACCATGCCAGTGTGTCTCTGTGGCCTTAGTTTTAGCTCGTGTAGCTTCTTTCTACAGGTGTACTTAGAGCTGCTACCTCTGGAAGGGTTTCATCGGATCCAAGGGGTTTCTATGAATGATGGGGGAATGTTTGGAGATCCTGGGAATGGGGAGAGAAATGCACTGAGCCCGTCAACCTCTGTATATTAATTAATGTGTATTAGAAAGTAGGAAGTATTGAGACGGAAGTCCATTGTTAACTAATTTGCTTCTGCAAAGCACTTGTACAATTGTTCATCATTCTCATTCCATAATTTATAATAAATTGTTTTATCTTATGATGCAGGATCAAAATCTCTCAGAGGCTTGCCACGTTAACCTCTCCCTTCCTTTGACAAGCAGAGCTCCAAGAGCGCTATTGTGAGAAATTTGGCTCTCTGTGTGTCTTCTCTCACATTCTCTCCTTCCAGCCTCCTTGTATGCCTTTGTTCTTCAGACCTGTAGCACCTCTTTTTAGAGGTTTAGTTTCATCTACATGTTTGTCATCTTTAGCTCTGAGCTTTGCTGCATTTCTGGATCTGTAGATTGCTTTGTGTGCAATTTATGGAAAGGAAAAGACGTGTAGTGAACTTCGTGCGCTCCACTCAGTTCAATATGTGGCCAGGCCCACACACACAGACTCAGAAAACTACTTGGAATTGTGAAGTCTAATCTTGATCTCCACAAGGGTTCACAGAATCACAGAATCTTAGGGGTTGGATGGGACCTCAAAAGATCATCTAGTCCAACCCCCCTGTCAAAGCAGGATCACCTACAGTAGGACACACAAGAACGCGTCCAGGCGGGTTTTGAATGTCTCCAGAGAAGGAGACTCCACAACCTCCCTGGGCAGCCTGTTCCAGGCCTCTGTCACCCTCACAGTGAAAAAGCTTTTCCTAATGTTTTTGTGGAACCTCCTATGCTTCAGCTTGCACCTCTTGCCCCTTGTCCTGTCATTGGACATCGCTGAGAAGAGCTTGGCTCTGTCCTCCTGACACTCACCCTTTACATATTTATAAACATTAATGAAGTCACCTCTCAGCCTCCTCCAAGCTAAAGAGCCCCAGCTCCTTCAGCCTTTCCTCGTAAGAGAGATGTTCCACTCCCTTAGAATCATAGAATTGTAGAATGGCCTAGGCTGGAAGGGACCTTAGAGATCATTTTTAATCCAACCTCCCTGTCATGGGCAGGGACGCCTATCAACTAGATCATGCAACACATGAGGACCGAACGGGAATCAAACCCGTGACCTTTGGTGTTTCAGCACCACGCTCAACCGAGTGAGCTAAACTGGCCCTCACTTCATCATCTTTGTGACTCTGCGCTGGACTCTCTCAAGTTCCCTGTCCCTCTTGAGCTCAGGGGCCCAGAATTGGACACAATATTCCAGATGTGAGATCACCAGAGCAGAGTAGAGGGGGAGAAGAACCTCTCTTGACCTACCAGCCACAGCCCTTCTAATACACCCCAGGATGCCATTGGCCTTCTTGGCCACGAGGGCACATTGCTGGCTCATGGTCACCCTGCTGTCCACCAGCACCCCCAGGTCCCTTTTCCCTGCGCTGCTCTCCAGCAGGTCAGTCCCCAGCCTATACTGGTACTTGGGGTTGTTCTTTCCCTGATGCAAGACTCTACACTTGCCCTTGTTATATTTCATAAAATTTCCCCCCGCCCAACTCTCCAGCCTGTCTAGGTCTTGCTGAATGGCAGCACAGCCTTCTGGTGTGTCAGCCACTCCTCCATTTTGAGTCATCAGCAAACTTGCTGACAGTGCTCTCTAATCCCTCATCCAGGTCATTGATGAATATATTGAACAGTACTGGTCCCAGCACTGACCCCTGAGGGACTCCACTAGACACAGGCCTCCAACTAGACTCTGTCCCATTGACCAGAACTCTCTGACTTCTTCCCTTCAACCACTTCACAATCCTTCTTGCTGCCCAGTCATCCAGACCACATTTCCTCAGAGTAGCTACAAGGATGCTGTGGGGACGGTGTCAAATGCTTTACTGAAATCTGGATAAACCGCATCCACTGCACTGCTGTCATCTGTCCACCTGGTTATATCCTCATAAAAGGCTACCAAGTTGATCAAATAGGACTTACCATGGGCAAAACTATGTTGACTGCTCCTGATGACCCTCTTATCCTTGATAGGCCTGGACGGCGCCAAGGTTAAGTTGTTCCAACATCTTTCCAGGGATGGAGGTGAGACTGACAGGTCTGTAGTTACCTGAGTCCTCCTTCTTGCCCTTTTTGAAGACTGGAGTGACATTTGCTTTCCTCCAGCCCTCAGGCATCTCTCCTGTTGCCCATGACTTAGCAAAGATGATGGAGAGCAGCCTAGCAATGACTTCCACCAGCTCCCTCAGCACCCAGGGGTGCATCCTGTCAGGGCCCAGGGATTTATTTCAGACTGCCTAACTGATCCCTAACCCAGTCTTCAACCAAGGCATCCTATGGAGGACATTAGAAAGTATGGGCAGGCAAGATTAGATAAACAGTGTGACCTTTGATTTGACAGACATAATCCTGTTGGGTTAACCTCAGATCATATAACTTAACTCAACTCTAATAAAAAGCATTTAATAGATGCTAGCTAGTTAATTTTCACAATACTTTGGCAAGAAAGGCATGTTATCAAGTTAGGAGAGTGAGGCACAGGGACTTATTTAAATCCTAGAAAACACTTCTGATTACATTTCAATTCTGGTGTGCTTAAGCAGAAGCAGACACAGGTCCAGCCAGAGGCTGGGTTGGAAGGACACTACTCACTGTGCTGCCAAGCCATATGTGTTTTTCATTAGTAAGGTGTGCTAGTATCTGATGGGTTTTGCCAAAAAAAAAAAAAAATTATTTGTAATGTTGCCTTCCTCTTCTGTCCTCAGAACTTAGCAGTCTCTTCCGGTTTTGTGACGAAATCCAGAGCCCAGTTTCATTGATGTATCAACATGCACTTGCAAAAATGAGCAGGATCACCTGGGTTTAGGGTGCATGGGCACAGGATGACTTTGCTTCTGGCTACTCCTGCCCCTGTGCCAGTTAGCAAGCTTTTTGTGCGGATACAAGAATCTGGGCTTGGACTGAGGTGCCCAGACGTAGGCACTCAGTTTGGGCTCTCTATTTCCCCTTCCGCTTTGTTTCCTTTCACCAAAGCTATATTTTGGAGTGTCAGGAAATTGAAAGGTCGCTCCGAGCAGTATCATGACTACCATGCAAATACGCCTGCTATTGGAAAACAGTAACCACTCCAGAGCAACACAGTAATACTAATCATCCCATACTGTAGGGATGAAAAGTGCCTATGTAGAATTGCTGGGGAAATGTCTATACAAGGACTGGAGAGGAGCAGAGATTTTTTTATTTTCCTTTGCAACTTAGCCAGAATTTCTGATGGGAATACTTGACAACTGAAGCTCTGCCTTCCCTTGGGGGAAATGCAACCACTTAACTTCTTTCTTCTTTATATGTATACCAAGGAACTGATGGTTTGATCCCATGGGAAGTCTGTATCTGTTCACAGTTACATTTGTTCATTTCAGGAGGATTCTGTGTTATCTGGGAGAAAGAGAGGAAAAAAAAGAAAAATTTGGCTTAGTTTATCATATTGCCAGTTCTTCCTGCTACACCAAGGAAGATGTGCATTTCCAAATTTGGTTTTAAGCTTTGGTGAATGTGAGAGAAATCAAAGAAATTATTATCAGGTCTGGGGCAGGGGGGGGTTGGTGGGAGGAATACGGGAGAGGGAATGTGAATCAGGAGGCAGCAGCTTTGAAATTAGGTAATTACTCTAATTTATTGTTTATTTTTCCGATTGCATGCAGTGGCATCTCTTTTTGCCTTGCTTGATCATAGGAAGCGGCACATTTTAAAGCAAAAATGAAAAGCCCCTGAGTTCACACGTTGGTCTGGAGACATACTAGGATGGAAACTTTAATGACATTCATGCAGAGGAAAAGAAAATAGAGAGGCAGAGTACTGACACAAAGGGAGATATCAAGAAATGCAAGCTTTGATGCCATTTAGAAAGGGTCTGGATCCCATGATTTATCTAAAAATGACAAGATGCCCCTCTAAAAATGCAAATGTCTGCACTGCATCTTGTAGCTGTAATGAATGAGTCTTTCACACAATGGAAACATTCAACTTATTCTAGGGCACTGACTGTGGCTCCATATGCTGAGCTGCATGCTCCTGGCCTTTTAATCACTCTGCCTTTGTTTTTTCAAAACTTAAATTAGAAGCACATTAGTGTTTATGTGGTGGTGTACACTCGGGTTTCAGGTTTTTATGTGTTTGTTTGTGGACGGTTGTTTTGGCTTTTTTAGCATTAAAAAAGCCAGATGAATGCGGTCCTCTTGAATGCACGGGACATGGCAAATCACGGGAAATTTACATTGGCAACAGCAAAGGATGTAAATTTTGAGCTGCTAATGGCAAGCAGGACTCCGGCTTTGGGACTAGGGGAGAACCCATGTTACACAGCGGGGAGCCATTTAAACCCTCCTCTGACCTGCCAGGAGGATGCCTGTATGCTTTCTAGCTTATTCGAAGTGAGATTAAGCCAAAGTTTTCCTTTGTTGTTAAGTTTGGGTTTGAAAGAAGTGTTTCTTAGATGTGCAGACTGAACTGCAGTCTCGAAGCTCCAGGCCTGATCCAGAGCACAATGCGTCCCATCCAAAGGCTGTCATTAACAGGGGCTTTAGTGTGGGCTGCATCTTGCTATTAGCAGTTTACTATGCAGGTTTTCTTGGGATTAAGTGAAAGAATAGAGAACCATCCATCAAATAAAATAGGAAACTAACCACTCTTTCCTTTGGGCCAGGTTTATCCCACGTGCATAATATTTAATTTTCTGGATGCATATATGCAGCCTGCATATGAGTGGGCACATGTGTAACTCCACTGCAAGTTTTAAAATCTCTGTTTCTGACAGAAAAGCAGGCTAATTAGTAGGAGCAGAAGACAAAATGCCAGCTTGTAGATTTCTTTCCCCTGCAGAAATCATCCCCCCTGTTAGACTGTTCCTTCTTGATCTGATGTAACAAGAAGAGAGAGTCAGCTGTGAATCAAGCGCCTTGTTCTCATTTCCTTGATCATTGACATGGTTTGAGAGAGAGAAAGGAGGAGGGATTATTTGTGAGGTTATTAAAAAAAAAAAAAAAGCTCCCCCTCCTCCTCTCGTTTAAGATGCACAGGCACTTCCAGAATGTTCCATAATATGAATCTGACTTTTCTCATTAAATACCGTCCTCTTTCCCCACTACTCCTTGTTAGTTAAAAAGTGCTGTTTACAAGTCACTAAGCAGATAATTCTGAGCTTTGACGAGCGGATTGCCAGTTAGCAATACAGTTCAAAACGCGTTGTTTTTTTCAGTCAGCAAGCTGTTTAATGGTTTCAGAAATTAAAGGCTAATTGCACTTGAGTGAATATGTGCTTTCTAAGCCCACAGTTACCATTATTAGGGTATTTACGAGTTCAGAAAATTCTCTCTTTACATAAATCTGCTAATTCTTCATTGCTGCCCTGTCCTGGAAAGCAGCCACGCTGAGGGTTTTGGCCGCAGCAGACTGACGAGCTGGGGTGGGGTTTTTTTTGGCACAACTTTAATTGTTGCCTGTTGTCGCATTTCTGCGTAGTGGTTTTGCTTGCAGAATTGTGCAAGTTTGTTCACAGAACATTCATTTTGTAAATGATCCTTTGTGAAAGAGAATTGCATGTCGATATTCTCGTTCCACCATCAAGGAGATAAGGAACTTGTTTGTCTTCAGAGAATAAGTGAAAAGTACAAGGGTAGATTTGGTAGTGGAAGAAGTTTAGCTTTTGTATGCTGCAGTATGCTTCTGCAATATATAAAATTGCTGATGTGTAAAAGAGCTTGAGAATGCTTTTAAAATAGGTATTTAATATGAGTAATATTAATGGAAGCCTATCTCAGAGAATGTGGCTAGTCAGAGAATCCAGAGCTATTGCACCGTGATAGAAAGACTGTTTCATTATTTCCTGGCATTTTCTTTCTTTCTAATTAATGTTGTACACAGGAGGGGTAATCATTCAGCCATCTTTCTAGCTTAAAAAGAGTCAAAGATTAAAAAATAAACAATTACCCAATGCAATTAATTGAGAGGGAATTGGGGGGGGGGGGGGGGGGGGGAGGTGTATGTTTAGAGGGAGGGGTTGTTCCCCTCTTCTGTTCCAGGCAGTGTTTGTCATTCTTTGGCAGGGACAACTAATTTATTGTCTGACTCGCCAATCTGGATTCATTCAGGATGGCTTTTATTCCTCCCCCGCCGCCAAAACTCTTCTGATGTGCTGTGTATTTGTTTGGGAGGGGAAAGAGGAGGGGGGGAAGGGAAAAGGTTATATGTTTCTGACCTGCTTTACTGCTTTTCAACTGAAAGTAAATTAATGCACACACTAGATTCCCCTCTGCTGTGCTGATTGGATCCTTGTGCCGATTAAATATTTCACACTGATAGAGGGATGCTGAAAGCACTCAGCTGGTAATGTGGTATGTACATCAGTGGTACAATAACTGACTTTCAGGTTAAAGTCAAACAAAACCCCCAGTTTGCTGCAGTTTTGATTAGAATGAGTTTCACTTTGAATTTAAATCCTGGAGCCTGCTGCAGCGATGGCTAATTAACTGAGATCTGATAGAGAGAAAGGAATACATTCTTACTTCTAATGACAGGCAAGCAGGAAGTTGTCAAAAAAAAAAAAAAAGAAGAGAAAGAAAAAGAAGAAACCAACAGACAAAAGAAGCCTTAAAAAAATAGTAAAGCTGAGATTGTACTTCAGCACACGTAAACCTCCCTGCCCGTGTTTCACACTCAGCCTCCTTTGGCTGAAAGTCTGCTTCTGGAAGTGCTGTTTCGATCGAGTCCCAGATTTTCTTCAGCTATTTTTTTAATCCTCTTGATAAAAACTAACAGCCGAGTTCCACCTAGTCAGGCAGTCACTACCTCCTCGTTTATTAATTGAGCTTTTGAAGGCTTCCTTTAGGAGAGGACAGGGGGACGGACAGGGTTTTGCTGCACGGAGTAGCTGAGGACCGGTGTCCATTCAGCTCCACGCAGAGGAGGAGGATGAAGAGGAGGAAGGCTTCTTGCCCCCAGGTACTGCACATCATCCTGCACCACAGTGACCCCTCCCTGGGGGTCATTACAAATACTTCTGTTAAGCAATTTCTCCTTCCTCCCTTCCTTTCTCTCCATCCCTTCTCCCCTGCCCCAGCTTGGGCATGAAGGGAGAGTGCTTGCATCAAACTGACAGGTCATTTACCAGCCTTCCTTAAAAGCGCTCCTCCTCCTCAGTTGCATGTCTTGAACACCGTAACATCAAAATACAGTGTCTCAGGAACAGTGCATAAAACTTTTCCATGCCAGGGTCTTTATCCTTGTATGAAAACGTGTGTTCTAACGTCTTCTCTTCAGGCACAGGCAACTGGGTGCCCAAAGGTTGTATGCAAAGGGAAGCATTTTTTATGGGAGTCCAGGGATAAAATACAGACTATGGAGCCTTTCCACCTCTATAAACATCCACCAAACTCCTGTGGTTGCCAGTGTATATGTACATGTGTTTGCTCAGCCGAAGCCCTGCTGGTTTCTGTTTCAGTGTATAAAGTTATGCAAGTGGTTGGTTTGTGACTTAAGGCACAGATCAGGCAGGATCAGCTGTGTATTTAAGCAGCATCTTGGAAATACATGAGAAATAGATGGAAATCTGTAGGATTGTACCAAAATCCAAAGACACTGTATTGAAGTGCCATAGCTGGTGGCCTGTCCACAATGCATTTGTGTGTTGTCACTCTCGTCACTCTCTGAATATTAAATATTCCATTGTTCAAGAGAATGTTATTGTGACAATTGAGTAAATGAACAGAGGTCATGGCCCTCATTGCTGGAGAAGTCTGTTGAGCTGTTTTGCATGCAGGGCCTTAGATTAGTGCCAAACGTTAAATTATTAATTGACAAGACATCATTTTGGTTTGAAAGTGAATTGCCAGTCTTCTGCAAGCTAAATAAAGTCTCAAGGTTATGCCAAATGTTTTCTCTTAGCCATGGGGCTGCTAAGGCAAAGCAGTGATATTGCTCTGAAAACAATTGCAGTTTTTCACAGCGAAACTGCTTTGTCAGGAGAGCGTCGTTCTAGAAAGATTAATGGACTGAAGTCTCTATCTACAGCATGTAGATGTTAAAATATGAATGTGATGGACAGTGAATTTTAGGTCCTTTTTAAACAGGTCTCGTATTTTACTAGGAAAACAGGAAGGTTTGTTGAGAGGCACGCATCTATTTTAAATCACTGCGATGGTGAAGAGCAGCCACTAGCTGAGCATTCCTCTGTTGTAGAGTATGACCACGTTCTTATTTTATGTGTATGCACAAAGTAAAGTTGACATCAGCTTTGTAACGATTTGAAGACATGGTGTCAGCTGCAGCGGAGTAAAAATGAAGGAACCCAAATGTTACACCAAAAAGCAAGGCTGACCGTGCAGAGTCTGGCTGGAGTCTGTGCGCACGTGTACGTGTGTGTGTACTGTACTGCTCAGTGTGTGTGTCACCACAGCATGGCTGCCTTCAAATCCTTTGCTCTTTCATTTCTTTATTCACTAAACAGAATGGTTCATGGTACGTGATGGGAAAAGTAGCATCTGAATAACCACTAGTAGGGAGGCTAAAACTGTTGCATGGTTGCCTTCTCACCTGCAAACCTCTACAGCACAGACCTCGATAGAAAGGAGGGGGTGGGGATACGAGTTAACGTGTATAAATAAATGGAAAGGCCAGAGTTATGTTGATAGATATGGAAAAAATATTAGCTCTGCTTTGAATAGTTGAGACAGTGCCACGTACAAGATGGGAAATCATAAACAAGAGGCAGCTTTCCAGCACATTGTAGTGCGTTTGCATGTGACTGGCATACATATTTCAAACTCCAGTTTGCCTGTGGCATCCTGCAGTGAAAATGAAAGTTGTGCCGCTATTGAAAAGGCGCTGCTTCAAAATTGGTGTATTGTGAGGACTGTTATGCTGTGGATGAGAAGCAGCGACCTGCTTTCCAGCATTTAAAGCCAATATTTTTTTTCTTTCTTTTTTTTTCTTTTGGCTCTTCCATTATATCAGCACATGTTTTCAGCGGCAGTGTCCAAAGCTTGCTTAGTTTCTTATTCATCATTCCAAAAGTGTCAGAGAATATGTTATGCTGACTGAGTCTCAAAATGCAGATTTTCTTTCTCTTTAAAAAGCAAGACTATTCTCTTAATTAATCTGGCAGAAATAGAATACAGCAGATGTAGGTTTTGTTGAAGGATTTTTTTAATCTCTCATATCATAATCTTTGTTTCTGCCAGCACTCCTTTATCAATGTCTTCATGGGGGTATAAAGTAAAAATGGTCATTACAAAGAAAAAAACCACATAATATCTTATCTCCTAACTAATGCAATCTGATTAAGGGGAGTATTTTTTAAGTTTTGGTAGGTATTTTTTCAGAAAATCAATACATAAGACACAGAAGAGGTACTGTTGCTGCTTTTCCCCAGACAGCCCAATTTTCCTGTAACTCTCTTTGGGAAGCTAGTCTTGTGCAACTGATCCTTTGTTTATGCTTCCATATTTTGTTTCTAAAATTTGCAGTTATTTAAAACAAATTTAGCATAACATTGTTCCCCGGGGAGCTGACTTGCAAGCCTATCACAGGGACACATTTTTTTCCCCCCCTATATTTACAGAGAAAAGCCCCAAAGCCTAAATTAAAACAAAAGTTTTCCTTTAGGACATGAGTGTTTAATTTTACAAGCATTTAACATTTATTTCCACTTAAAACAAAACAAGCAGTAACCCTTATTTCCTTAGCTTTTTTTTGTCACACACACATGAATAGACGGGTTTGTCAGTGTGTTAGGAAAATACAAAACTAACTCACTATTAATGCATATAGGGAGAGCAATGGAAATCAGATTGTTTGAGCAGTGAAATTTTATTTACAGAATTTCTGCTTTTGTACTTCTTGGTACAATTCCTTCCTTTGGAACAAGGCAAAAAAGCAGTTAGTTACTTGCTATTTAATTTTGTCAGGAAAGTCATACTCTTCTGCTTATTTACTTGCCTTTTTCACTGAGCTACCAGGGATTGTGTTATCTTTTGCTTAGGTGTTTTCTGTTGTTGAACTGCCTGAGAGAAAAGTAAAGCTGTACTAATACCACTAGAATCTTACATTTTAGGAATTTTATTTTAAAGGAAAATATGAAATCACTACAGTAACACTGAGTATTTCTGTGAGGAGTTTTTTCCATTCAGTAATCCAAATATTTACATATCTGAGAACATTTCATCAATACAGTGACCTATCAGGGATAGCAAGTGCTCTTAGTTTCACCAAGGGAAGAAAAAAAAAAAAGAAAAAAAAAAAAAGAGCCTGGTGCTGATGTCAGCAGCAAACCTCTGGTTCTATGCAGCAGAGCTAGGATTCCACTCCTGGACTAACTCCAGTTAGGTAATGGATTTATAGCGCTGTAAACCACGTATAGTGCTTTCTGACTGTGAGCTTTTAGTGTTTTTCATATGACGTAAATCAAAACAAAACTAAAACCACAAAGCTGAACTCTCAATCTGAAAGCTTTGTATCACTGTACACATTAATAAGATGCCATGCAAAGAGGTTTTTAGTAGAGTAGGAAAGGTGGAGTTCCGTTCCTACATGCAGTTGTTTTGCAGCTGTATCCACTGGGGCACTGAATCACTTCAAGGCACGCCAGTGGAAAACTGTACTACAGCGAAATAAATAAATAGTAATTTTAGAGAATCTTGTCATAAGTAACCCTTTCCACCTACATAAAGCACGCCTGAGCTTCTTGGCTTTCACTTCAGTACTTCTAAACTAACAGAAAAGTGTATTTCTGCACGGAAAGAAAAGTTCTTTCTTCTTCAAAACATCTATGACACACAACAGCATAGTTTAAGGAAAATATGGCCTATGATTCCATGAGATGACTGTTAGAAGAATGAAAGGTAAAAGCTTAAAACAAGTTATATGAAGTCACTAGAATAATGCTGACATGAAAAACTCATTCTTTATATTAAAATATGAAGCAGGCATCTCTGATAAAGTGCATGATTGCTATTTCAAATAAACATAAAACCTACAATTCCTGGAGGAAACCCATTTGACAATTAAGGTTTTACAGCTGTGAAGCATAAAATGGGTTTAAAGGTAAGAAGGTATATTTTCTTAACAGTCAGTTTTAAACTACAAAGTTTCTTGTTTATTCCCAGAAGTAAGTTTATTCAGCCTTGATTTTATATACACACACATATACATACACACACTGTATTTTAAACAAGCGAAGTTGGCAAATAAACTCTTAATGACTTTAATAGTACAACAGCAGACCTAGACAGCCAGTGGAAGTTTCCACAAATGCTGCGGGTGAGATGTAATTGCAGTGAAGCTCATAGGACCAGTCAGCAAATGGAGTTAAACATGGGCAGAACTCTTCACAGGATTAAGTATCTTTGATGTCAACTTTCGTAAAAAGTAAGATGTTCAGTACTTCTAAGTATCAAAAAAGGCTTGAAGCAGCATAGTTTTTTTCCATGTATACCTATCCTGACTAAACAGCATTAAATAATCTCAGAAGCTGTTCTTATTAAAGTGCAACAACTTTATTATAACTTTATTATAAAGTTTTTCTTTTCAAAAGTGAGCATTTTCTGCAGATGTTGGCATTTACCACATGACAATGTCCCAGTCCCTACAGAAATCCCAACTGCAAGTCTTGTAAGACACACTATAACAAGATGATGATCAATGTATACCTAACACAATGACACAATAGCCACTCTAGCAGTTTAAAGGTACAACTGTCAAGAAAAACAGAAAACTGTGAGTAAAAATGGGTGTTATGGAGAAATGTTAGCTTGGGGAAAAAACCAAACACAAACCAAAATCCAAACCACTGCAAAAAATAGTGTAAGTTAGTGAGAAAAAAAAAAACAAAAAAAAACCCCAAACACAAAACTCAAACGGGAAACTTATGACAAAATTCTCTAAAATTAATATTTCTCTATTTTGTTGGAGTACAGTTTTCCACTGGTGTTCCTTGTACCGGTTCATTACCGCAGTGGTGTGGTGCTACAGATGCAAAGCAACTGCAAATCGAGAAGCTAAAACACAAAAAACCCGACTTCAGCGTAAGTTGGAGTAAGAGAAGCCAAGCACTGGGGTGAAGCGAGCACGTGTAGCGGCATTCAAACTAACGGAGAAGTTGAAAATAGCATTCTTTAAGCCTTTTATTATTAATTAAAGCTGCGGTATTGTCAAGACCTGCACTGAGATCGTTAGTTCCGGGTATAAAGAGGTACCTAAGGAAAAAAAAAAAAAAAAGACTAAAATCCACGAGTTCCCGAGCGAGCAGTTTCCCCGCCTGCCTTCTTCCAAGAAAACCGTAAAATAAAATACAGAAATAAATTTAAGGAAAGCCAAATCCGCGTCGGCGGGGGGTTCCGGCCGCGGGAGCTCGGCCGGCCGGGAGAAGGGGGGTCAGAGCGGCGGCGGGGCCGGGGGTCGGGTCTGCAGCCCCGGTGGGTGACGATGCCGCTTTTCTGTCTCTCTCTCTTTCCCCCCACGTGTCCCCCGGCAGAAGCTGGCGGTGCGGAGCTGCCCCACGGCCGTGCTGGTGGGCAGCGGTGCCAGCGGCAGCGCCAAACCCGGCGGCGTCCCGGCGCTCCTCAAGGCACCCGGCGGCGGCGGCGGCGGGGGGAGCCCCAGCGGCAGCCCCGGGCAGAGCCTGGCCATCTCCGTCCTGCCGGCCAAGGCTCCCATCGCGATGGTCACGGCGCACCTCAACGGCGGGCTGGGCTGCAGCGCCGCGGCCGTGGAGCCCCCGCAGAGCTCCCCCATCAACCTGCAGACCACGGCCAAGCTGGTGGGAGTCCGCCGGCCCGCCGAGCTCGGCTCCAACGCCCAGGTAACGCCGGCCGGGACGCGGGGAAGGAGGGAAGCATGCAGGCAGGGAGGGAGGGGGGCGGCGCGCTGCGGGCTCCACCGCCGTGGGGGGCGGGAAGGGGCGGGACCGGCGACCCGGAGAGGCGGGGAGAGGTGGCTGCTGGCTGGGGGGTGCGAAGGGATGGAGGTACCCGGCGGTGGGGTGAGATTTGTCCCCCTCCCTCCAAGCGCCCTCGGGGTGCGGAGGCTGATTGCGCTCAGCTGGAAGGGCTTCTCCCGCTCATGCTGTGAGGACCCTCCACCTCATAGCGAATTTGCTCCCTCGGGGTTGTTTCGGGCGCTTCCCAGCTCTGCCCAGGGCAAAGCAGACGGGGGAGCTGCGCGGAAGCAGGGAGCTGTGGTTGCCCGGTGGGTTTGGGCGACAGACAGGTCCCCCAAATGAATGGGGCGGAGGTCGAGGAGAGCTGGGCTGAGCAGAGGGGAGTTGGCTGCCTCTTGCTTTTTGCCCCCAGTTGTCCACCTTCTGTGGGCTACTTTCCTGACTAAGCAGCAGTTCGTAAAAACAACAAGGTATACATCAAGAAATGTTGATTGCCACGTCGTGAGTTTAGATCCTGCTTGCAGGGGTAGAGGGTCTCCTGGCTGTGTCATCATTTCGAGTATCCATGGTGCAGTGCTGGTACCTTCCCTCATCTAGGCAGAGGGAGCAGAAGCACAAACTGTATGGGGGCTGACAGGCTGTTGCTTCCAGGTCCCGGCGTATGTGTATGGATGTGTTTATGTTCACAGTAATCCAAATAGGAAATAAATGGATAGAATTAGTGAAAAAAAGGCAAAAGATCAAGGGGTGCTGTTTACCAGGCTCTTAATTTTGTGCAGTTTGTTAACAGCTGCAGAAGAGTTTTTACTCTAGTCACTGTGTGTGTCCAGAGAGGGAAATGATGCTAATGAAGTTAAGATGTGAAGAAGGTGATGAAGCCTCCCTAACCTTTGGAGGAGAGTATGTAAACTATTATTGCTGACATTGGAAATGCAGATTTCTACTTTCTGCACATAGGGGTTTTGGTGGGTTTTTTTTTTGTTTGTTTGTTTGGTTTTTTCTGTGTGTGCTTTAATTCCCCTTCACAAGCTCAGGATATGAATCTCAAATGATCAGGAACGAAGAACACAAAATGGATAAGGACAACTGGCAAACTGTACCTGAAGACATTTGTAAATCAAGGTTGTGTTGGAATGCATGAGACTAATAGCCAGGAAGCCCCTTCCTAAACACCAGGAAGGGAATGACCATCACCTGGTGCATCCACTAACAAATGGAAAGCACATCCAACCACTTTGGGAACTGAATCATCCTGTCACTTTTTCTGAAGAAATGGCATTGTCTTTAGCTGGTGTACTGAAGTAGCTGTGTGGGGAATTTCATTTTGAATCTCGATTCTGTATTCATGCTGGGTAATTCCCTTTATTGAAGGTTTTGTTTATGCTTTATTGAAAAGATACTTGAAGCTACCCCAGTAGATATTTCTTAGAATCATGGAAAATAACTATATAAATGATAATCATATGAAAGATAAAAGTTTCAATATTTCAGTGGCCTATCATTTTGTGAAGGACTATCTTTTACTGTCACTGTCAGGAGCCATAAGAAGAAAAGAATGAAAAGAAGAAGCTTGAAATAACATTTCATGTATTTAGCCTGAATAGTGAAATAACAGTCTCAGGTGCTAGAGAACAGTGCTGGATAGAACAGTTGGCTGAAAACTTGTAACTTCTGCAAGTGTTGTCACAGGAAAAGACTTTCTAAACTGTTAAGCTGGCATACTGTTGAATTAGCAGTGGTGCCTCCCATTTATCTTTTCAAAAATGAGTCCCACTTCCACATCCCCAGACACGCTGCGGTCAGTGGTGTTGCAACCTGCTAGACCAAAGCCCTGACACTCGTGTACGTGTTTCTACTCTAATATTCTCTCAAACCTGAAACAGTATTTGCCCTGACATTACAACTTTTCTCACAAAGAACAGTTTTGTTTTAAAGAAAATCTTGCTGTTATTAGAATAGCATGGGAGTATTGCCCAGTTTTTGAATTTACCTTGGTTTTGCTAGAGGAAGAGGTCCAGTGTTTCTCTTTGGAAATGTCTTCACATTGCAAGTATTCAAGAGATGTAGTTTTGTGATTTAGTATCTCCAATTATATTAGTAATTTATGGAAGAAACAGCTGAGCAATGGTAGGTTTCTGAAGCAAAGGACTGTAGTGATTTCATCTTTTGAGACTAGTCAGCAGGCATGGATAAAAACAATTAGAAATATTGAATTGTAAATGTAAAAAAATGCAAGCTGACCTTTGTTCCTAAGCTGTCAGGAAGCTTAGTGCTAGATTGCATGTTAATTATCACTCTTCTGCCCAAATTAAATGTATTTTGCCAGGTTTCTTTTTCTGATCCAGTGGAAAAAAAAAAATCTATTCTTCCTTCGTGCTGAGTATTCTTGATTGTTCCTGGAGTGGTGATTACAAATCAATAGCAGTAACACCTTAGCTACTAGCACTGTAGTGTCAGAGGGAAATTTCATTGCTGACATTTATTAATAAGCATTTACTTTCTCTTATTTTTTTGTGCCATTGTTACAGCTTAGAAAAGTGTTTGGTTTGTTGGGTTGTTTTTTTTTTCTGCTGAAATGTATGAAGTTTGTGAGATGGAGGATAATGACAGCCTTCTGCAAACTGGGTTAAGGTAGCAAGCTGATAGTAGTAAATGAGATTACTGGTGTAGTGCAGCCTACTCCTTTGCATCTGCAAAGTGAAGGAAAGGGCAAGGGCATGAAATGAGTTTCTGAACAGTGGTTTCTGCTCAAAAGCATTTAAGGGGATGAGGATGTGTATATGGTCATCTCAAGTGGTATCTGGCAGGAAGAATGAAATACTAAATGAAACTCAGCAGAAAAAAAAAGAGGGCATCAAACACTGTAATCTAAATACAGAACTTTCAACTATAAATAGTATTAAATGTAAGTTTGTTAAAGAATTTTCATTTGGGCAGCTGCATGTCAGCACTTTCATTTTAGGCTGTTGTTTACCCAGCAGATTTTTAAAGTGATTCTGAAATGTTGTTGACTATAATAAAAGCCATATCTACACTGAAAAAATATATAAATAAATACATGCACAACAGATACTGGAGGATTGTTTAGAAATTTATCACATCTTTTATTAGAAGCAAGAAATGTTGCGATATTGACAATGATAGAAATCTGTAAGCGTTGGAAATTGCGAGCTCCAGAAACTAGCATTAGGTCTACAGTACTCCTTGGCAACCTTTCAGTGTCAATCCAGTATATGAAGACATGACTGATGGAGATGCATTGATGAAAGTGTATGTGCAGGGATGTCATGACTGTAGCTCTTCCTCCCGCTTAGAGAAATGAAGCTTAGAGCTTCATTTGGATGATCTGGAGCAAGTTACGTTGGCAAAAGCAGAATTTTGCTGGCATAAGCTGAATTTTGCTGGCATATGCTGTATACACGCTAGGAGTGCTTTGCCTTCAGAGAACAGCTATTGCTATGCTGTACAGAGAATGCCCTAGAGCTGCTGGGTAGTTGTAGGCGATCAGCATGCCTCTACCTAAAAGGTGCCCGTGGTATAAAGAGATTTTAATATAAGCCTCTCAAATTATATTTTTATTGTAATTGTATCTATGTGGCATGTGCTACTTCCTATCCTAGGCACCATTTCCTGACTGAAAGCAGGATCTGAGGTTGCTTTGCTGAAGGACAAAGTCCCATCTGCTGTGCTGGAACAATGTACTGGGTAAAGAAAATGCCCCTCTGCTGCCTCCTCATTCTTTTCTAAATAGCAAAGCCGAGGGCCAGCAGGCATCCGAGAACCTAGTTTCAGGAAAGCAGAAAGCCTTTTGGCCGTTTGAGAGACAGTTGGACAGCCAGCTATTGGGAGAACAAGCAGAGAGTGGGGAACACAGCTGTCAGAGCACTCGGCTGCTTTTCGGTAGCTGCAGTGAAAGAAAAAAGCACTGGAAGGGCATTTCTGCACTGGGCCATAAAGCACCATAATACAGACACACAGAGATGCTCTGCAGGAATGTGGCATAGAGTGGTTCTGCAGAGGGAGTTGGTGTCCTGGGTACTGCTCAAGGTAACCTTTGCCTCTCGGGCCGCTCCATTTCTCCAGTTCCAGAGAGACACGGTTTGCAGCTAGCTTAGCTCTCTCTGCACAGCTTGGCATTGCTGGCTTTAAACTTGCCCATGACCCTGGAGTGAGAATGCTGCCAGAACTGGCTCTCGCTTCATCAACATAAACAGCATTCTTTGTATGTACCTGACATGTGCTGAATGTGCCACTGGTCACCTACCACAAGTCTCAGAGGCTTCCAAAGTGCGAAGCAGGTGTTAGGTGCAGGAACATTTGGACACTGCTGTAATAAAAGAGCTGTCTCTTGTCTGTGATCTTGGTGCCATGCTCCCTACTACTTTATGTGGCTCTTAGAAAAATTCTTAGCAAGGCACTGTCTCCCTGTCCATCAGGACTTCACAAGCAACGGCTTAAAATCTGCCGCCTGCTCCTCTCCATGCTTTCCTTCCCACACGTATATTCCCTGGGTCAGATGGAGAAAAGTTTGGCAGGCTTCCCCATGCACATGTGCTGTTGTGTCTTGGGGCTTGTCTATACAGGGAGGTTATTTCAAAGTAAAATACAGTGTGAGGATTTATAGTGCTATAAATTCTTGGCAAGATAGGAAACTGTTCTCCACAAATGCTTCATTAACTCCACAGCTCAAAGAGCTACTTGTATCAGTGTTTAGATTGAGCAGGCTATATGGGTATCCATTTTTTTTTTCGCTAGAAAAAGTGGCTTTTATATGTGTAGGAGGATGCTCATATATACTTTTTAGCTACCTGTATATTCAATTTACTAGAAAAAAATACATTCCAGAAGTTTAAGAACATACCTCCGCCTGTGACGGCCATTTTTCAGAAATAATTTATTTGTAGAATGATTTATTACCTTTTCTCTTCACCATCCCACTTAATGCGCTCCACTCTACTCTCTCTAAAAGTGCTGCCTCCATAATTGGAAATCCACCTGCATGTATGACTAAGTCTTTCTGACTTTTATTTATTATTTGTATTGCAGTAGTACTTAGAGGTTTTATTTATAGATATGTGTATCTGTATTGGTTATGTGGCTATGTATAGCTTTTTTCTATGATCCGTGTATCCACAGTGTCTAAGTGCATGGCAATAGTTCATTTATCCTCACGATACGGAGTTATTAAGACTAAGGTGCTATTATTGCACACTTTGTTGTTGGAAAACTGAGAAAGGATCCATTTATGCTTCTTCACAGGAAGCTCCCAAGGGTTGCCTTAGGCAGGATCCCTGTATTGGCAACCACACTACTAGACTTTTCAGTCATTTTTGAGAATGCCTCAGATATTTCCATGCTGCACAACAGCATCCTTGGGAACAAGAACAGTCCCACAAGTCCTTGGAGCATGCGATGACCCCTTCTAGCTCTTGCCATAGCTCTATACCTACCCATATGCCTCATGCTTACTTCTTGATCTGCTGCTCAGTCTTCAGCATCTGCACTGATCTCAGTGTGCCAAGATGCAGGCAAAAATGATAACGAGTGAGCACAGGGAAGGACAAAAGAAGGGTTCAGATGCTCCACATAGGTCTAGGGGAGGGGAAAAGTGAAGACATTGAATTATGGATTGTGACTACCACGGTCATTCGGCTAATCTGCAGAAGGACCAGCAATCTTGTTGGTGTCAGAAGTGTACTAGGCTGTCTGTAATGTCCCCCAAAAATTGTTGTGTTTTTGGAGTCCATAGCTGGTCGTACCATCACACCTGTTATGTCTTGCTCCAGGAATGGGCTGATCAGCGGTATGAATATCAATGTGCCGAAGAGCTTTGTTGAGGGCTTACTTGAGCTTCATTTTATCTGGTGCTGTACTGGTTTCTGGGTCTCTCCTGGAGGAGCAATGGTTACCATGATTGCTCTATGTGGGTGATAGTTTCTACTGATTTTCCCCAAATTGTACTGTTTTTAACAATGTTGTCGAATATGAAATAGGGCTGGGTCTTCTGCTGGGGCCAGATTAGCACTCTGTGCTTCTGCCAGTTTATGAGGGCAACTTGCTGTGGTAGCAGTGTTTTATTAGAAATAGCAGTACAGGAGACAGCTACGCAGAAAGCCTATGGCAGGAAGATTTTGAACAGGCAGGCCCAAGGTTGTGGTACTGCCCACGATGTCATGCCCATGGATTCATAAACCAGAGTTCTGGTAGACAGAGGAGTTCTAAAGCTTGGTCCTACTAGACAGTGTTAGAAGAACCTGCGGAGAGCTCCTAAGGACCAAAACCCTTCTCTGGGATCCCACTTGAGCTGCTGTGAGGAGTAGCGTAGATACGGAATTTTGCCTCAAGAACTTTGCAGAGATTATGACAGGTAGAGGTGGAGACTGAGATTCTCTGAGGTGTGCCTTGTCCTAAATGCCATTGGAAATTTTGTTTGTGGTATCTGGGCCCAAGCGTCTTGCCTGAGGACACAAAAATGCCCTAATAAAGTGGAGAGCTGAAGCAGAGTTTTGCTAGGATATGAGCTAGACCACTGTTAGCCTTCCTGTTTGGTCTCCATGGCAGACACTGAAGGCACATCCCATAATGCAAACATGCACGACAAAATTTGTGGGAGAGTGCAGAGAGATGAAGTGACTTCTGGGGTCACACAGCAGGGAGGAGCCCGGATTCAGCCATCACAGCCCTACATTGTGTCCAGGGGATCATACCTCACAGGCTTTCAGAAGGATGTCAGCCACACTGTATAAGTAGGACAAAGACACCGTGTTATTTTAGTTTTGGACCTCAAAGGAGTCAGTATCACATAGTCTCCTGGATCATCCTTTCATAACTTTAAGGCTAGTTGTCTTCAGGAGATATTTGTAAATGTAGGAGAGATAGCTCAGCCAAATTAAATTAAAAATACTGATAAAGAAAAAGTCAAGGAGAAGGGGAACTCCAAGAATTCAAAGGCCCCCTCACCCTCCAGTGATTAATTCTGTCATTGGGGCTTTACTAACTTTTAACTCTACCGTTAGAATGTTGTAAAGAGCATGGTAATTTTAGGAAATGGATTATAGAGTATGTGTGACAGAGTCTGCTTGTATTTACACCATGTTAGTTTCAGTTTTATTAAGGGAGGTACATGAATTTACTCCGTATGGGTAGCTAAGAGCAGGATTTGGCCTTACTATTCTGATAGTATATACTGTGTAAAAGCACTTTAAAATTTGTATTTCTTGCTAAATAGCATAAAATTACATCCTTTCAGGTTAATTAAACCATTTTGCAATGCTGGTTGCTGCTGATGGGATATTTAAATGTCAGATTCAGAATAAGCACTTATGCTTCCTGATTATAAATGGCTTCCTCTTAAATATCCCAGACGTACGTATATGGTCAATACATCTAAAGTACATGGATTTCTGCTTTTCTTAATTTGCATTTTCATTTGGTCTACAATAGGGTCAAACACCCACTGGTATCAAAGACTGAATAAAGACTCTCGGGAACTGAATAAAACCTGATTAGGCCCAACATGGTATTGTTTACATAGCCGAAAATTTCCAGGGAAAGCAGTGGAGTACTCAGCAGGAAAGCATAAGCAAGAGTGGACTCACACTGACTGTCTGCTCCTTTGTCGTAAGAACCTAGGAGCAACCTTTCTATATTTGCTTCTGTGGGGACTGACAATATCAGGCCCCAGTTTTGGAGACTATAATACGGTTCTGGACTCCGCAACCTTCGTGTCACTGAGTGTCCCCTCTGCGGGTTCGTGTTGAGCGGGATGTAGGTATGGGTGTGCTACTTCAGTGTTTACGGAATTGATTTTCCTCCTGCAAGCGTCTGGGAAGAGTCTCCATTGAAGAACATGAGCAGAAGGAGATTAACTAAAACTACTTTTGTTTTGTCAGTGATTCCTGATACTGCAGAAGAACGATGGAGTTCTGAGCCTGTTTGTATATCTAAGTCCTTATAGCCAGAAGTAATTGATTGGCCCATGTATAGAGAACCAAACAAAAGAGACCAGGTTAAAGAAGGGAAAAGCATTTGCTTGAATTTCATGCCTTTTCTTGAGACCTATCTTAACTTCCTAATAAGGAAAGTTTTAAAATATAGGCAGTCCCCTTCTGGAAGTTTCTGTGATATTTTTATACATGCTTACATATCATCCATGTAAGCAAAGTTCTGAGTCCCTTGTTCTGATGCTGAGAGTTTATAGCACATTATTGTTTTGACGCTAATCAGAGTAGCTCCCATGGAGAGCTTTGATTCACTTCAGAAAACTAAAGAATACTCTAAAAATGGTAATACACTGTAGCTCTTTCATTGTAATTGGAGGCTGTCTGTGCCTCACGGAAATTACCAGGCAAACGTTCTTGAAAATGTCAGAATTTTCAAGTTAGTTCTATTTAAAATGGGGGAGCAAGAATGTGAGGGGATGGATAGAAAATTTGAGAGCTATGTGATTCAAGCTTGCAGTGCAGTTTGTGATAATGAAAGAGGATCGACTTTAGGGGTGGGGAAATCATCTCCTAGGTTTTCTAAATTACAGGATGCATAAAAACATCCACTTATTCTACATGTACTGTTACTTTAATAAAAGGCACCACTTTAGGAAATGAAAGGCTTTGGAATATTGCCAAATGTCTTAGTTCTATTTATCGTCAAAAGGTGGTTTTTTTTCATTATCCACAGAATTTGTGGGGTAGTTGAATAATTTGCAGGAATGTGTTTGATACCAGACTGTAAACTCTGTATTTATCTTCTTTCAGTGCTTATATTGCAAATACAAGCATGATAAGATTTCCTGTTGGTGTTGTAACTGTGTCAGGATTTGGCAATTGGTCTGCCACTAATCTCATAATGTGCATTTATGTCTATATTTAAATTAATTGGAAAACTGCATCAGAAAATACTGCTCTTAAATTATTTTATGTATAAATGGGGGGAGGGAGGGAGGGGAGGAGAGAGAGAGAGACTGTAAATACAGAGTGCTGATGAATACTCAAGTAGTAAATAGAAGTATCTTAGAAGTCATTCCTGACAGTAATAAAGGCAGCAATTTGATTTCATCTGTGGATAATAAACTGGTTTCACATTGCAATAAAAGTGGTGCTTATGTTATATTAATATTTATTAGCACTTATTGATGTTAGGGTTTGGTTGTTATCTTTTCTTCACATCACAGCTATTTTATAAAAATTCAAGTTAAATTGCTACACAATAAGCAATTAAAAGTGTTTGTGTGTGTGTGAGAGAGAGAGAAAAAATATTATCATCTGTGAAGATATTCCTATATGGAAGGGCAGACCCTCAGTGCCTAGGAATCTAGAGATCTGTGCTGAAAATGATAGTTATGTGAATTTCTGCTAGTTAAAGGTTTGGCTCCCTGGATGCATATTTCAACATGTAAGCACTGTTCTGCTCTTTGTATCAGAACTGTTTGTATGGGTTTCGTGTTGTTTGAGGATATATTTTTGTATTCCTTGCTTTGGCTCTGTGCAGTTCCTCTTAAAGGTAAGAGATTATGTATTACATTCAGTGGCCTTTTTTGCATGACATGTGAAGGATTGCTAACTTGCAGGATAATGTGAGTCAGAAAGTGATCTGATCCAAATTTAACCAAATTTGTTCATCTCTAAATTTAGAGAATAGCTGAATGGCAAGACAGATATATTTCGATTTCCATCAGTGACAAGGACAGAGTGTTGGCGGATGCCTGTTAACAGCTATATCGTGTGGTTTTGATACTCATATATGTGTGTATGGGTGGGAAAAGACTAGTTACTAACTTTTATTTATCATGAGCCTTTTTCTTCTTTGACTGCTTTTAAATCATTCTTGGGCTTGGTGTTCCTTCAGTGCAGATAATTCTTGTGTAGAAGGTGCGCTGTAGTCTTGAGTCACGTTTTTGCCCTCTGAGTAGAAAGATTTGCATTGGACTTGGATTTTTATCATTATGAAAACTGAAACATAGATCCTTTTAAAATAAGCCAGGTACCAGGCAAGGTAAGATAAACCAAAATTCTTTTTGTTGATCTTACAATCAGGCTTCAGTATCAATAATTTCAGAAAACAGGTTCAAGTTTATCCTTCCCTTGAGCATAACCCTGAGTTTAACATGTATATAATTCACCTGTCTTCAGCAGATTAATCGTGTGCTTGTAACTGCATTTGTATTTACCTGCTTTTCTGTGCTGAGGTCTTAATCCTTCTGATTATTCTAATTTTTTGGCCAAATATTGTCCTTGGAGATTTGATCAGTGAAAGCACGAACATGTCCCCACAGCTTTTGTACGAGACGTTTAGTTAATGGGTACAACTGTTTTTTGTTTTTTTTTTCTCAGTGAGATCCTTATTATAGACCTCTGTTTAGCCTGTTTCTCTTGTGTGATTTTATTAAGACTCCAGTTCAATGACTGTGTCATCAAATTTGCACATATAGTGATGGATTGTGATATTACAAACAATTTGACTGTTGCATCCCTCACTGAATCAAACAGTGAGACTGGCTGGGTTGGAAATAAGTTCATTTTTACCTACAAGATCACTGAACTAGCTGTGATTGAATAGGTAATACCTGAAAGTGCATGACAGCTTTGATAAGATTTAAGTAACATTGTGTTTCCTGTAGTTTGCTGAAGTGGTAATGATGATTTAAGGGTATTACCTTAAATATTTACTGTCCTTATGGGTGCAAAATAAAAACACAAGTCACCCTTGTTTAACTGAATGTAATATTCATTTTTCTTTGAAGAATCACTACACTAAAATATTTTTAAAAGACAGGTATTTTAGCATAATAGTGGTAAGAATATTGTAGAAATTTGGCAGGGATACTACGGGGTATGATTTTAGAAGACTGTGTGTGGTAATTAATTAACATTTGCTCTAGTAAAATCCCACCACCCTATTCACTGATTTCACCATGTTTTCTTTGGAGTGAAACATTACTATATTCATTTTCCCCTGCACTTGTTTTTTTCAGAATATAAACCAATAATCTGTGTTCTGTTGGCTTGTATCACTTTTTAATGCTACTTGTTATACAGAAATTTAGACACTGCATTTGTTAGTATTGCTGGAAAAGTCCAACCTCTCTAATAAGTATGAGCAGATAAAAAGCTTCATGTTTCTGTTATGTCTGTATTCTTAATGTGGGCTTTAAAGCCAGAGTAAGTGGCTTTGAAACGTCACTATGATGGCTCGAAGTGTTTACAGTTTGTTTTCAATTCTTGGGGAATATGAGCTTAAACTCTAGTTGCTCTAGCTGGAGTCCAGAAATTGTTTCTGAATTTAGAAGTTATTACATAGAACCAGAATCAGCCAATGTCCTGATATATGATGGTTTTCAATAACTGTAAGTTTATAAGTCTTCTTAATAACAAAATACTACTCATTTTGTGATCACTTTCAAATGTGTGAATTTGGAATATCTCCAATGAAGTCAAGTGAAGCTAGATTCATTCCCCAAGATCACATCAGTAGCATGTCTCTTAACAATTTTTTCTAATAACAGCACGATAGGTTTAGTATTTTTATTGCTACATTTTCTTTGAAAAGGAACTTTTAATTAGAAAGAAAATCTTTGTGACCTCTTCATCCTAATTCTTATTTTTTTTCAATTTACAGTGTGAGGGTGTAGACTCTACAAAACTTTCATGTCTGCAAGCAGAGGACAACTGAAGACCTGATCAGCATCCCTTGCCAACATTTTGCTTTTTGGGTCCATGGCATGATATAAAAAACTCTGTTTGAGTAAGAGCTTGTCAGTCTAAAAAATTAATAGAAATGTCAGGAAGTAAAGTTCTCTTTGTATCTCCCTGGCAACTAGTTTGGATTTAAGATGCCATTGTCCAATTTAAAAACAAAGAAACAAACCAACCCCCAAAACCCCAGATTTTCCACTTCTAGCTCTGTGAATGGCTTAGTTGAAATCCTGATCTCTGCAATGATCTCCATATAGATAGGTGCACAGACCTTTGTTGAACTGAGTTAAGACTCGTAAAGGTTTATGGTTCTGCTTTCATGAAGACCTAATGGTTGTGCTGTCTAATTTGCAAAGTATGCTAGCTGAAAACATGGACTATATTTTCTCCCTTTGTCTTTTATTTCTAGCAAAAGAGATTTAGACTAAATTTTTGGAAGCACTTCAGTGTGGAAGAACACCTAGCCGTCCAGAGTTCAAAACTTAAATCCTCAAACTCTTGCCTAGTAGCTATCAAGTCTGGACCCAGGTGAAATACATAAATGCCTCCAGTTTTGCTAGTTATATTGCGTGTGCACCAAAATGTTTGTATCGGGGCACTGTGAGGACTGCTGTCCTATTAACAGTGTTCACTAACAAGGCATTGATTAGAATTGTTGGTTGTCTTTTTGTCCAGGTATTCTCTAACCACTGGGCTGTGAGACTGCTGCATCCTTTCTTCTCTCACTGACTAATCTAGCAGAAAAGCTCAGAAGCAGAGTCTTTCTCCCAAATATGTTCAGATAGTTAAATGGCTTACAGAGCCATGTGTGAATGTAGAAACTGAAATCTTCCTTCTCAGGGGTAGATTATTGAACTCCAGAGAAACTGGTTGAAGGGAAAGATAGGAAGGAGGACGAAAGGAAAGCAGAGCTTTCTTGGAGTGTGTTTTGAATGGAAGTGTTTGAAACACTGATTAGTCTCCAGAATGGGGCTTGAGGAGGTGAATCCCAGTGGGAAAGAAGCAAGTCTCCTTTCAGAGCAAAGTATCAAGGTTTGGATTCAGTAACACAGTGGAACACTCCTATTGAACACATCTGTGTAGACATCTGTGTTCTGCCCTATGGTGCTGATTTGTAAATTTCTTCCCAAGGTGCCCCATCATACTCTTTGGATACCTGATACATGGAAATGAAGAACTGCACCTAAGAGTTGGACACTGCACTGTGCCATACCTTCATGTGTTTGTGAGTTCAGTTCTAGGTACTGAGTTGTTGACACCTCAAAGGTGGTGTTCCCAGGCTTGCCAAGAAGCAAACCTTCAGGTGTCCAGAGAATACTAATGGTTAAATCTGAAGCACATAAGGATTTTACTGTCTTTAAGGATTGACAGCAGTTCAGGGGTGAAGAGGGAGAGGATGAGAAAGTGGTTTTGGACTCCTTAGCTGGAGCTAGGTTAGACACAAGCACATTGCGGCCTTTTCTGAAACTCAGTCTGCTGGGACCTTGGAAGATGTCCCAGTATCCAGCTTTATCTGGGACCAGCAGGATGAAACACCCTAAGTAGGAGCCAGAAAAAGTCACATGAGCTAGATAGTAGACCAGAGTTGTGGTTAGATTATTTTTTTTCTGGTTTTCTTCTTACAATTTCTGCACTCCAGAAACAGATAAAATTTCTAGGCTCAGAAACAAAGGAAACTTTACTAACTTTACATGGCCAGTTCTGCTAGCACTAACATTAATGCAGTGTCTCAGGAAGAAGAAGACATTTTTCTACTAACTCTAAAGTTTCCTGGCTTTGTCATTGTAGGGAAACTTTGGTACTTTTACAACTCTGAAAGGATATTATATGTAACATATATTATTGTGTGTTCTGAAGTGTGTGTTTGTGTATTCACATACATAATAGTGTGTATATATGTAGCTTATGTATATATTTATGAATTTCTGTAAGCATAAATTTGCCAAATCCTTTTACTGTCTGAATAAGTCAACATAAAGGATCAGCATTTTTATTTGGATCATCAAAGAATCAATTACATTTGTAAGTGAATACTGTAGAGTTTATCACCCTCCAAAACTAAATAAGGTGCTGCCGTATTTCATTATTTTTTTTAATTAGAGGAAGGCATCTACATAGCAGTATCGGCAATGATTTTTCAGAGCTGCCATCCTAGAACTATGGAATACCAAAGTTAAGAATTCAATAGCAACGGTAATTCCACCATGCTGTACTAAAGCAGTGTTTTCCACTGGGTTTTGTTGGTGGGCAAGTGGCTCAATGTTGCTGAATAGTCTGCCTAAAAAAACCCCAACGAACCAAACAAAAAAACCCAACATGCTTATGGGATGTTCTGCACATTCCAATTAACATTTCTTGGGAAAGTTATTGCTTCCTCCCCCCCCCCCCACACCCCACACCCCCCCATTTATATTAACAGTCGAATTTTAAGACCAGTCATATTTATACCCACTTTATATGGAATTCAGGCAGAGTCTACGTGTTCCTTACCCAAGTAAGTTACTTTTGGTAACAACATGCAGTTATTATGGCTGAACTGATCTAATAGCTTCCCTTCTCCAAAAAGATTGGAACCATCGTTCCATTTTTCTGTTCGTTTGCCTTTGTGGTTTTTGTTTTCCCTTCCCTCCAGCTTCCAGCTAAGAAACGTTGCTTTTTCCCTTGCCTTTATTCTGTGGCTTGTTGGATACTTTCCTAAGCTAATTCAACTAGCAGAAAACTTTCTTTATCCTGGTTAGCAAGCTGAATTAGCTCAGCTCAGGGCCTGACAAAAGAGACTGTGTGGCAGTGAGCAATTAGACAGTCTCAGGCTGTCACTTCCCTCATGTTTTCCATTCTTCAGAGTGACTGAAGAATGCATAATAAAAAAGAATGCAAGCACTGCAAAAGCAGCTCTGAACCCTATGGGTGCTAAAATGGAATGATTTGGAACATAATCTTAATTTTTCAGTAGCTGCTAACAGGCTGCATGGGCCATTCTGATAGGTGAGGATTCCTAAATCGCTAAGGAATGGCGGTGACTTCCTCCTTTGTTCTTCCTCCCCCTGCCTTCTCTTTCCGTACCCTAAGCCCACGTCTTGCAACTGGGCTAGAGCAGGGATACTTTAGTGGCTGCTGGGGCTCTGTTGAAGATTTTCACTCAAGCTTGAACTCACTTGAGGGAGAGGCTAGAAACTGCTTTGTGCGACACGCTGTGCATGCATTTTTCCTTTTTTTACTCAGAAATATTTGCGTAGACTGTGAACAGAGAGTAATTTGAAGACATTAGTCATTAAAAACAACATCAGCCTGGAACAGTTTAGTAGTTAAACAGCAAATCTTCTATGAATCAGCCAAGCAAGAGACTGACTATAGGTGTGATCACAGCTGCTGAGTGTTGTCGTTGCAACTCAGTGAGACTATACTCATTTGTGCAGGAGGTGGAGACTTAATTAACTGAATGTGAATTCTGAATAAAGCTCCAAATCACAGAACAGGTATGTGCATGCTAATGCAGTTCACATAGCTAAACTTTTTTCTTGCTTTTTTCTTTTTTTTCTTCTTTCATTTTGAGAAATTTAGTCTGTGATCTAAGGATTGGAAAAATCCTGTTTCCTTTGATAAAAATAATAGTGCCTTAAAAAAAACACTTAACCGGTAAATAATGTGATGGAAGCTGTGTTTCAAGGTATTTGGCACAACTGTCTATCCTCTTGTGAAAGTAACCAGTGGGATTTTTGAACCAGGGAAATTCATGAACTTTAATTCATCATTATTTTCCTTTGCTAGAATACACACCCACAGTGTGTTCAAACAGAGTTTGTATTTTTGAGTTTACCCAGATGGGAATGTGCAAGTGCCATGAAGTAAAGATAGTGGTCTGAAAATTCTGAGAGCTGTGGTAAAAGCAAAGATAAATTAGGTGGTGCTCTGAATAGCCTAAAAGCCGTGGTAAAAGCAGAAAATTACTTGCTTTATCTCTGCATATACTCTTCTGATACTCTCATGAGCTTTGATAGCACTGTGGGTTTCCTTGCAGATGAATGGTGTTGAAAGGGATGAATATGAATACCTCAGCAGCAATTAAGAATTTGGTCACACCCTGGTTTTCAAAGCAGATTTGGAATTTAAGGTGGTACCTTGCCTCCTACTCCTTGTTGCTAGCCTGCTACTGAGTCTTGTAACAGGCGGTGAGAGCAGTTGTAGGCTCTTTCAGTGCAAAAGCTTCTGGTGTAGTTTCAGCCCTCATTGATTGTCTATAATGAGGGTTGGTTTAAATGGTATTTTTAGTGCCCAAAGAAAGGATGCTTTCAAAAATACCAGTATTTTTATAAAGCAACAGAACTTGTTGCTTTTCTGATTGTCTTAATAACAAAAATAAGTGGGCATACAAGAGCACGATCAATGAATTCTGAGTAAAGAGAAGGAAAGTGGAAGAAAACAAGCACTTCTAAATGCTGGAAGAGAAATCTTTATATTTCTATGAAATTCCAGTGAAATTGCTGCTTATACAAAGTATGTATCTGAAGTGCTGTTTCTTTGGGATACAATCTGAATGTGAAAATGAAATATGCCATTGTTCCACGAGATTATTAGAAATACCGTGCACAGTTATTTCTTTGTATTTTGAAAATGAAGAATGATTTCCACAGATTTCTATAGAAGTTAAGTCTAGAAGGAAAGAAAAAATATGTATGCATATGTGTCTTGTAGGAGCCTCAAAGTTATATCCAAGCACACAGTGCTTTTACTTGTGGACTACATGGAAAAATAATAGCATTCAGAAGTTTAGATTTGCTAGAGAGCAACAACTATCCTGGATTATTGAGGTAAGGTGCAGCAAGTTTTAAGTCAAATGAACTTGGAGGTTGCATATAGTGCTTGGCATTTATATAAGCAAGCTCAAGGTTGAATGCAGCATTCAAGTTGTAAAATGGATGTAGAATGGGTAAAAAAACCCTGCAATTACTTCAGTGACTATCCATTCAGGTTAAGAATTTTCATCTTTGCTGTTGCCATAGCAATCTGTTCCCCTGTCACTACCACATTAAAAATCCATTCTGTAAAACTGTTGTTGCCAATATTGAACACATAACAGACAAAAACATTTTTTTAATAGCTTAGGTGTCTTTTTTGCAACACGAAGAACACCTAGATCTTAGAGAGATGCATATGTATTTTAAAAAGAAAAAGATTAGTGTTTCTATAATGCCTTGTAGGAGCACAATATTTGTGCTGCAGTATTGATGTCAGTGTAAAATAGTTTGCAAATAATACAGCAATGCAATGTCAGTTGAACTCAAATAATTGAACTGTTCTGCTAAGATATAACAAACCCATATGTTCCTGAGTTAAGTGTTTATTTTGGTAACATGCTGTAGTGAAAGGCTTTTGAAATTCTGTGGCTTTTTAACCTTCTGTTACTCATTGAGACTGATTCTCTTCAGTGACTGACTTCAGTGATTTTATCTGTACTAGTGTAATTCTGTAGTGCGACAAAAGTTATGTCCCCGAACAGTTTAACGTCTGTGATCTAATCCTAAACTACTCATATACCCAAGCTTAACAATGAACTTGTATGGATGATGAATTGTAGGAACAGATCCTCAAGTGTTTGTTAGTACATCCAAGTGAGGGGGGGAAAGGAATTTGTAATTCAAAGCAAACATAGCAATAATCTGACAAATATATTTCCTCAAACTGCATAAAATGTAAATATCTTTCAATGAAGAAGAGATACATATCTGTGTATATGAGTATGTGTGCATATTCATTAAGCGTTGAAATGCAGAAGTTTGCTAAAATGGCAAATGTGCTTAAGTCATGGATTTAAAAACTTAGGCATTGACTAAAGAAGTCATAATAGTAAGAAACTGAGTGCATGGCCCTTAGTGTGATCATCGACAATGTAAATCTCATCCTTGTTTCTGCCTCAGCATTCTTTTGTCTTCTAACAATCTCTAGCCTTCATCCTTTGAATTCTTATTCTCTGTCTATGCCATACTTCTTTGTTTCACTTTTTATATCTTCTATGCTACTGTCTCCACACTTGTATCCTTCAGTTGTTTTATAAAAGCCTTGATTTAGGGATGATGTTGATTTAATGCAGGAGAAGCATAGGAAGAAAAAATATAGCAAGTAGCTACAATGCTATTGGCTGTTAATAGAAGAACTGAGACCAAAATGATTTTCTTTTAGCTGCACTTGCCAATATCTTCTAATTTTTTCATTTTCTTTTGGTTACATGGGAGGAACTGCATTTTTTTTTTTTTGTCTTTTGGTTTAACTGTGTCCTCCTGTTTAGGGGCTTTTGGGTTGATTTTCTTTTATTGAATTCTTACCATTATTATTTTTTTAATGAGTAAACTGACTACTGAAAAAGATTACTTCATTTGCATATCATCACCTGTTTTTGCAATTGAAAATGCGACCCTTCGGAGCAAGCTACTGGATGACATTTACCCAACAACTGAGATTGCAGGTCACCTACACAGTGGGCCTGCTGTGGTTCCTGTCCAAGGGCATCTGTGGATTGCTCAAGCGAAAAAGGTGTCCTTGACATGCCAGATACCTGTCTGCTCTGTATAGGTCACTGAAGACAGGGATTTGGCGGTGGTTTGTGTTGCAGCCACATGTGTTCATTAGTTGTTAACTCCTGCAGTGGGTGGTGCAGTGGCTGAGGTTCCTCTTCCAGACTAGGGCTGGGGCTGGTCCTTGAGGTAGGAGTTACCAAGGGGTCATGAGCTCCCAGGTGCTTGACTGGGATAGTAAGTGCTGCTGGATTAGTGAATTAGACAGTGGGAAATACACCTGCTGAATTTGGTTTTATTTGAAAGAAAAAATCCTCTGTATAAAAAGTAAATCTGGCTTAAACGCATACAAACAAATCAAGACATTTCAGAGGCAAATTGAAACTTGTCTGTTCACTTTCTCCCATCACTGCATCTTTCAGTGCTTCATCCACATTGAAGGTGTTTCAGGGAGTCACCAGAAAATCCCAAGTAAACTTAGATAGAGGAGAGACTTGGAGTTATCTTTGACTTTTATGGACCTTTTTTATTAAAATGCTTAGAGCTGTAAATGTAGAAATAAGAAACTCATTTATCTTGACAAAAGTGCTGCCATAAACTATTCAGCACTCATAAAATAACCTTTTAAATTATTGTTTCTGCTGGTATCGATAAATTCATACAAAGTGCTTAAAGGTCACGTATTGCCAGAAAAATGTCTTTTCAGCTTGTTAATTAAAGGTTTATAAGAATGTGCACCAGCTTGCTCTTTGGACAAATTGAAAAAAAGGAAGGGGTAAAAAAAAAAAAAAAGGCCCACACGGATGAAAATGATAGTGTGGAATTGGCGAGTGACAAGTCTCACCATGGCAAGCCTGGACAGTTTGAGTGAAAATAGGTGGCACTGTTAACAGGAGGAAAAAAAGTTTATTTCCCTTTGTATGTGTGTCAGGGGGAGGTACCTTGATTGCTCACCTCTAGCAGCCCATGGGCTTGAGCTGAGGACCCAGCTAGAACTGAAGTATTAAGGCGAGTATGAGCAGTATTTGTCCTGTTATAGCATGAGCCGTGGGGAGTTTGTCCAGTGCTCATTGCCTGGCCAAGAACAGCAGATAAGCACGTTTAATTTTTTTTTTTGTGTGCCAGGCAAGTAGTTTTATCTGCTTGTTTATTTACCACTTAAACTAGAGCAAAACAGTGCTCTGAAATGCACTGTAAAATGTACCCAGAGCCAAACTGCTCAAACATCCATTCTAACACCTGAACCTCCTTCATTGCAGAGACTGCAGCTGCGATTCAGTCGATTTTATGCTTCATGTCTTTTGCTCGTCATCATGGAGACGTCCTGGTTAGATCATTTAAATCTGACCTAAAAATTAGATGACTCACATGTGACTCTACATGGATGAGACACTGGAAGTCTGGCTTGAATTTCCACCTGCACAGAAGTCTAGCCCTGACAACATTAATTTATGTCCAAATTTTGATTTTTTTCATCACTAAAACAGAGACAATAATACTGACCTAGATGAAGTACCCTAAGAAAACAGATGGAATGTATTACAGGGGTTTCTGTCACTGAATTCTGCTCATGCAACAACTTGAACTATTTATTGCCCAAGCTGGGAAGCAATAACAAAACAATGTAAAAAGTGAAATGTCAAATAGATTCTTATATATCTCTCTATCTTAACATAATATAGTGCTAACATCAATACAAGATTAAAGTTTTGAATTTTCCCTTGGCTGTATGATTTTTATACTGAGATTGTTTCCTTGAATATTAAGCAACAGTTCCTTACTATAAAACCATTTGTAAACAGGAGGCTGGATCTTTGTCACCAAAAATTTTGTAACAATGCCATAATTTGTTTTTGTTCTCTGGAGATGGCTGCAGAACTCCTACTTCAGGGAAATAAATCTCATGGGTTTTTTTGAGAGTGCAGATGACAGAACTAATGATAGTTCAGTTCTCTGATACCTTCAGCCAATTACGTCCTGGCTTTGTCTTCAAGTGAGCTTAAGAGAACATCGCAGAGCAGTTTTATGGTGTTTGTTTCTTCTCCCTTTTCCATTCCTTTTGGCTCAATTGTTCAGTGTTTTGAAACATAAACTAGAATTGGCCCAGCTATGCACCCAGAGGCTGGGATGAGCCCCTTGCTTACAGGCCAGAGGTATCTGTTTCAGGCAGAAATGGTTTATTGTTTTTCCTTGTGATTGATATTTGAAGTAGTATAAGAAAATACATTTGTTGCTTAGACATGGTGGTTTTGTGCGTCCTCTTAATTTGATTCCTATCTTTATAGTCAATTCCCAATTTCAGTCAGTGTTGGCACTTCCTATTTTAATATGTGGCATTCTGTTGGCCAGTTTGAAAATCCTTGCAAATCCACATGTATCTGTGGGAATAGGAATATCAGAATGCGTGTTTTCAAGGTCAAAGGTAACATATGTATAGAAGTGATGAGAGATGCAGCCACACTTTCTTTAAGCACATCCTTCCAGAAGGAAGAACTTCTTGGTTTAGCTTTCTAGGGAGGGTGTATGGGCAGCCCAAGGTATGTGGTGCTCCTGGTGTTTCCAGGGAAAGCTCAGACTTCACTGTATTGCAAAAAAAATCTCATTCTATTTATAAACAGTGTTGGTATGGAAAGAAAATATAGATCATACTTGTGAGGAACTTGGAGTTCCTCTAGTGTAGGTTGGAAAGTTCATTTTGGTATTCACCTTAAAAAGCAAAATTACGTGCCTGAATTAATTTTAGTTCATGCTAATATAAAGCAGGAAGTTGTGTTATGTCTAATAAGTGGCAACAGCAGCAGGTGGCAGCTCACGTTCTCCTTCTCTCCAGACTGCAGGAATTCATTATGTTGTCCTTCTCACTATGTGAGGCTGTGATACGGTAGACAGGGCAAAGGAGTCATTCACTGAGGTAGTTCATAAGTATCCTTCCCATGTGTCATTTTATAGCCATAACTGTGGTGGAAATATCCCGTTCTCTTCCTCACTCTGCTACCAATACCTTGAGTTCTGCAGGAGGGTATAACTTAGTTATTCTGGCATCCATGGGTAGAAATGCTGCACCCTCCACAACTCTGCCCTTGGCTCAAGACAGAATTTTAATGGAAAGTGTTTTTCGATGGATAATCCAGCGTACTGATAATCCACGAGTACGTGTTTATAACTGTACACCTCTCCTTGTTGTTTAACTCGGGCAAATCTTATGCAAATTTTAATCTTTGTTGAATATATAACATAACACCCCCAAATGTCTCCAAGAGGAGTAGCAGAGTCTAAAAATAAAAGCTCTGTGGGATAAGTTTATTAAAAATATTCTGCATGAAAATGCATGGTATTCTTATCAAACACTGGGTAGAATGAAACAGACAGTTTTACCACTCAGTTACTGAGGTCTGAGGAGAACATATTGGCAAGGACCTGACACAGCTTTACTTTCCTTGAGCTGATTACATGGTAGTTTCCTTTTTATTGACAAATTTCATTACCAGATTGGGGTAATATTAACATACTTTATCTTACTGGCTGTTATCCAATACTTCTTCTTTGAGGGGAGTTAAATTTAGAGAAATTCAGTTGAATCTGTTTTTCTTTCCTTATTATCCATTTCTAGCAGCCTGATAAGTTTTTGTGATCAGTGACTAAGTGTCTCTTGCTGTTATAATGACAGTCATCTGCTTGCTTATAGTGCCATGTGATCCCAACAGTGATTAAAAAACTTTAGATAGAAGTTATAAAGCCTTATTTTAAGGATATTGGCCAATTAACCAAAATATGAACTGTATGCAAGAGTGAAGGAATGAAAGAGGCCGAAGGGGAAAAGTTAGCAATGTTCTTTAGACCTATGGCCCAATCTTAAATTTATAAGCTGTCTTTACTTTTTTTTTTACGGAGAAAATAAAGGATGTTATTTAGAACATCTCAGATCCGATATTTTAGGATCCACTGTGGGTGAGGCTTGAAAAAGAGGTGCCATTCAGACCATCCATAATGGAACTCACATATATACATTTATAGATATCTGTATCATTACAGATAGAGGAAAAGTCCGAAAAGGATTGGGACTAAAGAGACACAGATTTTGGGGGCTAGAAACTTGTATGTTCTTGCCTCTGTATTACAAATCCGTATTTTTCTTTCTCTAGGTATCTGACTGTATTCATAAGGGTTAAAGATACTATTCAGTTACATCTTTTCTTCTTCTACAAAGTAAACTTTATGTAAAATACAGCAATATATTTACACATAGAAGGAGCTACCTCAAATATTTTAAATAAACTTTGAATAAAATTGTTATACAACTGAGAGAAGGGTGAGTAGAGAAAATAAATGTCAATAGTAGTAGCTCCTGTGTTGATCCAAATGGATGTCATCTTACCTGAATGTTATGTTAGTGTGCTGTAGTAGATTTATAGGTAGCTTTCAGTTTTAATAATTCATTATTTACTATGTACTAAGACACAGTGAACTCTTGTGACCCTGGCTACCATGAAATACATCATCTTACCGATGCACGTTTTGGAGTTTCACTGTTCTTCAGCTCTCTGTTTAAAACAAGCTAGTGCCTAGAGAGCCTTCAGCCATGGCAGCACACTTGTATTTTCTTTGTGTATCAAAAAAACTTCACAACAATGAGTTGTTTCCTTTGCACTCAGAATTACAAAATGCTCTAAGGAGACAATAGGCTTTAGTTAACAGTGCTTTGTAGAGCTGGTTAAGGAGAAGGAAGAGTCTCTGACTCTTTGGACAGGAGAGGGAACTTTGACTCTCCGGTCTATTATACCCCTCTGTCATGAGTCAGGAAGAGACAAACAAAGAGCTGGAAGAGGAACTGCTGTTTTGGACAGATTCTATCTGGGGAAGCTATAAGTGCTTTAACCTGTGTTCAACTGTTTTTTCTTCCAACAGACTTTGGGAACTATCACTGCAGTGCCCATTAAGGTTCCTCAGGTCAGCTCCTTGCAGAGGTTGGCAGGACAAGGACCAGCAGTGCTACCTCAGGTACAAAATAAAGTTCCAAAGGGGATTTTGGGTAATTTTCTATGTATTCTACTCTGTTGCTATGTGTTATTAGGTCAGCGCGCTCGTTTTGCTGAATAAAGACTCGCCCTCAGTGAGCAGAACAGCAGAATTGGGGTTTTCTCCAATTAGTGAAAAAAAACCCAGATAAATCAGTTTTCTTCTGGGGCCATACTGTTAGGACAGTGAAAAGCGATAAAAAAATCTTGTAGATTCATTGTGGAAGGACAAAGTATGTACTGTGAAATGTAAATAATTTATGCTTTGTGAGATGTATCACAAATCACAGAAGTGAAAATCTGCAATTCTGTAATTAATAGAAGTGGTGGAAGCATTAGCCTTTCTGTTCAAGTTTTAGCCTCAAACATTCCTTTCCGAGTTTACTTGCCTTATCGCTGTGTATCCGGGTGTAAAGTTTTGGCACAACTAACCCAGGTGCCAGACTGAGGCAAGATTGGCTGGGTAGGAATGAAAGGAGAGTTACACTCACAGATTTTACAAGTCATTTCAAACTGTATTTTCTTTTCTGAATATCCATCAGTATTTCTCTAACCATACACTTTATTGTCCATTTCAACCTTCTTTCTCAAAAATTTTGGATGTAATTTTCAGCAGGTGTTTTGCTGCAGTTCTGTGGTTTGCTTTTCAGATTAATAATTATCAAATGTAATTGTATTTCTCTTGATGTGACCATTAGCCATCTATTTCTCATGTGTGAACAATTTTCTAGCATTGAAGTCAACGCTGGGTCTTCTTATTATTCTGTTATTTTTTTCCTAGTATTTTCTTAGTGGCAGAATCTAGTGGAAGATCTGTGAGTAAGTCTGCCTGGAGGAAGGAGTATTTCCGAGATAAAGTTCTTATATTCTCTCTTTAAATTACATTTTGTGGAAGGCAAAGTTGTGAACATAAAGGAAGGTTATAGTTTTCTTATCAAGTTCAAGACTTTGGTTTTCAGTTGTTCTTACAGCATAATGACACATTGATTTCTGCCATTTTGGGGTGTCAAAGATGAGCAGATTGCTCCTGAAAATAGATGAGGTTCAAGAGCAGCAGAAAGACCTGTAACAGGGGTTTAAATTATCATTAAGGTTATGTTTCAGCAATGATGATGGCATTGCAAATGCTGCACTTTAGAGAAGCATCAATGTTCTATACTTTTGTTAAGCAGAAAAAATTCACTCCCTGTTAGATTCATTTCTGAAGAATTGGAAAAAAAGTGGAAGACACTAATTTCAACTTTTTGAAAAGAACACATATTCTTTCTGTCTTACTCTTTAACTGATGGTGATATTTTTGTCTGTATTTCACTTTATTTCACTCCTTTCCTAGCACAGCCTTCAATTTCAGACCTGTTTATGCAATCATACCTAATACTAATGAAACAGAAACTCTTCTTCCTCAGCAGCCCTAAGCTATAGTTCACTAAATTTTCTATTTCATATAGATAACATGGGAAATAACCACATAGCAATCTCATTTCTGTCAAAACTAAAAATTAAGTAGGCAGCTGCATGTATGTAAGACCGCACTATCAGAGGTACATCTTATGTTCTGAGTTTTTTCTGTTTTTTTCACCTCCTTCTTCAGCAGAAGCCTGCCCCATTTACGGGCTGTGTCCTCCTTTGCAGTTCATCATGGTCTATACGTTTCTCTCCCACTCAAAGCTTATGGAGAAGTTTAACATTTCCATACTGTTTTCTAGTAGGGGACTCCCTGCACCCATCAAAGCATTCTGCTTGAGGTCTTAGGAGAGATGCTGTTTTCACCTGCAAGTGGAAAGCCTCACTACTAACTAAATTGTCAAATGCCTTCCAAATGTATTTAATATAGGCATGCTGATGTAAAGCTGTCATTCCTCAGATACAGCTGGAGACAGGTGATCTGGGAGGCTGCTGTGAGTGATCTGCAGCACTGTATCACTGTGAAAGCTCTCCTTTTTTAATAACTGTAGGTGAGTGCACAGCTATCACTGGGAAATGTTGAGGGCCAATAGGAATTCGTGGCCCAAGAGAACTGGAAACTTCAGATAGAAATATAAAAATGCCAGGAAGCAAGGCCATGTGATACCACAAAGGTGTTATGGTAAGGGTCCCTCATATCTCTCAGAAAACAAGCACCAAGTTAAAACATATTTTGGAAATGAAAGGCCTTATATTATCCTCTAGTAGAAGCTCGAAAATGGGCTGAGTTAAATCCTGTCACAGTCTATGTTCTCTCAGCCATTATGCGTCAGACCTGGTTACAGACCAGGCAGGCTACTAACTTCCTTTTGTCCCCCATGGGTGACATGCATGGCTCCTGTACCTTGCTCTGAGTTAGTGGCACAAGCAGTCCGTTCTATGACTGACTTTCTGAGAGACAGCTTTGCACCATCTCCCAAGCACACTAACAAGCAGGGTCCAATGGAGTTTCTCATCTGCTAAAACGTTTACTTTGGGTGCCCATGTAGTAGCAAATCAAAGTGGCAGCTCTTTCAAAACAAAACAGTTTTCATCACTCCTCTACAAAGAAGTCCATAGTTATTCACACAAAGAATTAAAGCACTACAATGTCTATACTCATACATGTTAGCTATAGATGAAGCCTGTTTTGCAAGGTATTCCACCTTCCCCAGCCTCCATCTTTGTGAAGTCCAGCTTTAACAGTGAATCCTGTAGCCTCCTAGTAGCAATGAAACCATAGCAGCAAAGCCTTCAGTAAGCACCCTTGCATGCCTGCTTGTTTACTAAGTCTAAGTGTAGTTCGTGCAAGTGCAGCAGCAGACATAGTGGCAATCACCAAAATGGCTTAATCTTGTCCGTATGTGCTCCTGTCTCTCTTCTTGTCTATGGAGGAGTGGAAGGCCGGTATGGATCCCTTTTGGGATCCCTGCCATGTGAGGAGCCTGATTCTCCCGTGAGTCACCTTCTGGAAGTGGCTTCACTCTTAGCCCAGCAAGATTGCACTTGTGTTTCAGCTGCATGTAGATAAGTGGGATTGATTCAGGTCAGTGTCAGCATTCTTGACAACACACCCATTGCTACCTGACGTTTCTCCTTTTGGCCAGTCTTATCATTTCTTTGGGATTTCAGACTCCCTTTATATTTAGATGTAGTCAGGAGGAGGCCTAAACATTGTCAGACTCACTGGAAAGAAACAGAGGACTCCTAGGTTTGAGGGCCCCTCATCACATCTAAAGGAGTTTTATATTTTTGATGTTTTTGTTCTCCTCATCAGCCTTTTTGATTTACCTCTATGCAGTCAAGCAGGAAAATTCCACACAAGTAAACTAAGGCACTTAACAATACTTATGTAAAATAATATATACAGATTTCTTATTTTCCACATTTGTACAGATACTTATCATTTGTTTTGTTCATTTCAATGGGTTTATGATATGACCCCCTGGGAGCTCTTCCATATGGGAAATGAAGTTTCAAAATCTGCACATTCACAAATCCCATCACTTAGCGCAGAACTGCTATTAAATGGTGAGCAAACAAACATTAATTACAAGTTCATTGCACAATACAAACAATATTTCTTTAGGCATTCATTATTTGCCAAAACAAGCCTCTTTGGCAGACCTTTTTCCTTTTTTTAAAAAAACATTTTAATTTTTTTTTTTTATGGAATATGGAGTTAATTTTGCTTTCATCAAATAAATAAAATTCTGCTATGAGCTGTGATGTTTGGGAAGCTAGCTCCAGATAGTCTTTCTCTTCTCACTTCGGCTTTTGTGGTTTCCAACTGGATGAGATGTTTTATAAATGCAGACTCTCCACTGCACTATTAGAAGCAAATCCTCTAGTGAAACACATGGGTGATACATTCTCTTACTCTTGAGTTGTTCCTCTGCTTTATAGCACCCATCAGCTGTAAGGAGGGGGTGACCTTATGTCAAGTTTGGGCTCCAATTTCTGGCTGCAGTGGAGACCGTCTATCTAATTTGCCTTAGCTTAAATAAAGACTTAAGCCACCTGAAGGCACGTGGGAAATCTTATCTTCTTCAAATGGAAGATTTTAAATGGAACGGTGAAGATATTTAAGTAAACTTCCCGTTTTGTTGTCACTAATTTGGGCCAAATTCAATTCTTGTTCAAATTAATGGAGAGACTGTGGTGATTTGAATAGCAGTTAAATCAGATTACAGTGCTATTTCCCTGACCTATTTTTCCAGTCCTGGTTGAAGGCAGGGCTTGGGATGGCTTTGCTCATGACACTGCTGATTAGAGTAGAGCAGAGAGCCGAGTGGCAGATGCCTGCAGTGGAGCTATCACACAGGTTAGTAGTAAAAAGAAACAAGTATGCACAATGTAAAATGTGCGTGTTTTTCAATCGACTTCAGGCAGTTCTGCTGTCACGTACTGCTTGTTTTTTATCTTCTGTAGTGATTTTAATATGCATAATTTAGTGTGGTCTGAATTCAGTCACTGGGCTGCAGGCTGGTTTGGAACAGGGACTGTTTCTTTGGGATGTGTGTTTGTTCATCACTGGGTACCATGTGGGCCCAGCCAGAGACTGGGATCTCTAGATGTTCCCATAACTTAATGCTTGTTCTCGTATTTTAAATTTCTCGTCATAATTCTCATGAGCGCAGTCCCACTGATTGTTGCTTCTCCTCGTGTGTGTGCCAAAACCAACCCCTTCTCCTGGCTTCCCCAGTGACAGGGGCTTCAGGAGGATTTCTTGAAAGGAAAATAGCTCCTGTAGGCAGAGCCCAGGTTGTGTGATGTGACTGTGTACTGGAGAAGAAATGTGTTAACAGATTGGTCTGTGGCAAAACCTTGTGCTGTTTGCATCTGAAGTCAGAAAAAATCAAATCAGTATTTTTAAGCGTAATGTGTTAAGACAGTGCATAACCATTACAAAGTGGGAAATTATTAGTAAATGCAAGTCAAAACGTTTGTGAAACTAGAAGAGGAGCTGGCATGTACACGTGTTTGTATACAAAGTTACACAGAATTGCACAATCAAGAGACAGGAGCACTTTATTGCTTGTTTGACTAAGGAATAATTGAATAGGGCAAAGTTGTTATTACAATATCAGAGGAAAAAAGGACTATAATCCCCTAAGGGATGTCATGCTCCTTTCTGGTATATAACCCTCAGTACTTCCAGGGGCGTGTGTTGGAATGCTAGCTGAGGAGAAGAGAAATAATCTAATTCAAGGTAACTTAATCAGCGTGGTATATAGCTAAGCTAAGGGTTTTGCAACAGTATTTAATATTCATTGACTGTATGCGTGCAGAAAACAGGAACAAAATTGCTTTCTCAAAAGAAAGGTTTGCAGAGCTCTGGCTGAAAATGTAGCCCTTAATAAAGATAGTTGTTAATCTCTTTTATTCTATATAAGCTTTTATACTGCGCTTGTCACTGTATTTGAAGCACCTTCCGGTAATGTGTTAAGCACAAAGATTAACATCTGTTGTAAGCTATTTCTTCTCTCATCCTTTCCCTTTGGGAAGAAGCGCATGCAGTTGAGAGTTCTGGTTAGAGTTCCTTTTTATCAGTTTGCGTATTTTTAATAGGCATGCTACTATTAATTGTGTGCCACTATGTATATCTGTCAGAGGAGCATAACTTAAAAAATGTTTGTTGTGGATAGTGATGAGGTTTGTGCCCTTAATTCATAGAGAAGGTTGAGATGCATCCACATTGCTGTAGAGACTCCCTGCACTAGTCACGTGGCCACCTTGGCCTTTCCTACTAAGTTTTTACAGGGAGACCTTTGAAGATCAGGATGAAAACATCACACTTTGTTGGAAAATCTGTGAGAATCTCAGTTATATGCTAGTGTGTAGGTTTGATAGGTTGCTGTGTTGCTGAGAGAGGCATGGGCTTGTTGGAGCATTAGGGGTTCTTTTTACAGTGCTGTGGCACAGCCAAGACAGAAGAAAGTATAACTAAGGTGATACGGTAGGAACTGTTACTTGTGGATACCAGAGACTGGCAGTGATGAGAAATCCAGTCTTCCACAGGATGGATAAATATAAAGGGGGGCTACACCCAGATGCAGATTTTCCAAAGTACCTCCTTCTATTATCTCTGCCTTTGACTGTCAGTTGTGTGTTCTTAATGAGAGAAGGGTGATGAGATCCAGAGTGGTGGGGAAGGAGCAGCAGAACTGGCAGTGACTGATGCTTAGGACACTCAGATCTGTTCATTGTTGTGAAAATTTTGAAAAGGACCTCTATGATAGCCTGCACGTAGGAGCCTAAAGTGTCTGTACTACCTCCAGGAAAGATTCAAGCCATTGAACACCTGACATTATACCTTCTTCCCATGTGAAAACTCTCACGTTTCTCAACGTCAGATGCTGCTTTGCAGAGTATCAGGAAAATGAGAAGAAATGTCCACTTTCTCCACTGATGCCATTTGCATCCATGTGAATGATGTGGCTTCACGTGCATGTCTGGCCTGGATCTGAACTGTGCTGTGTCTCAAAGCCTCTGTGACAGTTGAACAAGCTTGTGGGAAGCCTCTGGCTGAATGGCAGGTGTATAGGAAGATTTTCTTTCTTGGCAGCACCTCAGCAGAGGCTTGGAGGAATTCGCTGCACTGCTTCCTGTACCTACAACCTTCGTTTCTATCTCCTGGTCTCTGAGCTTCTTGTGTGCTTCCATCTTGCTCAGGCTGTCAGCAGACAGAAATTATTTTGTCATTATTTTTATTATTATTTTGTCTTTTATGTTTTTTGACTTTGGTTGGTAAATGTCTTGAGGCTGGTCAAATCATAATGTGCCGTTACTGTTGTCTAGAAGCAAGAAGAGTTCTTAAAATGATGGACAGCACAAAGTAGTGACATTTGTCATCTTTAAAATGACACCAGAATTTGAGTCCAGTGAATGCCCAGCTGTGTGGATTAGTCCAGAGCTCGCCTATCAAAGTGTACAGATAGGAGGAAGGGAGACAGATGTTCACTCGTTTGTGCCTAAAGGTTTCATGGACACTTTATATTTAAATTGAAGTAAGTTAATCAAAGATGAGTATCTGTTAGAGAAGCCAGATGACTTGTAATACGGAAAAGAGTAGAAATGGAAGTAAGTTATTGACTGGTGTGTATAATCACAGACTAGCTTTTATATTTCTATTGTAATCCTAAACAATAAGGATTAAACTCTTTCCTCAGAGGCGTATAGATAACTGTATATTCAAGGACAGAATCATTGTGCAGAGGGAAAAAAAAAAAGCAGAAATCCTTGTCAGCTTCAACCCCTACTTATTATTTTTTTGGAATAATATTGATTTTAATTTGCTGGTTTAATGGTAGTTTTCCCCTTTGCAAATGGAAAAGAGACACTTAATGAATCATCAACTCAATAGCAGTGATGCCATACCAGAAAATACAGGCAGCATAGCTGAGGAGAAAATGTACATTTCATTAGCAAAAATCAGTAGAGTTCCTGTGAAAATAGTTTTGTGTTCAAAACACTGATAACATTTTTAATAAAGAACTCCCACCTGATTGCTTTGTGCCAACATCCACAAAAAGCAGAGCTGGCAGATTCCCACACAGACATCCCTCTCAGTAAAACTTCCATTTCTATAGTAGCAAGCAAAGCTGAAGGAGAAGAAAAACTAAATGAAATAGCTTTGTCTTCTTAAAAATTGCATAGGGGTTATATTATCTGTGTGTCACCTTTACACTAAAGTTGGCTATCCATGACTAACAAATTGAAATACCAAAGCACAGTCCAGTGGAAAATATCTGATATAATATACGTAATTTGAATATGTGTGAAAATACCACAGAGCAATTCTTGAGTTGCATGGCATATAAAATGAGAGAATAATGCTTGTTTCAAGGGGCTAGTTGCAGTTCTGGTGTTACTGAAGTCTTTTCAAATTTGCTGTTGGTTTTAGTCAAATTAAGATTTCTTCTCTGGTCCTCACTGTCCAGAGCAACACGATTGGAAATGCGAGCTGGAGAAGTTGCTTGGGTTTTGCTCTGCATTTCATATCTCTCTTCTGTGACTTCCCAGGCTAATATTTCAGGTAGGTGCTAAGGAGAGGCTTATGTTGCATGTGAACAGAGGATTCACTGCACCTCGTCACGTTCTTTGGAGTTTCCTCATGATACGCCCTGAAGAGTAACTTCCTTTTTGTGTTGCCCCATCAAGAGGAAGGAAGAAAACTGCATGTGGATCTGTAGTCATGTGTGGTTTTAAATCTTACCTCTGTGGCAAGGAAATAAGCTGTGTTTATTTTGACTGTGGTCTCAGGCCAGGCTGAAGATAATAGGAGCTTATCAGGAAAGGAACCAAAAATCAGCCAAGCTGAAACCCCTTTTACTCAGGTCAGTTGGACAACCTGTATTTTAGAGTGTGTCATTGCTATGAAGTTATGCAGAACCTTTTTTTTTTTTTTGCATAGTTTTTATTGATTAAAAAAGAAGAGGGAGAGAGTCAGTCTTCAGCTGGCATAAATAGACACAGCTTTACTGAAGTCAGTGTGCATCTGTTCATTCTGGTGAAGGATATAATTACCCCATATTGCACTCGTTTTATCAGCCATTGCTAATGTTTTCTGTGTGATCCTCTAAAGCTTTTCAAGAATGAAAGCTCTGTCTGCTGCTCCCAGCACTTTGCCTCTGTGACATATGAATTGTGCCAAATCCATTTTGAGTTTTTGTTTTTAAGCTCTGAGTACAAGGGTGAAGTGAAAATAAAGTGTGAATAATGGTCTTTCTCTCAAAGGCAATGTGATATTGCGTTGAGCTGAAAAATTTACTCTCATACAGATCGGCCCTGCCAGTATGAAGGCCTGATTGATGCTGAGCACGATCCAGCTGATATCTGATATTGGGAAGGGGGAGGGCTCCTCGGTGTTGCTGACAAAGCTATAACAAGATCCAGGGATGGGAAGCTGAAGTTAGGCAAATTCAACCCTGCAATTAAATGCCAGTCATGAACGTAATAAAATATTATAACAGTTTATTTGGGCTCATGATGAATTCATCGTTAAGAATTGTTCAGTGGTCGTTTTTTTTTTTTTTTTTCAAATCAGTCGTCAGTTTCTAGGAGAAATTCTATGGCCAGTCTGTGAGCTGGAGGATCATGGTGATCCCTTTTAGTTTTGTAATTTAAGTGTGCTTGTTAACTTCTCTTCTCTGTTAGGCCATAAGGAGAACACATTTACCAGAATTGCCCTTAACAACTCTCATAGCACCTGCAGATCTGCACAGAGATAACTGTTCTAATTAAATCCTGTCCTTTAGGACTACATAAGATTGCCCACAGAGATGGAAGGAATTGTGTGATTTCCTTCCCTTCTCCTCCTTTTCCCTCATACTTGTTTGGGTTGGATCTTGAGGGCATATTTTGTGAGAGTTTTTGCCTTCTCACCTTCTTTTTCTTTACTACAGGATGGGAGCGGCTCAGGGATGTAGCTCAGGAAATAGATTGCCCATGATCACAGTTGCCTTTGTCAATGGTGACACACATCAGGCTCTCCCACCTCTGCCACTCAGCAGTTTGTTCACCTCTGCAGTATTCAACAATTTGTGCTCTTGAGAGCTGGAATGATGTTTCGATGTAATGGAAGCCTTTGGGCTTCATATAGGGACATCTGGATGGAGCTTAATGATATGGGATATATGAGAAGTGATATTAGTCACAGGAGCCGATTCCCTGCTGATCTGAAACTCTTTAAAATATATGAAATTAGAGGTTGCTGAACAAAAGAGCATTCTGCACAACTCACAGGATTGGGCTCCCTGTTATTGCTGTGTCTGGAAAACAGACAGCCCACACCTAGTGAATTCTCAGACCTGGGAATATCTTCTTGAAAAGTACCAGGTGTGTCTGAATATTGCCGTCTAAAATGTTTCTGTGACTGTGGGTACTGAGGAGACTCAAGAACACAGGTTTGTGAAATCATGGCATTCAAGAAGCTCTCTATTCTTCTGCATTTAGAGCCCCAGTAGTATCACATTCTGTTTTGACAGCTGTCAGAAGTTAAATGAAAGATATTTGGGGAGACGAGGCTTGAGTTACAGGAGAATTGTTATTTTGCAGCCCTCACCAACAGTTGCAGTTTTCACTTGGTAACATACATGCTGTCTGTTACTCTTCCTCTTTTCTTCTCCTTTGCTGAACTTTTCCTGAACTGTGCTGAACTGTCGCTCTTGTAATGAGGACCGGTGACATCCAACCTCTGCTACTTTCAGTAGAAAACATCTTTATGATACCTTGCATGTGAAATGCAGTCCCTGCCCTGCCCTAGTTTTGCTCCAGTTCTTCTTCAGTGACTATCAGCTTCCAACTTCTGCTAGTGCCACTGTCCTCCTTTCATCTACCAAATTTGAGCTACGGTTTTGCTGTGAGGAAGAGGATTTTACGCCAGCCCCTTCCTTCTTCTTTTTTCTTCCCAGCTGACACTGGGTGTTCTCACTGATTACTGTAGCAGTTTTTTTAACGTGAAACTCTGCCAAACGTCTTTCACATAAGTGTTTATTAAGTGTGTACACTTTGTGTTTATAATCAAGGGGGAAGGTTTGTAGGTGTTGGAGCACAACAGGCTTCTATGCTTGCTTTCTGTTTTGGATTCATGCCTGTGGGCTGTAGAAATAAACATTATTTTAACTTCAACTTATTTTAGCTTTAACTCAGGTGCACCTGAAACTTTTTCTGTAGTCAGCCCTTTTTATCATTCTGTAACGGCAAATAAATATGTTTTCACTATGTTAGCTGAGCTTGCCAGGGAACTTTCAGAGGCTTAGACTATGCAGACAGCTATACCTCCTTTGTATCACACGGTGGCAGAAAACGCCCGGCATATGTTGTTGTGCTGTACCAGTTTGGTAAGTCATGTCAGATATTTCTGTATGCAGCGCTTTATAGAGAATGTGTTACTTTGAAAAATTAAGTCTGTTTATTTGTCTGTGCAGGAAGAGCTTATTTTATAGCAAAGTAATATGCACTCCTTCACAACTTGCAGATGTGTATTAAGGGTGTGTGTAGGATTCATTGATAATATCTGGCAGCCAAATGTATATACGTAATAGTGTAGGAAAGATAATTATATAGCTGGAATATATATAGACAGTTTTAATTAGGCTTTTGATTAAATATAAAAGTACAATTAGGAGTGACAGATAGACTACATGTCAGCTTTTAGATAGAAAAATTCCTGAGCTGATTTTTTGTCAGACTTGATTTTTTCTAAAGATCTCAATGACTGTTCTGTTGCATCTTTGATCTGAACTACTTGTTATTCTGTCTCTTTCCTTCTCTGTATATATGGGCTTATCTGCGTGTTTACAATATTTCTGCTGGTAACAGATGTTATATTAATTTACAAGGAAATTATTTTGTTTTAAGGAGAGATGGTAAAATTGAGATGTTAGCCAAACAGCTAAATATTAAATTTTGATTGTTTTATTCATGTTAATACATTTTAACTGTATTTTGCCAAGCATCTCAGATTCTCCTTTCTGGATAGTGATACTATTTCTATGAACATGTCTCTGAGCATATGAGAGTTTTTTAAAGGCTTATGTATGAGAAACTTATATAATTATATAACATAGAAAGGAAAGGATATTATTATGAAAATATAAAAGTAGATATTACAAGATCTGCTTGTATAACTGACACTGATATAGACAAGCTGTTTTAAGTACGTGTCCTGCTGCACTGAGCTGTTATGTTAGAAGCCTTGGTTTTGCAGAGTGCCTGCACTAGGATGGGTTTAAACTCTTTGCACTACTTTTGGAGATAAGACCATTAACTAATTATGAATATGAAGCTAACCATAGACTCCTCCCTTAAACAACTTTGCCAGGGTATTTTAGCAGTATCTTAACAAAAAAAACCCAACAAGTAATCATTACATAAAGTGATTGGATAGAGGAAAAAGAGCAAACAACCCTTCAGGTACTGCCAGCGTATCTTGAGTAGGGTCAGTCGTAGTTTCACCTAGTTTTGCATCATTTCACAGTGGGTCTGTGAGGCCTTCCAGTGTTACCCCAAAGCTGTGAGCCAAACACTGCGACTCCCTGGTTTTGTCATGAGTCTACTGCAAGGCGTCAGGCAAACTCTCCTCCTTGCTCTTCTTCAGCTCCGTTTCCACTTTCCCTTTCCATCTACCGTGCTTACTGACCATCTCGACACTCTTGAGCAGGACTGTGCCTCTAATACATGCTTGTACTGCTCGTGGTACGATCCTGTTGGCAACTGAGGGCCAAGATACCAAAACGTGAAGAGCTCACAGTACATGTGTTGCTGCGCTTTATATTCACTGTGGGGACAAATGGGTACGGCGCCTCCTCGGGGCGGAGGAGGATGAGGCCAGCCTTGAGAGATGATTTTCTGCACATCAGTAAATCCCCGTGTTTTCATTAAATTGCTTACTTAGGCTCAAGATTAAAGTCGGCATGGTTGGAATGGCTCCTGTAGACTACAGTGCAGTGACACAGGCAGCTGTTTCCCATGTCTGTCTGTTACAACTTGTCATTTTGTTTCACAGTATGGAAGGTGCAAGAAGTGACAGGACTAAACAAGCACAGAGGGAACCGGCTGTTTTATCTGGCCGTGTTAACGAATAAGCTGGGAGTGAAGTTAACTTCATGTGAAGCAGTTTTAAATTATTTATTTTCAATCCTGGAACTGTACTTAACGTGTTGTTAAGGCACAGCCATGTTGACAGGGTGACGTTAATTACCGCACTGGAAACACATCACATTAGCTGAAAACAATTGTTCACAGCTATCATTCATGGCCCTGGGTAAATCCACAGCCTTCGTAAATCTCGGCACAGAGTTTCTCCCTCTATCCTTGGAAGTTCTTTCTACATCCACTCGCAGCTGCAAACTAGCTCTTTAATTACAGCAACAAAATACGAAGTTCAATGATTGTGGGTTTCTTTTCTTCCTTTTTTTTTTCTTCTTTTTTCTGTTGAGCTGAGTGATTGTGAGATTGATCTCTCCGATAGACATGCCACTTCTTAAAAATGTGAGGATCTTCACTGATCCACCAGTATAAATGCATACGCTTACTGTACCTGTGAACGCTTTCCCACAACTCCCTTAATGACTTGATCCCTACTCCGCAATTCATAGCGAGAGTGTTGTGCCCTTCAGAACAGGAAATTATTGTGTCTGGGGTTTCCATTCTTTGTGAAGGCTTTGGCTTAAACATCCCTCCTGAGAACTGGATGTGACTTGGGTAGCATTTGTATGGACGTGTGTTAATAAAAGCGAGGAATTGACTTTTTCCTCCCTTCTTGTTCAGCATTGCAATGAGTTAAGGACTCCAAAATGACCCAGGTGAGGAGGGCTGGGAATATATCTACAAGTAAGTGAATGGCTAGCTACTTTGAGTTGCTACATTATGTTTTTCTAGATGTTCCTGTTCCACAGTTAATGCAATTAGATTCTACTGGGAGAGTGTGTGTATGCAGTGTGTCGGTTCATTATGGTATGAGGCTGTGCCTAATAACGTCTAACTCTCTGTTTGTAGGTTAGGCCAAAGACCCTGATTCCAGACAGCCTCCCTATCTCCCCGTGCAGAGACCAACCTTCCAAGCAGCCTCCTACCTTCCAGAAGGCAACCGTAGTCAGCATCAAAAACCCCAGCCCTGCCCTCCCAACCGCCAATAACACCGTCAGCCATGTACAGACACCTAACAGCCAGTCACAAAGTGTTGCCGAGCCTACAGCTATTTCATCACCTCTGAGCAGTGCAGGTGTGGCGTACGCCATCATTTCCACCTCCCCCAACAATGCAACTCCTATCAGCACCAGCGCGACTGTCTCTGTGGTCAACGATAGCATCAAAGTCCAACCGCTCCTCATTAGTGCCGACAGCAAGGTAGGTTCTGATTTTCATGGGGCTTTTCTTCCTTTTTTTCTAGTTATCAAACACAGGAATTACATTGCAGATGTAAGCAGAATATTCCCCTGGTAGTGCACAGCCCTGTTCAGAGTGGTGTCAGTGGTTCCTTTTGAAGAAAATTGTCAGAAAGCAATGGGGCAATTCTTAAGGGGACACATGGGTGCTAGCAGACATTTATCTGTGCCCAAGCATGTTTGTTAGTGGGGACAAAATGCATCATTATGTAGCCTGACATAAATGGACCATATGATCTTCCATTTCTTTAAACCAATCCTCACTAATAATGTACCTGAATTCTGTCCAGGTTCAAATGTCCTATGGACTCCCTCTTCAACTATACAGTGATACTAGTTGTGTCGACCCTCCCTGGGGGAGTATATCAATTAATCAGGCATTCCCTTCTACACTTTCAGGGGAAGACCAAATGAAATGAGAGCTTAGGGTTTCAAAACTCATCAGCAGATGAATCAGTAGGAAAAATTCAAGTTATGAATTACTTATTTCCTCTTTATGCTGCTTTTCAGCTTTGAAAGGCGAGAACTTCCCCACTCTTACACCAGAAACAGATTCAGTGCAGGCTGGCAATGTACCCAGCAGACATTCACTGTAATTTGCTGCTGGGATCCTGCTACTCGGGGTCTTATTGGCAGCAAACGTTCTCATACAGTGCTGAAAAAGATAACAGGATGTGGGATGGCTTTTGAGGTAAATAAAAGCAGGCATCTCTTCGCCACTTCTCTAACATAATTTATTTTCTCGTTCTTAAACTGGCTGCTGGTTAAGAAAAACATCCCTTTTTATGCTCTTGAATCTTCCAGAGTGGCTGAATTGAGACAAGGTATCTACAATTAAAAGTTCTGATCTCAAACCATGGGCCCTTTGTTACATTTTCTTCCGTATCTGCTTGAGAAAGGGAAGTGATAGAGTGGCTGTGGTGGGCACCTGGCTGCCAGCCAGGGTCAAACCACTACAAATATTTTGGGCCACCCTGTGCTAGCCCAAATTAACGTGCCCTGTGAATTGAAGTATCTAACAATTAAATACCATTGGTTAAAAGTTAGCAATAAAAGAGATGGAAAAGGCCCAGTATTCAAATCCAATAACCTTCATCAAGAAGGTGAGCTTGGGAAGATCTTCCATAGTTCTTCATGAAGCTTTGATTATGGCTTAAAGTCACACACATGGTTCTGTGGTCAGAAATTGTGCTTCATTCCTTTTAATTTAATAGGTCCTGAGAAAATGTTATCTGCATCATGTAAATCTTCATGCAGTAATTCAAATACAAGCAGCAAATACTAGCATGCATGCCTGTATAAGAGGTCTGTGTAGTAATTCCTGTAGGTTCTAAACCAGAATGAATTTTAATTTAAAACACACATAGTTTATTTCGTTTATGCAAAATTGGACAACTACTGCTGATAACACATAAATGCTGAGGACTGAACTCTAATCTCTGTTACATGAGTAGTATTGAGGAGTATCTTCCTTCCCATCCACATGTACTTACTCTGAAGTAACACCGGTATGACTGAGATCGGACTGTGGTTTTCAATGTGTGATACCTCCCTCTCTTCTACCTGTATGCAAAATAAGATCAAAGGAAAGACCTTAAAATCACTGACAACACAAGTGCTAAAGCTAGGCTGCTGAGTCAGCTTCAGAAGTCCGCTAGAGTGTCCTAATTTTCTGAGGCACTGATCAAGTGAGTCTCTTAGGCTGCAGGAGGTTTGTAATCTGCCAAAACCCCCTAATTTTTAGAAACTTAACTATAGACTTAACTTAGGTATCAATTTTTTAACATTTTTTGCTTGTCATTTGCATTTGTTGTCTGTAAGAGGTATCAAGTAACCCTTCAAAGAATAATCAAAGGTTTCAGGCAAGAAAATCCAGCTTTGTATAGTGAATTCTCTTATTTTATTTGTACATTACCTTTTAGGTTATCATTATTCAGCCTCAAGTTCAAACCCAGACAGAAAGTAAAGTGGAGACAAAGAAACCTCCTGAAGAGTCAGCTCAGGGACCCCCTGCTACCAAAAAGAAAAAGGAGGAGAATCCAGAGGTGATATTTTTTTCTTTTTTTTTTCTTTTTTTTTTTTTTTATTCCATAAGTGAGCTGCAGTGTGGTTAAGTTATGGGGGTCGGTTCTAAACATTCTTCTGTGTCCGTATGTAATTACTGCATTTGTGCTCATGATATGTATATGTATATATGTATAGCTATATTTCTTGTGAAAGTGGTATATCAAATATATAACCAAGTTTACAGGCTATGTATGAGGTTGAATTAACATTTCTTTTGTAAGGTGAGCTTTTACATCTTCTTTGTAGTGAAACCTGCAATTCTGAGATTGTATTTAACAATAGTTTCTTGCATTTGCTGTGTACATGTCTTCCCACAGGTACACAGAATCGTTCTAGTCTGAAATACATTAAAATCCTTCAAATAGAGTTGGAGAGTAGAAAGCAGGTTGTAAGATTAAATCTCTTTCATGAACTATTATTTGCAATGCAAACTAAAAATGTAAATCAGAAGTCCGTGTAGAAATGGGGTATCTCTTTAAGAGGCATTTTGGTTTTTGACTAAATGCATTCACATTAGATTGCATGTACTTTTGAGGATATTCAAGAAGTTATACAAACTGAATGTACTTCTACTGTGAAAATGCACAGCTCATGAAATCTTAACCTCGCTAGTCTAACAAATGTGTAGCACGAGAGCATCCTTGGAGCTGTAGGTTTAAGAGAATTACTACAATATAAATTTATAATGTTGCTTGAGGCATGTGAGTCATCATTTATTTTAACATTTTAAGAGGTTTGTATAGTTAAAACAGTGTTAAGGATAAATAGTGGCTTTTAGTCTAGACTATCACAGCTTTATGCAGAAGATCTGCAGAGATACATTTAGGAAACCTCCCAAGTTTAAAAGTCTCACCCTCATATGAGTCTTCATTGCCACTGAACGGTGGGACTGTTTAGTTTAGGGAGGTATTTCTGGAAGTTTATTTATTGTGTAGTACCCTATGAGCAGAAAGGCTGGTAGATCCTGCTTAAAAACAAAATGCTAAAAAAACCCATCCATTTTTCTTTGGCTGTAACTCATCCTCCTGGAAAGAATACTGAGAAAGAATCCTCCAGAGAGATAAAGGAAGACACCATGGGACTGGGCACACTTTCTAGTATAGCGTTCATACATTTAATGATCATTGCATTAAACTGCTAACTAGAAAATCCTGACTACCTTTTTTGTAACCAAGAACATTTTTCCTACCTTGGGTACTGGAGGTCTCAGCAAGCACAATTTCCTGGGTAGGCTGCTGAAGCTATGCCCTTAAGTACAATGGTTCTTTTCTTTTCATAGATTTGTTTCACGGCCGTAAATATGTAGGTCTGGAGTTAATTTCTTTTGTTCTTTGAAAGCAAACTTTAGTTGATTATCATGTATTTATGCAATTAGTGTAATTAGAACTAACAGCATAATTAGCGTAAATACATGTAATGACATAAATAGAACATGTAATTACAAAATGAAATGGTTTTGTAAAAATCTTTGTTTTGCTTCATGAAAAGACATACTGCGCATTTTTAAAAGCACTCACGGCTTTTAAACAGATGATTAAATTTAAGGCAAAGAGTAACAAAGATACCGTGATAATTTTAAGAAGAAAATAAGCTCCGGAGGCACTTCTCTCCACACCTTTAAGTATCTTCAAAGCACAAAACTGAGACAGGAACTCCAGTATGGCTCTACATAAATGGCAGACTAGGATTTAACAAATTAAACTGAAAATTTAAAAGAAATAAACCATAAATAAATAAAATAAATAAACCAGAATCCACCAGACTGAGCACACAACCTGCTCAGTAACCAGAAATCCCATATGCTGTTGTACTTGATCGAACAGAAGAGATTGAGAGGATAGTTCCTGTATTGAGAGGGCACGGCCTGAAACTGCATCAGGGAAGGTTTAGGTTGGATCTCAGGAAGCACTTCCTCATGGAATGGGTCGTCAAATATTGGAATGCACTGCCCAGGGAACTGGTGGAGTCACCGTCCCTGGAGGTGTTTAAGGGGAGCCTGGATGTGGCACTTGGTGCCATGGTCTGGCCGATGTGGTGGTGTTGGGTCACAGGCTGGACTTGATATCTCAGAGGTGTTTTCCAGCCTCAACAATTCTGTGATTCTGTGTTTTGTTCCTGGGTCGATCATTCTGCTGGGAAGCCGTGAAGCTGATCCTGGGCACAGCCCTCTGCAATACATGTGCCTCTTGCACAAGCTGAAGATTTCTCTTTTCTCAACTCTCTCACCATTAGACCTTGCCTCCGCTGTCTTGCAGCCAGGATGCTTGGACACCTGGCTATGGAGTGGCTTTCCCAGGAGCAGCGGGGAGGGTCTTGGCTACCCAGGATGTCCCAGGTCCAGAGGTCAGAGCCCTCTCCTAGGGGGTATGATCCGTGAGGGGTCAGTCCCCCTGGGGCTGAGGAGGGTCTGGAAGAGTGGGCCATCAGCCCTGGGCTCTGCTGGGAACTACTTGTCTGGCGATGGGCCTTCTCCTGCTGGAATGACTTCTCCAGAGGGATGGAGGGATTACACAAGGGAGCTGCCTCTCTGGGCAGCAAGTGCCTGGAGGGTTGAGGGTTGGTTTGCTTGTTTGTTTTCTGTGTTTTTTTTTCATTTGTTTGGGTTGTTCGTTTTTTTTTTTTTTTTTTTTTCTTAAAATGACCTGAGTTCAGCCCAGAAAAGAAAGAGAATTCTGCTCAAAACCTTTTGCTTTTTAAAAGTTTTATATTAGTAAAATGTTATCTTTCTGGTAACATTTTCCAGGAGTTTCTAGCAGTCTTCTACTCAAAAAAATTACTTCCATGAATGCTGTTTATTTAGATAAGTGTTTTTAATCCCACCTAAGAAGAACAAGGGAGACGTATTGCAATTGTGAATTAAATGCTAGTGTTAGGCCTGGATTGAAAATCTGGAGGCACTGAAGCTTCAGTTTTGTGGATTCTTGCACAGTGGAGAAACAGTAGACTCTCTGATATTGAAAAGAAAAGCGTTGCAGCAGCAGTAGCATTTTGAGTTAGATCAAACAAGCTACATGAGTGTGAAATAGCAACACCCATAAAACCAAATATGCTGTTAATATAATATGCTTCTTAAAAAGAATACAGCTTCTACTGGGACTTTTTTTAAAAGGAACCATCTTTCAAATATCTATAAAATGTAACCTTTTCTGGTTTTAATAGTGAGACAATTATCAAGTCCATTTATGAAGGCTCTTTGTATGTTAATCAACTATGTTGTCATTGCATTTAATTAGATATGTATTCAAATAATTTTAGCGTGAAGAGAGGAAACTGTTTAGCCAGCATTCCAAGTACTCAAATAACTGTAGTTTATATGTCAGAAAATATATGCTCCCCCTACAGTTTAATCATCAGGTAATACAGGCATTCTGCGCTCCATTGGGAAAATAAAATTGCACCCTAACCTTTCTGACTTTATGATTCTACACCTAAATGTTGTTATTACTTCTGCTCAGAGTGCTGAGATGTATGCTGCCACGAAGTTACTTTTTGGTGGGGTGAGGCTTGTAGTTCTACTCAGTTGACTAATTTTCTTCTCAGATCTGCCCAGGGGATCTTGAATCAAATATTCATCTCTCCCATCAGGTGTGGAACCCCCACTGTGTCTAGCTGGTGTTTTAGAAATGTAAGGAGTGAATGTTATTGAAATCAAGGTCTGACATGCAAATGAATACACGTGCTTGTCATTGCCACAGTTATGGAAGGCAGAAATATAGCATGAATAGATCTAAATTGCCAGTGATGGGATCTGCCATCACCGTTATTTAATGTACGGGGAGAATTACATACTAGGAGACCAGGGAAAGAAATTATTCCTGTCTTACTGTGTTGTTAGTTCACCTGTTTGACAGAGGTATTTTTACATATGTAAGAGGAATATAGGTTTCCAGTCCTGACCCTCAAGTTTTGAAGAACCCACCCAATAGCTAGAACTTTTCATCTACAAAATGAGAATATTCTTGCTTTTCCACTTTCACTGTGTGAATATCAGAATTGCAAAGGAAATGGTAGTTGTGGGGACTTACTAGTTGATTTTTATCCTGAACTGAAATGAAAATTTTTTCACAAATCTTCACGATGAAAAAAGCTTTTCACAAAACAAGAAGGTCAAACTAACTTTGACTTGGAAGAGTTGAAATGTGTTCTTCTGACACTTTTTTGATTGAAACATAGTGTTTTGATCTTCTACCACTTAAACACTGTATTTTAATTTGACCTAAGTCTGCACATTTTATTTTGGGTGAGTATAATAATTGCATCTTACTATGGTCTTTGGATACTTTGTCAGAGTTGGATTGTAGACTTTGCTCTCTTGCATGTTTTAGTAGCTTGAGTTTTGTAGTTAGATTGACTCTCCTGTGGAATTGCACCTTGTGAAAATGCCACTTGGGTGACATAATCCAACAAGATTGTTAAGCACAGCAGAATGAGGAAGAAATCCCCAAGGCCCCACAGATGGGATTCAAAATCCAGGAGTTCAGTTCGGTTTGAGCTTGGAACAACACAGCAGAATTTCAGTTTTCCATGAAAAAGGTAGAATAAAAGCTTCAGCAAAACTTGTTTTCTGCAAGGAAAAAAAATCGCCATGAAAAGTCACTGACGGAAAATTTAGAATCTACTCTAGTACTTGCCCTATTACTGCATTGTCATGTTTTGAAGATTTGTTAGTATGAAGATGTGCATTTTGCCTATATAGTGTACAAGAATTCTAAGTAATATTTTATATCAGATTCCTTACTGCAAAATGAATTCACCAGTGTCAGTGGGAGATGGTTGTTCACTCCCCATTGAAGGAACATATGGGATCAGTGCATAATTAATGCACATGATATTCTTTCTGTAACATGGAAAGAGAAATTTCTGAAAGTTTTTTTGGGGGGTTGAGACCTTCAGTGTGCTTTACGTGTCTTTTTTAGTGTTGTAAAGTTCAGCGGAAGTGTTTCCTATCTTTGTTTTACTTCTAGCAGCTTGCTCACATCCAGTAAAACAGTGCCAGATTACACAATTACTTCTATTAAGAGTCGAGTAACAAAACAGCTGGCAATATGAAATTTTAATTGATTGAACTGACTCAGTTTTGATCATTCACTGTATAAAACCAGTAGTCATATAGCCCTGGGTTCATAAGTCTCTGAACTGCTAAAGTTCCTATAATCATACAAGCAGGACATGACAGACTGGTCATATCTGAAGGAAATCTTCAGTTGAAGTTCTTCATTTTACTATGCATTCAAATAAGATACATTTCTAAAAGATGTTTACCAGGTTTATTCTGTCAAAGTTACATTTATTTATTTACTTCTGTGATACTTGTTGTAGTAGAAAATCTAACCCCTGTTTTTTTTTTCCTTAGAAAATTGCCTTCATGGTAGCATTAGGACTGGTTACAACAGAACATTTGGAAGGTAAGATGGCATATGTTGTTTTACAGCTGAGTTTTTGGTCATTGTGTCCTATAAAGGGCAACAAAAAAATCAGGTGAAATATTATCTATGCACAATTGTGCTTTTCAGCCTCACAATAATGGGTGGCCTTACTTTGCTCTGCCTCTCATCCCTTTGCACAGCGCAAGGGGCATGAGAACTGCAACCAGCACCAGCAGGCTTGGCATAAGCTGGTATTTGGTCTCACTTAGTCATCATGGTCCTTTAAAGGATGTTAATTACTGGAGGACTACTATGAAGTAAAAGTTTGCAAAGGTTCTGACCAGCACCGCTCTGGTTGAAGAATCAGCAAGGTTCAAAGATATAGAATCATAGAATCATAGAATCATAGAATGGCCTAGGCTGGAAGGGACCTTAGAGATCGTCTAATCCAAACTCCCTGTCAAGGGCAGGGACGCCTCTCAACTAGATCTGGCTACTCAAGGCTTTGTCCAGCTTGGCCTTGAACACCTCCAGGGAGGGGGCAGCTACAACCTCTCTGGGTAATCTATTCCAAAGTCTTGCCACCCTCATACTGAAGAATTTCTTCCTGAGATCTAATCTAAATCTATTCTCCTTCAACTTAAACCCATTTCCCCTTGTCCTATCAGTGGACACTCTTGTAAAAAGTCCCTCCCCAGCCTTCCTGTAGGATCCCTTCAGGTATTGGAAGGCAGCTGTTAGATCCCCCTGAAGTCTTCTCTTTTCAAGAGTGAACAATCCCAGCTCCCTCAGCCTGTCCTCGTTGCAGAGGTGCTCCAGCCCCTGGATCATCTTTGTGGCCCTCCTCTGAACACGCTCCAACAGTTCTATGTCCCTCTTATGGTGAGGACACCAGAACTGGATGCAATATTCGAGGTGGGGTCTCACAAGAGCAGAGTAAAGGGGGAGAATCACCTCTCTTGACCTGCTGGCTACGCTTCTCCTGATACATCCCAGGATGCGGTTGGCCTTCTGGGCTGCATGAGCGCACTGCCGGCTCATGTTGAGCTTCTTGTCTATCAACGCCCCCAAATCCTTCTCTTCAGGGCTACTCTCAACCCACTCTGTGCCCAGTTTGTATTTGTGCCTAGGACCGGCCCGACCCAGGTGAAGGACCCTGCACTTAGACTTACTGAAGCTCATGCAGTTTGCACTGGTCCATTTTTCAAGCCAGTCAAGGTCCCTCTGGATGGCATCTCTTCCCTCAAGTGAGTCCACGGCACCACATGGTTTGGTGTCGTCAGCAAACTTGCTGAGGGTGCACTCGATGCCATTGTCCATGTCGCTGACAAAGATGCTGAACAGCACTGGACCCAGAACAGACCCCTGAGGAACACCACTTGTCACTGGTCTCCACGTGGACATCGAGCCATTGACCACAACTCTTTGAGTGCGACCATCCAGCCAGTTCTTTATCCACCGAGTGGTCCATCTGTCAAATCCGTGTCTCTCCATTTTAGAGACAAGGATGTTATGTGGGACAGTGTCAAACACCTTGCACAAGTCCAGGAAAATGACATCCGTTGCTTTTCCCGTGTCAACCAGCGCTGTAGCTTTGTCGTAGAAGGCCACTAAATTAGTCAGGCACGACTTGCCCCTGGTGAAGCCATGCTGGCTGTCACCAACCACTTGATTATTTTTTATGTGCCTTAGTACAGCTACCAGGAGAATCTGTTCCATGATTTTGCCTGGCACAGAGGTAAGGCTGACTGGTCTGTAGTTTCCCGGGTTGTCTTTGGTTCCTTTCTACCCAGATCTTCTGTAGCAAGCATCCTCTCTCCTCATTCCCCATGTGAGATGGACTTTCATTTTTTGAGTTGTCTGTCATCTCTAGAGTTCCATAGGATAATGTGTAAAATAGTGGTGAAAATACGGCATTTGTTTGATAGTATTTTAAGCAAATTAGAAAGATAGCTCTCACAAAGACTTTCTTCCCTCCATTTCCCCCCATTTAGCCAAAAAATAAACAGACTTCCAATCTGAGAGCTGCTAGCATGCCTTCTTAGGCTTCTGAATATGAGTTCAAACAAATATTGCAGTATCATGTAGTGTCCAACCTTCCAGAAGTACCTTGCAAGAGTTAACAGTTTTGTACCTTTCTTTGTCTCAGTTTTGTCTTTCTGAAAACATACATGAGAGTGTGTATTTCTGAAAACATACAGAAGAGTTTGTTCAGAAGCAAAAAAACGTTTGGTGAGCAATTTTGGATGCCCACTCCCTGGAGATGTTCGAGGTCAGGTTGGATGAGGCCTTGAGCAACCTGGTGGAGTCCCATGGACCATTGTCAGCAACATGTTTAGGAATTTCCAGTGCACTGAGTTTGTTTTATGTACTTTAGAGTTAGGCACATGCTTAGATACCTTGCTGACTCGAGAGGTATCTACCACTTTACAGCTTGGTAAGATTGCCTGTGCTTCTGTTCGTTGGTTTTTGGAGAGGCTGTGAATTAGGCACAAAATAGCATCTTTATTGTATGGTCTCCTCAGTATATGCAGCAGGTTTTCTGTGGGTTTTGTTGCCTTTTTTAAGTGTCTTTCCTCTTTAAATCTGCATTTTAGAAAATCATTTCATGTCCCAGTGACTGAGAATTTGAAAGCAGTTTAAAGAAACTTTAAGCCATCAGCGTTTTTAATCCCTTAATGGTAATGGATTGAAATGGAAATTAAAAAGCTACAGCAATTTTGGGAGAAGATTTATAATCCAAAAAGTACAAATGATGACTGGTTCTTGTTTTCTTTGTCTAAGGAAAATAGGACAACATTTGAAATTATGCTGAAGTGCAAATTATGCTTACAACAGAGAGAACTTCATTTTGAGTAATTCTTTACCCTTTGATTTTATTGGAACTAATAAATTGTTTGTGTGGATTTAATGCTTATGTTCAAAACGCCAAGTACCACTCTGCTTGTTTGTTCTACAGTAAGTGCAGAGACGCATATTTTGAACCTAACTGCTACAATACTAATCCTGCAGAATCAATTCTTTCAGATAAATTCAGTTTTTATATTCCTACTAGCTTTAAATAAACGGCTCCCGCCAAGAGCTATTTACTATGGAAAGGGTATTTCTTCATGAGTATTGGTGATTACAACTGTCAAAAATACCCTTATAGCTTTCACACGATAAAGGTTATTATTTTAATGTTATGTCATATTTACGGTTATCAGCCATTGCTATTTATTGGGAAGCAGTGGTCATTACACAGTTCGGTTTATTTTAGTACTTCTAATGTATTTCTCAATTTCCCATTTTTGGAATTAAACTGTATCAAGATTGGGTCATTAAAATCTTATTCACTCAGTATCATTAATTCACAGCATTACTGCTTTTTCTTCATTTTATTCATTAATTTTGTGGTGAAGGGCTACGATCCACTTGTATATGGATTTCTCTATTAGCCCATCAGCCTTTCCACCTAGATGCTCCAGAGGAGTGTTCTTCCCTTTACTGAGAAAGGAGCTCTGTTCTGCAGAGCCCTAGAGTGAGGCAGCTGTTGAGGCCTCTCCCACTAAATGAACACAGCTGCTTCCACTGACTGACATTCCTCAAGGTACAGCTTTCCCTGAAGATAAACTGTCATTATGGTCCTCATAGAATGATCATACAGAGTGTGTATTGACAAAGGCAGCAGCTCCTGGAAGCTTTGCCCCCAACATAAAGCTATCTTCAAATTTATTCACTTCTGTCAAATGTGTTAGTTTTTTTCTGTTTGGGTTATTTTGTTTAAATTAATAAACTAAGGAATAAGGCAACCCAATTATGTGATGTGGCGCATAGTTCCAACATAGATCTCTTTCTCTAGGCTATTAGAACACCTTTTAGCATTACCATTGCTAAGCAAACAAACAAACAAAAAGTAGATGGAGAGGAGAACTTTAAAAGAATTCTTTAGTTCAGGTAATTTAAAAATGTGCACCTTGTTTTACGTAGCAATATAAAATCCCTGAAATATTTCCATCAACGTTACTGAAAGGTTTTAATCAGTTAAAACAAATTATTTATTTTTACTTTATTAAGCCCTGTTTTGAAATGTATGGAGTACTTTTTTAGCAGAAGTAACAAGTAACAAAATATAGTATACCAGAATATGCTTTTGTTCTATTTTGGTGTGATTATTGACAGATACACTCTTAGATGTACATGCTCCTTATATCACAAGCAGGGGTGTTTTTTGTTCACAGTTTCCGTAAATAAAGTGCTGACATTGTGCTCTCCATCCCTAATGGCTGCATAGGGTGGAGTACATCTAAAGCTGTTTCAGTTCATTACTTTCTCTCTCTTTCCATCTATTCCCACTGCTATTACTTTCCCCCCAGCCAGCTTTTATCTACCATAACAATGCCTCTTCCAAAGCTGCATTCCAGGTGTCTATCCCATGTGTACTCAGACTCCATCAAACATTTCTGTTGCCTTGGTGAGAGCATGTATGAAAGAAATTCTCTCTCAAACCTGGGGCACAAGGGGGGCAGAGAGCTACAAACTCATCACAGTTCTCTTGTGAATATACTCGGCCCGGTTGTGGACACAGAAAGCTCTGCTCTGTCAAATTCTTCTTCTGGGCCAGTAGAAAGTCACCATCTTGTATCCCTGTGACCACTTCTGAAAGACTAGGCCTGTCCTGCCCTAACTCCAGCTTTTACCCTGCAAGGGTGCCAAGATGCTGCAAGCATCACTGACCATGTAGCCTGGGTTACTGAGCCACAGCTCCAGCTCACACTGTTGAGACCAAAGTAAAGAGTCAATGGAGGGCCCCTTCCTCCATTTCTTTGCCAGCATCAAGGGACATGGTTCCTCTGTTGTGATATCTCTGTCATTTTTCAGCCTTGAGAGCATTCCCCTTACTAGAACTGAGGCTGACTTCAGGAACAACCATTTCTCTTCTGGTGGCTCTGTGGCAAGCTACTGGTTCCATGTCTGTCACTTACCCGGCCTGCTGAGGCCCAATTCCCTTTAGAGGATGCTGAAAGGTCTGGAAGCCTCAGGAAAGAGATTTCAGCATGGCCAGATGAGTGTTCGATAGGAAATACTTCCACAGTGGGACGGAACTGTTACCCCCACGAGATCATTTGGTTTGGAGTCTGCATAGCACTGAGGATGTTAAGAAGGTGCTGGCAGTGATTGCAGCCATGGTGTCTATCACACATCTCAGTGCAGCCTTGGATCACACATTTCGTGGTAGTGAGATGCTGCACAGCTCCCTGCGTCACATGGCAGCATCTGTCTAGCTCATGTCAGACTGTGGATACTGTCTGTGGATACAGACCTGCCTGTACTCTTTGAATTGCCCTAGGAGAAGTCACCTTCTGAGTGTCAAGGGTGGCATATTCCTGTGCCAGTGGGAAAACCCAGCCAGAATATGCAAGTAGTTGCTCTTCTGTTTTTCCTGTCTATCCAGTTTCCTTCTGATACATCCATCACTCTAAAGAGTGGTGGCTTAGCCAATAGTCTTTTGTGAATGAAAAGCTTCAACTTGGTATCTTGGAACTCAGGCCAGTACAAAATCCATGCAAAGTGTTGGCCCCTTCTCTAGGGACACAGTGTCGAAGACATGGTTGACAATACTAATATCATTTACTGTAGCAATGCTTAAAGTAGTGCGTGGCCCCTTTTACTGTGTGGGGAACTGAGTGACATTTGGAACGAGTGCCTGGAAAACAGAACTATGTGCTGGGAATCCAGTTCCCATGTATTGGAAACATCTTGAAAGCTGATCGGCATCTTACTGTTGGATTGCAAGTGGGAAATAGTGCTCCATAACCTGAAGGCCATTTTCTGATGCTGAGGATGTTCTGAGTTAGACCTTCTTAGCTCAGACATTGATGCAAGATGCCAGACCTTCAGCAGAATCAGATGGTGTCCTGAGTTTCCGCTGGGTGTGTTCCTGGTCCTCTGAGCTAAAGAGCTAGTGCTCCTGCCAGTTCCTCTCAGCCTGAAATATTTACTTAGAGCTTAACTGATCTAGTTAAAGATGTCTCTGCTCACTTCAGGGGGTTTGGACCTGATGACTTCTAAAGGTCTCTTCCATCCCAAAACATTCTGTGACTCTATGAAGACAGATTGAAGGTATCACCATCACAGAGGCATTTAGGCTAACAAGATCCCTGTGGCACCTCAGTGCAGAGTCTAAGCTTTGCCTTACAATATTCTTGTAGGAAACACTTTGGAATAGAGCTTCAGCCCACCTGTGCACGCTTTATGTCATGGGATGGATGCTGGATGGCTCTCCTTGCTAAAGTACATCTGCTCCTACTTTATTATCAAAATAAAAAGTAGGCTTTAAAATACATGGTTATAATAATCTCACCATTCTGAACCCATGTGAGGAGCTGGAAAAAGAAATTCCATATGAGAGAAATGAGATCCTAGCTCAGATAAAAGTAGCGTTAAACCTGCAGATTTCAGTGGTTGAGGAATCCGCTTTTTCTATGTGTGTTTACAGAAATATGCACGTGGCTAATTGTTGCTAAATGCAGTCCTCTGCAAATACTGTCTTGAATAGGTGTTACCATTTAGCAGAAGGGAGTTCCCTTGTGTTTCACCCTTTTTCAAAACAGGACTGCAATTTGATGAGCCTGTTTTTGCACTGTTGTTTCCAGTGACACAAATACACTTACGTCTTGTAACAATATTTTGTGTGCTCAGGATTGTGAAGTTGTGTATTTTTAGATGGATAAATCATCACGCCCTAGTTAGAACTGAACCTAGCCGTGCTATTCTGACCATGGTTTTTCTAACCTCCACTGAAGGAAAAATAATATATATTAAATTTAAAAGGATCTCTATGCTTTCATCTGGTACGAATTATGAGGTTTAACAGCTTTAAATGTTTCATTTTTGCTAATAGCAGACATTGATAGTATTTTGAAAGCTCTCTGTTGCTGCTTGCTGAGTATATATCTGAAAGGATCACAGTAAAAATCTTGCAGGGCAGCAGAAGTCCAACTTTGAGGAAGGAAAAATAAAAAATGCCTGTGTTCTGAATCTTACAAGGAAAAGCTTATTAATGTCAAACCTTGAACTGTAGCAAATATCAATGCTGATGCAACCCAATTACACTTTAGACTGAAACTGAACACAAAGCCCAAGGGGTTGAGGATAAGAGCATCTTGCTTAACAAGTTAGATCTACATTTTTCCCTGATGAATGAGAAACACACAATTCATGTTTCTTTCCATGGTTACAGAAATCCAGAGCAAGCGTCAGGAAAGAAAGAGAAGAAGCACAGCAAATCCAGCCTACAGTGGACTCTTGGAAACAGAGGTATTTTATAATTCACTTTTTTTACCGCAGTTCTATTTCATCTCCAATAAAAGGCTTAAGTGTTTCTTATTACAAAAGTATATATGAATGCAGACCCACAAATTACTTGTAAAGACATATTGATGTGGATAAGAAGGAAGAGATCTCATCTCAGTAGCTAAGCAACAGGTTTTCACCCCACAACATCACTTGCTTCAAATGAGAATTCATCTTAGTTTTAATAAAGGCCAAAAGGACTAAATTAATGTGGGACATAATTACTCTTTCACCCACGCAGACAGTCCCTTGAGGTCAGAACTAAAGAACAAAAGTGCTGTGTTATATTCAAACTTGCATTGCTAATTCTCTTTTCCTATGTGCCAAATAATAAATGGGGAAGTTTGCTTTTTTTATTAGTGGCATTCATAAAAGGGGTGTGTTGGTTTAAGAATCAGTGTGCTCTGCAGGCGGTATGAAGGCCTGCATAATAAATATAATAATGCATAATTAAAAATAAAATGCTCTGGATAATCTTTGTTGTCTGTTACACTTATGCTGTTACATTTATAGTAGTAGCAAAATTTGGTCCTACATAATATTGGACTGCAAACCCGGTGTAAAAATGGAACATAAACAGACTTAACTTCTCATGAAATTGTTTTTCTCTTTGTTTCTGAAATGACATATAGGCATTTATTCAGGTTATTAAAATTCCACCTTTAAAATTTCACCACAGTTTGGGATTACTGTTTGAACTGCCTACAGGAATGAAACTGATTTGCAGCCAGCTCTCCATTTAAGCCAGACTTCTCTGTGTTCTGAGTTCTTTAAGCCTAAAGAAAGTGATTTTTCTTTATTTAGGTACAAGCAATGCAGAATATTTGGTATGCCAACATGTCAGATTTCTGGGTTTGTTGGCAAGCAGCAGACAGATGAGGCTGAGAAGAAACCCACCACTGTAGTCAAGCTGCATAATGGCTTGATTGTTCTTTTTTTTGAAAGTGTTGGGGATATTTATACTCCAGAGCAGTTCTGGGAACATGAATTCTTCAGGACTCCTCAACTTTTCTCTAGCACCCTCTACGGAGCAAATACTGATGTCCATACATCCAGTATTTATCACAGTAGGAACCTTAGCCTTACTAGCACTGAATTTGTAGGGTCTTCTCTTAGACCTTTTTGTCCTCCTGAGTTTATTAAAATACTTGCAGGAGAGTTTTGTGGCTGTAGTCTGATGGGTGGTTGTGAGAAACTCAGTTGTTTTGGAGCAGGGATGGAGGAAGCGATGGAGGATGTCTGCTGCACCCCTAGTTCATACTTCTCATTATATCTATTCTCAGAAGCATATCCTGAAGTGAAAGATGTCATGGAGAAAGACATGCCTGTGAAAGAGTCCTGTGGCTGATCAGCTGTGTCCTCATTAGGAGTTGTCATTAAGTGCTGACCATGGGGAATGCCATTCAAGCAAAATGGAGGCAGATGGTTTTACTCTGATCAATTAGCTGCTCAGATTGATTTGCTAATCAGTGAGTTGAGGTATTTTGTGGCATTTCAGGCATTTTGGTGCAGTTTAATTTATGGTTAGTCTACTGAATGATCTTTAATTCATGATTGTTTAAATTGAAATTGCATATAAATTAGACTTTTTATTTGCCAATGCCCCTCAAAGCGGCAGGAGCCCGGCATCTGTAGCAGTGATGCTAACTTCCTTGATTACAAAAATGTGATCACGGTCTCATGTCTTCAGTTGCGTGTTATGCTTTATTTTTCTTTCTGAGGCTTTTTTCTTTGAAAAAAATAGTGAGATACCATTCTATTTTCCCACATTCGGTAGCTTTTTTTCTTTTCTTCTTTTTCTTTCTTTTTCCATAGGAAAGGGTTAAATTTCAGGCTGGGCAGTTTTTGAAGGCGGAAGCATCTACTCGAAATTCATTAACAGGCTAGCAGGAACCTGTGTGTAAGAGAACAGTTTACTCATGACAGAATAAATAATTTATTAGCAAAACCCTTCTAATTTTCCTCCAAGCAAAGCCTAACAACGTCTGTTTCCAGTCCTGTTGAACAAGTATTGTATGGCTCAACTAGGGGTTATACAGACTGTTAATGAAGCCTGTCTTGCTGTTGACCAACAGCCTGAGATGGGCTGCATTGAATGAGTTAAACATCTCAGTCAGATTTCCAGTGGTCTGTGTTTGCAAGTTTGAAAATCTTTGGTGACCTCAGTAGACGGAAATCACTGCCAACTCCTAGAGGTCGTATATATTAACTTCTGAAAGAAATATTTTGCTTAGGCCCTGATACATTGCTTGTGAACTAAATGTGTTCCTGTGAGCTGTAGGCAGGCATCACAGAAGGTAGTGACGTTCGTCTGAGAGTGAGAAGCCCATCACCACTTCTATATATGCAAAATAAAGATGTCATCTCACAGCAACATTTTGTTTAATTTGCTCTTCCCAACCTCTGCAACATGTCCAGCTGCCCAATCAATAACATTTGCAGTTGACGTTTCTCTCTTGTTAATAAAATCTAACGCACATCTACCTGCTCTGTGAAGAACTTGGAAAGGTAAATAATGCAACTGTTTGTGTGACTGTCTCAGGGGTTAACAATGAATATTCTAAGTCACAGGACTGGCTTCTGGATAGCTGGTTATGTATGAGGGAAGCTCATGGAGATGGTTAATATGAAATGGTAAGAGACAATGAGGGCACTTTGCAATGTCACTGTGGTGTTTCTTTTCTCTTGTAGCGGAAACGCCTTGCATCAAATTATTTGAATAACCCCTTGTTCCTTTCAACAAGAGGTAAGCATATTTTAAAATGAATATACTACTATTCTGATGACATGTTAAATATTTATTAGCAGGAATTCATATGAATTACTGCTAGGGTACCATAGGGCATTACTTTATGTAAGGTCCCGGCACTTTTTAGTGTATGGTGAAAATAGATGGTTTTCCTGCAAAAACAATTGAAGGGTAAGGCTAAAGGTCAAGACTGTGTAGAAACGAATCCAAAGTCTCCGCAATCAGTGGAAAATCTGATCTCTAGTATTGTGAGCACCATGCAGCGAGAGGACTGATTGAAGAAGGTAGTGTTGCCAACCCCAAGTGCTTAAAAATACATATTGAAAAATTGGGATTTAAAAAATAATTACAATGCTAGAGTTTTCATTTGCCTCTCTTCATGAGCTTTAGGAAACTGTTGTTCATCCTCAAGGGTTAGAAATTTACCATACCTTTTGCTTTAAAAACAACACCTGAAAACCATGTAATTTTTCAACAGCTGAAGCCATGAATCTAGATTTGATGGCCTTGAAGATGCCTTCCAATCTTGTCTTTGTAAGAACTGCTGAAAATTTCATGGTAAATGTCTTGAGAGTGAACAACTCGGAGCCATTTGGTGATGATGAATGTGAAGAAGCCCATTCCAGGCAAAACACGCAACATTTAAAGAAGGCAAAGAGTTGGGAGGTGGGAGATGAAACATAGAGAGCACTGAATACAGTTTAATTCTTCAGACAAGGGCCATGTAGAATTTTAGCATGAGAAAGTGAGAAGCTTGAATTGCATTCCAGAAATGGAGAGAAAGACAGTAAAGAAATTTATGTCCTTGCCCTTGTGTTCCCTTTATAACTTGGGCTCTACTGTGGTGCATTAGTGGTAAGGGAAGACTGGTCTTTTTCTAACTCAAGTATTATTTCAGCATTAGGAACATTTATAGGGGTAATTTCAATTGAGACATGAAGTTTGGACAGTTTTTCAGTGTTTTCTTGACATCCCCATCAAGTGTCACATTTAGTGCTTGAAATTCACCTTTTGGGCCCTGCCTTGAATTCCTGTGCCACAGTATTACCAGCTGAAATGCAGTAATGCTTCTCTCCGCTTTCAGAACTTCACGTGCTAGGTGCAGACAATTGGCCTACTTAACATATGGCTCTAATGCATAGGGTCTCAGAGGACAAGAAAGGTTATTACACAGTAAACAGCTATGATTTGCCCATGCTCATGTGAGCCCCAGCGGACAGAACATTATTCCTGGCTTAGTTTTATCTTCAAAATTAAAATTATAATTTATTATTTGTCTTATCATAGCACTTGTTTTTCCCATGTAAACACATGGGAAAAAGCAGAAGAGAATGGCAATGTTAGCAAGCCATGCTGTTAGCCTCTTGGTGGATTTCATGTAAGTTAGGGTTTGATATCTCTGACCTTCTTTCCAGCACGTGTTTCCCATTTTATTTACAAGTAAGCAGGCAAGCGACAGAGCTTTGGTGATGCAGCTGTCTCAGAGCCACTTGGAAATCAGCTCGCTCTAATTAATTGTTAATTCCTTTTTTGAGTCCTGTATCTTTGATTTTTTCCAGCATTTACAGTCTGTACTGGGATACTCAGACAATTTTAAGCTGGACTTCTTTATAGCAGAACTCCCCACCTCTGCAGCGGTTTGTTAGCTATTGTGCTCAATGTTGTGGAAGCTCTGATCTATAGACAGATGCTGTTCCAGACAGCTTGGCTCTGCAGTGATGTAGTTGCCCACTTTCAGTGCAGACCTGACTGCCCTTTCTCCTACAAAACACACCTCAAAAAAGGCATGAATTGCCTTCAGTTTAATTTTTCAGCAACTGGAAGGCAGAAGTGGACATATTTTAAAGTGTTTAGAACTTTATAGTAAAAGTGAGCTGAAAAGAGAAATAAGCAAACTAAGAAAAAATCCCTATGAAGTACAGGGAACAACTGTCATTTCCAGAAATGCAGAAGAGAACGATTCTTGTAAATTTTGAGCAAAATGTCAATTAATCACTACTCATTTATCTGAAAATGTCTTACCTGAAATGAGGTCACATCCCCTGACATGTATCATTTGTAGAAAAGACTCTTCAATTATCAAGCCTCTGTTTTTCTGAATAACATTTATATCCCCTGAGTAATCATTGTGTCATATCGTGGTGGAACTCTGTGTATGTATTTGTGTATACGAAGTGACATCTACAGATTTTATAAATCTGTGATTATTTATGGAACTCATTGCCAAAGGATGCTACAGTTGTTGGGAAAATCAGACAAATACATGGAAGAAAAAAAAATCCATCTAAGGCTGTTAAATGTAAAAATGAAGATGCAAACTCCAGATTAGGGAAGCCCGGAAGGATACTTCTGGACCAGAAGAATTTACTCTGTGCTTGCCCTGTTCTTGCACTCCATGCATGAGTGGCAGCTCTGGATGCTGTTAGCAAAGGGCTCTGGGCTTTATAGCCTTTGGTCTAATTTAGGTGACACTGTTGCTTCATTCTCGCATTCCTCTTTCTACGTGTGTGAGGTCTGAATGTGTCTGCATCTTTACATGTATGCCTACATCAGGGTATAAAATGAATGTGTAACAGCAGGAAGCAACTCCCAGGTCAGTCTGTGTCTGAGGGATCACACTGGGGCTGCTGTATTCCCATTGTGATCTGAGAGGGATCTGAAGGACAGAAGGAGAGAAATACTAGTTTGGTTGTCTCCACTTTAATCTGGAGAAAGGCCTTTCCATCAGCTGTTTGTCACTTGGACAGTGTGCACCAGCCTCTTACAAATCTGCAGCAAGACTTAGAACCCACAGAAAGCTGTTAAAATATTCCAGTTTTTTATTTTTGGACCAAAGTGTGATGAATTTCACAAATATTTTTGTGAAACGCTTGGCCCGCTTTCCAGTGAGCGCTGATGGTTCTTGTTCTTATCAGGCTGCGAGTGCAATCATGACAGACTCAGTTCATCGAAAGGTCAGAAAATCTTGGCGTTCTGGGTGGTAGTAGTTTGATGATAAAGAGTTGATGGTAACATAAAGCTCACTCTCGCAAGTAGTCGACCATTTTGGCCATGAATTAGCTGAACGTTTAAGCATGTGTTTAACAGTAAGTCAGTGGCACCAACTTCATGCTCAAAGTTAAGCGCCTGCTTAAGTGCCTTGCTGGTTCAGGGCCAGACTGCTCATCACCGACCAGGCTGACCTCCTTAAGAAAGACTTATTGACTGCTGCTATGTGGCGAGAAGCTCCGCAAGAAAATCTCTGAGAATTTGGAATTGGATGTGCTTCTTATACTATGACATTTGGGCATCAGGCCTTTAGACTTGGGATTCCTGCAATGTAGACTTTTAAACCTCAAATGCTAATTCCACGGCCTGCTGTGGCATTCTTTCCTGCCCGCATTAATTTTGGCCCTGTCCTGATCTCCTGTGTCACAGCTTGACTAAAATTACTCCGGTAGCTGAGAACTAGCATTCACTGCAGCAATGTATTTCCCACTAATCTGTTCTCTGCCCTTCTTTCATATGCTAGCAAATGAGGATCCATTCTGGAAGGTATGTGTAGCAAAATTTGTGTATTACCAGTGTCTTTTCTCATCACCGTGTAATTCAGTGCTTGCTTCTGATTATTGTAGTCCCTATCAAGGTACAAAATTGTGATATTCTCATTGCCATTTATACTGCTTGTGTGAAACATTAAATCTTTGAGCCCCTAAGTTAGAATTTCAAAGAGATGAACTCTTGGTCTTTCATATGCAAGGCTTGAGTTTAATCCCTTTGTATGGAGAAATTGCTAGTCCAGATTTGTGCTTTTAATGAAAATTCTAAGAAAAATGAGTAACCATTCTAGTTTGTATAGATAAAATCTCTTTACATTGAGGTTAATATTAAGACTTTTTTTGAGCAGGTAATTTCTAAAGAATAATATTTGGAGTGCAATTTTTAATAGGACTGTGTTAAAATTCAAGATATAAGCCTGACTAAAACTATCATGAAACATTGTAATTAATAACCCTAAAAATTAAAATATGCTTTTGGAATTAACAAAGGTACAAAATAATTATTCTGCTTCCTGGAAAAGCACTAGGAAAATTTAAGTTTTTTTATAATGATTCACAAGCCATGAGAGTTTCAAAATCAGTATCTCCTTTATTAAAATGCACTTAATTATACAAAGAGTAATTAACGTTGCCACCAGATTAGCATAGCAATTTACTACATGACATTGTAACTTTGTTGATGAGTCTTAGTTCATTTTATGTATTGCTGCAGACAAAGTACTAATCATTCTTGTTGGAGAAGGGTTGTCAGAGCAAGTCTGAACAGAGAACAGTTAGTGCCAGGGAGAACGGAGGGACAGAGGAGCCCTCTAGAGGAGTTCACAAGAGAGGGTACGGAGCAAAAGGTTGTACCCCAGCGTACCGTTTTCGTAGCTGCTCTTTGAGACAGTGGACATAAAACATGGAGCTGTGCTTCTTCCTCAGAAGCTTTTCTCACTTGCTTCATTCTGCTTTGGACTTAAAGGACAAGTGATCCATATACCGACTTTGACCCATGCTTCAGAACAAAGCTGTGCATGGTGGTACATGCGTTGGAGCAACACATTATCAAAACAAAATGAAGTAATTCCTATATCACGAGCTGGCTATGTTAGTTGACTCCCTCCTGTGTTTGATTAGTCAGTTTTTGTTTCTATCTGTTTCAATTTATGGAACTTGCTTCTGGCTTGCATGTTTGTATTTGTTGCTCTCATACACCATTATATCTGTCATCTTCTACAGCAGCCAGGGTCTTTTTGACAATTAGATTTTGTGTTTGAATGAGCCCGTCTGCTCATTCGAACACAAGTTCTCAAATTAACTTTACTCAAGCCATCCTTCTTCTCTTGCAGAATGAGATCCATCATGATGAGCACTGCACTGCTTGCAAGCGTGGCGTTAACTTGCAACCCTGTGGCACATGTCCCAGAGCGTATCACCTCAACTGCTTGGACCCGCCTCTCAAAACTGCCCCCAAGGGGGTTTGGGTCTGTCCAAAGTGCCAACAGAAGGTAAGCTACATGGACCATAGCATGCCAAGAAAAGAAAAAATGGCAGAAACCTCAAATTCGTGTACCACAAAACTAATCTAAGCTATGGTCACAGCTTAGGGGACTACATTAACTGAAGTAATACTGAGAGGCTTTTAGTACAGGTTGCAGCCTTTGTTTCTGGTATTTTCATCATCCTAGGGTTAGAACATACACTGAGTGACTTCCTTCCCTGTAATTGCATCTGCTGAGCTTTGTCTTTTTAAAATGTTTTTTCATTTCCTTTGTTTCCCTGCTTTACAATAAAGCCACCAGCATGTAGGTTGCCAGACAAGTAATGTAAATCTCACAGATGAGGGAGACACTGTCAGAAGGAGACACTGTTCACCAGTGGATATGAAAGCTTGAGAAGAACGCTTCTTTTTCTTTAAATCATGTTTATTACACGCAACTATTGATCATAGTTGTGTCAGAAATGCTAATTTGTCTAGTTGCTGTGAATAATGCTGATTGCATGAACAGGAAAACAATTACTAAAACACTACAGTGTCACTAAATTGTAGAGTGGAGGCTTAGATTTTGTGCCTTAGAATTCTTTGTGCTTAGCAATGAGAACATGTTTATGTTCCTTTGAAAATGTCAAGGAGGACTTCTAACATACAGTTGCAGAGAGCAGAGCAGCCCAGGATTAGATCCCCACAGTCACGTTTTCAAATGGACCAGCTACTTCTCCCATGCTGAGTAGACAACACTTCTGACAGCGTGGAGATCTGCTTCTCAGGGGCTGAAGAATGTCTGTGGGCCACAGCAACAAGAAACAGAGGATCTGTTACCCTGTTTTGGCGCTGCTTCATAGTGCTGTTTATATTGTAAAGGAGGAAGCCCCAATGGAGACAGCTACTTAAATTATTCTCTCATTACTTTTCAGCTTGTGAATTCTGAGACAAGGACCCTAGATCTGGTCCTGCAGAGCTGTGAGGCTGGAGGGGGAAAAACATTGATGTGTGCCTTTGCAGAGTCCTAACTTTTTATTGTTTCCTGGGCTTATAGGTGTTAAAGAAAGATGACAATGTGCCATGGACTGGAACTCTGGCTATTGTTCACTCCTATGTTACTCATAAAACAGGTAGGGATTAACAGAGCTATTGACAAGGGATTCCCTGCTCATGATGGGCGCTGCCATTTGAGTCCTCCGTAGCGCTAATATTCAAGTAGTGTCGTAATGCTACCAGGTATGATGGCATTATTAAGCAAAGGGCCATAAGGGGCTGTGACTGGGAACAGCAGGTCACTTAGCAGGTCACTTTCTGTCCTCTTCCTCTCAGACTGCTCCTTCACCATCTTCTCTCTTTAAGGAAGCTAAGATTGATCTCTTAGGAACTGCACTCTGTGGAGGAGGCTGTTACCAAAGTGGTGCCCTCCTGTCAACAGGGCTGAAAACAGGATTTTGAGGCAGAATTATATCAGGCTGAGAGTCAGAGAGACACAGTCAGGCTAGGCAGAGCCATGTCACTGGGTACATAGCATGATACCGGACTCGTATCTCATATGCAATATCATCCTCTAATTGTTTTGGTATTATTTGGTATCACAGTATCAGATGTCATATGATCATAGAATCAGAGAATCATAGAATGGCCTAGGCTGGAAGGGACCTTAGAGATCATTTAATCCAACCTCCCTGTCATGGGCAGGGATGCCTCTCAACTAGATCAGGCAACACCTCTCAACTAGATCATGATATCTGTGTGTTGACCATTACTCTTTTTTAGTTCCCTGTTATGCTCTTACAGTGGGCTGTTGGGTCTTTAGATCACATTTGTAAGGAGCTTTGCAGAGGTCTGGTACTGTTATGACTGTGCTTTTCAGCCAAGGTTGCTAATGATTGCCATTCCAAGTGGCTGAGCTGTTTGTAAATACCATTCACCTTTTTCTTGGAGACATCCAGGACCACATGTGGTCCAACAATTAATTCTAATTCATCTCAAAGGTGCACTATAGCTTTTGGGTTGTCCAGCGTGCTAGCTGTTGATGTAGATGCATGTGTGTGAGCAGAAACTTCAGTTTTATTTGGCTGTACCTGCTGACAAAAGGCTAATGAGACCTGAAAATCACCATTCAAAATCCATGCTTCTTTCTGTTGTCAAGTGCATGGTTTTGCCTCATGTCCTTTTCTTAACTCTTGCATTCTCAATCTGATTGTTCTGCAGTCAAAGAAGAAGAGAAGCGAAAGTTATTGAAGAGAAGCAGTGAACTGAAGAGTGAGCATAGACAGTTAGAAGAAAAAGATCGACTTCTGAACAATGCAGTGAAGGTAGGACACCTAACTGGGGACACAGAGTATCGTGCAGAGATGTTTATAAAGAATTTATGCCTGAAAAACTGGTATTTTATGGCTATAAAATGATTTATACTTCCAAGCTACAGGTGTTCAGGTGTGAATGTGTTTCTCTCCAAGGAGAAAACAGGTGGATTTCCTTTATGCACGAAAGCAAACTGCTTTGGCAGACTGAGGAGGAGAAATCACCTGAATTTCTGTTGCACACCAAAAAACCCCTTGTAGTGCCATGCACCGCTCTGATCTTCCCAGTGACTTTTAGGCACTTCCAATCTCCAGGTGAAAAGTTTAGTGACAGTTGTGTCCTCCAGTGGTAGCTGCTTGTCCATTAGCTCAAAACTCTTGAGATCAGGTAGAAATATCCACCTTTATTTGTCTCAGGGGCTGAATGTTGTAATAACAGTCCCTCCATGACTAGAAATAGGTCCACAGTCATTTTTTTCTGAGAAATTCTTTCAAAGCTAAATGGTGATTGGAGATCTCCAACACATACCATGCTATGAGGACCAGTCCCTGGCGGTAATGAATTGTCTGGGTTCAAAGCCGTAATTCCTGTCCTCCGTGGATCAAGGAATGTATTTGGGGCTACCTCACCTCAGGCCCACTCTTAAAGGGTAGCTGTCAGCTGCATGGCAGTCTCAGTAAATGTTTGAAACTTCCTTACCTAGAAAAATGGAAGTGGCAGCTGCAGGAGTAACTGGTCACTACTTGTTTTACCACTGCAGTTATCCAGAGGAGGCATGTTAAAATATTTACCACATTTAAAATAGAGCAGAAGGAAAACCAATAACTTATTAAAAGACATCACAGTGGGGAATATTCCCTGTAAGTCTGTATAGCCACCATCAGCACTAATGGAAACACGCATATGTATGAAGAAGTGACTCTGGGGTACAGAATATCTTTACCAAGTAGGAGAGTGCAGTGGGATGAGGTGTTCAGAAAAACAAAAGCATTTGGGGATACAGTCAGCTATCAGGTGCATGTCAGGGCTGTCAAAATCATCAAGATTTCTACCTAAGCAAAATCAGGTTCTTTCACTGGGCAGCACTGTCTTATTTAAATGATAATATCAGCCGATGATTATATTTATCAGAGATATATCCCCTTGAAAGGCAAAAAGCAATTAAAGGTGTTCCAACACAGAGCAATTTCATTTCTGACATTTGCCTTAAAAGAGATTTACATTAAAAACAACATTCGTAGACACCACAGGTGGAATGGTATTATTTGGTAAAAACAGAACGTGATTTATCCTTTACCTGAAATTTAATCTGTCTAAACCAAGCTTTGAGCAGCTCCACATAGTTGTTTTTCAAACAATTTGACTTCCAAGTGAGCATTTCCCAATTCCCCAGGACTGGAGATTCCCCCCACCCCGGGCAGCCAAAGAGGAGCAATCTGCAGAGAAGTATCCAGTTTTGCCAGACCCCTGGGACCAGTGGGAGAAGGCAAATAGACAGTGTCAGATAGTAGAATGGCCACCGTCCCCTTCCATCTAGCAGATGGGCTCAGGGTTTTGGTCTGTCACATAGTCCCTTGCAGGCCAGTTGATACTGTAGAGGATGGGATGTTAGCTGCAGCAGTACATGGATGGGGAGGGAAAGGGCAGTTGCTGGTTCTTCTTATCTCTTTTTGGAGAAGAGGGAGATTTGGGATGCCTTCGTTTGGCTCCTGCTCTCATGCTCATTTTCACATGGGATTGTATGGAACATTTCAAGTGATCGTGGGATGCAGTTTGGCCACTGCAGTGGTGTAACAGTAGTGTCTTAGATCAAGTTTTCTGCCAGAAAGATATTGATATCATGCATAGAGACTTCAACTAACCTTCACAGTACTGACTCCCTAAACCGTGTGGCACATACAAAATGCATCATGGTGAGGTTTCTCTCTCAAATGTTTATCAATGCCTTTTAGTAAGATTTAGAGACCTCACTGGTGCCTTCGGTACTTTCCGGTAATACAGCTATTATGACCCCGTGCCAGTAATCTCTCTGGAACACAGAAGGCATTTCTGCCAGGCTCTCTACAGGATGAGGTCAGAAACGTCCTCTGAATGTGTTTGGACGGGGATGAATATTGTTACCTTAGACAGCTGCCGCAGCGTGTGCAGCACTGGTGATTACTCCATTCGTTAAGCTGTGGTTTTGCTATCCCCAAAGGAGAATATATTTCATTTGAGCAGGACGTGCACTCAAGACACAAAAGGATGTTTGGAGAGATGTTTGACACCAATTTGAATGTGTTCTCAGTCTTCCTTTCTCTCTCCCCTTCTCTTTATTTGACAGAAATGCTTAGAGCTAAAAACCAGCCTGTTGGCCCAGCAGAAAGGGACTCAGTCATCACTGGAACGTCTCAAAACCCTCATTAGACTGATACAAAACGAGCAGATGATTCAGGTTACCATGACGACCACCACCACCTCCTCCCTGCTAACTGTCCCCTGGATCAAACCCTCCCCTGCCTCCGCTGCCATGCACAAAGCCTTGCAGCAATCACAGGGTAACAACTGACAGAGCCGGCTGCGAGAGAGTGAAGGAAGGGGGGAGGAAAAAAACTTTATACACATGCGCAGAGGAGAGATTAAACTGAAACAAAGGAGAGAAGGAACGAGGAGTTTTGATCGGCCTAGAAACTTGCAAACCAATCAGCCCAGTTTGTAGGTCACTGTGGCAGCAGGTTCCCACGGAGCGGTCGTGCTGCGGTTTTGTATTTGCAGAGACCTTCAGTGCTTATGAGATTTTTTTTGTTATGTTGGCCTTAATGTATTTATGACTGAGGATGAAGAGGAGAAAGTATGGCCGATAGGAAGCGGGATATCCTTTTGTGGGGGGCAGACAGGTTTCCAGTTCTGCTTTAAGGGGGAAATGTTCAATGCAAAGTTAGTGAGCTAGTAGAGAAGTAGTTGGGCTGAAAGCTATGTGTGGGAGGGAAATCGGTGAGATAACCAGAAACTGAACTACTTAGAACTCGACATGGATTCTTATCAGAGGAACAAAGCTGGCCCCGTTGATTCAGGTGACCTGGAGATGGGGCCGTCTTGACCAGAACGGCGTCACGAACACTCACAGAGCCTTTGAAACAAAAGATCTTTTTTTTTTTTTTTTTTTCCCAGTATTATTAGAGTTGAGAATTGCAGATATTTAAATAAAGAAACTGTATGAAGTTAGCGTTTCTAGTAAAATATTGAAGTATTTTCATGCTGATGCTTCTGTATATGCGTTCCGAAGTATTTAAAAAAGTATGACTGTAAAACTCCTTACTTTTTTGCAGGTCCTTTTTACTTATTTTGCTATCGGTGTATTTTTCTCATGGAGTTTTTGTGCAAGATTTAGCATAAACCATAATAGTGGATATCTTTGGCAGGTTGGGTTTCAGTTTTTAGAGAGATTATTTTGGGGGTTTACTTTTTTGTTAAGTTTGGATTTTTTTTTAAAGAAAAAAAGCAAATAAATATTCTGGGTTTTTTGTTTATTGCCAGTACAGATAATATGCCAAAAAGATAACTTTACATTTTTGTACTGCATTTTTATTGTTAAAAATATGTAATGTGATTTTATTTTTTTTTCTCTTTTGCTTGCAGAAATAATCTGCTGAAATGGTACAGAAAAAAAAAACTGCCTCAAGGGGTTGTTTCTTATACTGGATAATATCAAGAGTTCTGGGGGAGGGACAGGCCGTGGAAAATGTAAAGGGTTTCCTGGGGCTTTTTTGGAAACTTGATTCCTTTTTAATATTTTGTTGGATTTTAGCACATTTGGGAAGCGTTTAGCATTAAGCCTGAGAAAATCCCAGTGCGCCTGCTTGTTTCACTAGCTAGTCTTCCTGATACTGCAAGGGTCCGCCTGGCCCCCCCGTAGGCCACAGGCTCCCCCTGTCACCCTGCGGCCTGCCTGGGAAGGTAGTGATGGGCACCCCAGTTTTTCTCAACTTCACACACACACACCAGATGCCATCGTCTCTGTTGTTTATGAGTTCTCTGTCAATTAGCACAACAAGTACTTAAGGAAAGTGAGAAGCCACCAGGGCATGACACGAGGCTAATCTCTCACATCAGCATATCACATGGTGCCGAATATCTTTTTTTTTTTAATTTAAAAAAAAACAAACACTCGAGGGACTGGCTTTTTCCGTCGCCCATCACTAGGCAGCACATGGTCCCTTCTACCATTTTCACAACTCCGGGAGAAACTGTGCAGTACTATACAAATCTATTTTAATACACAACACTCGGTTGAACAAGATTTTTATATTCTTTTATTGATGAACAAAGTGAACTAAGTAAAACACAATTGTTATACATTGGTTATTGTATGCCAATTATGCATTCTAACGTGGCTTGCAATGTAAATGTTTTCAGGTTCAATGATTTTTTTTCCTTCTCAGACAAATAATAAAAAGGAAAAGTGTGGAAGGTTGAATATGTGAAGAATTTCTGAAGAAGTGTCTTGGACTGTTAAAAGTAGTTATTTTGAAATGGGGACTGTCCAGTGGATAGTGTGCATAGGAAAAAAAAAAAAAAGTGTTTGTCTTAAATATGCCAATGTAGTTTTACTTCTTTATGATGCATTAAACTTGATTGACAATTTAATGGTGGTGTCATTGTGGTGATATCTGCTGCTGAGGGGATGCAGCGTGGCCTGCCCAGGGCCTGCTGCTGTCTCCCCCTCCCTGGCCAGACTCTGACTGAGGAGGGGAAGTGACTGGTGCCGATTTCTCCACTGCTGTCTTCAATTTTCAGATTTAAAGTTGGCAAGATGACCACAATACTTTGTTTTCTTTTTTTTCCAGGAAGATGGCTTCTTCCTTGAGGCCATCGTGCCTCCCAGGCAGGGACGCCTTTTTCACTCCCTTTCTTGGCTTCCCACCTCTTGGAATAATTTCCCATCCAGCTCTTCCTCGGATCTGCATGCAGAGATGTTAGCAGTACCTCAGCTCTCTCCCTTTTCCTCTTGCATCTCATGGTTTCTGTTTTTGAAGGTTTCACCACGATTTAAACACTGAGATGGGCTTGACCCACAATGAGGTGACCTGAGTCAGCTCAGGAGCAAGCTCAGGGCTCTGAGATAGAAAAAGGTTTCCACATGTTGCTCTGCGTCAGCCAAGCTCTCTGTGCATCCTTACCTCTGTCCTTACATCTTCTGGGTGTGTTTCTGTGCTTATGGTGGGTTACTGGAGAGACTTGCTGCACACAACTGGCTGCAGCAGATCTGCTGGCACTCTCATGGGCTTTGGTTTCAGAGCTGTGCTTTCAGGTGCTTTTCAAATGTGTAGTGGGCCCAGTTTGAAAAGTTGCTTATAAATCATCTTGTAAATGTAATAAAGAATGAGACATAGGTCCCTCACAGGAGTTGTCTGGTTTCTGGTGGGTAGAAGGGACAGAACTTACAAATAAAATGAACCAAATGAAAGCAGAACAATATTACAGCTGCATAAAACCTACCACAGTGGCTAATGCTTATGCAGAGCAAAAGCAGAGTTTGGGGTTTTTTGCCAGGAGTAGGGGGAAAGGGTATTTTTTGTTTGATTGGGGAGAGGATTTGCATTGTCTTCTCTTCCTGGTTGTGTCACTGTTTCATTTTGGGCTGCAGTTAGCAGGGGGAGCTCAGCACTGCTTCCTCACTTCCACTGCAGCTAGCCTGGCTGCCCCCTCCTCTCTCCTGCCTTCTGCTATGGGAAGGGCACCCTGATTTTTCCTAACACTACTTCCAATTTTAGAAGACACTTCTCTCCCAAACCAGCAAACTCAGAAATCGTATGCAATCATCCCCCTCCCTCTGCCACCACCCTAATCTATAAACTCAGCACTGTGCTAACAGACAGGAGCCAATTACAGAGCTCTGTGTGTTGCCTTAATAATTAATGCGGTTGTAAGGGGGTGTAGGCTTATGCTAGCCTTTAATCTTTGATAGTAATTTAAATTAAGGTTTTGCTGGAGATTTGTAGAAGCCACGGTAGTCTCTGTGTTCCTTGCTGCGGCACTGGGCATTGTCTTTGAAAAGAATCAGGAACCGCAGGGTTCCCAGCCTCTCCTCCCAAGCAAAAGTTATTTTTAAAGCTATGCCAGACTTCACAGCTTCAGAGCTCTTTATTTTAACATGACAGACTGTTTTCTGTGCGTAGGACCTTTTCACATGCCATTAGTTATCCTGCAGAGGCACTGCTTTGCAAATAGCCATTCAAATGAAACGTGTTGTCTCCAAGCCTGTCAGGTTTATATTTGCACCTCTTCAAATGTAATTTTGCCTACTCTTCCTTCTCTTACTGTCTCCCCTTCCTTAGAAATGAGAAAAGAAGTAACTCTTCTGTCTGTTGGGAAGTAACATGGAGCAATACCAGCCCTTCCCAGTGAGCAGTGAGGAACGTCAGCATGACTTGTTTGTGTCAGGATCTCAAATGCTTTTGGGCTTCATAGTCTTAGAAGGAGAAGCCATGATGTGATCCACTATTCCCTAAAGGCTCAAAAATCAGGAATAAGAGTCAAGACTTCTTGGGTTTGTTGTTTTTTTTAAATATTTAGTACATGATTACTGGCAGCAATTTGTGCATGATGGATTTAACAGTAGTGTCAGTCCAGCCAGCAGCTGCTTCTTTTGTGGTAGGCCTCTGTGTAAGGATGACGGCACAAAATCTACAACAACTCTATTAGGAGCTTATTCTGCACACTGATGTACCCATTGCAAGCTGGTTTCCTCACAGTTTGATGGCCTATTAGGAACACTTAAACTTTTAGAAGAGTGCGTTATAAACTGATGCCTACTTTTTGTTCTGTGTTCTGCAGGTCCTCTGTAGTTGAAAAGAGAGACATTAAACTGAAATGAGTGGCAACAGCCACATCAGATAAAACTCCACTCACTTTAATCAGGTTTTGCCAACTGCAGCTTATTTTGCTTAGAAAATGAAGCCTGGCTTCTGAGATCAATCACTAGCAACTGACTGGTGCAAACAGAAAATGCCAGACTCTGCTTCTGTAAGCCACTTTTAAGTTCACCATGGTGAATATCATTAAAGGAAAAGTGGGAGGTTTTTTTCTCCCTTAAAAAAAGCAAACAAAAAATTAAATTGTCATGATAGAAAAAAATACTACAAAGCATATGCACGCATATAGAGATTCTAGCCAAGAAGGAGAAAAAAAAAAGATGCCGTTGCTCTTTGAAGTTGCTGTTTGCATTTGTACCAGTGGATTGCAGATGACTTCTGTGCTGTTTAAATGCAGCAGAAATGCTACACCCCAACCTTTGGTTATCAATCTTGCTCATTAAGCACTTAGCACAGAAATTTTAATGCACTTTTGCATTTCGTCTTTGGGCTTGAGATGCAGCAATAATAGTCTTTCCCCTCAATATTTATGCTGGAAAAACATAGCTGACCAGCAGTTCAATTGCTGTTGAGAAAGCAATCTTCCAGTTGCCAAGCTGTAAACTTCTCTGCGAGCATCTCAGTGCCTGTGCTTTGTCGGCTCCAGCCGGGAATGACGCTGTTTCGTGGATCATGTGTCCTCCTGCCCCCTGCCTCAATTGTGGCTAGACCGCAGAGCAGAAGTGCTCCCGTGATTGCAGCTCTCCATCGCCTGCCGGGGAGGTGGGCCAGTGTGGCAAGCGGGTGGTCCAGCTCCCTCATTGCACTCTTGAACTCCTGCACGCTTACCTCCCTCTCAGGAAGCCGAAGGGAAGTGTAAGGAGAGCCCAGGGTGCCAACCGAGAATCATGGCTCAGGCATCACCCTGAAAATCAGAGTGATGCTAGGTTCATTATTTTCCATTTGAGGAGGCTTGAAACAGTAATTCCATGAGTGAGCCCAATATCTGTCTAAAAATTACATCTCCCCCCATCTAAACATACTCCTCCTTTTACAAAGTGGGGAGGTTTGCTGCAGCAGCACAAGGGAGATGAGGAGATGTGTGCAGCCCCAGGAAAGGATTTTGTGTCCCTGCATGCACGTGAGCAAACCTCCAAACCCGAGAGTGACAGGTGCTGGGCAGCACCAGCAGTAAGCCCTCCTCCTTGGTAGGCAAGCATAGCCAGCCTCTAAGGTACCAAAGGAGTTAAGAGATCTTTAAAAAAAACCCCCACATCTCTCTCTCCCTGTCTTTCAGGGCATCTCTTTGTCCCACTGCCAATGTGCTCTGCGTTACTGAAAACCAGGATTGTGTTTTAAGCTGTAACTCTTGAAAAATAAATGGGCGTGCTATTGTCAGACATGGACAGGAGGACACGAGCATGCTTCACCCTGGTGGGCTTTCATGTCCCTTCACAGCAGAACTTCGCAGTTGTTTTCATCTGTTTCTTGGAGCCAACTCTGCTTTGGCCAAGTAAATAGTATTGATTTGTCTTCGTTAAAAACCCAAGGAGAATTAAGAAGGGGTGGCATTAGAAATAAGAGCATGAAGCAGCAAATTGAGAAAAACTGATGTGAGTTTTATTTTATTAAGGGCACTTGCGTAACTCAGAAATTTTCTAATAGCTTGAAATCGCATCATAAAAAAAAAAAATGTGTCGAGCCACTGGCTGTGTGTTACACTCTTCTTATGTTCCTCAAGTACTTCATGACTGCAGAAATAATCAAGTCCCATCCACATAGTTCAATTCACCCTGGGGTTATCACCTGAATCATTGCAGCATCATTCCTGTATCATGTTCTTAGCATGTGGAGGAGGTTGATGGCACACCATTTCCAGCTGTGAACTTGCTGGGGGAAACTAAATACCCAGCTTCACTGTGGCTTTGGAGGTTCATGGTCATGGGACTGAACACCCAATGGGTGGCAGCTGCTGCAGCGTGCCCCTGTTGCCAGCTGGAGGCTGGACTCTCTGCCCATGCTGGGCAGTAGCTGCCAAAGGGAGAGCTGCATTAGGGAACATCAGCATTAGGGAACATCAGCATGAGTTGTACCAGCTCAGGAGCTAATCCTTGTGCTATGCTGCACTATGCTGCTAAGCACTTTTAAACCATCCCAGTGAGAGTTTCTGCTTATATCGGTGTGTTTGTGCTTTACCTGTGATGGCTTCTCTGCTTTTATCTAGCTTCTCTTAAGCTCATGGCTAGACAGAGACCATTTAATAGATTCCCAGCTGATGCTTTGGAAGAGCTCTCAACAAGTTTATGTCTCTGGTTGCCTTTTTTTTTTTTTTTTTTTTTTTTAAGCTCTACCTCACACATGGCTTTGAATGCTACCCAGGACATCAGTGTAATGCTAACCTTGGGAGGTTCCTATTTCCCTTATTTGCCCAGCTCATTCTCTTCCTATGAAGTGACACTCCCATCATGCTTTGACAGAATAAAATTTGTCTGTCATTACAGCAGAAGTGTTGAGCCAGGAGGGGAAAGGAAAGCCTGATGTTTCCCTTCTTCCTCACAGCCATTGAGAGAAGTGGCAGTAGCTCCATCACCTTTGGGAATGGTTTGCCCAGATATGGATGTACCCAGCAGCGAGGCTCATTCATCCAACCCCGCTCAGCTCTGAGAAGCTCCAGCCTGATGGAAATGGCTGATTCCAATATATTTACGACTTTTTGACATCCAAGTTCTGAGTGTCTGCAAGCAGCTGGGGAAGAGCTGAGACTGTGCTGAGCACCACTGCCCCAGTTGCCCTTTCCCTCTACCTCTACTGAGGGGCTACAAGGGCCTCATCCAGCCACATCTAGGGGAGGAGAGAGAGACGCAACCAGCCAAGCGCAGGTCAGGTGAATTCACCTGGATTGGGATTTGATTCAACATTAGCTGTCCAGTGGCTTCATGCTGAACAGTGCTGAAACAGCTAGAAAAGACTCGGGTAGCAACGCTGATTCAATGTAATTTTTTTTTGCACAGCACGACTAGCCACTGTCATGGTCACATAGTACATATTTGAAGTAAAGGAGATGCTCCTCCAGTGCATAGCTTCTCCCCACCACTCCTCAAGTCAATTTAGTTGGAAGAGGGTGAACGAGAGCAGGATTTGGCCCTTAAGCAAAATAAAATTTATCAATCCCTCATGTCTAGCATTGTTGCATTTACAGGATGACAAGGCTGTTGCTTCCAGCAAACACGGTCTCTCTCCATCTTCCCCTCTCTCCCTTGTTTATTAAAAAGCCTGAATTTGGCTCAGGGAATGAGGGGTTTCTGGGTTCAGACCCAGGAAGAGGGATGTTGATCTTTAAGCCAGGTTTTGGTGTAAACTCAGGGGTGAAGGTCTCCTTTCAAGAAATGGCAGCCAGGGAAAGAAACTGGCAAGTGCCAGCATGGTGGGGCGGGAAGTGAGGGCAGGAACAAGAGGAATGAGCAGAGAATTGAACAAAATTGTGATGCTCTGTGGATGCTAACCACCTGGCTCTGGGAAGGTTTGTAATTTGTAATCAACAGTCCCTTTGCTCCATGCAGCATTTCAAATGCTATAGACTGACAGGTCTTTGGGAATATCTATTTGATAGCTCAGGATCCCTTTCTCAACCCTCATTTAATAGCTGAGGCACATCAAGCCAAGTATTTTGGTTTTATTTTTGGAGTAGCTAAGAATAAAAACTGTACAACTAGCTGCAAAAAAGGCACCATCTACAAACCTGGAGCATGAGGAGCCCTTTGAAGACCACCAGCATTTGGAGTGTAGCAATAAGTAAGTGTACAAGCAGCAATGCACAGACCTGTCCTGTCAGGCTAGGCAGTGTCCAGCACTGCAAGGTGAAGCATGTTTTGCATCTCGGCTTTGTATAGATGAAGGGACAGAGACAGATGCACAGAGAGCAGCACAAGATGGTCATACCTGTCTTTGAACTCTTGGCTGAAATGGGCTTGACCCCTCACAGGAAGGGAGAAGAGTGTTTCAGTCTCTGAGCTCTGTCCTCCCTGGCTGGTGTTCCCAAAGTAGCTTTTCTGCACAAACAGCTCAAAGCCACTCAGCCAGGTGGGATTCCTGCTGGGTTCTGCTAGGTGGGGAATGAAAGGTGGTAGTGGAGATACTCAACGTGTACCAGCCTTGTCAAATGTTCTGGTGGGGTATGAGGGCTGCTGGCAGCTGTCCAGGCTGCTCCCTGCAGCTTCACTGATGCAAACTGTGCTTTTTTACTGTCACCCACAGCTCAGGTGCATGGCAGTGCCCCTCTCCTGCCTAAGCAAAGGCAAAGAGGTCCTGTTTGGGAAGCATATCCCTATTTGGCAAGCAGAACCAGGGAAAAGCAGAGGAAGATACTCTTGAAAACTGAACTTCAGGGAAATGCAAATATGCTCAAAGATACAAGAGAATATGTTAATACAAGACACATGCCTTCTGGATGACAACAAGGTCCTGAGCAGGAAAAAAAAAGTCCCAGACTGGACTCAGCAGCAGACGGGAGCACCTGAGCTGAGAGGACTGATGACAGTCCAAAAAAAACAGAAAAGGGGCTGTGCCTCTCCCATCTGCATAGACAGGGAAGATAAACCTGTCCCAAGGAACGGTGCTCCTCTGTAGTGTGAAAACAGTAGGCAGGAACACCAGCAGCACAGCAAGACATGACAAACAACAAATATCAAAGCTCCCAGCAGAGGAGGCTATCCTTAGAGGCTTTCCTTAGAGGCCCTTTTATACTGAGCACATGGGAAGAAATACCATGATTGGTCCATTTGGGTAACCTGACCCATCCTTGCCTCCCCATAGGCACAGCTGCTCCCCCCCATCATGATTGCCACCTGTGCCAGAATCCCCAGAAATTTTTTAGCCTAGTGTTCTCAAACCAGGACGAGAGCTTACAGCACTCCCTTGTCTCTAATCCATCTTAAAAATGGCTCCGAGGTTTCTTCTTTGGACACCTTGGTTTCTTCCCGATCCAACACTAAGCAGCTACAGGCTTGGAGGACTAATCCATTGGAAACATGACACTCTACCCATTTGCTCCTTCCAGCTTCCAATACTGAAAGGCATAGGCTGCTTTCTAGATAGCAGAAACAGTTTGAACAGATATTCTCTGACGGTTGCACCCATATACCCACCCATCACTAACAGAAACTGAGTATGACTGGCAATCATCTAGTTTCATCACCAAAACACAAAGTGACGTGCAAGTGGTAGGTAGACTTGGCATTTACTTTCAAAAAACCACAACAGAGGGGAGGTTTAAAATTCTTGCTTTGAACGTGACAGTACTAACAGGCCTTTTAAAAGTGAAGTTATGAACATTAGAGAACTAGACAAACACGAGTCAAAACAACGTAAGAATTAACAGCCTGTGCAAACAGCATTTCCTCCGATGGGAGATCTGCCTGCTCCGGGGGATCCATCTGCTCCGGGGGATCCGTCTTTGCTCTACGGGGCTTGTCCCGTCCATGCACACAAGCGAGAAGCCTCCTCCACCTCGGCCTGAGGGGTGCCCGGCCATCCTTGCCAACCTGCCCGTGCTCCATCAAGGCACCCGGGGAGTGGTCAACAGACCCTCTGAGGCCAAGAGCTCAGCGGCAGCCGCCACGCTCCTCCTGCCAGTCCCTGGTGGGGAGCTGGAATTGGGCTCGCTTGGGGTGGCTGTTCCTCTGCCCTTCCCCACGCAGCAAGGCTGCAGAGGTGCAGGTGCCACACTGGTGATGCCACAGGACACGTGGAAGGCATGGAAGAGCTCCTCCAGCTCCTGGGTCGGGGTTCTGGAGAGCCGCCTCTCACGCCTCCTCTCACAGCGGCTCCAGGAGTCTGGGCACCGGCCAGGCCAGGCCCCAGCAACGCCCCAGCCCCGCGATGCTGCGCCGGGGAACGAAGGCTCCTGGGAAAGGCTGCGAGGAGCCAACGGGCCCCCCCACACAAATGAGTGCCGTGACATGGCCACCAGCATGGCTTCGGGCCCTCTGGGCATGGGACCCAAATGTCACCAGCCAGCACCTTCTCCACAGCCTCTCCTGGCACAGAACCCTCTGCTTTCATGGCCCCAGGACACGCTCCAAAGAACACACCCTTCCCACCATGACCCCCCAAACGCTTCCTGAACCCCCAGGACAGTTCCAGCCATGCCTGGCCAGGAGAGGGACGTCCCACGGACAGCATCCACCCTGAAGTGCCACGAAAACAGAGGCGCAACAGTGGAACCCTCTGCTCAAGGCCTCTGGTGTAAGGCAAGGGTGAAGCTTGAACTCACCTTTACAAACCACAGAATCCACCTGGAAAAACAAATCCAAGGCTCCCACAAGCCCAAATTTCCCCAAAGCCAATCCTTCCTCACCAGTCTAGAGACAAGGGAAGGACCTGGCACGTGGCATCTCTTCTCCTCTGTGTCACACTCGAGCCATCCCCACCTCAGCCTTAGAGCTACTGACTGTGGCAGCCCAACCCAAGTGCATAAAACAAACCTGGTGAGAGATTTGGTAAAGCAGCATTACCTTCACCTCCCAAAAACCAAATTTCCCTACCCTGCCACCCTCCATCAAGTCCCTTTTCCTCGTTTAGAGACCTTTCTGGCTCTTGCCCTAAGTCTTTGGAAATGCCCTTGCAAGTGATGGGGAACCATGACTAACAGCCCAGCTACTCAAGCATGACAAGGATTTGCAGGGGAACTGCCAAAGCATCGCTCCCCAACACCTCAACCATCACACAGCCTGCTTCTCCTCATCCCCCTCCTGAAACAGTTACAGGCCAGGAGGCAGGAACACCAAAGTTCTTGTCCGCAGTTCTTTTCCATACTCAAGCATTACACAAGGGTTTTGTGGTTTCACCCATAAAGGCGCTCTTATGAGGAGCAGCTGAGAGAACTGGGGTTGTTTAGTCTGAAGAACAGGAGGCTCAGCAGAGACATTATCGCTCTCTACAGCTACTTGAAAGGAGATTGTAGCAATGTGGAGGATCAATCTCTTCTCTCAAGTAACAAGAGATAAGACAAGAGGAATTGGCCTCAAGTTGTGCCAGGGCAGGTTTAGATTGGATATTAGGAAATATTCTTCACCAAAAGAGTTGACTGCCCAGGGAAGAGGTTGAGTTACCATCTCTGGAGGTATTTAAAAGAAGTACACCTTCTCTATGGTGCTTACGGACACGTTTTAGTGACAGACTTGGCAGTTTTATGGTTGGCCTCAATGATCGTAAGTCTCTTTTCCAATCTAAATGATACTGTCATTCTATCATTGCCTCTGTCCTGCACCCTGAGCACTTGGGGATGCTATGGGACTGCCTTGCAAAGAGTTACCCAACATACTGAGGACAGAGGGGCACTTTTTTTTTGAGGCAGTGCTGCTCTGGGTGTGTGTCTGTGAGGTGTCTCATTTAACCCAGCTCAGACTGGAGCCAGCAGGCGAGTCCCAGCAGTGCCCTCCCAAGCCATTTGGCCACCAGCTCCTGCCCTGCCCGTGGAGCAGTAGAGCAGTAACCAAACATCGCAGCCTAATCGGAACTGAAAGGCACATATAAAGGCCTCAGACATGAAATAATAATGAAACAAAAAACCAGATCAAAGCTTTTAATTTCACTCTAAGTACTTTACTCTCACTCTTAGAAATTCTTATCAAAGACAGGCAGATGTCACTGCCTCCAGGGGTCTCAACTCAGCGGTTCCCGCTTTGCATTTACTCCACAGATTTCCCTGCAAAGTCAGAGACCTATGGTGTAAAAGCAACAGTGTTTTGCTGTGGTGAAAGCACATGCTGAAATTTAAAAGAACCACAGAGCTGGGTAGGGCTTTCCAGCATCAATTCAATGCTGTACAATTGTAAATATAAATAAATCCCCCTACAAATTCCATCAAGCCTCCATGTACTGGTAAGATGAAGTGTTACCAAGTAATATAAATGTTTATTTTTATGGTAAAATGCTAGCACAAGCCCTCCATTTTGGACCGTATATTAGGCTGGAGAAGGTTCATAAGGCTTATAAATAAAATGTGCCTCCAACTCCGCTGTTTCATGGGCTGGGCACCCACTCCTGTGACATTCAGCCTGTGTTAGTCCCCTTTTTCTTCAGATGAAGTTAGGGATTGCTGGGCTTTCAAGTGAGGTGGTTTGCCTAGTTTTATGTTTTACTCCACTGGTCATCAAATTGCTTTTCTCAGTCAAAAAACTCACTTCATGAGGTTTGCACAGACCCACTTCTAAAGCCTGTCAAGGTCCCTCTGGCTGACATCCCTTCCCTCCAGTGTGTTGACTGCACCACACAGCTCGGTGTCATCAGCAAACTTACTGAGGGTGCACTTGATTCCACTGTCCATCTTGGCAATAAAGATGTTAAATAGCATAGAACTGAGCCATGAAGAATGCCACATATCTATCAGGATTTAAATCCTGGTTTCCTTTGGTGTCTGCAATGTGATGTGGTCAGCAGGGACCAGGGGTGCAGGCACTCCCCAGAGCCATCCTTGGACTGATGCTGGCAGAGATAGGATTGACCCTGCAGTATTGACTCTCTCAGTGTAGTACCAAATCCACCCTCTACTAACACCAGACATTTCAGCCTGAGAAACACCCATTCACGCCAGGGCATCTGGCCAGGCACTACGGCTGTGGCACACGAGGATTTTTGCCAGGATTTTCAGTGTGTCCCTAAAGCTTTGCTCCAATGTTTGTCCCTCACCCGCTTCCAGGCCCAGGGAGAAATTAAGCACTTCAGCAGTGTGTGCGGGGCTGCGTGCCTCATCTCATAGGTGCCGCCTTGCGTCTCAGTTGCTCCTATATAATAAATATTAAATTCTAGGTGTCCAGTTCAGGTGCTCCTGGTTGGAGGTGTGCCTTTTGGCTGCTGACACCATTCTGCTGTCTGCAGTGGCTGTACACAAGACTGGGCTGGTAGAAGGACCTTATTCCAGTCAGGCTTCAGGGATTCTGGAGAAGACGGAGGTACTGGGGGCCCTCCCATCACAGCCTCCCCCTTCCCTGAAATAACACACAGAGAAAATATCTCACTGTTTTGCTGCAGTCCTTCCCCAAGGCACTACTGCCTCAGCTCTTGAGCACATTAGAGCCCCAAACCCCCGGGGCTGCGGGGAGCAGTGATGGTGAGCAGGCAGTGCCACAGCCCCAGGTGCCAGGAGCTGTCGAGCATGGGCACCACCAGGCTGAGGCACCAATGCCGTGCCCATCGGCAGCCAGCGAAGATGAGAAGGCTGTTGGGCAGCCATCAGCCGCTGCACCAGAGATGCTCTTCTGAAGTCATTGTGAATTAAAACCTAATGATGGTTTTCTCTGATAGCTCATTTTTGATAGTGCAGCCAGGGGAAAAAAAAAACCAACCACAAACAAAAAAAACACCACAGCCACAAAGGGAATTCAAATATTTTTAAATAATTAATTTGACTCTCTTCACTACATGAATTCTGGGTATTTCCAGTTGCTTTTTAATTTCTCTCTATACAACGTAAAGGAGGAAGTCTTTGGCAAATAAAATCATTGTCAAAGTCCTGGGCTAGGGAAGATGCAGGAGTGAAAAATTTCCCGGTGTGCTGATATTACTTTATCAGCCAGCCTTGCTCCCCATGGACAAAGGATGGAGCAAGCAGCATTAGGCCCAAAGTGCCTGGTTTAAAGGCTGAGGATGGCTTCATGAGGAGAAGGTTGACTGGATACTCGTGATGAAGGCAAGAAGCAAGATGCACTAGTGTACAAGGGACCAAATCTGGCACAGCACAGGTGCAGACACTGAAGCAATCACCATAAAACAGTTACTGTTTCCCACTCACAGCATTTAGCAGGTACTCACCAGAAACGTGTCCAGGTGCTTTCTCTTTCCCATCTTGTCTTCTCTTCCTTAGACTAGGGGCTGTGAGCAGCAAGCACAGCTCATGGCCAGTTTTGGGGCTTTCGCTGGCAAGAGGCAGAGCAGGGAACCACAAGCCTCTTACAGATAGATGGAGAAGTTTGCTGGCATGAAGGGCAACTGAAAGTGGCTCTGAACACCTGTCCCTACTCCCTCTGAGGAGCTGATTACTTGCTCATGACAATCAAATCAACGGTTGATTTGCACTTGGCTACACTCAGGTGTGCAAAGTCAGAAGGGACGTGCCCAAGACAGACGTGCCGAGTATATAAAAGTGTATGGTACATGTTCTGATACACATTGTTAGCTTAATGGTGTCTTTTCTTCTGCTGTTCAGCTTTGGGACACCCTAATGGAAAGATCAAAAAAGGTGTGATGCAAGATGGGTGTACGAAGAGCTTGACATACCAAAACCAGTGTCAACTCACTCATACTTCACACAGTCAGTTCTCAGATTTGGTGACAGTCAACTCCAGCAGGGCAGCTTTGGCTGCCTGCTGTGGCAAATGGACTCTTACACCGATACGGATACTCACACTGATGATCATGTTTAAACATTACTTTATTTATTGTATTACTTTTGAAATGCTTTCTGTCCAGATCATGTTTAGTCTAAAACCTCCCCAACCCAACCCACCACGATCATGGAGCATAAGCAGAGTGTGAAAGGCACCAGCCACAGCTGATTTACTAGGCACCAGCACCCAAAGATCCCCACCGAAGCAATCCATGCCTGTGGTACAGCATTTGTGGTACCACACATCAGTGTTAGTGCCTCAACCTCCATTTGATGACTGCTGTGATCACTTTCCAGGTGGAATTTCTCATGTACAAATTTACTACGTTTTGTTAAATTCAGTCGGACTCACAAGAGCGTTCAAAACAATTATTAGGCTAAAACGCCTTCTCCCAGCAGTCCTGATAATGCTGGCTTAAATGGTCATTAAGAGTCTGATATCTGGCCTACTCTAATCTGCCTTGGGTAGTGTGTACCACTTTATTTTGTTTTCACTGTACCTATCAACCAAAACATTAGTTGTTTAGAAAAAAAATAAAAAGGTTCCAGTGCCTGTGGTTATGTACACATAGCAGTGAAGAGGTGCTGGGCTGAGTTTCAGGAGCTTGAGGGGTTCATCCCCCTGGCCTGTACCAGAAGGACAGCAGGACCAGGGAAGTGATTGTCCTGCTCTGCTTGGCACTGGTGAGGCCACATGTTGAATCCAGTGTTCAGTTTTGGGCCTCTCACTCCAAGAAAGACAGTGAGGTGCTGAAGGATGTCCAGAAAAGGGCAACGAAACTGGTGAAGTGTCTGGAGGACAAGTCTTGTGAGGAGCAGCTGAGGAAACTGAGGTTGTTTAGTCTGAAAATAGGAGGCTGAGGGGAGATCTTCTCACTTTCTACAACTACTTGAAAGGTTTTAATAAGGTGTGTCTGTGTGGGGTTTGATCTCTTCTCCCAAATAACAAGAGATGAGACCAGAGGAATCAGCATCAAGTCGCACCAGGGGCGGTTTAGTTTGGATATTAGGAAAAATTTCTTCACCAAAAGGGTTGTCAGCATTTAACAGGCTGCCCAGGGAAGTGGTGGAGTCACCTTCTCTGGAGGTATTTAAAAGATGTGTAGATGCGGTGCTTAGGGACATGGCTTAGTGGTGGACTTGGCAGTGCTAGGTTAATGGTTTTCCAAACTAAATAATTCTGTAATTCTATGATTCTATGTTAACTAGGTAGCTTTGGTTTCCTTATCTGCCCCATCCTTTCCTGCTCTTCACTGGTGTTGTCCATCACAACTCTCGAGAGCAGGAGGAACAACCTCTCCATCTCTTAACTATGCATCATCCTCAGTGCCTTGGTGCAATGGCATTTCCTGCAGGGAAATCACTTGATTTCTGAGGCAGCCTCAAACAACTTGTCCTGCAGGTCCCCAGTGATGGCTGTGGATACAGGACATGCAGAGGCTACAGAAAATACAGCCATCACGCTGGGAGCAGAGTCCTATTAACTTTCAAGTGGTAATTATATGGAGAAGTTGTGATACTGTGACATGCAGAGAATGGGGTGTTTATTGCCTTTCCGGCAGGAGCATGCCAGGTGTCAGGGCTTGTGAGAGAGATCTACAAAGCCTCTCATTATTTTCATCCTCTCATTTGTATTATTTTGTAAAAGCTCTTTCAGTGCAAAAGACAGTGATATTATCTTACTGAATTTTAACAATATTTTGTAATGGAATAGATTTGTTTCGTCCTTGTGCTGTGGCCACTCACCCATCAAGGTTGGCAGTGTGCACTCTGGAAGGCTTTTGCTGGAGTATCGCTTGGGAGATCAGCCACAAACCAAAGAGAAGAAAAAAAAGAACAGAACAGAACAGAACAGGATGTGGGAATGGGAATAGAATGCTAACCCTTCTGCAAAAGTGGTTTGTGCTAGTTTAACACTTTGCTTGTGTAGTTGTTTTGCAGCAGCATTAAGTACTCCAAGCAGATGGGATTAACATAATAACATTTTGGGGCTAGTGGATGCTTCTGTTCGGTACCCGAGTGAGCATGAGGGAGCTTCTGCACTGAGAGGGAAAGGGAGGAAGGAAGTAAGTGCCCTCTACAACCCCCAACATGGAACAAGGCAGATACTGACACCGGCCCATGCCTTGCTCAGCTCTGCTCATGTTCAGAGTGGAGAGCTATGCAGCCTGATGAGAAGCTGTTTCTATTCTGGGCATGGTTATTAAACACAGTATTAGTTTTACTGGACATCAGCTGTAGTTGCACTTCATATATGCAGCAGTAGAGTAGGTTTTTCAGAAGACAGATGCTAATGAGGAAGGCTGGGAGTAGTGGGAAATACCGAAAAGATCTTCCTAACTTCTGCTTCCCTTCATCACAACAAGTGTTGGTTTATTAAATAGAAAAGCTCAATCTAGCTATCAGAAGTATAACCATCCTTCTGCTTCAGAGATGGGGCAAACATGATTCCAGCAATTTCACTCACTCAAACACTGTAATCTGAGACTTCCCTGCAGAACCAAACCTCTTATGGTTCAGTTCAGCTTATCCAGCTGCAGAAGAACCACGAGAGCCTCAGACCATTTCTATCCCCACAAAAACACAGTGGGGTGTACATGCGTGAGCATGAACACCATCTCCCCAACTAATGCTGGCTGCTGGCACACTTCAGATGAAGAAGAGTATAAATGGCAAGAGGCAGAGGATGCAGGTTTGAAAGGGTGGGAGATACATACGAAATAAAAAGGCAACATTGGCAAGAGAACACGTTTCTTTGGAAGCTTTTGAAAGCAAAAACTAAGTACCTTGATATAGCCCTCACTATTTTGGGAGCTTTGGGTCCAGTAATTCTTGGGTGAAATGACAAAAATCTGCCCATCTAAAGACTCTTGCACGACTGCTGCAGAAATCCAGTTCAGACACTAAGGATGATGCAGTTTGGGGTGTTTTACAGTTGCTTTTTACTGCCCCATTAATTAAGAGGATAATTTTCATGGTAGAAGAGTAAGAGGCTGTAAACTGCTTTTGTGGGCAATTAAAGGTTGAAGTGCAGAAATAATTTGAGAGTACAATTCAGTACTGAGGAATGCAATCCATATAATAAAGAAAAAAGGCGCAAAAGAGAGAAATCCTGATTTTGTGTTAGGCTTGAGGAAGTTGGCATTAGTGTCTGGGCCAGCACTAGCTTAAATGAGTAATGTTTTGAGGATCCAAGAACACAAAGCAGGTAGCAGACTGGGCTGTGTTTCAGAGAACTGCATTTCCTTCCAGTCTGCAGTTTTGCCTCCCCAGCATTTGGGTCAGGCACCAGACCCAGCCGCTCCCAACTACAGGCTCAAGCCCCAACCCCGTGAGTGACAAGCTCGTGCTCTGGGGACTACAGACAAGCTGCCAGTCAGGAAAGCATTTACTGCATGATGATTGCACCATTGAGAAATCAAGGCCACAAAAAAAACCAAACCACCTCAGCTTTAATGATCAGTCAGCTATGTGTGCCATCTCCCTTGGCTCCAGCAGAATTCCCTCCTTACCTCTGGCAATAATTGGCAACAGTGCGTGCGGAAAGGTGACACCATCTCAAAAGACACCATGGATGGGAAGCAGCGATGCTCATTTCCCTGCTCCAGAGCACTGCGGGGGCTGGCAGAGCCTGAGGGTCCACAGCTCAGAGACGCGCAGCTGGCTTCCTGGAAGAAATTCATGATTTCTGAAAGAACAGCACCAAAGTCGAGCCTTTCAAGAAATTGCTTTTATTTTTCTGTTGAGTTGTCACGTTCCAGAAGAAATATTTCTCCAACTGGTTAATTATTTTTAAGGCTGAATTTCTGCTAGCTATTCTAGAGAGAAATAGGATAGTAAGGCCATAGCCCTTCTGTGTACAACTACCATATCTTCCATAGAATTATAGAATGCTTTGGGTTGGAAGCGGTCATCTAGTCCAACCCAGTGAGCAGGAACATCTTTAACTAGATCAGGTTGCTCAGAGCTTTATCCAACCTGATCTTGAAGAGATGGGGCTTCTACCACCTCTCTAGGCAACCTGTTCCAGTGTTTCACCACCCTTACTGGAAAAAATTTCTTCCTTACATCTAGTCTAAATCTACCCTTTTTCAGTTTAAAACCACTGTCCCTTGTTCTATCACAACAGGTCTTGCTGAAAAGATTGTCCCCATCTTTCTTATAGGCCCACTTTAAGTACTGAGAGGCCACTCTAAGGCCTCCCCAGAGCCTTCTCTTCTCCAGGCCGAACAGCCCCAACTCCCTCAGCCTTTCTCCATAGGAGAGGTGCTCCAGATCTCTGATCAATTCTGTGGCCCTCCTCTGGACTCGCTCCAACAGCTCCATGTCCTTCTTGTCCTGAGTTGTTCAGAGCTGGACACAGTTCTAGCACTACAGGCCACAGACTCCAGTCACAAAGAAACAGAGAAACGGGTGTGCCATCACACATTTGTGTACCTCCAGCTTGGAGAGGCAAACCAAGACTCTTGTTCCCTCAGAATGACAGTTCTGAGTAACAGTTTTCAGGTGCTGACAGACTCACTGTGGAAAAGGGCTTTTGTGCCAGGTTATATCTGAAAGTTTTCCTTTTACTTTCCAGGCCAGTTCACCATCCAAATCACTGACATAACCTGAAAGAAACATCATCGGTTAAGGCAGTCCTTTCTCAAGATCTCCAGTTTGCAAGAAAGAAGATAGTGTTTGTAGCACACCAGTACAATCCTCCACTGCTTTTCGGTGCTGCTGAAGGACACTAGAATCCTTTGGTACATTAGGTGCATTAGGTACATTAGGATACGGCTTTTTTTTTTTTTTTTTCCAGAACAAGCATGGATAAAGACAAAAATCAAACTCTTCAGGTGGTGAAAATGAGTACTGCTCTGCTGGGAAAGGCTGAACACCTTCCACACGCCAGCCACATGTATCACTTAACACAGGATTTACACACTGCTCACAGTCATACCTTTGGTTTCAGTGGAGAGGTGCCTTCTTAAAGCACTGCTTCTGATTTCTCTTTGTTGATAAAAACATGCTAGAAATGAACAAAGCATGAGCAGGAACATGACTGGCCAGCAGACCCTCAATCTGAACATGAGCTTCTCACTTCACAACTTATAGGCACAGGCAGTAACTCTCAGACTTTCTCCTCCCACACCCCATCACCTTCAGGGCTGCCTGAAAAATTGGAGTGTTGGCAAACTGATGTTTTCCAGGGTGGTGAAGAACAACTATTCAGGAAATGCAGCAGGGCTGGCTGTATCTTCAGTCCCATTAAAAGTTCGACTTGCTACCTAAGTACACATTGAACATGTGAATAAAGTATCTGGGGCTTTTCTATTATTGGTGTGCTCACAAGTGGATGAATATGTTGAAGTTTATAAGGCTCTGTGAAATTCTGCGATGGCTGCTGCTCGAGGAGCGCAGCACACACAGATCATCTGCACACACGTAAGTGATATTCATGTATGGAATTTTTTTGTAAGAAATGTAAAGACCTCCCTTGGTTAATGATATTGTTCAAACTCTTTACATTTCTTCACAGATTCAGGGTAGAAAAGTATTCCCTTCCCCCCTCAGTGCTTGTTGCTAGAGGCATCCTGATAATCAGACTAACCTTGGGACCAATTTTCAACTCCTAACAGCTCAGTAAACTAAAACGCTTAGGCAATTTATTCTCTGTACGTTGTCAGCTAGGTAACACTTGATTTCTCATTCCAGGACTGCATTTTATTGTTTTAAACTGAAATCCAGCATGTGTGTTTCCAACAGATTATCTCCATAATCACTTTCTTTTTGCTATGGAAATGATCTGAAAATTGTTCTTTGATATGAGAGAAGAGTTCACAAGGCCACACTGTACAAAAGCTCGAATTGTGCAATTATCATTTGTAAAGAGAAACTGTTATCAAAGTAACTGCAGGGGACACCTCCAGGACTCCTCTTAGAGTCGGGAAATTTGAAACATATATTTCTCTAACATGAATTTCACTCCAAACCCTTCTGAATAATTCATGAGAGCTGATTTAATGTCACAGTTAACTCTGGCACTCAGGACAGAGATCAGGGGTTTCTGCCACAGATGGATTTCACCAGTTCCTTTGAGGTAGGGGGGCTGGAACTGGGGTCTCATCACTGTGAGGAGTTTGCTACCCAGGTGCCTTTGATTTGGGAAAGCCTCTTCCCCATGACGGGCAGGCTTGCAGGTAAAGTCTGGGATGGATGTGAGCACCTTCCTTACTTCTTTCTTGGGTTGCGTGCTGGGAAGGCAGGAAGGTAAAGGGGAGCAGGAGCCCCCTGTCTCCCTGCCTCACTCTGTCCCCGCCAGAGCTAAGGCCAAGCAGAACCAGATTAGTTCAGCAGCATCAAATTACCCACGCTGGTGGAGAACAGATGTAATCTGCTCTTTAAAGGAAGAAGGCACCTTGAGATGAGAAAACGCCATTTTGTTCTTCATTCCCTAAATGAGGAGCTGGAAAATGGTAGTGTACAGGAGGACTTTCAGTCTGACCTGTCATCGATACCCAAAGAATGATTACGGTTTTAACTACCATCTTGTGTGTCTACAAGCAGGCAGATTAGCCGAAAGGATGCTCATTGCTGGTACTCTTTTACTTACTTGTGAAAGTAAAGGGGTCAGAGGCAGCTGTGCCCCGAGGGTCTGCTTCACCAGCATGATTGTTGCTGCCAAATCCATGCTCTCTCCTAGCCTAGGATGAGTTGGAGAACCAAATCTATGAGGGAGCTCCCTCTCCAGACTCTGAGGGCTTCTTGGGCAAAGCAGACTTCCATGAAATCAGGATTTCACCCCACAGGACGCTGGTATGTTACTGTGCTAAAACTATCTAGGACTCACATTTCCACTAACCAGTGTAGCCTTAAGACGAAATGCCATTTGATGTTGCTGGATTTCTGGCAGAGGACATGGGAAACTGGAAACCCACAATTTTATAGGACTTACCAGCATTTCAATCCAAAGCATTTTTCTAATGACAGGTGCTCCTTTTTTTTTTTTTTTTGACAGCAAAACTAACGCATATGTGTTTTGACCAAGGTCAGAGAGTGGCAAAACACCCAGGTTTTGTTAATTCCCAGAGGTAAAATTCCTCCCCTAGAGGAAGAACAGGGTGCTGATGCACAGAACCATGCTGCCAGATCGCTGAGCAGTGCAGAGCGTAATTGCGTCTGGTTTCTGTAATATCAACTCAGATGTAAAACTGGTGAGTTGCAATACACGACTACCACATTTCTATCCTTGGCACAATCTCATTGTGCTGAAATGAAACGATCACGAATACCTGTTAACTATATTCTCTTTATACTACGCAAGGTTTTATATTTAAATGGGAGTCACAGGTGGTTATTACTTGCAGATATTCAAAAGCCAAGAAGTTGTCTTTAAGACACTTGAGGAACTGGGGAAATCACACAAATGTGACATAAGTTGGTCCTAACACATCTCACTCTAAAGCCTCTGTATTTTTTAAATTTTAATCATTGCCTAATGCTATAGATGACACCTACTGGCAATGAAGGCCTGGCACATCCAGCATTCCACAGCCTTCTGAATACTTGCTTATTTCCTGAAATTGCTGACAAGAATGAATCCTCTTTACCCTCTACAATAAGATTTTGTTGCACCCTTTACACAGGCAGTGTAACTGCTAAGAGGAAGGCGTGAAGTACAAACCCTCAACTTACTAGAATCTACAGGATAAGGAGTGGCTCTCTGTTTGCACAGGAGGGGATGCCTAAATTGTCACAGAATCACAGAATGTCCTCCTCAGACTTTTGCTTTTACTGATGTCTAAACAGTCCCTCTGTTTCATTAGCTTTGTGCAGAAGCAGGAAGACCAGAGTGTTAAGGAAAATACGACTTACCTTTTTTAACCACTGGTTAATTATTTTTTCCTTTGCAGGCAGCTGTAACAACTTCATTACACCACCTCATTACCAATCAGTGTTAACAATCAAACAGCACTACGTTAGAGTGCATCAAATACAAGCAATAATAATGGCATCGTTAAAGAGAGAACACTGAAAATTCTCCCTTTATGTTGGCTAATTATTCACATTGGGACTACTAATAGACTTTCAATGCAGAAAAATTAATACTAGGGTTAAAAAAGTGTACATGTGTCACTTCAGGATATAGTTCAGTGGTCATGGTAGTGTTTGGCTGATGGTTGGACTAGATGATCCTAGAGGTCTTTTCCAAGTTGCTGCTTTCTAGAGAAACTGATCTGAAGAGCAAACTTCTATCAACTCAAACCATAAAAGCATGCAGCCTAAACATTAGGGCTACTCCTCTCTAAGTTAGTCTGTATTCTGTATGATGCACTCACTGACATAACTCCACTGATGAAAATTCCAAGTATTTAGAGAACAAAAACCTCAAAAGATTATTCCTCCCCATTTGAACTCTTAAGAAAATAAAAACTTCCACACATTCTGCATGTGCAGCTGCAGTGATTAACTGCATATATTAGATATTTGCAAGCATAATTAGTTAGCTGTCTGCACAACTCAAATTATCCAGAAAACACTTTATTCTCCCTAGTAACTGCAAATCTGATGTGCCACAACTGTGCACACCTTTTTGTGTAAAACAAGACACTTAAATATATGGAAAAATAGTTTAGAAAATTTAGTATCTTAAAAAAAATCGATTCCATCTTTATTAACTTAATAGAGGAATTTCTAAGAAACATGTATTACAACTTAAAAAACCAGAAAGCAAAAAGGTGCTATACATTTAGGAGTTGTCAGGAACTTAACTCTGCCCATGCAGAAAATAACAGCACGCAGTAAGGTCTCCAGATCCTAGACTGGCATGTAGTGTCATGAATTTTCTTAACAGGTGCTCAGGTTTAGTGAGGGGATCCACTCTGACCTATCGGTCTTTGAAAGTTCATGTACGTATTCTCCCCCGTGTGATGAGAATATATGGGGCAGTGTGCTTCTCCCAACATCTTTGGCATATGGAAAACTATAGAAACTTTACTCAGTATTGAAAGTTTTCTTTGCAGGAGAGAGCCTCAGATATAAAGCTCCCACCAGTTGAGGCATGGAGACCTTTCCCTCAGGCAGCTATACTCCATTTTCGTTTCTGGGAGCATTATGGTAAGATCTCACCAGGCACTGTTCGGGAGTTGAATATATTTGTGTAGAAGTCTATCAGTAGTTCAGTGAAGAGATTCAGAGGTACCAACGCGCTCAGGGAGGCTGTTCCTTTCGACGGCCAAATCAAATTCAAACCAAAGACACAGGCCAGGCTGGATGCCGTCATTCTGTTATATATGCTCTCCTGTGAAACCTGGAAAAACATAAACATGAATAGGTACGTGCAGACACCTGTCCCAGAGAGTGAGAGACAAGACACCGCCTGTACTGAGGACGAGCCAATGGCAGGAGTAGACCTGGGCCACGGGGGCATCACTGGCTTCTTAGCAGCTTCACGGCTGACTATGCAGCCTAGAGCTATGGGGCCACTGCAGTCTGTGTCCCTCAAGTACAGCATAAAATGTCAGTATGTCAAGCAAAAATGCTGGACTGTTTCTTCACATTAGGAAAATTAATTTTTTTTAACCCTTCTATATGGAATCTATTATCTCTGCTGAGCGGTAAGGCAGGGAAGAACCGCATAAAAAAAACACCCATCCCACCTGTTCTGGTACTATGTCCTCTATAGAATAAACCCTTAGTTTGTAAGGGTTTAGAACGATATTTTTTTTCCCTCCCACCGATGCATGACTTCACTTCCAAGTACCTCCACATCCACTCATTTCCTCTGAAGCAACAGGCTGTAGGTAAAGTACACAGCACTGAAATCTTTTCCGCACCTGGATGGCGTGTTCTGCTTCTATTGGTGGATATGAGCCCAGAAACGAGCAGAAGTGGTTTTTTTACCTCAGTGTGAGCTTGCCAGGGAATTTCTGTGTGTTTTGCTCTCCTACATTGCATGGCCAGTATCTAAAGCGCAGTGTCGTCTGGGTGTCCTGTCTGACAAGTTCTCTGTTACTGTAAAAAGCCAGCAAGCTGAAGGTGCTCTTGATCCCTTCTGACCTTGGTAATTCAGCCAGTTCTTCTCAGGCTGATGACTGCAGTTGTTAATCAGTAATCTGCCACGGGAAGGCTGTGCAGTCACAAACTGTGATGCACAGGTTACTCTAAAGCTGTCATCTCAGAACAGAACACGCAATTATTGGGCAAAACGTCCCATGTATTCCTCCTGCTACAATTTCAAGCGGAATAGGAAAGCAAAAATTCTACTTTTCAGCGTCTCTCCATTTCTGCCTTGCCATCAAGCCTCCTGAAAAGGCAGCTCTGTAGTACTATGAAAAGCCTAAGGGCACTAGAGGAGAATCTAAGAAACATTATGATCACGTGAACACTTCTTAGCATATCCATAAACTCCAGTTGCCCTCTGCCTGGTAACACAGTTTTCATTCCCCTCCATCTCCTACAGCACAGTCCCAACCTCCTCAAAACATTGTACCTAGCAAGGAACTTATTTGCTCAGCCATGAGGAGACATAACGCCCTTTAGACACGAGTGCAGGATGGAAGTCTCTTCCTTGGGCCATGTGAAGAAGCACTTATGTGCCCAGAAGCATAGAATTTTCTTCCTAACCATAATAATTTTTCCAATAATAGGTACTATTTTTCCCTCCAACTATTGCCTTATCCTTCTGGGAGAGCAGAGCTACTGTGATGCTACTTGTGCTACAAATATTAAAGGTTTCAGTTGTTTTTAAGGTCATGAAACAGAGCTGGATAAAAAAAGGAGATACTGGTGACATAACCACCTTTTCAAATAAGTGACTTCACAACTCGAAAAAAAAGGTCATCAGATTAAACGTGACCTTCACGACCTTATGCAAACCCCACATCATTCTCTCTAGAGTGCAAACCACATATAACCTGCTGACCTTCAGATATTGCTTTCAATGCACTATTTAACTATACAGAAAAAATAGCAAGCCCATCTTGTTCATTTAATCTGCTTCAGATGAGATCAGCTCAAACAAGATGGCATTATACTACAGCAACACAGCAAAAGCTAAGCTACCACCAAAACAACTGAGGAGGGAAAACAATTAGGACAATGATGAGCACCCTGTTAACAAGGAGACACAGAATTAGGTATTACCCTGAGGGTAGCTGGACAATGAAGCTCGCACTTGGATACTAATAAATATAACAAGGTTAGAGATGGCATTCCGGCCCTTGGCTTACACTGGCTGCACCCACCCTGTGCAATGTTGTGCATGTGAAATCTCTGGGGATCGAGGACAAATTTTTCAGCGTTTCTCTCAGTGGAAAACTTCTAAAATAATGCGAGAGTTATGGCCCACCGCAATGTTTTTTTCTATAGCACACAAGCCCAAAGACATGTGCTGTATATCCTAAGGCAGGTACTTATGTGTATACGGGACATGTACCCTGTGATGGCACAGAAGCTTGTGGTATATACAAGAGGACAGTGGAAGGTGGAAGGAGCCAGATCTGCTGCAGTTGTCTTTCCCTCTGTTTTGGGAGTTCTCCCTGACACGCTCCATCCCGCAAGTCATGCACAGGTGCTGTCTTCAAGCGCTAGCTAAAACAGACCCAGTTTAACCTAGCCGCTGCCTTTGAAGGCCAACATCTCATCTCAAAGCAACATCAGAGCAACTTGCTGATGGAGCCAGATTTTTCTCTTTAGGCCAACTATTTCAAAGAATTTTTTTAACTAAAAGATGAAACCACCTGTTCCCACCCGTCACCACTCTGTGAACAGTTCAAGGAGACAGGCAATGTTGAAGCAATCAACAAAAATACCCACAACACGGCTCCACCCCTGAGAGAGAAAATCCTGAGGATAAAATGAAACCGATTATATCATCTGAGGCAGAGCTACACTCAGCCTTATCTGTGAGACATCAGCGAGGCTGACACTTAGGAATTCAAGAGAGACATGGCACAATGCTTTGCTCCAAAATGCACAGCAATCCCTTCTTCAGCAGATCCAAGAAAGGCATGCAACTGAATCCAACCCTCTCCACAATAATCTGCCTGCTCACCAAGATCTGCAGGCAAGGAAGCCTTGTCACACCACTGGTAACTGTTCTGTCCCTCCCCGAGGGGATCAGGCTTCACACTTGGCCTGGGTTTAGCTGAAAACCCAGTCCTGTTTAGTGAATTTTACTTTCCAGTTTAGTGTCTTCTCAAAGGCTGCACGTTCTGAAGTCAGCAGCATGTTTCTGCAGACAGTGTGTGCTACTGGCAGTGATAACACCTGATGTTTACAGTCACTGCCTGGGACTGGTATGTAGAAAGGCTCTTGCTGATACTTATTCCTGTAGTGACCAAGGCCACTGCTGGCTCTTGTGTGCCACGCTGGGGGTGCTGGGTAGTAAGAGGGGGGCACAAGGAAGTAAAAGGTTGCACCTCCGGGGGGTAATAGACAGGACAGGTGACCAATAAGAGTATTCCATCCCATATACGTCCTATTTAGTATAAATTGAGTGATCACGAGAGTTTCGGCCCTTTTTTGGCCTTTTTGCCCTTTTGTTCGCCCTCTTCCTGCAACGGCCGGTGTCCAGAGAGGACTCCATCTGACCTCCTGATTTTGATCCGGATCCTGAGTTCCCGAATCCAGCTCCCTGTATCCAGCTCCCGCCGCCGCTGAGCCTGGGGTTTCCCCAGTGCCTCCTGCTCTGCAGTATCAGTGGTGATTGCTATTGTGGGGGGGGGGGCGGGTTTGGTATCGGGCTACTATCTATAGTTGTATATAGTTCTTTACTTTTATCTTTTTACCATTATTTCTATTACTTTCATTAAAGCTGTTCTAGTTTTTTTCCTTTCTAACTTGTAAGTCTCTCTGCCTCATTCCCTTTTCTCTTCCCGTTTGGGGGGGGGAAGAGGGGGTTAGAGAGCGTCTGTCCGTGTTAGTGGCCGGCCCAGCCCTAACCCGCGACAACACTACCTCAACCCCTCCCACGACCCCAATGCCAGACTTCTTTCTTGAACAACCTCTACACATCCACTTCATCCACAACACCACCATAAGCGGCTGATATTTTCTTCCAACACTAGACCACGTAAGGACAGCATGCAGTCAGCCAATGTCTTTAGGGGCTACCCCTCTAAATAACTGAACCCCAAAGCTATGGTCTATCTAAAAAATATAAACTATATCTTTAGCATTTGGACTAACCCCCTTGACTCCTCTTTTGATTCCTTCACAAAGTTAGTAACTGCCATATCTCTCTTTCAAGTGAAAATACATTTGCCCTGTCAATTTGACAAGCTAATAAAAGACAAGCTAATTCTCCCAGGACCTAGATCATATCTTTGAAGGAATCATCTGAACATCACAGAAAAGTATTACAACAAAGAACTACACAGCTTCGGTTTATTGTTTTCCCCCCCACCTCCTCTTTCACTGGAACATGTATAGAAAAATCATTAGGTAACGACAGCCCATGTAGAAAGATAGAACTTGGGCGTTGCAAAACTCACCATTGGGAATAAACACTGAAGATTTAGTGTCACATCAACAAATGCAAAATAGACATCTTCAGCAACGCAGAATAAAAATCCAGCTCCCCTCAGCAAAGTTCTCACAGTCTTTTGATTCCACACACTTGTATCCCAGCACTGTTATGGATACTGCAGGAGTGAAACCAGCCAGCCACTACACTACCTAATGAACTGAAACAGTGAAATACAGAGGGCAGAAACACCCAATTATGATCACATTGTAAAAGTACTAGGACACCATCATCTCCGTGGTTTCTCAGTCGCAATGCTGAAAGGAACTCCACAAAACATTTTCAAAAGAAAATTACTAGATATTAAAACGCCCCCACACAAACTGACTGGAAATAAAAGTTTCTATTCCCCACTCTGAGCTACCTTGCAGACGTGCCAACTGCTTGTATCTGCTCCATGAGGTTTAGTCATCTAACCCTTCCCAACACGCCCTGTCATCTCCAGCCACCCCCAAGCTTGGTTGCTTTTCAATTGGACAAGCAACTGAGACAAAACATGAATTCAGAGCTTTTTTCTTTTTTTTTTTTTCCCCCCAGCTTGTGCTTGGCTGTGGCTTTGCTGCTTCAGTTAGATCTGAAGCACAGCTCATGGGCCCCAAAGCCTTGTGCATTTTTTCTAGTTGGTCCAAGTCTGATGTTTTAAATTTGGCAGGTTTTTACAATGCTTCTTTCAGCCAAGTCAGCCACCCTTCCCCTGCATCGGGCGTGACTGTAAGTACAGAAATAAGCAGCAGAGAGGGAAACTGTGTAAGTGTAGAGAGGGGGCTGTATCAGTTGGTATCAAAACCAAAGACATGGTTATAAAACCACAATCTACATGACATTATTGCCTCTACAAACTTTGCTGATTGTTTAGCCTCAGACTGTCATGAAAAACTACAATTACAATTTTTTCCTAAATGGTTTCAGGCTTCAGAAGTGGGGAACTGCGGCCCTCAGCATGCTTTGCCAAGCAATTTGCAAGATAACTTCTTTGAGCTCTTTAAGTTTGCACGTGCATTCAGAAATCCACTTCACTGCATGTGCAACACAGGGCTTGTGGAACACAAACACTTGTTTGTGCACACTCATATCTTGTGAGATCAGCTTTACAGACGTAATTCAGGGACTGACTTGTGAAAAATGGTTTTTGTTTTCCTTCTTGCTCCTGGTTGCCCAATTCTCTCTAGGGATCTCAGTCCACTGCAGCTCTGAGAGGACCCTGCAAATCCCTCTCTAGCGGCCGGATGCACTGCAAAGTGGAGATGGGCAGCTTATACCCTTCACAGCATGCTGGGATCATTACTGGTAAAAATCACTGCTAATCTAAGGTTAAAGAATTTGGATCCACTTTTGAAATTAAAGTTTTTTGCTTCTGTAGGAGTTACACTGTTTTGCTGTAGCACCCTTAGACTAGAAGGAGCAGCTTCATTAAGCAAGGGGCTTGAGACTGCAGAGAAAATAAGTGATAATTTTTTCTCCTTCCACAAGCCTGCATCAAACCTGGAGTGTTCAAAACCTGTATCTAGTGATTACAGTTCATCCCACTTCATGAAATTACCACAAGTACCTCTTGCACTACTCAAGGCTGAGCTCATGGAAGAATTAAATTGCCTCTTACATGTAAGAAGGTGATGCTTGCAGGTAAAACCTAGGATTATTGGTAGAGTGCTCTGTTAATGTTTGAATTGCGGCAGCTTGTGCAGCACACCAATCTGAAAAGAACAGAAATCTCTAGCTCCTAGATTGCTGTGCATTCCCCTGACCTTTCCAAATGCAAATATTCCCTGAGACGTTAAGGATGAAAAGCCACGGATCAGCAAAAATTGCAGATCTGAGCACCAGTATCAACTCGACGCTGTGCTTTACATAACAAGGCGTACTCAAAAATAATGCTATGTGTCTGTTGCCCAATTACAGAAAACACTATGTGGTACTTTTGCACACCTCATTAACACCTCAAGTGCTCAACTCTTAAGAAGTGCGTTGAGATGGTGCATCTATTATTGGAACAAAGTCACTTACACAATTCATAACACTGAGGAGAGATATTGGTAGCTAAAATAATAGCAAATGACGTGAGGATTTCCTTAATAGCATTAGAGTTCAGCTAAGCAACAGTAAATGAGCATGTGGGCATTACAGGAACCTTTCAAGCGCTGTCTGAGTGAGGGCTGTGTTTCCTTTAATCTTGTCTTTCTCTAGCGTTTTGATAGAAAAAGGGGTTAAACGTCCTTGTTTCTGAAATATGCTTCTGGCTAGAATATGGCAGATGTGACTGTAGCCCAAGAACAGTTACTGAGGGCTAATTCCCCCACTGGTGAAAAACAGCGTAGTTCCACATATGTGATTGCTTTGGTGGACTCTTTGGACTTCTACAGGCAAGATCACTTTGTTTAGGTGTCAGCTACACCACAGTCCTCAATTTTAGGCACCTGGGTTTGAAAAATGCAATCTGGAACAGGCAATGAATTGGAAAAGGCAGAAAGAAGGGAGACTCACGCTCCTATTACAGTCTTTTCTTGCACATAAACTGGCAACCAAGGGATGTCACTAGGCTAACTGCAGAACTATTTGCAACAGACATTTGCCAAACCCTCAAGCTTGCAGAGCTTCCAAAAATGGGTTAAAAAAAATAAATCAGCAAATCAAAAGGCACATGATTTCACTGATCCTGAAGCACATCAAAAATACTTGCAAAATGGCAAAGTTTTTCATTTAACACTGTAGTAAACTACAGAATGAAAGGCTATTTTGAACAGAAAAAGTTATTTTCAAGATGTAATATTTTACTGATTATTTTTATAAAGCATATTAGTATTTCTAATATTTTCTTTAATGATGCTGATTTATTTGGTATAATAGTTTCCAAGGTTCATGCTTTGGAGAAAAAAAGTGATTTCACCTGGTATTCCTCCAGCACTGAAAATTACACAACTACTATTTTCAAGTTTTTTTTTCCACTCCAAAATAGGAAAAAAACCACAAAACCTAAATCTATAAAAACACTGATTTGTGAATGTGGAGGGGACACAAATTCTAAATATTCCAGTGCAAGCACAGTTCAACTTAAATTTACACAGCAGATTTCATTACATCTAAAGAATTTCACGGTGAAGGGATGGCCAGATCATTGTTTAGCCCTGACTCTTGTTAGAGAAGAAGGGTTTTGCATCCTGAGTTTGCTCCACTGGCAAGTACTGCTCAATCACCTCATCACACTTTTTAAACGATTCCATTTTATTTTCTGTGGAGATGTTGAACATTGAATTAACAAGAACAGATTTTTGGAAATGTTGCCTATACTCACCATATGGAGGAAGCATATCAGGTATTTCAGAACAACGTAATTGTGTTCAGGAAGTCCTTGCACGATTTGTTTACATCTGGTGACTCGTAAACTGCTCTCCACACCTGCAATGTCAAAGTCAGCATTAACTCCAAACCACCAAAGTATTGCCAAGAAATAATACCTTATTCATATGTGCTAGAATTACTTTAGATATCCACTGTAAAACTGACCACAAAATTCAGTTCTACTAACCTCCACAACCACAGTAACGATTAGGGTTTAAATGTCCATACCATATTATTTGAATGTCCATATCATATTTTGTATTATCTATCTGGCTAATACTAACTCCTCGAGTATTTTCTCGATTCAGTGAAATAGCCAAAACAATTTCTCTGCTACAGAGGACTTCCCAAATGGTCTTGATTAGAATCTCATTATCTCTGCACACACTGAATCCAGATGTCTACTTTTTACCCTCTGATTTTATTCTTGCTGAGACATAGTCCTGCCCAAAACACTCTTTTGGCACTCTACTAACTTTAAAAATACTTCTGTGATTCTTTAGGAAACTCTTCTGTCTTGGCAAAAATTTATGAGAACACTAGTTGGGTGCACAAGAATTTTCTAGAGATAAGCCTAAGCAGGTTCATTAACTCATTTCTATAGATGGGCAAAACCAGAACCGGACCCCAAACTCCCTGCATCATCTATACAGTCTGTGTGAGAAATAAGCTAACACTGGAATATATTTCAAATGCTGTACCAAGTGACTTTTTTTTTTTTCTCCACAGAATACTGTAATTATTTTAGTACTGGAAGTTAAACACCAGTTTGGAGAAAGGTCTGACAATTACAATCAGACCTGACCTGACCTAACTAGCCCATTACTGCTCATGTTTTTTCTGCATCTGTTGCATTTCTCTCTCCTTCTCCCTGACACAGCTAGAGCTGCACATCAGTATGTGTGCATGCACAAAATTCCAGCATGTTAAACGCTCCCTTAAGCTCTGAATTAAATACACGACAATATACTGTGGTGAGCTGTGTAGTCTTTTTTCCTACTGCCAAGCTACCGGTTCCCACAAGACACAATAATTTGAGTCCCATGAAGCTTTTTGTCAGTCTTCTGTGGAATGTAAGAGTACTGTGTAAAGGAACTCGTCAGCAGTTTTCATGACCAAAGAAGTTCTTTGACGATTACAAGCTTCAAGGTTTTATTAATTCTTTTAGTCAGTCACTCAGCTAATTTATTTCACAGCTCCCATCGATAACTCCTTTAAAAAAACAACGTTTCAGATGAGACACGAAAGAGAAAAGTTTCACTATCATTTCAAAGTACTGTGAAGCAGAGATATCGCATTTCTGGGTTTGCAGATTAGACATGTAATAGACACATCACACTCTGGTGTCTTCCAGAAGACAGAATTGAGAATTTTCAAATCATCCCAAGACAGCTGTCTGCAATCACACCTCTTCAAAGCTCCCTTCTGCACTCTATTCACAGAGAATATGCCTTTGCTGTAGTCCAGTGTGGTTCTCAAGCTTAAGATCCTTTAAAATCAGGGTATCGCCAAAACATCAAGATAAGATAGTGGACATCATACTGCATAACAAGAAAGCCCAAGGAGAAATCCTCCTGAATGCAGTTTTTCAATATATTTTGACAAAGTCTAAAATGCCAGTAAACAAAAGTAACATTGAATGAATGTTGCACAGGCATTTTGCCAAGTGAAACCTCCTGCTGTTCCCAGGACAATGCATTGCTCTCAGATTCTCTTCAGATTTGTTCATGTTTTTCACTTAGCTCTAACACAAAGTAACATTATGTCCACAGTCACCACAAGATGAATTCAGTAAAAATAAGCATTTGTGTATCCTCCTTGCAAATTTCGCATATTCTTTCCTCAGTTCTGTGTGACAATCCTTACTCAGATTTCTTTTTCCCTCATTGCCCTGAGATATTTAGTGTGCGGACATATGAATTCTTGAATCCTTGATTTGAAAGGTGCTGATCTACAGACTTGCAAACAGAAAACGAGGACAGACCTTCAGAGGTTTATGAACATGACCTGATTAAGTTGTTAATGGAAATGCATAAATAAAGTTAATGATACGAAACAGTATGCGCTGCTGCTAGTAACGAGCACAGTGTAAGAATTTTCCCCTAGAATACAGTATACCTAGGTCCAATAAACTAGCTGTACTTCTACACTTTGCAGACCTGTAGCAATTGAGATTTATCCCAGGTATGAATTATTTAGTGACCTACTTCAACAGCAACACTCATGGTAAACTACACTTTGCAACAGCATCAGCCCGTGGTTACCAGATGTATGCTAATGGACACTGTTGGAAATTGTACTCCTTTACAATCTCTCTACATATAATTTCCTGAAAAGCAGGTTTTGGAAAAATGTGTGGTTGTGACTTGTTTCTGGAAGCTCTACTAGTTCCCTGCTATCTTGACTACAGCCTAGATGACAAAATACCAGTCTCTACAAGTACTGGGTACTAAATCTCAGATTTAGGGTACTAGATCCCATAGGTCCTGGGATCTCAGATGTTTAACCCCCATCAGTTAGGGGGCTTCCCTGCTAGCATTGTAAACTTCCAGACCCTGACAAAGGCTACATATTGAAGGGTTTAGAATTCATGGCTTCACATAGTTTCGATAATCAATGTCTTCTCATGGCTTTAGATCTTTTCTTCCCCAGTACGTTATTCCATGGGAATAGTTCCCATAAAAACAACCCCCTCTCCACAAAAAAAAAAAGGAAAAAACCCATACAAACAACCCTCTAAATTTTTTCCCCACAATTTGCCAATGCTGCTGCTGAAACTAAAGCTGCTTTGACATAACTTGTTATCACTGAGACTTACTCACTGCTGTGCCATGACATAAAAACGGGAGTCCTCACAGCGAGAAGTCTGATTCAACACTTAATAATACAGTACGATATACAGACAGACCAGTAAACCTTGTACAAAGTAGAGAGGGTCTTGGTAACCCTGACTGTTTTGCTCTCATTTAGATTATGAGGTTGTCCATTCGTGGCTGCAGTGAAGCACTAATAATATTATATATCTATAACTAGTCAGTAAAGAGCAGCAGCTATGAATTGGCCAAGTCCAGTTCAATTTGCTGCATAAATTTTTCTAAAACTCATTCATACTCACTGGTGATTCCAAGGATATGATCATAACACTCAAACGTTAGTAATGGCTGAGGGAGCTCCCTAAGGAATGTCTTTAGTATAACAGCAGGAATATGGATATCGTGATAATCATCGAAATTCACAGACTTGCCTAAAAGGGGAAAAAGAAGAAAAAAGGTGTTTGATTATGTTTTTCTTTAATCTACTGCTTAAAAATTGTTTCACATTACATTTTGAGCAGAAAACCTCTTGGCTTTCTACTGCTGGCATCTTATTTTTGTATTTGTCATAGAGCTTTGTTAATCTTGCTATAAGAGATTCTACCCATGAAAGCATTTCATAAGATGACTTAAAGGGGAAGGCAGTGACTTTCAAAATTGCTTCACTACATTTCATAAGTTGTTTGGTAAAATTTTATTTCTCTGCCATAACCATCAAAAGACACCAGAGTTAAAATGACAGAGACAGTGTACTTCGTAACTACAGTAAAGTGCATAGAACCAATACAAACATTTATGAAAAATTAGCAGATTTTTGACTCAAACCTTATCATTCATTAGCTGCTACAGATTTTGTAAACTCTGGCCTGACATCACCCAGTGGCTTGTTATTCAGTACATGTTAAGTGCCCATTGCCATCTTTCAGGTTTCCACACTAGCGCTCTTATTTTATGCTACAAATGGTTTCCTCATTAACTAATTGTAAGAAAGCCAGCATTTCTGCTTCACCACCAAAACCAAGATCACGCTATTACTGGCAATGGTATGATGACAGCTACCTTGATTGTAGAGTTTCTGAACATCTTTGATGGTCTGGATGCTGGCTGACCTTCTGAAGAGGCCCTCTACTTGCAGTCCTGAAAAACAATTAACACAGGTCACATGTGTAAAACCTCTCGCTAGGCTGCTTTTGTGTACGGGCTCAGCTGAAAACAGAACAGAAGGTTTAGGAACAAACTCACTCGTGTCCTGGTTTGAGAGCACCAGGATGAAAGTTCTCTGGGGCTCCTGGCACACAGGGGGCAATCCCGGTGGGGGAGGGGGCAGTTGTGCCTATGGGCAGGAAAGGATGGGTCGGGTGACCCAAGTGGACCAGTCCCAGTGTTCCTTCCCATGGTGCTCGTTATAAAAGGCCCATGAGAAGAGTCCTGGGGCCTTCAGTGCTGCTGGGCTGGGAGGGTTGGCCCTGGCTGTTTGTCCTCTCTCCCTGTGCTGCTGGTGTTCCTGCCTCTTGTTTTTATGCTGCAAAGGAACACTGTTTTTCCGGACAGGTTGTCTTCCCTGGCTTTCCGGGTGGGAGCAGCACAGCCACTCCGAGACTTCCTTTCTTTCCTTCTTCTTCTTCCTTCCTTTGGATTTTTTTTTTGACTGTCATCAGGACTCTGGGCTCAGGCGCTTCTGCTGAGTCCAGTCTGGCACTTTTCCACTCAGGACTTAGTTGCCATCCTGAAGGCATGGGTTCCATATTAAAATATTCTTTTGCATCTTTGAATATATTTGCATACTTGTACGTTCAAGATCTTCATTGTTATTTTTAGTACTATTATTATTTTTTTTAATTAAACCAATTCAAGTGTTTTTTTCAAACCTCAAAGTCTCTCTCCCTGGTTCCCATGTCATCCTCCCCTTGGAGGGTAGTGGAAGGATCACAGAGTGTATCTGTCAGAGTTTAGTGGCTGGCTCAGCCCTAAACTTTTGACAACTTTACTTCCAAAAAATGAGTGTATCAAGTCCTTGAGACCAGAATGTACACTCACATAATGTTGCAACATTGCCTACAGAACTTTCTTTACTGTCTTGCATAGTAATAATACCACCTTCCCTTAATGTTTTAAAGTGTCTTTCCAACTACAATTTTTCTTTAAAAGTAGCTTTCAGTTTGACCAAATGACACAGAAGGAGGAGATTTAGATTCACTACGTTGCTTATGCACCCATTGTCACTCAGCGTATGTGCAAATCGGGTGCCAAACCATGCCTGTAAATCCATTATTTTCAATGCCTTAAACTTTACTAAACTAAAAGCAAAGACTCTGGAAGCTCTCTCTTCTGTCAGTGGGTGAGACAAGATCTTTGGATGGAGAAGCCTACTTCTCACCCTTGGAGGGATCCTGGTCTCCCCACCTTAAACACAGTTTTGAGGCAGACCATTGCTCCTTCCACCTCTCCCTGGAAGCAAGTGGGGCTTAACACTCTGCCCATGGTATTTTGAAATACCTGATTCTAGTCTTGAGGCAATTCTGAAGCATCTGTTGTAAATATTCTGAAGGGTATCCACCTAATTTGCTTTTATGTTGTGGACTAACTGAAATCTGATGCCAAGCTGCAGAGGTAAAATGTCAATAAAACGCATCCAATGAAGGATCTAATTCAGACCACAGATTTCAAGGCAAAATATTTATCTGAACTACTATGCAAAATGGGATGGGGATAAGAAGTTTTACTTTTCTTGGGACTTGTGGTACTTCTTGCTTATGAGTTTAGTAAAATCCTCATTACCCTCTCTTGCCTTCCCCTCAGTTTGTGTTGTTCCTTCTACCCAGCACATAACGCAATTTGGCTCACATGTAGCTTGAACTGGAGATTCCTACTGGAAGCAGAGTAATCTAAAATATTAGCCCATGCTGGTCTGGCAAAAAATAACATTGCTGATGTTTTGAGAAGGGTGGCAGACCACGTGCTGACTTGGAAGGACTGCTGTGCATTTCTTTATGTGCACGTGGAAGCTCAGACTGACTATTTTATTTTTTCATGCTCATCTTTCAGCACGTAAGCAGCCAGAGTAAAGTCAATGTTTTTGTATTTCAGCTAAAGTACACATGCATCTATTTGCATGATCAAGAATCTTTATGGTGCTCTAGAAAAATTTTGAGTTATACATTAATGAAAGATATCAGTCATTCCTGTAAATTCACCTAGGTTGCATGCATATGTTATACATGAAAAACCAGTACATGAATATGAAATTCCTTAATGAGCCCGTTACTCACAGAATAGCTTTTAGTATTATTCATATGAATTAAGATCAGTGTGCTAGAAGAATTGATAATGTTCAGAGACTTTCGCAAAGAACCCCAAGCTCTACTTGAAAGTGCTCCACTGACTAGATTTAGAGCCTTGGCTGGAGTTTAGCTGAACACAGCTCCTAGCTACTTGCGAAGCATTTATGCCCTTGCTTGTCAAATTCCAGGGTGAACACTAAAACTTTAGCCCATGCACTCTGTTCTGGGAGGAGCATCATTATCCCAAGCTACAATATATATGAAGGACATGTGTGTTTAGTAAAGGAATCGAATGGACAATAATTATGATCTATTTGACTGCTTGCTTTATTCCCAACCAGGTCATGTTTCAGCTGAATACAGTTACGGCAAATGGCATCACTGTAGTAAAACTGTTCCATTAGATTTACAGCACGACCTGTCTAAAGACATGGTTTTGGAAGTGCCAGCTGTGAACTGCCAGCTCATCAAGGCATTGCCCTCAGCAAACAAGAAACACAATAATTCCCTGAGAATTTGTAGAATTTTATGCTGGCTGTAAGTGGACTAGCGGTTTTCTGTACAAAGAAGTCTTGCAGAAAATGGACATCATAAATGCCTGCAATTTGGCTTGCTGGAATTGGCTTAATAGTTAATACTTTAATCTGATGTGAATCTCGCTGTATAAACTACAATGTAATAAATATCAATTTTTAACATGTTTATGCCTTTATTGGCTAAGCTTTCAAGAGTCTAATTAAAGACATTAATCTGTAGTGTAGACAGCAGCTGTACTTGTCTGGCCCTGCATCCCATCAACGTAACTGTAATGGCACATAACGCTAAGCTCTTGCTGGATATGTTTCTTTGGAAGGGGAAAAGCAACTTTTATTTTCATTTGCAAAAATGTGAGATACAGGCAATATCCATGCTTCTTCCAGAACACATGTGCCAAGTCAGCTGAAATTGAAATCAATATACAGCTATTTGTTTGATGACAGGTGGCAACAAGCCAAAACAAACCAAAGCAGGTATCTCCAATGCTTCTTACGCTGGTGGGCAACCTATCCAAATGATGTAGCGCTAATCAAATGCAGGTAAGTGCAACTGTTACGAAAAAAAGAAAAAACTATATTCTCCTTATAAAGTAAAAGAACTGCGACAGCAGAAGAGTCGCATCTTTTTTGCATAAAATATGCTCAGACCAGAAAATAATATATTACAGCAATTTTTAAATAAAGCATAGGCCATAACTTCAGCCTACTGGTAAAGAGAAATATGAGTCAACAGCAATTATGCTACTGAAGGGAGAAAATGATGAGCCTGGGCACAGAGGCAGCCCTTTTGCAATATATTTTTCTGACTTTTAAGATGCATATGAAATTCTGAGAAGTCTGTACATCTATTAATTGCTCTCAGTGCTTTCTGTATTTGAGCAGGGTAGGGGAAAGCTACTAAAACCATGATTTGAATGATGGTGTTGCCCATGTCACGTATCCTGAGCAGCATTAGCATATGGCCCCAGCTGGGGTCTCATGATAGTGGATGGCAAGGAGGACAGTGACCTGAAGCCTCTCATTGGTTATTCCACTGTGATGGATAAATATACATCCTTACACAGCCAGGAAATACTTCCTCCAATCCTGTCTCTTCAGACACTAAAGCTGGAAAAAACAAAACAGTTCTTGGAACTACCAGAATTACACTAACACAAGGTGCCCATACTAAGGCAAAATTAATTACTTTGTCCTCTTTTTTTTCAGACAGAATACATGCCAGAGTTACAGGATGAGGAAACAAAATGGGCTGAAGACAATCCTGGTCATTACAGGCCAACGCATTCACTTTTGTCCTTTAAACAAATAATTTGCAAGCCGCCCATTTAATTTTTCTTAGTAGTGTTCTCCCATCGATTCCTGTTTACAGCTTGACTCATGTCAGCTGTGTCTTGAAAGAGAAATATTTTTTGTGTGTGTGCAAGTTGAGCTATTTTGCCATTAGTGGCATGGGTATAGCACAGTCCACAGAGAATACCAACCCCGGAGCAGCAGTGCTTGCCAGCGCACTGCTGGGGGCTGACTGACAGGAGCAGCCAGCCTGGGCTTTCCAGTTCTGAGAAACACACAGCTGCCTGTCACTCACACATCCTATCAATGCTGCAGAGCCTCTGTTGACATAACTCAGGACAAACTGCTCCCTGCCCCTCACGAAAAAAAACAGAGCTAGACACAGAGATCAGTGGACTTTCGCTACCCTGCACTAAGCTCTGCAGACCAAAAAGAGCAAAATTTTATTTTAAATATTAAGTGCTACACAGAAAAAAAATGTAGTGATGTGACTAGTGAAGGAGCCATCTGTACTCGATGAAAAGTGATGCTGCAATTGAGAACTTAGCTGAGTAATTATTTAAATGTCAGTAATCATAAATGAAAACAGGCAGGCACTTCATTCCACACTGAAATAACATGGCTTTTACCACAGTAGACAAAATTTTACAATGCACTGACACAACTGTGTCACACTTGAATTAATAAACTGTTCCTAATAATACTTAACCCCCTTCCACCCCCCCAGTCAGTTGGCCCACAGGAAAGACACAGAAAATCTAAACTGATAAATATAAATTAGAGCAACACATGCTGTCACATTGCTGCAAACTTGTCAAATAAAGAGAGATGAGAAAATTACATTCTTTTTCTTTCAATCATCCTTGATTTGAGGGTTGCTGGCATCAAAAACCTTTGTTAATTTGTCTGCTTTCAGAAGAGAAATAGTGAAGAGCGAGCATCTGAATTCCTTATGTCCCAAATTCAGTTTGGAAATGTTTCTTTTGATTGGGGTCCTGCCAAGTCTCAGGAAGCATCCATCCTGGTGGAAGCAGTTTTCATTCTCATTAATACAACTGACTGAGACACCTTCTTGCAGATCACCTAATTCTAGTAAGATTACTTTTTAAAAATCAGAACTAGTCTATTTCTAATAGAAAGACTGATGAGTTTATAGCATAGTTTGATTGTGCATCTTCAATGTAACATCATAAATGCCCAAAGTGTTGAAAATTGTGAATTTCTACGCTTAAGAAAAAAATGAGTTCTGGTTGTTGGGTCTTTTTTTTGTGTGTTTTGTTGTTTTTGTGGGCTTATTTCAAAGCTAGCATACAGTACAAGCTTGAGGAGGAGACTGCAGAGCCCCTTCCTTTCTCTTGTACTCTGTGCAATGAATACAGAACAAGTGAGCGCGATGTCTGCAGTTCGTAAAGATGACCTGCACTGCACGAAGGCACACAGCAGAGCAAGGGCAAAGGGGAAGAGAAGGGACAGTTCCAGCCCTACTGAAAAGCTGAGAGGCAGAAGCAAGGATGCACAACTGCGCATCCTCCTTGGAACCCAAAGTGTGTTTGTGCTCTTGCAGTTTTGAATGGCACAGTCTCTAGCCTTTAGATTTCTAAACGAATGTTCTCAGTTTACACTTGGCACCACTGAACATAATTTAATTACAATGCCTGAGCACTACAACCACAAACCCTCCTTATTACAAGGTTCATTTTTATTTTGATGGCACACAAACTAGTCTTTGGATTTATCTCGTCTCCATGAACCCTATATAGAAACATTCATGTGAACACAAAAGAGGCAAGAACTCTGATACGTTTACATGGCCAATGTCAGGCTTTTTCAGCGTTGTGTTTTTAAAAGATATTTGATTGATCACAAGAAGTGGAGGCCAGGAGGCAAACTCACTAAGCTGCAACAATCCAAACGTATTCAGAATGCATATCCACTCATCTCTACCCATTCTGACTATCACCAACCAGGATGTATTAATTCATATTAAAAAACGGAACACAAACTTTCTCCATCAGCAAGATTTGTTGTGCTTCATGAAGGGGATGAGAAGAAAAGATCAATCACTGTCCACCACTGCTTCTGCTATTGAACAGATAAAGGACAGATTCAGTTGTCACCCTAATCATACCATAGGACATTTACTACTTTATCATTAAACTTCTATTGTATGGTTATTACCATTTCATTTAGAAGTCTTAGTCATCGCCCAGAACTCTCCTGTGGTACAACGAGACAATATCAAACAAAAACTTTCTGCTGCAAAGCACTTCCAGTCAACAAAAGAGATGAGGTAGGAGAGAGAGACTCAGCCATGGGGGCTGCTGCGAGATAATGTTCCCATAGGGGACAGTTATCTTTTCCGCTTTATAATTCTGTGGTGCAATTCCTTCACTGTGAGTTTATTGTTCCATCACTTCTGAGCTGTTGCTGATATCACATGGTCTGTTTAGTAATCAGTTGTCTAGGCAATTTTTTTTGTAGCTGTTGCCTATCCTGAGAATCCAAATGTTACCAAATTTTTGAAATTTTGGTAATAATACTAGCAGGTTAGCTTTGGGTTTAAATTGTTTAAAACATGGACAAACGTGTATCTTACACCTTTGCAGATACTCTAGTCCAACCCCTCTGCAGTAAGCAGGGACATTTTTAACTAGATCAGGTTGCTCAGAGCCCCATCAAGCCTGATCTTGAATGTAAAACCTGAATTCCTTCCATATTTTCACTTCACTAAAGCAAGACTGTATTGAGACTGAATAAGCATCCCTTGCTAGATTCTGGAGATACCTCTCTGTCATTTGTCCTTAACCCACATTATACTTATTGGTTTGAGTCTCATATTGTATCATATTTGAGTCTCATATGTATCTCGTATTTTATTCCTTATTGTCAGCAACACTGAGTATACTATTAGATATGATACCTTATATCCAGTCTGTAACTTGCTTTTCTAGAAAAAAAAGACATGTAAGTAGCAGACATGAAAGGGAACTTCTGTTGTGACATCTTATTAGAGTGTTTGACAGCAGAAGTGCATTTGTGAATCCTAAAGCCTACGAGAGATAAAACTGCCTGCAGGGAGGGGGGCCCTCTCTCTCGATGTGGGCAGCACCAGCAGCTTCAGCCACTCACACAAACCCACACATCAACCATATGCACACAGAGGCATCCTCCCTAGCGCGGCATTACTTATATCCCCGGTCACCAAATCAGTTGGTTAGAAGTGCAGCCCCCATTTACAGTCCCACTTCAGCACCAAATAGGTTGCTGAGGACACGCGAGGACACGTTAATCAGGAAAAGAAAATTACTGCCCTGTGGCATAAGTTTGGCTTCGTGGAGAAAAGGGCCTGTGAGCAAAGCATCAAGATCATTACCGCCAAAGGAATGACACTAGGTTAGAAACACTCATGAATTGTTCTGACAAGAGAGTGAATACTTAATTAAGCAAGGTAATTTCTCATGGCATAGAAGAGATAAGGTAGCACACACACAGAAAAAATCTTATTTAGTGCAAGTCAACCCTTGCATTTATAAACTAGACAGATGAACAGGTTGTGGTTTTGAGGCTGAACACAGAAAAAAAAATCTCCTCTGATTTGCTGATTACTATGAAGATCTAGTCACGAATGTGCTAGTTTAAACCCATCCTTCCTCTTCAGCCTGAGTAAATCATCCATTGGGTTCAGGGTGATACAAACACCTTACTTCTGAAATTAAGAGCACTTGTCTGGTTTGGTTCAGAAGATGAACTCTGAGGCTTGGTCTTAATAAGCTGATGATTTTCTCAGATACTCAGAACTCATATCAGGGAACTAATTCTTCCCTCTGAAGGTTAGCGGTAATTGAAATTAAGCATTTTTAAAATTCAGTATTAAAAGATTCAAAACCATTTTTCACTCTAAAGTAGAGCTAGAACGAAAGTGGTCAAAATCAACTTTTTTGAAAAAGTAACCTGAAAATTATTCAAGAAATTAAGAAACTTAGTTTACTGTGTTTATTGTCATAGTGTCTGAGGCACTAGCCATAAGAGATCTCATTTACATAATACAAACAGATGTAGAGGAATCCCTGCTTACAGTAGATTCTTTAATCTCTGTTAAAGCACTGGGTGACTTTCTAACTGGATCCAGTGAGAGTCACCTTGCTCAGAAACCACCATCTAAATAGGCAGCCAGATAAACACATGAGAAGAAGCCCAAGCTCACTGTCATAAGGTTAATTTGGCTATTGGGGATGAGGACATATTTACTGCTGTTGGAGCGCACTCAGTAACTTGGTACAAGAAGGGGAGTTTTGGCTCATTTCTACAGATAAGGATGCCTCCACATTGGAAAGAACACTTCTGCGAACAGTGTCGTCTGAAACAGAAGCAGAAAATTTAAACATTTAAGGTGGAAAAATGTGACATGAAGCAATCTGTCAAAGGGATCGGAGTTACTAAGACAAAAAAGGCTGGGTGAACTTTAGAGACTGGACATTTCCTTAGCTTGGTAGCAAATTATTGCAGGCTGGTGCCTAGTCTGAATATCACCACAGCTCCTGCATCAGATGTGTTCAAGAAGTGCAGTGCAGAATGGACTTAGTGGATGTCAGAGGGTCTCTGATGTTTCAAGAAATCTTAACACTGTCAATGAACTGTGATTTTGCAGAAGCTTTTGTGATCTAAACCAGAGCTGGGTATGTAGATGTGAAAATACAGCAATGCAAAGAAGGAGAGGAAATACTGCACTCAGGGTAAAAAAAAACAACAAAGCCCGCTCCCTGTTAATTCTGGGAGGTTGGAAACTATGCCAAAACCAAATGGAATAGGGTAATGACAGTGAATTTTTGTCACTTCCGGAAGATGAACTGAAGCTTTCACTGTGCTCATGGCCACGTCTGGAGTGCAAAGAACGCTGCCAGTCAGCCTCCCGGGGCTGTCAGCACGGGAATTGACACTCGCTGGAGCTGACGGCAGAATTGAGATATTCCAGATTTAGAGAAAGAGTTAAAATCATAGCAGACAGCAGGTACAACAGATACCTGCAGGTTTATAATCAAGTGTAAAAAAATGTATGTCTGTCACCTACTGCTTAACAGCCTTGGCATAGCAGGTACTTGGCTTTCAAGCATCAGCTGGCTGAGAATGTCAGAAACCACTCTACCTGACAAGCCATCTCTCCTTAGAAATCTGGTTTGTGGAGATCTCCTTATGACAGGGAATACGACAGCTCTGAGCAAACCTGGGCTTGGCGGAAAAAATATCGATGCTGACAGGGCCCGTGCCCTTTCTTTCTGGGGGTACAGGAGGACAGAGAGCTGGGGCAACAAATGAGATAGTCCGGCTAGCAAGTGCATGGGCCGGACTACGTATCGGTGGCCAGAATTACCATGCCACTGATTTGCAGAGATGAACAAAGTAGGGCAAGGGCTTTGCTCAGAAGTATCATCACATTTTCTCAGAGACTATTCTTTACAAACTGTGCTGATACCGCACTCAAAAGATGAATTTTTAGCCACAATAAGATGAAGTTTGGAGCAAACCCAAGGATGATTACTGCTTTCAGAATAACAAACGTTTCATCGAGGAGAAATTCTGCAATGACCAAAGTTGAGCCAACCCCTTCTTTTATTGCAGCCATGAGAGTTAAAAATTGCTAATTTTTCCCTGTACTGTGCAGTTGGCGTTGCTTCAGAAAACCGTGGGTATCTGAGCTGGACTCAGCAGTTGTTGAGAGGGAAAAGTACAGGATGGTGCAATATTATGATACACAACACCCAGAAAGAAAAAAAGCAAGACATGGAGGAGGTTTTGTGTCAGATTAGTGCAAGAATTACTAACTACTGGTCATTACCATAACATAATGATGGCCATAAACTTCCTATTTCTTTAAAATCTTTAGAGTGCAAAGCCCTCTTCCCAAGGCCAGACAAAAGTTTAAATCAATATTTTAGTGACTAAATTTTCACTCAATTTCTAAATAATCACAGCTGTGAAAAGTAATGTTAGCGCACATTCATCCCCATTTTAGCTCTCGACTCCTGTGATTAGCGAGGAAGAAGTATTTGCCTAGTAATATAAGCTAACTTTAGGTAAGGATTATTGTTTCGTAACAATTGAAAACACAAAAAAGTCTGGCTTTCATCTGCAGATGGGGCATGCACTGATACACTACACGAGCTCTAATTATCCACTTACAATTATAATTACAGGGATTGTCTCAAGCTGTCAGTCACTTGCTTTCAACATTCTTCGTAGTGAACTATTTACATTCCCTGTATCTAACCATAATATTTGATACAAGCTACACCTGCAAAATTTTCATAATTAGCACCACTCTGGAAACAGCACATCCATGCAGTTTTATGGGCTTGAGCAGAAACCCTGAATTTGGAGCAAGAGGCCTTCAATACAGTCTACTGGGAACTCTTCATCTACTGCTGATCAGTAAATATATCTTTAATAACAGAGCTGGCCCCACTCCAGTACTCGGCCTTGGCTCCTTCAGGTATTTGAAGACAAATCAGCAATTTCAAGAGGTAAGGAGCTAGCTGTTCTCTACATAAGCATCCCTATAGATGCCATGCTCCACTGCTTGCAAAACATAAGTAAGTATTCACTGCGGTGGATCTCTCTCTCATTCTCCCATGCATATCATTAATCAGCTTCACTCAAAGTATGAAGCCCCCACAAAAATAAAATGGGCAGCTATTTAATGTTCTTATTTAGCATGGAGGAAGCTAAAATACGAAAGAACATAGCCTAGCAATGAAGGCAAGATACTAAGCATTTAGTCTGTCTTCATTTAAATCAGCACTGATTTAAATGAAACCCCGGATTTCTCTTGAGACTCAGCAAGAAAGAAGAGAAGCAATCTTCTTCTTCCCCCTACCTTTGTCTTCACAAATATGAAGCCAATTGATTACTAACACAAAAAGTACAAAAAGCCTGAAATTTCTCCCTTATGGTTCAAATAAACTCAAACTCAGACCAAACCCTAGCACTAACAGTGGAAATTACTAGAGATGCATAAAATTTGACTACAGAAAGCAAAATTTACCTTGTTTGGAATGACACCAGTGATGTTTCCTTTTTTTTTTTTTTAATAACTGAACCAAATACATTTTGATTTTCTTCACTTGACACACCTATTAAAAATTCAGACCCTTCTTTCAGGGATCTTAGGAATCATTCCCAGTTCTACCACTGTGTAATGTGCCAGACACATAAATGTGTTCTGCTCTGTTTCTGCTCTGTCACCTGTAAGATAAATGTACCTAGGCCATAGATTTGGTACTCTAAGATTTTGCAAACATTTGTCAATCTCTGAGGCCTTGAAGCACAAAGGGTTATGGAAATGTTGCTGTGATTGCCTTAAAAATCAGGGATCAAAATGTAAAATCACATTACGATGGGAAAAGGAATTTCAAGACTGCAGCCTTATCACTGACTTTCTCCCTGCACATGTCTGTGTCCCTATGTAGGCAATACGGTGTGCTCACCCCACAGACAGCACCTGGTATTTGGTCCTTTATGTTGGTCAGGCACTGGGGAGCTCCCTGGTATAGCCAGGAGTTCAAAGCCTACCCTCTCTTTGCCCTGTGCAGGAAAGCGATAGAGGGAACTCAGATTTGGACACTCTCATTTAAAGTATGGGTATTTGTAATCCGTTGTAATCTCCATACAATGCATCTACGGACATAAACTGCAGTCAAAGGGTCTGTAAATTCCAGTTACAACATTTTGTAAAGGGAGGACTTCAGGCTTATTCCCACAAAACACATTTATTTCATAAGTTTTTATGGCCACTGGTTCTATAAAAACAGACCTTCTCATTGATTTTTACTGGGAGTTCTACTTAAAACCAACAACATGATATGGCTTGATGATGTGTATTTCAAGACATCTTGTCTCATTTGCTTTTCTCTAATATAATCCTAAAGGCAGCACTTTTTTTTTTTTTATTGTGGTACATAGTGGCACAATAATCTGATAATACACATTCCCTATCCATTAAAGCTCTCAAGGCAATTGCCACTCAAGTTTTCAGCATTTACACACATCTGTGTCGCTGCAAACTTCGTTGAGTCAGGCATTGAGTGTTTTATAGTTTCATACTCTTGTCCTTGTTCTAAAAGACACATCCCCTTTTAACATCAAACTCACCTTTTGTTTTTAGGTAGGACACAGTTTCCTTCATTACTGGGGGGATTAGTTCGCCTTTATTTTTGTTCTTGATACTGTTAAAAAAAAAAAAAAAGAAAAAGTAATAGCCTTTAAACGGCATTTATAGACAAAGAGTCAAAACCAAGACAGAACAGTCTCAGCAAAAACCTGAGAGATATCTGAGAGCGTACATTAAATTCCACAAATTAAGGAGCCCATACCTGGGTGCCTGCACCAAGCACAAGAGTCCTCTACAACTCAGACAGTCACTGAATGAGCCATTGAAACTGGTTACTTGGACTTCTACTCAGAGAGACATTCCTGAACACTTCCTTCTTGCTAGAAAAGTTGTATGATCACAGCAGCGCCGAGTGACAAATCAGCGCTATTCCCTACACTGAGCCACGGCCAGAACAGCAGAATGATGTTCCAGACTCAGTCTGACCCCCTCAAGAATGGTTTTGCTCCAGCTGCGTTACCCTGACTTGGCACGCCGCAGCAAGGCTGTGTTTAACCGCGACGTGGTAGTGGTGGCTCTGGTCAGGTTTGGTTGGATGTTGTTGGTGGGGTGGGGTTTCAAGGCAGCTTTGAGGCAGGCAGGGAAGGAGTTTGCAGCGAATGCTTCAGCATTAAGTCCTGATCAAGGGATGCTACATGTTTAGGAGGCTTTTGTCATGCAGATTTTTCTTTGTCATTTTGTCTCTTTTTAAGCCACAGTATATGTATAATTAAAAGGATATTGTACTATTTATTTTGAAAGCAAAGTGAGGCTGAGAGATTATTAACGCTTTGAACAACTCCCATGAAATGAGATTTCTTTCTCTTTCATGAGTGAACAGTGGAGGCAAAAATTTAGAACAGAGCATTTTCTTGATCAAGACAGTCCAAAACACTCTGCAATTATCTTCCTTATTTTTTTTTTTAAAGTCTTTGGCAGTTAAAAAACTATAACAGTAGAGATGGTCAGTATCTGCTGAGTGTTTTGCTACATTGTTATACAAATCAACAACAAAAAAGGACGAATCTCAGATTTTAAAGCAGACTTAATATATACTTAGGTGCACATTTTCACATTTGACATTTAAGAGCTGACCAGCTTTACTGACAAACTCTAAAGCACCAGCACAAAACAGCACAGAGATCTGTGACTGTACCACGAGAGGCTGCAAGCGCTGCAGCTCATCCACATAAAACACAAGATGTTTATACAACATGTAAACACAGCCTTAACCTAGTGCTACTACGTGAGGTTGTACCTGTGTGACAGGTTGACCCTGGCTGGATGCCAGGTGCCCACCACAGCCGCTCTATCACTCCCCCTCCGCAGCTGGACAAGGGGAGAAAAATATAATGAAAGGCTTATGGGTCGAGATAAGGACAGGGAGATCACTCCATAATTACTGTTCACAGGCAAAACAGACTTGACTTGGGAAAAATTAATTTAATTCATTGCCAATCAAAGCAGAGTAGGGTAATGAAAAAAATTATAATCTTACAACACCTTTCCTCCACTCCTCCCTTCTTCCCCAGCTTAACTTTACTCCCTTCTCCTTACTGTACCTCCTCCTCCCTCAGCAACACAAGATAATGGGGGTTGCAGTTAGTTCATCACTCATTGTCGCTGCCCTCCCTCCTTACACTCTTTCCCCACTCCAGCGTGGGGTCTCTCCCACGGGAGACAGTCTTTCATGAACTTCTCCAATGTGAGTCCTTCCCACGGGTTGCAGTTCATCACGAACCTCCCCAGCATGGGTCCCTTCCATGGGGTGCAGTCCTTCAGGAACAGACTGCTCCAGTGCGGGTGCCCCACGGGTCACAAGTCCTGCCAGTAAACCTGCTTCAGCACAGGCCCCTCTCTCTCCACAGATCCACAGGTCCTGCCAGGAGCCTGCTCCAGCACTGTCAGAGCCTTCTTTGGGCATTCACATGCTCTGCTGCAGAGTCCTCCACAGGCTGCAGGGGGACACCTGCTCCACCATTAACCTCCATGGGCTGCAGGACACAGCCTGCCTCACCACGGGCTTCACCTTGGGCTGCAGCGGAACCTCTGCTCCGGTGCCTGGAGCACATCCTTCCCCCTTCTTCTTTACTGATCTTGGTGTCTGCAGGGCTGTTTCTCTCACATATTCTCACTCCTCTCTTCCAGCTGCTGTTGTGCAGCAGTTTTTTCACCTTCTTAAATATGTGCTACCACCATTGTAGACAGGCTCAGCCACGGGTCCATCTTGGAGCTGGCTGGCATTGGCTCGGTTACATGTAGGGGAAGCTTCAAGCAGCTTGTCACAGAAGCCACCCCTGTAGCCCCTGCCACTACCAAAATCTGTCCATGCAAACCCAGTACAATGTGCAGAGAATCACAGAATCATAGAATAGCCTAGGCTGGAAGGGACCTTAGAGATCATTTAATCCAACCTCCCTGTCGTGGGCAGGGACACCTCTCAACTAGATCAGGCAACACCTGGGGACCCAACAGGGATCGAACCCGTGACCTTTGGTGTTTCAGCATCACGCTCAACTGAGTGAGCTAAAGCGGCCCTCTTATTAAGGATCTTTTTCTCTTCCAAGTACTGTGATTTCCTCTCTTTCTGTCTAGGCTTGGTTATTACTTTATTAATATAAACCAATTCATAATAACTGGACCGTATTTGATACTACTTCTGTAACATTGCCACATAGTATCGTAACTTATGTTTACACTACACATAAAAACTACTTTGAAATAAATGTTACAGCAACGTAACTTAGCACAGAGGGGTAGGGAAATTGTTTTCCCTATGCCTATGAAGGGAATTAGAAGATAGGTATACTAGCTAATTTTGGGTCTCCAAGCTTAGACAGTTGATCATTCCCAGCTTTACATATTGTGGTGGGGGTTGTTCCTCCAACAGAAGACTCGGAGTAGGATCAGGACTTAGGTACTGAATCACCCTGTGGTTTTGCATCTCTTGCTCAAACTGACAGGGCAGTGTACTGAACACCATTTGGTTACTCAGCCATCACTCCAGGGACACAATCTCATCCACCAGTGCCATTTCTTCCAGTTACAGTTTCATCGTACACCCAGTCCTGCTCTTCCTCTTTCCTATTTTTGCAATCCAGTCTCTTCCCGGGCACTAATATCTGTGTGTCTGTTATCCAGATTCTCCAAGACCGTATTTTCTTCCTCTACTGCGCATGTTTTGTGTGTCACTTCCCCAGTGCTATATAAAACAATGCAACTTGTTACATGATTGTAATAAACTTGCTAACCCAGTTCCCAGAGCTCGTTCTACAATTTCAAATACCTAGATCCAGCTGTTGTTTGAAAGTAAAGAAGTTGTTCCCTCAGCTGCAGAACTAATGAAATTCATTTGCTCTGGATTTGTATCCTATGTGCTATCTCTTTCCTCACCACAGTTAATCCAAGACTATTTCCTTATGTCATCTGTAACCTCACTTCCCTTACAGAGTATTTTAATTTCTTCTCTTCACCTCTTTATCTCATATTTGCTCATAAAGGAAGGAGTAGCTCATAACTAATCACGATCTATGCACTACTAAGCAGACCAAAGACAACAGAAAAACAAATTCCTGTCAAAGCTTATCTTCTTCCAGCCAATGATTTTTAAAAGTTTGTAGCATTTGTGAGATTTCCACTCCTCTGTCAAATCCGGTTGAAATAAGCCTACAGCTCTTCTGTGAACCTTACTAAAAATCAACCAACTGAACAAATTTTTCCTGCTCTTTTTCAACAAAGTATCCATACCAGACCCCAGTGTGTATAAAATTCAATACTGCTCCAAATGTGGGTTCATACTGCTTTGTGGGCACTGCTGTATCTACATCTAACAAGAACTGTTAAGGAAAAGGAAATTTTCATTGATGTAAAGAGACATAGTAATTTTGATTAAAAAATATGTCTAAGTTTCAAAAAACATGTTCCTAACGTGATCATTTTAGATATTTGTCCAAATAAATTCTACAATGTATGCAATGCACTTGCAGGAAGAAAAAGACTAACAGCAAAGAACAAGTTTAATTCAGATAATCCTAAAGTATGATCTTTTATACATTAGTAATTCTCATCATCTGCTGCTGCTTGCAAATACCATCTTTAGACAAAATGATACAGCTCCTTGTCCTCAACACACTGGCAAGGCACCAATAATTTCAATAGGAGAAGGTACTGGACTTGCTGGAGTAATCATTGTCTGCAGTAGCATAACAACATGAAACTGGGGCTGTTTAGCCTTGAAAGGAGACGGCTGAGAGCCAACTTTATTAACGTATACAAATATCTGAGGGGTGGGTGTCAAGGGGAAGGAGACAATCTCCTCTCAGTGGTGCCCAGTAACAGAACAAGGAATAATGGGTTTAAGTTAGAACATAGGAAGTTCCACCTCAACACGAGGAGAAATTTCTTTACTGTGAGGGTGACAGAGCACTGGCACAGGCTGCCCAGAGAGGTTGTGGAGTCTCCTTCTCTGGAGACTTTAAAAACCCGCCTGGATGCGTTCCTGTGTAGCTGCCCTAGGGGATCCTGCTCTGGCAGGAGGGCTTGGCTAGATGATCTTTCGAGGTGTCTTCCAACCTCTGACATTCTATGGTTCCATGGCCAGAGGAAAGATTTATGACCTAACTTGTAACACCAAGTCCAACCTCAATCTTGCCCATTATCAAAGATGTCTTACGAAAACCAAACTAGAGACTGTAAGTGCTTCATGAAAAAACCCTCACTGATGAGAGAAGGCCATGGCTTGAAACGTTACCAGAACGAAGTTTATGACCTAGTGCTCAGAGCAGCATCCTCTTCTCACCCATGGTGACAATCAGGTACCTCTGTAAAACATTCTCTCTTAGCAGCAAAATCCTCTCAGCCCCTTTCAGGATAGGTAATCCCTTCACTCCTAGTCTCTCCTGCTCCTTCCAGCTTTGACAATCTTACAGCAGTTTCATGTGTGCTGGTGACACTGTGGAGCATTAGTGTTACAACCAAGCAGAAGCTGCACAGACCAGCTCTGGGACCCAGGCAGTTTTCCCTTTCCCCTTGTCTTCCACCTAATCCCTGGAAAGAAAAAATTAACAAGTAACTTTACTTCAGTACAACGAGCTCTTATACCAACCCTGCAAAAGCCGGCCCCAGCAAAGGGATCAGAGCCACGCAAACACAGAACACGCGAAGCCTCCACCTTGCTCTGAAAGGCAGCTTCTGTACGTGAATTATTTTCTCCCGCAACAGGAAAGTATAACAACCCTGCTGCAACAACATAGAACAAAACAGGCAGTGACTGTGCAGCTCCATTAATAAATTAGCCTTGCTAATAAACCACACGAGAAAGGAAGTTCTAGGGGGTTCTTCACACATCATGCAAAGTTGAAATCCCCAGTGAAATGATATCTGCTGGTAAGGGAGTAAACAAGAAAAGGGGATGAGAGATGAGGTCAGTACCAAGGTCAATGTTTGGGTTGCCAGTGAGGAAAAGCCTGCAGCAAATCAAGGTTAGGGGAAAAAAAAAATACCCCACATTTATCTTAGCTATTCTAACAGGGGAGTTATAACACACTCCTGTGTGTCAAATAATTTTGTTTCATGTATTCAGATCACTACCCTAAACATTTAGGGCAACTTTTATTAAAATGAGTCAAAATTTTAATTCACTTAAATGGGAACATCATCAAGACTTTAATTTGCTTGGAAGCTGTTACATCTTTATTATTGACAATTTAAGCTCATGGAACCCATTCTCAGTCTCTCTGAAGTTGCACTGATTGTTTTTGCTTTCTTACAGCTGCTCACTCCAGAGGCACCAAATAGCAATCCAGCAGCTTTTTATAAATGTTTTCTAATTATTATTGTTACCCATAAATGTGTTTCCCATTTCAGTGTATAAATAGCAAACTGATTATTTACAGCACTTGCTCCTGCTGAGCACTAGTTTATCTGTCAGAGAGGTGAGACAAATAACAGGGCTATAATTTGTAATAATAAAACCTACACATCATTTCATCATTTTTCTTTTTCTAGGAATAAAAGATGCAGTTTCTGCACTTCTAACATTTTCTATATGATTCCTGTTCCCCTTAAAGGAAAGGTTCCATTCTCAGTATAATGAAAGAGGTCCTCAAGATAAATGGTATTTTAAAAAAGAGTAGAATATTCACTGAAAGTCACATGCAAAGCATTGCTCTGTTTTTGCAACAATGAAATTACACCTCTACCCTCTCTTTGTGGATCCTGTCAAGTAATCTACGTTTTTCTCGCCTTGCTCAGTCTGGTGTGATGAGCAGCTGTGCTTTATGATGGACAATGCAAACTGACACTGGAGATGAGGCAATGCTATGGGCAATTTGACATGAGAGATCTCTTACTCTTTCTGCTTCAGAGCCAAGCAGAACAGAGCATTTCAGTGCACAGGAGAGTCTTCTGTAACTGACACAGATCTGAATCGTATTGCAGCAACGTATCAGATTCAAGAGGGATCTATTCTGGTAAACGCAGCAGCCAGGAAGAATGAGTACTCCTCGCTATAGGACGTATGATTAGTTACCGCAACGCGTTATATATCCAAAGACTCATTTCTAGACAGTAGACAGTTATCACAAAAGGCCTGTAGACATTGTTCTGAAGTGTCATTAAGTATTCTTGGCTGATAATCTCTCTCTCTCTGCTCTTCCTCTCCTTTTCATTTTTTCCCTGCTGAGACATGCTAAGATCTGGTTTAGAACGCATTTTTCCTCCCTGGTGACGCATGCATGGCATGCACAAGCGGAAAGATTAGGACGAAGAGGAAAGCACCCTGAAATGTTTATAACAACAATTCAATAAGCAAAAGCTGTACAGTTGTGGCAATTTTGTGCATTTTCTCTGCCCTCTCTCCCTTTCTCTGCCCTTTCTCCGCCCTCTCAAGGCAACAGATAGAAACCCAAAACATTTCCTGTCTTCCCACAACTGATATTTATTTTCAGATTTTAAAACCAATCGGAGAAAACAGAACAATGTCAATAGTTAGTCAAGGTCAACTCTGTGTGCTGGAGCTCAGCTGTAGCCTTCCTTGATTGCTGAAGCAATCCGGTGCAGCAACAAGGGTTTGTAGGAGCTTCCTGAACATACAGCCAGAGAACAATGATGCCGCCTGGCCCATACAGCCAATTATTAATTCCTTTAAAGTGCTGCAAATTTAAGAAGCTTCATTTACGCATTTTAACTGCATTTAGATGATCAGCATAAGCAGAGGGTCTCCTAAATTCTTCCTTGCTTTTCTTACACATAAAAGCTTTACTGACAGCTTTTAGAATAAAAGTCCTATTTTTCACCCTGACATGCAGTGCAAACTAGCAAGGATATATTCTGAATAGCTAATTCCTGCTGCTCTACATTTTGCATGTGAATGTAGCACTGCTGAAAGAACAGAAAAACAGTCTCACTGTATCAACATAATACACGAACATTCTTTGAAATGTCTGGATTTACAAAAGCGATAGCTACTGGTGTGTAATGCAAAGTCATCTTGCTCGTACTGCAGCACTCTCCTCTGCAAGCCTCTGATCACTAAGAGCTGGGATATTATACCCGAGGAGGTATCGCTGTACGCTTGCCCTGTTCTAACACTGCTCCCTGCTACCATCTGCTGTGGCCCTCTGTTGGAGACATGACATGAGGTTTCAAAAACCTTTCAAATAGCTTGTTACGGTTGTTATTATCCTCACTCTATCTACACATTGAATTAGCAAGTTAGAGAAGGACGCAATAAACACTAAGTGTGCGAACTATCCCACTCACGCTGTGCTACATATTCTTAAGTACCTGTCAAATCTGAGCATGGATTCCCATTACATTGTAACTGAAAAATTAAGTGTGGACAAAGCCTCCTCAGGAAGATTGTTCTACCTGATATCCCCACAAAGATGAACATTAGTTTCAGTTGTGTAATTTTATATTTTCAAGAAAATCACAGGTTTTTTTATATGAATTCAACCTTTTAAAGCTGCAATTTTGAAGCAGAATCACAGAACTGCTAGCTGGGAAAAGGCCTTTAAGATCATCGAGTTCAACCATTAACCCACTGCTGAGACGTCCTCGAATAAACCATATTCCTAAGCACCACATCTACACGACTCTTAAAGAACTCCAGGGATGGGGACTCCACCACTGCCCTGAGCAACCCATTCCAACACCTGACAACTCTTTCAGTAAAGAAATTCTTCCTAACATTCAATCTAAACCTCCCCTGGTGCAAATTGAGGCCATTTCCTCATGTCCTATCGCTTGTTACTTGGGACAAGAGACCAATTCCCCCCACCTCGCTACAACCTCCTTTCAGGTAGTTGTAGAGAACGATAAGGTCTCCTCTCAGCCTCCTTTTCTCCAGGCTAAACAACTGCAGTTCCCTCAGCTTCCTCCTAAGATCTGTTCTCAAGACAACCAGGCAGTCCAGGTTGGGGATCAGAAATGCTGTGGGAAGACTGTCATTCAGCAAACTGGGCAAGTCTGCTCTATACGTGTAGGTATAATGAATTCAACAGGGAGACAGCCAGTCTTCTTGGTCCCACACACTTTTATTCTAAAGACATTCTATAAGCCAACTTTGGATGACTTAATTGCCTTTAGTCAAATCATTTATTATCATTCGAAGTAGTGTAGTTGCAGTACACCTTGGTACTAGATTCAAGTTCTGGACCAAATTATTGAGTCCTCACAGAAGCTCACAACAAGGAAGGTTTTCCACTTCACACCCGTGCCTAACAAAGTATACTCTTAAATCCCCCAAAAGTAAATCTAAATAAAGCTGGATGGACACTTGAGATAAAATCACCTTGGTGTATGTTTGTTTTTTCCTCCCCACAAAGGGTGACACTAAAGGATTAGAGATCAAATGCATCCAATTTAAATTCAGTTTTTGTATCCTGAGTGGATGAAGGTAACGTACGAAAGAAAAGTTCTGAACTAACCTGATAATAAGCCCTTCAGCTCATTCATAAATCAAACCCAATTCAGTATGGATTACATTTTAATGAATTATACTCCCAGCTCTCACAGACCTTCCATGATTTTAAAATACCCAGTTGCCTTATGTCATTTTGAAAATCTGACTCTACAAGGCAAAAAATGTCTTTGTGAATTAACAGATTCCTCCAAGATGAGGCACTGGTCCCAGATACTTATTTCATAGAATCATAGAATCATAGAATGGCCTAGGCTGGAAGGGACCTTAGAGATCATCTAATCCAACCTCCCTGTCACGGGCAGGGACGCCTCTCAACTAGATCAGGCTACTCAAGGCTCTGTTCAACTTGGCCTTGAACACCTCCAGGGAGGAGGCAGCCACAACATCTCTGGGCAATTTATTCTGAAGTCTTGCCACCCTCGTACTGAAGAATTTCTTCGTAAGATCTAAGATTATTTATTAGGGTCTAGATGGAAGCTTCCTTCAGCTTCATTTTGCTGCCCTAACAAAACTTTTTTTTTTTCCTTCTCCCTGTTGGACAAAAGTGAGATATTTTGAAACAACATCTAGCCACTTTTAGTCCTGAAAAGCAAATGTATTAACCAACATAAACTGAGAAAAAAGTGAAATGAGGAAGTGTTATGAGAGAGAGCATTGCCTGCTGCTTTTAGGGAGGCACATTCAAAAGGGTACACCTTTACCACCTTCCACAGCCAGAAGTCACTGTGATACCATTATCAGACATCTTAGCAAAATTTGGCCACCTGTGAGGGCTTTGGATAAATCCCATTCACCAACCTTTCACTGACTGAATAAAAAACACCACCCCAGAAATACTGAATCTGACAAAACCTCAGGCCTATCGGCCTTATAATTTCTTTTCTTAAGCTAAAGAAGACTCCACAGAGAAGCAGTCCTTTAACAACAGTAGTTTTATCTCAGCATCATGCCTGACAGCACAAGTTTTACCAACTGTAATGAAATACACAGCACACATATTTCCACTAAAACTTGTACAAAATAAAAAATGGAGTCTCCCTGTAGCTCTCAGGGAGAGCCTCAGCAAGAAGATGACTTCAAACCTGCCTCTTTGCTAGACAGGTGGGAGGTCACTGCCATTTTGCCATTACAGTCTATAGAAATTATAAAGGAGAAGGAATTAGCAGAAGTAATTAATTTTGGACACTTGAGTGCTGGAAACCGCACCCCACACAAAAGGCTTCCATTCATCAACGCCTCCAGTGCCGGAACTCTCTGGGCCAAAAATTATCACCTCACTCGGTGCTTATCCACTCACAGACAAGCTCTTTAAGAAGGAGCCACCTTTTTTTATACTTAAGGAAAGCCAGGACATGCAGGAAGGATGTGATTTGCTGACCGTAACACAGCTGGAAAGCAGCAGAGCCAGGAAGGGCGGTCACCACACCCTCACTATGTGCAGCCCAGAGGACGACTCTGTTAACTGGTCAGGCACAGTCAGAGAAATAAAATATGACCAGCCAACGGTAAGAGTGGCATGCAACACACTGTCTGCTTGCATAAATCTGTAAGAAGTTTGATGGAGGTGCTTGAGCAGCCAGGCTGGGCTGAAGGCAAGTGACGAAGTGTGCCCTGATGCTGCCTGCAAAGAGTCTTGGTTTTACAACTGCAGCGGTCCTGTAGCATGTTGTCCTCCCAGTAGAGCCCCCTAAAAGATAGTCTCTGAACTGGGGAAGTGAGTTAGCCATGTTTCAAGTGTTAGGTTGAACTCTGAAGAGGTATCATAAAAGTTAATGTCGGGGAGTTCTTACACAATTCATACTGGTTGTACTAATTTCAGGTCTTCCAGAGAGGACTAATGGTTAACATTTAGCCGAGGGGAAAAATATGTTATATCTCATTTACAGCTGAATCATTAGAAGCAGAAAAGTAGACTGGGGGTGGGAGGAGATGCGACAAAAGTCCATGTTACCAGACAGTCTAAATTGTCTTTGCTATAGGAGAACAATATTCTTCATCTGCTTTTGAGAAGGATGCCACAGAATGATGACAGCGACGACTGTTGGTAGGAAGCAAGAAGGTTTTGTGAGGGTTTTTTGCTGCTTTTTTACCAAAATTCAATCTTGCAAGTACTACGGCTGTCCCATTGCTTGTGCAAAGTAAATTATTTTTTATACCACACACAGTGCTGTAATCTATGTAAACAGCTGTCAAGGCATTACTGAGAGTGATTTTATTCATTTCATAAAACTCTCATCAGAACAATATGTGAGCAACAAAACAACAAAATATAAAGGCTCAACCATCCATTTTAGCTTCATGCAGCCTCTCTCGAGCCTGAAGATTTGTTTTGGCTTTGCTATTCCCCATCTAACTATATCCAAAACACTTTCATACTGGCAGCATCCATCAGCAACAGATTAGCTCAGGGCTCTGTCATACACAGGCAAACTTCCGTCCACTGACAGAGAAGTTGTGCCGCCGTGCTAACATTAACTACCACAAAGATTTTGTAAACAGCAAGACCAGGCAGGTCACTGGGAGTGAGAGACTTCTTCTGAATTCATAAAACTTACTGTCTAGCCTCATGGGTTCATGGCTTTCAAAGAGAATAAGACACTAAACATATAATGAACAAAATATTTGCAGATGCTCTGTCTGGTGAATCTACACATTACAGAAGGCTTCAGGGTATAGAAATCTCATATTTTAGAAATCTCATGGCTTACTATTGCAGGCTGACTCCAAATTGTTGGGTAGGTAGAGGCGGCCGTGGTGGAGGAACCTTAACCACAGGTGGCAGTTTTCCCTTTTGTTTCCCCCGAAGATTTTCATCATGTCTGCAAAAACCAAGAAATCATTTATTTTCTGTGCACCACAGCTGACCAACTATGTGTGTGAATAACTACCAGTACTGCTCACGATGCTCACCTGCTGACAATAGTGTATGTGGCGTAGGTCTTACAGAATTTGCATTTAATTTAAGCGTTAGGGAACTTCTTAAGTAGTATTTGTGGTAGACTACTTAAGCAAGACATAGAAGAACTCTTTTGCTTCAGCCAACGAAGCATAGTAATAAATGTGTCCAAAAACCACAAACACACTATAATTTAACAGCAAAATTCAAACCTATTTGCTACTCAAAATATAACTCCCCTTTCTTTGGCAACCATGCAATCCAATTTATAACCTTAGAGCTATAAGGTATTTTCTGTTATTCCATATTTACACAAAAGGTGTGTAAAAACCCACCAGGCATCAATAACAGTCATAATCAAAGCTTCCAGTTACTTTCATTCAGCAGTGACATAAAATCACTTCCTGTCAGTACATCAAAGCATTTCCATGTAAAGTGGTGTCGAAAAGACTGCTATTGATACTAATACTGCCACTTGACAATTCCAGCCCTGTGCATTTCTTTTTCTTCTCCTCTCTCACCCCCTCTCCAATACTCCTCCCTAACACACATACCCGCACGATGTAAAAGTAATGGACCTGCTAACAATAGATGCATCCATGAAGTTTAAAATCAATCAACACTTTGATGACTAGGAAGGCTCTTAGAAAAAGGAAGTCACTTAACCTGTTACAATATGCAAGCAAAGAGGTCAGACTACATTTTTGCCCATGAACATTACGTGATACTCGTAAGCAATAATGACATATGGATGGGTTTTGCTAACACTCATACAAATGCTGCAATTATGCTAAGAAAACGCTCCACAGCTGAGGTGGAGGTGTTCCAAATCTGTAGAAAACCTTACAGCGTTGTTTTCTCTAAACACCTGACCCTCTTCATCACGTCTTTGATGATAATGCAGCTTTCAGAATCAAACCCAAGAAAGCACAAACACATAAATTAAGACTTTTAATCATGAAAGAAAAAGGATTAGAATCTGCTTGGAATATAGCGAACAGGATGCAACTATACCTGAGCAAAAGTGAGAGAACATATTTTAAACTTGTCACTTACCGAACAACTTCCTGAGGGATATTTAGCTGGTCATATTTGAGATGCTCTCTCAGGTCACTTAAATAGTTCAAGTAGGTGATTTTTTTCCCAAACTTATGGCTAGGAAAAAACATCACAAAGAAGTATGAAAATCAGCATGGGAGGAACATTTACGAAGGGTTTAGTTTCTATTACAAAAATGTAAGTGCTGATGCAACTCAAAATTAGACTGTAATTGAAGCAGCAGGAGACATAAGATGTATTTCATTTCATATGATCAAACATATACAGTGCATGCCTGAGAGTCTGATTTGAATAAAAATAACTGACTTCCATCTGAATCTTTTGTGATTTGCATAGATATGAAAAACACTGCTTCAAAAGCCACTGCAAAACACGTTTCACACAGCACTAGAAAGCTCACTAAAAGAATTGTTAACTTTGGAGAAAATGTTACACGGACAACAGAACAACATGCTTGTGTTGTTCTGGTATTACTCCTCGCTACAAGACAAAATAATGGGGCTGTAGACAGAAACTATGGAGCAGTGAGAGGTGAGATTTTTCAAAGCGTGGATAGTATGTATCCTGGAAGCACTGGGCCATCAGCTTTACCTATTTTGAAAAGGGCTGCATAACTTCCAGGAAACATGCTGAATAATAAGGTTTTTCTATGAGTTGTACAAAACAGACTTCCAAATTTGAAGCACCAAGTATCACTAGTGAGGGTCTTGAGTTTCAGCCAGAATATACTACTTTACAGGCTGAGGTGTTCAAACAAGGTTCAGCAACACATTTATACAAATGGTCTGAAACAATTTTGTATTTTTCCACAACACAAAATATCTGTCCTATGATGAAGTGTCAAGCAAAATCACAGGTGTTTATGAGAAAAAGCATACTCTGCTACAAAACTGGAGAAAAATTCTCTCGCATTAATGAATTTATCCCTGACTTGTCAAATATATATACACACACTCCCTCTAGTGGGAGATGGTATAAATGTAAGTCGAGCCTTTTAGAAGCTTTTAACTGAAATGAGCTAAATTTTGCAAACAGGCAAGCGATTTTGGGACACTGATGGACATCAGTCTGCCCGCGAACAACTTCAGAGCTCTTCAGTGTGCCTTTTATCGAAAACGCTCTGCAGTTTTGACAACTTACCTAAGTCACGGGCTAGCACAGAACTCTGACTAATCACCTCTGCTAATACAAGATGCTACAGAATACATTTGTAATTAGTGTTGTGGGTAATTAGGAATTATTGCTGTTCCTTAAAAATGCCACACCATCACCACCTAAACGTATACTATTTTGATAACAGGTGGGTAGCTTCTGTTAGCTCACACAGAAATGTGCTCCTCTTACAGAATTTTTTTTTCTCAGTTTGCTGAAAATAAATTTCACTTAATGTGTTACCTTCTTGCTCATCTCTTTTGGGACTGGAAAGGAAATAAAACAATTTCTGGAGCTTGAAAATTTCCAAGTATTTATATTTTCTTAAATACTTTCAAATACAAACATGCTAAAATACTTATTACTTTTGGTTTTCACTCTAATAATTCTGTCATTCGTCCAGTTCTCAGCAAACACATTGTTCATCTAAAATCACTTAGACCATGTACTAACAGATACCACCAATGTACTCACAGACCTCTGAAAAATAAATCCACATTTCTTGTTAATGAAATTTATTTTACACGTGCTATTTTTATCTACAAATGACTCTGGGCTATAATTTAGCAAAACTAGGAAACAGAGGATTGTTCTCCCTTCTTTTTGTGAACTTCGGTTTAATGTTGACACATTAGAAGTGAAGTAAGTAAAAGTACGATCTGCTATGGTAAGATTATTCTAATCTGGAAGGAAGAGGTACTGTGAACAAACTTTAAATTGTACTAGTCTAGTAAATTAACAATGTTACTAAGTTTTAGTCTTCAGCTAGAGTATAATTTAGGCAAACTTGAGTCAACCCAAAGCACAAATGCATGTGAGCATTTGGCAGTTAAACCATTTTAATGAGTAAAGAGGGTTTTTTTCCTAGCTTCAGCTAATTCTTCCCTTCTGGCTTTTAGACCTTTACTCATACTTTCAATTCTTTTGCCAGTCCCAGCATACAAACAGCTTTGTTTCTGTTGGTCACATATTTTAATAACAGAGAGGGGAGTACTACTAAATTAGATTCAAAACGAGTATCCAGGTAGACAGTGGTGTAAGTTGAGTACAAATAGGAACAGCCAATGCTGATGAAAGCAAGGTGTTCAGAAGGTTAAGATCATGATGAATCCAAGATGACAAACCCTGCTTTGAATTTTTTATGCTAGATATGAATGCTTAAGCTTACCAGGATCACCCATTTTCACATTCAAAGTAAACAAGGATTTAATTGCAGGGTATCATACTGTTTCAAGAAAAAAAATATTCATCTTATTTACACAAATGTAGTAAAACCCAGGGCAAATAAGTATTTGGAACAGGTATCCATAAACTTTTCTTTTGTAAGAATTAGGAGCCAATTACTACTCTAAGTTAAACAGCATGGTTGTTGTCCAGCTATGCCTGGAGCTTGCCTGGAGCTATCCCCAAGGAGCTCTCATCTGTCTCCGAGAAGAAGTTTGTTTCACTTGAGTGCTGAAACGCCCATCAGTAGTTTTTCTGGGTTTACTGTTTTGGTTTTTCTTTCAGAAAGCTCTGCACACCTATCTTACAGCAAACCAGGAGCAAATAAAACCCCATCCCCATTCCTGAGGCACCATCAGCCTGCGCCTGTCACACGTTTCTCACCACTGCGCTATGTCCTGGATCTCTGGCGTTTATTTTACTGCCAGATAAACTAAAGTTCTATAGTTAATCTTCTTTTTTCAAGAATAGCATATTCTGGAACGATTTTTAGCTGTGATTAGATTTTTCTTTTCACATGCTTCTTACATGTTCTGATCTATCTAGAAATTAAACTTCCCCCTTCTAACTAATTAGCTTCCTACCAGTGAGAAATTGTATCAACTGCATGCGACTGTAATGGACATTTTTAAGTGTTTCATTATGGTTTCTCAAGATAAGCTGCTTTCGTCCTCCAGATCTGAGGACGTTCATAACAATCTGCAAAATGTTAGAATTACTTTGAAATTTACAGAAATTCAGGAGCAGAAACTATCCTAGCACTTAGCAACATCCACCCACTGTTGACAGTTCCTTGCAGATAGCATCAATTTTTACCATGCAAAGGAAAAGAATGCACCAGTAAAATATATCCACCTTCACCATTGTAACCTCCATCTCACATTGTTATGGGCACTTCAGGGCTTATCCATTAACTCTGAACACACGAGTACTATCATTCCTATTCATCTCAGCACTTGAGATCAGACTGAAGGTTAACCATTCATTATTAGCTTTATTGCACCACCCAGTAACTCCAGTCACGGACCTAGTTCTATTGTGCTAAGTGCTGTCAAACAGGACAAAAAAGTCATTCATGGTATGAGGAATAACTATGTCGTAAAGTTATATTTTCTTTAACATACCAGTAAAACTACTAAGAAATTGAGACTCTCTTTTCTTAGAATTCTACCCTATTATTCATACCCAAGCTTAACCTCACCTTACTCATTAGTTCAAGACAGTTTAAATGGGTATTGTGGTGTTACCTGATATATTTTACCTCAAGCCTTTTTAAAAGCAACTTAATAAAGAACAAATCATCCTTAAACCAAACAGAAAGGATGTGTTAAATAAACTGCCAAGTACCTTATAAGAGGTTTAAAGATGTTCCACAGAATTTTTATGAAGTTGGTTGGATGTACAACATAGAGTGCTTTAAGGTTTTTCTTATACCTGGGAAAAGAAAATGGAATTGTTAGAAGACTGTTGAATATCATAGATGGTAGAACTGAATAGCTACAACTGAATAGGAAGTATTATTGCAGGAACACTATACAGTATTCCTTTCAAATACATTTAAAAGACCTAATTCAGAAGAAATGAAATGCAAAATGAAAAAAACCTTATTTTAAAAAATGGTCAGTTCTGATAATACAATAGTCGGCCAACACTATTACATTCCTAACCAATGTCTGCTGTCAGGGGGACAGAAGTGAAATTAAGCAACTTGAAAAAATATTTAAGAAGAGAACAAAGAGTCTATTAAAAGATCTGTGATATAAAAAATTACTTTCCTTCATCTCCCTTTATTTTCTACTTACAGGAGTATTAAGTGGAGAAAATTCCTAATTGTTCAGATGTAAAATTTATACCTCATCTTTCATGTTTACCACTACTTTTGTCTTGTTTTGCTCGTAATTACTAAAGATGGAGCCAACTGCATGTGGGTTTATATTGGATGGTCCCCTTTGTGTGAAACAAAAAAAGTTTTCTCCATTATAGTTTTGCTTGATTCTACAGTATCACATCATAATACATAAACAGTAGATTCCAATAGGCTGAAACTGAAACAATGCTGCACAGAAAGACTTTGCTCTTACTCAATGTTATTGCAAAATGAAATTGAGAAATGCATAATGAAATATCCTGCCTTTATATATAAATTGTTGCTTATTACTTTGCCAAGTTTGCTTCCCAGTAGGGAGCGCCCCTCCCAAGTGTTCACCACTTACTGTTGGAAAACAATGACTGTTGAAAAAAACAACTGTGAACTCCTAAGAAAAACCTACTTGTTATGGTGGTAGGAGAGAGAAAAGGGACCAACTTAGCAATTACAACAGTTCTTCTTTTGAGGTTTTAATTGGGCCCATATATCTCTGAATGAAAAAAGCATTGTTTTCACAAAGCCATTATACACAAGCAAAAAACTATCCCTGTGCAATTGCAGCACTGTGGATAAGTCCCAAAATTGACAATAAAAACTAACATGCAAAACACCTGAGTTGCTCTATTGAAGCTTCCATTTTAGGTTTCTTTTGTACCTTAAAGCAATGGACATAAGCTGCTTCTTCTGCAGAATTTTATGTACTTCGTAGTTTCCTAGATTACAGTTAAATGCCCAAAAGACTTTACTGAGCCTCTGCTGTAAACCTTCAACATAAGACCTATTCTTTTGAAACTATTTGTGGTGAACATTTGCTTTCACAATGCTAGCTAATTACTATTGTGCTTTGTACTCTCCTACGTCCTCCCTTTCATTTGACTCCAAAACACACACATGGAAGAAATCTGAAAGGTGCTATTTTGGGTTATTTCTCTGGCTAGTTCAGCTGAGCATACATGTTAGGCCGTGCATATTGCAAGTTCCAGCTGTGAGTGCATGGTTTTGCCCAGCTACTTGGGCTTCTCTGCTCATCTTTGGTTCTCCTGCTTTCTGGGGCAGGGTGGTGGAATGGAGAGAAGAGATTTTTGGCATAAATGAGAACATCTTGTGCACTTGTAGGCATGGCAGAAAGAATTACCCTTGTACTGCCTCTCCATGTACAGCAACTGTAAATTTGGCTCGGGACTCTCCCAGAAAGAAAATATTATGAAGCTTTATTTCCAGGAATTGTCAGTGCACAGCAAAAAGCAGTACTGTAGTCCAAATCCCTCACTAAAGACAAAATATAAGAGATCCTTTGCCTTTCTTCTCCCTTACCCAGTCCCAGAGAGAACAGATACCTTGTACTAACCATATTCAGAGACCTACTAGCAAAAATAAGCTTTCTGTGTCTGTTGCTGAGAGCAGTATCTCACGAAAGCAGTTAGAGGCTTCAGATGACGGCTTCCCACTCCTGTTCTGACGGCTGCTATGCACAACCTCGTCTTCTTGCTTAGCGGGTTTTAGAGTTCCAAGAGGTTATTGGTTGAGATTCAAAGGAACGTGAGCTCTTGCACTAGACAACCAAAAGGTATTGTGCACATCTCAACTTCAATTTTCAAAGCAGGGCTGAGGACTGCTCCCAGTCTAATCCAGAAACACCCAACAATTTTTTCACAGCATGTTTTTTTTTTTTTTAGATTAGCTTCTTGTTCCAGCCCCCAAATTGAAAAAATCAGACATGTATGATCCATCCCCCCACCCCAACACACACCCCCACACCCACCCACCAGGAAAGAGCCGTGTTTTTACTGTCACTCATGCTGCCCTCTTGAGGCCAACTTGCAAGCAAGTAAAAGACTAAATGATTTCAACACGAACTTTCAGCTTCGCTGCTAAGTGTGCGCTTTCAGAGAATAAACATCAGAACTTTAGTTTCCACTATTAAGATGCTATTTATCTAAGAGCTTTGGCCTCAGCATGACATGAAGTCATGAGCCATTGCTCCTCCAGGCACACATGAGCACAGTGGTCCTTTTGGGGCTTTACATGTACCAACCAACAAATGCTGCACGGCCTGTGAGATACGGACTGTCAGAATATAATCTTTCCTTTTTTTGTACACGACTTAGCCTTGGGATGGTCAAAGGTTCAAACACAGCTGTGAGATAATCAAGAATGATGTCACAAACGGTGTCACAGGTATATTGTTAAACAGCGCACAGAAAAGGCAACAGCTCTTGGTTTCGTTCCCAAGGCCTTTTACACCTTTGGGTAACGACTGCGGCACCCAGGCCACCCCTTCGCACCGCACAGAACACACAAGAGAACTAGCAGTACCAATATCATTACAAGAATTTGCAAAGGCAAGATGAATCCAGTTTGCTGTGGCAGATCTGGAAAGACCCATTTCCTCCATGGGAATTAGTCACAGACATTACACAACCGAAAGAGTAAACCAAATATTTTGGAGACATACTTCCTGTCAAATTCTTTGTAGGCTGTTTGTAACCATTTCAGAGATGGTTTATTCAGACTCTTCAGGCCATAGTGAAAGTAGACAACTGTATAATCATTCTCTACATACTGGTCCAGAGTATACTTTAAGTACCTGAGGAGAAAGACAACACTTTAGTTTTATGATAGTTTACTGAATGATATTTTTAAAGCCATAGCTGGGGAAGAAAATGTGCTATTTTAGCACAGAATGCTAGTGACTGCACATTTATGTTTCCTTCGATGTATTTATCTAGCAAGTTCATTCTGCTTTAGTGGCAGTGTTGCCAACAATTCCACATCCTTGCAAAACCTGAAATTTCAAAGAATGCATTTACTTACAAAAGCTACCATACCCATGAAGCATTAGAGGATGAAGACAGAAAGAGACTGTATTTTCCAATAATTTTTTGAAAAGATGTATTTTCACTGACAGCAACTCTTATTTTGCTTTCTTTTCATCTTTGTAAACTCCTTTGTTTTGGCCAAGTGAGCAATATCATTTTGACTTTTCAAAATAATAAACCTTGGCATTCCTTCTCAATTTAAATTTTTTTAAATACTTGAAAAAACCATTAGCCCTAACTTCTGCCAATTACAACTTGCCACTGTAAACTGTTTTCTTGAATATATTTGCCTTTCCCTTGTTTGTATTGTGGGGACTGCACTAACAGATCGTTTCCCTTAAAACTCATTTAAAGAACTACACTACTTATCCCATCTCGAAATAATACCGCATGTTTTATAAGCAGATTCCTGTATGTTCATTCTTCTATGGTATAGTTTAAGATGCTTTTCTCTTCCCTTTCTCTTACCACTGAGAACACTGCATGGCCTATTACACAGCTCAGTGATTCAAATAAAGCAATGATGGAGGAGTACAATCTGGCCTCATGTCTTGCTGTGTCAGATTTCAACTTTCTCATGTCATTCTCAAAGCTATCTTACTATTCTGTGACAGAACCCTAGCTATTGCTCTTAATTGTAGGTAAGCGATTTCCATTCAATAAAATAGATAGTTTTATGTGCCATTTATTAGGCTGTGGCTATCTGCAAGTATCAAGGCCACTTTGGCTATCCACCTTTGCACAGAAAAGCCCATAACTTCACTGTTACACCGTACTCCCAGTTTCATTTATCTGCTTATTCCCTCAGCATACTGCCGATCTTAGACTGCGAATAGCTAGGGATGAGGGCCGCCGCTGCAATTAATATAATGCTGTTTTGATCCCTGACTTAAGTATTAACAGTATTTTAATGAAAGAAGTAGTAGTAACAGTCGCTCAAGACTTCTTTTTTTAAAGAATTTGAAACTAAAATATATCCAAACAGACATTCCTACATACAGAGTGCCTCATGCTTTATTTTACAGCATGTAAATTACTTGGCACATTGCATCCAGAAAGCCTGCACTTCTAAAAATAATTGAGAAAGTTCAGGGGGCATGAAATAATCCTTATTTTTGTACAGTCAATTACCTGTTCCAAGGCTTCAACAGAATTGTAGGGACATTACAAAAGCTTTATCAAATCAATTCTTTACATGATTTCATCATGAAATACCTACCAATCTGCGTCTACTCTACAGCTATTTCTCAGAATTTAACATCTGAGTCTACTCAAAAGCAGATCACTTGACTGCTAGTTTCACATTCAGACACCTGCCTCCAGTTCTCTCTCAGCATAGACTTTCCAAGTGAATTTAATGTGGGCTCAAATACAGGAATATACTTCAGTGCTCAAGTCCGGAAGAGTTTAAGGGCTGGAAACCCTGGTTTGATCAAGGCATCTCCTCACAGAACTGAGGAGATGCTCTTAGATCGAGTAGCAATGCAGTTTGCCACACTCTTTTCTTTGGCATTTCCCATTAATCGCTGCCACACTGAGTGCTGTGGCTCCTCTTCCTAGGTGCTAACATTCCCTCTATGCTACACAGGAAGCTTTGGCTTAAGGTTGTGGAAATAATCAAGCTCTGAAGAGCATAAAACTGAAGCAACACGGTCTCAAACACATTTCTTCAGTAAACTGTCTTTTAATCCCTCTCTGCTCCTGAACAGTTGGGATAACAGCACTTCTGCCCCTTCCCATGGTGGTGGCTCCTGACAGTTGAAAGGTACTCAAACACTTTGGCAATGGAGGCTGCACAAGAACTCCAAATAGGTTTAAAATGCTTAACAAGGACAGGACTCCTACAGCAGAATAGATTTCCTTGTAGTGACAAACTACAAGCCAGAAAGATGTCCGGATACTTTGCTGCAGCAAGTTTATAAGGAAGAATGTTGTGATTTTACACATCCACAACCTCTTTTGACACAAAACCAAACGTTACGAAGTGAGACACATACAGAAAAGTTACGCATAACACACTATATGCAACACAGATAACTTTATAAAAGAGGAAAACCACTAAGATGTAAACAACTAAACAAAGCTCTTGCCAAGTGATTCAGGAGATAAAGGACAGCAAATTAAGGCAAACTGCTATTCCTGAGAACATATGTACAAAGCACTAAAATACTAGAATTTCTCTGTTATCGGTCCTCATCATAAACGCATTTTTTTTAAATGCAGTCTGCATTTGTTAATGAAATCAAATATGGTAAATTAATTTCAGTACATGGTGAATTGTTTTTTCTAGTCAAGATTGCAGGTGAAGTAATTCCAGCAGTTTCATCCACATCTCATTTACTTAATATTAACACTAGTAGGTCTTGTATCCTTTTTTTTTCATTTCGCTCCTTGCCTCCTGCTTCTCCTCTCTGAAAGCTCATTCACCTGGAAACAAGCTAATAGAAGTTCATGTAAAAATGTAATGTAGTCCGTGCAGGAGATCAAGTGAAACTTACTCCAGCAATCTGGTGTGATTGAGTTGATGGGAGGGGGGCATACGGCAGCAACTGAAGGTAATCACCTTCCTTCCAGAATTGTCTTCGCCTAGTGAACAAAACAGTTAGTAAAGACAACACTCATTTACTTACGCAATGGGACTTCAGTGATCTGAACAAACGGCTTGTACCTTCCGATATTTGGGGCTACCTCTATCTCCCATCATTACCCAAAACATTCTGTGAAACTTCACTGTCAAATCACACATTGGCTATAAAAAGCACTTTGGCCACAGCTGCACTGAAATGAAGCAGCTGCTAGGCAGATGACAAAGCTAAGCTGAGAGAGTCATATTCGGAGGTGGTTGGTGGTGCTCAGCTCCTGACAGGGAACACTCAGGTCCTCCTACAGCATTCAGTCATGGAAGAAAACAGGTCTGCTTTCCCTACTAGTCTTGGAAGTGACCTGTTTTCAAACTCTTCATGCTTTATTTCTGGCATTTATCAGAATACCACTCTGAGTACAAGCACTTTGGCCATCTGCTTTGTCACTACCTAACTTAGATTTTTTTTATTATTTTTTTAAACCAACTTCAGTTTCCTCAGATATTCTTTTCCAGAAGCATTGCCACATTCAGACCACATTTAAAACACAACAAGCAAGGTATATAAGTATGCTTTTCACAACCTGAAGTGTCCATCCCTTTGCTCCTCTGACAAAACATGTATTGCTGTGCTTGAGTTCATTTACTCGTTGACTCATGACAGCTTCACCCACTTTGTCCATGTAGACGAGGTTGAAGTTCATGCCATGCCCATCCCACACCCAAGTTACACTATCTGGAAAGCCTGGCACAGAGGTTAAGTCATGCTTGTACTAATGGTAACTCAGCACTGAAGACTGTGAAGTGTGAGGATTTTAACATTTATCGATATGGAAAATGCCATTCCTTTTAAAACAATGCGGAAACAAATGTTTAGACTGAATTCACGCTTGAGACATTCTTGGTCTAGATTCAATGTTCAAACTAAGTGATATTTAAAATCTGCTTCCACTGCCAACAAAGCACCAAAGTTTGGCTTTGACATCAGTAGGAGTAAAATAAAGTTAAGAATTGGGTTTTTTTATATGGTCTTTATAATTCTGTTGTTCCCCTTTCATCCCTAATTAAGTAATGAGTAAATAAAATCATGTGAGCATTTCTATGAAAACTGGGTAGAACAGCTTCAGACACTTCTTAAGTTGTTCTGATTTGTATTACCACTTGATCTGAACAAACAGAACATTTCCCAGCTTTGCAAACATATTTTCCATGAAAACCCGCTGCTGATAGCAATACAGTTTCCTTCATTCAGCTCAGGAAGACGTGGCTGACCTCACCTGACAGATTGCTGTAGGAGAAAAAGCCCTGTATTTGCTTTGTCCAGCTCCTACCTAGTTGTGCTAAACAGTACTTACAGAGGTCATGATGGGACAAGCATCTATTTAAACTCATTTCATTTTAGGTGCAGAAGGAGAAAAAGGAGGGAAAAGACGAGATTAACGCTTAATGACTTTTCACCCACGATCATGGACTGAGAGACATCTCCTGCATTATCAATTCCAAGCCTGTGTTATCACCAGGACCTGTACCACATAATCTTTTGACTGATTTGCTGGGCTCTATCCTAAGAAAACATGTTAGGTTTTTCGGTTTCTTGCTCCTCAGGCTCACTGCTTCGACAACTTACAACTTGCTTTCTCAATTCCAGTCTAAAAAAGTCAACGCACCTTTGCCCCAATTTGTTTGTGTGACAATGCCATCACGCAGCTGAAGCAGTGCTTCTCCCTCAGTACTATTTACCATCCCAAAGGACTCTCTAGGCAATAATCATACCCCCTCCCAGCCTGCATTTTACTGCTTGTAAAAAAGTTAGATCTTCTGTCTCTTCCCCAGCCTAGCTGCTCTCTGCCCTGCTCCACTCTGAACGCATCTTTCCTAAACACGGGTGAGAAGACTTAGGTAATAAATTGCACATGACCATCATATACAGGACTTAAAAGGATTTCCTAATAATATCAATATCATTGCATTTGTTGAAAACCAAGATCAAGTATTAATTTAGTTTGACAGCTATAGCTGGATTATCTCTGATGGCCACTCCACTCTTATTTCACGGAAGACCACTTGCCTCTTTTTTATTCATACAACCAAACAACCTTTTGCTGTTTGCTTTAATATCCTTTAAAGATCTAACTCAGCTTGACTTTTGGCAATTATCACTTTAGTGCTATAGTTTTGACTTCCAAAACACAGCTTTCTCTGCTGGCTGGTTCTTTCTTCCTGTTCCTTTTTGGCAGATTGCTTATTTTCATTATATTTCTCAAAGGTGTTTTTTCATCCAGCACAAGCTCTTTTCCTTCATTAAAAATAAATTCTGACTCCTGTGCCTGATCACCACTAACGGAAGAATATGCACATCACAATTATATATACTCAGGTATGTCTGCATTCTGTTCTTTAAGAGACCATAATTTTATTTCCTTATTATTTTTAAGTGTCTTATTTGATACTCTGAGGGTACTTAAAAGGGCATTATAATGTGAATGATGTACTAAAATTAAATTAAAACATTAATAAAAAATTGTTCTCTAAATCATCACTCAATTGTGAAAAAATTGCTGTGTTACAATGCACTGTAGAATATTTTATTTGTTAGAGACAGTCATTTTTATGAGAAAAATAAATTTCAGAAAGGTTTCCAGTTAAATTACTAACTGAGTCACTAACTGTTACTGCTGGTCACATCTGACTGCTCGAATTACAAGGCTGAAAAAAATAATCAGCTTCATAAAAGACTGCAGATACACTTAGAACACAAATAAACATGTTTGCATGGTTTCAATAACAGGAAAACTGAGGCAGAAAGACCTTCTCAAAATTACCAGCAGAGCACCTCATTCTCCCACCTCGCTGTGCCACACAGGCAACAATAGCAAACCAGAAAAAGTGAGTGAGAACCTCAACTCCATTAAAAATGAAATTAAGCCGTGCCAGCTTCCCTCCAGTGATGTGTTCTTTCCTCATAGGTGTCAATAAGGTTTTGAACATCAAATTTTAACATGACACATGAAGTGCTGATCAAACCAGAAGCAGGCTTTCCTCACCCTCCACCAGAAGGGCTGTGACTGAGCAACCTGAGAAACTCCCATTGCATTTGCTAGAGCATTTGCTTCCCAGTCCAACATAGTTTGAATATCACGATCTTGAGGATATAAACTTTACCCAAAACATGCAAAAGTACAATTTGAAGGGTAAAGTGGGGAGTGGCAGTTATCTGCACATTCAAAGGAGAGTGTAAGGGGAAGCACGCTGATTTTAAATCAGCACTTTTGTCCCACAAAACCTGTATTTCCCTACTACCTGGACTTAAACAAGGAAGAACTCAAAGATGTCTCATTTTCTACAGGGGAAAAAAGCAAAAAGAAGCGTAGTATCAGCTTTGCTCCTACGTGTCCTACATACTTCCACATGTCCTTCCAGGTCAAAAATGTAGTTTTCACATTAACCTGCTTTATTTCATAGGTCACCAAACACTTTCAGACTAAAGCTGATAACTTGTTCTACACTCTTTGGAAAACGTGCTCATCCCCTTTATCTTTCTGCGGTGGTTTTTGAGCTCCAGATTTTTAGGAGGCATTCTCAAAGACTGAGAGCCTTAACCTTGGGCACATGCACTCCTCTAGCCAGCGACCTACGCCTTTTTTAAAAGTCACTGGCTCAGATTCTGCCCTCATACACAAAAAAGGTCCAATAAGACATCTCTTGCCCATGGGTCAGAGGTTCTCGCCTTTGGATCAGGCACTTGCTGCCATGCAGACACATCCGTGGGCATCAGGATTATTCCCTCGGGATTATCGGCCGTGCTGGCCGCAGAGCACAGGCAGGCCCAGCCGCTCGGCGAGTCAAGGGTGGTGTGTAAAGCGCGCCGTCTGGAATGACATTTATGCACATTAAAATACAAGTTATGTGCTGGGGTTTTATTTGTCTGGATTCCACTGAAACGGACGTGAATCACACAGTGCTTTTGATATCAAACTCTGCAGGAGAAGTAAAAGGAAAGGTTACAGTAAGACACAGGAAAGCGTAAGTGGGTAAAGGGATTGTTCTGCTTTTAAATTAAAAATTTGGACGGCACAGCCCTTGCTAATTCCTTCTTTCAAACGAAAAGTTTCTTCTCATAATACAGAGCTCATTCCACTTGCATATAAGATCTTTCGAATACTGCAATCTTAGGACGACTTTTTAAGAGCTTTTGTTCTGACGATACTAAACATTACTAATTTATAAGTGAAAAGTGAAATATCATTTTACTTCACTGAAGCTTGTCATAACCACATCACAGCAAAGCACAATCCTCAAGTCAACAGAGTTTGCCATCGGTTTCAACGAGAGTAGAAGTAGGGTCAAAATCCAGGGGACTTGCTGCATCAGTGAAAACACTTGCTCACAGATTTGTTTCTTTAATAGCATTTAATCTAGAGAAAAAGAGCCTAACCTTCAATTACAGTACATTAAATGGTGAGGCAAGCTGTGCTTTCAAGCCTCCTTCTACTCTCTACAATTCGGGGGAATACAGGGTCACAAAAAAGCCATTATGAAACTTCTGTGTTTTGCCTAGGCTGAGCAATGGACTGTAAAAACACCCAGAACTAATCCAGTACAAGTCTCTGCCCATCCCTAGTGGCAGACTTCTTAGTTCAGAAATACACAGCCAAGATAAGACAGCTGAGTCTCAACATCAGCAGGAGAAGCTTAAACCTTTAGCTGCAGAGTTCTTCATCCTTTTCTCTTGGCATTGATCATCTCAGCTGATCATATGGAAATATATTACAACAGATATCAGCCAGCTTAAAGTTGAAATATTAAAATATCCATTATAATGTTTATCCCTTGGGCCAGAGACCAGATCCACTAAGGAAACACAGAAAATGACATCAACTCTAAATTCCAAGAGTCAATTAATTTTGATTCCACAAAGCTCCCTTTTTGTATTCATTCCTCTGGATTCTATGCTGTTAATTTAAAATCCAACCATCGGTGAGAGGACTGCACCTGTACCACAACTGGCTAATTCTGGAAAGTGCTAAAATTGCAACTAAAATCAAGTACCTGGTCAGGTGTCTTTCTAAATACAAATGACTGCAAATACATGTTCAGGAGATTTCATATGTCAGGAACCTTGCTCATTCCCCTCGGAAGGTAAAGATTCCCCACCAAAGATTTGTCCATGACCAATTTTTCTTTTAAATTTTATCTAAGAAAAATACTTTACCATAGCACTTTTTTTTTTTTTTCTTAGATCAGCTTAAACCAGAGGGACAGTCTGCTTTTTGATGGAATTAGTTATTTATGTTTCATCTGTGTTCCTGTTAAAATATGTAAAATAGGCAGAAATAAAAGCAAGTTAAAGGAATTCCTGAAGCTAATCTCTGTAATGTCAGTACAGTTCTACCTGGCCTACTCTCTGGACTAGAAAAATGCTCTAGTCTTAAAAGGGGCACTGAAAATCAAAATTGCTTTCAGTGATGCAAAACTAAGTGTTTTGATCATTCACAGAACGCAAAAAAGAAGAGCAAAGAAACAGCAGGATAGTCAAACTGAAAGGAAATATAATTTACATTTACTTGGTAAAGTGGAAATAGTGTTACTTTTCTTTTTAATAAGGTACATTCAGGGGTAAATGACATTGTATATTGTCAGGATACCCAAACTCAAAATTGAGTTCACATTCACATTTGAATTTGGCACTTGGAGCCACCATTTATTTTAGTAAGACTGTTGGTCTACTAAATTATATTTAAAACAAACACGGCATATTTTCTCAGATTCAACAAGAAAGCATATCCATACATTTTCATATAATTAACTCAGCTTTGTCTTTAAAAAAGACACAATAACTTAGTCTGATGTTCAAAGTGAGGAATGTGGTAAATGAGGATTTATTTCCTTTCACATTCTGAGAAGAAAATGGAAAAAGCAGCAAGAGGAAAGCTGGTGCAGAATTTGGAAAATCCAGGTTCAATTCCTGCCTAAAGCATTTGAGACCATGTTTCTATCACTCATGTAACTTCTCTCTTCCCTAGAGCAGGAAATCCTTTCCATTGATATCAACCTTTATTTTGGAGCTTCTTCTGTCATAGCAATTGAGAAAAAGCAACACCCAAGCGGTTAGGCCATGCTTTGTCAAGTGGAAAGCCCACATTAAAACCTGTTTGCTCCGCAAATAGGTTATAAACCAGGGCCCTCGGCTTCCCTCTTGAGAAGTGCCCAAGTCTTGGACACGTTCCTATGTAGCATTATCTAGGCGTTCCTGCTAATGTTTGGACTTTATTGCAAGCAAACACTGGTACAGAGCAAGCTCCACAATGAAACTATGGAAGCTACAGGTAGGTCTCTTTAAAAACCACTGTGGCTTTCACTCCACTGTACTGAAGCACACTCCCATTCTCTAACATGGAATAAGGCAGATGCATAAAATGAAGCTAGGCAGGACTCCTCAGTAAAGGGCAGGCTGGTTATCATTCTATCCCTACCACATGTTCTTTGTTTCACCAGCAGTAAAAGCCTGATTTTTTTTTTTAAATGAGGTGTTCCAATATATTTTACCTTCCCATTTCAAGATTTTCCTCTTTTTTGAGTTTCTCCAGCATTTTAGCTCTATGAAGTCGAGTGATAGATTCCTTCTGAGACTACAAAAGTTGGAGTTTTCGTTTGTCTTGGTAATAAGCAAACATTTATTTTTATTAAAACAACAGGGCATATCTTACTGGTAAGCTGAGGAGAACTTAGTAATATTGTCAACTTGTCCCCTTTTCACTCAGTCTGGAGGGATGGAAAAGGGGAGCTTTATCGGAGGCACCAACTCAGTGATTTCATCTCATCACCCAGAAGCTCTGTCCATGACTGCAAAAATCACGATGGTTCTTTCAAGGAAAACAAATACACAAGGACCCTTCAGAATTAACATCAGCTAAAATAGACAAACACCAACTGCTTATGACTTCCGGGGCAGCTTTGAGTAAATGAAGAATGAGAAGCAACAACAAATATTCACTAAATAGTTGTGCATGACTAAAGTTGAAACAGTAAGCACGTGGCCCCTCACAGTTTGCTATCGAGTATACTAGGAGGAAAGAAAAAGAAATGTCTTGAAGATCTCTTTCAAAGCATTATCACTTAGCACTGCCTAATACAGCAGATGGAAGAGGCTCTTAGGTGGACAGTTATAGTGATTCTGGTGTATCCAGCGTGTCCGCTAACACATCTATTTCACACTTTGTCAGTTTGATTTCAACGGTTTCATTAATAACTTTTCTATCTTCGTATTTCCCCAATTCCAGAACATCTCAGTGGGTTAGCAGGTAGTAGCTTTTGAATTTCAAGAATGTGAACCTGTTATGTCCTTGTTAGTGGATGAGTCTTAAGTTGGGGGTTAGTTTTGAAGAAAGTAAACACAATTATTAACCTCTGTATAACTAGCTTCAAGAAGTTACTATGGGTAAGACTCTCCTCTCACTATAAGTCAGAAATCACGTTACCGCAGATTTCACTGCCCTTGTCAATCACACCTCACTAGATGACTGGTTTTGCTGAAGCTGATATTCAGCTGGATGACATTCTCTTTATGGCTCAAACTCGGGAAGGTACCTATGTATAGCCCGAATTCATAATTTCTCTGAGAAAATTTTAATTTAGACTCACTAAATTATGAGGTACAAAAAAAGGTGCACAATACAACACAATCTCAGATTTCACTAGGATGAGTAGTGTTAAATATTTTTTTGTTGTATATTGAATAGATTTGTTTAGTTCAGGACTGTGATTATCAATGGTATTTTAACAAGCACATTGATTCTAAAAATAAGCCAAAAGGAAAAAATATGCAACGCACACTTTAAAGAAGTGCTTTTATATCATAAATATGCCTGCATGTCTTATACATCCTCAGAATGCTTTAAAAACAAATAACTGTAAACATTAAGTGATCCAATATTCAAATACGCTACATACCCATAGCTTCTCTCCATGCCACATCTGAAAGTCAGGTGATAAATTCAGTTAACATTTATGTCAACAGTTTCCTTTCTGCCTTTTGTTAGCGTTTTTACAGTAACCCCTATCTCTCCAGTTGCACACCCTTTCCAGGGCAAACTAGAAAAATGATTAAGTTTGGCTATGCAACACTTCAGGCTATTTGGAAAAAAAAACCAACTCATTGCAAATAAAGTACAGATCTGTTACAGCCACAGTTAGGCCTCAGATTATAATATATTGCTATAGTTAGACTTTAAAGCAAGATTAAGCCCAAATATTTGGCTCGTAATACATCTGTAGAAAAGCACTGAGTTGACATATTACTATTCAGCTGCTTTTCAGGATGAAGGCTGAAAGCATCAGCGTGATTCTTATGCACCACCTTGAGGAGTACAGTAAGAAAAATGTGGTAAGGGATACAGTAAGGCAAAGCCATAATATTTTCCAAACATACCTGCTAACTGGATGATGCCATGTCTCGCAACGTCATAGTAGGGGTGATTGATATTTAGCCCAGGATCCTCATGTGGTGGAGGCACAAATGTTTCTTCCTGTTCTGACTGTGTATCTTCTGCTTCATCTTTCTGCAGTTCTAAAGCAGCAAGGAAGAATGCTTAAGTGCAAATGAACAGAGAAAAACTCTTGCCCCTGATATGTTATTGAAGGGTTGAATTGTAGCTGACAAAAACACAGGTCTTTATCACTATTTGTTGCAGTTACAAATCTGTTTCTTGTTCTTTACCCTTTCTCGTGTGTGGAAAAAGCAGCTCTTCGATATCTCACAGCTACCTTCATGTCCTCCTTAAGATTAGTATCTACTGTGATGCTTACAAAAATCTTGACAACGACTGGACAGCTGGCATGCTGTCACCTCGCTATTCACAACTACCGGTGGTGTCTCCTCATTTTCTACACTCCCACAATCTGCTTGTCGTAACCATCTACAGCTTCTTGCCTTTTATTTTAAGGTTGTCCAACTGGAGGAGTCAAAGTTTCAGCACGCTAACGTGTGCGTTGACAGCTACTCTGTATTAGCGCCCCGTGTGAACGCTCTCTGAGAGCAAACTTTGCACAAAGGGAGCAAATTGCAACCAAATCTCCATCCCACCTTCGCCAAAATCCAGCGCTGCCTTGAAATCCTTTAACCTCCTGAACTTGCAATAGGCAAGGTAGTCAAATGTTCATCCAGTACAAACTCCAGCTGGAGGCCAACAAAGGTGTAAAAGTCTGCTCAAAAGCCCAATGGGCATCCTTCCCTCAATTTCAGTAGATTCTGGACTAGATCCTAGAACTAAAATCTACTCTGCACTGAAATGAGCAAAACAAGGTGAGTCGATCCTGTTTCAGGTTTTTTTGGTTTTGTTTTGGGTTGGGTTTTTTTTTTTCCAAGCTTTTTCCAAAGTGTTGCAAGGTTCAAAACGATCTGACTCCAAGTACATACCCAAATGAACACAGATTCTGGGATAATTACTATCACTAATACTTCTACGCTACTCAAATGAACTAAAAACTTGCACAAATAACATTAAATTAACACACTAATACACGAGTGTCTTGGTGGTTTAAGAGAAGAAAAGGAACACATAAAAAGAAAACAATGTTCTGATAAGGTGCACCATGCCCTGTATATCATCCACCTCCTTATCATTTAGGTTTCAATACAGTAGAATGAAGTTTTATCTATAACATTATTACTGCCACCTGAAAAAGTACTTCAAGAACATTTTTGCCTTCTGATCATCTGCATATTTCATATGCCTTGACCACCACACAACACACAGTAGGACAGGCAGAACATATTAAGTATTGATTTCAGCCAAATTTATGTGCCAGTAGCTAATAAGTGTTAGAGGAAAACACTCACTAAATATTTCTGAATGCTTTCCACTCACAGTTTCTCAGTATCTTTCCATCCTATAAACAGCCACACGAAAGCTTTATCATCGCATTCTTATTTTTAACGTCATTTGTACCAAAAATGCATTTCAAAAGGATGAAAAATGCCACTAGTGGCTGGGCTTCTCAAAGACAAAGAGGCTTCAGGAACACGTGTACTACTTTAACATTTCTTTATGTCTGAATTCACCTTAAAGCCTCCTCTAGAAAATAAACCAGTAATCTTATAGGAAAAAATAAAAATCTGCCTTTAGAAATACACCATTAGAGTACTCTTTACAAACACAAAAAAGTTTACATTTTATTATCATCTCCAAAATGTGTATTTTTCTACACTAAACACTACTTTATTAGTTTGTTTTCACATCTGTGCATTGTAACCACCTCAAGTAACAAAAAGTCGCAAAGGGGAGAGAGAAAAAGAAAAAGAAAAAGCTAGTCTGTGGGAATGTGAAGCAGGAGCTGTGAAACATTTACCATAATCCACTGAAATTTAACAGATTTTTTTAAAAGCGAAAGGTATATTCAAGTTAAAGACAACAGAAACAACCAATATTTTAAATACAGTCTTTGGCACAGAGAGGCAGAGACTAACTCCTTCTGCAAAAAAAAATTAATATATTTTGTATTATGTACAAAATTGGCAGGTTTCTAGAAAGCAGGGCTAAGGATTTGTAACAAAGTAGAGCTATCGAGCTACCTGGCTTTGAGATACGTCCAAAAACTAGAGAAGCAAAGTAAATATGCACACCCACTTATGCTGCACTTATTCACAGGGACTGAAGAAGTCCCAGCAGTAATCATATCTACTGAAAAACTACTTAACTCTAACCTAGTAAGATAACTCTTTGCATACTCTTTTTCTTTTTTTTTTCATTTGTAAATGCATGAACAAGAGACCTGGAGCTCAAGACATGCTTCGTAATAAACACATATAAGAAAGAAGACTCATGGTTCAAAACTGAGGGAGACCTCAGCTCCATTTTTCTCCTGCAAATGACCGAGGAGTTTATTGCCCTGCTCCATGAGCTACCGCAGAGGATCATCTGTTACTTCTCACACTGTTATTGCTGTTGAACTCAGGCTGGGAGACAACACAAGGGGCCTGATCCAGAGCTCGCCAAGAATGAGGGGAAAACTGCTTTCAGTGGATTAAAAGGCCAACTAGCTGCTCCTAAAAGTCATGATGTGGGGAAATCAGAGCTCAGATGAGGGACAGGGAAAGGGAGGCTCAGGCAGAGGGGAAAAAAACCCCAAAGCAAACCAAACCAAACCAAATAGATCTGGAAGACTTTTGCTCCGGGGTTCATCCCGGCATTCCCAAAAACTCAAGGGGAAAAAAAAGGTAGCACTTCTCTTTCAAAATGATGAGGCTCTTAATGTCATGGTCATATTGCTCAGCTCGACTAACACCTTTGAAGATAACATGCAATACAGCAATCCCTGCGCTCATTCAATACTTGTCTGCTTGGAGTAATGACTCCCATTTGTGCCACAATATGTGATGATGGCAATATTCCAATAGCCTAGAATTGCACTAGGAACATCTACCAATAATTCATCAAACCTGCATGTATTAAACTAACCTTCAATCCTAATGGCTTTAATAGGGTACACATCAGTACAGTGGCTGTAACTCATACTGGATTGCTCCAAGAAGTATTACAAAATGTTGGTGAAGCTTCTCACTCCTGCAGTTGCTCTATTAAATAACCTGTAACTCTACAGAAATGCGACTTGAAGTATAATAAAAAATATTTACCTATTTCAGCTAACTTCTCATAGTCAATCTCAGACATGTTTCCCTTTAGGCATAAGTCTGTGCAGATCTTGGTAACCAACACTTGCAGGACAAAATGGTCCTCGAGTCACTCCTACAAAAAAAAAAAAAAAGGAGCTGTCATCACAACGAGGCTAAGTCTGCCCCACTATACAGTTAACAAAATGAAAAAACAAACAAACAAATAAACCACCTCCGAAATCCTATCGTCCAATTCTTTTTGAGAAATCTGCTCATCAGCATTTGGCCACCGTTTTCTTACAACATAGAGTACTATAAAAGTATTTTAAAACAGCAGTCCAAAAATAGTAAAGTTATTATAATAACAAGGTTTTCAACAAATTGACCCGGTTTTATTTCAGGAGGACTGTTCTTCAAAGTACTTTAACACATTATTAATGATAAACATCCAAACTGTAGATTAATCCACTTACAAAACCAACTTAAACCTTCATTTTTCCTTACTTTACTTCTCTGATGAAGAAGTTACATATAGTCCATACCCTCACACCAAAGTCACTTATTCTATAGCAGTTACAAGTTTTATTACAGGAAGGATTCTATGCCTTGCATTTCACATGAAAGAGCTTAATGAAAATTTCAAGTGAGCATTTACATATAAAAACCTGAAAAAACAGTGGTTCCTGTGCCTAATCACGGCTTTTTGTCAAATGCTCTGCAGAGTGCTTTGTAAACAGAATACTAAGTAACACACCCAGAGTGAGCATCAGGAGCAAGAATACAATTTAGATGATCTGTTTCCCCCAAGCAGCTGCTCCTAAGAACAAAATGAATGAACTAAAAACCCAGGCTCAGGTGTGGAGGTGAGAAAAAAAATTTGGCTTTTATAAATCTCCTTTTAATTTAATTTAACCCTCCCTGTTTCACACCACTTTGGTTTCCTCTAAACATGTTAAATAAAACGGCCAAATCCATGGCTCGGTTGCTGAAAAAAAGGCTTACACAAGCATGTTGTTCTCCTCTGCCAAGAGGTTACATTTTGTAATTGCTCCTTTAAAGCACCTGAACCAAGAAATTGTTTTGGACCAAAAAGCGACCAGTTTGTCTGCTCACTGCCACCCACCTGAAAGCTTTAGTAGGTTCATTCTAGACCCACAAGTCTTTTTTTTATTATTAATCAGAGAAGTAGTAGAAAAGTAGTTTTCTAGAAATAAAATGCACACCAACAAAGCAAGTAAACGTCTGTTTAATTATAAGCATATGTTCACCTATTTTTCCCCGAGGAGGGACTAGTCATTAGAGCGACCATGGGTACCACGTGTGGGAACTAGAGCCCAGCTCTGTCCTTTGCGTTTGGGTTTATGCAGACAAATCAAATTTGTATCCTAGTACATGACTACAACTCCTAAGTACTACAGTAAAACAAGTGCCTCCTAACCATGATAATATTTCAGAAAAGCTTCTGACAGCTAATAAAGGTTTTCCACAAATTTTCAAAACATTGCTCAGGTCTGACACTAATGCCATAGTAATTATCACCAAAGGCAACCATGCATTTCCATAACTTTCCACACCACATATAAAATAAGAACATGATTCCACCACTTTAAAGATTTTCAAACATTTACCAACTACCTTATAACAATTTTATTTGTTTCTTCTTGAAGATAGTTATCCCCATTCCCTGCCCATGACAGGGAGGTTGGATCAGATGATCTCTAAGGTCCCTTCCAGCCTAGGCCATTCTATGATGTTATGATTTACAGGAAACTTTCAATTTTAAAGCATATATGCAGAGAGAAGTCCCATTCAGACAAAATCATGCTATGTCACAGTAAGCAAAAGTTTTCTTTAAAATATTAAAGCAATTTGGGGACAGATAGCTCCTGTTAATTTTACCATACAGTATTCAAAATCATAATTTCATTATTGTTTTTAAATTATGATTCAAAAAAACCCCACTAAACACCAAAAACCTTAGTGATTGAAATTTTAAACAGTAAATAATTTGTTTGTTATTATTATGAGTGGTATTTAGACATTTCTAAAATTAACAATTAGCAAGTAGTGTGATAAAGCATTTTTATTAGCAATTAATTTGTAGCAGGTATTGTAGGTGATTTAGTAACTGACGTATCTTGCTCAGAAGTACTTGGTGTATTATTTGATCACATGTACCTGTGACAGTCAGGAGTAAATGGTACATAAGTATCTACTTTGAATAAACAAAATACAAAAATATTTTTGAAGCAAAGCGTAGCTGCAGAAAAAAGGAAAGCTGACCTTTTCTGTCTTATCTGAGCATTTTCCTCCCAACTCTTTTTTCTCTAAACAAAACATTTATATTTTGTAGGAATGCAACAATACAGAGAAGTTTTCACGGGGCTCTGAATGCAGCCTAGAGCTTAAAACTTGTATTCACACTTTTTAGCCTTCAACTCCCCTGAGCATTTCAAGCAGGTCTTTCTACTCTTTGCTGAAGCTGGAACTTGACAACATTAACTTCCTTGTGACTTATTTTCCTGTTGTGTTTTCAATCCAGTTTTCATAGATCGCCACCTGCATTCAGCCAGACTTGCAGAACAAAGAATGCCAATGTTCAATATATCTGATCTTCACAGGCTTCAGCCCAACCAAATACTTTCCAAAGCTCTTATGAGAAAATGCGGCCCCACCTTCCTCCTAAAGTACCTATTTAAACCAGGTCTTTGCAAACTATTGAATTTTAACCGTAAATCATAAATAAAATTCTAAGTCATAAAATCTAGGCTATATCTTTGGCACTAGAATGTTTTTCAGATGATGTAACCGAAGTCTCAATTAATTGACAGAACAGGGATAAACGCCATCTCCTTGAATTCTTGCTCAAAGGAAAAAAAACCAAATAATACAATCGTTCTGCTGCACAGCATGCAGTAAAAAACAATTTCTCCTCCTTCCTAATTGCTAACACTACAGTTAGAAGAAGTGGCTCAATCTGAAGAGGATGGATTTAAGTCTCACCCAAAACCTGCTGAAAAAGACTGGGCTTTCGATCAGTAAAATTATTGTACAAGCGAGAGCAGCTATGATAGCGTTAAAGCATTTGCAAACGTTTAACACACAAAGTTACTAGGAAGCTAGAAATAATTTAGAAGGAATCAAAGAATAGGAGATATGGGGAAGAAGCCATCTGCCTGGTTTCCAGCTTACTGTTCCCATGGGGTAGCAATTAGAAAGTTTCCAGTTACAAGACAAATTTACTGTAGCACCCTCGGAAATTGATTTCCCGTTGACCGCAGCATTCTCTGTTCCTAGGAGATAACATAATCTCCTTTAATAGCGTTCTGTGCCACTTATCACTGTTTCTAGTAAACTGTCAGATTTAGCGCCTTCCCTCACCTCACCCTACCAAAAAAAGCACTAAAAAAACCCTCCAAAAAGAAAGCCAAACTACAAGCCTTTTCTTAATAATAGAAATTTGGAAGCATTTTACAAAACACCACATCCTGTATTCCTCCACAGGCGAGGTTATTACTTACTGACATCCCTAAAAGAGCATTACTTCATCCCAAATGAAGGCAGTCACACACACACAACTGCTTAATAATGAACTCACATCCACGGGCAGTCCAAACAAAGGCGAGAGATTCCTCCCAACATTTGTCAAGGCACAGATGCCTTTGATGCCTATTCTTTTTGTTCACTCAGCTGTCAGATATGTTCTTCTACAGATTTAAATAGTGTGGTTTCTCTTCTTTTCTTTTTTTTTTCTTTTTTCTTCTCCCAATGTTCTTGCCTTCCACGGATGTTCTTTGTTACTTTTAAAAAGTGTGACACAGCTCACTGTGTAAGGCCAGTCTGCAATTTCCATTTTGATAGGATGAGAATTCTGCGTAACCCCAGTATTTGCGAAGGGGTATCATCTACAAAACCAGGTAAAGTGGTTTCAGAAGATTATTATTTGTAATACTGCAGGAAATTTGTATAAGCACAGGAACACGAGCTGAGTGCATCATGTACTTGCAAAAAGTGTATTCAAAATATCGACCTTTTCTTCCCATAGGCTGTCTGCACTAAATAGTATTTTTCCTTGGTGTATTTCCTGCACAATGTCTACCAAAACCAAAGTCCGTATTTGTCATGAGCAGTTGGTTTCAGGTATTTGAAATAATCTCTAAGGTCCCTTCCAACCTAGGCCATTCTATAATTATATGATTCTACGATATTCTCTATTGACCTGCCATTTTTCTGTTGGCAATACGTCAGTGAAAATCATCTAGACCATGCATAGCAAGTAGTTGCCAAGACTGGCAGCAAGAAGCCACAGGGTTGTGGTTCTTTGGGTCTCTTTAAGGACTGATTTGGGGCTAGTTCAGCTAACATCAAAAGCCTGCCTTGCTACTCATAGGGTCAGTCACAACCCAGAATGATTTTTGTGACAGAATAAATAAAATCAAGAGGATTACCCTATTTCCACATATACAAAGCACGGATTAGCTTTATAAAAGGAAACCGGTTCAACAGCAGAGCCCCTGTATACCCATGTAAGAAATACAAGCTGTACAGTTGCAGCTTTCCTTCACTGCTCACCATTTCTTCACAGTCTTTTCCTCCAACAAGCTCCCAGATCTCTGCTGGGGCAGCACTAATGGTCAGCCAACTATTCTTGTTCTTTCTATTTTCTGCTTCCTATTTTGTGCAAAATACTCTGAGTGAGGGCTAACTAAGGGTATGGAATACATATTCATTTTAAAATGCCATTTTTTTAAAACATTAGCATTGAGATCTGCGTCACAAGTAAAAAAACCAGAAAATCCTTCTTTGCAGTTTCTACAAATTATCATACCACAGAAACTCCTAAGTTTCACGTTAGCATAAAAGGGGTTTGGTTCTGTTGCTTTTTTAAAAAAACCTACAGGTGCCATACTAACACTTCTCAGCTACCCTCTTTCCCCCCTTCTATTTTCTCTTGCTTCAACGTGAGGCCACTGTTTACACCGTATATGTAACCTAAGTGCTAGCAGAGGTTTTACATATCAGACTCAGACTTCCCTAAACTGCTGCATGCCTTTGGTATTTTATTTTCCCTGGAAACAAAACCAAAAACACACAAAAAGCCCCAAAAAACCCACCGCTTTCCTGAGAGAGCTGCTGCCCCATCTGCCTTTGTAGCATCATGATGGTGGGCGATGCATCGCTACCGTGGAAGACTGAGAGGCAGCAGGTCGGGAGGAGATGCAGCACAGCCCCTGCATTGCTGCTGTACCGTCTGCCAACACGGCGAGATCACAGAATCACAGAATTGTCAGGGTTGGAAGGGACCTTGAAGATCGTCTAGTTCCAACCCCCCTGCCATGGGCAGGGACTACCCCAACAGACCAGGTTGCCCAGAGCCCCATCCAGCCTGGCCTTAAAAACTTCCAGGGATGGGGCTTCCACCACCTCTCTGGGCAACCTGTGCCAGTGTCTCACCACCCTCATGAGGAAGAACTTCTTCCTAACGTCCAGTCTGAACCGATCCATCTCTAGCTTCAATCCATTCCCTCTAGTCCTGTCACTATCCAGAGGAAGGATGCAGGAGACTACAACCTACAGCCACACTCCCTCTTGAATCTGACAGCAGCTTTCATCTTCTGCAGAATATATAGGGTCCTAAAGTCAGGCCTGTACTCTGTGACAGAGATGTGCAAGATAAATATTCTATTGTACCTACTACACTGATGAGGTCAGAAGCGGGAAGTACATATTAAAAAAAAAAAAAAAAGACAACAACCAAAAAACCCACCATGTATGAAACCGTTCTTAAAATAAAGAGTGTGTCTTGATGCTGCAATGACTTCTCTCACACCGTGAGCGAGTACAGATTCACCCTACAGCCTGGATTCCCGTACTCTGCCGGGATAGCAGCGGCATACGGAGGCTCTGCACGCAGCAACCAAAGCTGCACAGCTACATCTTCGGCTTTGCAACAGAACTGAAATACCCTCTTCTTAATTAAACTATTGTGAAGCCTAGAAAAGTAAATATTCTAGTGTTACTTCCACATACCGACACTGATGATAAGCATTATCGAACCATGAAATTTAAACAGCTTTTATTTTATTAAATTTGCCACTGGAGTCCTAATCCCAAATTAATTTTACTATTGTAGTAAGTTCCATTGATCTTGGTGCAGTAATGATAAATATACAAAAATTCCTAGAACTGGACACATTTCTCTGCAATGTTAAAATATTTTAACCAAACTTTCCACGAAAAATTCATTTTCAAGAGAAAAAATAATTCAGCAAATAGAAAAAAAAAAAACAAGATACTGAAGGCTGATGATACACAGGTGTGTAAATTAATATTTACAATTAGAAAATTATTAGTTTGGAAATTTCAATGCAGGTTTACAAAAGGTTATCCAACTGTGTATGGATACTTCAGTCAACTTTAAAAGCACAACTGCTCTTAATTGTGTCTATATAAATTTATTTCCTTTAAAAATATCATGCTAAAATTTAAGGCAAAAGATTAGAAATATTCCTGCAGCTGTTCACCATTTACCTTGCGCATAAACTTTAATATGTTTTGGGTTCTTATGTGTTGGCAGCTCTGTTCTTCCAGAATTCACAAAAACAGTAAAGAATTTATAATGGTTACAACTACTCACCTTCATAAAAAATCACACTGCACTGTATCATCACTACTCTGTCCCAGAAATAATATAAGAACTTACCTGGTCTTACGGTTAAGATGAAAAATATTATATTAAAACGCATGAGTAAAAATAAAAATTAAATGCATACGGCCTTAAAAATGATCCAGGCAAAGACTTCATTCTTTCTAGATCACATTAGTTTGGGGGACTTTGAACCTCTTTTCATGTAACGATCAGAAAAGAAGCACACTCAGAGGTTAATTCCTGTGATGGATTGAGACACAGCCTTGAAAATGAGAAAGAAAGGAAGACAGTCTCCCGGTCTGTGTGCTGTATCATAGCAAGTTACACACTGACCAAACAGCACTGATTTCTCCAAAAGCAATTTTCTACTAGGCTCGTCCATTCGGTGCTTGGAAAACAGAATAACATGAACTTGGTGATGCCATGTGCTGCCCTAAACTTGGAAAAAGGCGCAAATTCATGCAGCGTGTTTTTTTTTTCCAGTATTGAATAAATACCAAAGCATTATTCTTTGATGACCCAGCCCCCAAAACACCTGAATTGCTTTGTTTCCTTAGAGTTTTGAAGCCATTCGGAAACACAGCATTGCTTCTCCAACTCCTGGGCCGCTCGGAGCACGCCTGCACTGCACACCCAAGCCACAAGAAAATAACGCCCCGTGGCAGGGGCAGCGGGCACAGCCTCACACCGCGAGCAACTCCTGGCTGGTGTCTCCTCCGGGCAGAGAGACTACTGGGTATTTGACACTTCTGCGGTCCTCACCCCTGCACACAGGGCATGACTTTCCCAACAGAGCCTGCACTCCAAACTCTACTTCCTTAACTCCTCAGCATTACTGCTCTTAGGCCTAGGGACTCCGGTTTTGATGTCGAGTCTCGCTGGCAACTCGCCCCTGGATTTTTGTGCTTATAGTCTTGTAACACTCTCACTTCAAGATGGGACGGGATAATAGTGTTCTCTGTTTAGCCAAAGGCCAAACCCCTGGAAAACCTGATCCTTGCTGGCAATGGGAAGAAGCAGGGAGAGTCAGTGACCTGCGACTTGCTGTTCCCTCCATGATGGTGCCCATTCACACAGAATCACAGAATGTTAGGGGTTGGAAGGGACCTTGAAAGATCATCTAGTCCAAGTAGGTCTTTGTTCCTCCTTTGATTTAACTCACTTTCTTTTCCTGTCTTCCCATCCACCACGTTCTTCCTCTCCACATGCTTCTATCTGGCCTTCTCCTTTGTTCATCATTTATTTTCCCCTCCACCACGACTCCTTTGTTTCCCAACTTTTCCCTAGCTCCTCCACCTTGGCTTAGTTCCTGCGGTGGTTTGGCCCTGGCTGGAGGCCAGGTGCTCACCAAAGCCACTCTATCACTCCCCTTTTTTGTAGACGGACAGGGGAGAGGGAAGATATAATGACAGGCCTATGTGTTAAGATAAAAGCAGTTTAATACAGCAAAAGCAAAGACTGCATGCAGAAGCAAGGCCAAACAAAGATTATCCTCCACTTCCGATCAGCAAGCGATGTCCGGCCGCTTTCCCAGGAAGCAGGGCTCCAGTACACATAGCGGCTGCCCCGGAGGACAAACACAAATAGCAAATGTCCCCCCACTTTCCTCTTCCTTCTCACTTTTATATCTGAGCTGACGTCATATGGTGTGGAATACCCCTTTGGTCAGTTTGGGTCGGCTGGCCTGGCTGTGTCCCCTCCCAAGATGTTGCCCACCCCCAGCCTACTCTTGGGGGAATGTTGGAAAATCACAGCCTGGGTGCTGCGTGAGCTCAGGAGTAGCGGAAACACTGGGGTGCTGTCAACACCGTTCTAGCTACCACTACAAAATACAGCACCATGAGAATTGCTGTGGGAAGATTAACTCCGCCTCAGCCTGACCCAATACAGTTCCTCTGTGCTTAATTTTTCACCTGTAACCACCACCAAATCTGCCAGTTGACACAAGTCTCTGCTTTGCTGACATCCAAGTTCTCCTGCCTGAAGCACTCTCTCTTCTCGTTTCTCCCACGCCCCAGCACGATCAGACTGCAAGCTCCTGGGCTGCACATGAATGAATGGATGAACCCTCAAAGTTGCAGATCCTCCAGGAGCAAAGGGAAGTCCCACAACTGCAGAAAAGGTGTTTATTTAGTCCACTACATTTCCTACAGCTACTCTGATATTTGTTAGAACAGAATTCTGTCAAAAACTTGCAGGCAGATCGTCTTTTATTTGTACAACTTCATAAATTAAGGCTTAAAGATCAATCCCACTATGCTTTTTCTGCTTAAAACTGTTAATGATGAAACCTGAATGATTAAATGTATTTGTATTCCCTTAGTACCTACAATTATACTGGCAACTAGAACTGTAATTTTCTAAGCAATGGTTTTTATTTTTGATATAGTGTTTGGTGAAGCTTGATGGCTCAATAACCTGGTACACAACCAATTTTCATCACTGAGTTATCAGCATAAATTCAGTGTGAATACAAAGCAACTCTGCGTTCACCACATGGATATATCACAGCAAAGATAGGAGAGACCAGTAGCTTAACAGAGGAGAAAACATTTTTATCAAAGATGATAAATGTCATTTGGAAGCATCCTCTTAGCCCCCCGTGGTTCAAACCTTGTTTAGAGCAAATGTTTATCAATGTTGAAGAGAGGGGAGGAGGTGCCTACACGCTATATTGTGCTTGTTCTGATGATAAATCAGACTTCAGTTTCTGATGCCACCAACTGGGTACTTTTTAACTAGCACTGCATTCATTTAAAGCAAACATTTATGTATACAAAATAAAGCAACATTTGCTACACTGTGCAAGAAAAATTCTCAGCAGGCAGGAGTAATGGAATGTAAACACTGTGTAGCACACTCGTGAAATAAGTTTAGTTTTTGCTGGACAGAATTATTTTTCCTCTCATAGAGAACTTTTGGGGAGAACGATTAGGGCTGGGTTTTTTTACACATACATGCAGGTTTGGATATAAGAAAACTCAGAACATAATTACCTAAGATGGTACAGATGCTGGAGTGGGCAAAAGACACAAAAGCACGAGGTTACTGCGTAGTGTGGCACAATCACACCCTTCTTGTGGTGGTGGCTCTGCTGAGGTTTTGGAACGTCCTTTACAGGCTGTCCCGGGCCATGGAGAACCCCAGGGGGACGCATAAACCCAACTCTAGCCACTCCCGTCTTTCCCCCAAGAGCTGACTCCGGAGCACAGGCTGCCATGCAAACCTCACTCAGCTAAAAAAACATTTTCTCGCAGTTATATACTACGTCCATTCTCAGAGTATACGGCAACCTGCCCGCTTCTATAATGCTTGCGATCATCTCTGCTGCAGGACTGGAGCAGGTAGATGAAGAGAGCAAGTTGTACTCCGAACCTGTAAATTCTCGTAGTCTGCCCATCATTACTTTTCCTCCTCTAATGGGAAACCAGTGATGCACTGTCATTTTGCTGACCGTGAAATCTGTAAGCACAGTCTCTTCCCCTCACCCTGCCAGACCTCCTCTGCTGGAAGGAGTCAAAAATCTATTTATGGGAGGAATTAAGCACGTCAGAGTGAAATAAAAATTGTTTCCCCACTGTGTATAAGTATCTGCATGTATCAGCCATTCCCAGTTCTGAAAGCACTGAAGTAAAGGGATTATTTCTAACCATTACTAGCAAAGAGGTTTTGGAAATACCCTTTTGTTGACTGAAACAGTGCAGCTATTTTCTTATCACATCCACTCGCTCATCTGGCACAGTGCAAGCACATGGGGAAAGAAAAAAAAAGTGCCTAATGTACAACCAATTAACAGAAATCCATGTACGCTTGCCGTATCATTAGGACTAAATTATCTGAACATGGATAAGTGGTTGCAACATGACACACTACACCACTATTTTTTGATTCAGTGCAAATGTTTATTGACTCAAAGATTATTATAATGCTATCACAATAAACATTAATGATTAGTCATCTATGGAACTTGTTTTCTAAATTAATATACTGTAATACACACTAATGTGGCAGAATTATGCTTGGCTGAACTCATGTTTAACTAGTGCTTCTGTCTCAAGGGATTACACACTTTCAATTGCAGACAAGTATATTTTTAAGTCTGTTTTTTAATTAAATTAGTCTGACAAGTTACTGGACAAAGGGTTGGTGCACTATGATAAAAAGTATTTTTTAATTGCATAATTATTCACTGGGGATTCCTCTGACTGGAATAAATTAGGTCTTTTACAACAAATTAATATTCTTCTTATATTTATGCAACACAGGCCGATGTTTATAGTTCTTGTCAAGATGTAGCAATACTCAGGCTTACCACTGCTCCCCCCACCTCCGAGTCGCACCAAAAATGAAACAGCACTGTAAAGCACAGGAGGCGAGTTCCAAAAGCCATTTTATACGGTGAACATGCAGTCCATGTTTGGTTATAAATCTCAATTCAAAATTAAGTTAAATGATGATAACTGCACTCATTGTTCCACTGTTTCTCCATTTGCACTGGATTGTCTCTTAATCAGTGCACTGAAGGCCCAGTTAGTTGTTGGTTTGTCCCGAACAATTCTTTCTCCATTAATCCACAAGTATTAAGATTAAACATTTTCCACCCAGCCAATCTGTAAATTATTACAACTTACAGTGCAAGGCAGGGTATTTAGTACTATAAAACCTAGTAGTGTTTTCCTACAAGAGTTCAACACACAATGTCCATGAAGCTGTCAACACAGTCTTGTAAGTGTTTTGGATGAGAATTCAGTTATCGATCTCCTTGTGTCAAGGGGCTAAGGAGGGCCCAAAACAGTTCACATGTTCAACACAAGCAATATAATCAAGTAGTGACAACCGGCACTTCAAATCTAACCTTGAACCCTAATTCCTTTCCATGTAGAGTCCACCTCCAATTTCCCCCTTACTCACATCAGCACATCCCATCTCCAGAATCTTAATTGTTGCAACTAGTTTACAGCTGAACAAAAACTGAAAAATAACTTTGTATTTCAAGAGCTTCGACTGTTTTCTTGATGTTAGAACTGTAAAGACTACGTTAAAATGTTTCTCACTCATCTTGCCACCAAAACTAATTCACTAGCAACTCATACACTTTATTTTGCTGCCTTTGATAAGCAAAATTCTGTGAGAGGTAATGATCGCGGAAGAGCACAAACAGCACTTGTATGTGCAAAACTTCAGAATAAAATACTAAATTTGTCAGCCAAGACTACAGAGTAGTGGGAAGCAGAGGAAGAAAAAATAGAAGAGGAAAAGGGAGGCAAAGGCAGATCTTTTCATATTGGATTGTAAAGGCTGGGGGGGAAAAAAAAAGGAGCCAACTAATTCTCTTACTTCGTACAGCATACAAAAGACTAGCTCCAAAAAGACTAGCTAAAATCTGCATGAGAAGCATCTCATCTCATGGCTCAATGATATATTAAATATGACTTTCAAGTTCCCTGCACGGGATCAGAAAAACTGAGGTCATACAAAAAAAAGAAATGACACAGCATAAATGAACTCTACGAATTCAAATTTGTTCAAACAATTTTGGCAGGTTAACTTTTTTATCAGAAAGATTTATGTGGCATCAAGTAGCTCCTGTCCTCCTAAAGCTGACATAAACCAGGATTTATGTTTTTTTTCCCTGCCTTGATGTACTCCGGCTAAATTGACAGAAATGGGATTGTGCATCACTGCATGATCAGGATCAAATTTTTATTGCTGGCTGATCTGCCTGCATGTATATTTGGCGATAATGATTGTGGAACCATTACTGCATTATAAAGGCTTCCACACTGAAGACTTCATCAACTTACCCAAATATATTTGTCTATATTCATGCACATTATAGAGCAGTTATTGGATAAAAGACTGTAGAAAAAAAATAAAGCAATAGCAGTAGCATAGTAGCTGAAATGACTTATCATTATTAACTGGATTCTGCTATCTGACTTTTTCCATACTTTAACAAAAGTCAACTTCGAAAGAAATCTTGCCAATTCCCCCCGTCATATAAAACTACTTCCTGTCATTGCACCTGGTTTATTACCTTTCTCCCTCTAATAGCACCCCCAAACAGGTACAAATTACCATCTTAGGAAAGAATTAAGATTTCTAACACCTGGAAATAATAAATCCTATTTCCCATGTAAGAAACCCAGCACTAGTAAAGTAATGCAGGAATGATGCACATTAGCCCATTAATCTTCATGAAACACAACTAGAAGGCTCTTCAGAGGTACTTAAGAACACTGATATCCAGATCTTTTTGAACTTTCAAACATACACCTGCTAATTGCTACACAAATCTAAAGATACAAGTGCATCGGTTGTATACACAGTTAGTTAAACCGACGCTAACATCTAATAAGACCACATTGTTTATTCATTATTCTTCTCTGTCACCATATCACAAAAAATGGAAGACATACAGAAATTTTATATTACTTACATGTTGAAGTAGGCTTTAGTGTTGCTACAGTCTATAGGGTTGTTACAGGCTGAAGTACCACTATAACAGCAGTGACACAAAGGTCTGAATTTAAGCAAAGCATATTTAAGCAAAACATGTTTTCTGTTAAATCAAAGAATGCAGCAGGGTTAAAAAACAACTGGTAAGTTTTCAGGCACTCAAGCCCTTCAGGTGACCTGAAAGGGAAGCTTGTGCGCCCAGCAATTTAGATTATGCATCTTGCAACAACATCCCCTTTGATATGTTTAATAAATATTTAATAAGCAGTATATAAACATAAAAGTGTAGAGTTTGAGAAAAAAAAGCAAGGAGACAAGGATACCCTAAGTCAGCTGTGGAAAACAGTAAGGCCATACAGCAGAGAAGAAAGTACAAGTGACTCATTAATGCAGGGATCAGAAGTAAATAAGGTTGTCATGAGAAGCTCTTCTCTAACTGCCATAATTTGAAACTTAACCTTTTGAATAAATCCCTACGTTCTATTGAACATCACTCATAGCCTTCCCAAGGATGCAGATGCACAGCCTCCCTCACCAGAAATGCTACAAAAGACACTTGCTTTACCAACATGGTTGGCAAGAAAAATATTACTTCTTTGGACTGTTTAATATACATGCTATGTTTGTCTTAGCTGTTGGCCATAATCAATAAGTGCTATATGAAACAGCCAGAATGAGTATTACTAAGCCAGCTTTATTTTGGTTTGGTTTTTTTTTTTTCCTAGATGTAGCTTCGATACCAAACCCTGCAAAGAATTCAGGGCCAGGATGAAGAAGCCTTCCATTCTCAGAGGGTCAATTAAAACTATACAGCATCCACACACACACAAAAAAAAACCCCAAACAAAAAAAAACAAAACACAAAACATCAAAGAAAATAACTTTGCACACTGCTCACCAGATTACTTTTCAGGAAGTGACGCATCCAAGCAAAAACTTTGAAAATCCCACCAATGCAATGAAGCACTTGGCAGCTTACTTTGCTTCATTCCAAACACGGAGTTTTATCCTTTTCTACATTTCTACTCATATATTAGGAACATACACTTGCCATGCCTCAGTGTAAAATGGATATACAGCCCTATTAGGCCCAGACTGAAGGAGGCATTGGGGACAGCCATAAAACACCGGTTCACATATACACTCAACAGACATCCAGCCAAAATGAATGATGTGTTCAAGGTTTTCATGAATCAATGCCTCAAAGAAGCATTAGTTGCTTGATTAATCAGGAACCTATTCTGCCACTCTTCACCTAATAAGATCTTGCAACTTTTAGATCACGTTGATATATTTTGCGTCGAAGTACTTTCCCGGGTGCCAGGATTACAATGAAATTTGGTTCCACTCCTCCTGACTACAGCTGCTAGAACCTAACTCTTCAACTTGAGGCTCCAGAGGAAGTCAGGATAAAGGAGGAGTTTGCCCTGGTTGATGAGGACTGGGTTAGGGATCTCTTAAGCAACCTGGACATCCACAAATCCCTGGGCCCTGACGGGATGTGCATGCGGGTGCTGAGGGAGCTGGCGGAAGTCATTGCTAGGCCACTCTCCATCATCTCTGGTAAGTCATGGGGAACAGGTGAGGTGCCTGAGGACTGGAGGAAAGCAAATGTCACTCCAGTCTTCAAAAAGGGCAAGAAGGAGGACCCAGGTAACCTGTCAGCCTCACCTCCATCCCTGGAAAGGTGTTGGAACAGCTTATCCTTGGTGCTGTCTCTGGGCATATCAAGGATAAGAGGGTCCTTAGGAGCAGTCAGCATGGTTCTTCCCAGGTGAAGTCATATTTGATCAACCTGACAGTCTTTTATGAGGATATAACTCGATTGGACAGATGACAGCAGTGCAATGGACATGGTTTATCTGGATTTCAGTAAAGCATTTGACACCGTCTCCCACAGCATCCTCACAGCCTAACTGAGGAAGTGTGGTCTGGATGATCAGGTAGCGAGGTGGGTTGCGAACTGGCTGAAAGGAAGAAGACAGAGAGTTGTGGTCAACAGGACAGAGTCTAGTTGGAGGCCTGTATCTAGTGGAGTCCCTCAGGGGTCAGTGCTGGGACCCGTACTGTTCAATATATTCATCAATGAACTGGATGAGGGATTAGAGAGCACTGTCAGCAAGTTTGCTGATGACACAAAACTGAGAGGAGTGGTTGACACACCAGAAGGCTGTGCTGCCATTCAGAGACACCTAGACAGGCTGGAGGGTTTGGCCGGGAGAACTGTTATGAAATACAACACGGGCAGGTGCAGAGTCTTGCATCAGGGAAAGAATAACCCCATGTGCCAGTATAGGTTGGGGACTCACCTCTCGGAGAGCAGCGTAGGGGAAAGCGACCTGGGAGTTCTGGTGGACAGCAGGATGCCCATGAGCCAGCAATGTGCCCTCATGGCCAAGAAGGCCAATGGCATCCTGGGGTGTATTAGAAGGGGGGTGGCTGGTAGGTCGAGAGAGGTCCTCCTGCCCCTCTACTCTGCCCTGGTGAGGCCACATCTGGAATATTGTGTCTAGTTCTGGGCCCCTCAGCTCAAGAAGGACAGGGAGTTGCTGGAGAGAGTCCAGCACAGAGCCACAAAGATGATGGAGTGGAACATCTCCCTTAGGAGGAAAGGCTGAAGGAGCTGGGTCTCTTTAGCTTAGAGAAGACTGAAGGGTGACCTCATTAATGTTTAAAAATACGTAAATGATGAGTCAGGAGAATGGAGACAGGCTCTTCTCAGTGTTGTCCAATGATAGGACAAGGGCCAAAGGGTGCAAGCTGGAGCACAGGAAGTTCTACAAAAATATTAGGAAAAGCTTTTTCACGGTGAGGGTGACAGAGCACTGGCACAGGCTGCCCAGAGAGGTTGTGGAGTCTCCTTCTCTGGAGACATTCAAAACCTGCCTGGACGCCTTCCTGTGTGACCTACTGTAGGTGATCCTGCTCTGGCAGGTGGCTGGACTAGATGATCTTTCGAGGTCCCTCCCAATCCCTGACATTCTGTGATTCTGTGACCTTGCTACCCATCCTGCACGTGCCTGGTAGATACTCAGTGAAAACAAACGGGGGTCCTCAAGGAGGAGCGTACTATTCAGTGTCAGTAATGGTATTGTAGCAGAGCTATATGAGCTTCAGTTGAAAAGTATCACTTAGGAGTAAAGTACTATTGCCTCTTCATCCAGTCTTTCGCATGATTCCCCTCTTTTCTTTTTTCATAGATTTAGCCAGACTTCTGTAGGCTTTCCTGAGGCTTCTTAAACATCAGCATAATTTTTTTCTTAACATCTGACTTTAAAATCCTCTGTAAGTTATCCCAAGGGCAGATAAGGATCATTTGGCTCCAGAGCCAATTCATTCACGCTTCCTATCTGCTAGGAAAAAAAGAAGAGAGAAGAAATAAAAAAGAAACCGACAGGTGAATTTATAGTAATCCCATTCATAATAATTGGCCCCTACTAGGTTTATGGCTGGAACAACAAGCTATTTTAACCATTCAAACCTTATAATTAAAATGACATTTCTATCAAAAAAACTGTTACTTACTGTTGGCACACTTAGGAGCAAAGATAACTACAAGAAATAAAGGGCAATATTTTTCCCCATTTTACAATTTTTTTTCTTTTGGTTGGTACTATTCTGTACTTGGATATCTTCACAGACTTTTCAGTAAACAATCAGTTTCCTTGCATGGGGGTTGTGCAGAGGGGAAAGAAGCCTTTTTTAATCTATAAAAAAAATAAGGGATGAGAAAAGTTCCCAGATTGTCAGTGGAAATAAGAAATGCAATATGTGAAGCTCATTACAATTAATTACTTTAAAATTATTACCTTTCACGTTCATATCAGTGTCACTCCTCTTTCCATTTTAACTGCAGCAAGTCATTAAATCATCTCCTTCCCCAGAGAAGAGTCCATTTGTTTCAAAGAGGTTTGCTTTGCTCTCACCCTCCCACAGTGTTTTTTTCTGATGTTTTTATTTTGTTGGTTGTTTCTTTTTTTTAATTCTGTAATTAATACATGGATGTCACCAGCTTACAGTAAACAACCAATGAGGTCACCACACCCAGAACTAAACATAAGACTTGTAATACCATTTGTATAACAACAATATATACAGTACTACAAGCTCTACTTGCAAAGACAGCTGTTGAATCAAGCACCAAAAAGTTGGGGTTTTTTCATTTTTCCTACAGTATTTTCCTCTCCAGGTCTTAATAACATACCTTTTATCCTGACTTACAGGCTTCTGACTGCAAAGATAAGGTTACAACTGTGAGTTTATCAAGTCTTCTTAATCTTTCTGTCAAGCAAAACAGTATGTATAAGTCCAGATACTGAGACAAAGATGCAAACAGAACCACAACTTACTCTGCATGATGAACAATGTTGCAAAAGTATTTTCTCACCATTATGCAAGATCAGAAAATAAAACAAACACTGCCAAATAAACAAGACCCAGCGGACATACCAAAACAGGGAAGATGATACTAAGCCTTCAGGCACTGTCTGTTTCTGTCTTTAGAGTTTAACATGAAAACTCGCCTACAGGCTTAACAGAATTCATGCACACTCAGTGTTAGATTCTGTGCTAAAGGAAATCACCACTGTAACTCACCCTGAACTTGTAATTCACAATGACCTTGACTGAGTTGGGATAGCATCTTCACTCGTATGTTATCAGGTATTTTCCTCCAAAGCACACAATCGTTGCTTATACTAAAATGTCTCTTCTGAAGAATTCAAGAATTATCCACCTTCTGCAGCAAGCAACCCGCCGCACCCAGCTTCAGCAGGTGACTGCCTAGCATCCCAGTGTGAACACACTCGGGAAACATTCAACAAGAAGGTTGAAGTTGCCAGTTCTCAACTTGTAAAACACAAGGTACACAGCCCGTAAACCTAAACCAACAGAATATTTTTCAGAGAAGTGACCTTTTTATTTCTGTTTCTTCCAATAGGTGAAAATAAGCAAATGCCAAAGAGTGCGGCTACATCAAACTGAGATTTAAAGCTGAAGTCACCACAGTGTCCATGCTATCACATACTGAAGCTAGCTATAAATGAGCTGCTAGGAGCATCACTGTTCTCTGAAGCCACGGAGATCAGCCCTTACTGCACAGATTTGCTTAAAGCCAGATTTGTAGGGAACATGCCCAACCTCTGAATTTCAGCCTCAAACTCAAGCTTCAAGGAAGCAGCTTCTCAAGCTTGGGGCAGCTTCCAGAAGTGGAAGCTGCCATGACACTGACTTTCAGTAGTAACACTTACCAGACAAAGAGTGAGATTTAGAGAAAAAAAGCCCATACAACTCGACTTTTTAGATTGTTCCAATTCATTTACATAGTGAGTACATCTAAACACAGGGAAGATTAAGTGTATAGCAAACAAAATAATTGTCATGCTTTTTTTCTGCCTGACATGGTAGATTAAAATACCAAATGATAATAGTAAAGATGGATGTAGAAATTCTTTTCAATTTCTTGTATGGCAGATTATGCATTCTTCCATCATAATTCAATGTCTTCCTAAAAATAAGAACGGACTCACTAGCTTTATGTTCTGAATCTTCTCTAGGTCTTCTTAGTTATGTGGCAAAAGATACCATGAAGTATTTCAGAATGTAGCACCCAATACACCGGTTTCTCAGCGTGCACATTATCATGCGTTTATAGATCTCGCACTCAGCGGTCTAACAAACAACACAGAATAGGTTTTATTTAACCTTTACACAGAGGTGGCTCTACAGCTTTTTAGCTGGTAGACATCTCAGCGGAAAATTTTGAGCAGACATGCACGTATGTGCACATTAAGCAACAGAGGTTCGAGAGAGCAGGTGACAAAACAAGAGTAGTGTAGGTTATATGACATCAGGAGAATATTAAGAAGCTATGGATTTTTACAGAGATTCTTCACTGGAGGCTTGGAGGAAGAAGGAAAAAAAAAGACCTATTATCTCGTAAACAGACTTATAACTTTTTTCCGTGCATCCTTTTTCACGTCTAGCCCAAACTCCCCGTGCTCAGCAGTATGAGCCTGTGACGGCCAGCAAAATGCTCACTGAGGTCTAACAGGTGGGCAAGCAAATGGCTGAGAAGTTTAAGTCTTTAAGTGTCTATCTGCAGAAACTTGGTATATGTCATAACTTGTTACACGTTACCTTCATTGTACTATGCTGTCACTATGTAGGAGAACTTCATGGAACAACCAATTTCTGGTGCATGTTCTTGAAGCTCTTATGTTCAGCTTTATTGACATGACCCTGCAGCACCATGTCAGAGGCAGCATATTCCCTGATGGTTGTGTGAGCCATATAGAAGAAGAAGCCCAAGGTCTTCAGCAGGCTTAATTTCAAAGTTAGAAAACCTAGTGAAATACAAAGCATTGTACAGTACACAACATCAGCTACAGCCTTTGCTAAGAATTTACAGTTAAAAGAAATACTCCCAGAATTTATAAATGTAACAGAAGTATAAAAGATATCTTCAAAATTAACAAATCAAAGAAAAAGCCCTTAAGGCAGACGTCACTGAAGGGCAATGAAGTTACACGGCTGGGGATTTTCTTTACTACGGACAGGTCAAGTATCACAACCTAGCTGGTATCACCTGAAACTTCCAGGTTGGAGATCCTATTTTCAGTTCTTTTCAACCCACAAATAAAGTTGTAATTTTCCAACCTCAAAAGAAGCATGTGAGCAAGATAGGAGTTCAGGAAGCATTACTGAGAAGGCTAAGTGAAAGAAACGGGATTTGAACAAGATAAGAGAGAAGAGATAAAAGAAAAGTTGAATTGAGCCCCAACTGGGGATAGTAAGCATAAAATCTATATTCACTAATGTAGCTCAAAATGAAACCCAGGATCGTTCTGTCTCACATTTTTTTTTTTCTTTTTTTTTTCCCCCCCCTATCAGCACATCAGCTGTTACATCCTTTTACATTACTTGACCTCAGAAAAAGCTACAATTGCTATCTGCTATTCCATCCCATCAAGAACTAACATATTTTTTAAATTTAAAGACATATATGGACACAAAGCCAAGGAATTTGTTACAAGAATATCAGTGTGCTTCCCAAGACTAGCACACAAACCCTCGGAAATGCCACAGATGACTTTGCCACAACAACATGATTTTAGGTGCCTATGAATATGTGCAAAGGTTTATTTTGATTTACAGGCTCAGAACAGTATTTTTTCTTTCCATGTAATTTTGTCATCAGCTTCTGCACAAGAGAATGTGCTCTGAAACACAACCATTCATTTTTACTGAAAAGATGATTGTCTTTACCCCTCGTTAAGCAAAGTAGTGCACACAGTCGTAGAAGCAAGGCCTGCATGTAGGGAAGAAGTGAAGAGATGGTCTCAGAGATAATCCTGATAATCTGGAATCCAATTTTGCCTCTGCTGATGATTTCCAGTGAAATCCAGTGAAGTGTTTTGGTTTGGCCTGGCCGGATTTCGGCGGCGGGGGAGGAGCTGCAGGGTGGCTTCTGTAAGAAGCTGCTAGAAGCTCCCCAAGTTTGATAGAGCCAACGCCAGCCGGCTCCAAAGAGGGACCCGCCGCTGGCCAAGGCTGAGCCTATCAGTAAGGTGATAGGGGAGGAACGCCTCTGTGAAAAATATATTTAAGAACGGGGAAAAGAACTGCGCCACAACAGCTGGCACAGAGATGGAGGAGTGAGAATCTGTGCAGACACCAAGGTCAGTGAAGAAGGAGGGGGGGAGGATGAGCTCCAGGCGCCGGAGCAGAGAGTCCCCCAGGTCTGTGGTGAAGACCATGGTGAAGCGGGTTGTCCCCCTGCAGCCCATGGGCGAGGTGCAGATGTCCACCGTGAGGATCACCGCGTAGATGTCTACTGAGGACTCCACGCCGTGTGGGTGGATGCCTGAAAGGGGACTGTAGCCCGTGGGAAGCCCACATCAGAGCAAGTCACTGCCGGAGCCTGTAGCCCGTGGAAGAGAGGAATGCCCACGCTGGAGCAGGTTGGCCGGTGGGACTTTTGGGACGCTGCAGGTGGCTCACTCTGGAGCAGTTTCCCCTGAAGGACTGCGCCTCAGACTCACGAGGGGTGGGCTGTCCCTCGTGAGGTGTCTCACGTTGGGCAGTTTGTGATGAATTGCCCTTCGTGGGACGACTCACACGGAGAAGAGAGCGTGAAGCTTGTGTCCCGTGAGAGGGACCCCACAATGGCCCTGGGGAAGAGTGAAGAGTCCTCCCCCGGAGTGAAGAAGCGGTGGAACCAACGTCGGATGAACTGACCGCAACCCCCATTCCCTGTCCCCCTGCACCGCTTGGGGGGAGGAGGTGGAGAAACCGGGATTGATGTTAAGCCCGGGAAGATAAGGAGGGATGGGGGGAAGGTGTTCTGTTTGTTTGCTCTTTCTTACTTCTCACTACTCCTCTCTGATTAGTTCTTTTAATAAATGTACCTAATTTCCCTAAAATTGAGTCTGTCTTGCCCGGGACGGTAAATGAGGGTGATCTCCCTGTCCTTATCTCAAAACCTGGAACCCTTGGAAATATTTTCTCCCCCTGTTCAGCAGTGAAGGGGGAGTGAGTGAGCGGCTGTGTGGGTACCTGGCGGTTGGCCAGGGTCAACCCACGACAGACACTTTGTAAGTCATTAAAAAGAAAAACAACCAACCAACTTTTCTCTCAGATTATTTGAAGTTTAACAAGAGACAATGTGTAAGTAATGGGAACAGAGCAGTTCCCTCAGGTAAGCCAATCCTAGCTTGACTGACAGGTGACAGAATCACAGAATGTCAGGAGTTGGAAAGGACCTTGAAAGATCATCTAGTTCAAACTCCCTACCAGAGCAGGATCACCTAGAGTAGGTCACACAGGAACCTACCATGTTCCCTGAACAGTGAAAACAGAAATACTTTTGGAAGAGTTTAAAAGCACTAAAAAATAGCTTAGAGAAATACCTATGTATGTTTGGTTTTCCCAAAAAACATTGAGGGGAGGGTGGGAAGAGAGACAAATGCTTTGTTCTTCACAGACCTGTGAATACAGAGAGTAGTCTGACATCAGGAATTGGCTTGAGAATGAAAGAGAACTGAGTATACCCACCAGTCTAGAAAAAATCCCAAGTAAGAGCTGGAATTCAGTGCCAAGTGCCTGGCATTGGACCTGTAGTCCTTGGTGCTTAGGGGCACCTGCAGCCTTAGGTGTAGTGAACAGCAGCACTCAGATTTCAAAATTCCTTAGAAATGTGTGGTTTGAACCCATCACATCCCACATTTGCATGATTAGAGGATTGTTATTTCTTACATGTTTGTCAGCTCACGCTATCCCCCATCCACAGTCACTGTCTGCATACGCCGTGGAAATTATTGTCAACATAGATCAAAGACTGTCTCCAAAAGACAGAGTGAGCAGGAGGAGGAGAAAAACTCTCAGAGAGTATGGACTGCATCAATATCATATCAGGTGAACTCAGTAATAAAGAATGAAAAGCTTCAGTATGAACAAAGTAAGACCTCCAGTAGAAGCAGAGAAGAAATAATTTTTTCTTTATTTTTAATTCCCTCAAACGTTCTTGCTTCTCAAATCAGATATTTTAAGTCAATGATTATATTTAGTTCTCTTTTTAAAAATGCCTTATATTTTATAACAAAAGAGTTTATTTTAGTTAGGGTCAGGGAAAATTTGATGGTTCAATTAAACCACTTTTTAGTATAACAGTAATACTAGCTGTCAGTCACTTATTTGATGCAAAGAAAGCTTTTTTTGGTAATTGTCTCCTTGAAAAGGCACTGACTGAGTTGTCAATTTTTAAGCTGTCAGGCTTGAATAGTGTATACGTACAACAGAATTTGTGCCTTATTACAGTAATATCCAGCAGCTTTGCTAAAATAAAGGTCTTTCAGTGATACTTTTACAATTACACTGCACTTTCATTCCTTTTCAATCTTCGATACTGCTGACTCAAACCTTCCCTTCATCAGTACTTCTACCCACATATTCTAAAGGGGTTTTTTGGGGGGGAAAATATCAATTTAAACCAATACGATTTTATATTTTCAAAGTTATTTTTTTTGTATTTATTGTCAAAGTTTTGATACTGTCTACATAGCCTGTTTTTTATGAAAAATTATATGCTTTTAAACAATGTGTGTCCTAATCAGACCTCTGTTGTTTTTCTGCAGTTCAGCTGGGCCAATGAAGTGGGGAATGTGCAGGAAAGCTGCCAGACACAAATGCAGTTTCTTTTTTCTTCAAAAGCAAAGGAGGTCAACCTGTGTGACTCCAGCCCTGCATAACGTCGCAAGCAGGTTGCACAGCGTTCCCACAGCCAGTCTGTACCATTTGCCTGGCAGTGAGTTATGCTGGTGTGGAAGCTGGCAAGAAATCTGACACTGTAGCTGTGGATGTGGTGAGCAATAAAAACTACTCAAACTAATGTTGGGGGTTCACTCCCAAGTGGCCTTGGTTGCCCAACTCGTTCCTGAGCAGCAGCCTGCCTGGATTCCCTAATTTCAACCTCACAAAGCCACATCCTACACCCCTGGCCACAGTGAGATCTTGTGGTTTATACGATCTGCAGGGTGACAATCCTTACCCTAGTGTTGTAAGGTTAAATTTCACTAAATAAAGTAAAAAAAAAAAAAAATTTAATAAAAAAAATAAATTTTAAGTAAAATGGGAGCTATATTTTCAACAACACAATGCTGATTAAACAATGACTGTTCTGTTGTATCTGAAAGTCAAAAATTAAACCAATCCTGTCAGCACAGCATGAACACAGCTATACCATGCACAAACTCTTTACACCAAGGACTCTTCTGACTCTGAACAAGTTACTTTAAAAAAATCTTAAATTTAAGACCAATAAAAACCAATACTCGCATAAGCACAGAAAATACTCACTCAGCTCAGTCACACAATGACTTCATGGCTTTAGCTACATCCTTCATAAAAAGCTTAAGAGTTCATAGGAGAGTACAAAAATGTTCTTTACACAGTTCCCCAGTGGTACGATTATTAAACATCTATTCAGTCCAGAAGACCTTTAAAAATGCAGCTTGTGTCTCCCCATGTTTATTTACTTTTTGAATTCCTGCTCTAACAATGAAGAAAACCACATAGGGAACTCAGTTTCATTCCACTGATTGAAGTTAGTTTCACCTGGAATTTTTTGTCTGAAGACACTGGAATAATCAACTTGTGCAAAAGTAACTTTAAAAAAATAATTTCTTCAGTTACAGAAACATCACTGCCTGACTTAGATCTATTCAGGATCTCTCAGCAAACTGCTAAATTTGAGACTAAAACAGCATGCTCTTTTAGACAGCACACCAATGGTCTGTGACACATTGGTGACAAAAATCACACTTAGATGCCAAAATGCCTCCCAAAAGCAGAGATCGCTCTTCCTTGCAAGAGGCTTTTGTGCCAGAAGCAAGGGTCCTGCCTTCGATGGCCCTGACTACTGCTCCATGAGGAACTTTACTTCTGCATCCAGACACCTAGGTTGGACCTGCAACCACCTTACCTAGGTAGGAGACCACATGAAAAGGACTTGAGCAATCATTCAGCTCAGAGACCAATTAACAGATCATCAGCTCATCTGCATTAAAAAGAAAGGAGAAAAATAAAAAATAAAAAATAAAAAAGAGAAGCCAAAACCCCAGCAAGGTCATCAATAACATATACAGCATCACGGACAGGAAACTCCTGGCTATACACTCATTCCCTTCCCAAAAGGCATCTAACCAGGAATGGGCCTTTCCCTTAGATTTCACGTGAGCTGCTTACCTGCCTTGCAACTGTGGGAAGAGAGACTGAGCCTCTTTGTCTGCCCTAAAGAGCTTCAGCCTTTTGGTGGACTAACACCAGAATGTTTCTGGAAGGAGAGCTGGATAGGAGGAATTGCAGGAATGCTAATAGCGGCAAACAAGAGGAACCAGTTTCAGTTTGTACTCCCAGTCTACCACAGCCCCCCCCCCCCCCCAAAGGAGTTAAATCAGCCTTAACTAAACCTTATGCCACCTTCTGCCTGGAAAACTTACTACATAATAACAAGGTCATCGCTTGGACACCGGGAAAGGTCACAATGAAAATTTCATGTACGACATGAGGTCAGCCCCTTGCACACGTGCACGCTGATAGAGATTTTAACTACATGCCAAATACATGATGCAACATGTATAAAAAGAGTGCTGAAAAGTGAACTAAGTACATATATCTATAATAATGAAGGTGAAGAGGAACTAATTTTCAAATGAGGCAAAACAAAGAGGAGAAAAGAAAACCCTAAAAGCACTGCTTACCAATGTATAACTGGGGATACTTTTCAAGAAATATTTTATGGCTTACAGTCATAATGTTGAATCTCAACACGCACAACTTGTATCATATCCAGGCGACAACATAATGCCTACCATAACCCTCGCTCCATTTTCTCTGCTTCCTGTGAGGCTTTAATATTGACACGAGTGCCAATTCTGCAACACGCCTTGCACGCAGAAACTTTTTGTCCTACAACGTTCTCCCACAAAGTCAGCGGGGATGGCCACAAGCGTGCAAATTCATCTATCTACCATCAAGGCGGGCAAACTATTTCACATACTTTTAATGTACAGAATCTTAATCAGCTGAGTCATACCTGTGCATATAGCCACAGGACCCGGTTCTCAGACCAAGGTGTAAGCATTGGTGTAAAATAACAGCCTCAAATCACACATGTCACACACAGTATAAACCTACCGCTTGTTACAATCTTTGGATCATATTATTGCAACAAACAGTAAAAATAAAAAGATCCCGCCTGCCTGTCCCACCCGGGTATGCTCCGTGGGGTGAGCTTGGTACAGCCGCTACACAACGGAACAAAAACGAGGGGGGAAAAAGCCAAGGCCACCCAAATAGTGTCTTCACCTTCAGACAAGACAGCTCTCAGCCAGAGGGCAGGGCAACAGGTTGCTATAAGAGAAGCACGAAGAGTGCCTGGTTTGACATACACCTGTATGTATATACGCATGTATATATGTATATATATCCACACATCCCTGAAGCGCTCTGAGGAAGAGTCCCCTGGGAGTCCCCTTCACCCCGAAAAGCCCTTCCCGGCAGCGGGTTTCTCACCCACCTCTCCTCCCCTCGGGCAGCCCAGCGGCTTTTACCTTCTCTCACCGGGAGGGAAACCGCCGCCGCCCCGCGGGAACTGGCCGCAAGCCCTAAAGGACAGGGATCCGGGCGGACGGCCGAGCCCGGGCCCCTTCGCACTCTCCGAGGCGGGCCGCTGGGCCGGGCCGGGCCGGCCTCACGTACCTGGCGGTGGCGGCGGCGGCGGCGGCGGTGGCGGGGAAGGCTCGCAGGCTCCACAGGTGCTTCGGCCGGCCGAGACGAGGCGGGCAGGCCGCAGCAGCACCGCCCCGGGGCCGGCCTCACCTGCGGGCGGGCCGAGGAGGGGCGAGGTCGCGGCCCCTGGGCACAGCGGGGTGCGGGATCCGCCCTCGCCTCAGGCCCCGCTGGCCCAAATGGAGGTGGCGGGGGGTGAGGGCGAAGGCGTCCTCTCGCACAGCGGGGCAGTCTGAGGAGAAAATGCCGCCGTGTGTCGGAGGCAGAGCACGGCTCCCGCCTTTCGGTTTCGGTTCCCGCGAGTGGTTTGCGGCAGGACAAGGTGGGAGGCGGCCGGGAGCAGGACGCGGGGGTGCGGGGCCGGTGCGGCGCTGCCCGGAGCTGGGGCACCATGCCCGCCCCGCAGGCCTGTGCGGCACTGCAGTGGGGCGGACGAAAGCGGGTTGAAAAGCAAAATGTGGAAGTTAACCTTTTTTAACGGCCTTTGTATTGTTTAAGGGGAAAAATTCAGTGAGTTACCAAGTGTTCAAGCACCACCAGGAATAAACGTGTTGACAGAGAGCTCCGGGGGGGAAACACCCCTCACTTTGTAATTCAGAGTCCTTTGCAATTCCTCCAAGTGATGCAGAGGACTCAGATGGTCAGATTTCACCTTTGGCTGCAAGGCACAGGCATGCTGGTGGGCTCATCTTGGTGGCATTGCTCTGCCTTCCCAAGGGAATGAACAGGCAATGTCTGCCCCATGTAATTTTCCAGCCTGTGTAAAAAAAAAAAAAAAAAAAAAAAAAAAGTCTGACTTATGCTTTAATGGCTCTTTTTTTTATGAGTGTATGACACCAGCATCTCCTCCAGGTCTACTCCTAACACAGATAGAAGAGGTCCAAAGTACCATTGTTGTCCTGAGAAAAGACTCCAGGTTGATCTTCTATCAGGCAGTTTCACGGGGATAGTGCCATTTTCTCTGTACTCCCTCAAACTCACACTAGGGAATTGCCATTGCCAGTAAAAAAGTGGAAAGGAAGCTGAGATAAATCAATGGCAGGAACAAAACCACAGTTAGAGGCACGAGGATGCCGCCGCCTTACTAAGTCACAAATTGCCGAGTGCTTCCGCTGCTCCGGGAAAATCCTGCCAGACTCACCTTCCGTGGCTTCTGCTGGTGAACACTGTCAGAAACGGGGAATTGGGACATGGGGGTTGACTGCCCTTAGAGCTTGGCCCTGTGGTGTGTCCATCACGCTGCTGTTCCTAAGCAGAAATCAGCTCACTGTGGACTCACTCCTGCTTCTGAGGGGTTAGTTCATTCAATACCTTTTCTTTCTTCTGTCTTTCTGGAGAAGCCTCCTTCTCACCCCACTTTACTAAAATCAATAGGAATTTCTGCTAAGTGCACAACTTTGTATTTCTACCGTTAAATTCTCATGTCATTCCTCTTTCCCCTTTCCACATACTCAATCCAATTCTTTCCAAAGGGTATTCCAATCATTTTCCGTTTTAACAGCAGATCTTAAGTTATGTCTTCATTAGTAAATTTCATTAGCACACTCATGTTTTTTGTGTCAAGGTCACCAATAAAGTTTTAACTAAGATTAATTCTGAGATCTGTCCCTATGGAACTGCATTAGTAACCTCCTTCCATCTAGATTTTTCCCTTTCAGGACACGGTATTGTCCTTATTTTTCATTTCTTGCATTCATCTGCATCTCTCCATCTTAATTAATTTTTTCTCACATGGCATCCTCTCAAATGTTTTATTGAAGTCCAGATAGATTTGATCTACCCTATTTTCATTGTTTGAAAAAATGATTTCTCAGACAAATACACTGGCTTAGTCTGGTATGTTCCACCATTGGTGAAGTCCTGCTGCATTTTAACTAGATTTTCATATACCTCCACGTCTTTAATTAGTTTTTCCTTCAGCGTTTGTTCTAAATTTTGTGTACTAATGAGGTCAGATAAAAGAGCCTGTAGCTGCTTGGATCTATGCTAACAAAGTACAAGTCCCACACAAAAGCCTCTAGACTTTTTAGTGTCCTTCCTGGGCTGCTGTAGCCACTAGGTCTGACCTAAAATTAAGGCACAGCATGCCTGTGATTGATTTTAGGCTAACCCCTAAGGCTGGAAAAGTCAAATGTCTTTTTTTTTTTTTTTTTTTTTTTACTGCACAGTCCACCTCCCATGTTTCTTCTGCAAAACCACTTATTCAGATTGCTTAGTTCCCTGTTTTAATTACAGTTGTGCCTTTGAGTTTTTACGTATGCAACCTGAATGCTCTGGCATTGCTTTGTATATACTTCTTTTCTGTTTCAAATGCATTTCTTTATGTTTCAATGTTTATTGTATAAACGTTTTTTCTGTAAGCCAAAAAGAACAGTTGAAGAACACTGCTTCTACTTTCCTCTTTATGAACACGTCCAGTCATGGGTGAATAAAGTGTTAAGTTTGTCCTACAGAACCCAAAGAAAACTTTTTCTCTAGCATGGTTTGGTCTTAAAATAGCTCTCTTTCCATGGACTTTGCACCTTTCTTAATTAACTCCCAGTTGATATGAGACTCCAGGCTGCTTTCTTCCAGATGGAGAAGAGCATGCTGAGAGTGACACTTAACTCCTCAGAGCAGTAGCACAAATGGGAGAGGAAGAAGGCAAGTCCAGATTTTTGGCTGGACCACTATTCTTCCGTATCCTTCAGCCAGCATGAAACTCTCCCATGTTGTATCTCAGCCCTTCTGTGTCCTTTTGCATGTTGGATAAACAGGTTGTTTAGTGACAGCTTTACACGGACCCTGTGCTATGGCACTGAGCCCAGGTTGTAAAAGAAGACTATCTAGAAATTTGGAAGAGGGGAGCTTCCACAGTCAATGAGGTCTTCTGAGCAGCAAAATACAAATCAGAACAGCGGTGACTGTAAGGACTGTAGGATCATTGCTGGAAAACTTCGGTGCAAACTCGGCTCTTCATCCTCTCCTGTTGGCAGAACACCTGAGCAAGGTGTGTATACTACTTGTGTTATTTTAACTGCGCTGATAAATGATCAATATTCTGTAAGAAGGATATAAAGCTAACCATAGACTAGGCTTTGGTGATGGAAGGCAAGTTTTACTGATAAAATAGTAGAATAACATCAGGCTGCAGATTTTTACTTGCTAAAAGGTCACCACTGGTTTCTCTCAAGGTGCAGTAGGTTTGCATGGTGGGTCTCTAAGATAAGACTCAACACTGAGGCCCAGACCTTATGCAAACTGGAGGAAAGATCAACAGAAACAGCAAGGTTATGTTTTTCGAGTAAGGCTGTGACATCTTACGAGGCTAAGCTTAATAAGTCATGAAACATTTTCTTTATTCAAAATAAGAAAGTACTGTATAAAGGAAAGTGTACACAATTTAATTCCAGCATGTGTATATATTCTAGCTTTTCATTTCATATGAGCCAGAAACAAATGTGTGCTGTTCTAAATCTGTACTTCATATACAGGTTCACTCAAGGAACACAATTCACTATTGTTAAAATTTGCTTTAGAGAAAGTTGCAAATGAGAGCCCTCTAGTGCAAAATGACTTAATATGGGCTGCTGTGTCTTTTTATTTAAGATATATAATGTACCAGTTACCATGATGAATGCAACATAAATACATAGATTCAGTAGAACCTCCACTATTCATTCCATGTGTCTCTAATTTCTAAAATGGCAGTGCAGCACTACTGTATGGATAATAAAGCAAAAACATTAATTTAAAAGGCGAGAAGAAAGTCCTGTTACACCACTTAGAGTAAAAAATAATATAAGTCAATAAAACGGAATTGCTTGGTTTCTGGTTTGGTTTCTATAATCCTTTCCCACCCATTCAGGCAACTTGTCAGAGCCTTTCATAGCTACAAAACAGAATTGAACACCAAAGGAAAGCTGCGAATCGAAAGCGAGATTTAAGGGACTGAAGAGTTGTTTGAATTTTGTTTTTCTTCTCCCTTGCTTTCACACATGTTTATGAACTCACAGTTGGATTTCCTCGAACAGGAAATTCCACAGTAATTATCATTAGTGAGCTATGGTAATAGCAGTCCCGTGAATCCACAGGCTCTTTTCAAAGTCATTCCCTTTTAGAGGAAATAAACACTAATATGGGCCAAATCCTCATTTGCTATGTTAGTGTCTCTGAATTTAGCAGCAAAACAATTTACTCTGGCAAACCATCCATACTCTCAGTTCAAACAAGCTTATTGTGAGGCATAGAATCACTTCAAGAGTAGTGTGGTGTGACCCACAAGTACTGCTGGAGCACTGCTGTACAAATACATTTGTTGCTTTAATAGCTAATGTGAACAGAAAGCAAAGTGAGCCTGGTTGGTAATTCCTGCAGGGCAGAGATGAGTAAGGATTAATGGAGAAAGATTGCAGATGCAGATTTTTCTGAGATACCTTCTGCCACCACAGACTTCAGAAAGAAGCACAGTGGCCCCAAGCAGTGGCCTGCCCAGCTGAGGCCCTGCTTCTCGATGCGTACCAGGTGCGTCCAAAAAGTCACAGGCTTTCCAGGAGGAAGGCATTAAAATCTTCATGAGGTTTTGTAACGGAATCCATAAAAGATCTGGTCTTCAACCAAAGTGTGAAATTGGAATCCCTTTCTAAATTTCTTAACAACTGATGAACAATCTCAAAATCAAGTTCTTGTCATCAATTTCATCAACCCTTGCTCAGAAGCCTGAGTTTCTTTCATGAGTTTCTTTCTACATCATCTTTAGCACCTGCCCGAATTACACATAAGGTGATGACTTGAACTCATATCAGAAAGCAAAGTTTACTAATCAGAGATTGTTCCCAAGTTATGGACTGAGAAGAACCAGCTTGTTTCTGGTCACAAACTGCTTTGATCTGAATTTCTACCAAAGCTTTACATCAGTTTACATCAAGAGCTCCCTCTCAATAAGCACAGCTTAGAAGTGTGACTGTGAGTGCTGTTTCTGTATGAAAGGACATCATTATCATTATTATCTGAGAACAGAGCTCTTCCCAAATCAGTTTCCAATGCAAATAAAACAGCAGACTGTAGAATCGGCACATATGGCAGTAGATTTTTATTAATTGGTTAACAGCTCCAATAACATAGATGCCTACACATCAAAGTCATGTAAACAGAACTCAATCACCATATGGAACCAGACCAAGATGATAATGGGCAACAAAGCAAGAAATCCTATTCATGTTCCATATGGCTCCTGTTGATTTCTGTTTATTATGCTGAAACTTTTCTGTATGCTATTGCAGACTATTGTGTTTTTCAAAATGAATGTATAAACTTAGGAATCCAAGTATGTTATCAATGGCTTAAAATATAGAAAGAACTTAAACTAGATTTTTTTAATGTGATTTTTTTTTCTATACTGGTTTCATGGTTGCTTGAACTCTAATTAATTTTCTTCTTATCGGTGATGATCGTTAAGCTAAATCTTACTCCACTACCAGAAGAACCCCTTCTATACCAGTGAAACAGGTCTTTTTGTTATAGCACAACTGTTGAAATAATGAATCTTAGGAAAGAAACACAAAGGCTGCTGGCAGCAAATACAAGCAAAGGTATCTGTTTGCACATTCCTTTATCTGCACCATTCCAAGTATATAGTACAGTGTAGATTATATTCCTCTCTAGCAAGACAAATGGACAGATTCTTGTTCCGCAGTCAAAGGGACAGAAAGACATAGATACTTTGAGGAATTCACTTGGGAGAAGCAAATCACTATTGCAAAAAGCCTGATGCTTTTCCTGCCTTCAGCCTGAACATATATGTCATCTGGAGCTAGTAATTAACAGCTTGGATTTTTCAGACAGATGTGCTAAGTGCACCTTTTGAAAATCAGACATAGAAGATGGCCCTTGCAGGGTGAATTGCTGATGCAATGTATGTGCTTTTCCAAGTGACACGGACAATCAAAGTACAGTGGCTTTCAGGTCCAAGATTGAGTGAGTAGGGGGAAGACATGAGGAGAAAAAAAGAAAGAAGAGCCTTCCATCTAAATCTTTTTTTTTAACAGCTAGTTTAGATTTTAACAGCTCATTCAGTCTAGTAACCACCACTCCAGCACCTGAAGGGGGCCTACAAGAAAGCTGGGGAGAGACTGTTTACAAGGGAGTGTAGCAATAGGACGAGGGGCAATGGTTTTAAACTAGAGCAGAGTAGATTTAGATTTGACATTAGGAAGAAGTTCTTTACTGTGAAGGTGGTGAAACCCTGGCACAGGTTTCCCAGGGAAGTTGTGGATGCCTCCTCCCTGGAAGTGTCCCAGGCCAGGCTGGACAGGGCTTTGAGCAACCTGGTCTAGTGGGAGATGTACCTGGGAGGACTCCAGACCCGAATGCAGTACTCCAGGTGAGGTCCTACCAGAGCAGCATAGAGAAGAATCACTTCTCTCCATCTGCTGGCGACGCTTCTTCTGATGCAGCGATTCGCCTTCTGAGCTGTGAGCGCACATTTTTGGCTCATGTTGAGCTTCTCGTATATCTTGATATACTACTGGATGTGTGTCTCCTGGTTGGTTTAAGTGCTGCTGCTGACAAGTTCAGAGTGCTGCATCTGGGGAAGAATAACACCAGACACCAGTACAGGTTAGGTGATGTCCTGCTGGAAAGCAGCCCCATGGAGAAAGACCTGGGAGTCCTAGTGAACAGTAAGTTGTCCATGGGACAGCCATGTGCCCCTGGGGCCAAGAAGGCCAATGGGATCCTGGTGGGCATTTTGTCCAGTGAGACTAGGGAGGTTCTCCTCCCCCTCTACTCTGTCCTGGTTAGACCATACCTGGAGCCCCATTCTGGGCTCCCCAGTTCAAGAGAAACAGGGATCTATTGGAGAGAGTCCAACAGAGAGCTACAAGGGTGATTAAGGGACTTGATCATCTCTCCTATAAAGAGACACTGAGAGAACTGGGGCTGTTCAGTCTTGAAAAGAGAAGGCTGAAAGGGGATTTTATTAATGTACACAAATACCTGAGAAGTGGGTGTGAAGAGGAAGGTGGCAGTCTCTTTTCGGTGGTGCCCAGTAGTAAGACAAGGAATAATGGGTATAAGCTAGAACATAGGAAGTTCTCCCTCAACATGAGGAGAAACTTCTTTACTGTGAGGGTGACAGAGCACTGGCACTGGCTGCCCAGAGAGGCTGTGGAGTCTCCTTCTCTGGAGACTTTCAAAACCCGCCTGGACGAGTTCCTGTGTGGCTGTCCTAGGGGATCCTGCTCTGTCAGGGGGCTTGGACTAGATGATTTCTAGATGTTTCTTCCAACCCTGAACATTCTATGATTCTATGACATCTACTGAACAAAAGGTAGCAGAGGACTTGCATGCTTAATTTCCTTAAACAGATTTATAAACTGCAGCAGCACGCTAGCAGGTGCCAAGGTTTGAAGTCTCCCCTTTGGTTGTTTTTTTCTCTTGAGCAACAGCAGCTGGTGAACTACAGGGAAATTGCAAACTTTTAAAGCAATGGCTTCATCCGCCATCTGAAATTCACAGAAACATTAAGTCATTATTCAAATGAAAGCCTTCTTTTAGCCATTAGCATATTTTTGTCAACGATAAAAAAAGCAAGATGCTGATATGAGGGGAGATACATGCATTCTTATTTATATGGTAATTGAACGGTCAGGGAGTTTGCCTGTTATTTTCCTAAGACATGGTATGCGTCAATTAAAACTATGTTTTGCTACTCTTCTAATGGAACCTGGCACCATTAAGAAATCTTTCCTTCTTCTTAAGATGTGATGGGGAAAGAGGCATTGAAAGTCAACCAATTTATGCAACCTACTTTGTAACATGATTGCTGGCTTTTGCCTTTCTACAAACAAAGCAAAATTAATAATTCTTCTCTGTAACAAGTGACAAGAGAATTATGTCTGTCTATCAAACCCATCCTAAACAGGAGTAAGAATATTGCTTCCCCTCCCATAAATTTGCATAGTTAGTGTTCTTAGTAAAATCTGGCGTGTTGTAATTCAATGTCTCATATTCTTTGTCAATCAAACTTCTTTCAAGAGTGAAAATATTTTTAGAAGTCAGTGTACAACTGCAATTCTCTTTCATCCAAGCAGCACATGTTGTAAATCACAGTGCAAAACCCTCCAACTTCATCCAGATGGGCAGAGTTCCACTGATGCCGGCAGTGCTGTGATTGGGCTGAGCTGAGTCCAAGAAGTCCAGCAAGCTCCTCTGCAAATGCATCATTAACAGAGGTAATTGTCTGTGCTGAAGAACTACCCTGAGAAGAGATTTCTAACTGTTGTGTAAGTACAGTTTTAATATCCTGGGTTCATTACGCAAACTGGAGCTATTGCTTAGTGTTCAAGCTAAGGAGCCATTCGTCACCATTTTATTCCTACCTGTCTTTCAATTTATGCAAAGTCCCCAGGCTCCTCCAAAAAGAAAACAAAAAGACAAATCATCACTCAGTGGTGCAGGATTAATTAGCATTTTTTTGCTGAACATGCTTACACATATGGCACTAGCTTTCCTACCTCTGCAGCCTCAGCCCAAAAAGGGACAAGTTGAGGTGCAGAAAGGTAAATGCCTAGGAGGTCAAACCCATCATTTAGAAAGGGGTTTGAAGGGTTATTGTAGAGAAACTATGAACCACTCATCAGGAATTTCTGAAAGGCAGCTTGCCTAAATCTCAAAGTGGCATGTCTAGATAAGATAGATAGTACAAAAGCGCAAAGCATAGACTCACAGGCTGTGCTCTGGACAGGTTTCCAGCATCCCAAGAGGAGGACACCTTAGAGCATGAACGCTAAGGCACAAAACCAGTCTCTGGACATAAACTCTGTAATGCAGAAAGGGAAAATAAAATATCCTCCCACATAAATTTGTGCTTAATATATGATGCCTGTATCCTATCACATGTTTTGGCTATGGAACATCTTTCTGAAAATGTCATCTGGAAACGACTTTAGTATTGGGCATAACTGAGGTCTTTTCTGGTTCTGCTTTTCTGGTACACTTGAAAAATAACGCAGTGTTTACAAAATCCAGTGATGCTGTCATACAAGTTGTCAAATTTATATCCTGCCTGCAGTGCCTTAAAACATACAGATATTTTTATTTTAAAAAGAGTTAAGGGCTTCAGAAGACAAGAAGCGTTCATAAGCCCGTGGAATAGATGTACTTAAAGCTAATTAACACAAGTTGGCCAAAGCAATGCAAGATAGTCTAAAGATCTGGTAGCTGTGCAACTCAGATAACAGGGAACTTGAAAGCATGACGGATAAGCAGCTAGACTAACATGGATGATATCTATAATCCATCAGTGAACTGAAAAAAAGGACTATGAAAAACCTATGTTGGATGCTCTGGTTTTGTTAGGATGAGGAGGTGCAGCAGAAGACGACTCCCAGTGTATTTGCAGGTGTCCAGAGGGGTTAGAGGACTCTGGTCTTAGCTGAACACAAAATGGATGGAGTTAGAACTTTGCATACAGATGAGGTGAGCAGGAAGTTAGCAAATGTGTATAGAAGATGGTGGTACCACCACTACTGCTGGTGCTATTTTTATTAACAATACAAGTACATGTCCCACCTAAGTTCAAAGGTTTATGGTATTTGAAATTTTATATGCCTAATTGGCAAACATGTATCCCAGGAAAATCACGTGGTAACATCTTGCCAACACTGAAAAATTGTACTGCTTTAGCTGTATGGATATACTTAATGCAGAGCAACTAGCTATAGAAATGGATGCTGATGCAAATAAGAATGAGATGTTCCGCCTGTGCTCTACCAAATTCATCAAAGACCAAGACTTCCACAAAAGTATTTGGGGTTATTTAAAAAGAAAAAGTGAAATAAAAGCTTAGACTAGATTAATCTATTGTCTTTGTACATATTCAAGAACCCTTCTGGTAGTCACCTGTACTGAAAGGAAGAAGTGCAGACTTAAGCTAGGCAAGTTAAAAATAAAATATAAAAAAAAGTTAAACAGATTTGCACTGGAAACAGAGTTCTCCCAAATTACAGGGCTGTAAAAGTTTTTAACATTTAAATGTTTAAATCGTAATTCATTGAAAAGCAAATCAGTATTGTGCATTGTTCTTGATAACTTGCATTCTGAGTTGCACTCTTACAGAAATATCCCACTTTCCAGTACCAGAGTTTTTAATAAAAAAAATAATTTGAAAAGCACGTCATTTCATCCATTTAATCATGATCTGAAATATCACTCTGGAAAAAAACAGTAAGAAAAACCCAACAGAAGGGAAAAAATACATTTTTCTTACTGAAATAATATTTTTGATAAGGTAAAATAGAAAATGCTATCTGAGGGGATGCAATTCTGCCTCTCCCTCAGTTGCTGAGGGAAATCTGTTTGTCATCTACCCCCTTAAACAGGTAAAGGCCGTATGCAAAGACAATGTCGGAGCTTAGAGCAGAGCTGGATTTTTGAGCCAATGTGCTGGAAATAAATTTGCTGATGGCTAACGCTCATCAGTGTCTGCAAGTGGGGTGAGGAGGCAGCAGGAATACAGCATTAGCGACCGTGGGCACCACTGAAGCTTTCTATGGCTGCAAATAATTTTTTATAACCAAAGAGCTCATGGGAAGGAAGGGGCCAGAAAAATGATTGCAGCTACAAAGCCTGGCAGAGCAGTGTGGGGGTTACACTTTGCTCATGGAAAGGTTGAAGAAATCAGCGGAAAATGACAGGGAGTCAGAGAAGACAAAACGATGCCATAAAAGGACTGAACATTGAAAACAAGGAGCTCGTGGGGGGGGGTTGTGGACTTTTGCATTTTTCATGTGTATTTTCACTCTAAGCCCTTGTATGCACTCCCAGAAACCTGCCAAGACAGAAGAAAATGAAAGCAACCCAATTTTCCCACCTCACCCCGACATGTGAGATTTTTTTTATTTTTGTCCCCTCTGTTTTTTTATCCTAGGCTTTCCTAATGACTTCTCTCATTCATCATGTATGCCGTTCTGCCTGCCTCTTGTTCATTTATACGTCTCATTGCACTGCACACCTTCCAGGATACAGAGGTTGCCAGAGTGACGATGCATATTTCAAGGGTGACAAAATAAGTCGTTCATTTAAATAACACAACAAAACTTGTGCTGAATATTCCCAAACACGTCAGTACTTGGCAGAGAATTATTCTTCTTGACAGGCTTTTTGTAAGGATGTACCAGGTGAAGATTATTCAGAATAGGCTGTAAATGCAAACCAAGTTCTGTTTGAAAACCAGCGAAGCGCAGGCAGCTTGATAACATATAGCTTGGAGCTCCTGTAGTTATAAGACCCTGTGGATCAATTTTTGGAATCCCTGATCCCATTATAAATTCCACAAACAATATTCTACTCCTGGATGTTAACATGCTGAGTGTAGCAAGGAATCAGTTTACAGAAGTCCCTGTAGAGAAGGCAATGATATTACAAGCATCTGTTGTGTTTTCGGAAGAATTATGCTGCCTTTTCTCTTAGGGGTTATTACTATGAACAACCACTGCACATGAAAAAAAAGCAAAAGCCATTGGAAGTAAAGCAGGAAAAATTAAAATGACGGTGCATAATGCTTAGAAATTCTTTTAAAATCTCCGTACTTACGCAGAAACTTTCTTCAGGAAGTCCCAAAACTACAAGGGAAATTCTACATATTTATAGATGGTATTACTCAACCCCTGGGTTATAGCCTTATATTTTTTCACAGGCACTGGAGGAACTCAAGCCTCAGGCTTCACTGTGCTAGGATCTTCACAAATGCAGAACAGAAGGGAACCAGGCCCACGAGAACTTATGATCTAAGAAATATGCAAAAATCAAACAGCAAGGCAGAGGCAGCAATGAGTCAGGCTATCTTACTAGAAGGTCTTCCAAACAGTGCAGGCCAAGTACTATGTTCTAACTTACCCTACCAAAAATCTCCAAACCAATACAATTATGATCAAGTAGCTTAAAAAACCTTTTGACCTAAAGGAAGGCTCGTCTCTGTGACATACTAATATTCCTTATCCTGTATGTGTGCCTGCATTTTAGTGTAAGATAACAATTTCTCATTTTTTTTTAAGGTTGATTCTAGCAATAAAGATAGCTGGAGTTTTCAGTGACAGCAGATAACAACAAATAGCCTCCCTGGTAGTTGAATAGTACGGCTGATGAAGATCTTTGCACAGAAGAGAAAGGAATTTGCAAATCTTACTGCAATTAAAGATAGCTTTAGAACCCGTTATACAGTGTCTTTAGATGCTCTAAGCTAGATAGATTCCTTGGTACTCAAGAGAAAAGGCCCAAAAGAAAAAAAAAAAAGCAAGATACTGAAGTTGTGCAAATAAACCTGTCACTTTACACTAAAATCTCTAAGCCTATACAGATAATCAAGCCTTGTATGTCCAATTGCAATTAGATTTTCATTTGAGATTTTTTGAGTATGCTTTATTTTCCTTGCAATACTTCACATTTGATCCATCTTTGCCAAAAGGAGAGGAGAACTTTTGGGCACAGTGTACACTTAGTACAGTTCTCTGTAAGCGCATCAATCAGTATCCATTGAGTCTGTTGCCAATAGGGTATTAGACTAAATAATATTTGCATGCTAAATCCTTCACTTGGGGAAGTCATGAAATCTCAGATGATCAAAAAATCTCCGTATCTAGGAGTACAGCAGCTACCGCCCAAGCACTTTATCAATAGAGAGAATTGATACATTGGCTATCTTGCCATCTCAAATTGCCAAAGAGCCAGCACTGTGTGTACTTCACACAGAGTGGCTGAAACCTTTGTAGAAGTAATTGGTAGCTCGCCAGTTGAAAGCTTAGGTCAAAATCAATGGTGCTGCTGGCTTTCTAGGAACTGCTGCTATCCGTTGCTGTAAATGATGATTGGTCACCTTGAAAAACGCACTGAAAGTTGAAGAGTGAACCAAAAGCCTATTTAAGTAACTCATCATCAGTTTTATTTAGACAAAAACCCCTGCACTAAGCTCGTCTTTCAAATAATTTAAGTAGCTGTGGACAGAAAGGGGCCTGTAATTATTTAAAGCTTCGTATGTTACATAGATTCTGGTAAAATACTGGGTTTGTCTCATTCATTTATCTTAACACTTTGGTCTCTGATTAATGCTTTAAAAGAACAAGACCCCATGTCTCTGCATCTCTTGTTACATGTTCAAGACAAAATGTAATATGCTGAGGACTCCATAGCTTGTGGTTGAGGACACACCGGGCTAGAAATGAGCATTTGGCAAGAGAAGAGAGTGCTATTATCTCCATGCTATCAATTTCATTTAACTTTATTTTTTTGGCAAGATGCAGGCATAGTTGAAACGATTTGTCCCAGTATGTAAAACGTTCATCTCTGTTCACATACTGCTGTTCTAGGGATATTTGTTTTGCAAAGTAATCTTTAAAAATAGTGAGTACCACGAAAGGCAGCATTATTCTGAAATCTATTTAAGAATTTCGTTGATGGAGCTCATAGTGCATCATTACCATGATCAAAAGTTAGAGGAGGGTTTTTGATGACGTTGCAGATGCCTCTGGCAGATGTGAGAGGCTGTAAAAAGATGTTGCATCAAGTGTTGTTACAAATAGGGTGATTCTTAAAAATTGGAGACTGTCGATTGCCCTCATGTCAAGTGAAATAAGGCAAGTTACACCAATTAGTGCTAATAATAACATCCCCATCTGGCATGAAATTTGTAACGAACGTTAAGATAGCAGTGCCTAACAAGCACTCGGGGACAACTCCTTGCCTTGCAAGGTACTCAGCAGAACACATTTATAACCCAGTGGGCTGAACAGACAAGGTGATGGCAAGTGTCAGCTCTGCGATTATTACTTTTTCCTCTCACAGGTTTACTCTGGAGGTGAAGTGGTATATGAAAATCAGAGCAAAAAAGGAAAGGAACTCTGGAGAAATAAGTATGAAGAGAATAGGAAATAGGGTTTGAGCAACAGCCAGGTAGCATGAAACGAGATCAAACTGAGCGAGAGCTGTTTCATTGCTTGAGGGCTCCTGCTTTCCCTATTTCTGTTGACCTGCCTGGCTCTTCCCTCTAGCGTTTCACCACCACCACCACATGGTTGAAGGAGAGACTTTTGGATCCAAATTGTTGCTGAGTTCTACAAGGGAATCCTCTTTTCCCCATTGTCGAATGGAAAGAGGCAGTCCTCTTCGTGCCATGCTTACCCTGCTGCTTTTAGAGCAGCTACAGAATACAGTAATCGAGGGACTGCTGTAATGCTGCTGAAGTCTTGCCTTAATGTTGAAGTAACAACCTCTGAAAACGAGTATCCTCTTGTCATCCAGACTGCGTTTCCTTTTAGTGTGCGTCGGGTGGCCTCAGTATTGCAAGATAGAAAGCATTTCTCAAAATGAAATTGCCTTCACTGACAGGGGATGTCTCAGCATCTTGCTGGACTGAGCTCAGTTTTGCTTTATACCAAAGCCAGATGCAAGCAGGAGTCAAGAAGATCTTGGCCTCTGGGGTAATCAAATCAAATAGACTATGTGCAGCTCATGCTACAACAGGCCAGTAAAAATGAAAGCATCAATCAGCTGTTAAGGTAATACACGAGGCAGCAATCCCCAAAACTGAATTAGGAAGCTAGTCCATGCATTTCCAGGAACGGGAATAAAGAGTTTTATTAAGTAGTCCTGAACTTCCAGATAAGCCCTGGAATACAACTAGAGCTCGATTTTCTAACTACGTTACCCATAAAACCATATAGTGTTAATAAAGTAGTAATAACGAATTTTGTGCTACACCCTATAGCTCGAGATCTAAAATTTACCACCTAGAAGCGTGACTCAAAAAATGCAGTTTGTTTCATGTAATTATTATTTATTTCAGAATCAAAGTTTGTACATTAATTGAAGACTCTTTCTGGCAATTATCAAATTATGTCTGCTCCAAGATTTTTTTCAGTACACAGAATTTTGCTTTAGCAATCTGAGAATGATTTCTCTCTTCAGTAATTCTGCCTCTGATTGTGTAAGGTCCACTACGTGAATGTAAAGTTATTATATTGAGCTGCTAACAGACAACAGTGTGCAGAGGGCATCACTGTGGCTGTGAATGTTTCTTAAAGTCCAACACAGTCCATGCTGCTGTCAAAGCAGCAAAGTGGAAATCCAGACTCTGACACATGTAAAGAGCCAGTACTATTTTTGTAATTTTTTGGGGGGGGGAGGGTACGTGTGTATGAGCTGTAATCACAGCTATTGGCTTTGAGGAGAGCAAAAAATAATCTGCTACTCTCAGCACTGCAGCTCATTGAATTTCCTCTCATGTCTGTGCATTCACATACGCCAACCAGACAAAGCAGAGTTACACTATGTATTTATTAAACTAAAATGTAAGAATAGTTGAACTGATCTCAGTGTTTAAATACAATATGCCATAACATTTTAGTGTCTATAAACCTTGCGAAACAAAGCTGAAAAAATTTAACAGCACTGAAATCAAGTATTTACACTGAAGTTAAAAAAGGCTCAGCTGGTATTTCCTGAATGCAAGGTCACAGACACTGTGGCTTCGGGGGAGGAAAGAAAAACTTGAAGGAGTGGGAAGGAAGCATCGTTTAGTTGCAAGACAAGAATATACAGAAAACACTCTCTAGTAGGGAAAAAACCCCCACCACATTTAAATGAAACTATTAATAGCTTCCTAGTTTATAAATATGTAACCTGGATCCCTGTGTCTTCATTTTCTTCCCATTTTTTGCTGTTGCATTTTTAGCTTTCCTGTGTGTAGTCTGGCCCCGATACTGCAATGAAATTCAGAGCTCACCTTAGGATCAGGCCTTTCACTCTTACGTGTTTCATTTAAACAAGGTATACCAGTATTTATGTTTTTAAATAGATTCAAGCAAATCCAGGCAGAAGGCTACCTGGGTGCTTATTCTTGTTGAAACCAGTTTATTTTGGTTCAGCCGAGAGGAGTTAGCAACAGTTTTGCACAATTTGCCCTGGTCTGACATAAACTAAAATGATAAAGTACGGCCAAAATCAGAATTTTAAGTGTTAGAAGAAAGTCTGCACATCGAACCAGTAAAACTTTTCTTCCAGTCTACAAGACTTTGATTAAAAGATACTAAGAAAAGAGATGCATCTGTGTTATTCGTATAGCTAACCCTTATGGACGGAACATAGGATAAACAACAGCAAGCAGAAAACAAATAAACAAAACCTCACAACAACTTAGGAAAAAAGCTAGAGGTAGATACACAGCCACAAATACGGTGTTTCTGGGAGGTAAAGAAAACTGCAAAGTAACAACAATAGGCCATTCCTTCTGCTATTCTTTTCAATGTTGTAACATCTTTGAGACGCCCTTAGTGCTTCACAGCGATTACGGAAATGTGCACGTTCCTCACTTACCACCAGCCAAGTGTTATGTACCCCAAAGGAGAAGCTCCACAGCAATGCAAATACAGAGGAACAGCATTTATGATCTTACTGAAGTACATCATTTAGGCCAAAGAAATTGAACATCTGCACATGCCTTGACATATTTTAAATTATTCTGTCAGCGTGGAAAAATGAAATCAGCAACAACATCCCCTTTGTTACAATATGAACTAGTACGGCTGCCCTCCATGCTGTGAAGGTGCTTTCAGATTCTACAGCAATTTTGCATGTTGGTTTCTTTCTTCAATTCTCTCTCAAGGGTGAAACAAAATAATTATCAAAGTTGTTAAGAGAATCTTTGTTACTTTCCCATCCTGAGAGATTCCCTGCTTTGTGGCTTACATCCTTTGTTCTGCAGTCGTTAGGTGGTGTAGGCCAATACTACAAATCATATATTTGTCTTTGTGCTTCCCACAAGCTGAGCACAGATATATTATCATATCCATTTCAAATTAGAGAGTTTATTCGTTTCCTTTCAGGAGATAGAAAGATTACCAAGGCCAAAGAATTGCCCAACAAAGTTCTGAACATCATTGCTTTTAAAAGGGGATTTTTTTTAATTTTTTTTTTTTAAGATGAAGTGAGAGAAGTATAACTAGAGATGGAAGATGAAAGCGTCTTTCTGGCTTTGGTGATGAAAGAGAGAGATAGCTTAAGAAGTTTTCCAGAGAGGAAGAAGCATATTAGAGGAGATAAATATTTCTTTACAAAAAACCCCAAAATATTGTTGTGCTCCGATACAGAGATCAAAACCAGTCCTGCCATTTAGAAAATAACAGGAATAGGTGCATGTTGGCAGGGAGCGCAGGAGCCTCCTCCTTTGAGCAGACTCTGGTATGTTCATGTTAGTGCTGGTATGTTTTTAGGGCTACTTAGTCAGAATTACTTAATGGAGTAAGGGGTATAGTTTTTCAAATTTCATCCCTGGCCTAGTCTTTTTGCACACCTCTTTACACAAACATCAAAGAATGGGATTTTCTTCCTCTGCATAGTGGCCGTTTAAATCTTGTTGGTTTCAAGAGAATAAGCACAGTATGAGAACCAGATTTTTTTTGAAACTTCCATCATTATATGCCCTAGCTCATAATTAAGGAATTTTATGAAGCATTCTTTTTTCCTTCTAGATAATATAGTGTCCGTTTAGACTCAGGACAGGGCCTTCATTCTGTAATCCGCTAGAAATTTTTGTGAAAATTTCTCTTAGCTTAACATGTGATTTTCCTTTTTATTCTTAACATAGCCCAACATTAGTGAAAATTACTATTTGACCCCATTTCTGTTTCTGTCTATGTTTTATCAATGGCTATTAGCCTATAAATGCCGCATTTTCTGAATTGCTAATGATTCACCTGACCATCTGGAGGAGCCTAGCAGCTTGGGGTAGGAAAACTATTGGCTCGTAAACCAGTTTATTGTTTGCACACACATAGTCACTTACCTCCCCTTCTCCAAAAGTCCAGTTACCTATAGCATCTGAGAGCTTTGGCTGAGGGACTACATAAGGAATCAGCACCATGATATCAACTGGATAATTAAAGCAGATTTCATATGACCTGTTTTGGTATCAAACGATTTCTAGAAGACTGTAATCTGCCCCAAGAAAACCACAACCATCAGCTACTGCAACGACCTCAGCAGAGAGACGAAAGGAAAAACAGGTCTCTAGCTCCATGTTAGGCTGATAACAGTTGGGGCAATGGAAGCGACATTGCTGCTCTTCTCCTCTATATGGAAATTTTATTTCATTTTTTCCTCCCAAAGGACAGAATTCACACTGAGGAAAGAAAAGCCACACAAACCACAAACAAATCCTCCAAGTGATGAATTGTCAGAGAGTTTGTAGTGGCTGTTACTTGACATATAATACTGATAGAAAACAATTCTCCCTTCGCAGTCATTGTCAAAAGTTTCTAAGCCATTTTTGTGGTGCCTTCTACCAATTCAAAGAAGTCTACCATTCTGAAGCATCAGGTGATGTCCCAAAGGTGATTTCAGTTTTGGTGTTCACGTGTCTTTTTAGGAAACATCTGCTCTCAGTAATTATGGCTCATTTTGACTTGCTGATTTCTTAGGGATATTTTTGCAATAAAGTGGGTCATGCAGAAGAGATGTGTAGCTTTATGGAGGAGTGCCAAGAAGAAAACATGGTTTTCAAGGACGTCTTGCTATAGAATCACAGAATCGTAGAACATTTTCAGCTGGAAGAGACTTTCAGGATCATGGAGTCCAACCTTTTCCCAGCCCTATTAACACCACTAAACCATGCCCCTCAACACAATGTCTACCCATCTCTTAAGCACCTCCAGGGACGGTGACTCAAGCACCTCCCTGGGCAGCCTGTTCCAATGGTTGGCAAGCCTGGCAGTAAAGAAATTCTTCGTGAACCTCTCCTGGCACATCCTAAGGCCCTTACCCCTTGTCCTACCACTTGCCACTAGGGCAAACAGATGAACACCCATCTCGCTACAACCTCCTTTCAGGTAGTTGTAGAGAACTATGAGGTCTCCCCTCAGTCTCCTCTTTTCTAGGCTAAACAGCTACAGATCCCTCAGCCTTTCCTTGTAAGACTTATGTTCTAAGCGCTTTACCAGCTTGGTAACCTGCCTCAGTACCCTCTCCAGCACCTCGATGTCCCTCTTGTAGTGAAGGGCCCAAAATCAGACACAGTACTTGAGGTGCGGCCTCACCAAAGCCGAGTACAGGGGCATGATCACCTCCCTGCTCCTGCTGACACCACCATTCCTGATACAGGCCAGGATGCTGTTGGCCTTCTTGGCCACGTGGGCACACGCTGGCTCAGGTTCAGCTGCTGTCTGTCAACACCCCCAGGTCCCTCTCTGCCTGGCAGCTCTCCAGCCACTCCTCCCCAAGCCTGTAGCGCTGCTGGGGGTTGTCGTGGCTGAAGTGCAGGACCCGGCATTTGGCCTTATTGAGACTCATGTGATTGGCCTTGGCCCAGAGATCCAGCCTATCTAGATCCCTCTGTAGAGCCTCTCTGCCCTCAAGCAGCATCCTACTGTAATAGCTGAACTTTCACAAGACAGGGATGCTGCCAGAAACAGCCTAAGATCTTCCAAGGTCATTCTTAAAGGATAAGCTTTCTATGGTAGGACAAGGGGAAGGAGGGCAACAGGCATCCCACAAGATTGTGATGGGCTCTGTGGGATCCCTGTGTAAATAGAAAGGAGAAGCAGGATCTGCCACCTGAGTTAAGCTGTGGCTCTGAATTGCTCCTTTCCTTCCACTGAGCATGCAAACCATCTCTGGAGAATAAGCATCTAACTTACATGCTTTTGAGCATGTGCCACCAGGTGTTTCCTTTAAAAAACCAACCAAACTACAAGAACAAACACCCCCCCCACCACCAATCCAAACAAAAAACCCAAACAAAACCAAAAGGTCTTTGCTATGTGTGAGTGGGGTGTAACCAGCATGAGTAAAAGACTAGATTCATACCTCAAATAAGTAGTTCCTAAGTGCCAAAGGCTCTATGGTTCTGATCTTCATTTATTAAGTAGTGGTAGCTAGTGACCTTTCACCATGGTTTTACCTCTTGTTTGTATGCATACAAGTGATCATACAACTAAAATATATCTCTTCCTTTTTCTCTTCCAAAATTATTACACTTTAAAATAGGACTTATCTTAAAAGAGGGACACCCACCCCCAAAAAACCCAAAAAACCAAATCAAACCAAAATCAAAACCCACACACCAAAACCCACCCAAATCAAAATGGAATTAATTCACTGACTTTCTTGATTTACCTTAGGAACATGTCCAGGCCCTACAGTTTTGTTTGGTATTACTAATTAGCAGGGTACTGACTTATTGACTTTCAGATTCATGGGATAAGGGAGAACTTTTCTCTTTAAAGGAACTTCATTGCAAACCTATTTAGCTGGGAGAATGTTTGCAGCCTGCAGCATTCATTTCTGTATCACTTCTTGCAGCTAGTCCAGTGGGATGGTGAACTCCATAATCTGCTGTTACTTCACTGTCTCTAGACCCCTTTGCACACCCTCACACCTCAGTGCCACTTAAAAAATATTACAAGGGCATTTTAGTGAGAGGACTTCCTTTTTTGAATATTGAATCCAACAGACCCCCAGCATCTGGGGAAAAAAGAGCAGTGGCAAAAAGAAAAGGTTCGCTGCAGAGAACCCATGGTCCTACTTTTGGCTGTAGCTTTATAGGTGTCCACACTGCACCTATAAACTAGTAAGCTGGATGCTACTAAAGAACACCACTTTCTAGTCCAGAGAAAGTTTTTTCTCAGAGCGTGTTTCTAGGCTGGATGAGACGAGGATGCTTTGGGGAAGCATGGTTGGATAAACTTCCCAGAACCCACATCTGCCTACAGCTCATGTTCCTGCCTTGAACAAAATGTAGACAGATGTACGTGCTTCTAATTAACAGACAGTTTTGTTTTTACAGAGCCGTTCATGGTGCTACCCAGCCCCTGCCAGATACGACACACACTGAGACTACAATGAACAAAGAGTTTCCTTCTCTGACTTAAGAACCAAATAATGAGTTTAGAGAGCCTTGACCCAGTACTGCTGAGAACCTGCAATATTTGTTATTGCAGGGAAACAGAGCCAAGCCCTTCCTTAAAGTACATGACGCTTCCGGAGGCTCTGAAGACAAAAGAAATAAGAAATCAAGTTTCACATCTTATTCCTTCCCCTTATTCAACCATCAGACACTAACCAGTTCCTGCCTCAAAACAGTCTTCATGTATCTAAAGAGAAAATAAAACATTCTGCTGGCCTATATCCATCCAAGTCTTCTCTCTATTAATGCTCAGTGGAAGTAGAGAGATGAGACCAAACCCCTGTGAATTAGAAACCTTAGAAGAATTCCACCTGGACGTTACTTACTCTGCTCTGGACGAAAAACAACCAATACTGCCACACTCTTTTCTTCTTGAGTCTCTTTGAAAACCTCAATTTAAAATCTGATCTTACGTTCATAGCTTTGACTTCACAGCATGCTTCTACTCTAAGGCTTTCGAGGTGTTTTACTTCCACCTGATATTCTGTCCCTTTTTGCATTTCTGATGTCTGGTTGCACAGTCTATCAAAAGAAGTGCAATTTGATGCTCCTGCTATGCTTTCCTTGTAAGGTCACAGATTAAACACTGTTGTCCTCGCTTGTTACAAGCCTTTTCTCTAGTTCACACAGTTAAAGAAATGCCATCACATTGCTCATACTATTAATTAGTCTAGCATACAGCAAGTACTCGTAATTAGAAGTATTTTTCCAAGTGCTTCTGTTGCAAATTCACTTGGAAGTACAAAGCAAAGTGGCTTTTGTGGGACCACACAATTCCACACAGCCTAACACCAGACTCTCGTACAACCAGATCACTTAACCACAAAAACAATCTGCATCAAGCATTGATCATGTTTCTATCAAGTTTACCGGCATGCATAACGTGGAGCTTATGCTAGGTGTGAAAGGACAGACAACCCTGCTCCACCTTGCTGTTTGTCCAGTTAGTTTATAGTTACTTTATAGAAAGACCAGTAGTATGAGTTTATGTTGCTTCAGCACTTTACATCCAGTGGCTGTGGCAGTTTTCATCTGGCCATACAAACCTCAAAGCTGGGTACACTAGCTACACTGAACCACAGCGGGCTGCAAACTGATAAAACAAGTCTGATAAATCCTGCTGTGATTATTTTAGGAACAGCTGTCTGGGTTCTTTTCCCTCTTCCAGCTCATTCTCCTCATGCCTATGCTCTTTTAGCATACTCACATCTCAGTTGCTCGAGCCTATTTAATGTAAAACAAGCATCTCTGGACTGACTACAACAAAAATCACATGTATTGACTCCAGTTCCAAAAAGAACAGGAGATACTAGAATGCCTTTGCTGGATACCTTGAAGAGTTCTGAGATCAGCGGAGAGGTTAGGGGGAGAGCAGGACCTGGCAATGCCTCAAACTGTCATACAGTGGTAACTTTAGGGGGTAGGAAAACAACAGAAAATTTTCTAGTACGTGTGTGCAGACATAGGAAAATTGCAATAAGAATTTAGAGAATAAATTCATGCAAAATGAGAAAAGTGCAAGTTATTGGGCAACAAGAAATCATCGTTACCTTGGAAAGAACTTTATGACCTTCTCATATGCAATTATTTTTGCTCACATGGGACACTACCCCATGTCTGTCTCTATGACTTCATTAGTAAGTGAGAAAACTCCAACTCAGTGTGACTGTGCATGCACAGTGAACTTCCTTGTCTGGTGGATTCCTCCTGGCCAACGTGGTTGCAGTGCTGAGCTTGAGACAAGATGGATGCAAGAATGAGAAAACTGTGGAGTGTTGTAATATTTTCCTGGGGAGGTTCCGAACTATCCCCAAGATAAAAATCCAGCCTTGTTCTATTAACTTTGTTTTCACAGCACCTCTATCCAAGAACTGAGTGCATTTTCCAGATCACAGTCTGAAGGCACACAAAAAAACCCAGGGATTTGGTTCTCCAGAGGAAAAGAAGTTGAGTTTAAAAAAAAGTCATTTCTTTTGGAAGTGTAAGAAGCGCACCATTGTTTTGCTTTCTTTTAAAATATAGATGGTGGGAAATTCCAACCACATGGACTATCCACCAGCCTCTTTGGCAATCCTTCTCCCAGGGCTGGTCCTTCTCAGTGGCTTATCTCTAACAGAGGGTAGGTATAATATTGCAGAGCTAAAGAACCTGCTTCTGAGAGCAACCTTTGAGACATATTTCCCAAAGAGAAACCGGTTGACCAAATATTCCCATTTATGCCTAAGCAGTGCTCAGGAGGTCTTTAGTACAACCACAAGTCCTCAGCTGCTGACATGCTGGAGAATCAAACAGTTCTTATGTCCTGACTTGTTCCTGCATCCATGCAGAGGATCCCTCCTCACCACTTTTTTGGCTTGGTATATGCAAAGACCACTCTTCCTGCCAGGATGTTGTTCCTGTTGCCACCTTTCTGTGGCCAGCACTGCCTTTGCGCCCATCCAATCTGTGACCACACTGAGCAAGTGTCTCTGGGTAGCTTAGCATAGGAGATAGATGACCACTGGAGCTTTGAATGGAGCTGGGTAAAAGGTAATCTGGAGCCTCAGCTGGGACTGCCTTCTCTGTAGCATGGTTAGGCCTGTGAAGGAAGCAGCAGGCGGGCATCAGGGGGAAGCTGTGATCTGACTATGTGCTTGTCAAGGGCTGATTCCCTTTTTTGCAGCTTGGGTTTGCCCACACAAGAGATCTGAATCAACAAGAGACAGTTGGATTGAGCTGAACTAGGCCTGACTTGAATGATCCCTCAAAGAATCAAGGTCAGAGGCCCTTGCATGACCACCAAGGCCACGTTGCAGAGGGCTCCTGAGTTGCGCTGAGCCAAGTGGACCAGCTGGGTGGTAGACATGTGGTGAACTGGACTAGTCTTGCTCTTTCAAGGAAAAGCAATCCCTGGAAAGGTCTTCTGTCAGCAGTAGTCCATGCCATAGGCCTTGGCCAATACCCAGAGTTGGGGAGGCATTTTGTTGCAAGGCTTAAGACTCTGCTTCCTATTTTCTTCTCCCAAGCCCCCAGCAGGACTCCTTGGCATTGGCCTTGCTCACCTCTTCACTGACCATCTTTCCAATTAGTGATACCAATGCATCTATTTGGGGAATCCTCAAGGATGACTGGACTCCATCCTTTTCAAAAAGACCTGTGTTCAGTCTACCAGACAAGCAAATACCTGCAGTCCTGTGCCCCAACTGATGATGGTTCTCCAGGAGAAGTCAGACCCACCTCTATTTCCTCCACAGAGAGAGAGAGAGAGAGAGAGAGAGAGAGAGAGATAGAGAGAGAAAACCTTGCACTCAGATATCTAGGGGCATTCTCAATTACGGTTGCATGAGGTTGGTCTGTCCTGGAAGAGGAAGGCCTTCACTGGGAAGAAGTATGATCTCACCTTTTGAACTGAGAACAATGTTGAACGCTGTCACTCCAGCTTGGTGAAAACCATTTGTGAAAAGCTTTATCTTATACTCTTTCTAGTTGTCCTCATGGTACAGGACAGAAAAGAGCCTGAAAAGGCAGTCTGCAAAGTGAATGTGTCACTTCAAATTTGGACCATTTCTCTTGGCACTGAGAGCAGAAACTGTGCAAGCAAGTATCAATGTAGGCTCTGTCAGCTAAGGTCCACAGGCACTGCAAACATCTGGAGCTGACAGAAGCATCTTCTGGCACTGTCTGATACAGCTGCCTTGTGCTACCTTGATGTAAGCCTCCAGCACAGCTAGAAAAAGGAAGAACTTCCAAAAAGGTAGAGGATCAGGATCTAGTTTTCTAGGAATTAGGCTCTGTCCACTCATGGTAGCTTCTTGCAATCCCCTTACAAGTGTCCTCAGGTTTTCACTTCTCAGGGTCTCATTTATGTCTCCCAGCTCTCTGCTTTGTGCCAGTGCCTACAGGACTGCATGTTTACTGGACTATGAAATGATCTGTTCAGTCATGAATTTAGATGGGTTCTTTTTATAGCCTTGGACAAGCCCTTGAACTTCTGGATCATTTTTGCTGGTTACTTAAGAGGAATAATAGAAACTCTCACAGGACATGATTAATATTACAGTGTGCCTAGGCTGCAGAAATATTGTCCCAGATCACCTGTAGATACTGTAAAAATGGCAACAGAGATCTACACCTCCCCTTGCTTTTACCTATACCTTCTTGCCCCTCGTGCCTGGAGATTTAAAAAACCTGAGCACAATACTCACATTCATAATATGTAAAAAAATGTTCATCCAACAAGATCAACTGTACTTTTGGTTTTTAAGCTAGGTATGCTAGGTAAGCTAGGACAGCTACTATGCTGTCCCTTAGTTGTGTTGGCCCATTGCACCACCTGAAGCAAAGCACAGCTCTTCTGTTTTCAGTGCCACTTCTTCTCCTAGTTCCACAGCCATACTGATTCTGTGCAAGCAGCCTTATATCCTCCTCATCTCTCAGAAAAGCCATGAGGATGGCTTATCCTTGTTAGGGTTTTCCTCACCATTAAGGTTTTGCTCAGCACAAAAGTCTTCGATGGTGACCTCATTGTCAAAAAGTTTAACAGATTTCAGACACAAGCAATAAAGTTAATACAAGAGGAGCAGTGTACCCAGAGGAAAATAGGCAATAATCTGTGCTGAGCTGTGGGGTATTAGCAGGGTACAGATGAGATTGGAAGATATAAAAAGCCCAGCCTAGACATCCAAAAGCACAGAGTGCACAGCTCTAGTACAGGCACAAAAAATGAAGAGGACTAAGCACCTGGCTGAAATGCTGTGCCAGGCAGAAAGCACAGTAAAGACCACTTGTCTCACATACACAATTAGCAGATACAGAACTATGTGTTCCAGGTAAAGATGCTGTGAAACAGATGTCAACCACCTCATGGCTGAAAGCCAAACCTACATTTTTTGTTTTACCACTTATAGAGGAAAAGTGTGCCGTTTGAAGCCGGGGGGGTCAGGGGAGGCTGCCTCTCAGAGGCAAGGTGCCTGTGAGCTTATTAACAGTATCTTGCATCCTGAAAACCTCATGCACAGGAAGGAACAAGTGACTGCCTTGCTGGGGACACCCTGGCCCTCAGCTCTCAACCCCATTCCAGTCTTTCTCTGCCTCTCTGTAACGTGCCTATTTGCTCTTCTTGGGACCTGTGGGGGAATCTGCAGAGCTTTCCCTGGATACCCTGCAGAGAAACACCTAAATTGTGGCTTTTAGGTGATGGTCAGGCTATGAAAAAAATGGTTGCTCCAAGGTAGCTAACAGAAAGTCATGATAGTCATGGTTCACTGGAGACATGACAACCAAATAGCACCAAAGCAAGGCTAAATGACCTAAGGCCTCCAATATAAGCACAAGCTGTGACAAGTCAGATTTGAGAAAACTCCCCCAAAGACCCCAGAGGAGACTCACTGATACACCTGAACACCAATGGTAAAGGTCTCTGCCTTGCAGAGTACCTGAGGCAGAGGAACTACACGTGGTCAAGATCTGTAGGAGGGTCATCGAAACTCTCTGTAGAAATGGGTTTTTTAGCTACTAAGCTTCAGCGGCTCTGTGGGAGTGCTCATGTCTCAGGCTGCTGGTGCCTGTGCTGGCCTACAGGGAAGACATCAGCAATTGCAGGCATGCCTGGGGTTAGAGAGGTGTCATGTAGAATGGAAGCAAGACAACTGTTGCAAGAGCTATCTGGTGCAGTTCACTAAAAGATCCTTCCACATCCCACCTCTCCATGTCTCAGGAGATGGCCTTGCTGTGACAGTTGGGTTGAGCAGCCTGACCTCTGTCTTTCTGTGCTGCTCCTCTGCTGTTTCTTCCTCACACTAGAATCTTTCAAAAAGGGTAGTTTTCCAATTTGCTCAATCTTCTCACCTTCACCATGAAATGAGAGACAGCAGAAGGGGCATTCTTCTGAAACATCACACAGCAGCTCTTGCCCAGCTCGCCACTGGACTGCGTGTGGCTGAATATCCCACAGGAACCAAGGCCCAAGGAAATCAAAAGGTGCTAAGGTGGTTGTATTTCTCAGTTCCTGTCAGCCCACAAATGAAGACACAAGTTTGATAAGAGACTGATTTTCTTGTAGCAAGCTCAGCATGTTGCTGCTATTCTCTCACAGGGACTTTGGAAAGCAAGAACACAAAAGGCCTTTTAATATACAGCGCTAGCTCCTGTTTTTAGATGCTGCATTGCATTCAGATGCATTTATTTGGAGCAATGGTGCAATCCAGTGGCCAGTTTGGATAGTAACAGAGTAATACTGTAGAAGCTCTAATCCACTGCAAAACCAGGAAGCATCTAAAGGGAGCTGTGATACCACTGAGCCTGCAGAGAAGCAGTGATGTCTATTGATGAGTGATCTTAAGAGATACATAGAAGACGCATATGTCTTGATAAGAGGCTCAGGACCGAGCTGTTAGAATCAATAAATGGGGCAGCAAGGTCCATCCTTACAAAACTGTACAACCCTCATTAACATTTTTCTGAGTCTTGTTTCCCTGTGGTGCTTAGCACAGGTGCTGTGCATGCCAGCACCACACCGCTCTAGAGTGGAAAGCACATACCTGAAGAGGACCTGCACCTCAGACCAAGGAGCATACTGCTTTCACAACAACTCTCCAGTGAGGAAGGAGCCCATCATCTAGAAGGCATTATTACTGCCACTATCAGTAATAAATGAGTATTTTAAATATGTTGATTTTCTGAAGGCCAGCATCTGGAGGCAGGAATGTGGATTTATTTGATCTGTTACTATAGACAAGGCATTTTGGCCTGAAGAGCACATGGAGAGAGACAAAGGAGTGGACCTGCAGGGTCCTTTCATCCCAATAGGAAACAGTGTGACTTGATAACCCTGTTCACCCAAGGAATCACAGAGGTGAGGCCATAGAAGTCACAGAATGCTGAGGGTTGGAAGGGACCTCTGGAAATCATTTTGTCCAAGCCCCCTGCCAGAGCAGGATCACCTATAGCCTGTTGCAGAGGATGGCATCCAGGCAGGTTTTGAATGTCTCCAGAGATGCAGACTCCACCACCTCTCTGGGCAGCTTGTTCCAGTGCTGTCCCACCCTCAAAGTAAAGAATTATTTGCTTACATTTAGGTAGAATTTCTTGTTTTCCAATTTGTGACCATTGCCCTTTGTTCTGTCACTGGACACCACTGATAAGAATCAGGCCCCACCCTCCTTTACACCCACCCTTTAAGTATTTACAAGCATTGATAAGATCCCCTTCAGTCTTCTCTTCTCCAGACTAAAAAGCCCCAAATCCCTCTGCCTTTCCTCATAAGAGAGATGCTCCAGGCCCCTAATCATCTTTCTAGCCCTTTGCAGTACCTTCTGCAGCAGATCCCTGTCCTTCTTGAACTGGGGAGCCCAGAGCTGAACACAGGACTCAAGATGCGGCTTCACCAGGGCAAAGTAGAGGAGGAAGATGGCCTGCCTCGACCTGCTTGCCACACCCTTCTTGATGCACCCCAGGATGCCATTGGCCTTCTTGGCCATGAGGGCACATTGCTGGCTCATGGTCATCCTGTTGCCCACTAGGACTCCCAGGTGTTTTTCCACAGAGTTGCTTTTCAGCAGGTCAGCCCCTAACCTGCACTGATACATGGGGTTATTCCTCCCTAAGTGCAGTACCCTACACTTGCCCTTGTGGAATTTCATAAGGTTTCTCTCTGCCCAACTCTCCAGCCTGTCCAGGTCATGTTGGATGGCAGCACAGCCTTCCGGTGTGTCAGACATTCCTCCCCATTTTGTGTTATCAACAAACTTGCTGAGGGTACACTTTCTCCTTTCATCCAGGTCTTCGGTGAATATATTGAACAGGACAGAAACAAATCCTGGAGAAATAGACTGTAAGAAACCTTAGTCTGAAGACAGACTGCTACGCAGCCAGCGGTGAGGAAGGGTCTCCCCACTGAGAACTTTCTTTGGACTCCTGCACTGGGAAAATGTCGGCTTGTGGCAGTGACTTGAGCAAACCTCGCACTGCACAGCCCTCCTGAAAAGCCTCTGCTGCAAGGGCAAGAATTTATGCTTAGTAGCCTCCTTACTCTTAGTTTTTACATATGCTTTAGTCTGGAGAAGAGAGAGGAGGAGGTGTTGAAGGAAACTGTTCACCACTTTCAACCATATGACGTAAGAAATTGTCTTCTGCAAGCCAGGTTGCAACAGGAGGTCCTCCAAGGAGGCGCTCAGCTCTGGGTGCACCTCCTTGCCAACATCGCTTCTCTCATCAACAGACTTCTTGGCCATGCATAAATGAGCCTAGGAAACAAATTCTGAACTCTGGCAAGATTATTGTGGTGCCTTTCTTTGTAGCTTGTAGAGTCAAGACTGCAACAGCAGCTAGATTAATGAGCTAAAAGAGAAATTCCAGTGGAGAGAGCAAACAGCATAGCTTTTTGAGTCAATCCTGTTTATAGATATGTCTCCTTTCTTAAACGTGCAGCCTGGCCACTGGCACACCGCTGAAGCAGCATCTCTTTACTTGAAGCCAGTGGTGAGCTGTTGTCCCAGTGAGCTAGGTGGCAGGGTTTCTGTACCAAAGAAGAAATGAAAACAGAATAGTCATTTGTGTTAGAAAAGGCAGAGAGAAAATTCCAGCATGCACCAAGAGCAGAAAAGCGGGACTTCAGCTTTGATTTAAAGCATCCTCTGGGAAAAAAACAAAGAGTAAAAATCCTATCCACCATACACATAAATCCCTGAACTCTAAGTAGTAAGAGGAAAATATATGTCAGTTTCAAGAGTAGGAAAAACTAAATGTTCTTATGTATGAGACTGTTTAGCAGTGACTTTGTGCTATATTTGAATACTCCTACAACCTGAACTGAGACAGATACATCCGCTGTGAGCATTTAAAATGAAGCACTTCAACAGCAGCATTACCAGCCAAGAACCTCCACCCACACACAATGTATAAGGAACAACTTTTGGGAGATGAAAAAGGTAGAATATCAAATTAGTTCTTCAGTGCGAGAAAATCATTAAGTGATTCTTGCTGACAGAAAGTTGGATTAATTTCAGTCTGCACAATAACCATGTGCATGGTCCCTTCAGGCTGAACATTCAAACAGTTTCTTTCTGTGCTAAGTGTGGCATCAGTTTTACTCTGTTTCTTCAACATTTGCCAATTCAGACTGACAGGACCAGATCCCAAGCTGCGCAGGGTGCTTGCAGCCTCTGACTGCAGAGGGCTCATTGATGCTCTGTAGATGAGCTTATCGAAGTATCTGGATGGATTCACACACAATGGATGCATCTATAGTACCTTCCAGGGCTTGACCCACACAAGACCAATTTTAAAATATTAGAGCTGTTTGCCAATAATCAACAGTTACTTGTTTTTAGGAAGTGAACAAGAAAAACAAAACAAAAAAGAGGCAGGGGACTGGCACTGCCACAGATACGTTGGGCCGTGTCTGGACCTGACAGAGTAAAACTTCAAATGGCACCTTGGCTTTTGGCAGCCAAATGCCGTTTTGTATATGGACAGAGTCCTTAGTGTTTGACCAAAGGAGGGGAAGAGGAAATCTGGAAAATAACTAATGTCCCAAGCTTGTTTTTCTTTGCAATGTTCATCGTATCCTGGAGAGTGCAGCTGATCTCCTCCTCCCTTGCTGTGCACAGCAGCATCCAGGGAGTTGCAGGAATGTTTGTGCAACAAACCCCTTTCCTCCTCCTCCCAGTCCATGTGCCCTGGAAATCTGGAATTTTCTGCAGAAAGTTTTTATCTGCTCAAGTATTTCTTTATTTACTAGTGGTACTCAACTGCCACCACTCCTCACTTTTGGACTGGATGACACAAAGCAGGTAAAAATAATTTTAAAAGCAGATTTTGCCAAAGATTGGGAACATTTATAGGACAAATCAGGATTTAACTTGAGTCAGTGAAACCAAAAATGTTTTACACTCTTACCCTGACAAATTCCTCCCCTGACAAGCCTTACAAAGTTCTCTACAGAGCTGTGTACAATTTTTTTCATCAGAATAATTTCTGTTCGCCCTCCTCCCCTGAGGAGGCTTGAACAAGGTTTAAGAATAGGGACATTACAAAGCTGCTGGGGCAGATGTGGTGTGAGACCTTAGCTGCATTTGAAATCACAGAATCGTTGAGGCTGGAAAAGACCTCTGAGATCATCAAGTCCAGCCTGTGACCCAACACTACCACATCGGCCAGACCATGGCACTAAGTGCCACATCCAGCCTCTCCTTAAACACCTCCAGGGACGGTGACTCCACCACTTCCCTGGGCAGTGCATTCCAGAGCCTGAGCACCCTCTCGGTGAGGAAGTGCTTCCTAAGATCCAACCATTTGGTTTGAGGCCATGCCCCCTCGTCCTGTCACTAGTTGCCCGGGAGAAGAGCCCGACCCCCACCTGACTACAACCCCCCTTCAAGTAGTTGTAGAGAGTGATAAGGTCCCCCCTGAGTCTCCTCTTCTCCAGGCTAAACAAGCCCAGCTCCCTCAGCCTCTCCTCACAGGACTTTCCCTCTAGTCCCTTCCCCAGCCCCGTTGCTCTCCTCTGGACCCGCTCCAGCCCCTCAATGTCTTTCTTGCAGCGAGGGGCCCAGACCTGCACACAGGGCTCGAGGTGAGGCCTCACCAGTGCTGAGCACGGGGGCAGAATTACATCCCTGCTCCTGCTGGCCACACTGTTCCTGATACAAGCCAGGATGCCATTGGCCTTCCGGGCCACCTGGGCACACTGCTGGCTCATGTTCAACCGGCTGTCACCCAGTATTCCCAGGTCCCTCTCTGCCAGGCCGCTCTCCAGCCACTCTCCCGCCAGTCTGTAGCGCTGCAGACAGTTGTTGTGGCCAAAGTGTAGGACCCTGCACTTGCTCTTATTGAGCTTCCTATCGCTGGCCTCAGCCCATCAACCCAGCCTGTCCAGGTCGCTCTGCAGTGCCTTCCTACCCTCTGGCAGATCAACACTCCTCCCCAACTTGGTGTCATCTGCAAACTTACTAAGGGTAGACTCAATCCCCTCATTCAGGTCATCAATAAAGATGTTGGATAGGACTGGGCTCAGTACTGATCCTTGGGAGACACCACTGGTCACCGGACGCCAACTGGATGCAGCACCATTCACCACCACTCTCTGGGCCTGGTCCTCCAACCAGTAAAAAACCCAGCAAAGGGTACACCTGTCCAAGCTGTGGGCTGCCAGCTTTTAAGTTTAACTTAAATCAGTTAAGTTTTGCCTTCAAAAGGTTTGCATCTTTTGTCTGCTCTAGCACCAACATGTCATTCTGTTTCCAGTTTCTAGGCACAGTATTTCCGTTTCTACTTTTACTACTCTATCTTACCATGTAAGGAGAATGCCTGTGGATGACAACTTCTGCAGCTTCCTGTGGTGTGTTACCATCCCAGATGATTGCATACCCTTGAGGTTTAAGAATGAAGTGGCTTAATAATTCACAGCAAATGGGAATATTTATGAAAGACAGACGTTGTAGAGAACTGGAGAACCCGAGTGCCATAGCTTTATTCTAACATAAGTCTAAGGGTATGATCCAAACACACATAACTAGCAACCTTTACATCTGTATCTGGGAAAAAAACCCAGTCTGAGTGATCATGAAGAACAGAACATTATGATCTCAATTTTCCACAAAACTACTGCAAGTGGGAAAATAAGTTTTCCTCTTAAAAAATCGGAAGCCAGTAGGCTTGATTTTCAAACTGGAAGAGATGGATGAAGTGTGAAGCAGAGATATTTGCTCCTGGAGGTTACTGCATATATTCAAGACAGAACATTTGGAATTTCAGAGGGACCTAAACTATTTGAGCAATATATTTGAGCAATACACACAAGTGAGTTATGAGCAATAGGAAGCTTGATGCTTTGATGGTCTGAAGGGAAAAAAACCAAAACAAATACAAATATGAAGTGCTCACAGAAAAGAGGTAACAGCAGCTAAAGACACAGAGCCTAGTGTGATTGTAAATGTGTTAGTGAAGATTGCTGTTGAGAAAAAGCCAAACAAAGCATGTAGATACATAGGGAATAGATCATAAATATGCATTAATTAGCATATATAGACCTAACTCAGTCATGCAGCTTCACTGAAAGAATACAATGGCAACAAAGTTAAATACAGAAAAGTTAGGGCTTCATTGCTAATTTACATTCAATCATTCTCCAATACACTGCCTCCTCTCCTCTTGTTGTGGATGCTTTACCATGAAACCTTTAAGCAACAGACAATCCACCTGACAGTTTAAAGTGTAAGAAAGACAGATAAGAACATCATCCCCATGTTATGACGAGATATAAGGCTATTAAGTGACTTAAATTTATGCAAAAAGCCCATGGAGGACATGGAATTAAGTCATCCCAGTCTTTGAGTTTCAGCCCAGCAATCTGATCCCAAGACTAATCTTCATTGTAAAGACAACAGTGCCCTAAGAATTTCTTTCAAATCCTGATTTCCAAATCCAGAGTTCAGAGCGGGAGTACTGATAAAGGCAATGCATTTTGCAATCTGGCTAAAACTCTGCCTAAGGCTACTTGCTTTTGCAAGGAGAAACATATTTAATCTTAAAATAATTAGGAAATAAGTATGTTCTGGCAGAGTTCGCAATCCTAAAGTGAAGATGCTGATGCAGACCCTCAGTAATAGACACATAAACTCAGCCTCTGATACCTCATTTTACAAAAGCAACTAAAAATAAACTTCTGGCAGGTTTGTTAGCCCAGCAGTTCCACAGCTGTTCATACACCTTTTCCCTTCCCTGTTTTCTTTTGCATCTTTTGAATCTTTTGCATCCTGTTTTCCCTTCCCTCTCCTCTGGCTTTGGCAAAGCATCCTGGCAGTTTCTCTCTCAGGCAATTCTACTTGCTATAGGCAGGCGAGCAGCCAATTTGCTAATCCAATGATGTAACCTAAGACCTGTGGGATGCACCATTTGTGAAAGAACAGGCTATTTTCATTACTTAATTACTGGTCAAGTTACCTGCCTGAAGAATATTAAAATGCCAGCATAATTATTCCATTGAGATACTAGATCAAAGCTAGCTCCTTTCTCCTATCACTCTCCAAAAGTGGTTTCTGAAGGTGATATAGAGGAGTAAACAGCAGCTTCAAGCCGGGTAGGAGATTTCAGAGAGATGACGCATTTGCTTAACTCTGAGTCTGATGAAACCAGTTGAGTTAATCATTGGTTTTGATGGAGCAACCAGGGCAACACACAGCATCTGGGAGAGCTCATGTCCACTTGTTCGCAGTATCCTGGGATGACACAAAACATCTGAACCACTTTCTGGGACTTTGCTCAATAGCTTAGTATCTCCATAATCGGTTGGTAATATCAGAAAACAAGCAGGAGCCTGTGGTCCTTCAGGGCATATGGAGAGACCAGAAGCCACATTGACTGGCTCCAGCAGTTATTCCCTGGCAGTTCTCTGCATCACCCTCCAGGGAAGGATGGGCTGGCAACTGAGCTGCAGCAGCTCAAAGAACATCAGGTGGTTTGTAGTTTTCTGAAAACCCCTGCCAGTTAAGACAAACTGCCTTCAGTAGCTCTAACCTGAGCCAGATTTTGAAGCACAAAATGGCACAGCTGCTTTGTCACCTTTCACCCAGGTCAAGGGGCTGACCTGCTCTTCGAGCCCCAAGCACTGCCTCCTCCCTTTGCTTGAGAAGAAGAGTCTAGGAACTTCCAAACCACAAAGCACAGCAATCTGCTGCTGTTGCCACCATGCCACGGGAAGAGGAAGGGATGTTAGAAGGCTCTTTGGGCAACATATATTTATTCCCCTTTTAAAAGAAGTGCATGTTTTCCTTTGTGGAAAGACATAAACAGGACTTCTATTGTAAACCAAGCATTTTAAGAGCATGGTGGAAAGGATTTTATGTGTTATTAAAATGGCTGGACACGTGATTTGCAGTACTGCCAGTGTGATTGATATCTGGGTTTCTGCTCCCTGCCGCCAAATTTTGGTACTTTCAGAAAAGTGTCTGCAATGACAGTCACACCTCTGCAGACCAGAGCTCAAAAACACCACCAAGGGATTTCTGACATCTTTGTTTCTAAGATGTTCTTACAGCATATTATCCTAAAAAAAGGGTCAATCCATCCATCTCTAACCAGAACTTTAGAGAGCTATCAGATTTTTTTATATACTCGCGTGTCTGTAGAGTGGCCTCAGAAGAAGGTGGTCCATAGCTCTTCCGTCACCACAGCTTAGTGGTTCAGATGGTACCAGCAAGTGCCTTTGTTTTAGTCAAAAGCACTATCAAAACCAGCTTGCCAGGAGCTAATTAAATAATGGAACATCATTCTCCCCATTTCTGTGGAAAAAAAAAAAAAAGTGTCCTCTATTCAGGCAGCATTATTTGCAGCCAATTATTCTGCTATTTCCAGTTGTGCTCCAGGGAGCTCTATTACATTTCCACAGAGCTCAGCAGCTGTTCTCTAGGTTATTTTCCCAGTTCCTTTTGCTTGCATAATGGTCACCCTGCAGTGCCAGATGACAGAGGCTTTAAGTAGTATCTGTTGCTCTGAATTATCTCTCATAGGGTTTTAGAACCCCTCCGAACCACGGAAAGAGCAGAGAGCTTTTGACTTCTGGATTAGGATACAAAATGCCACAGTTTATCACAACAAAAGAGAGGTGGAGAGGAATAACTGGCATACTGAGCATGTCTCCTTAGGGACAAAGCTTGAGTACCATTGGGACACTGTCGTGTAGCAGCATTTGAAAGCTGAAAGCCATCGCTTCATAAATACGTTTTAGCAAGAACCTACACAACTCTTTGATACATATTTTTACTCCACAATGAACCTGTGATTTGTCTCTAGGAAGACCGCATCCCTGACTCATCAGCATTGGGTTTACCTTTAGAATGCCCAGAAAATAGGGTAGTCTCACACCTGTGCAACATTTAAAGTCACTAACACTGGGCTTTGATTGCCTGCACATGTCTGGCTCCGCATCACTTGCACGACCCATCCTCCCAGGGGCTGTCTGACTTCATGCCCCTCCACACCTTGCACTCTCACACAAATGAGCTTGCAACTACAAACCTGAACTGCACAAAAGCTGAAAGCACAGAGCTAGAGCACAGCTCCACGTACGTTCTTCTACAGAGCACATAGTGCCCTCAGTCATGCCACTTCTTGGGGAATGGGTTCATGAGAAACTTCACCTCCAAGGACAAGCAGTTAGTTAGATCACCCCACCCAGTTTCTCAGTTTACAGTCATATCTGTCTGCATATTTTAATATAAACTTGAAGAAGAGACAAAATGCCACCCTATCACCATTGTGACTGACTTCAGATTTTCAGGTTTTTCACAGCAAGCCTACTGAGTTTACAATGTTTTATTTAATTTAAAAATAGCCCTGCAGATGGGCTGCACTTATCTCCAGATAGCTGCACAAACTGCAGCTTGAACCCCTGAAGTCAGAATGCATTTGCTTCTTCTTTAGTCATCACCCCTATAGAAGAGCTTCAGTACAAAACACTTCTGTAAATACATTTGTTAGCAGAAAAGCAAGTTGAGTTCAGCAAGCTCTGAACCACAACATCAGAGCATCATCACTTTAACTTACCTTACATGAAGCCAACCGAAATCTTCATCCTAAAGATGCTCAATATAAGCCTTTTACTTCAGCTCAGCAGCACTCACAGATCATCCTAACAAGAAGCAATAAATCTCACCAGGGCTGAACCCAACTTCCTTAAATACTCATTCAACCCTATCACAGCTGATAATCACAGTTTTGATGGCAGGGTGGGGCAGGGCAGGACTTTGCTTTGCCGTTTTTGCCATTCTCCAGTGTGGTCCTGGTGAATGGGTCTTAGTCTGTATCTTCTGAGAAGTCTTCATGCTGCTCATGAAAACCTACCGTTAAACCCTAAAAGCCCACTTCAAGGGTAAGAGCTAGGAATGTATAACCTACACTAGAAGTGCTGGGCTGCAGTGCTAGAGTGCTCCAGGACAGCAGGTTCCCCATGCAGTGGAAGTGGGAAGGTGAAGTGTGCAACAACCAGCCTTTACAACAGATGCCAGGCTGTCTGCCTTGCTGGAGAGGAAACACTGAAGACAAGACTGTTCCCTAAATACTGCTCCTCTTCAAGATTTTCTGAGGTGGCTGTTAGAAATACTCCTCTTACTGTCTTGAACTCTATCTCTGAATAACCTTTTAAACCAGCCAGAGTTAGGATTCTTATTCACTATCCCCATGCATTCAAGGCAGGAGAGGTTAGTTCACTGCCAGCATACTAGGGGGATTCAAGGTCTCCTATCATAGAGGAGGCCGCTAACCATGCCAAAACTCAGGTGGGACGGGTCCTAGCAGTCCCTGCCTCTTTGCTGAAACTGTGCTTAAATACTCCTTTCCTGAATTTTTCTTCTCCCCTGCAATATTTTCTTAGAACAAGGCTGTGGATAATCTTTTTCTCCAATCTAAATAATAATTCAGGAAACAGAACAATGTTTGGCAGAAGGAATGAGGGCGGAGGCTGAGAGCGCCAGCATGGGGGCTTGTACCACTTCAGGGCAATTTCAGAAATCACTGATCCTGTCATACGTTGGATCCCAGTTCAGTGAGACCGCCCTCTCTTGCCTGTGGTTTTCAGAGGGCCAAACATGGCACCAAATGTGCCTTGAGACTGTCCCCCAGCTGGGAGAGCGTGGGCAAACACCCATTGGTAGCAACAACCAATTGGCAGGAACGTGGAAAACCTCAGATGTGAGCAAGGTGCCAACACACTCGGCCCCGTGAGGAGTGAAGTACTCCTGGCTGTGCTCTGGTGCACAACGGCAGGATCACAGAGGCATCGCCATGGCCCGCGGCTGGATAAGTGACCTGATAGTCTGCAACTTTTAGTTGCACATCCAGAGGGCTACTGAGATGTCTGCATCCTAAGCCTAAGTTTTGTTTACTGAACCTCAGAGATCCCTCCAGGCACTGGAGTTGCTCTCGCTGAGGATATGTTCTGCTATACCTGCATTTCTGCCAGTTGGTGTTAGGTTCCACATTGGATGGTCCCATCCAGGTGTGTTCCCTGGCTGTTAGGTTTGAGACTGTTGGGACACAGAAGCAATTATTTATCTCCATATAAAAGAAACTTCTAAGTATGATCTACGTGTTAACCTACAGGGGAGGCTGTACAGCTGAACATGCCAAACACAAAGAAGTGAAACGGACACCAACCCCTTGCCTCATTGATGGGGCTCCTTCCTTGGCTGGCTTCCAAGATTCTCAAATCTCTGTGTTACGGAGATCCTGCACATACATCTGCCTGGAAGCTGAAATCTCCAGCAGTGAAGCAGGGCAGTAGAAAAAGATGGAGCTAATGTTTTCCAAAAGGTCAAGTAGTGAGGCCAAAAGAAATTAAGCATCAGAAGCAGGACCCTGAACCTAGAAATGGGATCAAAGACTGGGGAAGAGTTTGGAAAATGTTGGGGTCAGTAGAGCAAGTGAAGAGTGAAGCTGGAGTGTGCTTGAACATCTAAGCTAAGAGCCAGATGCTCAAGAATGAGACCAAACCGTCCAGACCAATCTCTGCTGAGCAGCTCAGGAGTTATCAACTCCTTCCTCCAGAGGAGATACCTAGAATGGAGTGATTCAAAGTAGCTCTTTCTTCATTGTAAAACCATCTAATCAAGACTTCTGTTTCAGCTTTAGTATCACGTGCATCAGTCCTCTGTAAAACCATTGACACAGCTCTTACAACACCATACGTATTACTGCAAGGGAGAAGCAAAGAGCTGGGAGTGCTCAGGATGAGAAGACCTACAAGGTTTACACTCCTCAAATATCAATACATAATTCACAGTATATGCATTATTGTATTTCTTTAAGAATATAAATACATGAGTATTTTCATCAAGGGGCCACATTTTTATTTATTTAGGAAACAAGTAAGTTGAATTCTGCTGCAATCTCCCCATAAGACAGATCTTCCAGGGGTTGACAGGGCACACGTTTCTTGGAAGTGCCACATTCAGAGCAAATTCACACAGAGCCTTAAAAGCCAGTTTCAAGACAGCTCTCTTATAGAGACAAGGTATTGGCCATGAAACAGAACACGAGACATGAGGCATCACATGACATCAGGTAGCACACTTCTGTTTATTTGCCTTTCTTCAAGAGCTCTAACTCACCATTAGGCAAAGGAGTGCATACAAGATGTACAAGATAAAGATTAAAAGAGACTTCTTTATCACTGTATTGTGTGGCATGAAGGCACACAGCCTCTGGGTTTTTTGTTTTTTAAAAGGATATGTTTTTCTCTGGCTGAGGTGTTACAGTTCAGAGAATAACCTGCTGTCTACAGGAAATCTCTTTAGAAAATTAAAAGTGAACACAGCTATTTGTTAGGCTGTTTTACCGAACAAACACTGCCAGCTGCACTAATAGCATTTTAGCAGACACTCGTCAGCTTGTGAACCCCTACGCTTATAAAGACATTAGGAATTCCAACTGCAGAGTGACTGAGTCAGGGAGAAGTCGTTGGCATTTCTTCCCCCTTGCAGCAGATTCTCATCTGCTATAAACTTGTGTTTGTGTACTTCAGTACAGCTGTGATGACCTACAAGAAGTTCTGCCCCAGACATATATAGCTTGCCCACAGTCCATTAGTAACTTTCATATATAATATTAAAACCCAAGATTTGTCTCCCAATGTCCTTCACATGATGCTCTGTCTGTTCACGTCCACATTGTACGTTGATGAATTGGAACAGCCTCGGCCAAAATCAATAAAAATGCCTTCAGAATCAGAGTCGATTGACTCCAAAATCTGATCCACTATGTTTTCAGGGCTGGAAGAGGCAACTGGAATCAAGGAAGGGTCCCTGTCCAGCTCAAAAGACCTATGTGGGTCGTCCATTGAGTGGAAGAGTCCTTTTTGTTGCTCAGCTGTGCTGAGTTTGCTAGAGCCTTGCACTGACCCGCTGCTGGGCCTCTCCTGGTCTCCCGACAGCGAGCTTTTCGTGGCCGTCACGGAGCTCTTGGAGCCATTGTCCATGATGGTGGTGAGGTTGGAGTATCCTTGGAGCTCCAGGCAGGAGGTCATTTCTGAAACGGAGTGCCTTCGGATGCCTGTTCCGTTGGCAGCCATGCCCTCAGTTTCATACTCAGCCACTGGCGTCAGCAGTGGATTGTTGTAGCTTTTCGACCGCACCACGGGGTTCTTGGCGAGGATGTCACCCGATTTTGAACGCCTGAAGAACCGCTTCTCTGTAAATAGAGAAAGATCCAGAGTAATATCTACAAAGTCTCCTATTTTTGTGGTACTAATAATTATGAGTGTTCAAAAGAAAAGTCAAAGCCTGAATATTCATGACCTTTTCTTGAATGACAGAAACTCTTATATAAAAGAATAGATTTTGCTGGTTTGGCAGATCCATAGGCTTCACGTTTCCTAGATTTCTTTCACATACTGAGGACCCCAAAGCTATCTTTAAAAATAATAGCTAAGACTCCCTTATATTCATACAACTTCAGTAGCTGGAGTAAAATAGGAAATACTGTGGGAGACGTTATATACAACTGCAAATACGTTCTTTAGACAAGAACAGAAAGGGCAGTTCTGATCTTGTTCAAGCTATAAAAGGTCATCACTAATTTTCTAACTTTTCCACTCACCCTGAGAAAAATCAGATCTCTTCAAATTTGGGGCACAAGGATTAAGGCAGGCAGTCTTATCAATAGTTCTGGAAAAACTTAGATTCAAAACATCCTTCACAGACCACACGAGGAGAGAGCACAAAGAACATTTAGAAACATTAACTGGAGGACAGTGCCCACAGCAACTTTTACGAGGAACAAACCTGCACTCAACCAGGCAGTGATTTTACAAAAGCTGTTCACCAAGTTCTCTCTTTCCAAAGAACGAGCAGCAGGTGGCAGCAAGTCAGCACGGAGATCCACCACCAGTGGTTTGGGGGTGGAGTGCTCTCCTGCAGCTGGATCAAAATGACCACCATGCAAACTTTCTGCAGACCTTAGTACTCGGACTCACTTGTGCTAAACCCAGAAAGGTAACAGGTCTCACTTTTGAAGGTTTCCTCCTACTAGTCTCAACTTTGCCATCCCCATAAATTAGGCATGGCTGGAGAAAAGGAATCAAGTTACACTCTAGATGTCAACCACAGTCACTGCACACAAATTGACTGCTTTAAATCAGGATGTTGCTAAATGTCCCCCTGCAAACCATGCGATTTCCTTTATAAATGCCAGTCTCTTCTAAAATTATAATTACCTGCACATGAATTCCAATCATACTCTGTACTACTAAAAAAAGCCAGTTTCTGTACTTAAGATTGTATTTTGCAGTGCTGTGTGTCTCAGCAGTGAAATCACCCGATCCAAGTTCACTTTTGGGCTTTTTACTTTGTGAGGAACTTGACGTGGCAAAACCAGAAGGTTCCCTGGGACTGCCTTGCCACAGGAATTCTGGCTTTTTGGTCACACCAAGGCCTGACTGGAAGGGAGTGTGCTGTCCAGACAGGGAAGAAAAGAAGTCAGTGGCCTCACCAGTTGCAAGGCCAGTATGTCACAGCTTTAAATCATGCTACCAAAATAGCTGGACAGTCCTAGAAAAAGTCCTTAAAAGCAGCAGAGACTTGTGCACTCAGCTGCCTTGGACCCAGACCCATTGATTACCATAAGACCCATTCAGGAATACTGCTACAGATCTACAGCCCAGACCACAGTGAGGGGAAATGCCTGGTCGACCAAAACCTCCCTATCTTCTGCAGTCATGTAATAAACATTTATTTTCTAACAATCCATTTCACTGGAGTTTTATTCTCTTTGGGTGTTTTTTTTCTGTCCTGACATACAAAAGCTTGTATTCAGAAAAGATCAGTTCAGGGCTCCATTTAAATGCCTGTGGCCTTTTAACAGCAAGCAATGAATACAGACTAGTAATCCTGAACCATTTTCCATAAATAACTGGCCCCTATTTATTCACATAAAACTGATTTCTTTCTTAAATGCCTACTGCAATACAACCACTCTTCCATTCAGCTTCAAGGGAAAATCAACTGCTTTATTGACCATTTCTGACAAGCAAACAGCTTAAATTGACTGCATAGAAAACAAACAACTGAACTTATTTTCCCATTTGTTTTCTCCTTTCAAGTAGGCCATCACAGTACTTATATTAAAATACTCAGGTACTACCTTTTTTGATTTACACTGGTAGTATCCCCTTTGCATTTTCAACAGATAGAATTACTACACAGGATAACCAAAAGACATCTATCTTGGCCAAATCTTGCTTTCCCAGAAGTCACTGAATGCTTCAGAGCTCACAGAATCACAGAAAATGAGCTGGAAGGGACTCAAGAAGGTCCCCCACTTGGCCTCTACCACCAGGAAGGACCATATTTACCCACCTTGCTCCTTATGTGATGTGTATAGAACCTTTAGCAGTGAAGATTTAATAGGTGGTTTATGTGATATTAGAGATCTTTCCTTCCATGTAATGTGAATTTCCCCTGCTATGTGTCATCCACTATTTTTCTCCAACTCCAGTGGGATGGAGAACAGCTTCCACTCTGCAGAAAGCTTTCACATGTTTGAAGGCTTATTGGTTAGTCTTCTCTAAGAACAAATCCTACTTCTGTTAAAAACAGACTTGGACGATTTTTGTGCACTAATGAACAGAGACTACTCAGAATGGTAGAAATGGCTTCTTGTTTCTTCCTCTCCTTGTCACAGAGGCAGAACGGAAACACTAAACATGTTCTAGATTCACAGACTTATTAATGAGCACCGTTTTCATCTTCTGGCATGGGCAAGTTTCACTGTGACTTTGCACATTGCAAAGAGCGTGGCCTTAGAAAAGGAGCCTGGCCACACTGCATTAGTACTGGCAGTCTCCTTCCATGTGGGCCCTGGCCCTGTGTGGACCAAGGTTTTGGTGAAGCTGTCTGCGCTGTGTCAAAATGAGCCTCTGTTATTCTTACCCAAGATACAGGAAGAGTGCGTGAAAGGCCCGTCACTGGAATACAGACCGTATGTGCCCAAGTAAGGAGAAACAACTTTCTGGATCAGGGATTCCAGTTTCAAGTAATCTTCAGTCACTCCTTTTGACTCGTGAACCCCCTGAAAGAAAGAAAATACCCAGGATGAGCACTGCCCCCTCCAACCACAAGCAGAGAGGCAGCAAGCCTTTTCACTGAGTTGTATAGCAGAGGTGCACTGTGATGCGATACTGGTTCGTTGCTACAGCTAATTTCTCTTGCTGTAAAGCCAAGAGATGTGAGTCAAATCAGAAAAACTCACCACATAGGCACTGCACAAATACTCAGAGACAAGCAGTAGCTACTTCCAGGACATTTAAATCCAAAAAGGTACATCCTGCTTAGTGTGAAGGCACTCAGGGAGGATGAAGGATGTGGTCTGTGAGGATGAATTAAAAGCAGCCCTGGACTTTCTGTTACAGCAATCTTATACAGACTTCTTGAACGACCGACCACCGAGTGCTGCACCAGCGGCTGGTACCACAGGGTGTCACTGCCATCTAAGCAATACCAATAGGGTTAAGAAAAAGGTGAAACCCCTAGCTCTCAGAAATATTTCTTCCAGGATATTTTCGACAAGAAGAATTTATAGCAAAGAGGTTTGTATCTCTTTCCTCACCCCCTCACTTGCCATTATCCAAGCAAAAGTCACATTTCACCCACAGGCAAAATCTTTGGCCCTTAAGCCCTTAACTCTGCACGTCCACCCACAAATGGGATTACAAGGCTGCAGAGGTGACTGGAAAAACCTGTGGAGTTATAGTCTCCCCCCTCCTTACAGCGTGTGTGCATGCTCCTGCATTGCCTGAGCAGAGCCCTGTATGCTCACTTGCAGGATTCTTCTTGCAAGCCGAAGTAAATTCACATCTTAATGTGTTGCTCTGTGGCCATATATATTTGACTGATCTTGTTGCAGAATGAAGAACCTAAATGTCATACTCAGCAAGAAGTCTGCTTGAATTCAGCAGAACTCCAGATTTCATAACATGTCCCTGAATCATTGTAAAAAGAAACATGTTGGGTTGAAAGCCTCCGGAGAGCAATATGCTGATCAAATGAGTAAAATTGCAACACTTCCTTCAGCATGTGAAAGGATCCTGATGTTCAGGATGTATTTGCAGCTCAGTATGATTCACCAACCAGTGACTATCAGCTTGCAACGTGTTTGTGAATGGTTTACTTCACCTCCTGGCTGCTACGCTGCCTGAATGCCCCCTGGCGTTACTTGATAAAAGTTTATGAATGGAAAATAAATAATGGCCAACAGAGAATGGATAGGATTTGTTTTCCAGTTCAGCAGGTTTTAAATAATGAATAACAATCTTGGGAGATGTGCTACATTCTGTAGAACTTAGGGAGAGTCACAAATAAAAATATAAACACAAGGGCATATGCAGTGAATCTGAAAGCTTGCAAAAGCCAAAGTAACAGCAGAATGAACCCACAGATATTCAGGCAATTTTAACCAGATAAAAATAACACAGGAGTAACTCAGAAGACTTAGAGAAGGTGCATACATTATTTTCAAGTCATTGCTGGCCTACATCAGAGAAAATGTTTCAAGTAACAGGGGAAAGGGTCTCAATTTTTATCATGTTGAGATATGCTCTGGGGTTTCCCCTTCTGTCTTGCTGGGATTTAGCCAAGATCTTTTCAGCCTGCAGAAGGGTAACATGCCTGCTACTTTATGTAGTCATGATCCCACCAAGCTCATAACCCACTGGCAAAGGACAGCATGTCAGGGCCATCTGCTCCAGGCTCCCACAGCAATTACCTCTGGAACTGGTCTCTTAAACATGATATATAATACTGGTGGCAAAAGCCAGTGATATTTATTATTGCTCATGCCCAGACTTTGTGCCTAAGCTTTATTTACTTTTCTGCCATTTTAGTATTTTTGATACTTGTGAAAGAGAGTAGCTAAATATCAGCTGTGGAGAATGAAACCCAGTAATTCAGTAGTGCCATGCTGCCCACAAAATAACTCTTACCACCACCAGGCTGCAACATACCAGAAGTGATAAAAGTGTCCCTGCCCAGTGGCATCTCAACACAGTTTAATTTCTTATTGCCCTTACATGCCTGAAAAGTTCTTTTGGTTTCCCCCTTGGTTTTGTATTGTCTCTTTTGCTATACACTGATGAATACAAAAGCCCAAGCTGTATTCTGCATTGCCTGCTGCTCTGACAGGGATACAAGGAGGTTTCCATCAGCAATCTGGGGTTGGGGTAGGCTCCTGGGGTGAGCTGAGACGATAGAGAGTCAATTCCTCAATCTCCAGTTGCTGTGACAGCCCTCCACCACGGGGCTGGGGAGCAGCCATGCTGGGACACAGATTTGCCTGTTCCCCACCACTGATGCCCTGCAGCTGCCGTCCCTGGGAAGCTGTTGACTCATTGCTCCGGAGAAACACTCTCTGCTCTCAAATTCCCAAGTCCCTAACCACTTGTATCAGTTTCTTCTTCAGTCTTACCCTCAAACTTCACTCCTGCTTTCCCCAAAGCAGTGCTAATCTCCACCCTCCTTTTCACTTCCGTCTCTCAGTTCTCACCTTTGAAGTGAAGAGGCCACAAAATGTCACCTTTACAGTGTAAAACCACACAGAATTAAAAAAGCCTGCCATTATTTTTTTCCCCTCAGCTCTGCGATCATCCACGGGATGCTTTTCAAAACATATTGAAAAGTCGTAAAACATCTGGTGTCCGCTGGAGCCATGGTGACGCCTCTTTTGCTCTGCACCTTGGCACAAACGTGCTGTATCCACCTGCAACATCCTTCCTGCGTTGGCCATTGTTCCAGGCCTTCCTGTAGGCACCCAGTAGGGCAGTTCTCTTAAATAATTTTCTCACTGTGGAGCTTCTGTGAGAGCAGAAGCGTAACAGGCCGCAGACCATGTCCTGAACTTGTAAAAGAGTGCTTTTCCTGCATTTATTTCCACTGTGTTATTCAATGACAAACATCCTCCGGGCCTCTATTTAACCAAATATGTGTACATCCCAACATTCAGCAAGAACTGTCTCAGCTTTCCAAACCTAAACTTTCCATATGACCTGGATGACACACCACTGCTTATTCACATATCACCCCAGCCCGAGTGGCTCAGAGAAGTGTCTGCAGGCTGAGAGCAAGTTTATGCCACCTCTGCCTGGCCGCAGCCCCTGCCCAGGGGCAGAGCATCCCCCTGCTGCAGTCACTGCACGCTGCTCCTGAAGCCAAATCTCCCCTGACACAGAGCCAGCTGGTCCTTGCTGCAGCTGTGCCAACATGATGCAGCTGGGAAGTGTTCCAACCCCAGAGTCTGGGCTGTAGGCTGTCAAACGTTGGGCCAGAGGGCGTAACACAGCCCCTCCTCCTCTTCATGAGCTTTTAAGATCACACCCCAGGAAGGAGGTAGCTGCCAGCTCACACATGAGCCCACAGCAGGTTAGCCGAGATGTACCAAAGGCAGTAACGAGGGCAGGGTGCCCCATAACTCTGTTCTGAGAAAGAGGGGCTTTCCAATTCTGCATTTCTTCTAACGTCGCTTCTTCAGTGAGCCCCGGCTGGTGCTGCCCTCAGTGCAGCTTCAAGGGCAGCCAGGGAGGGGGCTGCTGTGGCACCGGTGACACCAAGCCAGCCAGGAGCAGAGAACAGCAAGCCCACAGCAACAGGGGCTGCAGCACCTAGCAGACTCCATGGCCCTGGGGAGGCTTGAAAGGTTGCAGCTCTTACTGATATCTATGTATAATTAAAGATATATGAAGGTCTTCTTAGATCCTTTCCCAAACTTGTAAGTGATCAGGCTTATAAAGGCAAAATTAGCCTTAGAGTAAAGTCAACTTCGGATTGTTGCCTGTGTCACAGTAGTTTCTGAAAGACTGATGGCTGGACTGAAACAGTCACCAATAAAATAACAATAAAAGGTATTTTCCTGTTATTTTGGCAGCTGGTGGTTCTTCCTGTGCTTACTGCTAGACACCTTACTGGTCTGGTATGTCACTACATAGCAATAAAGTAAAAGTTGTATCTAGCAGGCTGGCTTCTTAGCTTGCAGGAAGCTATACTGTAATTTGGAGGAAAAAAGAAAACTTGCAGCATTATCAGTAAAACAGAGAGTATACCCTTATCTTTAATGCAGTATTTGCTCTGCAGACATGCAAAAACTTACTTTAAAAGATAACATGACCTTTCAGGAACCCAATTTCATTTTAGCAGGAGACTTTCATGCTTCTCTGCAAGTGTGCGATATATCTATTAAATTCCTTTCAAAGGAAATAGGAATGACCTATTTATTTCTCAGTTCAGGGCCAAAATAGCTCAATATCAAATAGCTGCAAGTACTTTAGTACTTCTGCAACAGTGTAGCTGCTGGATCAACTCCTCATCTTGGTCACAGTGTTTTGAAACGCAACAAGAGTCATGTCATCTTTGGAAGGATTAAAATGTAATAGTATGACAAGAGTCTGCTCTACAGTCAACGCAGGGATAATGGGGATTTGAGTCCTGAATATGCGAATACCCTTGCAAATGGTAAAGGTTTACACTTAGCATCAAGGACAGAGGCATGTATTTCTGCAGGTAACACAGCACCTAAGTCCCTTACTTCATTAACCTGTAGTTAAATCATTTAGAAACAGAGAATTGTATATCGTAGTTTGAAAGCATTAAAAGGACCCTTCGCACTACTATTTTTGATATGTAAATCTGTAAGCCCTCCCAAAAGGGGCATAATCCACAAAGATCATGAGTTATTGAGGTAGCTACTTCATGAAGTTACTGCTACACCTGCTGAACAGCGGCCACATGGCTGTTGCTGCACTCATGTGTGTTGCTGCAACAAGTAATTCCTCGTGTTTGGGAGCAAAACCCCGTAAGTCAAAATCGTAAGTCATTCCAGCAAGAACGGACACACCAAACTGCTCAGGTTTCCATCCCTGTTGATGTCGTAAGCTTACCACAAACTCCTACTGAGTTTCTTAAAGAGCATGAGAGCTTCTTACGAAAGCACAGAGGAAAGAATAAATTCATCTTTTGGCACTGTGAATAAACAGATACATTCAAAAGAATAGCTGGGGATTTTGTAACCTTATGTAAGGTCACTTTTCTGATACATAGGACTTCTCTAAGCCTCAAAGGGATTCATTCCAAGGTGGAGTCCACTCCAGACAGGCATTTAAAGACTTGAAGAATCCTCCTCAAACACAACCTTAAAACCTGCCTGAGGGCTAAGGTTTACTCCCATAACCTTTTGCATGCTGTTCAACAAAGATGGATTGCTTTAAAGATTTTTTAAAGAACGTCTATTTTAACAAAAAATATTATTAAGCCATTATCAACATTGTATCTAAGCACCGGCTACATGACCTGCAAAGCTACCAGAAACCTAAACTCTGTTTTAGTAACATTTGCCACAATTTTTCTGAAAAAATCCCAACAAAAGGCATCAAACATCCTTGCTTTATTTTACCACGGCAATAACCACAATCGCAACTCTTTATTTCTGTATCTTATTATATTAATTTTTCCTACCCTGCTCTTCTGTACGTAGGCAGTGAACAGTGATAGTGGCACCTGCCATTGATCCAACTGGGTGTAAGATGCAAGCCTGCCTGCAGCCTCTGTCCCGGTGCAACTACGTGGTCATTGCTGCACACCATAACCGAAATCCTTTAATTTTTGCTGAAAAAAGACACCTAAAATATAACTGGATAGTATCAGCACTTCCTAATAAATGCTCTGAAATGACCATAAATGCCAAGGCCAGCCCATTAGGGAGGTGTTCAGGCTGTGAGTCACCAAGAAATCCAGAAATTAACCAACCTCCTTCCACCCCTTTTCACCTGGTGTTGGTTACTTCCATTCCTCAGGCTCTGGTGAAAAACGCAGACATGATGCAATCCCCAAGGACAGTCACAGCCATGCTAAACTATTTCAGCTGCTGATGGGCCAGTATATCTCATTAGACAGCCTGGCTAAATTAGGATGCAGAGTTTTAGGCTTCCCATGCTCCTGTGAGCAGATGTAGGACACCTTATGGAAAAGATCTGGCTCATGAAACCCTGTCATGTGGCAGAAAGGGAGTTGGTTTTGTGTATCGTTTGCTGCCTATGCCTCTCACTTGTCAACCCAAAATCTGAATGCAAAGCTGCACATCTCCTTTTTAATTGTTTTAGGGAGAAAAGAGGTAGCAAAACCTCACTGTTTCAGTGGCAAAAACTAGTGGCAAATCTCTGTTAATAGCTTGCTGAGGAAGACCAATAACAAAATATAGCCCTAGGAGCACAGACTGCTCCTGAGCTGCAGAGCAGGCTGCATCATTTTTTCCTCCATCGCTCTCTGAATTACAGCCTGCTCACAAGTGCTTGATAGCACAGCACTAAGTAGAACAAATAAAACCTTTTCTTCTCAAGTGCTCCTGGTGGGCAGAGCAGCCACCAGCAGAAGAATGATATGGAACAGGCTGCCCAGAGAGGTGGTGGAGGCCCCATCCCCAGACATATTCAAGGTCAGGCTTGATGAGGCTCTGAGCAACTCAATCCAGTTAAAGATCTCACTGCAGGCCCATTCCAGCCCAACACATGCTATGATTCTATGATTCTATGATATTCACCACTTCACCCAACTGTCTTGAAATCTTGGGAATTAGTGGGTTACATTGATTGAAAAATGATTTACCGTAAAAATCCTACAATGAGTCACCATCTTAATGTGGGACCAGAGAACTGAGCACATACATCACAACAGTTGGAGACAAAAGAGCAGCAGCTAAAGCTGTCTCATCGTCCGGCTATCAGGCACACCTCAAGGGGATGTCTCACGTGTGCCAAGAGGCTAGAAGAAAACCTAGCTGCTGGCTGTTCTTTTTGCTACCTGCCTGCTTTTCATTGATGCTTGGCTCATGTTATTCCACTCCTGTGTCTTTGCTGGATCTCCATGAGGCCATCACTCTGTCATGCCTGACTCACTTCATTTTAACCCTTTGCTTTGTCCCTTTGCTACCTGCTGTTTTGTAACAATCCACAACCATCCTGAGCTACTCTTTCAGGCCCTGGGCAAGCCCCTTGTCCATCTGCTGAGCTTCTCTGCTGTATGAGCCTCCCTGTATTCATGATTACTGCAAGCTGCTTCAGTTCTGGCTGGACAAGCGCAAGTTGCCCCAGGTGTCTGTGTTCATCTGTTTCTGAAAATAAACTACTATGACACACCAAACTGCTTTTAACTGACAAGCAGTAACTTTTGCTGAGTACATGTAAAACGTCATAGAATCATAGAATCATAGAATGTCAGGGATTGGAAGGGACCTCGAAAGATCATCAAGTCCAATCCCCCTGCCAGAGCAGGAATGCCTACATTATGCTACATAGGAACGTGTCCAGGCAGGTCTTGAATGTCTCCAGAGAAGGAGACTCCACAACCTCCCTGGGCAGCCTGTTCCAGTGTTCCGTCACCCTCACTGAGAAGAAGTTTCTTCTCGAGTTTAAGCGGAACCTCTTATGTTCCAGTTTCAGCCCATTACCCCTTGTCCTATCATTGGCTGTCACCGAGAAGAGCCTGGCTCCATCCTCGTGACACTCACCCTTGATATATTTGTAAACATTAATGAGGTCACCCCTCAGTCTCCTCTTCTCCAAACTAAAGAGCCCCAGCTCCCTCAGCCTTTCCTCATAAGGGAGATGCTCCACTCCCTTCATCATCCTAGTTGCCCTGTGTTGGACTCTCTCCAGCAGTTCCCTGTCTTTCTTGAACTGAGGGGCCCAGAACTGGACACAATATTCCAGATGGGATCTCACCAGGGCAGAGTAGAGGGGAAGGAGAACCTCTCTTGACCTACTAACCATCCCTCTTCTAATACACCCCAGGATGCCATTGGCCTTCCTGGCCACAAGGGCACAGTGCTGGCTCATGGTCATCCTGCTGTCCACCAAGACTCCCAGGTCCCTTTCCCCTACACTACTCTCTAATAAGTCATTCCCCAACTTATACTGGAACCCGAGGTTGTTCCTAGTCATAGGTCCTCTACAGTTTCCAGTTCAGACTAAGAGTATCCACCACTAGAAATGGTAGTATCACTCAGTCACTTTTCACTTCCCTCTTTAGCACAGAGTATTATAGGACCATTTACCCAATAAATTATACATTAAAAGCTATCTCCAGTGTCTAAGTGTACCCTAACCACCGGACATAATGGTGGGAACTACTTCCTGCCCACCTGCAACTGCAGATGTGCTGAAATATACACTGGTCGTTTATTAAATGATGTAGCACTCAAGATTTAATGCTTCAGCATGTCTACATGCATAAGTATGGATGCGGAAGACTGCCCTCTGTTTCAGCTGAGAGATTGCTGGATATTTTTTAAAATAAAAAATAGAACAGAATAAAATAAAATAGAACATAAATAAAATTTGTCTTCAGAGCGGGCAAAGCAAGCAGGCCTTTTGGACCCAAGCCCAGCACCCTGCCAAGAGCAGACACAGCACAGAGGGAGGCACAGCACGTCCCGCTGCTCAATGTGGGAGCAGGTCTACCACAGGGGACACCAAGTAGGAACAGCTGTGAGCTAGATCCTGGCTTACTGAATTCTGCACTCAGGAAAGAAAGGAGTAGAAGGCAGACTTCTGGATTATTTAATGAAGTCATTTCAGCAGTCACTATTCTTGGCGACATGATTGCCCAGAAGAGCAAAGCCCTTTCCCCATGGGACAGAGGCTGTGTACGGCTCTGCTCGTGGCCAGGTAACACACCCTGAACCGCAGTCTGCTGCAGCATTCTTTATGGCTGGCCTCCACCCTTGTCTATCAACAAAAAGCTGTGACTTACCACCTGCCGAAGCAGTCCTTACCTGGTGCTATGTGAAAGGAAACCTGCTGCCGGAAGCGTTTACAGGATCAGGCCCAAATGCAAAGTGAGGTCCTGGCCTTAAGTACTGCCCTGTCTTAACCACACAGGAAAACAGCTAAGACATATAACTATTTTCTGCTTAAAAGCAGCAGACTCTTTGGAGGAAAGAAAAATGCATTATGAACCGCATTTCTTTCTTTAACTGACATGGGTCAGGTCAACAGAACTGAAAGCAACACACATGCAGTGGCAATAATCTGACATTATCTGCTGGATAATAGTTGTTCAACTACTCTCAGGGATAACTGGAATTAAAAGTCAGAAGATATACCACAAGGCAGACACAGAATAATATCTGTAGTGAAAACACACATTACTCAGCCAACACTGCTGGTGGAGAATTGATAAAGGGTGTGAAGACCGCAGTGCACGCCCAGGTGACCACATAAACAGCAAGATCTGGTTCTTATTTTAGTCAAAGAGAGAGCAGCAGCCTTGCTTGTAAGAGATTTGGAAATCAGTGCCCTTATAGGTCATGACTACTTGTTTTCCCTCTTTGGTGCATGCAACACCTTCCATTGCATCATATCTAACCTTCTAAAACCTGAACAACACAGAGCAACCTGGTCTCAGGGCAGGCATGAAATCCTGCTCTTGCAGGGGAGTCGGACTAGATGATCTTTTGAGGTCCCTTCCAACCCCGAACATTCTGTGATTCTGTGTAATTCTTTGAAATCAATGTGAGGAGGAATTGGAGACAAATGGGTCACCAGTCCTTGCCATGTGCACCACTGGTGGTACAAAATGTGCTCCTATGCTATGGGTCACAATTCGGACTTGACGGCTGCATCCCTCCCTCTTCCTTCGAATGGATACATGCACATACATAGCATTGTCTAATAGCTAATCATCTAATTTTTACTGATTGTGCAATGCCCACACAAAAACCTATGGCAACGAAGCTACGTTATGGCTTACTAGGTTGAGAAGAGGTTTCAGGAGTGGACTCCATGTGTGTGAATATTATGTTTTCTCTACAGTGCTGTGGCACTTTCATTGACCAAGCCCACCCGGCCTCATGCTTCAGAGGAGATGACAGTGGCTCTCAGAGTAGCAACTGCTGCCCAAACAGTCAAAGCTCTCCTCCTGTGCACAGCTGTTCAGAGCTGCTGCTCTTAGTGTACCACGGACTATCATCATGGGAGTCTCATCCTCACATTTATTCCATCTTCATCTGATGTGGACAACACTCTACCGAGAATCTCAAAGATCTCACTCTTACACTCCCAGTAGAAATTTCCTTTGCTCCAACACAAAATTAGGAAGCCCAAGCAGGTGGAGATATTGGGCTCTCTCACCCACCACTGCCCACCTTGTTCCCTGGGAGTCAGCCCTGCAGAGCTAATCCCTCAGTATTATACAGCTTGAACTACATTTGTGGAGCAGCATCTGGCCTCCATTTATATGTGGAGTAAATGCAAATTGTGAGTAAAATCATAGAGGCATCAGATGTGCTAATAGATTCTTCTCAGACTTTGCAATCTTGACACCAAGGGTAATACATCAGCTGTGCAGCTTCAGACCAAAAGTTAATTAAACTCAACATTTCCTTGCTAACAGTGATAGTAGGAGAAGTGTGCACAGGCAAAAAAACAGGAAACAGGGCATGCTCAGTGTGGTCTTTCTTGTAGAATACCTCAGTGCTTCTGGCAAATAGTGATGTAAAAACTTGCTGCATGGGCCTCTGCAGTAGCCCTTAAGCATAAACAATCTGTGCTAAAAATTATTTAACCAACAAGACGTTGGTCAATAATTAATAAAATAACTAGTTTCCAGAAATAAAGAACCAACCTAACTACTGAGTCCTCTGAACAGAGGCGAGGATGAATTTCTTTGGTACATTCGCCAAGTGCTATTCTTGTGTAATTTCAGCTTTCCTATTTAAGAGGTGAGCAAGTGCAATGCTGAACCCTTCTGCTGTCCAACAGAGAAGGACTGGACTGTTGGCAACAACCATTCGGCTTAACTCTGAATGTTAATTACAGTTAAGTGGAACTATGCTGATTGACATCAGCTGGTGGTCCAGCCCAAGCCAGCAAGGGTGGAAACAGGGTGAAAACAGCAAAGAGATGGAGAGAGCAATGAATTTTTCCACTTGTATTGATGAAATCCTGATGTTCACAGAATAGCTGTGGTTGGAAGAGATCTCTGGAGGCACCTGGTCTAACCCTGCTGCTCAAGCCATGTCCAAATGGCTTTTTAACGTCTCCAAGCAGGGAGACTCCACCATGTCTCTGAACAACTTGTGCCAGTGCTCCGTCACCCTCACAGTAAGAAAGTGTTTCCTTATGTTCAGACGGGTCCTCCTGTGTTTTAGTTTATTGCCCATTGCTTCTGGTCATGCCACTGAGCACCAAGGAGAGCTTGGCTTCGTCTACTTTACATTTCCCCCTCAGGCATTTATAAAAATTGATAAGATCCTCCTGAGCTTTCTCTTCTCTACGCTGAACAGTCCCTTTATCATCCTCATGGTCTTCTGTTGGACTCTCTCCAGTATGTCCGTATTACTCTTATACTGGGGAGCCCAGAACTGGACACAGCACTCCAGGTGTGGCCTCACCAGTGTTGAGTAGAGGGGAACGATCACCTCTCTTGATCTGCTGACAATACTTTGTCTAATGCAGCCCAGGATACCATTAGGCTTCTTTGCAGCAAGGGCACACTGCTGGCCCATGTTCTACTAGCCTCAATGGGGCTCAACATTTCTGGAAGACTCTCCATCCAAGAGCTTCAAGTTCCATAAAAACACCGAGTAAACTCTGGGAGCTCACTGTAAGGGACTACAACTAATTGATCCATTTTGAAGAGACATCTGCATAAGAAGAAATTCCCTGGGAGCAGAAAGGGGTCAAGGACTGGGAGTTCAATTTTCCTGCTTCTGCTTCTAGCCCACTTCTCTGTGTTTGCCAGGATAGAAAATTTCTGGTACCTCCTCCTGGGTTTCCCTGATTATTCATGACACTTTCATCCCAAGCAGAGAACTCAGGCATTTTTCAGCCTTTAGGAAACACAGACTCAAAACAGAATCAAAACTGCTTTAAGCAGAGACTAAATTTTGCTTTGCCCAAGTCTGTGTTGACTAAGCTGAACCTGATCCATTTAAACTATGTGTGCCTTCTTCCTCATGGGGGTTTCTCTGCAGCAGTCCAAAGGCAGAACGGTAAAATGTGCCTGGGCTACAAGGAAATTGAGGCCACATCTTTGCAGATCGGAACAAGCTGAAAGAAAACATTTTTCTCTCTCAAAGAGAGAGTGGAGTGGGCTACGAAGTCACAATGGAGTCACTTTCAATAAACCTCTAAGACTATACTATATGTGTTCGCAAACAGGTATACCTCATGGTGGGAGGACATGTGGAAAGTAGGACTTGTATATCCAGTTCTCAGTGCTCAATTGGTTAAAGTCAGAATAACTCTCATTAGCTTAATAATTTTATGCAGGTTTGCAATCACTGGAGGCCATGCCCTATGCATTACATGCCAGTTCCTCGGCACAAGTATCCTTTCTGCACGTCACATCATTACAAGTCCCCAGTGGTGTTCCCTCACATTATTTCTCCCTCACTTCGGTTTATCCTAAGCCACTGGCGTATTGGTAAAGCCTAGAATATTTGAAGGTTTAAATCATGTCTTGCGTCTCATCTCTGCCTCTTTCTTTTCTCATAGCAACAGCATTCACAGGAGGGAGAGGCTTGCCATTGCCATATTGACAGAAGTCAGCACTTCAGATCCCCACGACTGCCTCAGAAATAAAGATCTTGTCATATTCACTGTAATCTCCAGCAAGTGCCAAGCTGTGTCAATGTCAGCATGAGAAGCTGCTCTGTCTCTCTCTTCCTTTCATTGTGGCACTGAGACACAGACAAAAGATAAGGAACACAAAACACCCAGACATGGTTTGTGTTCAGCTGGCGAGAGTTTTTCAAATGGCTTGGCTGCAGAAAGATAGCAATAGGATTTTCTTTCCCGAAAGGATTGAACACTAAGAACAGGCCAGTCTCCTCCTGATCCACAGAAACCCAATCTCTTATTTTTCTTTAAACTGTTATTAAACATTTTACATGTGACTCCAAAAAGACAAAGCAGAAGATGAAGACTGAAGTAAAAGATAGGAAATTATTAGAAGGAAGATACTTTCAGGCTTTAAATCCAGTGCTTGGGATCCTGCAGAAGCTGAACAGCCAGTCTGATAATAAAGATCCAACAAAAATAATGGTATGCACTTCTACCCTTCCTAGGTTTAAGGCTAGTGTCTCCCCTGGGCATAGATGAGACCTGCAATCACCTCAGTCAAATAAGTTAATGTGACTTTGAAACAACCCACCGAATGAATCTACGCAGAGGTGAGTGCCTCCGAAGAGCTGTTTATGGAGTAAATTTGATCTGGAGTTAGTTTATCTGCATTTACAAATGCTTTAGCACTGCCACGTTACATTCACAGGCAAACACACACACGTGCACAGAAACGCATGTGCAACCCCATGCAGGTATCACCCTGTGAGTTACCAAATAATTGGATGTGATGTTTAATGTCCAAGAGAATAAAGCTTCTCTTTTTTTTTTTTAGGCTCCTTCCTGAAGTCCTTGCTGATCTATACACGTCATGTTCATCTAACCCTGCTGGAGAATTGATGCTTTTTAACTCTGAGCATTCAAGTTTTTTACCCAGTCCTGACTCTGAGTGTTTTCTCATTTAACATTTACTATAAGAAAATCCATCTTGCACTTATTTCAAGAGGGTGCTCAAACAGAAAAAAAGGATGGCAGAGCCCTCCCTCAGTGAATCCAGGCTCTTTTCAAGAGACTTCCAAGAAATGCTTTGAAGAGCTGCAAACATTAACTTGACTGCTGTTACCTACTTGTGAGAATTTTTGATACTGCCTTTCACAGCCACACTCCTCTTTTAATTTATTAATCAACATTCATCCCTCAGCATTCTCCATGCTGCTTCATTCTTTGCAGGTGACTGAATCTACTCCACAGATTTTCTTCTTTTCCGAAACACCCTCGAATAGACTGAGGCAGATGGGTCAGCTGCACCTTCTGGATTTTTAAATTTTTTGCTATTTCTGGCAGCAATGCCATTGTCATCACCAACAACTCACCCCCGTGAGCCAGAAAGCTCAATTCAAAATACTTGGAAAGTATTGGAAAGTAACCTACTGCATCTAGAGCAGAAACCCTCTCTCGGCAGCCCACTGTGTAGAGGATAAAAGGAAACAAACACAAACATACAAAATCTGAGTTTACAGCCAGAAAACACTGAGCAGCGTACTTCCCAAATGCAAATGGTATGGCGGATTAGGGATGTGATTGCAGGAATGGCTTTAAAGGGCTGACCTTCCCTCCTCCGTCCTCACCACCTGCCAGGAACATGCAACACTGGCAACTCCACACTCTGGGGAAATTCAGCAGCATTCAGCAAATCTTGCAGCAATTGTGGTAGATCTACACGTCATGGAAACTTGTGTGGTTGAAACCAAGAGACATCCTCACATACTTCTTGTTGATGTGACTGTACTGCTGAAACAATAGCCTTTTTTTTAAAAAAAAAATCTCCCCTCAATTCTGGTTGCTGCTTTATTTTAATTTACATATCATATAGCCATCTCCATTCAGCAAGCCTCCTCCTTGCTTCTGTTTCAAATGTTAATGGCACAGCTACATACATAACCATATTATAGAGTTTTTCAGGCAAAAATGCTGCCCAATTCTTCCTCTACTCTACACAGGCTTTAGCAGAGCTGCATTAACTTCACACTGCCTAAACATCTGTCCTCATGTGATTCAGACATTTTGAGAAATAATGGAAATACCCCACTGCTGCTTCCAAGGATTTGTTCTCTTCAACTAAACAAGGAAACCACAAGAAAGGCTCATGAGTGATACAGGAGGAATGAGGGAGGTATTTTTTTTCTTCAAGCCCAACAGGCAACCCACAAGAGGACAAGAAGGACCACAGTGCTCTAGAGTCTCCAGAGAACATCTAGACCACTAAGGCAAATAATGTATTATTTGTCATAAAATCACTCCTAGTATGTTTGTCTCCTTGTTTCCTTCTGTCCCCTGTTTGTCGGTCCAGATACATCTTCTGTCTCTTGCACCAGGCTGCATGATCTTTTGTGCTGAGACCATATTTTCACTGTTTTTATTTATACAGTGCCCAGTACATGAAGGCTCTTGTCTACCTGTGCTAGCAAGAGAGGAGGTTTGGAGATACACGGTGGCTGGTAACAGAGGAGGCTGACAGCTTTTGGCTGCTCAAGGAGAAGAAATTTAATTGGATTTGTGTGAGAGCCACTCCCAAGTACAACAGCTGTATTTTGCAAAATACCTTTCTGACAGAATTCACCCAGGTTAAATGATGGATTTTCCTCTTGCTAACACTCGCTTGATTGCAGCATGCTGGCTTTTTGGTTTGCATTTGGATCAACGAGCACTAAAGTGCAATTCCCTGCCTCATAACTTCAAACTGGAGGCCTCTGGATCCATTTTGAAGAGCACATGAGTCAGGGGTGCTCCTCTCCCCTCCCTGTGTCCCTGGCTTGCCCCATCGCAGCTCCCATCCACTCTCTGATGGATGGTCACCTCTCAGTAAAACCATGCCACCACGGCCAGCCAGTTCACTCACAGCAAAGCCATAACGTACGAGGGACACTCGGCACAACTGCTCACACACCTGACTCACAGGCCTGACCTGACACATCCCTGTCACCTTGTGCTGCAGAAGTTTTGCTGCAATCACCTGGTAGTTCACTGGAAACAGGAGAAGGTTCCCAACAGATAATGGTTTAAATCCAACAACGTCATCTGAATCCTACTCTGTCACATGATTAACTGTTTACCTTTTAATTGCTTGTAATAATTGGGTAGTGGCAAGTTAATGAATTTCACAGGACATTCACAGCACGTGTCACTTATCACCCTGCCACATAGTTGTTTTTTTTTTTCTGCAGCTGCAGTAGAGCTAAGGGTAAGACTGTGAAATTACTGATAGCAGACAATTAACCCTGTCCCCTCACCATGGGAGAAAGGATGCCTCCAAGAGACTCATTCGATCACTCTCCTATCTTTTACAGGTTGCAATGCACAGCTTTTTTATTTTTGGAAGAAATACACCACAAAGCAGCTACTCTCTGCACAAGTCCCTGTGCCAACCAGCCTGGTACACACTGTCCCCATGGTTGCTGGTTCTGGCACTAGCAACCGCAGACCAGGAGGGGAAAGGCTTGGGGAGGGGTCTTGGGTGGCATTGCAGAGCAGGAGCTTTCATACCTTTCACAATTCTTTCCCTTCTCAGCACACCTTCTGGGGAGAAGGCGGAGGCTAAGGTATTTTATGTCATTTGTTTTAATCACCCTGTCAGCTCAAATAGAAACATGTCTTCCCATAATTCTATAGCATAGACAGAGAAACAGGCAAACACCAAAACCTCAGGAGAAATCACTCCTGACAGAAAGCAAACAGCTGCCAGAGTTACTTCCAAACAATTCATACAGGAAACGATTCATTTTGCTTCTCTCTAATTATAGGGGATCTTCCACAAAGTTGCCACTCATGTTGGTGTAGGCAAACTGCTCCATGCCTGCTGCCACGGGACACCTCCTTTTTAGGGCAAGGAGCACTCGTCATGCCCTCATCTGTCCCCAAACCAGATGGGCAGCTGGCTGCCTGCCAGAGAACACAACCAGCTCCAGCTCCTGCTGCCTACACGGCAAATGGAGCTTCACAGCATCTGCATTTCCACTAGCTGCTACCCAGGTCCCTGTAACTCACTCAAGTCACCACTGCCTCTGGGAGGACTCAGCAGTTTGGGCATCACTGAGAGATGCTCGTCAGTCACAACCATCTAATGGGCCTGCGGTACAGGCAGCTCCCCCCATTACATGTCCTGGCACTCTGCAGCTGGCTGCTTCTGGGTCTTGACCTGGTTTATGGGCATAATTAAAGACAGGAGGGGAAACTGAGATCAGAGAAAGAGCTGCCTGCAAGGACGAGGTTCCAGCTGTCCTCCACGTAACTCGCATGCTGCCAGCTCCTTCCCTCTCTGCCTTCCTCCCTTTTTCCCTATGGAAAAATAACATAGGGTTGGGGGAGGAAAATAGTAAGGCAATGTATAGGAATGTAAAAGGTGACAAAAACAGGCAGTAAGATGATGGGAGAAGAAGCTGTCCTACCAGCAAGAACCAGTGTTCAAAATCCAGTGAACACTGTGCAGCCCCTTTTTTGCCACATGAAGGGCTTACGGAGCAGGAGAACAGGCACACAGGCTGCCTCTGAAATCTCCTGCTACCCCATGCTCAGTGAGAATAAAGCTTTCTCACTGAGGCAGTGAGAAAGCAGGGGCATGGTGTTACCTGTAGAGGTGACTAACCAAGCCACTCCACATCCAGCTGCAGTTCAGTATATATCAGACAGGAAACTGATGTTGACTCATCTCCGAAAATCAGGGGGAAGCCCACATGTGCGACACTACGAAACAACTCTGCTCAGTCTTTCTGTTGGAAATTACTTTTGCTGTTCTTCTTGTGAGCAGAGCCAGGTGAATCCCAGCAGGACAGAACAAGAGGTGCTGCACCAGTGACCCCAATCACAGCACCAGCTGACTCACCACCTGCATGGACACAGCTCAGCCACTGAGAGCAAGCAGTTGTCTCTTTTTGGGCGGAGTGCCATCACTGCCATAGCTGGTAGATACCACCCATGGTGCCAGGGGCACCTGGGATGGCTCCCAGGTCTGTAGTTGGCTGTAAGAGAAGTGACTGCTACATCTTGGGGACCCTTCCTGTAGTGCCCTGGGCAATTTAACAGCTGCATTTCCCTCATGGCTTTGTCTGCCTGGGGATACTCAGGAAAATGAAATTATATTCACTAAATTGAGAACAGAAAGCTGTTTAGATAAATTGTGTTTAGGTCTCTCACGTAGAATTGAAGTATCATTAATTTAACTCACCTCCCCTCCTACCCCTTTAAGTCTCAGAATGGGTGTTCATACAGAGTTTTAATGAGGATTAATTAATCTTCTTTAAAAGGTAGCTTAGATTAACTCTCTTATGTTGTCCCTGTAGACAACCCAGGAATTAAAGTATTAAAGCACCCTGCCTCAAAAGATTCTTGAACCGTGGGAACACTTTCTGCTCAGAGCTTTTCAACAGTCAAAATTTCTATGCTATCTTTTATGCCAGTTCCGGTCTACTGGCCCAAATGGATCCACAAAAGATATTTTTACAAACTAACAGAATTAGTTAAAACATTCTCCCTCTTACTTGACAAAATTACAGGCTCTGCAGGGACATTCTAATTGAAGTTATGAATGATTTTACTGACTTAACTCTATTTTGCTAAGGATTAAATATTTGCCTACCAATGAACTTGCACTGGTTTTAATAGGCTAGTTTCATTAATGGAGGCAAACTCCTAGAGACATACATATATTTTAGTAAGGACAACCTGGTTTAGTTGAGGTTAAACATGTACCTAATTCCTCGAGCTGAAATAACTCACAGATAGGTGGCACAAATAAATTATTGTGGGCTAAGGTAGTCTCAGGTGCTGTAGGCAGCAGCTGCACTGCAACTCCATGCATGCCCACTCTAGCGCCAAGGAAAGTGTTGAGTAATTTGAAGGAGGACAAGTAAGCACTTCTCACCTACCACAGTGGAAGCGAGCAAGTGGGCAGTAACTGCAGAGGACCTGATGGACACTAACAGCGTAACTCAGGGCAGTCTGGACAACTGCTGCGGCGCTTGACCAACCCCATCTGCAGCCATACCTTCGGTTTACTAACTGGCATCCTTCACAGAAATGACACTTTATGTGAAGTACTCCTCAAATGCACTATGAGTGTACGCCCAAAGGGAGTTCGCACAATGCAAATTGCCTTCTAAAACAATTGTGTTTAATTGGTATGGACAAGGTTACGGTCACATTCCCTTGAACGCTGTCTTTCTGTTAAGAGGAGAGATAAGATACACATTTGAATTACTATGCCACGGTGCTCATGAGACAGGCTCATATACAACAAAGCAAAACAACTACAACATTTTATGTTGTGCTTTTCCATTGCTTACACTGGTTACAGAAGAGATCTCGTTTTGGAAAGTATTCAATTTTGAAATGAAATCTATCTTTTCCGTAGGGCAACAGACTTCCACCGGCCTTAGTTACAAAGAAGTCCACATGAGTGCAGATCTTTCAAGGTCCATGGTGCAGAAACGCTGGCTGCATTGGAGTTACTACTGAAAAAGCCCCATCACTCGAGCTTACAGAATGGTTAAGAGCAACCATGCTCGCTCCCCCTATCTCTGCCCCTAGAGAAAACATACTTGTGGTGAGCCATGAAATAAATGCCAGGTGGAAACAGAGCTAAAACCATTATAGGGAGAAAATACCTCTGATGTGGTTTCCCTCCTTAACTATAAGCCTACAGCTTGTAAATGGAAAATGGATAGGCACCGACTGTCACTGACTCACGGCCTTACCACTTACACCAAGCTATGGCAGGAGAATTGCTCTTGACTGGCATGTAAGTAAGCAAAGATGGTAATTTGGTTAGTGCAAACAGTGTATTTAGCACTCCTGTCTGGCTCCACTGCTTGGCCAAAGTGTCAGCACCACTGTAATGTATATTTAAATGTTTCTGGTTCCAGTGTTGCACTCAGGCTACTGCCGCTGTCAATTTTTTGAACTCTCTAGTCAGTTCCCAACTTCGTGTCTCATAGTGATTAACACAGCACATCTCAACCTGCCTGAGGCAATACCCCAAGATGTAGATTTAATAGTTCTAGCATTTTTGCTCCTTCCACGCTGCAGCGATTCCTAGTGCCAGAAAATTAGCACAAAAATAAAAAAATGAAGAAATTAAAAGACAAGTATGCCAAGTACTCCTTGCTAGCAAAAAGGTTAAGTTTTTCTTTCAAAGCCATCTTTTTTCTACAACAAATGAAGGCTATGCCTTGTCAAAAACCATGGCAATACAAATTCATTCCGGGATAACAAATCGCTGTCAATTTAATTGAGGCAAACTACATTTGCTGATAGATACAATAAATAAGACAGAATAAGACAGAGGATATTGCTTAGACGTGCTGTTTCTATAGAACACTGTAAGGTGTAAATCTTGAGGACCAGATTCTCAGTTTCATGTATGTCAACAATGGAGGACTCTTCCCTTTGTGTCAGGTCATTTCCCAGTTGTAAGATTTCTTCCTGACTCTGTGCCTTTGGGGCTGATGCAAAAGACACCGACCAGCCACCCTGTTTGATATGGTGATTTATATTTAAATAAAGTCTACAATACATTTATTTATTGGTTTCTCCTTCTCGTGTCTCACAAACCAGGAATTCAGAAAAAGGTACAGAGAAATTAAAAGTATGTGGAAAGCTCGTGTTCACACTACTTTGTTCAACCTATGCCTCAGGTCGACCTCTCAAAAGTAACCACCAAACTTGAAAACCTATGGCCATAAAGAATTGACCCCAGTTGGCACACATGGCAGTGTTACAGCAAATCTCATGTTCCACAGGCAGGACCCTGCAGTTTTCTGATAGCAAAACGTATTTTTTTTTTTAACCACTACACTGTCTTCGGTTTGCTATGTAGCTGTTGAGATGGAAAAACAGGTCTCTTTGCATTTTGATTTCAGCTCTTGCAATGTGCTTTTCCGCCTCTTTAAAGTGCAAGAGCAGAACGTACACTGAGGAACTTTCCAGAGATAACAAATAGGTCCCAGTGGACAGTTTTGTGTATTTATTTTGTCTTCCTTTACAGAGAAAGACAACGAGCAAGGGAGTTAAAAGGAAGCTCAGAGAAGCCAAAAAGGAAACCACAGGTTTTATTTTTCTCTTCAGAGCTTATGTTTAGTGAGGCCTTGTCCCTCAGCATGACAGATATTGTGCTGTGCTCTTCTAGGGTTTTTAAGTACCTCGAGTCACCCAGAGAGATTCTGCGAACTCAAATAATCCTGATGTTAACTGGACGATGCAGATAAACATTCTTTAATTCTTGTCTTCCAACTTTCTCAGACTTCAGGAGAGATACCTAGAGATAAGATGTTCCAGTGGCAAAGGTCTTCTTTGACAACATGCTCTGGGAAGTAAGTCAGATTGTTTATCCTCTGGCAGTAGTTTTGCTCTCTTTGGTTCACAGAGCATAAAGGAGAAAATTCTCTTCTAATCTCTCCTTCTGTCTTTTCCTCTCCCTCCAGTTCCCTAATTTCACCCAAAGAGAAAGGTCACGGTGGCGAGACTGGCAGTGCAGTTACGTGAGCTCTTGTGCATTGCTCTGTGCTCAAAAGCAGCTTTAGTTCTTTTACTTCTCTCAGTCATGACTCTGCTCTTGAAGGCCCTGCAACCTAAACAGGAGCATCCTGCAGGCATTTCAGCTTATGCTGCCTATAAGCAGCCACAAAGGATTAACATTTCAGCTTGTGCTTTCTAACTGGGTCGGGCTATGCTGGCAACTGAAAGTTTGAGTGGTATAATGCGTATTTCCAAACTGTGTTAAAAGCCCCACTGGCTTCAACAGCACAGGAATATCAGTCCTTGTCCCACTTTTGGGGGGCTGCCTCCTAAAAGATCACTGGTTTTTAATTAGACCAGGTTATAGCACTGGTGAGGTGTGGCTCTACTGGATTGGAGAACCCAAGTCTAACAATTAATCTGAGGACTAATTTCCGGTCCTTTAAATGGAGGGTATCTTATAAAAAAGCTTCAGATATACAATCTGCTATTACAATTCTTGTAACAGCTTTATCCCAGAACTTGAGGTTCCTCTTTCCTTCAGAAGGAGACTGCATAGAGAAGATACAGTATTTCTCTTTCCTCTGCATTTTTGGTTGTGTGTTTTTTTTTCCTGTTGTGGAGTGCTTTTTTGTTTGGTTGGTTTTTTTTTAGTCTTGATGTCTTGAACACAAAGAAATTGACATAATTGGCTCATTGAGCAAATTGCGAAGTGTATGTGTCAGGTTGGTGATGATCCCTTCTGTCCCTATGTATATCTTCTATTATCCTCTATCATGTTACTGTACGCCAAAGGAGTGGTGTAGGTGCTGTGTCACGTGCTAGAGTATTAAATGCATGGCTGGTAGGCATAGAATCACAGAATGTTCGAGGTTGGAAGGGACCTCTAGAGATCATCTAGTCCAACCCCCCCTGACAGAGCAGGATCCCCTAGGGCAGCCACACAGGAACGTGTCCAGGTGGATTCTGAAAGTCTCCAGAGAAGGAGACTCCACAACCTCTCTGGGCAGCCTGTGCCAGTGCTCTGTCACCCTCACAGTAAAGAAGTGTCTCCTCAAGTTGAGGTGGTCCTAACTTAAACCCATTATTTCTTGTTCTATTGCTGGGCACCACTGAGAAGAGACTGTCGCCTTTCCCTTGACACCCACCTCTCAGATATTTATACATGTTAATAAGGTCCCCTCTCAGCCGCCTCCTTTCAAGGCTAAACAGTTCTCTCAGTCTCTCTTCATAGGAGAGATGTTCAAGTCTCTTAATATACTTCTAGTAAATAGTTTACTGTGGACAAAAAAAGAATTTGATGCCAAAAGGGAAAAACAATCACGCAAAGAATGAAGCAAAGGGTGCAACTTCACTTCAGTCACTTCCTGTCAGGAGGTGTTTCGCAGGGACTGTTTTATTCTCTTTGCCAGAGCATGGGCAGCTGAGCAAGCAAGGAATGTGTGCAACCTGCAATAGGTCCATAACTTCACAGAGGTCAATGAAATTGCTCACTTGCTGAAGCCAATGGCGCTAACCCAAGCTCAGGTAACGTGTGCTTACTGAGCTTTGCCGAATCAGCACCCACCTCCTAAATAAAGTCCAAGGATTGCTGCAATCTCCATTGCCTCTTTAAAAAGCTTCGTTTCCGCTCCATAAGAAAAGTATCTTCTGACAAACTGACAGAGTTCTTCCCCTACATCATATCAAGTTAAAACATGAGCAATACCAGATGCACCCTGCATTAGTTACTGAACCTCTGCCACTTTAATCCAGTCTAACAGGACAGACTTGTGCATGTCAGCATGGGCCTTTGTCAACCTGTGACCTTCAGCTGACATTACTGCTGCTGTCTTGAAGAACATGACCTACTCAATTACATAACACAGCTGCACAAGGCTATCAAGGACAGAAATGGGGAAACTTAGCACCAAGTTCAACACTAAACTCATCTTCTAGCCATGGGAGTCTGCCCCAGTGCCTCCGAGTTTGTTACAGAAAAGATAGCCACAGTAGACAGAACCCACCAAGACACTGTCTCTCAGTCTGAGAAATCCAAGCACAAGTCCACCATGTGCTCTCTGGACAGCTGAATTGTTATCTCTCTTGCAGCTCTATTCACATTGTGCTAAACTAAGTAAAAAAATTTCATTATTATTATGGCATACATGTATAAATTTTGGTTTTATTTACCATGACATTTTGAGAAAAAGCCTTTGCTCTGAAATCCAGTTATTGACTAACACCGCTAAGCATGTAAATAGCTCATTTCCAGCCTACTTCTGACCTTTTCCTATAATTTCCATTAGATTTTTAACCACAAGTTTTGCAGAGCTATTGGAGAGAAAGAACTTTTCACCATCCCCAACACAGAACCATAAGTAACGCATGCAGAAGTAAATACCCAGGGGCAAACTCCCTCTCACCTCATTATTGATTTCTATCAACAGCTTTGCAATGAGAATGGATTTGGCCTTTTACTCTAAACAGGCACCCAACCTGTTAGTACAGGTGAAGAAAGCAGATTTGCAAAGAAATTCTTTCCTGTAGCAATGATGCTGGCAAATGAGCCTACAACACCTCCTATGAACCTTCTAAATCAGGATGTTGTTCAGTTCCCAGGTCACCATTGAATTAATTTGAAGCTGGATCCTGCCCATTGCCAACACAGACTCTCTAAAGAAGAAACCACAAGAAGCTAGCAGATCTGTTAGCAACGACACTGCTGAAGCCTGATTTAGAATGGACAGTTGAACTTGCATCTAAGAAGGTGTGAGGCCTGACAGACTACCTTCCTGTGACTAAGGTTTTCACAATAGTACTCTCTCATGTGGAGTCTCTCGCTTCTATTAACACAGCTGAGTTCACAGTTCAATTATGTGAATCCTTGGATGTCTCATTATGCAGTTAAGCCCACGCTCCAGTTTTTCCCTGAGGCTCCTCTCCTCCCTCCAGACACTAATTTCCATGAAACTCCTAGGAATCTCAGTATCTCCGATATTGCTGTCATTGTGCCAGGATCAGCCAGCGGTTTTAAGAAGCATTTGGCAAGACGGATGCTAGGGAGAAGGGAGACAAGGGACAAGCAGGCAGTCCTATCGCTTAAGTATCTCCTTCTGAGAAAACTAGGTTAAACACACGATTACACACTCCAACAAACGCACACTGCCACAGCAGGGCTGAAATACCATTTCTTGACCCAGCAAACAGAACCTTACTTCTTGCTCCACCAGCCTTTAGTTTATCCAGCTTTAAAACAATTTCAGACACAGAACTAATTAATACAGTGATGAAGAGCAAAGAAATATTTTAGGTGTGAGAAACTATATCCTTTTGTTTGCTGTAAATCTATTTGCTTACAAAAAAATTACCAGCCAGGAAGATCTCAACTTCTTCATCTCCTAAGAATCCACTCCTTGCTCTTTCCTCCTCTTCTGCCTCATCCCCCTTCTCCTCAATAAAACTTTCTGGTTTTTTTCTTTAATTAAGAAAAAAAAAATCTTAAACTTGTCTTCTGCCTGGAATTCCTCTTTTTGTTTCTCCTTACTACTACCACTAAAAAAAAAAAAATCTATCACTGAAGGCAAACAGCAGTCTTTGGTCTCAAAGTTTTTGTATCAACATCTTTAATAGATTTGGTTCCAGTGATCAGATATGATCATGATTCAACTAAAAATTCCATATTCCCTTAGTTGCCCATTCCACAGCAACACGCAGCATTTCACCGAAGTCATGTTATTACCACATACACTGGTCTGCTTGCAAAATTTTGTATTCAAGTCCCACAGTTTCAAAACAACTCTTTACCCTCAGGCCCTCTGGATCTTAAGGTATGAAATCCAAATCTCTCTACGGTCTCTACTTTTAGATATCAGGACCACATTTAATTGCACAGAAGCTCTGGCATTCTTGGTAAGAAGTTTTCAGTAAATGAGTGAAGTCAGATTGCTTAAGAAGATTTCAGTAATACAGTGCAGAAAGATCAGGAAAACAGCCTGAGAGAAGTAACCAATTTACCTGGAGTATTAACAGCATCTGAATAATAGAAGGTGGAACTCTGGCTCTGGAACGTGATAATGCATCTTCCAACTTAATGTTGAGGGTAATTATATTCCTGAAGTGCAGAAGAGCCAGCTGCCGAACTGAGGGTTCCTTCCCCTTAGAAACCGAAACAAAGCAAGACAGATTATGAGCAGTGTGAAAGTGAGTTTCAAAATCCTCTGTCAAAATTCCTTCTGCTGCTTCCGAGGGACTACAAGAATGGTAAACCTGAACAAAAATCAAAGGAAACTAACAAAGGACACAGAGCAGCCTACAGGTCTGCACAGTGGATTTGATTTGGTAGTAGCGAACGCTGTAGACAATGACTGAGTCTGACTGTGTGATGATGATGAAGGTTTGGAGGAAGCATACCTGAACAGAGGATGAGTATCTTGCACCTTAACAGTAACAAAATGTATCAATATATTTAGAAAACAACAACAAAAAATAGTAGATTTGAAAAAGGATTGAATATTCATTATATCTCAAGATTTTGAGTACTGGCACTCAGCCCACCTGTGGATGCTCCTTTTCTCTAACAGTTTTCACTATCGTGCAGGAGCAGAGCTGAAGTTTCACACTGCATTTTCAAAGACATCTTTCTGCAGTTCAAGAATACCTACTCATTGAAAAAAAAAAATCTTATCTGAAGAATACAATGTTAGTTCTGCAGAGATTAACACCACTTGCCTTATAAGGTGGTGTGAAACTGTTCCTGTTTCTGCTGCCAGCCAAACATTAACACTTCTGATTTGGTCCGGTATTCAGCTGCTACTGACTTTACTTCTTCTGGAATAACACAGCCTGACCCAACCCTACCCATTCTTTTTCTCTTTGTAATTAATTATGCTGAAGTAAAGAAGGCCCCAAATCTGCTTCAATTGCTGATGAATAGAATTTAAGAGAGCTCATAAGCACCAGCTGGGCTTTTGGAAGTAAGCTCAAAACATGAGACACCTAAATCTATTTGAAATTAGATTGGACTTTCTGCTCTTACCCCCTTTAGATTCCTTTGAAAATTCAAGCAATGGAGCAGAGGAGACTTGTGTTGTAAAATTATTTTCAGAGACCTCAGGAACACAACAGTGAAAAGAGGTATTTGGTGCAATTTTCAAAAACATCTGAGTGAACTCTAATTTAGCCAAGTGCTTCAGAAAAACAGGCTGAGAACCTACGTATATCTCTAGGTGCCCAAATGCCTTGGGTTTAAATTATGTGGCACTTAAAGAAAGCTCCTGTCAGGTTCTAATAAGTTTTAATATCATTTTACTTGTATCACTTTAAAGTTTCTACTGGTAAGACATAAGTGAATGAGTGAAGTAGCTCTGTAAGTTTTTAGAGTGTTTCTCTTTCAGAATCAAATTCTGTGGAAAAATCAAATTCAGATTTAATGCCTGTAATTATTATGGTAATATCATTAACATTTGGACAATCATTTTAGATATTAAGTCCACTTGGAAAAATGGGAGAAAGTTTATGAAGTTTCCCCAAATATGTTTAGGCATCAAGCTCCCGCTATAATCTAAAGGCATCTAGGACCAACTCCAGAAGGTCTCATACCCATTTGGTACAGATTTCTCTGGGACTGAAGTGATAAGCAACACTCCGGGGCCATCACTATATTAGAAGATTGAGCCTTCATCCAAATCAGATCAAAGACCTATAGTGGATTTAAAATTACTGGGCTCAAATCCTGCGCTCATGTAAACTGGTTTAGTTCCACTATTGTCTTCCACTTATAAAAGCAGAGAATTTGGTCTCGGAAATACATTTTCAAAAGTGGAGATACTTCAGAGACAAATTCACGCTACAGAGAAGGAAATGCATATATTTAAGGCAACATAGGTCCATTTTTTTTTTCACCATGTGCATATTTCAGTTTATCATTCATAACCTTTTTTGACTTTTAGTGTGAACCGACAGAAGGACTAACCCTTCTCCCTGCACACCGGTTCTGTTTTCGAATTTCATCTTTTTCACCCAAGCACTTCAGAACTGTTTGCATAAGTAACTTATTTGCATGACATGACTGTACAGAACAGCTGCACTGGGAGGTTGGCCCAAGGAAAGAGAGTTAAGGATTGCATCAATCCGTTGATGAACCAGTAAAGTTGCTTTTTCCAGTTTTTCAAGATTCTATAGTAACAGAGTAATTTTTCACCTGCACAGGATAGAAAATAGCCTGAAGCATGGGCAGGACATCACTGAAGAAAAAATCCCAGGTTTCAGCTAAGGTATCCAGTAGTTTCTGCCCTGCAAAACCACAAAACAAACTAGTGAACCATTTAGGTTGTAATCAGTTAACTGCAAAGACTGCAACACGCAGGAAACAAAGTTAATCACTATTACACACAAAGATGAATCACATCGCAGCTACTATTAGTGTGGAATTAGTATTACTTTTGGTGTATCAGATCACTCAGTATTTGTATCTTTTCAGGTGACACATTTAATGTTCTTAGTAAACTCAGAGACTTTGAGGTTAAAGCTTTGAGGTTAATAGCCCAGGTTACCTCCTCCTCTTCTTGCAGTAATACCTACTGGACAAGACTGGAGAAGAGCAGTAGGAGGAGGACACGGCAGGCTAAACATAGAAGCATTCCTGGAGAGACATCTCCTCCAACATGTTCCTCTCTCCCCTCCAAGCAGGAAGACAGCAGAGCACACCATGATTTTGGTGAGACACTGGCACAGGTTGCCCAGAGACGGTGGTAGAAGCCCCATCCCTGGAAGTTTTTAAGGCCAGGCTGGATGGGGCCCTGGGCAACCTGGTCTAGTGGGGGATGTCCCTGCCCACGGCGGGGAAGCTGGAACTAGATGATCTTTAAGGTCCCTTCCAACCCTGACAGTTCTATGATTCTATGATCTGTGGAGATGCTCCACAAATCATCCCCTCAAATCAACCCCTTAGTTTCCCTGTATCCCCACTTACATAGAAAATCTCACCTAAGTTCTCTGGAAAAAGACAATGGTTTTCCAGCTCTATTTTTTACTGTAACTTTCGAAGGATACGGTCAAAACCTGCTATGACATAAGTTCCTCAAGGTCCTCGCAGCAGGGCCACCTCTTTGCCCATTCCCTCCCCAGCTGCAGCCTCCCCAGTGGAGACTGGAGCAGCTCTAGACAGGTTGTAAAACCAAGCTGGACACTGAGTTCCTCAAAGAACAGTTTGTAAAACACAGAGACAAACGCAGGAGCTGAGATCTACAGGAGATGAAGTCTGACTTAATAGCTGGATGCTGGCTTCAAATCCCTGTCCCCCGGAACAGCCTGTGTGACCTTGGGCAAGCTCTTCAGCATCCCTGTGTCCCTAACCCAGCTGTGAAAGCAGAGCATCACTGCACCTCCACCAGCACGTATTATGGAGATAAACACATCAATGATTATGAGGCATTCAGACAAAACAATATGACTTATCAGGAAGCAAATTCAACAGCAATCAATCTATATCTATTGGTGTCAGAATCAGACACTATTCTTAATTTTTGTACTACGGCATTACTTAGGGCCTCAGCCAGGGAACATTTTGCCCAGAATTACACACGTATCACAAAGAAATTCTGCATGAAAGCATCTACACTCTAAGTTATTCAAGTGCCAATCTTTATTACGGGATACTTGATCTCCCTGCATTTTTAAGCACATGACAAATAGCACCAGCTCTGGCCCATGTGCAACTCCTGAATTATTCCTGGGTTGATGACTTTAAGTGCTTTCAGTGACAAAATGACGATCACCATGCTGTACTGCAGCTGCTGGCTTGTCAACCACGTCAAGGTCTTTGTTTCTGCAGGAGTTCCTTATGTTCTGCACACTCATGCACAAGACTGAAAAAGGTGTTCTTGGTTTTATTTTTTTTAAAATTTGTCTTACACTAGTTCTACTGAAACACAACGGAACAGGTCCAAAATTTCCTAGCAGCTGTAGTAGTAACAATAATAATAAATACCATTGCATTATAACCTCCATATACTAGCGTGTTAAGCACTTAAGTGTCTCAGAGAGATAAATTCAGTCATGAAGAGGCAGTCCAGCCACTCTGTGGCTTGAGGGCAGAGCTTTAGAAAGAGTTAAATACGTTCATTGCCTACGAGTTTAAGTTAAGTAGAAACTAAGTCTTCACAAACCTGGCTCCTGCCACGGGTGCTGAACATTGGTCCTTTTCGAATCTTGCTGCTATAATTGCACAAAGTCAAATTACTCTGTTGAGATAAACACGCCTTTACTGTCGCACCCTCCTGTCGTCCTGTGGGGAGCTTGTTTTGCAAAGCGATGGATTTCCATATAGCAGGTCAGGAAGGCTGCAGAGTTAACTGCCTTTGCCAGGCAGGACTTGTACTGAGGGCCGTGGAACAATTTCTATGGTTTGTTGACGTGCATCTTTCACACAGAAGAACATGACTTCCATGGGCTTTCATGAATATATTTGCTACACTGTCAGGCAAAGATCCCTACATTTACCATAGGCATTTGCCAGATTCCAGGAAGCTGGGTTAACTCTAAATGCTCATTTTAATGAAGCACAATACAGTCAATTTTGTATGACATAAAAATGTAGGCAGTACTTTTCACAGTGCTTCTAAAAATTAATTGAAACTCCAGAAAGAAATATAAAAATAAATAAAAAAAATCATCATTTCCAAATAAAAGCTAAAATTTTCAAAACCTCCTGCAGGACAAAACTCCTCCAAAGCAGGCTCTTTTTTTCTCTTTTGAAAACTTCAGCACCACCTGTATAGGGAAACTCAAACCATGGGATGCAGGACAACCTAAGATTTGAAGGCAGGACCACTCCCGCTGCAGACCCAGGAAGGGAGCCTTCTTCCGAATGGGAGCTCCCAAGACTTCTGTGCTCCCAACTTTGTCTTGGGTGTTTTGGGAGCAATGGGCTCGCTGATTACTGGATGGGCTCTAAGGTGTTGCTACCAGGTAACCCAAATTCCAGCCTTAAAAACTCATTCCATGTGCAGCTCCCCAGGTAAGCTAACAGAAACCTGTCTGTGAGAAAGATTTCTGCCTCTAATTGAGATTCCTAAATTACATCTACGCTCCTGTAACTTGCCAGCTTTAGTGAGCTGACATTTCCATGGATGGAAGGTCATCGAGTGCAACTGTAAACCCAGCACTGCCAAGTCCACCACTAAACCATGTCCCTAAGCACCACATCTAGCCATCTTTTAAATACCTCCAGGGATGGTAACTCAGCTACTCCTCTGGGCAGCCCATTCCAGTGCTTGACAACCCTTTCAGTGAAGAAATTTTTCCTAATATCTAATTTAAACCTTCATTGGTGCAACTTGTATGCCTACATCTAGGACAAAAGAGCACAGCACAGGAGGGTGACTGTAAAACAACACATCGGGTGGAGGTTATCTTTGATGATTACTTCCATAAGGTAACACCTCCAGAAAGTGCAGACAGAACAATGGAGCGTTGACTGTAAAGAAAGAGACAGTGTCTGTCTTCATTTATGTAAGTATGAATACAGAATAACTCGTAAAACAACCTACAGCATTTTTTTTCGGACTTAGCCAGACAATTCAACTAACTGGGATTTTAGTGCTTAGTTTTTTGCTTATTAAGATATCTCACTATTTTCCCACTCTTCCTTAACACTGAGCAGGTTATAATTGAAAGAGAAGGAAGCATCCACGCTGGAGGTAACCTTTCCTTCACTGCCTCGCTGTAGCTCTAGGCAATCACCTCTCCTTGATGAAAGCCAATGCAACAACCAAGGCAGGACACAACAACAGACTGCAGGAATGAATTGATACAAGCTAATTCGCAGTCCTGGAAAGACAGTGGAAAGCATCACATTGCCCCCAGAACGCATTTGCTAAAACTCCCGTAACAGATGTAGATAGCCATGCTAAAATCCAAGTTACCTTCATAAAACCGGATCTTGTCCCTTAGGATCACCATGCCTTTTGTGAGCAGCTGATTCTGTAAATAAAATATAGGCTACCTTTACTCAATTCTGTACTTCCCTGCAGCCACCGTATTTCACATTTTGTTCATTCTTAGCTTTTGACAATGAAGGGGGTCTTTTTTTTCTTAATGATCAATCATCAAAGGATTTCGCCTGTGTCCACCTTGCTTGGAACACTTGTAAAATAATGATATAAACACCTACCGCTTTCAGGATACAGCACGCGCAGTACAAAGTGCTTCTCAAACTTTAGATGGTTGACCCCAAAGTACGTAGTCTTAGAGAAGCAGAAAAAATACTGCTTCAATAGACAGTATATATTTATTACTAAATCTGTTTCCTATTAACTACACTATAATGAACTTAACTAGTGTACTCAGGAACTTAAATTTTAAGTTAAAAGACAATGTCTGAAGTCTACTGAAAGACAGGAATGTCATACAAATCTGTTTCACAGCTTGGGCTTTCAATATCTAACGGTATACATACATACATACATACATACATATATATATATATATACACACACACACACACACATATATGAAATCCAAATCTCATTATTCCATAAATGTCAGAACACAGAGAAGTCAGTGGACATCTCTGAATGGCTTGAAGTGGCTCCAGATCAGCATTTACAGTGGATGAAATGATTTTGTTCCAGAGCATGTAACAAAATCTTATTTAAATGAAAACACCCAACGTGCTTACCTGTAGATATTCGGTAAAAAAGGATCCCAGTTCAGTTTTCAATAATTGCCTGTATTAAAAAGAATAAGAAAAGGAAGTGTGTAATCTGCAAATCACATTACGTCCACACTGCACAGAAAAAGGGAAGTCAGTAATGGCAAAATATTTTCTTATGAGGACAGAGCTTGTCAATAACGCCCAACTGCAAATAGAGCAAACGGTCAATAATACCAAGACCCTCACCAGTACTTCTGTCTGTTGAAAAATATATGCTGTGTTTTCAGATGGCTCAGTTGCATGAACATATATGAAAAGAAATTGAGAATTGACAAAAAGAGGATGCTTTCCGTCCTACATCTAATCCTCCTAAAAACGGTCAAATTGTTCTCCTGCTGAGCCAAGGTTTCAGTGGCGCGTTGCATTGCAGATATTGGAGAACTCCATTCACAGGTCTGAGCCAAAAAACAAGCATGTCACTTAGCTGACACATTCTGAGCCAAATCATCCCTGTCCTGAGTAAGGTTAAAAAAAAGAGCTGTGACAAAATGTTTAGAGAGAAAACTGAACTCACTACATACAGCTAAAAAAGCTGTATGTCATCTAAGTCTCACACACTGGACGCTAGATATACTTCTCTGCACTCGAGTCACTACCCAGATGCATAAATGTGAGCTCGGACCTTATGAAAATGTAGCTCTGGATGTGTTTTCTGAACATGTGCAAATCTGGCCTGGAGCTCTTTGGAAAACCTGTCTCTATGTGACCAGCTCAAGTCCCACGAAGAAATGAGGTGAAATTTGACTTAAAATCTAAACACCTACTTAGTTAGAGTAGTTATGTAAATTATATATTCAGTAGCATGTTATAATCTATCCTTTTGGGTTATGTCTTTAACTAACAAATAATAAAATAATCAATTTATTTAACTAGTAAAGAAAAATATGTTTGGTTTAAAGAGTCCAGCATATCCCTGCACTCCATGAAAAAACCTGCAGGAGTTGGATCCAACGTTTCTAATACCACAAGCTTCAGCACAGCCAATTGAGATCTTCTGAAAGTTCAGAGAAAGGAGGAGCAGGTCAATCTTTAGGAGGACAAAATGCAACATCTCATTTATTTATCTTGAACCACAAGTCCATACCGTCCTCATAGCACCCTGTGGAAACACTCTATAGACATAAATGAAATGGAAAATAAACAAAAAGAAGGTTTTTTTCAGATGCTCCTAGGCATCACAATCCTTTTCAGCTAGAAATCTGATGAATTCAGGCTATCTATCTACAGACAAAAATTTTCAAAGCCAGCTCAGGTTTTTAGCCATAAGTCTCTCGTTGCAAGGAATGGCCATTTTAATGCCAGCTCCCTCGGCACGCTGTTGCATCATATGGGCAAGGACAACGCCTGCAGTGTCTTCACACTCCATCCTCAATGGTACCCACTGACAAGCCCTTGGCAAGGGTTAAAATTCACCTCCCCCAAAGACTGGAAAAATCTTAAAGCCTTAAGAGTATGTTAGCGAATACAAGGATGTTATAGCCAAATTGTGAAAACATGGCGTGACCACTTGAATGGAAAACTATTGCTATTGTCCAAGTGGTGTGAGAGAGCTTATTCTTATGTTGAACATTGATTGCTAAACTATTTTTAGGTTAAAATAATGAGAAATTTGCTGGTTTGAATTCTTCCATGATAGAGTCAATTTATTCCCAAATATCTCTTTGTGCCACTGTTAAAAAAAAAAAAAAACAACTTTTTGCTGACAGGTCTTGCTTAATTTTCTATCCTCTCCTCAAGCTAGCAGCTCTAGTCCTGCATTCCTCATAGTCTTGAACAGGTGATTTACAAATACCTTTTCTTTTCATATTTTAGGTTCTACTGACAATTCCTGGTATTTAGGGCAGGAAATACAAAATTGCGTTTCACTTATCCAATAACTAGCCCCCTGATAAAACAAAATACCACCCTATTTCCAATTTTTCAGCTGTCAATGAACTAAACAACCAGCTTGTAGTTCATTTTATGCACTGGACTGCATCACATCACGAAGTACTGTGGCTACATTAGCATCTCTGTTTACAGGGTAGAAGAACTGACAGCACAGTTAATGTGTCTTGCTTTTTGAATCCCCAATAATACAGATACTTCATGCTACTTAATTATTTTCTAGTGAATAGCAAGGCCCTCAGGCCACAGAACAGTGGTGTTTGATGTTTTCTGTACCCTTATCCACAAAAAAATGGATCCAAGACATTGCTTGAGTGTGGGTTTTTTTCATCCTTGCTTAATTTCCTTTAACAAGAATAACTTATTTTGTCGCCCGTCAGATCATGGATAATTCAGATTACTGAATAATCTTATCTAGATATGTAAACATCACAGTGAAATCCAGGTAAAAATTTGATCAAACCTAAAAGAGATCCCTGATCAGAGAGCAGACCTTGTTTCAAGCACATCTGAATTTGAAGTTAATCAATTTGCACTCTTATAAAGCTTGTGTACCATTGGTATCAGGTCTTCATTGCCTGTTTAATGACTTAATAAATTAAGATGATAAAATAAATTCACACAAAATATGCTAAAATAGCTCCTGACTTTTTTTTTCTATCTTCCTGCTGCTGTTTCTTTGGTTCATTTTGAAATTAACTTCTGGAACACTACTCAGAATGTAAAGTCTAACACTGTAAAATATCTGTTAAATAAAGTTAAATGAAGCAAATGAAAACAAGTGATTTTACTGGGTTTCAACTCTTGCTGCGAAAGAGGAAATGCCACTAAAATGTGCTTTGTTTGCATCAAATCAGTATCCTGAAACTCAGAGGAGAGGCAGCTATAAATATGTATTAGCTTTAATACAGGACATCCTGCTTCCACTGCACTTCCCTTCCCTTCTTCTTCTTCCTTAATTTACAAGTGATGTAAATAAACACTTTGAAATGACAGTCAGTACATGAAATTAAAGAGGAAAAAGCACCATATGATTACTGTTATCACACACATGCATGAAGAGAGATATTAAAGAGTAAGTATATGCATATAGATTTTTATTACCTGACTTTTGAATCAATCTCCTGTTAAATCACCTAGTAAGGGCTCAGAAGTAATGTACAAGCCATACACTAGTAATACTCCCTGTTATCAGAGTACCTTCTCATCACTTTATTGTACTTCATTAGCTTCAGCAGAGTTGCTCAGGAGTAACAGCAATATGAGACTGAAATCACACACCGATTTTATTGGTATTATGGCTTCTGAGCACTATGCAACTCTATATTTAAGGCCACTTTCTAATGCCAGAGGAATGCAAGAATGGTGTAGAGGAAGGCATTGGTGTAAACGAGTGGCAGCTTTCATTAGCCAAACCTAAAAGAAAAGTAAATGATAGTGTACAGATTTGTACCCAGTAATGTTTTGTTAAAGGATAAGCACATACATAATCAGGGTTCAAAGCCTCAGGATGTATGTTCGGAAAAGGAAGTTACACATATTTGTTTGCACGTGTGTGACATACAGTAGTTGAATATACCTGACATTCCTGAGTTAAAACGATGATGTGCAAATATTCTGGGCATAACCTAACTGTTCAAATATTTACACTTGGTCTGTGAGTCAACTTGGATATTCAAATTCTAACTATGAAAAGAATCCCAGAATCTGCTCTAATTAAAGTGATAAAATAACTTCTTTTACTGTCCTGTAACTGTTGAAAAAGTTGCTGATAATAGCCCGGTACTTGAATGTTTCCACACTCAAATTCTGCCCAGTGAAAGTAATGGCTATTCGATTCTTTTAATTCTGTACTTGTGGGGGAGATAAATAATAACATTCACCCAAAGAAAATTTTTTTGAACTAAATAACAATAGTAATAAGGTAGACATTTTTGGTATGTGTCAAATCAGTAATTTCTTAGTTAGGTTTTGAGCTGGATATAAATGAGCCAAAAGGGCATTGGTTGCAAATAGTTGGGAGGCCCTAAAACATAACTGACTGTGGTCAGCAGCCAAATGAAGCACACAGCAGGAGTTTCTGGAAAAAGGCCGTAGCTGGACCTGTGAATAGGAATGTTTAGAAAATACCACTACCATGCTCTCTTCTAGAGACAGATCTGGCTGTTTTGTCCCCTTCACCCACTCGCAGTTTTCTCATCCTAGCTTTTTTTTTTATGAATGAAGCAAGTGGGACACACACAAGAAGCTTCATAAAAACAAACTCAAGAGTTGTCACTGAGCGAATGAACAGCTTTTGGCAAGAAATTAGAAGGCTGTTCCAGCCAAGTTGGAGGCAAGAGGGAACAACCTCAAAGCAGCAGTAGACCAGAACCAGTCTCAAAAGCCATGCTGCATCTCGTCAAATGCTCGCTCATCCCAGGAGAGTTACACTGCTGGTGCCTCATTTACGACAGCAGCTTTCTATCTTGGTCTCGGTTTCACAATATTTATCAGCTCAGGTATGAGTCACCAGGTGTTGTTCTTCCTGAAGCAGAGCAAAACTGAGCATTCAGCTGAGATAACAAGAAAGCAGTGCTATCCTTACCCTAAAACAGAAATGGGCCTATGATGTGGCATGAAAACCCTTCATAACATGGAAAAAAATAAAAAAACAGTCTATTTGTAGTCATCTTGCCCGTTTGGTTGTGTGGAATGTTGCAATAAATTCAACACAATATTTAGCAAGCATCATCATAGTGCAGGGTTTATACTCAGATGAATGAAAGCAAAATCTGGGCACAATTGACCAAATAACATCTATTTACCTATCTTCTGTTTGTTGATTTATACAAGATTCTATTTGTCTCTGTCACATCAGCAGATAATTTTTCCTCTTCTATCCCTCACCAGCAGACGAGCATCCTGAGACAAATGCATTGGTCCAAGAAATCACAGCCCAGAACTACCACTCTTGTAATTCAGATAAAGCTGAAGAACCCTAACTGCACTTACAGTAATAACAATCAACCATTATTCCAATAGCTAACTCAAAATGATTGATGGATCATGCTAGCTGACAGCCATCCTAGAAAAGCTATTCTTTGTATGTCATTTTCTCCCCAGAGAAGTAAGAAATAACTAGAGAATATGTTTCTTTTAATTTCAGAAAGACAGAGGGGAAAAGTGAGAACACAGGCCAAATGTCATTTGCCTGGACTTCTCTGAAGATATTCCCATCATTAAATGAAGCAGACTGGGACAGGTATTCCAGTCTGGGAACCAGAGAGGGACAGATAATCCCAAAATATCTGGATATTTTGTGACTTTTTTCACTCCAGTGCCCGGATAGACTGGGAATAAGCAGCAAGTGAAAGAGAACCCCTAAGGCTCTTATCTGAAGACAGCCAGGGAATGTCAAAAGCTGTCTGTCTTTTGTAAGTGCAGCTTCTTTTCCATCATTTATTCTTCAAAGTGTCGGGACAAGTTTCTAAAAGGAAATCTGCTACCTTGCCCTTGTCAGTGAGAGAGGGTTTACTAAGTAATAAAGAAAGTGCTAGAAAAAGTAGGAAAAAGTGAAGTGTTGTAAATCCAGATGACAAATTATGTCCTGGTAAACTTTTTTTGCAACTATAATAACTCAAATGGCAGGATCTTCACCTTCTCTTTTCTTTTCAGGACAAAAAGTTCCAATTATACGTACCACTGGTCAATATTTACTCTGTCACAAACAGTGTCATCAGAGTATGAGAAAGAAACGGGAACCTTAAACTTGTGTTGCTCAGGTCATTGTGCTGACAAGACAACTTTATAACATCTACAGCGTATTCAGGCTGTGCAGAAGGAGGAGCTATATGTAAGGGATGACCAGGCAGGACATCTTTTCTTGCCGTAGTCACACTGAGCACTCAGAGGCTTTATATCCTCCACAGATGCAAGGGAAGCACATCAGAGCTAGGCCTGGCACCTATGGAAAGGACAGCACCATTGCAGTGGAACAGGGCTGCATTACTAGAGGGTCCAGGTTTTCCCTTAGTTTCAATCCAGTATGCCAAGACAGACTCCCTGGAGAAGGAGCTGTAGCTCTCGCTGCAACGAGGTGTGTCATCAGCAGCTGTCACTGAGGCCAAATTGACTGTGCTGGTTGAAACTACCACTGGGAAAAAACCCAAAACATAATACTCCTGTAGAAGCTTTCAAGTGTAAGTGCAGAATTGTGCATTTTTGCTAATAACACATTGTGTAGAGTCAAGTCTCTTACCTGACTCCTTCATTGAGGTTGTAAAGTTCATGGTCTGGGAGACCCTTACGCTGGAACACCGCTATTACTCCATTGTGGATACTGAAAGAGGATATTAGGAATCATTAGCAGCTGATCACGTTTTAGAAGGATATCACTTTCACACTAAGCCTAACATCTCTCCCCAGACACTGCAGAACCTTTTAAGAAGTCATAGATGACTTTGGTACCCCAGAGGCCTTAAAGGGAATTATTGCCTAGAAAATTGATGACATCTTTGAAAATCAGAGTTTTTTTATTTCTTCCAACTCAATAACTTCAACAGTTGCACACCTGAAATCAGCAATTACACAAAATTTAGGCTTATGTATTTTAGGTACTTTAAATACATTACATATAACTTTTAATATATTCATACATTAATATCTGAAGTATTTTTAAGTCTCTACAGCTCACCACAGAGGCAATTAACAGCTTCACTATGAGATCAGTGATGATGTTCCCAGCATTGTTGGCATGTATTTGTCTGAACTATGGTTGCTTGATTTCTTTATCAACAATCAGCATTTATTCAGGTGGGGCATCTATAAGTGAAGTTTAACCCACAAATATAGCATTCCTTTACTAAAATGTAATCTAAAGAATGTCTAGTTGTTTTTAAAAAAAAATAAAAGAAACACTGGACAATTACGAATTTTAAGTAAATTTAAGAAATCTCATTTATTTTCAAAAACGAAACAACAGAAAAGGGGCAATCGGCTACAAAGACTGTTTCCTTTTACCACTTACTCATTTCTTAGAGATCTGCACTCTTGCTTCAGTTAAAGGAAAACCAAGGCTGCACTAAAAGAAAAACAGCTCTAGAGTTTCTATGGAGGACATCGAGAAAGGCAGCAATGTTCTCTACATAGGCCAAACACATGTCCTGCAAAAATACTCCATTTTCAGCACCATTTGTAACTGTTCTGCAAGTGGATGGCGCTTAGAGGTTGAGACTTTCTGCTGCAATCAGGCACAGCCAAAGACAGGACTGAGCCAAAAAAAATTCACTAGCTCAACTGAGTCACGTACCCAATGCTGCCCATCCCTGGGGAGTGCGGCCACCAGCCCTGTAAGTTCTAGGATGCTGAATGGCAAAAGCCTGCCAGGTACTGCAAGTACCTGGCAATACACGTGCTTAGCAGGGATGGTTACTGGTTCCATGAATTTAACAAGACTCAAAGGATTACTTGAAATGAGTATGTGCTTCAAGCTGAATCTCTGAAATGCTCGTGAAATACACCTGATGCAATTGTTGTGATGACACATGAACCTAAACCACTGAGCTTAGGTCTGAGGACAAAGGTAAAGAAATGCCACTGAAAGGTGAAACCAAACTTGTTCCAGCATTAGTAGAAAGGAGTAGAAGGGAGACTCCTTCACCTTTCCCAGCCCAGTGCTGCTTTTTATAGCCTCACAGCTTTGACTCCAAAAAGAAAGAAGACTCACACGGTCCCTCCGACTGCCAGCTCACCCCCGCTCCTCCACTCTTGGAACTGCTGGGCAACTTCTACCACGTTTAACTACGGAGTGGAAGTCCCAAAACATTAAAGTCTTTAAGGTTTCATCTGCTGTAGAAGGAGCATCTTTTAGTGATCAAGAACATACTGTAAGGTGAGCTCAGCTTTTATTCAACCTGCACACAGATGCTTTAACTTCCTGATGTTAACATACAAGAAAGTATGCTTTATTCACTCCACTGCTCATACCACTGCTACTTGATTTTCCAATATGACTGTTTTTACTGAAATGACCATTTCCCCCACTGGCAGTGACTGCAAGCTATTTCATTTCTGTCTGACTCAGCTACCCCATGTGTAAAATAAAGATGATGATATTCACCACTAAAGGGTATCTGAAGATATATTTATGAAAATCGTAACAAAAGCAATAACTGTGGTTATCAATAGCAGTGTTACATGCCATCACTGCCACTCTTTTTTCCTTCTTCCTTCACAATCCTACTAACTTCAAAGGGAAAATACAGATTTTGGTATGTCATTCTTCCTATTTGAGGTTGCACCTGAGAAGGAGAGATGACATCTTAAGGCATATTACAAGAAACACAAGACAGAAATCTTCCTGATCTGCACCATTTTCTTGGGTGCCTCTTACTCTGCAAGCCACCTCCTGGCCTGTACTCAGCAGGAGCAAAGAACAGCAACAGCCAGCCTTAGGGATGCTCAGAAGGTGTATTTAGGAGTCACTGAATTGAATCTCACCCCTAGAACGTCTATTGAAAAGATCTTCCAAGAATGAGAAGCTACAGCAAGCACATGCCTCCTGGGGATCTACCAGTGATTCCACAATATTGTTTTTCAGGGCTTTGCAGCTGATGTCCCCCTGCTCACGCTGCACTGGATTTTTGTGCAATGGAGTAGCAACCAGCTTTGGAGCTCTGGAAAGCAAAACCAGGACCAGAATTGGAGGTATCAGGATTTGGAGTTGCTCTGTCTTGGAAAAAAAAAAAAAAGAGCTAATGGCCGTATCTATTTGTAGGGTCTCCAGAAAGAGGAAACTTGATTCCTACTGGCAGATGAGCTTGGTCAGCTCTAGCCTGGGGTCAGCTTCAGAGCCAGACCCAGCCACAGGCAGCTGGTCCCACCGCAAAGGGACGTGATCGCAGGCATGATGCCAGGCGGCAGCAGAGTGTACCTGGGGACCTCAGGCGCCCACATTAAACTTTCCTAGGTCCATGGTAAGACAACCACTTTCAATGCTTGCTGGGAGCGGAGGACTGGGCTGGAAGGTAAACCCAACGCTGTTCATTGAGAGATTTGAAATGCAGGAACACAGCAAGGCTGAACAGCGAAGAGATGCACTGTTAAAAAGGCTCAGCCACATTCACGTGTGGAAAAAGTAAATTAAAAGTGGCAGGTAAAGGATATGACCCACTGTGGAGAAATGCACAAGCAGACAAAAATAGGAGCCATTATCCTCTTCTCTCTTTTGCTCCTTTGACAATGTTTCCAAGGCGTTAAGCACTCTCCCCGTCACAGTGGTCCCTCTTTTCCCCCCACACCCACATGTACAGACATACATTCATGATCTAACCCAGCTTATTTTGGCTGGCTCAAACAGACACACTCAATTTACGATTATTTGAAAATTGGCAGCTAAATGTCTCTGGTATACAGTGAAGAGACTTGGGTATTTTAATATTATGAGTAATATGTGAAGTACGATTAATGTAGTGAATAAAACAAGCAGTCTTTACACGCCCTTCTGATTCGGAAATGAACTTTGCAATGTTCCCTGCCAGCATTCTGCAGAGAGGAATGACTAAATCTCTCTCCTAAAAGCCAACGTGCTCTCTCTCCTTCTCTCTGTCACTCCTTTCTAAACGAGGGGGAGGTTTTCTCTTGCCAGCTTAACAGGTATATTATTATTCAAAAGAAAAAAAAAAAAAAGAGATCAAGTTTTTTAACAAGAACTAAGGGGGACAGGTTGTGAGCATTTAAGTTATTGCCTGTGTAGTACAACTGCACCTACATAAAACATCCTAGAGGTGATCTTTTAATCTGCCTGGGATCTCCCTTTCAGTGAGGGGATACCTGCCTTATCTGGAAAACAAGTCTTGGCTCTGCTACATTGACCACCCGCCTTTCCTTTCTGTGTGCAGGCATGCAGTTCCAGGCACCAGGTGACATGGGAATGCCACTGCCATCTGGCCCCCCACACTTGTTCAAGAGGCAACTGAGAGGAGCTGGGACAACCAGGATGCCATTGGTGCCAGGATAATAAAAGACTAGCTTAAATCTTCTTAGTTACCTTAAGCTAATGAAAAAAAGCCAAACCAAACCCTTGCTTAAATTAAAGTAATGCTACAGTTTCTATGAGTGATTGTTTAAGACGGTTTAGTCAGAACGGTACACCTTTTTGGTGTAAAGAAAATCCGAGCTGCTGCTTACACACAGAAGTCCTGCAGGGTGCTTGAGGTGGTTGGATCACCTTTATTTGTGCCTGTGACCAGCCTCCACTGAGGCTTAAGTCAATAATGTATGTAATTAAACATATTTTAGTAGTTAACCTGAACTGAAAATGCCTTGTAGCCTCTCTTCTGTAACTCTTCTACAACATGAAACTTAATAATGAGTGCACTCCTTGCACTGAATATTACTCTGAACCTTCCTTTTAAATGCCGTGTGTGTAAAGGCGTGCACAAAAGCACAGCACCACAGAGGAGACAAAAAGAGCCCAGAACAGCTCCCCAAAAAGGTCAGTTCCTGAATTACCCGTGCTCAGTACTTACTAAGTTCCAGTCTCCAACCAAGACCGGATCTCACACTGTGAGTCCCAGGTTATAAATGCTTCTGGTTTGCTGTATTGTACCAACAGGCACATTTTCCACAGAAGGGCAGATGTAACCTCCTACTGCAGCACTGCACTTTCTCCTATTTAAGGGGATGAGCATTTTCTAACGCTCCCCCACCAGTATCCTCTGCTGGAACAAGGAGGACCTGGAAGCTCTGTGTACCTCAGCAGTGAACCTTTGAAATAAGCTACAGCCACCATCACACTGGGAGAAAAAAGCAAACCTTTGAGTTATGGCATTATGGCATTTCTTGAAAGCACAACACCAGTTTATTAGCGAGCTCCTCCACTGGTATGAAGAACTGTAAATTGCTGTGACAGGATTATTTAACCTGAGACCAAACATTAAGATATATTGTGCAGGCACTTTTTCATAAAAAGCATATGCAATGGGTCACTCTTGGACTGAAGACTATAGCTAGAAGAAGACATTTTGAGAGACCAGCAGCAGGGCAGAAGGAAGCCTGGGAGAAGGCTTCCCACAGGTTAGTAGGTAGCCAGGGAAGAGAAAAGCATCGCTAGAGTTGGCTGGCTCTAAGAAGGGAAATCAGGATCAGAAAACTGCAGAAAGCAGGTTTTTGGAGGGAGGGGTGCTTTTAGAACGAAGAGAAAATTGCAGATGGCTCCAGCAACACATTGTACTTATTCATGCTGCAGTGGCCATGCCAAAAGAAAACTACCTACAATGAAGAAGGCACTCATAGCAACAAAAATCAACCCATCAGCCTAAGAAACTTCACCTCTTTGGAGAGATGACTCATTCCAGATTTGCCCCATTCTCCACAGGAGGTAGTGTCTCCAGGACTCAATATTCCTGAATTGTGGGTAATGGCAGCTCCAGCACACAGAGTGCAAAGCTTCCGCACCATGTGCTTCAGCAAGAAGGGATCTGGAAGGTGTAAATCCCCAGAGCACAAAGCTGAATGCTTGCTGATGGCACTCCCAACCAGTCTAACAGTGTGAGTGCCAAGACGGGGAGGGTGGGGTTTATTATTCTGATTTTTGCATACTGGAAAGCCATTGCCTATGTATAGCTTGATATCACCAAAACACGTTTCCCTTGAGTTGCTAGTTGTCCACTCAGATACCACTGCCTTTGGTGGGTGGAGAGCTGGCTCCCTCCAGCACTTAAGTACTACCCACCTCTGTTCTCTCACTGGTGTTTTTAAGAAGCCAAGAAGGGAAAATGTTTGTGACTGAAACTGTTTTCTGCCAGGTCAGAATCAGCTTGACCACAAAGTTGAAGAACAACTACGACGCTGGGCTTGCAAGTCACTGTCTGAATCCTGGCCTTCTGTTTGCTTCGATCATGGCCGTGGCCCTCCCAGTTCAGCCCTTCCTGGCAAAGCAGGTGGAGCTGCCCACATTTTCACTCGTGCACCATTTTAGTTCTCTAAACCAGTCACTACCTTTGTATGCAAACAGAGCGGGTGAAAATATCATGGCATTTTTTATTTAGTGTTTGCAAATTCTCCCCTTTCCAGAGCTCCAGGTGAAGCCCATAAGCAAAAACAATGCTGTATGAATAATCATACCCTGCGAGTGCCGGGGTAGTTAAAGGCAACATTTTCATTTTCAAAAAGGACTAAGTGACTTAGGGCTCATTTCCTCTGGACAGTTACAGGAATAGCTAATTAACAATAATTAACCTGACATACTTGCATAAAAACCTCTTTGAAGACATCCTCGCTCCAGAATAAAACCTCATTTTTCTGAGTTAGCTTAATCCAATAGGGAAGAGCCCATTTTCAGCACGGCTTCAGTCCAGCTGCAACTCCACAAGCCTTCTATGAGGCCTTGACCCTTTCAAAATAAGCTTGCAGCTGCTAGTTCACCTACGTTTCTGAAGTTTCTACCCAAGGTAAAGCAATCTGCAAAGAGGGATAGGCTGCAATTATGCACTGGATCATACAAGTGAAAATAAGCTGGTCTGCAAAACTCCATCTTCAAAGAGTTTGAGAGGCGTTAGTTCACTAACTTCACCAACTATAAACACTACTCTTACATATGAAGAAGCTGAGACATACAGATCAAGGGACTTTCCTGAGGTGTTACTAAGAGTTAACATCTCTACAGAGTGTAGGACTAAGGAGATTTTGGCTTCCAATTATGCCTCCATTCAAGCAAGTATAAATACGTCTAAAGGGCTATGCGGAACAGCAACTCTCCATCACCACCACCATTTTCTATTACTGTAGTCAAGGGCAGCACATGGTGCACTAGTGATTTGACAAGTTAGAAAGGCCCCTTCTCCCCTTCACCCCAGTCTCTCCCTCACATCCCCCAGCTTGGCTCTGAGTGCCCTCCACACATGTACATGGCCAAATGCTCCAAAGAGGACTCCAGATGAAGGCTCAGGGAAAAGAAGGTGATCCTGAAACAGGTAGAAAATTTTCACAATATTTCTAAGCAAACACTAAATATTGGAAAAAAAAATTTCCAAACAGAAGATAAATATGCTGAGCTGGAATATTTTCTCCACTAGAAAAGCCTCCTTGTGATTTGAAAAAACATTCGTTTTTAATTAGAAGACGAAATATGGTTCTCATGACTGTAAAAATTGTGTTACATCAAGTTATTGTGCTTATTACAACCCCGTGAAAATTAGCCCAAACCATAAAACGCTTTTTGATTCTGTATGTCTCCTTGGATTATCGCTGATCTTGCTAATGCCACATGCATCTCGCTTTCTTCACCTTTTCTTTGCCGTCTCCTACTCCTTCACATTTCCGTGAATTTTCCCCATTTTCTTACACTAAAGAGGTTCTAAGTGCCTTTTACTAGAGGCTTTCTCACAGCACAACTCAGACAGTACCAGCTTGTGATTCGGCAGTCTGTGCTAGCTCAGTCAGAATGAAAACCTCGCGATGGATTTTATTTGCCCTGAGAGGGGCCCTCCCAGCTTGCAAGCTCAAGATTAAAAACCCCGGGTTTCTCAGTACAATTGGTTTAGTCAGCATTCAGCCCTCATTTTTCGCCTCAAGCAGAAAAAGGGGGGAGAAAAGGAATTGAAGACAATGCTAGTGAAAAAAATCGAAGCTATTTTAATCCAATGCAAATTTTGTGAGCTGTAACGAAACCGTATTGTTCCACTATGTTGCTCTTGGTTGCTAGTTAACGTGCACTGCCGGTGTGGTGCTGTACAGATCTTTTGGGGTTCATGGGAAAGCAAGCTCAGAAAAGGCTGTGATACAAAGTCTAATTTGCATGGCAGCAGACAGCAGCTCAGCATCAATTCCCTTTCGATCGATCAGCGTTGAGAAGTTGTACAGCGTTTTAGTTTGGAGGTGAAGGAAAGATATCAGGGAGGAAGAGACCTTCCTTGGCAGTACTGAGTGCTACGTGTCCCCTGCATGATGAACCCTGTGATTAGGCTCCTGCAGTTTTGCCCTTGCTTGGTGTCAGAAAGCAGCAAGGATCTGCTAGTATAAACAGCCTGAGGGCTGAGACTGGTCTGAACAGGGCACAGGGGTCATTGCTGGGCAGCCAACTGCAGCTCTTCCTCGGAAAAAGTCCACAGTGACAGAGCAGCGACCTTGCAGAAGACTCCACTAACAAAAGCCCAGCTCGGCAGCGTTTCAGCACAGGGAGTCCCCGGCAGGGCAGAGGCAGCACCCTCGCTCCACCTCACAAGGCTGACTTTCAGCACCGAATCAGCAGTCTCGTGTGGGGCAGGGCCTGCCACATCAGTTTTTGATGAACTTGGTTCAAAGCCTCTTTCAAAAGCAGATACACACATGCCACACCCAGGCACAGCTGCTAGCATTAGGCAAGAAACCAGCAGACATTTAAATATAGAACAGCCAGGCCTGGTGAGAGTGAAGAGCTCTGCTGGTGCATCTTGATTTCCTTGATCAGCAAGCTCTTACGCTCGATACTGCACAGAATGAAACGGCACAGGCAATCCTTTCATTTGGAAGAACAAGTATTCCCATAAAGCAAAGCAAAGCACACTAGTCCCCTGTTGAGATGTTGTAATTTTGCAGGGGAAAGATAAAAAACCTTCCATGGTGCACAGTTTTCAAAACCCACTCAAGGTTTCTGGTGACACTGACATTATAGTCTCTCCAGGAGAGCTGAACACCACCTCCCTCAAGACCAGACCCTGTTAGATGTTCCAAGATGGGGACACTATGGGGATAGGCAGAAGCTACAGTGGCTAGCTTCTTAATACAACTAACCCATCATCATTTAAGCTCTGGCTTTCCTCAGGATAAGCTCCAGTTTTACACCCTGTAGAATATCTGAGTTTCCTACACCCAAGAGATGATACCAGCCTTTTTGAGGCTGAAAGAAGAACTACCCTTACTCTCTCTTCCATTCAGGAGAAAGCCTCGCACTACTAATTAAGACCCAAAGGGCCTCCCCTGTGCCCATGCAGTGCAACCTGCTCATAACCCACAGTACTTGCCACAGCTTGAGGCAGCCCTTAGCACGGGCACCCGATGCCCACTTGACTTGCACCACAGGTAGCCACTGCTCAACAGCAGCCCTGCCCAAGGTGTTTTGGAGACACGTGTCACAAAACAGCAGGGATAACCTGGCGATCCCTGCACAGAGAAAAGGCAACTTGTGGCAAGAAAGCTCGGTTAGGCCTGCGTTCACGTACAACAGCAACTGGATGACTTGCGGCCACCTATTCTGGGAACAGGCGATGGGGACAGCTGTCTAATCATTTGGATGAGATGTGCATATGTCTAGCTCCCTAATCAGCAACCAGTTCTGGCCAAAGCTATACCTGTCTTATCTGAATTAAAAAAAAACAAACTCTTGCTCTGTCTCACTTAGGAAAACCCTCTGGTTTGAATATCAAGCAGCCACTAAGCCTGAAGCTCTCCTGTTTCCAGTAAGCTGGGTGCCTGACCTACTCTCCATTCACATCCACCTCCACAGCGCCTTCCCTGAAAGCAAGACCTGGAAACACTAATCCCTGCCAACAAAAGCTGTCAGCACACCATCACAAAAAGGGGACCATATTCTGTCACCTTGGTTCACATCAAGGAGTATCTTACCCCCTGGTGCTTCCCATGGGATGTCTGGCCAAGCGAAGTCCCAGCTGGCATGGGCCAATGTGACCCAATTGAGCCTTTAATTACCACCACCATCCAGACCTTGGGTGCAACTTCAGGTCATACAAATAGCACAATATTTGAGCAGAAACCTGGCCTCTTTTGTGACTGGTACAGTTTCATTGCTTGGTGTCCTGCTAGCATTCCACAACTAATTCATAATGCAGACATGAAACCACAAATCAAGTAGCGAGAGGGAGAGAAGACATGTTAGTTTATAATTTTATCCCTCAGAAAATGAAATATCTATAACAAATGCATCTATAGTTCACTGGTATTTTTCTTGCTACAGCTGTACTGCCATACAATTATAAAACATTATGAATTACACTTTCCAAGACCCAGGAGATAACATTTCATTTTCAAAAAGGACATAAGAATATAATTCCTAATGACCTAGAGACTTATAGTCATCTTTAAGAGGGCCACCAAAATGGTCATTAAGACACTTTCTGAATATCTGTGCTTAGTGACACATTCGCAACAAAATATTTGCGTGGGTGTTTTGTCAAACAACAACAAAATTCAAATGCATAAACACAATAAAGGAAACAATCAGGGCTTATTTTTCCCTGTCGAAAGTGCGTGTGCTTGTGCGTGTGCACACATGCACATATCCGTATTTGCATTAGTGTGAGTAAACTGAGTAGATTTTGTCATATCCGTATCGACAACCAGCAATATATATGGTTATGCAGATAAAAAGAGCGTATTTTAATAGTTGTGTATAAGTAATTCTTTTAAAAACTAGAATAAACCAAATCAACCTTGAATGAGACTATCTAGATAAGCATAAAGACATATTTGTAGCCAGACCCTGTGAAATAAGTCCTTGTCCGTCACAAGGAAGAGGAGGCTGAGCCATCTGCAGGAAAGGCTCTCTGCTATCAGCCTTCGGAGAAAGGTTAACAGCAACGGGGAAAAAAAGCCGCTCCCGTCTTCTACTTGAACGCGACCTCTGGTCTGCGTAGTGCACTAATGCAGAAGCCCGACGTACCGTAACCTTGCCGAGCCGGGAGCGGGGCAGCCGAGCCCGCGAGCCGACGGAGTGGCTACCTGCACGTTAACCACGGCCGCAGGAGCACGGAGAGGCTGCAGGGGAGGCGGCACATCGTGCGAGACCTTACCTGTTCCAGGTAGCGTTGGAGCAGGCCCGTCGTTGCTGGGTCCCCCGCTCATCCAAGGCTGCCTGCTCTCTCTTGCCCAGATCACTGAGGCTGGGCGAACTCATGAACTTCAACCTGCGAAGAGTCCTCATGGTCAAATGTGTGTTTGCGCGTGGCAGCTACAGATACACCATCCTGTTTACACACACACACACGCAGCTGGAGCAGCAGCAGCGGCAGCAGCAGCGGCAGCAATGCGAGCAGTTCCCTCCGTTTGCTGTTCAAAAAAGAAACTTAAAAAAAAAAGAAGAGAGAACCAGTCTCTACAGAGCACACCTCTGCCAGCAAGAAAACAAACCTTTAATCAGATCAACTCTGACGTCATCAACTGTGGTTAATAATTTCTCCAGTCCTTTCGGAAAAATAAAAGTCCAACTTCTCAGCTGCTGCTGCAGCAGCACTTTGAAGGGGCCCCTTGCAACCACAGCTGCCCTGAGTGTGAGGGCTTCCCCTCCCCCTGTCCCCCGGGGAACCAGGACCCGGGAATCTCGTTCAGCGCCGCGGCGGCGTGCTCCACCTGTCGTGGGAACTGCTCGGCTCCTCCGGCAGCTTGGGGGGTGTCTGCTAGCATTTCTCAACTTCTCCCTCTCATTCTCTACACTCATAAATGGAAATGAAACTGGAGGGCAACGGGCAGGAGTGGAAAAATAAATAAATAAATAAATAAAAAACCCCCACAACACACCACAAACGCAACCAACCCAAGCAACCAATACTGACGCACTGAGACTTTATTGGAAAGTTTCATAACTGCCTGTGCCCTGCCACGTTACGACACTGCACACACGGGCTCTCGCTGTCTTGCTCATACATATACACACACTCCCGCACGCCCTCTCTCCCGTGCGCACACAGCCCAGCCTGTGCTCGCCTGGGAGGCCGCTGCTTCGGCTGAAAGTGTCACGTAAGCCACAAGACGGAAAGTGCTCACAAGCAACACAACTGCAGAATGAAAAGTGCTAGTCTGGGGTTTAGCGTTTTGAGGAAATTTTGGCAGTACACAGAAGTGCCTCGTGCTTTATCTTTCACTGCCTTTTTTTTTTTTTTTTTTTTTAAATTGAGATAACAGCTGCACAACTCGGGGCATACTTAGTTTCTAAAAAAGCCCCAGGTGTCTTATCTTCAAAGGAAAAATCTTCTTTCTCTCTCTGACTGCAGCGCTGGAGCTGAAGGATATGCTGCTTCAAGACTCCAGCCCATGCTCAGCTCGCTGTCACTCAGTTGCAGTTCTGTTTTAAATTCAGGAGTGCCTGGCTCATCTGCTAGGAAGTAATGTAACAAAATAGCGATTCGCTTTCTCAGAAAAGAAATTGTTTGCAATAGAACTGAGCCAGAGCGTAAGAACTGCTCTGCTGTTGCTAAGGCATTCAACTACAAATAGTCTCATGAACGCCACGAGTAACCTCCTGGAAGGGGGCTGCAACATAGAACTTTGCCTTTCTCTTTTTTCCCCCGCTCTCTACTAGCTCTTAATCTGTGATAATATTTTGTCTTGATTCAGGCTATAATTGGATTTGTTTCTGTTCAAACAACATGGCAAAGCTCATGCTACAGGAGAACTGAACTTCTCACAGCGAGCTGCCCTATGTGCATCATTTACTGACATATTTTAGTAAAGCTCGATTCCTCTCATTACTCGCCCAAACTCAGCTAAGCTTGTTGCATATATATATTTACTTCCAAATTTTATATTTGGTATTACCCCTGTGGGAAGCAGTTGCAGAAGTACCTAGGGAAATAAATACATTTTTACCTCATGCTACTTTTAGCAGTGGTAGTTTTATCCAAAAGCTTAGATTAGGATTGTCTCTGCCACACCTACACCCCCAAAGTACACAAATAAGCATCACAGTGGATGGAACATAATGTTTCAAAGGGACCTGCAGCTCCACATCTCACCTACGTACAACGACATGGTCATCCCCGCTCTCTTCCAGATGTTTAAAGCTTTCAAACAAACAAACAACAATCCACTATGTACACAGCAGCAAAAGGAAAACAAACACAACAATATATTGCTGTGTTCTAAGGAATGAGATGGTTTCTACAGAATACAAATCAGTGACCAAAGACAGATACGGCAGAACACCGCTTTGTTCAAATCGGATGAAGGGCATTCCATTCCTGTGGTTAATACATCCCAGGAGAACAGGGGAGCACAACTCAGTCTGAGCTTCTGCTGAGGGCTCAGATAAACATGTGTCTACCCCGTTAAGTGAAACAACTAGTTAGATAAACCTATGGCAGTATAATTCTATCCGATTTTTCACCTAGCTCATTTGCTTCTGCTTCGCACTTGCTGTGAATTTGATAGGCCTTGAAAAATGTTATTATACAGGATTAAACCCTTGGAATTTTTAACTCTTTGATCCCTGAGCAGCACCAGAGACTCTAGAAACTGTACCCTGATGATGCCTGTGTGTCAGCGGCTACATAAATACATTTCATCTGCTTTTTTTTTTCCTAAAATCCTCCACTAGCTAAATGACTGAACCCAAACAGCTGCCGTGTCAACCTCAGGTATGCCAGACAACACTGCAAAAAGCAGTACTTGCTTCCTCATGAAATGCCAAACTCCAAGAGAAGAAAAAAAAAAAAAAGGACCTCTTTCTGGCTGTATGCTGAAATATTACACCTAGAGAAGCCAGACCATTTTTATGCCACTCCATCAATTTCAGTAACCAGAACTAGATTCAGAGTCAACGCAAGCACAAAACACACAGAAGAGGCAGCTTTCCAGTCTCCTGAAATATTTCGGATTGAGGTCACAAAGGATAGGCTTTCTCTATGCTTCCTCTTTCCTACAATTCCACCTGATCAAATGCTGATTTATGACAAAATAAATAATTTTCAACAAGGATTACCTCCACCCATAATTACAGAGTAATACTTCACATTTACATTGTGCTGGGCATCCACGGACATCCTTGACTTCACGGCATTCATTAATTCAGCCTGAGGAGCTCTTGTTATCAAGGTAAAAGATAGGGTCCGTACTTCAGCTTTAAGACTTAGGAAGAGAAAGGTGATGTGATTTGCTCAGGCAACCCCACGAGCAAGTGGCGGAGATGTCAAGAGATCACTGGAACTTCCGTTCCAGCACACTACCGAAGGGGTGCCCCAGGGTTTGGGTAGCCAGGGACTTCTTGGGCTGGGCAGCCGGAGGGTGATGCAGAAGACAGAGCTCCTCGCCAGGGCTTGTGGTGCATCCCCTCCTCTGTAGCCACTTGTGGAAAGAGTTGTCGCAATACAGCACTGCTTTCAGGATCGAGAGGCTAAGAGGCAGAGATTGCTCGCTATTGGTCATGGAGAGGGATAAGAGCACTGAACGGACTAATTGGGAGGGAGGGGAGGATGGGGGATTGGCAGGGGCCCTCCCATAGGCTCAATAACGAGCACTACAAGCTTCTTAAATAGAATAACTGTACTCAGCATATTTACAGAGCAGAAACTGCGAAGTACTGTTACGTTAATTCATTTAATCCCAGCATGCCATACACGGTGCTAATACCACTATTTCACTCACATGAAACCTGCAGCTCAAAGGTTAAGTGATTTAATCAAAAGCCACACAACCACCTCAGTGTGGAACACAGATCTAGCCCTAGCTCCCGCTCCCTCCCTTCCCCTCCAACATCACTCCTCAGAAAAACAGGCCTGTCTCTACTAGAAACCTTTCTTTCATGTGTGGGGCCCACATCCTGCGGGTGACTGCATGGCAAGTCCCAGAGCTGCCACGGTGCTGGAGACGTAGGGGAATTCTGCTCACCTGGACTTGCTTGCTATAATGAGGCCTAAAACAACGTACAGGTACACGAGTATAGGCTGGCAGCCCAAGAGGATTTATGCTGTTATTACAAGACAACATAAGCATACAGATCCAGGACATCATAGCGAACGCAGCTTTTAAAATAATCACTCTGGGTAACTGCAGTTATCTCCTGATATGCCTGTAACACCTGCAGCATTCTTGCTGGGAGCTGTGGTTTAAAGATTGCACTGCTACCCCAAGCAAACATTAAAAAAAATCCAGGCAGACTTCCCCAAGCATACACTGTGTTTCAAAAGAACGAGATTCATCCAAAAAAAAACAAATTAAAAAAACCACCCAGCCTATCACCAACAAAAACCCTCTGTGTTTTATTTATGTAATGCTATGTTAATTTTTACAGTAAAATTACCCTGTCTTCCTACAAGTTTCTTTTTGACTGTGATGAGAGGGAAAAGGAAGCAAAAAGTAATGCTCATGAGTGGAAATATAAAGAAATTAACATTATATGAAATTCATAATAAAGTTGCCAATGCTGTGACTGCTACAGGTCAACGTGTCTTTGGCGACACCATTCTGCTACTGCAATGACAGATTAACACTGCGGCGATATTAGTGCCAGTGGGAGGATACAATCAGCAAGAGAATTTGCTATCTCAGCTTTACTCGTAAAGTTTTGCCACATAAAAACCAACTCAATAAATTTAAATTTTAATTGAAAAAGAACAAAACCCACTACTACATTTTATCTTCTCTCCTCTTTCGGAGGAGAGAACAGAAATCCCTACGGAAATGCTGGATGGCGTGTGCTCTGGAAGTGAAGAACAAAGAGGTAAAGCGTATCTATGGCAGAAAGGAGTTAAAAACCTCCCTAGACAAATGCACTTTAGTTTTTCATAAACCACACCACAAAACTTAGGGCATGCCTCAACACATGCCAAAGCTCAGGAATTAGTCTTCTGAAAAGCCACACTTCTTAAAGGCACAGCACATTCTGCTGTGCCAGCAGAGGAGGGGCAAGGCAGAAAGGAAGAAGAAGATGTGACTATCAGGAAAAAAACATAAGAGTGGAGGGGGAAATTAAGCTACAACCCTTGTGACTCATGAATTCCTTTGCTACAATATCCACATAAGGCGCCTTTATCATCAGAAAACAAAGAATAAAGAGAATAAAGGAAGTATGAAACCAAACAGGCACTATTTACACCCTTCCCCCTCCACCCCACTGACTCTGCAACCTCTGGAGATAAAGGCACTCTCAAGGACAGTTTCTGTCTGTCACTTACTGAGGCTGATCACAGGACAGCCTTGGTTTTACTAATATTTTGCTTTATTTCTGCCCTTTCCACAGTCAAGCACTGATTTATAGGATGGGACCAGGCATTACTGAGCTATCTCCTCAACCTGTGAAACACCTCCTGTGTACTCCTGTATCCTGTGACCGATTACGCCCATGTGACCATAGTTGCCTCCTGTTAGACAGGGCTTTCTTCTCCTTTGATTGCATGTTGGACTCACACGTGGGACTTCCTTGTCTTTTATGTTGTGAAAAAGAAGAAAGGCTCAAAACAGCATTTCCTCCCTAAGCAAACAGAAGGTGACCCCTAAGAAGAGCATTTAGACTACCGCTAGAAAGGGATGCTATATGCTGCTCATCATTTCTGCAGCCACGGCTGCTGCAGTTTCACTGCCCGCCTTGGAGATATGCTGGCGTGCACCAAACTCAGACACCTATAATCACTGCAATCTGTGGACGATCAGAGTCAAGTTCCTGGACCCTCCCTCCCCAGTTGTGCTCGGTGTGAAGGCAGAGCAGCCTGAATGTGCCTAGGAGGCCTTCTCAACAGGAAAAGAGACCTTCACCTAAGCAAAGGACCATCTAGATTGAAGCAACCATCTGCGTCTGGTTTCTTTTCACAGTTTTTCCGCTGGACATCTCTTATCTGATCACTGACGGAGCTTCTCAGCCTCCCCACCTTGCTCCCTTCCTCCTCTGTCATCCTTTGCTCTTGTGCTCCCTCTTCCTTCTTTGTCTTTCTTAGTTAGCTAATTCCTCCTCAGGCAAAGTTTTTTAATGTAAAGGAAGGTGAAACGAAAAATAAAAAGGAGACCAAAATGCCAGCTTTAGTAACATTTGTTCGCAAAACACTCTCCAGCTGGCTCTAAGGGAATCAAATCTTTGTCGTGCCTGTTTGGATTGTGAGCTCTTCTTCAGCTCCTCTTTATCCTTTTCACTGGGTGTTTGTACTCCAGTTGTTTGTACTTCAGCTACCAAACAAGGGCCCTGAGCTCAGAGTAAGTACCCAGTCACCAGCTCAATCTAACACAGCTCCTGGAGCCAGCAATATCTGTAAAGAAAACCTTTGCTCAAAGCATCCATGCAATCCCATCCCCCACACCAGCACAAGTTTTTGGTTTACAGAGCATAACAATATAAGCAGTTCTTAAAATACAGTAGATAGTTAAATCTTTTATCCTTGTCCTTTAAGGGACAGGAATCAGGAGAGAATTAGGATAGGAATAGGTCTGTTACACGCCCATCCAAAATATCAAGCTTTCCAGCAGACGTCAATTCCCCTAGCTCGTAGCATCGTTACTTGTGATAGTTGTGTTGGAGGATCAATGCTCTGGATTAGAGCACCTGTGGCATTAGCACCTTTTCTTCTATTCACATGACACCACATCACCTCCAGGGAAGGAGGTGGGTTTCTGAGCATCAGATGTGCATGTTTCAGGTTTCACTGTTGCCCACTCACCAAATTCATAACCAGATGCAACCAGTGTATACTTCAAGGCAAGCCCACAGCTTTGCTGTTAAATGGAAGTCAAAGCTGTAACCATGATTTAGAAAGTAAGGTCTCAAGTGTCCTGATCAATAAGCAAATCAAACATTTATAATACTTTGTGCTTTTATTACAAGACCATGAGATACTGGAAAATTAATCTTACAAAGTAACCGAGCTCATAACGCATATGACTTTTTTCCCTTCCCGAGCTCTGTGTGAATTCCTTCCTAAATTGCCTATCTTGCATAATTTTAATTGGATCCCAGAACACCATGACCTTGATGCAGCAGCTACAGTATCTCAGTGCTGTCTCCTACAGTTATATATGGTACAGCGCCTTCCAAATCTGTGAACCCTGCGAGATCAGAACTGTGTGCTGCGCAGAGCTATTTTTCTTACATCCAAACATTTTTGATTCAAGGTCTTCCAAGAAGGTTCTGATTGCCTTGGAAGGTCACCAAGATAAAGAACCCACTTTGGTAAGCAGCTGAGTTTCTAATAAACTGCACTGGTGGCCAGCTGTTAGTTACGAGTGATATTCTGGCTTTACTCTCAAAGCTAGAATATTGCTTATGTGATATTCTCTCTCTGTAAGGATGTAAGCATGGCTGGAAACATGAACCATGCCTTGAGATTACTGCCACCTCCTGTGCATAAGTCAGGGAGGTCACTTCACCACTGAGTAATGCAAGAGAGAGCTCTGCAGATTTGGGGGATCTCTGACTCTAGTGGTACTACGCTGCTGTTACCCAAATGGTACTATAGCTCTCCGGAACAAACCTTGTAGTCCTGTAAAAGTCACAAAAGTCTGCCTTGCAATACAAATGGATTATTTCAGAAAATTTATCACTCTCCCTTGGCATCACAAGGATATTTTTTTGAATGGAAAAATCGCCAGAGGGTTTTTTAACATAATCCAGAATTGCAACATCTAGCTGTGTAATTAGAGTTTGCAGCCTTCAGCATGGCAGAACTCAGAAATGGGGACCTTTTGTCATCTTTTCATACACAGATGCTAAGACAGTCCCTACAGACTGAGATAGTAGGCAGTGGAAAAAGCAAGGGCAAAAAAGGCCTTCATTACACAAATTATTCTACACTTGGACCTTCAAATCTTCATTTCACCAGGTCAACAGGTCAAGCACATTGATCTCCCAGCACGTATCACACCACTGTTTTCTCAGGATGCTCTCGGAAAAAACTTAAAGCAGAGTGCTGTAATTTTTTAGACTCCACAGCAAGGTTTGGAAAAATTCCTTTCAACCTCACTCCAGCTCATTAAGCAGTCTCAATCTTCAATCAGACATCACCATTTGATTCATCACCTGGAAGGAATGCCTCATTATCAAGGAAGTAAGGCAAATTTCATTAGATTTCCTTTCAGAATTTTTTTTTTTCCTCCACAAGGGAGCAACAACTAGATAACTAGTCAGGATACTCCTCCTTCCCTAAAGTCAACATAAACACCAGCCTCCTCAAGCTACTGAGGGATGCTCTGTAAGAACAGAGGTGTCATTCAGAAGGTTTGTACATCTTCAGCCCCTTTGTGGCATCTTTCCTGTCTCTCCCTTCTGACAAGTCCTGCTCCTCCAGCTTCTTTGTTCACCAGGCTTCCTTTAGTCATTTCAAATGATCTCTTCTCCAGACTCAGGCTATATTAACTTCTCATTGCAAAATAGTTCAAGTTGTCTAAACATATGGAAACCTTTTTGCTCTCCAGATGGCAGGAAAGGGGCAGCAGGGGATACGCAACAGGCAGGGCACATCCCTGGTCCCCTGTTCCCTCAGGCAGCTCACAGGAGCAGTGTCGTGCCACCCCCCTGCTCAGAGGAGGACAACCTCAGGCCAGTAGCCCTCACCAGTGGGAGACACTTTCCACAGAACACTCATGTCTCCAGCAAGCAAACAGAACTCGCCTTGCACTTCAGCTCTGTTCTGCACAGTCTAGCATCAAATGGGGGGCAAAGCATCAAATGGGGGGCAAAAGCGCTGCTTTTCTCGTTCCCACTCTTTTGAGCCACAGCCACAAGCAGTGGCAGTGACATGGCAAGGTGTATCAGCAGCTTCCAACAAGCCAGGGCACCCAGGCATTTCCAGGAGGCTGCAGGAGCTCCCCTGCCCAGCTCCTGGCCCGTACCTGAAAAACAGCGAGTCTTCCAGTTTTGCCGTTCATCCATAAAGCTTTAGTCCTTGCTGTGATATTTTGGTGCTTGTAAATTGTAGGGCATCAGCCAAAAGATAGAGGGAAGCAACCTTTCTTTTTCACCCTTCCTGCCCATACCATCCCCCCACCCCACCACCTCTGCCCAAGACTCAGAAAGGTCAGATTTGGAATTAATTTTGTCCTGTGTAATTTTTTGGCTTGGTTTGTATTTATTCCAAGTGAGTTCACCCATTTCTACTGCAGAAATAAAAGGTCATGAAACTAGTGAATTCTGTCTCTCTTAAAAGGGGTGAATTCCTTCTTGGGAGTGAATCACCAGTGAAGTGTACCGAAAGGAAAGAAAATGCAAAAATATATTCTGTGGGACTGTAATCACAGCTGGCTTCAATTATAAAACGCACAAGAGCACTTTGGATGCCATTTGCTTGCATCATTTTTTTTTGCCCTCTGTTTAATTTGATTGGTGGATACAGGAACTAAAATTTTATATGTTTTTGGTTTAAAAAAACAAAACAAAACAAAAAAGTCATCTTCTTTTCTGCAATATTTGGCTATGCAGCAGTACAATCTAGCAAAAAGATTTGGCCAGACTAGAAGGGAGGAGGACAGGGTATGGCGAGTTGAATCACTTTCTACGTAAAATAAAACAATTCTGACCCTCAGCTACAACTCTGCATGTTAAAAAGAAGATACATGTACATATGCATGCATGTATTATTGTGTTAATTAGTCATCTGTTTTAGAATTTGGCTCCAAAAGACAGTTTTGGAGCCAGATTTGAACACTCTGAGGAACGAGAGTATCCGTAATTGAACTTTTGACTCAGCCTGGCATAAAGATAAATGGCTTTTTGAATCCAGGTTTTTGGTTCATTGACTCCATTTGGTTTTCCTTGATTTGTTTAGTACAAGAATTCAGTGTGTCTTATGAAACGTAAACACATCTAAACTTATTCTGCTAGCATAAAATAGAAAGTTTCAGTGTTTGTCTACTGCAGTATATTCAGTATACTGCTTCCTAACTCAAGGCTTTCAACAAAAAATCCTGGTTCAAATGCTTTGAAGCATTTTTTTTAAGAGGCAAAAGGTTTTTCAACTCTATTGCTGATACCTGATAGTGTTATTTTTAAAAAAAAAAAAAGTGTAGGGGGCTGGTTAGCTCACTCGGTTAGAGCATGGTGCTGATAACACCAAGGTCACGGGTTCGGTCACTGTTGGGTCCCCATGTGTTGCCTGATCTAGTAGAGAGGCGTCCCTGCCCATGACAGGGAGGTTGGATTAGATGATCTCTAAGGTCCCTTCCAGCCTAGGCCATTCTATGATTCTATGATTAATTAAGTTATGACAGTTAATACTGTTTAATTGTCTTTCCCTATGAGAGGCACTAAACTTTCATAGCCAGAACCAAAGGAATCTAAAATTATTAGATTACCTAGGAGCTTTAGTGAAAACATGACCAGGACCCACTTGCATTGCACTCTTTCCTTACATCTTTTTCAAGAAAAGCTATCCAGTTATCAATGTTAGGTGTTGAAACAGTTACAAGTCCCATTTCGGTTCAAACACAGAACATAAGTTCTAGAGAAATAATAATAAAAAAATACTCATTTTCAACATTTTTTTTTTTGTGCCAGGCATATGACTTTTTAAGGTCTTATTTTGGTAATTCTCATTATTTAACTTTTGGGAGATAATTCAGACCTCTGTGAGGTGACCTGTCTGCCTTTGCTCAGCTCTGTGAAAGCTGTTTGGGATGCATTTGTGTGGAGTTGGTGGAAAAAGAAATGAAAGATACTATTTTCACCTTCCTTTACTTATAGCAAAATTAAATGCAATAAATGTAAGACTTGGCCTCCGATTTTTGAAGCTCATTCAAGACTAGCTACTAAGAAATGAGGTATTGGACACTGGGAATGGGATAAATATGTTTCACAAGTAGAAATGTATAGGAAAATCCAGACCTCATTCTGTAGCTGCTAGAGAAAACTGTGCACATCCAGGGTGCACTTCATCACATCCTATAAAAGGATATTTCAAAGCAGTCAGGTAAGTCATGCTCAGGATGTGCCTGTTCTGTCCACCAACTATAAAGAAAACATGAGTAGTTCAGATAAGGATATGGTATTCCAAGCTGTAAATATCTAAAGTTAGATGAGATTTAATGTCATCCTCAGTGTCTTACTGCCTGGTTGATTATGATACAAGTGTAAATAATCTGGCATCCGACTAATTAACGTTCTGCTCACTCAAGTACATGCTCTGACCCTACATGAAGAGACCTTTGGGAGATGATTTTAGCTTACAAGCTCAATTGGTATTTCAAGTAGGGAGACATCAAATTAAGAGTATTTCTAGGAGAGTCTACTGCTGACCAAAGGCATTGCAGGATTGAGAGAAAGCAAAGTTTGCAGTCTTCGTGGAACAGCCTCAACAGAAAGGCAGATGGAATGTACTGGTTAAGAGTATCTTCTGCCAAAGGAATCAGCTGAGATTTTAGGGAAGAGTTGAGCTGAGAGTACATCCATTTCAACAGTGGGCAAGGAGAATTAAGCAATATATAAAAGTACTGTCAAATTTCTCTTGTTTCTTCTCTGTATTGGAGGAGAGAAAAAAGGGAGCAAACAAAGGGTTACCACTCAGGAACTTCTCATAATACTAATTATGAAAAGACTGAGTGCTTATCAGCTGTGACACAGTAAACATTGTTAACCTCCTTTATTATCTCACCACTCTTGCGCTGACTTCTGCCTCCTTGTGAGCACAGCAAACATATTGCCTTGCTGTTTCTAATTAGGCCCCTGCCATGCCAAGGCTTCTGTATGTGCTAGATTCGAAACCTGTGACACTTCCATGAAATAATATGGGACACACCCAGTGACTAAAACCAATGTACAAACATTTACAAAGGCCATGGCCTGAAGACGTAAACTCATGGGCGACTGAAACCTTCAATGTGCATTTTCTATGGTCCTTATTACAATAGGACCAGACTCCAAAGACCTTTAAATTATATCATACCACAACAAAGAGAAAATAATAAATGTAACTGTGAAAATATACGCACTATGGAAATACAAAATTTGAATACAGTAAAACCGTAAGCATCACTTAAAGTCTATTATATTGCCAGCAAGCTATGGCTTTAGCAATGAAAAAAACCCAAGCGGTTATAAAATGCTGGGTTTGCAGTAGGTAGGCAGTGCTTTTTCATAAGCTGTTGGTACTTCCAGCCAGCAAACGTTCTGTCAGGGTGGCAGTAAGTTGCTCACGGCATAATATCTAATAACGCCTCCTTGCATGGCAGAAACTCTGATCTGACTGTCCATCATAGTAAGGTTACCAACTACATAGTAATCTATAAACAGTTTACAGTGGAATAGTTTGCAAATGCTCTGCTAGAAATAGAAGGCATGCACATGTCTCTCTCTGTTTACTCTGAGGGAAGGTTATTTACAATACCAAGAATAAAAAGTTCAATAACAAAACAAGTTCAATAACAAAACAAAGCTGGATTGTTCACAGTGAACTTTCACAGTATTTCAGTGAAGCATTAGAGCAGCTTTTAGTTCTGCTGGCAATGGCTGAATCCCTCCAGCAGCTGTATCTGGAGTGGCTGCTAACAGAATCCATGTTTAGTAACAGATTAGTTGGTACACTGCTAACTTAATTAAGAGCAGTTGTGAGTATTTATGTTAGAGAAGGTTGTAAAGTTCAGGAGCAGACATCTGATGGACATGATGGAAATAATGTGAGCAGAGGTAGTGAGGATCTCCTGACTGAGCTATATCTGGATTCTTCCCTCAACTTTTCCAGAGGAATTGCTTAAAAAGAGAAAAGTGATGCCCATACCCATACTCTTCATGACCTTGGACTATCAAATTCCCTTTGTACAGCATCTCCTCTCTGCTAACTCACTTCTCAGGCAATCCAGAGAGGTAGCAGCTAACACCACCCTGGAAAACCTTAGGGAAAGATTTCTAAACATCCATGCCTAGTTTACAGACCAAGCTAAATTCTGCTGTAAATCACAGCCTTGCACTGGATTATGGTGCAAGGCCCTGGTGGGAGCTGGGGATTATGGGGAACCATTCACCCCTGCAGCCTGAGATGAGACCAAGTAACTACTGTAGCAAAACGCAGCTACCACTGCAATGAAATAGCATGGAATAGGCAATCCCATCATTTACTGCTTGATACAAATTGAGAAGAAAGCATGTATTGCTGTCAGGTAAATCAAAACAAATTTTCAAGAGCGAACCCTTTAAAAAAACCTCTTTGCTTAAAATACACAGGGGGAAAAAAAAAAGCTGAAGCCATGGCAGAGGTTAGATCCTGCAGCTTAGTGATAAAATAAATAAATCTTTAAGAGAAAATAAGTCTCTTAATACGTTCAGAAAGAAAAGTCATTTAGAGGAGGAAACTGGCAGTTGTTTCCTGAGAAAATTTGTAAGATGCTTTTGAAAAAACAAGACCTACTTCACGCAATGGTAGTGTTAAAAGAAAAACAGAACGTCAAAGACAGATTAAGCACACTTACTTTCCTTTCACATAAATGCACACACACACACACATGCCCATACACACTCCCTATTAATGACTAGCCTTTACTGAAAGTGATTTCAAGAAATCTGTAAAAAATCTCCTCCTCCTAAAATCTCCTAAAACCCTGACTCTCAAATGTGGATCCAATTCTAGCAATGAATATTAAGGAACTCTAGAGGGTTGTGCCGAGCACCTCTGCAGAAATAGCTGCAGCTGTGTGAGATACTACTACTGCTCAGCTGTTTGGTGCCGCTTCTTGCCACACCCACATATACATCAATCACATATAGGTCATTTGAGAATTCCTTGTATGCTTCAGTGCACAGTCAGCTGGGGCGGCTTAATCTGTTCCTGCAACGGTTGTCTGTCTATGGTCTTGGGGAACATTATCTGAACCCTCTCATTCAGCTCAAGATCACCATGATGGGTAACACCCGAGCTTTTGCATCTCCCACTCCGACTCTCTACTTCAGGGCTTTTTTTCCTCAAGGACACCAAGTTATTTAGGGGCTCCTCTCAGAGAGCAGAAATTCAAGCAATTTTCTACATTGCTTGCTCACAACCCCGATTCAGCTGTAAATAGATTCTCAGCTGAAAGTTCATGCGCACCGTTTTTAAGCTCCACTAAAGCTAGAGGGATGCAAGACTGACATGAGCTGATGCTAAAAATCCCAAAGTACTGCATTGTTATTCAGATATTTTTCTATGGCAGAAAATACAGTGGATTCTGTGGGAAATTTTGGAAGAGGGATGTTAACCCTAGTGAATCCAACAAAGCAAACTCTGCAGGTGTCTGAAAGCAGAAACATTTTTCAGTTGCAAAGAGTCATAGAAATATGTGCTTACCTGCTAAAGGGAGAAGAAAACCGGACTGAATGGCAAATAGGGAAGACTCTGTAGCAGGTTTTCGAGGGTCACATGAAAATTCTTGACAGGCAATACAATTTGATTGAAAAAAAAAAAATCAGCCCCGTGCAAAAAAGGCAGATCTGCAATGAAAGATGAACAAAAAGTAGCATTGCAAATATTGCTATTCTAGGAATTGTTTCAAGAGTGCACTAATAAGCCCATACATGACACACGCACAATCAAAATAAGCACAATAATCAGCGTGGTAGCACCTCATCACTAACAGAATTAAAAATTTCTGCTTGCAATGTTCTCTTTTCTGTTTCATTTTCTTAGAGGAGGAAGCGACTCATTGATACAAATGCTAAGAGCTACACTTCCCACTAAGGAGGATAAAAGTTTCCACCAGCACACACAGTGCAAATCTGTGTTCTAATCCCTAAAGAGGTGACAGAAAAGGGTTTAAAATATGCTACATGATCTGTGGTGATCACTTTTGGAGAGCAGCTGTCCTGTAAGGCCCAGAAAAGTCTTAAATGAATCACATATATAAATACTGGAAATTACTTCTTCAGGGTTTCAAATGATGGTTGTAACATCACTGCCTGTGCTGAGCTGGTCTTGACGTGTCTCTCTGACACGACTATTCACACAATAAACCCCAGAGTTGATATCTTGGTGTGGCAGAGAATTTATAATCACGTGACTTACAACACAATCATTTCCATAATTCAAGTATTCTTTTTTTTTTAAATTATTGGTCAACAAATGAAAAACACTATTAGGAAAAAAAAATACATATACAGACATACACAGACACACAGTAGTATTCACAGACATCACATTCTCAGTACAGTTCTTCATGCCTTTCACTTTGTGTAGTCATCAGTACCACCTCTAACATATTGCTAAATCTAACTAAGAATATATAGATGTCCTTCTTGGCTCAATTTATCCTGTGTATCTTGCTTTTATCTTGCTTTTGTTTCGTGGCACTTCATATCCACTTTGCAAGGATGTAAATAACTGCATGCATTTACAAATACATATTTTAAGGTTAATCTTTCCTGCAGTTGAGGGAATTAAGTAATCCCCTTATACTCCCACCTTTTGTCTGCTCTATGGGTGCGAGCTTCATTCTGTCACCACTTTTTCCAGTCAAAATCAGAGGTGTTAGTTTAAATAACAGTCTTGTGTGAAATCAGTGCATTTTGACTGCAATGCGTTAAGGAGCACACACACAAGCAGCTCAGCAGACAGCCTGCGGAATGGGAGAAACTCTCTGCAGCTTGGAGGATACAGAGCCAAGAACTGATATTTTGAATATCTGGGGGCAAGGTAGGGAAAGTAACCTTTTCAGTGGCACGTGTGTGTCTGGCGGATGACACATGAACAAATTAGAAGTGAGGGACGCAGAGCAAAAGACCGAAAAGATATGAGCAGAATACGCTGCACGCAAACACGCTATATCAGTAAAAACTCCTGCAGATACAGCTAGACGTTGTACTAGTATACAAGAAAACACCCTAAGCAAAGCAAGCTATATCAGAGTAAAGTTTTCTTGATATAGCTGGGTTTACATTAGGAGAGTCTGCTGAAACTGCTAGGGTGCTTAGGACATTGAGGTCTTCCAAAAGCTATGGCCAGCTGATCTCTGCTGGAAGTGGATGCTATCGATGTATCTAAAATGACAGGACTTGTAATGAATTTTTAGCTTTTTTCCCCTCCCTGCTAAAAAGGCAAACTGGAGAAGATGATTAATCTTTTAAACTATGAGACATCTCACCGATATTAGACAGATATTATGAACAGAAAGTGTAATAACAGCCATTTGGTTCTCAAAAGATTAGGTGTTTACGGGCATGAAAATAGCATTTTACTTAGAGATCCTGCTTTGACATTTCTATGCTAGCAGATTAAAAAAACCCTCCATTTTGCCTATAACCTGTGATAATTTGATTAGACAGGGTAATAAACCAACATCACAGTGCTATTCTTCAGAATTTGAAGGGGTTATTTCAAAATAAAACTCCATTGCCTTTTTCATTTAAATTGACCTAACTTTGATGATCAAAGCTCAGCTACTCCATCAATGCATGCATGAAGTATAAATTGATTTTCTTTAAACTTGTGAATTACATTTGTCTTGCTTTCATCTGATATCCTGTGTATCTTAAACTATTTATAGGTTCAAGGGGAAGAGAAAAAGAGAATACCAGAAAAAAACCAAAAAAAACAGAAAACCAACCCATGATGCTGCTGTACAGAAGTTTCAGGAAACTGTAATTAAGCATACTCCTCATACCAGCTGAGCAATCAGTATGTTATTTTGGCAGGTACAGAAAATCATGAATTCCTCTAGCCTTTGTTATCAAATATTGATACCGTGCCTTAAACCAGGCATTTCCCAGAGGAAGAATTTTAGAATTGCTTTACAGTCCTTTCAGGCCTTTATACCTACCCATTTCTCCACCTTGCTATAGGAAAAACGGCCCCAGAGGAAGTCAGGATAAAGGAGGAGTTTGCCCTGGTTGATGAGGACTGGGTTAGGGATCTCTTAAGCAACCTGGACATCCACAAATCCATGGGCCCTGATGGGATGCACCCGCAGGTGCTGAGGGAGCTGGCGGAAGTCATTGCTAGGCCACTCTCCATCATCTTTGGTAAGTCGTGGGCAACAGGAGAGGTGCCTGAGGACTGGAGGAAAGCAAATGTCACTCCAGTCTTCAAAAAGGGCAAGAAGGAGGACCCAGGTAACCTGTCAGCCTCACCTCCATCCCTGGAAAGGTGTTGGAACAACTTATCCTTGGTGCTGTCTCTGGGCACATCAAGGATAAGAGGGTCCTTAGGAGCAGTCAGCATGGTTTTTCCCAGGTGAAGTCATATTTGATCAACCTGATAGCCTTTTATGAGGATATAACCCAATTGGACAGATGACAGCAGTGCAATGGACGTGGCTTATCCGGATTTCAGTAAAGCATTTGACACTGTCTCCCACAGCATCCTCACAGCCTAACTGAGGAAGTGTGGTCTGGATGATCAGGTAGGGAGGTGGGTTGCGAATTGGCTGAAGGAAAGAAAACAGAGAGTTGTGGTCAATGGGACAGAGTCTAGTTGGATGCCTGTATCTAGTGGAGTCCCTCAGGGGTCAGTACTGGGACCAGTACTGTTCAATATATTCATCAATGAACTGGATGAGGGATTAGAGAGCACTGTCAGCAAGTTTGCTGATGACATGAAACTGGGAGGAGTGGCTGACACACCAGAAGGCTGTGCTGGCATTCAGAGAGACCTAGACAGGCTGGAGAATTGGGGTGGGGAGAAATTTTATGAAATACAACAAGGGCAAGTGCAGAGTTTTATCTGGGAAAGAACAACCCCAAGTACCAGTATAGGCTGGGGACTGACCCTGCTGGAGAGTAGCATAGGGGAAAGGGACCTGGGGGTCCTGGTGGACAGCAGGATGACCATGAGCCAGCAATGTGCCCTCGTGGCCAAGAAGGCCAATGGCATCCTGGGGTGTATTAGAAGGGCTGTGGCTGGCAGGTCAAGAGAGGTCCTCCTCCCCCTCTCCTCTGCCCTGATGAGGCCACATCTGGAATATTGTTTCCAGTTCTGGGCCCTTCGTTTCAAGGACGGGGAACTGTTGGAAAGAGTCCCGCACAGAGCCACAAAGATGACGAAGGGAGTTGGAACGTGTCCCTTACAAGGAAAGGCTGAGGGAGCTGGGTCTCTTTAGCTTGGAGAAGAGGAGGCTGAGAGGTGACCTCATGAATGTTTATAAATATGTCAAGGGGGAGTGTCAGGAGGACAGACCCAGGCTCTTTTCAGTGATGTCCAATGATAGGACAAGGGCCAATGGGTGCAAGCTGGAGCATAGGAGGTTCCACGTAAACGTAAACTTTTACACCATGAGGGTAACGGAGCACGGTCACAGGCTGCCCAGGGAGGTTGTGGAGTCTCCTTCTCTGGAGACATTCAAAGCCCGCCTGGACACGTTCCTGTGTAACCTACTCTGGGTGATCCTGCTCTGGTAGGGGGGTTGGACTAGATCTTTTGAGGTTCCTTCCAACTCCTAGCATTCCGTGATTCTGTGATATGTCTCCGAAGAGAATCACGGTGAATGACCCAAAACATTTTCACAGACATGACTGTCATGTTGTAGCTTTAGAAACCTGCTGAACAACATGGAAAGAAACACAACTTGTGAGATTTTTGGACCTCAAAACTACTACAAATCCAGATTCCTGTCTAACTGTTCTGAGCCACAGAGCAGTTTAAATTCCAGGTACACTCGCTTGTGAGGCAGAGGAGGAAAAGGTGTGGTATGGTTGGTGATGCCACTTGAAAAAAAAAACAGCTAATTTTGAATCTGTTCAAATCCAAAATTCTACCTCCAGCAGAGAAGCTAGGTACATCTGCTAGAGAGTATTCAAAAAATATAGAGTAAAACACAGGATCATGCACCACAGGTCCATTATAAATAATCCATTGATATAACAGTTCTGCTTTTCTAAGTGACTGTACTTTAATTTACTCGTGTGGGTGAAATTCATTTCTCATACAGCAAGAACTTGCTCAGTGAAGGGAATGCCAGTTCCTCCTCAGGACTGACGAGAGCTACTGTAAATCAGTATTTCAGTGGAGCTGACACAGTTGCCCCACTTACGCCTACTTCTCAGCCAGTTACAGCCAGAGAAATCAGTCACACAGACTCTAATTTCAGGTATTAGTGTGGATGTCTTTCAATTCAGCCATGCAAGCAAGCTCCATCATTTCTGTGCCTACAGTCTACAAAGGTGCAAGCCAAGAATCAATAAACAGGCTGGAAATGATGATTGCAATTAAACTACAATCAGCCCGGCAGGCTGACGCGATCAAGGTCTGTCGTGTGAACACCCACAGCAGCATCATTATGGACTTTTTTCTACTGGAAGACTTTAGTTTGGGGCTGCAATGTTGAGGAAGGAGATTGACGGCTGGAAATTGCAAAGGCTTGGTCACTACCTTCAGAGTTTTGCAAGCTCAGCTCAGTTAACCAGAAGTGTGGAAAAAAGTGCATGGGAAGAATGAAGTGAAAAGACACCGATATAAAATGTACCATCTGCACTCTTGGCTTTATTCCACAAGCTACATATGTGTAGGTTTTCTTTTGAGCTCACTAAGCCTTATTTCAGCCTACAAAGCAAATAGTCTTTTGTGCTCTTGGCCGTTCCCTCCCAGGCCATTTAACAAGTCAGTGTGTGACCAGGCCAACCAAGCAAGACCACGGGGTTCAGCCTGTGCTATAATCTGGCTTCCCAAGCATCATACCTTTCAGGCCTTTGAAAGATTTTCAGGTATAAAATTCTATTTTTTTTTTGCCAGAGATAAAAAGATGACAGTATATCTTCTGAGCTTTAGCTCCATGATCTTTCTCCTTTCAAAAAATAAATAAATTACACTTTAACAGAATTAAAGCTCATACTATAAATTCAAATTATAACTAAAGCATTGATTCTGGCTACAGAAATGGATGGGAAAGCCCCTGTTGACTTTCCCTGGGGCAACATTGTACCTCTGAGAAAAAATAAGTTGTTTTTAATGCTGACTTCTCGTAGATGAATTTTTTTTGCTGTCTATTTCTGTCACATGTATTGCAGAGTTTCTTTTATGCTGCAACAGTGACACTTAATCTGCTTTTATATATCTCTGAGGACATAAACTTATGAAGATAGAAACCTAAAGGCAATAATTTCTTGGGAAAATCCTTGGTGTTACTCATAAAAGAAATCAGATGAAAAAGTTATAGAAAGCTCAGCATTAAAAAGTATTCAATCTAACTCCATGGAGACCAAAAAAAAAGCCAGAATGTGACAAAAACAAAAATGAAACTTTAAGGGGCTAATTACAGGATCAGCCTGGTCTAAAAGCATCCAAAGATCTCCCCTCTTATCTCAGATGTTGACTTTCTCCACACTCAAAAGTCCAACTTAAAACCTCTCCCCAGGCTCAAAACTCTAACAATTCACATTTTAAACCCTTCTTATTCTTTCTTTCCCATAGACTGAATCTTAAACGTCAGGACTAATTGACGGCATGAACAATTAGCACGCAAATGACTGCAAGCTCATTTGCATAGACATAGGTGGCGATGCTCCATTTTGCAAAGAGCACCTGCATCTTGCTGCACCCCAAGTTTTGATTCATACTCAGTTAAGTGGAAACATCTCAGAAGCAGAGCTTGCAAAATGCAACTGCATCACTGCTAGCATTTTCACACTGCAAGCAGGCTGTGAACATCATCGTGGAGGTAGAGCAGCAGTGCATTTTTCAACGGGTGAGTACAACTTCACAGACAGCCTGACAGCAGTGCTTCTTGAATTCAGAAATGCCTTTATAGACTGAGATTTTAAAATTTTTGCAGTGCCCTGGCTCTGTTTTAATGAAAATTATAGAAAAACACTCAATTTTGACAGGAGAAGACTGGAAAATCCTATTCATAATGTCTATCATCTTAAGCTAAATACATATTTGATGTGTTAGTGCCTTGGTTTTACAGGCTGCCCATCTACAGGCCTCACATGAAAGTCAACAACCCACAGCAACTCAATAAAACATTAAAGCTTCAGGTAACTCAGGCAGAAGAGTTCTTGAATGGGTGAACACCAAATAACTAAACACTGAAAGTTCCCTTTGAACTTTCCACAGGCTCTTCCAGGACAAAACAGAAAGGTCTCTCCTTTGTTTCCATTAAAGCTCTCAAACTCATGAATTTTTGAAGCAGCATTTGAAGGGTTTTACTGGGAAAAGATGCAGTGAGTGTAAATGAGGGCATTTTGGAAGAATTTCACTTGAGCACTCGCTGGGTCTCCTTTGCTGGCTCAGTCACTTTAGGCAATCTCACAGACAGCGACTGTCAACTGCTTTACCCCAGATTTGAAAAACGAGCAAATCCAGGCAGGATTTTTTTTTGCAAAGCGGCCTCGCACTGTCTCTGCAGTAACATTTTCCAAAAAAAACCAAAACAACAACATAGAGGGGCATTCCCCTTCAGCTTTTGACTAAAATGCAACATTTCTTACTGGCCTCCTTCCTCATTCCCAAGAACCGCGGGAGGTAGAAAACCAAAAAGGGAACATTTCAATTTGTCTTCCTACTTATAAGCAATTCCTGCACTGTGGGGAGGTCCTGCCCACAGCCATCCTCACCCCAGCCCCTCTCCGAGCCCAGTGCTCAGCCTCTGTCTGCAGAGGTGCCCAACCACACGTAAGGCAGCTGCTTCTGAAGCCTATGTGAAAAACATCCGTTGTGAACAGTAGGTTACTATTAAGAACAGTGGCAACCCTCTACAGAGAGATGAAGAAACTGATGGATCCCAGACAACTGAGACTCAGGCAGCTCAGAGAAACAAATCATACCCTCCTCAGCCAATCCATCGCTCCTGGCACAGCAAGTTTTGGGAGAAACAACAGGAGACAGGTATCTGACAGCAGAGCTGAGCTGCAAATACTTCCTGGGCAGCAAGAATTTAAAGACTGTGTGGCAAAAAGGAATGACAAGATCATGACCCACAAACCTCTTTGACAACTTCATTTGTCTCTTTTCACAAAGCTGTGGAACTTTCTGGACGTGCTCTGAAGCCCAACAACATTAATGTAGACTTCTCCATGCAAACCACCAAGCTTCTGGCTCAGCACCTTTCAGGCATACACCAGAGCAAAAGCCACGCACATTTCTCTATTTTTAGAGCAGAGTTGGGATTACTTATGGCCACAGTAGGGATAACCAAGCCTAATGATGCCAGCACTGGCACCAGATTAGAGACATATGCAGGATCTGCAGTGGCATTCTACACAAGGTCCTGGCTGCAAAAAAAATGTTGGTTGGGTGGCATGGAACAGGCAAAAGAAATGCGAAACGTAATTCTCCATTTCTAGGATCAATAGCACTGCAGAGGAAAAAAAAAAAAAAAGAGAAAAAATAGTCCAATGCTTACATGGGTAGTACTCCACAATCCCGTACCCTGAAAACAGAAGTAATCGCTACTTTCATTTAATAAAGGGAGGCAAAATGGGTAAAAAGAAAAAGAACAATAAGAACAGTAAGAACAATAAGCAGGCAGTTCATTTTAAGGTCATTACAGATGGTTTCCAAGTCTGTAAAGTAAAATTTAAAAATTATGACAGCACTACCCCTTCTGCCCCCTCCTCTCCTCTATCAAATCAAAGCTGGCAGAGGGGATGTGTTTTAGTCTGTTTCTGTGCAAAATCCAGTGGCGTTGGCTCCACTGCCAAGGAAGGTGATGTTCCGGTGAAGCTGCCAGATGCAATACTGAAATACTTTCTGCCCTACCAGCCTGGCAGATTTTGAAGAAAAGTAGCAAATAGCTGAAGGCAGTGACTTCTTATATTTCCTCTGATGTTTCTACTACACTCCCAGACTCAGCTTCTGAGTATGCATGAGGTGGCAGCTGCTTAGTCAAAAAGCTTCCTGAGGAAACCCAGTAACACAAGAATACAGCTCCAGCCTGCATCTGCTGGCATTGTCAAAGCAGGTACTGCTGCCTGGACCCCTTGAGAATAAATGGAAAAAAGGATATAAATGGAGTTTTCTGCTCCTCTCTAGTGAGGATGATATGCCTGGAGAGCAGAGGATAACCTAAGGTTAGGACAAAACAGACCAGTTCGCTAATCTCTTAGTTGCCAAAGTTTGAGGAGATGGGAATGTTGGGCTTGGACTTACACAAAAGTTCACGGCTCCATCAATTCTCCACCACTGAAACCAGCCAAGGGTTAGATAAATTATGCAGCAATGTCAGGACTCGGGTGTGCTGGAGGCAGTAAGGAAAGGTTTTGTGGGAAATTAACTTAAAGAGGAGGTAAACAGAAGTAGCAGCAATTACAGGACTATCACAATGAGCACCTGAATTCAACTCAGTTATCTTTTTGTGCTCCTCACATCAATAATTTAATGTCCTGCAGTGCAAATACTAGGGATGTGAAAACTGTCATCCCATCATCACCTCTCTGAACATTTATGAGAGATGCCAGGAGACTCTAAACCATATTCAATTTTTCAGTAATGATTAAAGCACAGAGGTATTCTTGGGGATTAACACCTGTCTGAATGGTTCCTCAGGCTCAGGAAGGGACACTTGCCAGTGACTAAGCTCTGGAAAATCTCTGTGATCACTAGCAATATCAGGAGAGGGAAACCAAAAATAGTGTTGTGCTGGATTTATTTTTATACTGGATACAAAAGGTATTTTTCTAGTGATGGTCACAGATACTGGATCAGGACCCAGATTGTTATGAGATCATCTTGATGAGCCTGAAGCTCTGGGAGAGGTGGACTCCACACACCTTACACTGGGGGAACCCCTCAGAAACCTTGAGTCTCTGAGTGAGATTTCAAGAAAGGTACCTAAAGCCATTCACATAAGCACACTACACTCTTAGTACTTTTCTTTAAAGTATTTGTTACCTTAAAGTCCACAACTGCCCATTTTTCCCATTTTCACAGCAATCAATTGAAAAGAATATATTCTCCACAAATAAAAGGAGAGAATCTGCCACATGCCCCTGGAGCTGAGACTGTCAGAAATCATGCAGCCCCAGGTAGTAGATGGAGAGCCAACATGGGCCAGTGCAAATTGCATGAGGTTCAACAAGTCAAAGTGCAAGGTCCTTCACCTGGGTTAGGCTAATCCCAGGCACAAATATAAACCAGGCACAGAGTGGGTTGAGAGTAGCCCTGAAGAGAAGGATGGGGGTGTTGATAGATGAGAAGCTTAACATGAGCTGGCAGCACGCTCAGGCAGCCCAGAAGGCCAACCCTGTCCTGGGATGTGTCAAGAGGAGCGTGGCCAGTGGGTCGGGAGAGGTGATTCTCTCCCTTTACTCTGCTCTTGTGAGACCTCACCTCAAATACTGCATTCAGTTCTGGTGTCCCCACCATAAGAGAGACATAGATCTGTTGGAGTGTGTTCAGAGGAGGGCCACAAAGATGATCCAGGGGCTGGAGCTCCTCTGCTGTGAGGATAGGCTAAGGGAACTGGGACTGTTCAGCCTGGGGAAGACTCTGGAGGGACCTAATAGCTGCCTTCCAATACCTGAAGGGAACCTACAGGAAGGCTGGGGAGGGACTTTTTACAAGAGTGTCCAGCGATAGGACAAGGGAAAATGGATTGAAGTTGAAGGAGAATAGGTTTAGATTGGATCTTAGGAAGAAATTCTTCAGTAAGAGGGTGGCAAAACTTTGGAATAAATTGTCCAGAGAAGTTGTGGATGCCCCCTTCCTGAAGATGTTCAAGGTCAGGTTGGATGAGGCCTTGAGCAACCTGGTCTAGTTAAGAGCACTCCTGCCCATGGCAGGGAGGTTGGATTAGATGACTTCTAAGGTCCCTTCCAACCTACGACTCTCCATGATTCTATGTGTACTGAAGTTATATATGGCTCCCAAATTCTGGGAAAACCTTGGGCAGAGAAAAGGGGGAAATGAGAGAAGGAAGAGAATATTGAAGAATTTGGGGCAGCTAGAGGCTCTGCCTCCAAGTACAGTTTATTCTGATCAGGCTATTTACTAGTATTAACCTTCAATGGTTTGTGTGCACGATGCAAGTCATTTGGCTGTCTGTGCTGGGTGGAGAGACGGCAGCCTGTCAATGGCAGAGCAGCTGCACAAGTCCAAGCAGACAGATGGTGAGGATGCAGCTCGATTCTTTCCTCCCTGCATTTTCCTCCTAAAACCTCTTTTCCTTTCCGCCCCCCCACTCAATTTTTTTTTTGCCAGAGCGGGGGAGAGCTACTTGGGCCTCAATGTGTTCAAGAGCAAATTAAATTCACCTTCTAATTACTTCCTGAGTCTCTGTACTAGCAATCTGTCCTCACCTCAGACAGATGGCAACTGCTGCTGCACAGCTGGTCTGGCACTGGCAAAGCTGGCAGATAAATGGCAGACAGGTGTGATGCTGTTTTGGCTCACCAGCTGCAAAGAAATCAAGGAAGAAAACCCAGCCTACCGGCTGAGGAGAGCGTGACTTGGAAGCTGTTCCTGCAGGATAGCTGGTGGTTTAATCAGAGAAAAATCTAATATGTACTTGTCCATTAGGACTTCAGATGAGGCCAGCTGACACTGGGCATTTAGCAGAGGGCTGAGGGAGGCTGCAGCACCCCCAATGGCACTGGTTCTGGTATCTTCTCACTCCAACGAGTTCTTACCAGACCTCTTATTCTTTATTACCTTAGCATGTGTATACATGTGTATGTGTGTATATCAATGCCTTTTAAGTGTCTGTTTCCATGTATTTATGTAAAGTCTAATACAATGGTTCTGGTAATAAGTTTCTTAAGTACAGTCATGATCGAATAACTGCAACAGCAACAATATCACTAAGAGTCTCCTTTTAGTCATTCTACAGGCAGAATACGATGTCACTTCATCAACCATCATCGCACTGTTTTGTCCTAACCTGCCCCTGTTGTGAGCCTACAAACATGAAAGCCTCACGCCTATCTTGAGGGCTAAACTGGTATCAGTTGAACTGAAAAGAAACATCCTTACTACAGAAAGAACAAACAAGCAAAAGGAATTCTGATTCATCAATTAAAAAAAGTTAACATTTTTTCCCATTCTCACCCACTTTGTAAAAGCAACCAGTTATCCTGGACTACCCAGCTGGTTCCCAATGCGGTTGAAATTCTATACAACTTTAAACTTTTTATAATTAGACCCTTTTCAGTCTGAGTGGTAGTGTCTTTTTCTTTTCTATTTTAATTTGCCAGGTTGTCCCACGAGACTTACACTGTCACATCTTCATTCCTATTAAAATTTCCATGATTATTGAGATTTTCACACATGAATGGATGGATATGTTTGTTTCCAGCAAAGGAAGAGTGACCACCTGCTGAGAGATCACAGGCAGCCTGCTACCTGCACATCACTCTGTGAGCTTTGGGAGTGTGTACCAAGACATGAACAAAAAAAATCACTCATAAACGAAAGCCCCAAGCATTAGCCTCTCACCAGGCACAGGAGAGGAAAAGAGCTGCTAGAAAAACAACACTGGGCAATTTAAAGATGAACATTTAGCAAACTAACACGTTATCCAAGCTCAGAGGAACACTCTACTTTTGCCAAAACACGATTGCTGCACTACTGTAAAATGCATTCATTTAAACCAGTTTAAGCTTCTGTCAGATACTGTCACACTGTGCACACAAATCCCTTTGCAGAAGCAAGTGAGAGGGCTAAAGCAGCCACCAGCCCAAGGATCCCTCCTGCCTGAGGCAGAAGAAAAGCAGCCACACCAGCACTAGCACAGCCATCCTCATTTAACCGTCTTCTGCCGGCAGTTCAACCTGAGCTTTCTGATTCTGCCTGAATTGGGTTTGGAACTGCTCACACAGTCTATTCTGCTAAGAAGACACATGGAAGACTAACTGCTGGCAAAGGAGCAGGGGCATTATGAAACTGCTGGGGCAAAGGTGGCCTCTCCATATTTTAATTGAAAACAGCAGTTTTCAAAGGGGATGGCAGCACAGCATCTTCGCTGTGTATTATCTGAGTCATCTAGCAAAAGCCTCAATGCAATTTTCGGCTGGTGTGAGGAAAACACGAACCTCCAAACTTTTAAAACACTATATCCACCACTCGATGTAAGCAGAAGAAGTCATTTTAAACCTGAACAAAACGGCTCCTTCAACAAATGATGAAGCAGTTGGAGAGTTTTCAAGCCTCCATGAAAACAAACACTGGAGATCCACTATCATAAGTAGTTGAAGGGCAACACGGCCTAGATTTCAGATCCAGCAGCACAACCCAGCCAGAAGATCTTGCTACCAAACTTTAGGAAATCTTGTGAAAACTCTGCATTACTATATCAAAAGTTAGGTGACAACCAAAGAGAAGGAAGAATCTGGATATTAAAGCATGCCGCAGAGCTTATCAAAACCATCCTGGTGGACAATACCGGCAGGTAAGTGCTTTGATGATGATGATTTCACTTGGAGTCTTATTTGTCTCTGTTCTCCATTATACAGACACATAAGCATCTGTATGAAGGGGAAGAGAGAGGCTTTTGCCAGGGTCACACTATTTACATTGGTGCATCAGTTAATGCACTTCCGCAAGACAAAAAAAAAAAAGAAAAGAAAGAAAAAATATGCAAAAGAAAAATGAATTGGGAGAATCCTGAAGAAGGATAGCCAGCTTTGGTAGCGCTTATCTTCACCGAGTAAGAAACAGACATGTACAAGGTGGAACCACAAGCTGACGCACATGGCCGTGTGGATGACTCTGAACCTATCCTCAGCCAGCATCTCTAACCTTTACCAGAAGCTATCGCTTAATCTCTGCTGAAATAGTGGCAAGAGCACTGCTCCTCTGCTCGTTCACAGCAGGTCGGAGAACAATGCTGGAAAGCTGCCAAGGGTTCAGACGCAAAGAGAACGAAGAGGGGGAAACCCCGAAGGACACAAACCCCAAACCTGAAAGCTGCTCGACAGACTGCACAAGCATAAGCATAGTTTCTCAGGTTTTCAGGGAAACCCCTCTGAGCTACAAGGGCAATTGCACCTCAATAAAAATTACCAAGTCAGACATTTTTTCCTCCAGGCTTTACCAAGCAGGTTTCTAAGCATCTACAAAACAGCATAAAAGTAGCTGTATTTAAGGATTTTGAACGATTATTTGTCGGGGTTTTTGCATTATTCTTCAAACTGTGGAGCCTCAGTCACAGACCAAAATCTGACTGAGGTAGATGCTCTGGGAAGGCAGCACAAGAAAGATAATTAAGCAGAAGCATATGTTCTCTCAGGATATGTTCTAGGCACAGTCATTCATGGGTAACTAAAGAGCAGCAAAAGCATTTCCACATAATCTCATAGCAGCAAGCCAGACAATTCAAAAAATTCCTCCCAATTTCCCTTCATTTTCAAATGATGAGGGAGAAAAAAGCCTTTTACAAGATGCCACAAAAGGCTGGCAGACTCCATTTGTTTCACGCGGAGTTGGTATCCGACTCTGAATACTGAAGACCTCACCAAGGCAACTACAACACAGCAGCCCCCAAGGAGAGATGACCTGAGTTGTTGCTGCCCCGTTCCCCACACAGAGATGAGGTGGTTTTTTTTTAACCTCTAAATAGAGTGCTGAGAAGTAACTAAAAAATTATTTCCCTGCCTCAAAATTAATTCTGAAGCCTGAGAAGCAGTTGAAAGTCTACTATTAATATTATACAACTGTCATTTAAAAAAACCAAACCAAAACAACTGTTTTTTCTCCTTCAATTTGTTTACCTTACATACACAAACCAGGAATGCCTTGGTTTTGCTGAAGTATTCATGGGATGATGTTTCATAGCTCTCATCTGCTAACTAAAGGGCAGGAGAAGAAAGATACTCTAAAAGGTTAGTTTCTGATATGACAGTGATGCTCAAGGAAGTGAAGAAGGTACACAAACAAAAATAGCTCTCAAAGTGAAAAACAAATTCAAAGACAAGGGAGTGCTCCTTCCCCCATGGCCCCGCCAAAGTGCATTTTCTTTCAGCAATCTGCAGGCAGGCCTTTAAGAGCTGAAATAATCTGCTGCCTTTCTAATGTGGTGGGATTTGACCAGAAGGCAACAGGTTTCACTAAAAAAAGAAATGCAAGAGCTCCTCTTGCTTTGCCTGACTTATTACGGTCACAGAGACTCACAGGTGGGCTGGACCTGACTTTCTATTAAAAAAAAAAAAAACACCACAAAACCACAAATAGAAATAAGAAGGACATAAGCCCATTTGGTTTCCTTTCACAGCAGTCTTGAAAACTTTGGTCAATCCCTCTTAACACATTTGTTCTTTTTTTACCAATTTTACTTCCACCTAAGAAAAAACATCTCAGAAAAAGGGGACGGCCTGGGACTGGAAAAGAATGTCGAATAGCCTGGAAAATGAGAGATTAACACACATGCCTTTGTGTTCACAGAAAACATACAATGAAATGCGACAGTGGAGAGAGCATTGTCAGGGAGCCACGAGAGCACAGCAAATAAGGTGCTGCAGCAGTCAGCCCTCAAACGCACCAGAGAGGGGGATTTTTAATTCAGTAAAATGCTCTGCTTGTTTCCATTTGGATACATAAATATTCTCCAGCTCCAAAGAGGCTATTGAGACTTGGTATCCCTTGCAAGAGGAAGGCTTTTCCTGCAAGGAGGCAATAGCCAAACCGATTCTTTAAAATAAACATCTGGACTATCATTCAAAGAACCAAATACAAAGGGGTGGCTGAACCAGAATTAACTGAAGACCAGATTTCTGCTCTCTGGCAAGGGTGGTGGGTTGGCTTAGCGAGTTTTCAAACTGCTTTAGCTTCAGGGTGACTTCACAAGGCCCAGGTTTTCCTGGGAGGAAGGCAAGAAAATGGAAGGTCATTTCCCTTCTGTCCTCATTCCCTGCTGCCACTGTGCCCCGCTGAACAGCCTTGCTGGGACAAGGCACGAGGTCACAGCTGCATCAAGCTGTGCTGTGACAAGCATCCATCTTCCAGTTCAGTACCAGGGAGCTGCACTGCACTTCACTTAGGTGTACTGAGGTACATACAGCAGGGCTGGTGAATCTTCCACCCCTGAATTTATTCCATGTACAGAGGCCACAGTAAATATTTCCTCTGCCCTGGTGAGGCCACATCTGGAATACTGTGTCCAGTTCTGGGCCCCTCAGCTCAAGAAGGACAGGGAACTGCTGGAGAGAGTCCAGCGTAGAGCCACAAAGATGATGAAGGGAGTGGAACATCTCCCTTATGAGGAAAGGCTGAAGGAGCTGGGTCTCTTTAGCTTGGAGAAGAGGAGGCTGAGGGGTGACCTCATGAATGTTTATAAATATGTCAAGGGGGAGTGTCAGGAGGACTGAGCCAGGCTCTTTTCAGTGACGTTCAATGACAGGACAAAGGGTAATGGGTGCAACCTGGAACATAGGAGGTTCCACAAAAACATGAGGAAAAACTTCTTCTCAGTGAGGGTGACAGAGCACTGGCACAGGCTGCCCAGGGAGGTTGTGGAGTCTCCTTCTTTGGAGACATTCAAAACTCATCTGGACGTGTTCCTGTGCGATCTGCTGTAGATGATCCTGCTCTGGCAGGGCGCTGGACTAGAAGATCTTTCGAGGTCCCTTCCAACCGCTAACATTCTGTGATTCTGTAATTCTTCAGGCTTGAATATTTCAGTTTCTACTAAGTAGAATAGCAAAACCCACCACATGACCTAGTATTCTAATTCACACAGTCTCACCTTTTAGGCTGTTGCACAGTTCCATTCAGTAAAATTGGCAACAGAAGAATATAACCCAGAGAGCAAGAGGTTTACTGTGGTAATTTATGGTTCTTTAATAGAAGAAACAGAAAAGTAATCAAAGGTGGTGGGGAAGAGGGAGGGATAGGAAATAGGACAGCACACGAGACTTGGCTGTCAGTGCTACGGCCATCAGCTACAGCACGAGATCGCAGTGTTCGCATGAAAAGGCTTGAAAGAAGAGGGCACATGGTGCTGCTTAGAGACAGGCTTCATACCTAAAAACTCAAAGCAAAATTAATTGATACCTTTAGCAACTCTAAAGGTGTGGGTATTACTTGACTTCTCCGCACTTGTTCACTTAAACCCTGCCCTTAGATTTCTTATCCTGAGAGCCCCCTCCCAGAATTCACCCAACTCTGTAACACAACAGCATAAGCTCATTACACCCTGCTCAGCAGCTACAAAAGCAAGCCATGAGCACCAAGATGTGTTTGCAACAGTGCTGGACTCACCTTTCCCAGACACCTCCTGCCACCACCCAAAGCACCACAACCCATTTGACCTCCTCTCAATAAGCAAAAATGTAATAAATTGAGGCCTGCATCACCAGCATGCTAAAGGTTTTGTACTTTGTTTCCAAGGTAGGATGACAGGGGCTTTGCTGTAGAGTCAGCAAAACAACAAAGCATTTTTAAAACGCAAGCAAAATGAGTCTCTCTTAAATGACTTCAAACATCCCCCATGACTTTGGACACCCTGACCAAGGGCACCACCTTTCTGCTTTTTTCCAGCACACCATGCTGTGCTCCTCAGATGTCAGAACTGTCTTCAAATTCCACTAACTCCACTGTTACTTCCTGTTCTTTGATCTACCATCTTTAAAAATCTGTTCCATTACTGTCTCATTTGTAGAGGAAAGCAGGAGACTGCGCAACACAGCAGATGCAGGAGTTAAGGGAAAAGAAACAATGTGGGGGAACCTAAGCAAATGTTTATTTGTTTATATCTGAGATCTCCAAATGTATGCATGGAGCTGCTGGGGCCAGCCAAAGCAGCAGCAATGGCTTGCCTAAGTTCCCAGGGCCCTCCAGGAAGAGTTCTTTTGATCACTGTGGCCATCCCAAACAACAACACACCTCTAGACTTATTATGGGATCATGCAGTGGTAGAGAACTGGGTCATACCCAAAGATCAAATCACAGGGGATCCTGCCCTAAGTTCTGTAAGCATTGCTCAGTAGCACAAGTGGAAAAAACCCCACTCTGCACTCTTCAGGGCTCTACCAGGTATATCTGGCCAGGCTTTGGAAAGCTTGGGTTAAAAGAGCAGGAACCCCAACAGATGTCCAGATGGATATGGGTGACAAGTGGTGTCCCTCAGCTGTCTGCACTGAGACCAGTGCTCTTAAGTATCTTCATCAATGATACAGACAGTGGGATTGAGTGTACCCTCAGCAAGTTTCTAGATGACACCAAGCTGAGTGGTGTCAAGTCAAGTGATGTCATCCAGAGGAACCTGGAGAAGTGGGCCCATGTGAACCTCACGAGGTTTAACAAGGCCAAATGCAAGGTCCTGCATCTGGCTCAGGGCAGTCCTCATTATTATACAGGCTGGAGGATGATGTTCTAGAGAGCAGCCCTGAGGAAAAGGACTTGAGGGTGTTGGTGGACAAAAAGCTGGACATGAGTCAATAGTGCATGCTCGCAGCCCAGGCGGCCAATCACATCCTGAGGTGAATCAAAAGAAGCGTGGCCAGCAGATCGAAAGAGGTGATTCTGCCCCTCTGCTTTGCTCTGGCGAGACCTCACCTGGAGTACTGTGTCCAGCTCTGGAGCCCTCAAGACAAGAAGGATGTGGACCTGTTGGAGCAGGTCCAGAGAAGGCCACAAAGATGATCAGAGGGCTGGAGCACTTCTCCTGCAAAGACAGGTTGGGGTTGTTCAGCCTGGAAAAGAGAAGGCTCTGGGGAGATCCTATAGCAGCCTTCCAGTATCTGAAGGGAGCCTACAGGAAAGCTGGAGAGGGACTGTTTACAAGGGCGTGCAGCAGTAGTACAAGGCGCAATGGTTTTAAACTAGAGCAGGGTAGATTTAAACTAGACATTAGGAAGAAGTTCTTTACTGTGAGGGGGGTGAAACACTGGCACAGGTTGCCCGGAAAGGTTTTGGAGGCTTCATCCCCAGAGACATTCAAGGTCAGGCTGAACGGGGCTCTGAGTAATATGATCTAACTAAAGATGTCCCTGTTTATCACAGAGGGGTTGGACTAGATGACCTTTAAAGGTCCCTTCCAACCCAACTCATTCTATGATTCTATGTATCAGCCCTATCATTGGTCTTCATGACCATATAGCATTCCCCACATTCCCTACAAGAGTTCAAAGCAAGGAGCATTCAAGGGTACATCCTAGCAGCGTAAAGCCACATCCATCCTTCCTAGCACCTGCTGGTGATGGGATCACCACACAGAAGCCATCCGGGGTCTGTCTAGACATGCCTTCTCTTGGATCAAAAGAAGGCCAACCCCACATGCTTTTCCCACCAGCTGTGTTAGTAGGAGAAGGGCATCATCTAGATTATTTGATGTATCTTTCCGGGAGTCATGTTCCATTTAATTCCCCAAACAAGGTTACACAGGGCCCTGGGCAGGACACGTTGCAAAACCTGCAGAGGGGTGGCCGTTGTTTCAGGAGCCGGGGGTCAGCCTTTATGCTGGGTCTGCTAAATGTTGTGCATCTGCACACCTTATCTGCCTGTGTCTGTGTATGTGTAAGCACCTGTATGGAAAACAAAAGCTAAACCAAGGAATGCTTAGAAAAGAGCCTAGTTCAGTTACCTGCCCTCTGACATCCCCAAGCTCTGCCTCTGAGTCTCTGCTGCCTACAAAATCACACTCCAGGCTGCAGTCTTCAAAGGGTACAGAGTGCTCCACATACAGTAGTCTGCGCTCAGCAATGCAATCGTTTGTGATTTCAATGTGCTTTTATCATTCTTCTTGTCATCATAGAATTTAGGGTCAGCAAGGAACCTTTCTAGTTTGACCACTTGTGGGCAAAGCAGAACATCCTTCTTCACAGGATTACACGATAATATAACATCTTCATTTTTAGTAGTGGTTCTCCTCTGTTGTTTAACACTGAATAGAGAAGCTGTTGAAAGAAGGTAAGTAAACAAGACAGACAATAGGAGCTGCATTCATCAGCCCATTTTTAATTTTTTTACAGCTTCAAACAAGCACAAAGCTTGCTTTTGCAACAGAGATGCTCAGTTTTAAAAATGTTTTCTAGGATATCTAAATGCTGCTGAGAGTCTGGAGAGGTCCGAGTATAGATCAGTTAAGAGGAATCTCCCTCATTTAGTCATAAAAAGAAAATGTTAATGTGCAGAGCAGGGACTGCACGTTGTACTCTGCCTAGCACAGGGTGGTCTCAGTTCCTCAGCCCAAGGGTTTTAAAGGCAGGAAAAAACAATTAAAATCACCAATAAACAATAGATACTAAGGCAGATAAATGAGGGACTGGAACTAATTGTTAAATAAGCATGACAAAAGCTATCAGAATTAGCATCTACAGCACTTTCCATATGCTGCAAAATAATTATGAGGGCCAGGATTAAAATGTGAATGATCAAGACACTTTCACAGGAATTCAGGAAAGACCTTGAAGTATTCAGGGGGTGATTATAGCTCTGCCATTCAGTTTCATCTCTCATTAAACATTGCTAAAAACTCCATGAAACAGAAATTAAGTTAATTGAATTCAAATCAGCTAATAAATATTCTTTTGGATACTCTTTTCACAGCAAAAGAGTGAAAAGGGATGATGCCAGTAGCTTATTGTCTATGTTAAAAACTTCACCCTAAAAACAACAAAAGAAAGAGAAACTCTCATTCCTGGCTGGGACCATTCTTCAAATTAAATCTTCTCGTAAACTTTGAGAAATCCCTGATGACTGTAACGAGGTGTACACGGTACTGTAGATGAGGAAAGTTTATCTTCTAACCTGCATTAATATCTTCTGTCTCATCTATATAACTGCAGACAATTCTGGTAGTCATACAAACATGTACTTAAGCCTGAATATCTCCAGGAAATTGTTTAATAATGATAAATGAACAAAAGTCATGCAGAATAAAATGGAAAATTAACTCATGCTGGAATTATACATTACAGAATTAATCTAGGAAGCATGCCGTAATACCAAATTTGATTTGTGCAAGCAAATCTCAAGTTTGAGCCAACATCTGGCTTCTTACCTGAACTTTCCAAGCGGTTTCTTGGTTATACAAAACTAGCTTGACTATTTTATGAGAACAAGCATTCTCTCAAATTTTCCAATACTTTATCTTCAAGGATGCCAGAATTACCACAAGAATGTCTTTTTCCTGGCACTTTGAGTTGGGCTGATTCAGACCTCACTGATAGGATACACTATGAGACAATTTATACCAGGAACACCTTATTTAGGAGTAGAGATTTTGTTACACCAGCCAACTCAATCATCTTATGTCTGGTAATGTGCTGACAGTAGCCTCTGCCTAGTCCTCCAGAGCAAAAAACAAAAATGAAAAAAAACACCAACCCACAACAAACCCACCACAATAACAAAAAAAAAACCATAAACCCCAGCAAAACAAGCAAAACCATGACCACAAAGTCATGGTAATCACCAGTGGAGCAGTCAGGAGCAAATCAAGACTCGCTGTATGTAATCCTTAGTGTTCATACTTTAAAAGTAGTTAATCAAAGGAAAAGAAGTAGCCCTCCATTCTTCCTGGAGAGAACCTTAATAGAATATTTTACAGGGAAAAGAAAATTAATACAGTGGTGAAAGGAAAACCAGCAGTACTGGCTTATGGAGGGGCTGGATGAGCACATTCAAGCTGGGTTAATGCACTTTCTGGAAGAATGCTTATCTCAGCTTTCTGATTTCCTTTGCAATCAACAAGATTTCACAGACATTTTCTTCAGACATTCCACTTCAAATGGACGATGCAGGAAGTAAAAACATGGTACCAGTCACCAGATGAGGAAATTTTGGGACTCATGTTACACTTAATAAAAGGAGAGACATCCTTAAGCCAGTGTTGTAAATGTTTGTCAATGTTTTCCTTGCCTACCCTCCAATAAACCATTCATGCTGAAGGCAGTCAAACTGTCTCCAATTTTTTTAAGCAGCCACTATGAATCAGAACAAAAATATTCCTCCCTATCTAGCAACAACATACCATCTCGAAGCACTTATAACTCCACCTGTTCCTCAGTAAGAGCATGTCTAATTTACATAAACTCTGGCTTATTCCGAGATACAACAAGAACTCTAGTGGAGGAAAGAGTGTATGTTAGGACATTAAACCACCCAGGAAAGGTACATAATTGTATTATCATACATCATACTATTCAGTGGTCTCTTCAATCAGATTTTTCATAAACTGACCCCCTCTTAGTTGAAGAGAGGAACTGGTATACAATAACACCATAAAAACAATTAAGTTCAGAATTGAGATCTCTTTACGTTCTTCAAAATACATTCTAAAAAATTTCTTAATCTCAAAGAAACTGATTAAGCTCAAACAGTAGTGACCATGACATCTTGGACTGAAGAACTGCTCGAGCTGACCCAAAGCTACAGCCTCTCCCTCTACCACGGTGCGTTTCAGATCCCGGCTTTTGGTCCTTCTAATCTGTTTGTGTGTTGCCTGGAAGTTCAGCAGAGCTGAGAACCACTTTGAAATTGCACTTCACATTTCACCAAGTAAGCAATGTTGTGTGTATTACAGGACTCAGCAAAGGAAGCGGTAACTACCATCCAAGAACGTACTTTTTTTTTCTTGCTGATAACCGCTGGAGCTTGAAGCAGGGAAACACCCCTAGCCTGTTGCTTTCTATCTTTTCCTTAAGAGGAGAATTCAACACGGGTCCAAGGACACAAGTTAACAGAGTCAATGAAAACCGAGCAGTATTTCCAGCCCAGTCGACTGTGCTCACCACAGGAAAGTGTCTTCCATCCCTTCCCTCCTCTCACCCTCCCTTGCCACATGATCAGAAAAGCCTACAAGACGCTGCAGCATTTGTTTTACACAGTAACAGCATGCCTGTCACTGCTGAGAAGATAAGCATTCATATATTTCCTGGATCGCAGGTTAGAGATCTATGAATTCATCCAGTCCATCTCCCTCCCTACAGGCATCTAATCCAAAGGCAGCAAGAGAATGACTCTGTCCGTTCCATCACACCATACAGGGGAGTTGAGAAGTCGACTCTCAGCAGAGGACTTGGCCAGGTAACTAAAGAGCCTTGTTTCTAAAACCTCCACCCTAATCCCCAGGCACGGTTCAGCCAGGGGGGATGTGACCCTGAGCTGCCAGCCCTGCAGAACATTTTCCAATGCCCTCTATGAGCTCTACAAAATCCCAACTCACAACGCTACCAGAATTTTTCATGGAAGATTATTTAGCTTCATTCCAACGAGGTAACTTGAAGTCACCTTCTCTTTTGCAGCCTGTTAATTCTAGTTTTGCTCTCTTGCAAAGGCTAAATGATTATCTCTCGAGTACCTACACCTTAAACTGTTGGTATCTTGGCTTCTTAGATAACCTATATTGAGCATCTTTAATCATTCCTCAGAAATCAGTTCCTTCGCTTTCTTAATCAGCTCTTTCCCTTCCTTCTCAAACGTTCAAAGGGTAGGTGTCCTACATTTCTATATTTAAGACAGGGAGACAGACACATCCACAGCACACATGTGAAGCCTGTTATTCTCCCATTCACAGCCTGGATATCACGGGCAACTGAGCTGCCTCACATTACTGTTTCACTGCGGCAGCCATGCCTGACCACAGGCCCTCGATTTATTCAAGCTCTGTGATGTTGCGTGTGTTCTTTCACACCAAATACACACAATAACCTATCATTTATTTTATTTTCCTGTTTCCATCCTTCAGTCTCCTCCGGTTGTTCTGCACCATCAGTGCGTCTGCCTGCGGACAGTTCATTGCCAGTAACTGTAGACACCCAAGTTTTACATGTGAAAAGGTGAAACGCACTGAGCTCTTCTGATGCCTTTCATGTTCTTTCCTCAGTTGCCATCATCCTGTCTTCTACATCACACCGTCACTCAGCATGAATACATTTTATCCTTATACAGGAGATGTATCGCCAAGTTCCCCCAAAAGAGCTGCTGCTTTGTCTGTTCACAGAAGCGGCATAAAGGGTACCTCCCTGGTGATACCCAATATCTCTCAGATCACAACTGCGCCCTGAACCACTCGTCAGCCTCCCAAGCAGATTGAATTTCAGACTGAGCGACACAAAGGAGTATATTGTCGCTAGCTGATGGGCAGGAAGGGATTTGGGGTTTACAGTTTCTGTGAGTCCTCCAGCAGTCACAGGGTAATGTGACAGAAAGTAAACACCTTTCAAGTGAAAATAGCTCAGAATAAAACTGATGTCACCATTTTCTTTTTTTTTCCCCTGCAACTGTCTTTGTTTCAATCATAATCATTACAAGAAACAATCCTCTACTCAATTGTCCAAGCAAGGGAATGCCCAGCATCGTTATGTACCACTTCTTGAGTTAGCTGTCAGGTTTAATTTAGCATTCTGCTCCGGTCCTACAGTTTGGCTTGCCTGGAAATCTTAAATGCAAATGTATTTGCGGGGTGGCATGAGAAAACAATATCAGATTTTTACCTCACCACAGCTCCTCATCCGGCTCCATTCAACTCCCTTTTCCTCCCTCTCATACACACAGATTTTGCAGCTACTAATAATAAGGCTTAAACAAGAAAATCTTTACCTATTATTTTTTCCTATTGAAAGGCCTTCTCTGGCCCTTCTGCTTAAACGAACCTAAACCACAGCTTAAATAATCCTTTAAAATCACCTAGGACTCCAACTTCAGACATAAGAGCAGACAAGCAATTTCTTTAATAGCAGGGAATATTCAAATCATCCCCATTTTCCATCTTTTAAGGGGCTAAATACACACTAGTTAATTAATCACTATTTTCTCCACACCCCAAACTCACCATTCTTATCCTAAGAAACCAGGGTGAAAGCAAACGCCAATGAGTGGACGTGCTTCTGGAAAAGAATTTGTAATTTTCTTCTCTTCTTTGTGCTCAGTCCCAGGCCACAGATGTAGGCAGATAATTACCAGCTCTCATAATTCAACAGTTTCTTGAGAGGTTGTGACCAAGGCTATAGGAGAGGCAAAATTTTCATTGACCTTAATATGAAGGCATTTATCTAGCAGTGATGGTGAAATGCTTCAAACATTGTTAAATGATCAGAACTAGACCTGGTCGCTTTCCTTCTGGTGCAAGGATGCTCTTGCTTATGCGTGGGACCAACCACTTGTGTCTATCTTAGCACAACCTGAACACAGCTCAGCAGTCTGCGCTGAGCTACACGAGATCACAACACGTTCTAGAAATTGCAGTGCCACTATTGTGCAGCAAAAAAAAAAAGCTTTCATTTTCCCTTTAAAGAACAGCTTTCTGGTTTGCATTTGTGGTCTGTTATCCAACACATGTGCAAGAGTGATACTTTAATGGAAAATGAACTAGGTCTGAAGGCCAGTGGGCACAAATGGTCAGAGCCTCCAGCTCTGGACCAATCTACCCTGTTGCACTTAATATCCATGATGATATTTAATTGTATTGTTGAAACAGGAAGTACTATTTTCAGCCATTACCTATTATTTTTGTTCAAAGATTAAGTGTCACTTCCACTTCTATTACCAATATTGCATTTTATCGTGTGTATTTATGGAGCTGTTCATTAATCCCACTGGCTTTTACATTAAAAAATCTCCATCAATTAAAGCAATTTTACTGGCTTTCTTTACTGTGGCTAAATTTTACAACTATAATTCTGTCATTAAAACTAAAAGGAAATGCCTTTAGAATGGAAATGGGGGGAGGTACAACTGTAACCCAAGGATCAGATTTTTCTAAGCGCTCAAGGCTTGATGTGCCAAAGGCTCAGAACTTGGCTTACACAGACACATTTCCCTCAAGGTGCTCCAAAGAAGTCTGAATACAAAAGTTTGAGAACTGAAAAGAAAGACCCAAAATTCTAGCAAATTAATTCTGGAGACTACACACAAGCCTAGGAGTGTTCAAAATCTGTCTGCCTTTGGTGATAAGTACGCTTCGAAATTCCTCTTACGCTGCCTGCTTTGCAGGGTCTTTTTTACTGTGTATCCACTGGGAACATGTCTTAGTTCCATATTCCTTCCAGAGTCTTCCCCTAATTAGATTATTAATGAGAAAAAGAAAGATGAAGCATTAAATCATTCAATCAATGGTGTATGTTATAAATATGAAATCCCTGTCAATACACATTTCATAGTAAGTCACATATTAATAGTCTACCGTAGAGAAGCTGGAGTTATTAGCAGTATTCACCTGACTCCCACAAATAAGTTTTATTTACGCTATGCTTTGGCTACAGGAGAAGTTATGAACAAAGACCAGTTTTGCAAGGCAGCACCACAGTTCTGCATCCAACTATGTATCAGTTGCCAAGCGTGTCCATTGTTCTATAGCCTACATTGAACTATTTCTTTTATTCAAGTTGTAAGAAAGCTGCCTAATCATCACCCAATAATCTTTTATTTCCTAAAAGCCGATAGGTGTGAGAGGCAGAAGAAATTAAATGCATTTCTTTTAAATCAAGCATCGAAATTTAGTTTTAGACCTATCTTTCCATTATTAGCCAATGCGCTCATACACACAAAACCTGTTTGCTTCTTGTAATTTAAAATGAAATGCTTAAAAATATACTGGCTGGAACCGATGAACATTAGAAAAGCTAAATCATTTCCTCGATCCTTCTTCTAAAGCTGTGTCTCTTGTTGCTTCCACAATATTAAAGCACTGGCATACATCCCAACTTAATGTATTCTTGAAGAAAACGAAGACACCGGATCCCTACCCAAAGATCACCTACGAGCTGCCAAAACGAACAGCGAGTGCGCACACAGATGCACAAAAATTGAAAAGGACAAGCCCATCTTCTGCAAAAGCTATCAGAGATCATACACTTCAGGGTGGAAACATGCAAAATCATTCTGCAAAAAATATCTTACTCATGCACGGAGATCTTACTTGCCTGAATAAGGCTTAGAGCAGTCAACCCACAGGAATCACATTTAGAGTCAACTCCAGTTACCTGAGAGCTATTTCAGACTGTAAGAAAAAGGAGATGAGCGTCTGCACAAACGCTAATTCAATATTCACGCAGTGTGCAAAGACTCCGAGCCCGGGCTCTAGCATTAACAAAAATCATCTAAACGGCTGCGAGGGCTGCATTTTATAGTACTTCGCAGGGATGAACAAAGCCGGGAGCCCCGCTTAGACCTGGCAGATCTCACCCACCTCGCTAGAAAACCCAGACTTCCCACCGCCGTATGGCCCCCGGCTGCTGAGGGGGGTCCCCGGAGCCGCTGCCCGAGCCTCCCGGCACCGCACCCCACCCCCTGCAGGCTCTGCGTCCGCCGGGGGGGAGGCAGGGGAGGAGGACGACACGACGCGACAGGGACAAACCCACTTTCCCTTCCCCCAATTTTCTCGGGCGAGCCTGAGCTTGGGCACAGGTTCCCCCAGATGACCCGCCACCACCGCTGCCGCCTCCCCACTCACCGTGCACCACCCCGGTGGGCGCCGGCGGCGGGGAAAGGAGCCGGAGGCCCAGACCGCGTCCGACGACCCCGCAGCGGAGAGGGAGAAGGAAAGGGAGAGTAGCCGCTGCCGCTTCTGCCGCCCGGGGCAGCGGCGCGATGCACAATGCGCGGCCGCGGGAGCCGCGCCGGCAGGGCGGGGGCGGGGCGGGGCGGGGCGGGGCGGGGCGGGGCGGAGGGAGCCCGGCGGGGCGGGAGGGGAGACGCCTCGCCGCCGGGAGCGAAAACGAGACCTCGAAAACCCCTAAAGCCATCCAGCCTACCCCGGCCGCAGACCTCCCGGTGTTATTTACCGGCAGCCCCTCGCTCGCCGCTCGGTGGGCACCCAGGTTGTGTGGCCCCGCGCTCCGGGAGCCGGGCTTGGTGGCGGAGACGGTGCCAGTGCCGGGCTGGCAGGTGAGGGGCGGCCGGTTGGGGATAGGTCAGAACTGAACTCGTTGGTGCAGCCTCCGAGTTGCCGCGCCCGAGTGATGAACCCGCCCTGCAAGCTGCCGGGTTGCGGCTGCCGAAGGAGAAGAAAAGGGAACAGTAGGCAGGGGACAAACCAAACGTTTAATCCCCACGAGGAGGGTGCAGATTGAGGCAGCAGTTTGGTGGAGGCAGGAGTACAGACATGCCCATCGATGGGTGTCCAGGGAAGGTGTCGTTTCTCAAGGAGAGATGCTGCTGCTCCGGGCACTCTGGTGCCCGAGGAGCTGGAAGCCCACTGGGAGGCATCACGCCTCGGGCCATGGGCACAAGGACTCGCATGTGCCAAGGTCCCGGGAAACACCACATTGTGCCTTCGGCACATGAACTCCTGCGTGCAGAGGTCCCCAGAGAGGGTTTCACTGGAGCATGAAATCCTGTGCAGGCACAGCGTAACTTCTTTACTGTGAGGGTGACAGAGCACTGAACAGGCTACCCAGAGAGGCTGAGGAGTCTCCTTCTCTGGAGACTTTCAAAACCCGCCTGGATGAAATCCTGTGTAACGTGCTCTAGGCAATCCTGCTTTAGCAGAGGGGTTGGACTAGATGATCTCTACAAGTCCCTTCCAACTCCAACAATTCTCTGATTCTGTAACACTGGCTGGCTGAAGTTTGCTTGGTGACTGTGTCTTAGTCAAAATTTGTGGTTTCAGCTGTCCTGTAGTTGGTAGTTTTGATGTGAGTTATGGGATATAAAGTACGCCCTGCAGGGATTTAAACCAAAGGAAGTTTTATACAAACCAATTCCACCACAAGTTTCAGCCACATCAAATTGGAGCTCATTTGGGGTATCTGGCAGGCACACTGCTTTGGTTTCCTACCTCCTTCAGCTGTCCCACACAAGGCCGTAACAGTGCCAAGAACTGGACTCAAATGATGGCTGTGTTTGGGTGTTAATGCCACAATATTATGTCACAGTACCCCGACTTCAAAATATGTGGTCTTTTGATCCTCAGAGGGGGCTGCTCATGCTATGCTTTTTTTTCCATTTCAGTGGAAGCTGGACATTAGTGACTTTACCATATTCATTTGATCCAGTTTGTGTTCAGATTATAATGACCTTGAATGGTAACATTAGATCAAAGAATCTGAGAGAAGTAAGGATCACACAAATAGTCCTCCTTTGCAGTATTCAGGGCAAATTTCTACACTTTATAAACAGTTAATGAAGTCCATCATTGCCTATTTTCCACAAAGACATCAACAGTAGTGCATGAGTTGTCATTGGGTATTTACACCTGCAGAATTCATGGTGTCTGTTGCAACTAAACAGTGAAACAATTAAGTTTATGACTAAGTAGTCCAAGAGTCCTGTAAACTACAAAACTATACTCCTGCAGAGAACAAGGACATGACTTCTCATCAGCTTAACTGACCAGAAATCTGGAGAAGATAATGTTGCCCTTCTAAATGGTTGGTTGAGGAATGAAAAGAATGTCCCTGATTGCTCATCCGTGAATGCAAAGAAGAGTTAATCTGAGGATCAGGCAGCAGTTTCTTCTCTAAATCTGTCATTTTTTCAAATAGCAGGTCTCTAGGACAAACGAAAGCCCTTGGAAGAGACATTTTCATCACTGTCTGTTTTCTTTGAAATTTTCATTTTAGAAAATCTAAACTGAATTAACATGCAAAGAAACCTTAGCTGGGTCTTTGATTCACAAGTGTTACAGAATCATGATTAAGTGACACCTTTTCGGTAAGAACTGATATCTGAATTTGACACCAGAAGCCTCAAATACATTCATCTATTTAACAGAGCAAAAACCTACAGGTTACATTCTCTCCAGAAGTTCTCCAAAAGCTTTGCTTTAAAAACTACATACTCCTTAGCAAGAACAAAAATGAGAGAATCGGTACTTACAACCGATTTTAATGATGACCACCAGGATCGCACCTACAGCTGAGCGAGCAGCCTCTCTACACCCTTCCACAGCCCAGGTGACTTCAGTCAAAACTAGCATGAATGCAAACCCCCTTCTGTTAGGACCCTGCTATTTTGTAGTATTAATCTGTGATTACTATGGGTAGGGGAAATACCACCTCAATATGGTATCTTGATGTGAGAAATGTTTAGTTATGCTTGGGTTTTATAACAGGAGAAAATAGCTAAGGATTCAAATTAATCTCAGCACCAGATGGAGTAACATCAGTTAGAATACACTCAAATCCTTTGCTAACAGCCAAATGCATCCAGTTGCTTCAGAAAAAAAAACTCAACAAAATACATCACTAGCAACATCTTCCTACAAAGGTCTAATCTGTATACTTACACCTTTTACAGATTATGGGCATAGTTTAGTATAACATAGCTACACTGGTAGTGGTTCTAACATGGAAACAGCAACAGTTCACAGAAAGTGTCAACTCATTTCACTGATCCCCATCAGTTCAAGTTGGATACAAGTGCATCAAGCAGCAGTCTAGAGTCATTCAGGTTGGAAAAGACCTTTAAGATCAAGTCAATGAGAGTAATACTGTTATAACTGTTGTCCCCCCAGTTGCGCAGGGCAGGAAAACAGGCTGATGTAGAGTTACCTGTACATAGGAACCAATTGTTTGCATTTTTTTCCTGTCCTAAAGGGCACAGCCAAAGGAAAGCAAGCCCTTTTCAGTACCGGTACAAAACTAGAAACAACTAACCAAAGCATGCCCAGGGAGGCAGCAGAAGCCAAATCAACAGGTGGCTCAGTCCCATTCTCTGTGTTTGAGTTCCTCCCTTCCCAGAACCAGTTTTGGATGCCTGTCCAAAAACGTGCTTACAGCAAAACAGGAGGTGTGTGGAGCTAGCCAGCTGGGGTGACGATGCAGGAGGATCCCCTCACTGCTCTTCACCTCCTCACAAAGATGGCTTTGCTAGTAGGTTGTACACAAGAGCTGGCAGGACACAGTCATACTGCAAGACCCCAGTCTGCTGCCTTGAACATGCAAGTACGCTCTTGATCGGCTGTCAAGGGAGGCAGAAGTTGGTAGAGCTGAAACAGGAGATTTCTTTACCTGAGGGAGCTTGTCTAGCAGAAGGTCTGCGCTAAGCAGCAAGGTAATTACGCTTCACAGAAGCGGCCAGGTCTTGGGGGCTATCCTACTGACAGGACCTTGTCTAAATTCCATCTTGCTTCATTTTCCTCACTAGGTGACCACAGGGAGCAGCAGCATCACACACAGATAGACCGAGCTGTGCTTAGAGCCAGTAGCACCTTTTCAGTTAGATCACTGGGTTTTCAAACTGCATTTCCCTCTCGTGAGTGATGTCACCAAGGAGACTTGATTAGCTGGCAAAATCAACTGGAGCTGGGTCTCTTTAGTTCGGAGAAGAGGAGACTAAGGGGTGGCCTAATTAGTGTTTATAAATATATAAATGGGGAGTGTCACGAGGATGGAGCCAGGCTCTTCATGGTGGCAAACAATGATAGGACAAGGGGTAATGGAATCAAGCTGGAACACAAGAGGTTCCACTTAAATTTGAGAAGAAACTTTTTCTCAGTGAGGGTGACAGAGCACTGGAACAGGCTGCCCAGGGAGGTTGTGGAGTCTCCTTCTCTGGAGACATTCAAAACCCGCCCGGACGCCTTCCTGTGTAATATCATCTAGGTGTTCCTGCTCTGGCAGAGGGATTGGACTAGATGATCTTTTGAGGTCCCTTCCAATCCCTAGCATACTGTGATACTGTGAAATATTTGCAAGGAACAGGGCCACCCCTGTCAGCAATGTTAATCACCAGGGCAGTCTGACCAGCGGCAGCAGCAGCAAAGGGTGAGAAAAGCAGCCTGCATAAGCTGTGCTGAGCCAGGTTGCCAAGCTCCCAGACAGCTCTGCAAGAACTGCAGCCATCCACACACTGTTGGAAACTCTGGTGCTTGTATTCTCAGGCTGCCAAAGAGACAGGAGATTGGTAAAGGTAATTTTAAGTCAGTGTTTCCTGGTGTCTAGATACACCGAGGTGGCACCTTTTTAGATATCTCAGCTATGGCAGCAGAAAGAATACGTAGGGCTTTTGGAAATATAGGGCATTAGCTGTTAGCACTTTTTTTTGGTGCCCTCAGCAGTTCGCAGTTATCAAATCATGGGCAAACCTCTTGCCTCCTGAAGTAAAAGCTGCACGACAGAGTTGTGGATGGAGGGAAATTTGCACTAGAACAAGCACAGGAAACCACAGAGCTGCAAAAAGGATGAGTTAATGGAAAAAGGTTGATGTCCTGATACTGGGTAAAGGCTGTGGAAAACTACCAGCTCAAACTGTCAAAGAGTATGACTGCCAGAGAGTGTCCTCAGTTAAGCCGTAGCATGCCCACTCCAGGCAGCTTCATTCCACAGATATTACTTGAGGCAGAATTTTCCCTCCATCTGCACAAACAATACCTCACCAACCAGCCATTTTTCTAAGCAATGGAGTAAGAGCACAGAGAAAGCTCAGTTTTCACCAACTGGTTAAAATTAATATGAGGCCGGATTTACTTTATTGCACACAGTTACAGGGCTTGTGTGCACACTTGTTTTACACGTTCCTGCTGTTGCGTCTCCTCAAATTCCACAAGGGATTGTTGTCAGAGGAGCTGAAGATAGGAAGTTTAGGGAAAGTGAAAGGTGAATGATAATCACAAAATTTTAAATAAGGCTTGCAGTACAAAGTTACAGTTGCATTCAGTGGAAAAAGAATCCTACCTAGGCAACCAAGGTGCAAGCAGATGATTAAATAACTTTCTCAGCTGTGGGACAGCTGGGATAAAGACCTCTAACTTCTGATTCTCAGTGGAGTCATAGGATTTTGGCTTCCTTCATAGATTAAGTGGCTCAGAAGTGGGATGCTTGTCTCAGCCTCCTTCCCACACCCCTAATTACCACTTATTTAACTTAGCATGGGAAGCTTTTTCTTTATTGTTTCTTGGCTAGTGCAATTGTTCATTGCAGATGTCTTTTTCATCTGAAAAGGAAAGATCTTCCCTGATTAGGGATGCACTTGGGTGACTGTATCTTATCTTTTTTTTTATGAGCTTGTTGGGTTTTGCTCTCAGCCTTAGATAAGGCAAGTATTTAGGAATGGAGTAGAGTCTGATTTACAGCATAAGGGATAATAATTTGTTTTTCTGTGGTGTCTTTCATAGAATCATAGAATCATAGAATCATAGAATGTTAGGGATTGGAAGGGACCTCGAAAGATCATCAAGTCCAATCCCCCTGCCAGAGCATTAGATTATGCTACACAGGAACGTGTCCAGGCAGGTCTTGAATGTCTCCAGAGAAGGAGACTCCACAACCTCTCTGGGCAGCCTGTTCCAGGGCTCCGTCACCCTCACTGAGAAGAAGTTTCTTCTCGAGTTTAAGCGGAACCTCTTATGTTCCAGTTTCAGCCCATTACCCCTTGTCCTATCATTGGCTGTCACCGAGAAGAGCCTGGCTCCATCCTCGTGACACTCACCCTTGATATATTTGTAAACATTAATGAGGTCACCCCTCAGTCTCCTCTTCTCCAAACTAAAGAGCCCCAGCTCCCTCAGCCTCTTCTCATCAGGGAGATGCTCCACTCCCTTAATCATCCTAGTTGCCCTGTGCTGGACTCTCTCCAGCAGTTCCCTGTCTTTCTTAAACTGAGGGGCCCAGAACTGGACACAACATTCCAGATGGGGTCTCACCAGGGCAGAGTAGAGGGGAAGGAGAACCTCTCTCGACCTACTAACCACCCCCCTTCTAATACACCCCAGGATGCCATTGGCCTTCCTGGCCACAAGGGCACAGTGCTGGCTCATGGTCATCCTGCTGTCCACCAAGACTCCCAGGTCCCTTTCCCCTACACTACTCTCTAATAAGTCATTCCCCAACTTATACTGGAACCTGGGGTTGTTCCTACCCAGATGCAAGACCCTACATTTACCCTTGTTATATTTCATTAAATTTTTCCCCGCCCAACTCTCCAGCCTGTCCAGGTCTCGCTGGATGGCAGCACAGCCTTCTGGTGTGTCAGCCACTCCTCCCAGCTTGGTGTCATCAGCAAACTTGCTGATAGTACTCTCTAGTTCCTCATCCAAGTCATCGATGAATATATTGAATAATACTGGTCCCAGTACCGACCCTTGAGGGACTCCACTGGATACAGGCCTCCAACCAGACTCCGCCCCATTGACCACGGCTCTTTGGCTTCTTCCCCTTAGCCAGTTCACAGTCCACCTCACTACCCGAGAGTCTAGACCACACTTCCTCAGTTTAGCAGCAAGGATGCTGTGGGAGACTGTGTCAAATGCTTTACTGAAGTCAAGGTAGACCACATCCACCGCTCTGCCATCATCTATCCACCTTGTTATATCCTCGTAAAAGGCTATGAGGTTAGTCAAGCACGACTTCCCCAAGAATACCAAATGCTTCACTAATGTTAATTAATTATCTCTCTCAAAGAATCCAGCTGACACATTGATAGCTATTTTGCAAAACAGCTGCAGTAGGTAAAACACCAAAATGCATGTAAGCGTGCTTAAACCAAAACAGATGTAAAAGCAGATTTTCAGAGTTTTTCAGAGTTCCTGAAGGTCATGTAGCAAATCAGCGATGTACCACTGATATGGGTCTTAGACATCCTATATCTCATCTCATATTGCTTCTCAGTGGTTCAGGAACTTTCCAACCTCAAGGTATCTCCAAGTGTTCTAGTAAGTTAAATCTAAGTACAGCAGTAGATGGCTGCCACCAAGGACTCGGCATGAACAAACATGTCTGAAAATTAGAACCACTTTTTTTTTTTGGAAGGAGGGGTATTTCGCCAACTTTGGAGGACATATGAAATATATCATAGATTTCAACCTGACAGTCAGCAGAGAAGGAAAAGGAGCTGCAGTTCAGCTGACATTTCAAAAACGAGCATCTTTGATGACGCAATTCGGTGCAATGTCAGCCCTGAGCACAATTACTGGTAGCAATACTGCAGTAGTCTGCAGAGATGCTGGCTGGGATCTCTGCTCTTTCTGCACTTAGAATTGCTTAAACACACACTTGGGTGAAGTCTGGCAGGAGCCCACAATCCCAAACCCACCATCCCAGACATGAGATGGCTATGAACCACAGAGGGGAGAGAGAGAAACTATCCTTCCTCCTGGTTTTTATCTTACCTTGTAAACTAACCAGGATTGGGTAATTTTCAAATGAAGCTTTGATTAGGAAGAGTCTCAAATCCAGACTGAAACTTTTGATCCAAATCAGTGAGGCTGCCCCGAGACTACACAATGCACATGAGGAGTGACAACATTTGTCCAGCATGCCAGGGACTTGACTTCCCGATTTGATTCCACTGTTAGTGTTCAGGCAGATCTCCCACAGCTTCTGTAGGAGCAAAAATAACCGTGACTTTGATTGCTTGAGGGAGGACCTGTCTCTGTCTTGTCTTTGGAACTATTCAGTTTGGTGTTTGCTATGAACTGGGCAAAGAAGCAGGCTCTTGCCCAGTGACCTTCCTGTTGGATATTAGGGCACTACACAGCAATGACGTGAATCATGGGAGTACCTCCGTTCCTAGTACAAATTCTACCAGCAAAGAGAATCTATCAAAAAAAAAAAAAAAAGCTGTTGCTGTGGTCTTACTCTCTTCTCACCCTTATTGGCAAGGCCTGTGGAGAGGCTTGCTCTCCATTACCATGTAACCGGGCTGCAGATACTGCTATTCTCTCCATCCCTTCCTTTCTCAGACCTCCCTCGTGCTTCACACAGGTCTAGTCTGTCACTGCCTCTTGGTGGTCAGCAGCTACTGGGACTCTCCCAGCCATGCAGAGTGTCCGATGACTTCTGCAAAGCGGAACAGCTCTATCAAAAATCAAAAACCAAAAGATAAATATTTTGAATCTTGAAAATTGTTGCAGAAAGTAACTTTCTACACTGTGCTGCTGCAAGTACTGCAGGGAATGAGGCACATGGTTTCTTGCTGTCATGCTCTTGTCCTTCTGAATCAGTAATTCACTCTAGTCCGGTGAACTAGGTTATAGGACTTATCTGGCCATCTTTTCCAAGATTTTAGGTGATGAATAAATAGGGACCGCTGTTTATTGCACTGCTGGACCCAATTCAACTATTCCTTCCATGACTTATGTCACACAGTACACTTGCCTTGCTACTAAGCAGTTGCCAAACTCCATGCCAGTGCTGGCTGCACTTCCCTGAACATGAAAGGGATTCTTACACCTCTTAATGTTGTTAGAAGTCCTCTGAGTGCTAAGGGTCTTTGTCAAAGAAGAGATGGTCCATAACTATCATTATGAAATTTCCCAGAGTGAGACACTCAGTGTAGAATGACACAGAGACTTTAAGGAAAAAATTTTGGCTAAAGAACCCATTTGTATCATTTACAGTGATTTCAAACTCTTACAAAAAAATTTTTAATTTTAATATTTTCACTTTGTATTTTCTGATGTGTTTTTTAAACAATTTGTTTATTACGCTGCTGAGGCTCTTCCTTAAGAGAGTCTGTTTTCTTTTTTCAGTACCATTTTTAATACCCTGAAGATCAAACTTGCAGTAGTCCTATGTAACAGATTTTAAATATTAATAGCAGCACACTAGTAATGCTGTAGGGATTAATATCTTCTTTAAAAACCATACACCAAAATGACTTTAATAAATAACATTACAAATCTGATGCTAGACTAAAAGCAATAAAATTATAATTCAAACATATTTGCTCCCTTACACTCACTGTTGTAACAGCTCTTTCAAAAACACTGTCATAAAAAAGACCTGAAATTTCTGTAAGACTCCAACAACATATTTTATTTGTCTTTGCACTGTCACTGCTATTTCCAAATAAAAAAGAGAAAAGTTTGGTCTCTCTAAACGTATCCAGATACATTGTTTGCATAATGACTGGCTACCCAGGGCTGTTTAGATCTACTCCATCTCATCTATACTTTGGCTAATACTTGTTTGTAAGCAGCACCCTTGGCTGACCTTTCTCCAACAGCAAATACAAATTATATATTTGTGGGCTAGGAGTTTCTTGAGTTTAAGCTGCTGGCTACATAAGGCAGGGAGACATCATTACAGACACCTTTATACAGCTTATTTGCAGGGAGAGGAGCAATAAAGGTAGCCTGAAAAAAAATCCAGCTGTTCATGAGCATTGTCTCTTTTAGGAAATGGCTGGAAACTTTGGGAATTGTATAAAACAGAATGTCAGTAGTTAGCTTGCTACCCAGTCAAGATACAAAGTCTGCAAGTTTTATTTTTCAGAAGGGTCAAGTGGCGTATCCACATGGATAAGAATGTACATAGGAACATAGCATTCCTTCTTGAAGGACAGCTTTTCTATCGTGAGCAGCTCAGCTCCCTGGCCAAAATATCATGACATTTCCAAAGAACAGCTCTGTGGAAGAGAGATATCCTTGATCAGGAAGCAATGTAAAGTCATTAAAGAGTGTTTCTTTTTAATACCTTTTAGAGAGACAGTTCAAGGAAATTTAAAAAGGAAAAACATTTATCAATACAGAAAGACAAACAACTTATGCAAATACTGGAAGAAAGCATTGTGTGCAACCAGAATGGTAAACACTATGTAATTCAAATCTTTTGGAGAAGGCCTTTGCTATGTTACAGCCATTATCAGGCAGCCAAAACATACATGGTGCAAGTATAATAATCTTTTCTGCTTTCTTCTAAGCACGGGGTTTCAGTCCCCTTTTTGCTGTGCAATTGTAAAGCCTTCCAAGTGACTTTATAGCTTTCTACATGTCAAATGAGAGCCCATTGCCAGCAGGATGGCTTTTTTGTTTGTACTTTTGGGTGGACCCCCTAAAATCAGAGGCCCTCAGGACCCCACATCAAGGGGGAGGGAAAAAAAAAAAAAAAAAGAGGCACCAATTTACAAGGCTGCTCCTCAGTGACAGCTGGAAGCCCACTGCATGGAATATGCAGAGAAGCAAGGTAGAAAAGCCCCCCAAGAACAACAGATATAGATGAACAAGGTTGGTTGAAGCAGTAGTAGGGCATTTGTTGGCACCTAACTGCTCCAACCGTGGAAATCCTCTGTGTGCTCCTCAGCAATACGTTGTCCTTGCCACTGAAAGAGCATCATCTGCCATTCACACAAAAGCAAGGTGTGTTCTAAAGAATGGCTAGAGCTTTTTTTCCCCTGCACTAGAGATGTTATCTCTGCCACATACTGCAGTTTCTACTCTAATACCTTTGTTTAATGAATAATATCTAGGGGAAGATTCCATGATGTAAGAGACTGGTTAGATCAGCTACAAACGCACTGAAGAGTTTCAGAATTATATTGTATAACATTTTTCAAGTTCAGCTGCACACTGATTATGCTTTTTTTTTTTTTTCTCTGTGGGAGGTACCTATTTTCTTTTTACTGTGCTTCTTTCTCATATGGACAGTATGGATTTAATGAGCATCAGCATGTTTGTGAATACTGGGCAGAAATGAGCTTCCTCCTTCTCCCCAATGAATTTTCCTCTGTCTTTGCCAAAGCTTAAGGCTGGTGTTCAGTCTAAACCCAGATAAAGGAATGGAGGGTCTAGGGCACCAGAGGCTGCAGACTCCTAAAGAAGCAGGGGAGGATGTGCTTCTGCCTTGCTTAGGGCAGATTCAGTCCATACAGAACTGTGAAGAAATGAAGGGAGAACACAGCTTCTGAACCAGTCTTTGCATTCCTGCCTCACAGGGTTTGGTTTGCTGACAAGTATCTAAGAAAGGTAACTTGGCTAATGCACCTGCCTGGACTATCTGGGGGCAGCAAAACAGCAGTACACCTGATCTGCCAAAGTAAAGAAATGCTCCTTTTTTTCCGCTTCCAAGCATCTTCCAGCAGCCTCAACCCTCAACCCAGAGTGAGGCCACCAACGTGCATTGTACAGTCACACGGTGCAAGATAATTCCTGCCCCAAGTGGTACCAGCTGCACAGACAGACAGGAAAAAAAAAAAAAGAAAAAAAAGCCACACAAAGGAAGTGTTATTCCTTCCATAACACACTTCGTCTGACCACTAGTCCAGTGCCTTCTAATTCCCAGAACAGAAGAAAGCTTAACCTACTCCAAAATGTTGCAAAACTTGAGGATACATTTTGGAGAGGCAGTTTCTCAGTATTAGAGATATACAATACTCTGATCAAGGAGAGAACTGCAGTGTCCGCTGGTCTGCAAAGTTGAAGTCCCTCCACCCAGCCCAACCATGCACCTCAAAGCAGATCTGCAGAGACCAGGCAGAGAGGACAGAAAAGCACCTTATCTTCATGGTGATCTGATGATTCAGTCTCAGGATTTTCTGTTAAGTCTGGTAACACGAGAACAAAGTGTCATTTACCACTATGATGATTCAATTCAAATCAGGTCTATCTGGTTCAAACTCACTTTATGACAACCATCGGATTGTGTGATGGGATCCCAGACTAGCCTAAGCTTTGATACAAATCTGTCAAGACCTTTTCTTTTACAGGGAGCTCCTCAAAGATAACCTAGAATGCTTTCAAATTTAGAAAAAGTCAGTATTTATTAGACCAAAACCATGACTTGTAACTTTTTAGATCAGAAGATACGAGTGACTAGGTAAGACAGGAGTAGTTGAAAAGGCTTATAGACAAATATCTCCCTGCCCATTGTATCCTAGAAAGGCAGCCATTGCTCTCAAACTAGATTCTGGATTTTTTTAGTGGGTTGAAACTGTCTGCAGAGTCCTCTCAGTCCTCTAAATTTTTCTCCTACATCAGCACAGAGCTCAAAGTGTGCTTGTCGCTTCCCTCAGCAGTCTCTCGCTTCCTCGGGGTGCTGCAGACTGCTGTCTTGCTGAAACCCGGCTGCTGCTTCCTCTGATCCACCTGTCATTGGGATGTCTCTCTCCCTTGGGAATATTCAATTGTTCCCCATGGGAAGGAGCATCCTCTCTCCTTCCAGAGGTCTCTTCACTCAGCTACTATCTTCTTCCAGGGAGATAATCTACAAAGCAAGAACAAGCCAAATAGATGCTGTCACAGATAGCTGTCACTGTTAGTGAGCAGATGGTAATTAATATTTGTAACTTTCCGAACTGTGCTAGGCAATCCGGTGACACGACTTGACTTCTTTTGCTTGTGGTAGAGGTGCAAGTATCTCGCCGCAAGGTCCTCCCTTTCCAGCCTCATTAGGACATACAGGCAGTCTAGAGGGGTGCAATGTGGTGAGGGATCAGTCAAATCTGCAGGGCAGGAACAACTGATATGCTGCAGATGAAGATAAAAAGAGAAGACATCATCAGATCCTCCCACAAGCTAGACTTTGTAAATCTGAAGAGGAACTTTCACCATGCAACTTGGAAAGAGGACATTTCTAAAGAAAGCCACTTGCTCTGACTGTGTTTTGGGGGTGGTGGGTGTGAGATTCACAGTGTTGAGACACTGAATTTGTCAAAAGATTGGGAAGATGCCTTAGCCAAGAAGCCCCAACAAATATCTGTTGGAAACAGACTCCTTGTCAGATGTGATTGAAGCTATCAAAAGAGTCGACTTTAAAATGGTATTGCCATCTCTACTGCCAGTAAGTGTTCTGGAAGAGTGATATAAAACTAAAATACATGCATTTAAAAGTAAAGGAAAACAAGACTTTCTCTATTAGATCCTATTTTCTGTCATGCTGGTCATCAAAGATGGTTTAAAAAAATCAAACACCAACACAATCCTCATTCTTTTCAGGAGGTTGCATAAATATATGGTCTATCATAGTTTGTGTGTGTTACGCATGCCAAAATAAATTGTCATCAAAAGCCTGATGACTGAAGTAATAAGGAACATGATCTTTCTTGTTCTGCCAACAGTGCAAGATTTTAGTACTTCAGAGCCCATTTTTTCAAAAAAGCACTTTTTTTCTTCTTAACCTATGGTGTACTTGTGCATGAGGAAATAGTTCCCACCCAGGCAACCACGTCTTTCCCAACTCTTAAGTACACTATGAAGATCTCTGGAGCGCTACCACGATGACTGCAAAGTGGGCAGAAGTGTGCATGTTCCACACACACATACGCTGTGTTGTCTCACATTGAAACGGACTGACCAGAGTGGTCAGGAATTCTCTAGTCTCTTGACCCCAGAAGAGAACCCCTGTCTATCAGTAAACCCTGTTCCTAAATAGTTTTTGTTGCTCAACCACAGCAGTGAGACTTAACAGTGAGACTTCTTCAAGGTGCCATTTGAAAGAGCAACAAGACACAAGAACCTGTTGTTAGCAGGCATCCAGTGACTGTCCTCCTAACACTTGAGTGTCTTTCTAAGCTGAGTCAGCTCCTTCTGCAGTCCATGGGGTGAGAACATTATACCCATGCCATAAGCCAGGCCAGGTCAGCAAAATCCAGACAGAACCACCTGAAGCCACCAGGCTAAAGATGCCCAGTGTCCTAGGGCAGTGTTGGGTGACAAATAGCCACTGCAAGATAAAGGCTTTGGACTTTTGCAGAGAAAAGTCCTTACCACTCCCATGCGCAGTCAGTTCTCAACACTTATTTCTCTTGCACTAGCACATTGTTAATGCAGGTAATAAAGTCCCAGTCCTGCCAAAGCGCTGTGACCTGCCTCCGTGCCCATTTCATCCATTTTTCCTCCTGTGAGTTTGCAGGTTTCCAATGGAAGGGTTTGTGGCATTCCTTTGAAGGGTGCGTGTAACAGTCTGCAGGCCCAGAACAAAACGCCCTATTATTAAATGAAAACCACCCATGCCAGGAATCAGGGACACAAAAAACTCAGGGAAGCTGAAATCAGGGGCTTCTGCGATTTCCATCCATCTTGCTCCTCGCCCAACGCTGCTAAAATGATTTGAAAAAGCTTTGGGAAAAAACCTAACAACTCAGCAGCGCACAGCCTCACTGCAGAAAATTATTTCTCACTCAGCAAAAAAGGAAAGTGAGTAAAACAATGCAGACGATTTATATCATTCCACTTAAACAGTTTTTCAAAGGGCGGTGTGTGGGCATGCCACAATTCTTCATTTTTAAGCAGTATCTCACTACCGTTATGAAGCAGGCTCTGTGAACTGGCTGACTGGGGCACGGCAGGACTGAACCCACGGGGCCCAACATCCTGCCCCGCAGAGAACCTCTCTGAGGTTAAACTCAGAACATCTCCTCATTATACTACCTGTGTCATTTTCCCAACAAAAGTAATCACTAGCAACAATGGCATTTACAACTGAAACCATGAGCTGTGGGCATTTAGTGTGAAGAAGCGCCGGCCTCAGCTCCCATGACATGCAAAGTCAGCTTTTTATACCAGAGGGCCATAAGACATGGAGATACAAGGTGAGGCTTGTACTTCCAGAACTTCCTCAACTTGCTATGCACCTGCAATGGGGCAACACCATGGAAGAACAAAAGACCATGGCAGTGAAAAGTTTTTTTGTTTTTTTTTACTTAATTTTGACATAGATTTGATAAATGACACAGGCGCAACTAAGCACACACATGTGCAAGTGTCTGGACCCAGAGGGCTCAGTTCTCAGTAAAACCAGCAGTGGAGAATATACACACACTTCTGAGCCCATTTTCACTTCTGGAACAGTGTTTAACAGCCCCAGCATAAATAGAAGTTTTCTATTTTCCTAAACTGTTTGGGCAGTAGATCACAACATCTGTTGTATGAAGAGTGGTGAATATTTAATTTTCCCACATGCAATCGTGGATATCACTCATGGGTGTCTCTGCTCGATAATCTGGACTTTCTGTAAGCACTCCCTAACAAGCCCCTCTGCTAGCACAGTGCAGTTTTCAAGGATACACGAAAGAACTGATCAGAATCTTACATTTTTGCTTGAGCTTTAACTGATGTTTTGCTTAATTAGAGCATTCTTTCATTTTTGAACTTTTTTTTCCAAATGTCAAAGCTGGTTGCTTCAAAGGATCATTTCACCCCTGCAGGAAGAGAGAAAATTGCTCAGAAAGATTAAAGAGAGAGTGAGAGAGGGAGGTGCAGACAGACAGAGTGCAGAACAAAATATCTAACAAAAGCCTGATCCTACTCCCACTACAGTGAATCTGCAGAGAAAGTGGAGAGATCAAATATAATTTTTGCATCTAAGACACAGCCATGACAATATACCAGAATAGTAAATGTGACTTTTGTGACATTCATGAGAGATATTTCAGATGAAGCTCCTTTCCTTCAACAAGGAACATCATAGCAATTCTCTGCTCCAGGTATCATACTGCTGATAGGTATTCCAGCTCAGAAGAGCTCCAGAAAAGCCAATTCTAATTCTGCGTTCTCAATCCCTTTCTTCTTCCCCTCAGCAATTTAAGTTAAATGGGATAGGCCTTAAATCACAATACCTTTTTTCTCCAAATACACATCACATAATGTGTTAAAGCTTTATGATAGAAATGTATTGGATGTATTTCTGTAGTGTTTTTATGCTCTGCAGTCAATTCAGTGTGTTTCTGTTGTAGGTCATACTGACAAACACAGAAAACTGTAAATGTAGATGTCAGAAGAATGAAGTCTAGCTGCATCATTATGCACATATCAGATACATCAATCTTGCTTCAGCCTAGGCTACAGTGAGGTATCTATGTATTTTAACAAGTGAAGCTGAGGAACTGATACTTCAAACCGTAAATACAGAACTACTGACTTCAGTGGAACTTCACATGGAAATCAGGGTACCCTTACACAGCACTGCGCTGTGCCACACAGGTGTATCCAGAAGGGAAAATTCACACCAGCTTCTCCATGAATTTAGCTTAAGCTCCTTTCGTATTTGGAGTAATACCTCCTTATGCTGCCTATGCAGCTAAAGAGTAACAGAGGCTACATTTTCTGGTGGGGAGAAGGAATGATTCAAAGCACTGAGGTTTAATGCCAAAAGCAGATGATTTGATTAGCCTTTTCTCAAAATATTCAACTAAAGTTCTGTGAAGGACCAGGACCTTTTAAGACACTAAATAGACACACACAGCTGCCAGCTCTTTGAAAAATGTTCTTAGAAAACCATAGTCTGCATCATATCACACAGAGACATCTAAGATCCATGGATCATCCTAGATTTAGTCCGATATTATATACCTGGACTCCTGTGTGAAAGGAAAAGACACATTCAAATGCAAAAATGAAAATGATCAAAGACCATTGTCTCTTGACTTTTCCCTTTATCAATTACAAGGCAGCAGATTATCTGCTGGTGTCCACATTTCAAAAAAGTGAAAAAAGAAGGCATAAGGATAACGTGGTTGACTTGAGGACTGGAAAGCCTGTCTTTGTTCCATCACAAAAGAGAAACGTTTGAGGAGACCTGATATTTATCTCTTTAATGAGGTCCATAAAGAAAAGAGTTGATGGATAGTTAAAGTAGTAGCAAATAGTACTACAAGATACTTTTACTGGAAGTTTTAGAAGTTCAGAGTCAGACAAAAGACATCTATCTTTTCCTGAGGTATCACACCTTTAAAATGGTGACCATTTAGGGAACTACTGCACTGACATCATCAGCTCCCAGAACCTTGCTCTGTAGTGATCTAAAAATGCTGCAACCCCAAACACATGACTGGGAGGTGACACGTTTGGCTTACAGTGAACCTTCTGGGTGTATTATACGTGTAAACATATACATGCAGCCACATAGGCACATACACAGAAACATCACTTAAGTCTCACAAGACTAATGCTTTTCTAGTCTCTAGTCAAGGAATACAAGAAATACATGGTCCAGGTAAAGTAATAAGCCCAGTAAACATTCTTGCCTCCATTTCCTTCCTCTCTCTCATGTATTCTTCACTTTGGACCTGGGTGCCCCTGATAACCAGGGCCTCCTACTCAAAAGCTTTTCTTGTGGCCCTTTGATTGTTCTTCCACTTCACCTGAGTATTCCCGGTCCTTCAGCAAGGTCACAGCAAAAAGTCTCAACTCAGGAAATTTTTGTTTAATTCAATTTATGGCCCATTAACACAAACTTCTGATCATTAATTAAGGTAATTAATTTGAGGGGGGAAAGCAGTGCAAACACTTAAGTCCTTCTGTTGGGTTTGGCTGAGATGGTGTTAATTTTCCCCACAGCATTTCTCATATGGCTGAGGTGGACATTGTAGCAATTTGAATGTAAATCTATTATACACTCCACCCCTTGCTCCTGTCAACTAGATCATTTGGATTAACATTATCATAATACCTACTGTAAACCTTGCACCTTCTCCCTGTAAAACATGCAAGAAAGAACATCACGCCTGTTTTGACTATTCACTATACCTTAGCATAAAAGTGTAAACTCATTTACTGAGTTTACATAACCCAGAAGATTAATATAACTACTAGAGATGCTAAGTTCTTAAGTCCAACAGAGTTTTGTCCAGAATCCCAACAGATGGTGAACACTGCTCCCTTGATAAGCACGAGTCTTTCCCCTTTTGGGGAGCAAAATGATGCACTGAGGGGTGCAACTTCCCTGGAGCTTGCTCCATGACCTGTAGCATTAAACTGAGCTCTCACCTTTCTCCAGCGCTTGTAGTCCCTTAACCCTCAACTCCTGAACTCTGAAGGGCTTTTTCTCTCACTACTCTCCTCTTCTCCCTTCAACAACCTACACGAGTCCCTACACCTTTTAAAAAAATAATCCACAATAAAAATATCAACAAATGCAAAATATTTGCTTGCATTTTCAGTACCAAGCAAAGGAGAGGTTGAAGAGAGAGCAGCTATGGTGTAACATTTTATTTCTCATTATCTACTGCTAAGTCAAATGTGCTAGAACCACGCTTGCTTTATCTAGCCTAGGCTCTGTCTCACTTGAAATGTTTTCAGAAGGACCTGCACCTTCGGTTAATATTTGAGTTAAACTAAACAGGATGTTGCTAACAAAGCTCTGTAGAAGGCTACCCAGGCAATGCAATTAGACTTAATTGGGCTTATAGTGGAAGAAAGCCTCATAGGCACCACGCAAACACACACAAAAAAAATTAGAGCAATAATGGGGAGAAGGAGGGCGAGGAAAGGGAAGAGAAAACACAAAAAACATGTCAGCAAAATGAATGGGAAAAACTGGGAGGGAAGGGGGTGACCACAGGATACTAGGGGTTGGAAGGGACCTCAAAAGATCATCTAGTCCAATCCCCCTGCCAGAGCAGGATCACCTACAGTAGGTCACACAGGAACGCGTCCAGGTGGGTTTTGAAAGCCTCCCGAGAAGGAGACTCCACAACCTCTCTGGGCAGCCTGTGCCAGTGCTCTGTCACCCTCACAGTGAAAAAGTTTTTTCCCCAAGGTTTTTGTGGAACCTCCTATGCTCAAGTTTGCACCTGTTGCCCCTTGTCCTGTCATTGGACATCACTGGGAAGAGCCTGGCTCCATCCTCCTGACACTCATGCTTTACGTATTTATAAGCATTAATGAGGTCACCCCTCAGCCTCCTCTTCTCCAAGCTAAAGAGACCCAGCTCCTTCAGCCTTTCCTCACAAGAGAGATGTTTCACTTCCTTCATGATCTTTGTGGCTCTGCGCTGGACTCTCCCAAGCAGTTCCCTGTCCTTCTTCAACTGAGGGGCCCAGAACTGGACACAATATTCCAGATGTGGCCTCACCAGGTCAGAGGAGAGGGGCAGGAGGACCTCTCTCGACCTACTAGCTACTCCCCTTCTAATACACCCCAGGATGCCATTGGCCTTCTTGGCCACGAGGCCACATTGCTGGCTCATGGGCATCCTGCTGTCCACCAGAACCCCCAGGTCCCTTTCCCCTACGCTGCTCTCCAGAAGGTCAGTCCCCAACCTATACTGGCACTTGGGATTGTTCTTTCCCAGATGTAAGACTCTACACTTGCCCTTGTTGTATTTCATAACATTTCTCCCTGCTCAACTCTCCAGCCTGTCTAGGTCTCACCTGGAGCCTTGCCTAGTTGAACAGTGCAGGGAGAATCAGGCTCATTCAGAAATATTCAAAATGAGAGCCCAACATTACCAAGAAGCAACATCTTTAGCTCTTCAGGGAATTTTGGGCTCAAGATGAAGACAGGTTCTTGGCTGCAATTCATAACACATGTCTAATCTTTACATCTTTTTGGCCTCAGAAAGAACTGCATTGAGTGTACAGGATAGGTTTGCTAGGCTTTTTCCTTCTGGTAGTCTGAGAATAGTATGCTTTTCACAAAGTGAAAAAAAAAAATTACACAGGAGATGCAGCTGTAGATTATCTAAGTAATAGCTGTGAACTTGAAAAAAAGTGAGGCCTTTTGATCTGTTCTCTTACAGCAAAATCTTAGGCTATTTTGCTTGGCCACAAGATCCAAAACCATCTGCAGCCAGAGTGGAAATTCTAACGATATTCCAGTGGAAAAAAAAACCACAACAAAACCAAAACATTGTTTGCTCCATAGTTACCTGCATTTCTTTATGCTGAGAAAGGACGCAAGCAATCAGCGGTGACAATGGGCTTCACAAACCATTTTCTTAAAAAAATAAATAAATCTACATAGTTGAAAAGTCAAATGCATCAGAAGAGAAGCCAATCAAGGTATTTGTCCTTAAAAAACCCCTTAGCTAACAAGGCAGAAACACTTTGCTGCATTTCTTTACTCAGCATGCACATATGGCAAGTGACATTGCTAAATCCTTGCTACGCTTTAGTTCTTTACATGTGCCAGCTTTTTGCTTTTTCCTGTATTCACAGGAACTCTCTTTGAGGCAGCCCTCTTTCCAGCATGCTTCTTTTAGAAAAATTTGCAGATGAAAGGAACATGTTGTATTTTTAGGAGACCTACCTCACTTTATGCAGGGCTCCTCCAACTCTCCTAAGTCAACGCATTGTTCATCTGAGCTGTTTGGCATTAGATTAGGCAAAAAAACAAGCCAAGAAAAGTGAAGAATTATGATCATGAATGGGAATGCTGAAAAATTTCAAGAATTGCAAAAGAAAGGACTGCGTTTTACAAAATGAAGAAAGTCTTCTGTTCCTTGTTTGGAATGAAATTCTATATAAAATATGTATTTCATACAATGAAGTCTACAAAAAGAAACGGCATACATTCTACCCAACCTTTCTGTTTTTGTCTGCTTCTAACTTGGACTTCACATTGCATTCTGGAAACCACCATTACAAGTAAGTAAACAATGGATTACAATGGTCACCTTATTAACTTTTTTTCCATTTCTTGGTCTCCTATTCAACGATTTAGGAGCAACTCAGAGCAATTGCCTTTAAACCTACAAATAATATTAATAATATCAGTGGGACTTAGTAGTGTAGTTTAATAGTATTCCTAACCTTGTCTAACTGTAGGTTCTGGTCCCTCCTGTCCCAGCTGAACCCTCCCACGATTTTAATTGTGTCAAATACAGATTTTTCAGCCATGGATTGAATCACTTTGCAGAAACAAGAAAAGAAATTTGTTGTCTTTGAGATGAGTGAGGTGATCTCCTGCCAGTGAGACTGCAGACCACCATATTCAACGAAGAGGGGATGATGAGGACAAGACTGCCTTTCTCATCAGCACAGCATAAATCAGAGTGGGTAACATGTGAATTCACACCCTTGGATATCCAAGGAGGGAATGGAAATTATGTGACCTGGGTACCATATCTTCTTCATTCCTGGGAAAACAGTAACGTAAATCCAAGGTACAAGTATTAACAACACCAATGAACAGAAGGATGGCAATGTAAGCTGCAGAGGTTATTTGGTGAGTAGTTATGAATCAAAGAGCCAGTGCTCTGAAATTAGTTTGCCAGACATTTGGAAGCAAGCAGGAAAAAGAAAATCAAAACCAACAACAAAACAGGAAAGATTACTTTGGAATGCAATACATTAACTGTGGTTGTCAATCTATTTACAATTATAAACTCCTTAAGACTCCTTGTCCTATTTACAACAGAGCAGTGATCTAGTTGGGGGATGTCCCTGCCCATGGTGGGGAGGTTGGAATTAGATGATCTTTAAGATCCCTTCCAACCCTGACGATTCTATGATTCTATGATATTCATAATAAGCTTTCAATAATACCTAGATGATGAGCATGAAATCAAAACAATGAGTAAACTAGACAGGAATAACAATTGTAATCACAAAGAAATCAAAAAAGAAATAATTGCATGTAAATTGTCAAGGTATAACTCAGAGACAGGCATGGGTCTGACATGTAAAATGCCAACATATATTAAAAAGGAGGAGCCATAACACACTCTATGAAATGATGAAAATAATATTTAAGTGCTTTGGAATAGCAATGATCATGCAGTATGCCAAAGACACTAAAGTTGTAGGAACTGGAGACCTTGATTTATCAGGGGACATGGTGAATAGGGATACCCTCACGGATATACTTACTGATACACATATTCTGAAGGTTTATTTGTTAAACTGCAGTCTGTGATCAAAATCTGTATTCAACCGGCTGCCACTCTGAGCTATAGCACATCTAGGAAATACACTAATAATGACCATGACTTATACTAAAAAACACTAAATACCCTATCTGGGGTTACAGAAATGACAGTTAAACCAAATCCATATTATTGATGATTAATTCCTTTATCATTTATCTATAACATAAAATACAACTGTTAATGCCCCTTTCAATCCAAACCATTTTTTGATTCTATGTGTTCAGTGCATTACAGAAGAGATGCATTAAAAGTCAATTGCTACATCTGTTTTATGAGTGACTTGCATGCAATACATGCAGCTAAATATTCTTCTTTTATTAAAAAACCTTTCTAAAATTGCCTTTTTTTTCCTTGACTGATTTTTCTCACAGTTTGTTATTGCCATATCAGGACAGCCTTATCAGGACAGAGACACCTGACAACAGACATCCATATGTACCTGATAAACTCCACATGATTATCTAGTCTGTGACTTGCATTAATTCACTTTGCATTGATCATTGTTGATTTGCTCTTGAAAATTTCCAACTGCCCAAAGTTAGAAAACTGAAAAAGGCAAAGAGACTTTATCTGCTTTTATTCAAAAAAAAAAAAAAAAAAAAAAAGCAAAAAGCAAGTCTGGTGACAAGCATTCATGAGTAACTCAAATTTACTGGTTTGGCTGAGATTGAAATGATTTTTGAATGGATCATCTGCCTGCATCCCACAGGATGATGATACTACATCCTAAGGAGAGTATTCACAGGACATAATAAGGTACAAAGTATCAGCATAGCTGTGATTGCATCAACTACATCAGGTTATCAGTGACAGATCCTGCCTCTGTCTGTACCCACAAAACGGAGCTGCTAGAACCACCATGGCAAGATGAAAAAGTCTGTAGTGTGATGCATAGCTATCACTGGTCAAATTGCAATCTGAGACCCTTCAGTTTTACCTCAAACATTTTCCAGCTTCTGGGTGCTCTGCAAAAACGATCAGGCTGTGGATAAAAGTTTTAGGTTTGGATGGTACGACATAGTCCTCTGTTGAAGCTGTGAATGTTAAATGTGTAAAGGAACAGTGGGCTAAAAAACACTGCATCCACAAGCAAAGACCAAAGATGTTAGAACAAAGCTTGTCCATAGTCTCAGTAAGTCCCCTGAGACAAAAACCAAATGAAACGCAACACCTTGATCATGAACGGACTGTAAATGGTGAGCAAGATGCTTGACTCGCCTCAGCAGAGAAAGCAAAGAATGGAGAGGTTCAGGAGGCAAAAAAAAAGATTTGAGTTATAGCCCTATTAAATGAAAGTAGACCTTTGTCTACAGGAGACAAGAAGAAAAACTAGACATTGTCAGTGCTGGATTTAGAGTCCTGCAACTCAGCACAGGTGTCATCAAAGCAATGGTTCTTCCTCACCCTCCTGCCCATTTCAGCACAGCATTACACTTACCTCCTTCAACGCTCCGTTTACTCATATATTTACAGGAAGCAATCACATGTTCCCAGCATTTGGCTGGATGGAGCATTCCGCTTTTCCGAGGATGTCACTGACAGTCATTGGCACTTCCTTCCAAAAAAGTCTGGAACAAGCATTTGGCTAAACATCAAATTTGATGCCTGTCATCACTAAGACAGTGCAGTGGCTGCTGTTTTAACTGCTTTTCTTGACTCCCTTGTTTCGCACAATGTTTACAGCTGACCTCTACCATACACATGGCCCTATTACTTGCAAAACACAGATGGATTCACTTCATCGTCTAAAGTGTAAACAGTTAACTGAAAGGTAAAAATGAACAGCAGTGGCAGGAGAAAACAGCTACATTTGTATGACTTGGTACAGAAATGTCATTTGTAGCAATAACATTTGTTCTGACAGAACATATGGAGAATGAAGATAATATCTTTGCATTGCACCAACATTAATAACAACTTTGGTACCCTATAATTACACAGGGAAATATTGAACCAGAATGAGATCTTCTGAGTCACCCATACAAGAATTAGTCAGCAATACTCAGCAGAGCTGGCTGAAGCAGAAATAGGTGTGGGAAGGGAGCAAGATGAAGCTATAACAGTGAAAACACCTGACAAATCCATCACTCAAGTGATGGATTCTCTTTTCTAACATGATAGGAAATGTAGGATGCTCTGAAATTTCATCTGGCCACGAGTTAACATTTAAAGAAGCTGTTGGAGTTCACAGTCAAGCCTCACTCTGACATACCAACTCTGCATAAACATCAGGAGTATCATATGGACCGATTCTCCCAAGCCATTCCCTATACAAAGGTAGGAACCAGTTACAGAAAGGGAACACAGGCGAGTTAGACCACAGTACTACCACCTGGAGATAAGTAGGAGCCGTATATACCCAGTTTGCTTCATTACCCATGAGGTGCATGGCACCTAACCAGCCTTAACACATTTGACCACTGTTTTCTAGATAAATTGTTTGAAAACTTGTGACAGTCACTGTTGAAATACTTGCCCTGAAGGAAAGCAAACTGCAGAGTAAGTTTCCTAAGTTGTTCTCTTGGTACTCTTACACAAGATTTTTGCCAGCACTTCACTAGAGACAACAGCTGCAGATAAAGTTTTAAAGCATCACTAATGCAATACTGGCTTAAGTGTCATCTAGAGATCTGGAGAAGTTAAGTCAAACATTCTATTTCCAATGATTTCATGTTTTGTCAAAGTGCCAGTCCTAGCCCCCATGTCCCCAAGAAGACCAAACAGCCTGATATACAACACCTAATTCCTCAAGCACAGCTGTAAGTGCCTCAGAGCCCTCTCCTCTGGATCAAGATGTTTCCTTTTCTAACCCTACCTGTGGGAACTGCTCCACAAACTGGACTATCAAGCGACACTTGGTATTAAGATCTGATTCAAGATACCGGTGGTCTTGTGGTGTGAGCAGTTTCTCCTATGCTGCTCACTCTTCCAAACCAGTCTCTCAAGATTTTCACCAAAAACAGATCCACAGAAACAAGGCAGGCCCTGAGTGAAGCCAGGAAGTCAGTCCATGGGTTAAGGCCCAGATCAAGGGTGGTGGTGGCAGTAGCTGTGGACTAGCACTTCTTCCACATAATTCAAGTAGGAATAACTGCCTCAGGGCTGAGCTTAAATAGAGCCCATGGGTGTGAGTGGTGGCCCCAGGTGAGGCCAGGGTCATCAAGCCTATTAATGCATTCAGAGCCTTGACAGAAATCCTCTCAAGTGTAGGAAAACCATAAAAGCTTTTCAGACCTTCCTACCTTCCTCCAAACAGAGTCCCACTTGCTTTTGGGCACAGGGAGAGGATATGACTTTTCTTTTAGGCTTCTTCTGAGGAGTATTCATACTTCTGTCTATCCTACCATCTGTACATGGTTGTGTCTGTATATTTTAGAAATGATTGGCACTGCTTAGCAATGGAGTTGTAATTATCATAGAGAGAAGACGAAACTGAAAACATTCCCTATGTGCTGACATGTAATTCCAAAATAACTTTCTCTAAGTTACCTTTACTTTTCTTCTGAAATACTGTAAATTGGCTGCTGCTGGACATGGAGTACAGGAACAGCTGGACTATGTTCATGGTGCCCAGTAGACAGATACTCTGTTCTAGCACAATTCTCCATCGGATAAGGAGCATCGGTCCCCTTTCCTTGTGGGCTGGCACTGTGTTTCAGATCTAGACCTAACTCTGTCACCAGGACTGCTCAGAGAGTTCAGTACTCTTCAAAACATGAATGGAGTGTTTGCATTTAGACCATGAATCACTGTGTCCCCTGTCACAGCTGCCTTCCTAATGCAGTATGACAACCCATGTCCTTGGTACATGCCTGTGGGAAGAACACCTTGATGATACCCTTCATCTGCTTTAATTCCAGGCTGGCCCTGGATGCAGTAGTTCCCCTCTCCTGTGAATCTCCTTGTACCTAACAAAATAGAAAAATAGGACTGCCAGTGAAGGATCCTGCAGTGCCACAGCATGCATTTACATCCCCCTCCACTGAATGTGCCACCAACCCCTAATCTACTTTCCCGACCACAGTGAAAGAGGAAGAACAGCTTAATTCTAGTGCTGAGATTCACCAAGGGAGCTTGTTTCTCCCCAAGCTCATCTACTTAACCCAAGACCCATGCCCTGCGGCTGTGCTGCAGAGATGGGCTCTTGCCTCCTCATTCTTTTCTCCCCCCCCACCCCCCATCCCCCGGAGGACAGAACAGAATTAAATTATGCCTGCAAGGCAGTGGTGGTGGTGGGAGGAACTAATGCCATTAATTAATTCCAATTTATGTGCAAATTATTGGCTAAAGACTTTTGAAGAGATGAGTGTTTTATCTCTTCATCTCAATTTTCTGCTTTTTCCGTAACAGGAGATGAGAAAATGTGTCGTTTTTTGCCATCAAACCCTTACTTTGAAAACCTGCTTTCTGCACCTTTTAAGTTTTTCTCTCCTTATTTCTTTCCTTTACTTAGCAGCATGCTAAGACTGAAAAAGGATATATGGAGAGACAAAACGAATACGAAAAAGGAAATACCTGATGGAAGACAAAAGATTTTGCATGAAGATGTTCGCAAACTGTGTCAGATAGAAAATTATTTCATTTCAAAACCTGTAGACAGGAAATGACTTAAAAACTAGCCAAATTTTTGGGATTTTGATTTTTTTCTACCAGTTTTGTTATCAATGTTTCCAGTGACACATTTGTGTAATAATGACTCTTCAGATGATAAAATCTTGCAAGAGGCAGCCTAGCCTGAAGCAGAGCACTTCCAGGAGCACAACCCAGCAAGGTAGATAATGTCTTCATTGTGCTTGGGTTCTTAGTTCCCAGCTGTCACTTTTAATAAACATGTTCAGATCAAGTCTTACAGGGTGTGAAATACAGGAATGATAAAGCAGGAGAAATGATCACTTTGGTACTTTTGAATATAATCAATACACATGAAACATGGCTTTGTGACAAGAAGGGATAAAATGAAGGCAGTTATAATTTTTTTTAATAAACTAGTATTAGGATGCATGAAAGCAATATGAGTTACACTATCAGGCAGAGTTAAACCATAAATCCCAAATATATATTTCTTCTTGCATCAAGGTATGCTCAGAGAGTTTCTGATGCATGAAGCTTGTTTAAAAGGCACCAGAGCCTCAAGCAGCATGAATAGTTGCCTCCTTGCCATTAATGGAGCTGTGTCAGATTTTACCACAGAACTCATGACCTTGATTGTTTGTAAGCTCGTAACAGGAAATCACAGAACCACAGAATCACAGAATGCCAGGGGCTGGAAGGGACCTCGGAAGATCATCTAGTCCAGCGCCCCTGCCAGAGCAGGATCACCTACAGTAGGTCACACAGGAATGTGCCCAGGCGGGTTTTGAATGTTGCCAGAGAAGAAGAGTCCACAACCTCCCTGGGCAACCTGTGCCAGTGCTCTGTCATCCTCACAGTGAGAAAGATTTTCCTAATGTTTATGTGGAACCTCCTATGCTCCAGCTTGCACCCATTGCCCCTTGTCCTGTCATTGGACATCACTGAGATGATCCTGGCTCCATCCTCCCGACACTCACCCCTTACATATTTATAAACATTAATGACATCACCCCTCAGCCTTTACAATGAGCATTTAAAATGGCATCTAAAATGAGAATAAGTCCAAACAAACAAAAATATGCCTGTGTCTCTTGTTCTGATGTATTAAAATGCACTCATAAAATCGGATTTCTTTTTTTAAACCGCAGCGTTTCCTTCTGGAACGGATACTGGAAGCTTTAAGACATTTGCGGCCTGATTTCCCACTGTCTCTTCAGGGATCCTGGCAGTAGTGGAGCTGCCTGGAAGTGAAGACTGAACTGCAGCTTGTTTTCTATCTGCCAACAGAGAGAAGAGGGCATCAGGGATTTGGTGTCCCTGTGTTTTTTCTCCTCCCTGCCTGGATACCAGAGAGCCTGTACAGCATGTGGGTTTTCTCTGGCTATTAAGTTTTCTCTGAAAACTTGTATTATAGACTCCAAAAATATTTCCACAGTTGTCAAGAAAGGAAATCAAGTACCTGCATGCCCAACGCAAAAAATAATCAGAAAAAGCTACACAGAAGTGGATGAAAACTGAATATCTGTTGAGGACGCTCTACAGAAGAGAAGAAAAGAGTGGGTTTTTTTCACTGTGCTGTTGAACTTTGATGTCTATGCATTTGGAACAGCAGCAGGCAGAGGCCCTCATAACTGAGTAAGATGAAATTCTCTGTCTGCAGCAATATCACATTATCATATTCCTGCCTGAAGAAGAGCTATGTTGTGGTTCAGGAGATTCAAGACTTCTGAAGAGACATGAAAGGAAATTCCTGTGGTTTGTGCTCCCTAGAGGTTCCTCAGGACATTTATTAGGAAGGCAGATGTTAACCAAACCACTGTGGCCACTGTCACTTAGCACTGACTCTCTTGTACATAAAATTTATTGTTAAGGATGTATCTGATGACATTAATTAAAGTCACATTACCACTAAATATATGTAGTAGTCTTGCTGCTTTTTTTTTTTGTAGAGGGTAAGGGATTGTATACACCGCTCCACAGAGACACACTTTTGCCTTTATTTGTAGCCCAACTGACTTAGCCCAGCTGACACAGGACTACCTCGTGTGCTTCGGGATCTTTCAAAATGAAAGATGTTAAATGATCTAAGATAATCTATTCCTAACTTTATTGCAGGTTGCTGAGCAGGGAGTCTTCCAGGGGTAAAGGAATGAATACTGAGCTCTCCAGAGCTTTGCAAAAGAACAAGAATCCATTTAAAGAGTAGGCAAATCCAAGCTAATCTGCTGTGGAACTGCAGAGTAAGCTTGCCTGACGCTGGCAACGCTATTGGAAGGGTAACTGTTTGAACATCTGAAATTTTTGAGAAGCCTGAGACTTTTCAATATGGATTATTGCCATTCATACAGAATTGCATAAAATACTTTGGAATGAAAGCTAATTGAAGCTAAAGGGAGCAGAAGAGCTAGTAAACAAAAGTATTCAACTTCTTCCCAAAAGGATTGCCCATTTTTTTTTCCGTCTCACTGGAGTTCTAATTCAAAGTTTTGTTTAAGTCAATTGCTATTTTTAAACCAAATTTCAGACAGCAATTCAGCAGCCATTGAAATGCTGAGTGTATTGTTTGTGTAGGCGAAAGCCATGAGAAATACCAAATGAATTCCCACTGGAGATGAAAGCAACTCAAATGCAAAGTGGCCAAAGATACTTGGCTGTGACAAAACCAGATGCATATCACTAGACAGCTCTGGATTGGATCTGTTTTTCCCAGCTGAAGGGATGCAGTCAAAGACTCCCCTCTCCTTTTTCCCACAGCAGCTCCATACTGACTCAGTGGATTTGATTCGTGTAAAGTGGAATTTGCCAAGTTTGGCTGTAACTTTGTAGCTACTGACCTGGGTCCCAAAGATTTTGAGGGAAGATCTCTCATTCAGAGTATGAGTCTGCTTGTCTCCAGCCATCAGGTGTGATTTTAGTGCATTCAATCAGTATACTCGAGTCTGACATCCCTAATTTTGTTCCATGGTCCTGACTTTGTAGTCTGGCCCTAAACAACACATTTTTCTGGTCTAGTGCCTTGAGGAGCTATGATTTCCCTTACCTTAGTTGCTGAGATCTAGGTTTCTCAGCTGGTTCCTTCTGGAGTCAATGAAACAGTGGATGCACAAGCCTGTCCTTTCAGGATGTCCTGGTTTTGACTGGGATACAGTTACAGGTGGTACAGCGTTGTGTTTTGGATCTAGTATGAGAACAATGTTGATAACACACTGATGTTTTTTAATTGTTGGTAAGCAGTGTTTATAGCAAGTCTAGGATTTTTTCAGCTTCACATGCCCTGCCCGCGAGAAGGCTGGAGGGGCACAAGAAGCTGGCAGGGGGGAATACAACCAGGACAGATGACCCAAACTGGACAGAGGGATATTACATACCATATGTCACCATGCGCTCAGTACATAAACACGGCCAAAACCATCCAGAAGCTACCACATAGGAACTGGCTGGGCATTGTTTAGCAAGTGGTGAGCAATTCCACTGTGCATCTCCTTTTTTGTATATTGTAATTCTTTCATTGTTATTCTTATCATCATTACTTTCTTCCTTTTCTGTCCTGCTAAACTGTCTTTATTTCAATCCATGAGGATTTTTCTTCCAAATTCTCTGGTCCATGCCACTGGGCAGGGGGGAGTGGCTGTGTGCTACTTAATCACCAGCTGGGCTTAAACCATGACATAGGAAAGTGAAAGGATTACTGAAAGTAAGACAAGGGAAAGAGAGTTACTTAAAAAGACATCATGGTTCAATGGTGAGGTATGCTGAGGTTTTTCTTCAGATTTTATACTGTCCATATTTGACAAAAACAGGTACAGCCACCCTTAAACATAAAAATAGAGCACTGAAGTAAGAAAGTCAACTTTTAGTCCAGACTGATACGTTCTGGCAAACTGGTAAAAAGCAAATGAATGAGAAAGCCAGTAAAGAAGAAAGATGGTTTTATTCCTAGAAATATTAAACATACTTGAAAAAGGATCTCGGGAAGATCAGGACACAGAGTTTAAACCATTTACTAAACAAACTCAGAAAACAAAATGCCGAAGGTACCACTTCACTGAAATACCGAACAGGGTTGTAATGGGAGTAAAGATGTATTCCAGGGAAAGAGGGATGGTCTATTCATGGATTCAGAAATGCTTTCTGTCCAGAAGTGGAAATATTAAAACAAAGACTTAGGAAGTGAAAGTAATTATAGATTATAGAAGATACACAGGAATGTTAAATTCTTTCTGGATTTTCTCTACGTATTAAACAAGAAGCTGGATCACGTGTATGCTTTTAAATGTGGTCAATCTTATTAACCCTGTTCTCACTCAATATCAAACTGAAAGGAACAGAAAACTGGCAATAAATGTGTGGAACAGTTTGGCTCTTGACGTGGCTTCTTTTGTAACTTTATATGATGTGTTAGAGGGTTCAGGAATAACTGAGATTAAATAGTGATCAGCTGGGGTTTTTCCTCCAGTACAAGGAAGGCCATCGCCTCATTCTGACCTAGGACAATTCTTTGACATCAGTCTGTGGCTCTGCCTGGATTCTCCTTTTCTGGAAGTAGTATTGAAACAAAACCCCAGGATTGTCTTAACTTTGTTTGCCTTGGGAGAACTCACCTGCACAAGCTATTACAATCTAAACATAAGAAAAGCATTTCTTAATCCTGAAGACAAAAATTTGAGCTATTGTCATGACAATTTTACTGAGGTACATTCTGCAATATCCTAAACCCATCCTTGATCTCATAATGTGTAAGGTTCAAGCTTGTGCGAGCACATCCATTTGTGAAACCCCTGCCTCTCTCAATAGGGATATCACAGCTGTCTCTAGGACATAACACTGAAGAAATGTGCCCATCAGGGAAAAACCTTACAGCTTTCTGGCACGAGGTCTTGGACATTTTGAAATCCCTTCCAGTCTCAGAAACAAACCCACAGCTGCTAGGTGTAATAATTAATGCTGTTGAACAAAAAATTAAATAAATAAGGGAGTGCAGAGTAGTACTGGAAAGCTACAAGACACGCTGATTGCTGCAGAGGAAAAGCAATAAGCATGACAGTCACATGCTGCCGTAGCTGAGCAAATGAAAGCCTATCCAAGAGCAAGCAAAGAAACTGTGTGCTATCAGACACCAACGAACAGAGAAAAAATAAAACAATCCCATAACGTTTTCTCCAGGGAAGGAGGTGTAATCTGTACCATTCTATGCACCACCACCAGACTTGAGACCAGAACTAACTTAAATTGATCAATTTTCTGCAGAAATCTGGTATCACTGCGATGACTTTGTTCATCTTTGCCAAGTGCTTATGTTCTTTTCTTAAGCCCATGAACAGGCTCTTGTGTTGCTTCTAAAGTACGCCAGCATCATATCCAGCTTTGGTTTTTCACCTCTAAGGGAATACAGAGCACAAACTGCCATATCATGAGGCAATTGCCATGCCATGGAGGAAACCAAGGCAGCATCTCACACCAGTCCTTGCCTGGAGATTGCCTTCCCTTGGCCCAGCACGCACTGCTAGCACTGCTCATGAGAACTCTGGCACCGTCAAGCTCCGAAGTTTGAAACACTTCCCAGTCGTGGCCCCAACAAGCCCATCTACCATCATGTAGCCGGCCACCGGGCACTGTTGCCATACCAAGCTCAAGGCCTCAGGTCTGAGTCCTGATGACTGCACAAGGAGGTGAATGCATCTCCTTAGCACACGACAAGAGCCCAGCACAGCAGCTGGGTTACTTTCAGGTCCTTCCTGGGCCATGTCCACCCACAACTCCAAACCAAGAACAGGCAAATTTGCCCTGCAGCCGTCACAGGAAAAGCACTATGAACCTGCCAGGGTACAAGCCTCAGCAGAGCTGCCCAGCTTGCTGCAGCTGCACACAGAACCAGTACAAGTGGTTGGAGGAAGAGAACGTGACAGTACTATAGGAAAGCCAGGGAAGGAAATTCTCTGAATACCAGCATAACGAAATTATCATTACTTATCTCGAGGTTAGGGTAGATAAAGTGGTAAGCACTGAACACTTCCCCTGATGCAAATGTTGGTGGCTTCCTTTAACACAGCACAGCCCTCCGCTTTACAGAGACCAGCCTGCACAAAAACCTGGGAGTTCCAGGCCATCTTTCTCAGTCCCACTGAGGTGGTATGAGAAGGTCTCCTTACGGATGTGTCCTCGGGCCATGCGGCCTAATTGATAATCGCAATGTGTCCTAGCTCGTGGACACCAAGGCACCTAATGCTGAGGGGGAATGTTTCTTCCCCTCCCTGATGCCCAGTTCCAGAGCCAAGCATCGCATTATTCCGGATTACTTAATTTTATCACTTACGCCTGTGTTTTGAATATTCTATCTTCCTCCTTCTCCACCCTATTGCCCCAAGTTGATTCTTCAAGGTGTGCAGAGCAGGAGGTAGCCTGTCTTTTCCACCTGGGTTGCCTTTGGCAGTGACACAAGCATACAGCTGTTTCACTAATGGTCAGCAGGCAAGTGCATGAGGAGCTGTGCCCTGAGGAGAAGCACACTAGCAGGACCCCTTTGCTTTCCAAGCTTGTTGACTGCTGGAGCAAGAGGCAGGAACTGGAACAGCTCAGCCTTGGACATCTGCCACCCTGGGTCACCATCCAAGGTGACCCAAATTCTCACCAAGGCATGGCTGTCTTATTCCAGTAATAGTAAAAACCAACTCATTGCTCAAGTCCTTTTCCAAATTTCCCTCATTCTGAAGTGATGCAATAAAGTGGCCTGGCATGACTGACTGTGGCTGGGGAAGCCCTCTCCATTCCTGCAACTGCTTTTTATACATTGTTAGTGCAGACCAGGTGACACAATATGAAGAGACTCAACCTCAATACAAATTGGCCCAGTGTCATTCATTTCAGGGTAGTTTTATTTAAGCCTCTATCACTATTAATACAAACCCAAAATATTATTTTTGATGGTAAAGAACATTTACTTTCAGTAACACAGCAGTCCGCAATAAAACCTATTCTTGTGTTTGCAAACATCTGAACAACTCTTCTTAAAACACAAAAACTGCTTAGAGTGCATGAAGTCCCACTCTTTTCTGTGCACTCCCACGTGTGTCTTGTGATCTGGACAAACAATTTTACGCCACTATTCAGCCATTCTGATTCTGAAAAGAATAAAGAAGTATTTGCAGATTTATTTGCTCTGTAAATTTAAGTTCATTTTCCTCTAATTCTAATGCTCTTAACTCTTCCTCAGGGGAAGATCTGTGCTTGCATAGCACTGAAGTCAGATGCATGTTGTGCATAACAAATGCCAGGACACAATGTCTACCTTGCAGGTACCCAAACAAACATGCTCTCAGGATATGATAATTAACTATAAGCTAAGAATAATACAATGCATGTAATATGCATGTCATTACTATGCATGTAATATGCATAGAAAAATATGACCAGCCATAAACTGATTACTCTGTAACTACTCCATAATAATATATACAGTAAGCTGTTAAAATGGTCTTAAGGCAGCCATGGGTGTTGAGAGCCATTCCTGGGTGATCTCTCTGTCAGGTGGAGAAGTCATCATCTGGAGGTGGAGGGAAGCCATGACAGGGACATGCCTGCACTCTGCATTCTCTGTCTCCCACGGGCGGATGCAGCCCAGCTGCAAGAAGTCTGCCGGAGGATGGTACCCAGTCAACTCGGTGCCATTGGCCTCATCCTCAGGGACAGCCACGCCTATGTGTTCTGTGGTGGCCGCAGGGCGAGTGGGACATCTGTCCTGGAGTTTTCTCATCTTCCTCCTCCTTTGTCAAAGCTTCTCTGCCTGGCTCACAGTGTGAGCCCTCCTCCCTCACCACAGGCCCTCTTAACAGCTCTGGAACAGTGGGCAGTGACGTCACTGGTGACACAGGGAGGCCATGGGGATGTCATACCAGGCTCATTTCCCCTAACATCACAGGGATCCTCCTGAACTTGCCCCATGGGAGCATCCTCAGGGCCAGTGGGTGTCCTTCACTGGGAGTAGGGGCCGAGGGCTGCCCTCCCAGGGACCCTTTCTCCTGGGCCACATCACTTTCCAGAAAGGCACCTCCGGCACCAGAAAAGTGCGTTTGGCCTCCTTGCGGGGGTCATGGTATCTTGCTCAGAGTGCATCCCCTACTATCTTGAAGGTCATGACCAAAGGCATCAATGGGTACAGGCCCTAGGACGCTGAGGAATCAGGGTGCAGCAGTGTTTGTGTCAGGGGCTGAGCCCAGCACAGGCCATGCCATGTTCTCACCCACCCAGTGTGCTTTTGGAAAGCCCAAAATCCATTTTGCTTTCTTAGTACAAATCAGACACCTGAAGAAACCAGACTCTTTTAGTATTTGCTTCTGCTTAATTTAAAATTATTTTGCTGGTCAAGAAAAGTGACATTTATTTAATGCAAAATATTGGCTTCATTACTCCTGCTTCAAGCAATGACAGCATCTTTTCAGAGGAATTTACTTAATCATAACTCTTTTAACTAAATTAACAATGCAGTGGGATAATCACAGTGTAACAGACCTAGTTCAATCACAGCATCTAAAATCAGTACTGCTGAAAGCAGAAATCTGGTATAGTTTCAAGATACTTCCTATTTACTAGCCAAAAATCAAATGAGAAAACCACAGTTGTTTTGGGCTCAGTAAACAGCCAAACATAGCCCTGAAGAAATGGTTGTTGGCTCTACCAGGAAGTGAACAGAAGGACAAAATTCAGCAGCTCAGAAGCACACACATTTTCACCAAGTAACATCATTAGCTGGTGTTATTTCAGAAATGAGTTTCCATAAACACACCCCAGAATAGATTTTTCTGCCTCAAGAGGCAGACACGAGCAAGTATTTTCCATTTTGTTCTCTTTATCATTGCATTGGTGCTCATCTCACCAGTGATGGGAGAAAGGAAATCCACAGTAAAAAAGCCTGTACTTTGGAAGAACTATTAATAAAAATGTCAGATTATTTAGGATATTATTTAGGAGAGATGAATGAGTTGCACGGTCGGAAACAGCTTCACTCAATATTGCTGGAGACAGAAAAAGATCTGATGTCTCTAACAAAAATTCCCATGCTCTCATTTCAGGACTATGACTGCAACTCAGTAGAGCTTTGGATCACACTCAGTCAAAACTACCAAAACACCTTTGGCAGTGATGCAGCCTCTCATCACCATTCACTTATCCCACTTACCACATGCAGAGTTTTGCGTGTTTCTTACCATTTACAGTCCATTACCATTACATTTTCATATTTGCACTGCTCAATACTTAATACTCCCAACTGAATTATTTGTGGTGAGCTCAGACTATTGGACTGAGGGCTTCCAATGCCAACTCATGTAATTTTTCTGCAATACCCTTTCACATGTGGGGCTCTAAGCTGGTCTGAGACCTTCCTTTGCCTCTATGTTAATAACAATTCATCTAAAAATGAAATTAGAGAGCCTGGTGTACCACTGATCCATGATTTCTTCTCACTAATAAAGTGTGATGGTATTTCCTGGCTTTTTTGGTACCGCAGTTAGCATCAGCAGAGCCATCATAAAGCTAACCTTGCAGAGTATATAAAAAAGTAATAAAACTACTATTGCCTGCTGCCTTGTAGTCCTTAAGCAATTCAACATGAACTAGGGAAGAAGGGAAAGAAAAAAAGCAATGAATTATTTTTCTGTAAATATATGTTAAAATTAGTCCATGGGTCCTACTGACCAAAGCAGAAAGGCCTCCGGTGGTTTCTGTACCAGGTATGGTGTCTCTGGAGGAGTTCCTGCTGTTGGAAACAGAGGGTGTCACTCTCCCATGTGAAGCAGAAATTGTCTTGTCTGTTTGCACAGTTCAAAATTCATCAAAAGAGTCATTCAAAATGACGTGAACAATGTGTTGAGGGTTAGGTCAAGTACCCTTGTGAGTATCAAAGTTAATAACTTAAAGTATTAAGTTATTAGTAACATGTGTTCATGCATAGCAGCTGGAACAAACGAGGAGTAAGAAAAGGTTTAGTTTAGCCCTTTCAGCCACGCCAGTCACAATTCAGAAGAAAGGCAGAGTAGCACATAAATAAAATTTGCAAATTATGCTATATTGGAAAGAACTGGAAAAACGAACTCAGGAAATAACAGGCAAGGAATCCCAGGGTCTTGTAAGGGACAGGATGGAGTTGCCAATGGATAGGATCATTACTCTCAAGCATTTGAAGCGCACAACCATCAAGAGTAAAATCCCAACTCCCTAAATTTAACAGAAATATTCCCACTAATGAAAGGGAAGCCACAATTTAACCCTGAATATGAAGATTAATTTCCCATTATGCAAAGAGGACTAACAAGGTAAGGAAAAGAGAATTTGCTTAGGAATTATATCTGGTAAAACTTCCTGCTAGCAACATGTATGAGATGGCATTATGCTCTGCCAAAAGAAATAGTCAAATCTTAAAATGGACTGGAATAAGCACTGGAAAAAATACTGTGTTGGTAAATCTTTCCATAGCAACAGATTGACTTAGGAGGCTGAATTATTCCTTTGTTTCTAAACTTGTTTGACAAACATAAAAGAAAAAAGGATTTGCTCCTGAGTTCATACATAGGCTCCAAAATCAGTGGTATAATTCTCATATTATTTCAGTTAGTGTACATAGTACTTAGCACACTGAAAAGCTGTCATTTAAATTGAATCACAACAATTTTTTTTCAGCCTTCATATCAGATTTCAAATTCTGAATTGTACAGGTTTTCAAAAATACTGCTGCTAAGCCAAGCAGGCTTGATGCTTCAATTTATTGTTTCCAGCTCCAGCCAACTGAAATGACCATTGCTGTGTACAGAAAAAGGCTGTATGCTACATGTTGAAGATCTAGGCATCAGAAGGAAAAAATAGGGACAAATTAGTACTGCTGAAATAAAACTTTTCACAACAGTTTTCTGAGTAGTCAGGATGGCTGGAAAACACCTGCACAAGAGAAAAAAAGAAATCTGTGCTGAGAGGGAAACTGCTTACCAGCATTTCAATGAAAACAATACAAATTGGAAAACAAAACAAAAAATAATTAAAAAAAAAAAAAAAAGATTTGGGCAGCATGTCTGTCTCCATTCCACAGAGGATGCTCTGTGAGCCTTCTCTCTCGCCCACCTCTGCCTTACTCCTAGACACACTCTTGCAGATTTTTAAGAGCCATGGCACAGGTTTTGGGGATGTTAGCCATATGGAGAGTTTTGGCACATGGGTAATTTGATGGAGGCCAATGGCTCTGTTGAACACATCACGTCTGTCCTTCCATCCCTCTTCCTACTTTCCCTCTCCAGTAGATACATCATGACACTTCCCCCAAAATAAAGTACAATCACACAAACAACCTGATTGTTCTCTAGGAAGTTTCATTTTTCTGAAGCTAGGCAGATGGATTTCAGTACGTACTGTTTTCCACATTTCAAGTACTTGCAGCCAAAAATGTCCATTAATCAAATCAGGAGAAACAAAAATGCTGTCCTGCAAGTGTTCATTAGAGTACTCAGCTTCCTGAGGTTTACATAATCTCTCTTTTGCAATCTGACTAGAATAATATTTTCTTGTAATTCTTGTTTGATGCAGGACTGCACATTGTTAAAAAGGAATATTGTTTTAATCTAAGAAGAAATCTTCCTGCTCAGAAAAGAAAGAAATTCCAAGTCTTGCCGAGGGTGTTTTTCCACTTACAGTGCTGGGCATTTGAGACGCTAATTCCTTTGCTATAGTAATGCTGAAAGAATAGACGTAGAACTGCATTTCCTTACAGGTCTAGTGTACATTGATTAACTTTCGCTGCTTGGATCCAGGATCACATAATTCACAGAAGGCACTGAAGCAATGTAAAAATCTTATACCTGCAAACCTACTTAACGTCTAGTATTACAGGTGAACTGACATAGGATTTTGTCCTGATTAGATTATATGTTCACAAATAAGAGCTTGAAATGGCTCCTTTTTAAAATCAGTGATAAACTGATAACCAATGCTTTCTGAGTATTACGCACACTTAAAAAATCCGTTCTTGAATTTGCAGACTTTTACAATGTCTTGAGTGTGGATCACATCCATGAAGAATTTCCTTCAGCCCTAAGACTTACATGTACCTGAAGACTTGAAGTGCTTTGCAAATTTTTATTATTGTCTCAACTCTTGTTCAGCTGAAACCCAGAACTACGGATGATTTTAATGATTAATTCAACTCAGTAGGATCAGGGTGCTACATATCCAAAAACCCGGCTTCCTTCCTATATTGCATTGAAACAGAAAATGTGAAATCAGCTCCCTGAGATAAGTGGTTTTGAACACAACAGGCCAGAAGGTTATGAGAAGTGTAACCCAGCAAACAGGAACTTGCACAAGAAATAGTTTTCTTGATACCACAATGCTAAAGTATAGCAGACTTAGAATTCTCTCAAATTTTCCTCCCACTACATGCTGAGAAGAAAGCTCTCTGTTCCTCTGCTTACATAAAGATATTCATTGTAGTGGAACTGAAAGTCAAATATAAACAACTGCAGTAAAAACTGAAGCAAATCAAAGCCTCACAGTTCATGAGATGTGGAAAGTCACCAAATCTTTGTAAATAAACACAATTTATTACTCTTGCTATTAGCAAACAACATACTGTAATTAATATTGCAAAATACACTGTAATTTCCTGTTTTCACTTCCCTAAAACAGTCTTCAAACTACCAGGTAAAAAAGTTTAAGGTATATTTTATCACTTATAATTGAACTTGTATTTTAACAAATTATACCTTAAAACAATACTAGTTTCCAAACTTTAAGTGCTTGCCAAACCATGCTGAGATAACTAGTGACTGAAAGAACGAACCCTTTGATGTGTTAAACATTAAAAATAGATGGTTTCTGCAGTCAGCCTTGACTGTAAAGCACTTTCACGAAATTAGAAAAGGCAGAAGGACTTTCCTGTTCCACACCCCTCAACCAAAGCACATCACAAACTCTAACTACATGACACATATGAAAGGAATTTTCAAAAAATAGCTGAAAATGGCAAAGGTAGCAAAGATGTTTGTCTCTGATGCACTGGGGATACGCACCAGTGGGATATCAAACAGGAGGATAAAAGCCCAAATGTAATCATAACAATCTACAAACTTCTCCAGCACGATATAAAAGAAGAAAATTAAATGTATCCAAGTAAAACCAAGCTAAAAATCAGACTGCATGTTCCTGGTATCCCTACAGCAGTTTAAACTGTACACAGCCTACCTGGAAAAAGAGGCCAAGGGTGCTTATAACACAGAAGCTAGTGATGACGGCTGAACTAAGCAAATTCTTTAACTTGGTGTCACTAAAACTGGCATAAATGAGTCATAGAATTGGATGAACAAAGGAACCAAACACATGCCCACAACAGACAATGCACTGTCACATCCTTGCAGGAGTTGCTAAAGATTATCAGGATGTTTTTGCATAAGGAAGGTAGTTTCTAAATCTGTTTCAGCTGGGATAAAATGATTCAGATGGGTAAACAGCTGTTGTTGAAAATAATAATTACACGCAAAGATATGAGAAATGTGAGTAAAAAAGCCAATGGAATGATTAGAAATCTTTCCTAAAGTACTATAGCCCATGTTAATGGCATATTAGATATTGAGGAGTCAAAAAAAGCTTCACCTTTGCAAAGATCAAGCAACTCTGTCCCCTAAAGTGCGTTCCTTCTCAAAAGTGAAAGGAATATTGCATAACTTGGCCCAACTCAGAATAGTGTGCCAAAGAATTACTGGAGGAAAAAATACAGTTATATAATCAGATTCAGACACTGCTCACTAAATATAGATGGTTGAGAGTGTTGTTTAGAGACTGGATTGCCAGCAGAGGGCTATCAGATTTGCCAGGAAGATGTGTCAATAGGTGTCATAAGGATCTGCATCATCATTTATCACATTCTTATGTAAAAACACGGGGGAAAAAAAAGGAGCAGAAGCTACAGATCGCAATCATAGCACCACTTCTTCCACAGAAGAGCATGGGGAACTAACAAAAAACTGAAGGAAGAAGAGGTAAAAATGCAATTAAGCATAACAAAGCCGTTCTAGCTCACTTCTGTAGGTTTTACTTTAGCCCCCTAAAATTCAAGAACTGCAGAACAGCTGTCTTTACTTAATGATACTAAACCAGTTAGGGACCACTGGTGTTTGCAATTGTCTGATAACTTATCTCCACAGTATGCGTGTGATGACTGAATCAAACCTTAGATGAAAGTGTTCTGACATAATTAGTTTAAATAAATGCAACCCTTAGTAATAGCAATAAACTGGTGCAAAGACTAGTTGATCAGAAGTTAAAGAAGGTAGCTCCAATGAGAGGGGACATCTCCCACATAGAAGAGCAGCTTATACATCTAGATCAATGCTGTCAAAAGGCCCAGTCAAAAGAGCAAAGGTGTGTCTGTAAAAGAAGTTACACACCCAAGCCCTGACTAGTATGTCCAAAGATATGATTCGAGAAAAGGAAAAGCTATTGTAAATTACCACATGGATTTTATAAAAGCCATCTCTCACCAAATGCCTTTGATGCATACTCTCAAGCTGTCATTGCTCTACTTAGGAGCACTGTCACTTCCTCATCAGTACCTACATGCAGCACAAAATAAAAGTTGCACAGGCATAAGTTTTATCTGATGCCTTTAAATAAGCCAGTTACATGGCATTTTCATAGCAGGAGTCAGAATGAATCATTTATAACACAGATTTTCATGTGTTCACGTGCAGGATGGCATGCAACTAGGTCAAAATGCCTATTTGTCTTTCAAAAAGACTTACAGTTCTTGAAAAAAATTGAGCAAACAAGACAAAAAAATCATATGTAAGAGCTGTGAAAGATAGACCACTGATAAATCTTGACACACTAGAGCATTTTCGGAGTTGAAGACTTTATCTTGATAAGCAAATCATGATTCAAGATCCTGGAGACAAAGCCAAGGCGGAAAAACGCAAGCCAACTGTGTTTCCAGCAGACCTTTATACAAAGCAGGAATGGTCTTTTCCACTGAAAACCGTCCAAGCAATTTCATTACTCTACATCTCTGCTCAGATGTCTGGGAACCTGGAGCTGGAGTGACCATGACAACTACAGTGCTACAGATATTGTGGACAGAGCAATGACATATCCTAGCTGATGTAATCGCCAATCAGTAGTTTTGCAAGACAGGCAGCTTTTTGCTCGTATTTTCTAAGAAGCAAGAACAAAATCATGTCCTCTCAGCCATAAGGTACTGTCAGTCACAGGGCTACAACAAAACTGTACTGGCAGTTTTAATGATCTTGTTTGAGAAAGCTGTAGACTGATTTCTTCTAGGAAGAAGGCCAATATTACAAATTGTTTGGTGAAAAGGAGCAAATACACCGTGGTGCCTGTCGGAGCAGTACTGAACTGGCATTGGTGGCTTGCTTCTCACAGAAGAGTAGCAAAGAGGTTTGTGCTGCACATAGCATGCTAACAGACAAGCAAATCCCGCCAAAATCTTTTCAGTTAGGTACACAGCCAGAAATAGAAATATTTGCATCCATGAAATATATACTGAGTTTAATTTGATCACTTATTGCAATCAATGAAATATACTTTCAGTTGAATCTAACCAGTAGAAAACAATTGAGGAATAACAAAGACTGAAGATACAAGGATTGAATATACTGAAGGACTAAAGAGCTATGAATGCCTCCCATGACTGTCGCATAGGCAACTAGCCATAAGTGTCACTATAGATCAAGGATATAGATGTGGTTCCCATTTCAGCCTTCCATCGTACAAGGAAGAGATGAAGCCCAGAGATGAAGCCAGAGCAAAATTCTTTCCGACTCGTAACACTGCCTAAAGCACTGGACCAGGGTACTAGACACATCCATAATCTTCCCAGCTCTGCTGCTTATGTGTTGGAACCTGGAAAATTGCCCATTTCTAACCCAATGAGTTATATTGGTTTTGAGCATAAAATGCTCCAAAATATGCTGACGAAGATCAAGCTGTACATTGCAAGTTTGAGTCATGACAGTACAAAAAAAACCCTATTGTAAAATTCTCTGTTCATGCTTCTTTTGAATATCCCCACAAATGGAAGAAAATTTCAAGTCCATAAACTTCTTAAAGAAGTATGTAATTTGCAAGCATTGATTTTTTTAAAACAAAACCCACAGAATTAATTTTTCCCAGAGCCCAGCTAAGCCTTGCCTATACTGTAAGCTCTGTGCATTGTTTTGTTTCCCAATTTGCCTACAGCTGGAATAATTTCCACAAGACAAAAAGAGGAGGTCAGAAACTGTAATGCTTCATGTTCTAACAGTATCACTAGCTTGTCTCCATTTCTCACAATCATTATTTTGTCCTCCTTCTTTTAGTTATTTCTCTAGTGTGGAAACACCTCTTCAGTTCTGCCGAACACTCACCTTGTTTGTGGCTCAGAGGCCAATTTTCTCTTTAAAGCACAACTCGGTCACAGACAGTCTTTCCTTTTTGCAGAAATTTCAGCTAAATATTTCCGCTTTCTCCTTAGAGCTACTACCTCACACTCCTTCCCAGCCTCCATGGATTCTCTCCAGAGTGAACACTTTTCTCTCTGCTCCAGTGCTGCTCTTCAAGGACGTGGCTACCCTGTGCACGCAGGACCTTGCAGACACTGGAGACAGCTTCACACCAACCAACCTCTGGCTCTGGGAGAGGTCTAGTTGCAGCAACGCAGATGAGGTCACCACCTCAGCATCTCCCCAGGCTCTCCAGCAGCTTTTGTCACTTGTACCCACAATGTTTTTATGGACGGCAAGGAAGGGATAGAAAGAAGGTGGCACCAACAGCCTGAGAGAACAAGTACAAGCCTTCACTGGAATCTATGAAGCCATCCTTTCTTAGCCAACTCCCTCCTTTCTACTAGAAATTTGTCTCAATTGTAATAAATGCAAAGCCATTTATTGCTTCAGGATTTTCACAAGCAGTCTAGCCAAATGATTTGTTAATATAGCTTTTCTTATAAGAGTTGCTGGAAAACAAAAAATTGAGTCAAAAAGATTCTAGGTATTTTCTCCTTTGTTTTCTTTTTTAATTTGACTTTTCCAAGGAAAACGTGAGTTCATACGTAAAATTCAATCACAACTCTTCTGAAATGTAGAAAGAATAAATAGTGAAGAAAATATGCGATTGACAAACAAACCTGATGCATTATTTCTTCTCTAAGTTGAGCAAAATATTTTCAAATGTTGTAAATTAACACTTCCCTGTATTGTCTTTCCTTACAAGATCTCAACAGGCTTTCACAAACAGTAAACAATGGATGACTCAGCATCTTAATGAATCATAAGGAACTGATAAAAATCTTTACACATTCAGTAGGCCTAAATACAGCCATTTCTTGGATGGAATATTGCATGCTTTCAGCATGGAATACTACAGTCCATCTAATGAAAAGGTAGATACTGTGTCCTATTGAAATTTAAAAGGGAAGACATATAAGAAGATTACATTCACCCTTGCTATTATTATGTGTTTATGTAGCTAATGTTAACATTCTTGTTATTAGTAATGACAAAATCTTACTTCTAGTTTCACTCTGGAGGACTAGTCCCTGGCACCACAATGAAAATATAGAATCATAGAATGGCCTAGGCTGGGAGGGACCTTAGAGATCATCTAATCCAACCTCCCTGTCATGGGCAGGGACACCTCTCAGCTAGATCAGGCTACTCAAGGCTCTGTCCAACTTGGCCTTGAACACCTCCAGGGAGGGGGCAGCCAGAACATCTCTGGGCAATTTATTCCAAAGTCTTGCCACCCTCATACTGAAGAATTTCTTCCTGAGATCTAATCTAAATCTATTCTCCTTCAACTTAAACCCATTTCCCCTTGTCCTATCAGTGGACACTCTTGTAAAAAGTCCCTCCCCAGCCTTCCTGTAGGATCCCTTCAGGTATTGGAAGGCAGCTATTAGGTCCCCCCAAAGTCTTCTCTTGTCAAGACTGATATAATTCAAGAGAGACTCTGGTGGAATCTCTGCTGCTGTGAATACATCTTGCAAGCACACATAATGTCCCAGGACCTTACACATCCATCTCAATCTGCTTGTGCATATATTAAATCATACCTCAAGGTGTGAGGTCATGTATGTTGCCAGATCCTCCATCAGGAAACATGTCTCCAGTTAAGCTAGCATACCTTTACTCCAATGCTCCTGTGATTGCTTTCATCATATGGTTTGACTTCTCCCTACTGCAAAAGTCAGCCCTACCTTCATTTAATCGTCATTAGTAGGCATGGCCATGCTTTGCTCTAGTCACATTTGAAGCGATATGAGGGAAACACATGTGCATATACACAGAAACATTGCTAAGACTAGAAAGATAAACTTTGGTATTGGAAAGCTTTCTGACTCTGCCTGTGTCAAAGTTCAAAGGTTGGGCCAGCCACTAAACTTTCACAGACACTCTCTGTGATCCGCCACCCTCTCAAGGGAGGATAACAGGGAAAGAAACTTTGAGGGTGAAAAAAATCTTGAACCAGTTTAACAAAAAAGAAAAAAAATACTAACAATAACAATGAAGATGTTAAACTACATAGAGATATTATGCAAGTATAGAAATATATTCAAAGATACAAAAGATTACATTGATATGGAACCTACACCTTCAGGATGACAACTAGGTCCCAAGCAGAAAAGTCCAAGACTAGACTCGGCAGCAGATGGGAGCACCCAAGCCTACAGTCCCAATGACAGTCCAAAAAAACCTGAAAAGGAGCCATGTCACTCCCAGCCAGATAGGCAGGGGAAAGACAAACTGTCCCATCAAATCGTGCTCCTCTACAGCATGGAGGTAGGAGATGGGAACACCAGCAGCACAAGGAGAGATAACAACCAATGACGAGCCTTCCAACACACCAACCACCAAAAATCCTAGGGCTTTTCTCATGGGCCCTTTTATACTGAGCACCATGGGAAGGAACACTGGGACTGGTCCATTTGGGTCATCTGACCTATCCTCTCCTGCCCATAGGAACAGCTGCCCCCTCCTCCACTGAGATTGCCCCCTGCGTGCCAGGAGCCCCAGAGAACTTTCATCCTGGTGCTCTCAAGCCAGAAGAGCCAAAAAGTGCAAAGGCATCACAAAAGCCTCATCCACATTCCCTCTTCTGGAACATGTCTCGTCCTGGGACAATATAGAATGTATATGACTAAATGCATGGTGCAAAGAGAGCATAAATAAAACATGCATCTTATTCATTACTGTTGTGAACCTTGTAGCCCACAAAAAAAAACAGGATTGTATTTCTTGCCCTTGTCTTGACATTACAATTTACAAGATGATGTCAGTTTACAGGTTAGAGGAAACATAGCTCCAAGTAGATACTGAAATGGCCACGCTGTGAAGCACAGATACATTTCAAATGCTCACTCTGTTTAGTCATGTTGTTTTTATACTGAGTTAGAACAAAATCCATCCTAAAAATCATTGACGTGCAGTTGCCATTGCAAATGTGGCAGTACACTGGCAGCAGGCTTCAAAATGTCCCTGAAAAGGAGCAGGATGTAGGAGGAAAGAGTAGGTTGGGAGGATACAAAACGCAGAGGAAGATGGCAGGTGGTCCAAGAAAGTACCGAGAGTCTTCATATGTGCTGCAGCATAATCCCTTTCACTGTAATGAAAAAGAAACTTGCAGCATGTGATCTGCTGTGCCCTCCTGAGACCTCAGGATGTGATTGCAGCCAATTGACTTCAGGAATACGAAGATTTTACCACAAGCCAATTTACAAGACAGATGTATTTTGAGTGAAGTGGAACTAAGGACAACAGAAAACGACGTGTCGCTAGCATTAAGCAGCTAGAAGGGAATCTCAGTCACCTCAGAAGAATCAAGGAACAACCATCTCCCTTTTACATTGTTGCACATATGTTAGATGTGTCTTAATTTGAAATGATAGCAAGAGGAAAGCTCTCTGGGAAAAACAAAATCCACAGGGCAGCAAGAGACATAAAACTCTTCCAAACAAAATATGCTGAATATTTGATTCTTCCTGGCTTAGAATCCCATAAATATAGTCTGCAGAACTTCTAAAAAAGATTTTGTACACTGATAAAAGCTTGGTTTGCTTTTCTCTTGTGTCTATTCCTAGTTAATTCAGCTTGGTGTAAACTTAGGATGAGAAAACATGAATTATTTTCATTATGAATATATAGAATATGGAAAATAATCACAACAGCCTTTCTAAAAAAAAAAAACCTGAAAAATAAATACGTGGAGAGAATAACATTGGATAGAACCGGTAAAAATGAAAACTGAGAAGGTATTTGCTTCCCTAAAAATATAAACTATTTTGATCAGAAAACTGAAATATTTTATTTTATTCTGGGGTTTTGACTTGTTTTAATTTCAGGAATGAAATACTGTACCCTCCAAATGGCACCCAGTATTTAACACTGCGCCACTTGTTACATTTTCTGTATTTTCCCCACACAAACCAATCCAGAAGCAACTGAGAAAATAACATAAGGCAATGCAGGCAGAAGTACCATCTTATGCAATTAAAATATGAGCTATCAGAGAAAGAAAATTTATATTTGCTAAGATTCAATAAAAATGGCAGGTTGAGTGCAATAGTTTGAACACCTGCTCAAGTTTTTGCCTTTTTTTTTCCTTGTTATTGTTCTCTTTTCTTTCTATTCCTTGCTTGATTTGGACTTCCATGTCTCATGAGTTAATACTTAACGAGAGATGTAAGATATCCCAGATACATAATGAAATGCATATTAGATTATTCAAATTATAATAAATAATGTTTAAGAGAGCTCTTGAGAGAGATTTTTGAGACAACACTTCAGAAATCTGTGCATCTAGCTTGATCAGGCCAAAATGACAGAAGTGTTGTCTTCTCGCTGTCAGACGGGGCTATCTGAGGGATACAACCACATCAGAAAAAAAATAAAAATGCTTGCACCAGTCTTGTAACACTGTTTTCCTTGCTAATAGGAGTCAGGGGCAACTAGTGTAGGGCTTTCCACTCCTCTAGTGCCTCTTCCTGCCTGCCTACAAGCCCTCACCCACAACACATACGGGGAAGCAAAAGTAGCAGGGGTGTCTGCAGAGTGAAATCTGCAGCAGAAGGCAGCACTGGAGGTGGGTTCCCTGCAAGAAGCTTATTCAGGCCATGAGAAAGCATGTGAGGATGCTAATAACTTATTTAATGTGGATCCAAAGTCTAGCACATGAAGGTTTGGGGAAGTAGAAGCTGACCTGTGTACTTAGGTCTGGTGTGTCACAAGACCAAAGAAATCTGTTAAAGGCACTATGAATTATTTCTTCTTATGATTGACTAAAAATTTTTCACTGATTGCAGCAAACCTCAGCCTCTTATCATTAAAAAAAAAAATAGCACAATGCTTTACTCTTAAAAAAAATAATGGAGATACTACTGCTGCTCTCTGATTGCAGTAACTCTTGGTTTAAAACTTTTTCATGGTGATCACATTTCCCTATTGAACAAAATTAAGGTCATCACTCTTACTTTTCCAGTGGTGAGCTGAGGTATTTAATGCTAGCTTGAAACTTACAGTAAATGTGAAGTATAAATGACAGTACATGAAACACACCAGCATAAAATTGGAAGCATGACCAATTTTATAGTGGACGTCCGCATTTCCCCATATCTCTCATTAAGAACCTTATATATCACACGTACTCTGGCAAGAAAAACTCTTTTATGTAATTAGGAAGACTTGCTCCCAAATTTATTTCCATGAATGAAAAATACGTTCTTTGATACTCACGACTCACAAAAAGAAATCCTCCAACACTAGCACCTGAAAACAGGGAAGGAATTGGAAATAATTCAGCCCTTTCAAAACCACATTTATATCAGCTGCTGTTCAAATGTGTCAAGAGTCAGACATAGTCCTTGTGTAGGTGTAAGACCACGGAGGAAGGAGATGAGCTGTTTCACAGGCGTGATGAACGGAGCTCATCGCACAGATGCAACCAACACGTACGGCGGTTCAATGTGTTCTCGGTCTGACACAATCTTTCAACGAGGCAGAGCCTCAGCTGGTCTACACAGTTCAGCTGAAGGCCCCTCGAAGAGACAGCAGTACCCTTCACAACCCTGCTCCTGCCTCTGAACTCCGATACTGAAAAAGTGTTGCTGAGGTGCCTTGGGTGCTTTTTTACAGATGTCACTTCTATAATTAATTCTTTCTGTGCACCCATCTGAACCTAGGCCCATTCACATAAGTGAATGAAACCGCTGTGCTTGCGAGCAGTTGGTTGTTTTGTACGTGATAGTGCATGAGAAATTGGTTTTGGAAATGAATCCTTTGCAAAATTTTGTTTTCAAAACAGTTGTAAAGGCTGAACTAAAGGCTGGTGTTGAATTTTCATGGTTTTGAATTGATCATGTTCTGGTTCACCGCAGATATTGTCACGAAGGGTTTGCTTTCTATAACCCATTCCAGTTCTTGATCTTAATGCCTAGGAGGGAATTTGGAGTGTGGAAACCTGAGAACCTCAATTAGGAACAGAATAACATCTGCTAAGAATTTTCTCTCCTTTTTGCATAGAAGTTGCATATGTAATATGACTGAAATGAGGCAGCCACCAGGGTATGCAAAACATTACACAGGCATAATTCATATTTCATGAGATCCTTCACAAAGAATGGAATGGTTAAAGGGAAGAGTAACTTATATTAAATATTTAAGAATCTGCTACATTCCATAAAAAGCGTTAGCAATGCAGGAAGCAGCTAGTAGATGTTTATCATTGTTCTTGTGCTCTTAAATTACTCTTTAACTATTTAGATTAGGATAAAAATAATACAGATGGTAAAAAGCAAGCAGTGAAATCTAATGATGGAGAAGAATAAGGTCATAACTTCTGAGAAAGAAATTTATTGTTGAGTAAATAATTGCTACTCCTAGATGAAAAGCTAAACAAATCTATTTTTTACTTAAATAATGAGATCCTTGACTGAGAATCAAGTCAAAGGAGCCCACAGAGATCAAATACTCTATCAAAACTCATTGACGCTTTTGCTTCTGTTTCACTTGGGGTTTTTGCAGAATGGAGATGAGACAGGTTCTGGGGTGTTTTGAAAACATACTTGTTTTAATTGGAATCTTTCCAGTACCAAAGACCAAAAAGAACAGTTTAGGTTTTAATAATAATTTCTTTTCCTCAATCGATCAAACATTGTACTGAATCACTTTATAAGAGCATGTCTTTTCTAACTCTGGATGCAATTTAACTTCTTCATTAAATATCTTCAATATCACTCTACAATGTTTGTTGCCCTTTGATAGTGGTGTTTCACATACCTCACACAGGTATGAGGAAAAGTATTAGCTACTTGAGAGTAAACATTGTAAAAATGAGCTAGGTATTGGGAAAAAAAATTCCAAGATTGGTGCTTTTTCTTGTTTCCCTGTCAAAACCCCGCCAATCCAGAGCTAAAGAAATATACTTTTGGTGTTGCCACAGCTTACCCATATGAAGAAATGAAGTAGCTGCAATGTTTATGTGAAACAAGCTGCAAGAATCGTACACAGCTCTTCCTAGCTGCCTTGGGATAGTCACCCTGGCAGCTGTGCTCTGGTTTCCCTTATGCTGTTTGTTGGAAACCAGAATTAACTGAAAGCTAGAGCAAATGTCTGAGAAAGCATCAAACAAATTTCATATTCCTGTGAACTTAAGAAGTGAATGCAGGGGTTTCCTAAATGTCAGCTCCCTCAAGAATTTAAGAAACTTTCTTATTTCCCCAAAAGTCTTGCTTAGGTTCTTGCAAGAAGAGATATCCTAGGGTGTGGGAATTAGCATTAATAAAGCCAGCATAAACATGGCTTTCTACCATGAGGGGACAGAGGAGCATAAAATTCTAATAAATAAAGCTTAGAGGAAACTAATTGCTTCTCCCTGCTCCCCCTAGCCTCTTCTTTTTTCTCCTTTATGTGAGGCAACCAAAATTTGTTGTGGTTTTCACCACTTTACATTGTGCCCTTTTAACAATACACCGCAACAATAGTGCCTAATCTCTTTCTTGTGGCCAGATGCCTTGGTGGAAGGAAATGGGAGGAAAGGGATGAGTCGCTTGGCACTGGCAGGAATATTTTGGCAGCCTCCAGTCAGCCATTTGTTCATTCCTTTTTCATTTCAGCAGAACTGAGAGGCCTTTGCTGACCAGCCCATGATGGCAGAACACGATGGTCTCCAGGCTTCCGTGTCTCCACCTGCCCATCTCTTGTTTAACACTACATCGTGGGACAGCCTTTGAGCTTAGTATCGGCTTAGTACTGGTCTTGAACAGTGAGACCTTTTCTGAGACTGGGCTTACAGACACTAATATTTATACATGTAGCAGAAAAATGCTTTAATTTGAACACTTTTATGTTAGGTGAGGTACAAATACCTCAGAAAGCTAAAATATTCTTGCCTGGGACGTCAGCCTCAAGTAGCATTGGTTTAACTGTATTTTGAACGTATATAAAGCAACCCATGGTTATGGGACCGTAGCTGAGGTGACTTTCAGAATATTCATACACACATCATTTTGTTTGATTTATCCCTAATTCTAGACTCATATTTGTAGAAATAATATCTGCACCACAGTTACGTCAATATCATATCAATATCGTACCAACATCATATCAACATCAGGGTTAGTACCACACTTATGCCAATATTTTATCTGGATTTCTAGAGCCACAAAACACAGATAATAATGATACAGGGTAAAAAAATATTAACTGTTTTCATGTACAAACGCATTTCAGTTGGAGCTGCGGAACCTGAGAGTTAATGTAAAGAAGAAGACTAGAAGAGATGAGAATGGCCTAATATGCATCTATTATTAGGATACTGTAGGGAATTGAAAACAAGGGGTTTTATATATTTCTAAGTAATTGAAATTGTTTTGACAGTTTAGAAACTGATAGCTGTAGAAAGAGAAATATTGAGCAGTAGAGGTGTAATGTTTTACATTGTTCAGGCTAAGGGTGAAAAAAAAGTTACACTTGTAGTTGCTATCCTGACACTGTAAATTGCCTGACTTGCAATGGTGCAGTCATTCACAGAGTGAAAAATTTCATCTTTATAGAACAGGGGTCCTCCTGCTGACAGACAGAGTTGAAAATAAAGGAGCTTGTGTCCAAATGCAAATATGATTATATGCTCATTATTTCAATACTGCATGTGTGTTCCAGGTGGCAAACACTTCTTTTGTTTGCTCTCAGCTCTCAGTAACAGGAAGATGAGATCTCCCGGGGAAATAATTGACAGTTTTGCTTAACTTGTTACAAATCCATGCTTGGGGAATTTTCTTTCTGCAAAGATTACTTTTCTTTCTGATGTCAGTAGGCATAATCCTTCTGTTAACTCCTCAGCAGAACTAACAGAACAAGGCAACACAAAAGACAAAATACAATCAACAAATAGTTAGGTCTATCTGACACAATTTATGTAGAAAATTGAATTTTTTCCAAATCTACCTCAAAAGAAAAGCAAAATCTTACAGTTGGAAAGTGTGAGGCATATAAATCTCATACTTAAGTTCTTAGAATCATAGAAGCATTTAGATTGGAGAAGATCTTTAAGATCGTCAAGAACAGCCATTCTCGTGACAGAGGAAGTACTACCGATCAGGGAGAAAAAGAGACCACCCTAAAAACAACAGCAGATTTTTCCATCTTTCTCAGTAGTTCAGAGATGGAAATTATTCATCTCCGGTGAATGATGGCCAAAATGTTTTCATGGATAAAAGTAGGGGTTTTTAAGAAATTTTGAAAGTATTTATTAACTCAGTAAGTACAATATTAAGTGGTAGATATTCCAGGAAAATATACTCAAGCAGAAAATCTAGACAAGTCCTATTTAACCTCTGTGCCACAGAAAGCAAGAATAGCATTCGCTTAGGATGGGTGACAATTTAGAATAATCCAGATTTCAGGAACCCTCTGCATCTCTAGGTCATAAACTCTTCAAAGGAGGGGAAAAAATAACTAGGAGAAAAAAATAAAAGTAAAATCATCTTCATTCCTGCCAGCCTACAGTTCATTTTGTTTGATTGCTAGAGGAGAGCTTTACTTGCAGCGTCAGCTAGTGGCTATGGAGGAAAATGATTAAAGCATGCGAAAGCAGGGTTTGATTTTTCTGGAGCAAGTACTTAAAAGCTGATGCCAGGGGCCTGCATGAGCAAGGGGCTTCTGATGTAAACAATGCACTGGCTGTAGTAGCACATCACAGTCTTCCTTTGTTGTTTTTCACCTAGTCTCTCAGTCATTTCTGGGCAAGGCTTCCTTTTCTGTCTTTTGACATTCACTTTGTGATCTTGGGCAAGTCATGTAATCTCTCTAGTAAGATTTTCGTTTTCATTTGCTTCTTCCTATTTCTTTCCTTCTGTGGCAGTTTCCATAGACTCACTCAGATCTTCTGACGGGCTCAGCCTTCTGCTCAGACCACCGCCCAGCGGAGGCAGAAGAGGCGGCCTCAGAGGTGAGTATCACCTGCCTCTTCTGCATGGACCTGGAGGAGGGCAGGAAGACCTACACCACCATGGCCGCAGTGTCAGGTCAGAGCTCACCGGTCCCAGCAGCCCCAGCCAGGTGGCATCAGCAGCTCCTGGAGCTCTCAAGCACTGCAGGACACCAGACATTCCTGCCCTCCTGGGCTCATGCGGCTACAAGACTGCTTCCGCTTGTAGTGTGGGGCCCAAACTCCACCCTGCCGGCTCAGAAGATACTGTGGGAAAAGCTGTGTGTCAGCACCAAGTGCCGCTAGCAGCACCCCCAACCAGGCAGTGCTGACACCATTCCACAGCTCCCCAACCCCGACACCAGCAAGCTCAGCACCACCAGCCAGCTGCAATCGGAGGCCTCCTTCACTTCCCAGTGCACAACAGCAGCAGCCCTGCTGTGCCTATGAGGATACAAGACTGCTCCTGTTTGGACGTCAGGCCAAAAATCCCTACAGGTGGCCTGGCCACCGCTGCAGGATGTGACATATTTCATCTCCGAGTGCCGGCCCTGATCCCCTCCACTGGCACAATAAAGTCTGTTGGCAAACTCTGAACTCTCCCCTCATTGCTGCCTGTCCTGGTTTTAGCTAAAAAACCCAGTTCTGTTTAGTGATTTTTACTTTCCATTTTAGTCTCTTCTAAAAGGCTGCACTTTCTGAAGTCAGCAGCATGTTTTTGCAGACAGTGTGTGCTGCTGGCAGTGATAACACCTGATGTTTGCAGTTACTGCCTGGGACTGGGATGCAGAAAGGCTCTTGCTTATACTTATTCCTGTAGTGACCAAGGTCACTGGTGGTTCCTGTGTGCCACGCTGGGGGTGGCAGGTAGTAATGTTGTGGTTTTCAAAGGGAAGGTCTCAAAAACGACAGAACTTATCTACACATAGATAAGCAGGCACTTCTTTATTGCAGCGCTGGGAAGCTTGGAAATCATCCAGTGCTTCGAATACATCACAAAAATTCAATCCATTTATACACTTCTTTTTGCAAAGTCATAATCTTTAACATATTTTAACATAAACATACATACTATGCCCGCTATTAACTCTAACCTCGACAATGATTGGTTCATCCCTCATTAATGTTCCTATATCTTATTTCCATACAATCATTGGCCATTGGGGTGAAACCATATTTGATCACAAGACACAAAATAGGGAGGTAGGGAGATAGAGAGAGAGAGAGAGATAGGGAGACAGGGAGGTATGCCCGCGTGAAATGCGTGTATTGATCTGTCTAAATGAAATATGCTGGTATTGTTATTAAAGTGCATGTGCAGTGATATAGATCTGGTCTTAACAAGTACAAAACATTCTCTGCCAGTTTTGCAAAATATTCCCTGCCAGTTTTGCAAAACATTCCCTGCCAGTTTTGCAACTTGCACTGGCTCTAGCTCTAGCCAAGGCCTACATGCGACTTCTTAGCATAAGTAGGGTTTTATCTTCCTTATCTTAATCAATAAATTAATTTAATTAAAATAGTGACTAGCTATTAATTAAGCAATTAGCTCCTTAAAATTTAAGTTTGATTACAACAGTAAGAGGGGTCACAAGGAGGTAAAAACTTGCACCTCTGGGGGTAATAGACAGGACAGGTGACCAACGAGAGTATTCCACTCCATGCACATCATATTCAGTATACATTGAGTGATCACGAGATTTTCTTCCCCTTTTTCTGCAATGACCGGTGTCCAGGGAGGACTCATCTGACCTCCTGCTTTTGATCCTGATCCTGAGTTCCCTAATCCAGCTCCCTGTATCCAGCTCCTGCTGCCACTGAGCCTGGGGCTTCCCCAGTGCTGCCTGCTCTGCAGCACCAGTGGGGATTGATATCAGGGGAGGGAGTCGAGTTCAATATCAGGATTATATATAGTTGTGTATAGTTTTTTATTTTTATCATTTCACTATTATTTCCATTATTGCTTCATTAAAGCTGTACTAGTTTTTCTTCTCTAACCCATAAATCTCTCTCCCTCTTTCCCCTTCCTGTTTGGGAGGGAAAGAAGGGATTAGAGAGCATCTGTCCATGTTTAGCGGCCGGCCCAGCCCTAACTCGTGACTCTGCCACCAAGGAAGGACCCTGCATTTCTCACCTCACCCATCCCTTTCCTCTTCCCCCCTGGGTCCTTCTGCTGGGAGCACCATCCAGAGCAGGCAGTGGCGGCAGCTCAGGAGAAGAACATCACATTACAGCCTCCAGTGCTGGCCTGGAGCTCACCAGCCCCAGCCCTACCAGACAGGCAGCATCAGGTCCTTTCCACAGCTCCCCAGGACCAGCAGCACCAGCGCTGGCAGCCAGGCAGCATCAGGGCCCTGCTGTGGCTCCCTGGTGCTGGAGACCAGCAACTTCAGCACTGGCAGCCCATGGATCCTCAGTGCTTGAGGGCAGAAGCCACTCCAGCCTACCTGGGCCTCACCACGTGCGAAATCACTCCTGGTTGAACTATCTGGTCCAGAATCCCTACAGACAGCCCAGAAGACGCCCTGACAGGAGCCGCCTCCCCAGCACTGGAGACCAGAAGGCCCAGCAGCCAGATGGCATTGGGGCCACCCCCAGCTGCCTGGTATATGACAGCCGCAGACTGACCATGTGGCTGCCACTACACTGGTGCCCAGTAATTTTGGTAGAATTCACATGACATCTGTATCTACATGTCATAGTTCCACAGTTTGTCCATCGCCTTGTACGTAGCAGCCACTTGAAGTGTTACAGAGACACGAGGTGGGTGCAAAAGAGTCACACGGGCTCTGAATGATCATCATCCCTTTACAAGTTCAAGTCAGATTTTCTGGGCTGATACAGATCGAAATATTTAAGCTGTAGAGAAACTTTGGTCTGTTTGAAACTGAGTAAGTGCCATCATGTTCAGCCAAATAACTGCTGTTAATGCAATATATACTTTTTTTTCAGGAGTGAAGCAGCTCAACTTTACTAAGGAAGCAAAAAATAAATTCTGAATTGAAAAAGTCCTTTTTCGAGTAATATTAAGTTCTTGATTTAGAGTCAGACATATAAAAAATGACATATATACAATGCAATTCCTTATCAATGAATCAGTCAGATCTTTTCAATACACAAACATATGGCTGCATGGTTTGAAAGACTTTGAGATAGCCGAGTCATTTGGTTGTAGCAGAACCTAATCTGTGGTGAAGTCAGTGCTGGGAATGATCATAATCAGTGCTGGGAAAGATCATGGCAACGGCAGCAGCATAGAGAAGATTCCTCATTGTTTGTGTATCCTACAGATGACCAGATGCAGGAACGTACAGCGGTAACACCTGATGGCACTAGAGAAATAAAGATTTAGGAGTCAAGCCCAGGAATGCTCAGGGAATGGGTAGTCATCATTAGTAGTGCTTACAGAGTAATCTCCAAACTTCGCAGTTTTTCTCACAGAAGTGTAAAAGATTGTCTCAGAAACTTTAACCCATTTCTCCATCAACTTGTTTATGAAAAAGTGTCTTTTTCATAAAGCGCTTTTACGAAAATGACTTTTTGGTTTTTTAAGGACTTTTTGAGAATGTGGTAATTTTGCTTGCCCTTCAGTCAAGCTTCAAATATTTCTGAAGGCCTATTGCAATAGTCTTTGTATGTATTATCCACGTCATTTTGGGCTGCAAAATGTCACTAGTGAGTAGGCAGGCCTTATGGTGCCATTATCTTTAGAGGCCTATCAGTAGCATTTTATTGCTACCTGCTGTACCACTGCCATTTAATCTTAAACCTTTTACCTGACCTAAGTCTGAAATTTTCTCAAAGATAATAGAGGAAATTCTTTCTGTTCATTACTGCAGATAGGAGGTCTATCTGTCTAACCATTTAACAGTCCTATCTGGTCTGTGCAAAAGTCTGATGGAGAATGGAGTTTAACTGTAGATTGCCGTGGACTGAATGAACTTACACCACCGAGGAGGGCTGCTGTGCCAGGCATCAAAGGCAGCTCAGTGGTATGCCACAATTGACACCACTAACATGTTTTTCGCTATCCCTATAGCAGCAGAGTGCAGGTTGCAGTTTGCCTTCACCTGGAGGGCTGTCCAGCACACCTGGAATCGACTGCCCCAGGGGTGGAAACACAGCTCTACCATCTGCCATGGACTGATCCAGACTCCACTGGAGAAAAGCGGAGCTCCGGAACCCCTGCAATACATCGATGACATCATCGTACAGGGGAACACAGCAGAAGCTTTTATGAAAGATGAGAAAATAATTGAGATGCTTTTAGACACTGGTTTTGCTATGAAGAGAAGAAAGGCCAAGGGACCTGCAAGGGAGATCCAGTATTTGGGAATTAAATAGCATGATAAGCGTCACCAGATCCCCATGGTCGTGATTGACACAATATCAGCTCTGTCCCCACCAACTAGCAACAAGGAAGCACAATCCTTACGCACTGTGGGTTTCTGGAGAATGCATATTCCTGGTTATAGTCTGATTGTGAAACCTCTCATGCAAGGGGTCTGAAAGAAAAATTTGAAAGAAAATCTGAAAGAAAAGACCCTGAACAACAGGCCTTTGAACAAACCAAACAGGAGACTGTACAGGCAGTAGATCTTGGACCAATCTGAACGTGACAGGATGCTAAAAATCTGCTCTACACCGCAGCTGGGGAAAATGGTCCTGCCTGGAGCCTCTGGCAGAGGGCAACAGGAGAAACTTGAGGTTCACCCTTAGGATTTTGGAGTCGAAAACACAAAGGCTCTGAGGCCAACTATAGTCCAACTGAAAAAGAAATACTGGTTGCCTGTGAAGGAGTTAGAGCTCCTTTGGAAGTGACAGGTGCTGAAGCACAGCTCCTCCTGGTACCACGATTACCAGTCCTAGGCTGGATGTTCAAAGGTCAAGTTCCTTCCACGCATCATGCCACCGATGCTACAGGGAGCAAATGCATGGTCCTAGTTATGCAGAGAACTTGAACTGGTCAAACCAGATGAATAGGAACCCTCCCTAGCAGAGCCCCTGCTTATAGTAAGGTTGGGGAATGAGAAAATACAATTTTTAGCAGATACAGGAGCTGCTTATTCATTACTAAATACACGTATAGGTAATTTCAGTAAGCAGAGGGTATCAATTATTGGTGCCACATGGCAAAGAGGAAGCCAGCCGTTTTTCCGGACTTTGAAGTTTTGGAACTGGAAAAAGGGCGCAAGTCCATCCATTTCTCTACGTAACGGACTGTCCTGTGTTGCTCTTTGGATGAGACATATTGAGCAAACTGAACACATCAAGTACTTTTGAAAAATGAAAAATTCCAGCTCATATTCCTGAAAATAAAGGTCTGGATGCCCAAGGCTTTATGTTACAGATGGAAGCTGTGTCAAAAGAGATACCAGAGGAAGTCGAAAATGCCGAAACACCTCTGGGTGGGAAGGGCCTCAGGAACACCAGGAAGATCTCGAGCAGCTGAATCACAGGTAAGCATCCAAGTGAAGCCAGATGCCAGCCCAGAAAGGTAAAGGCAGGACCCACGTAAATGAGAGGATACTTTTGGGAATAATCAGGTAATGTCAGCAAAGGGTGGCCAGCACGTCTCCAAGCAGCGGCCCCAACAGTGCTATCAATCCAGGAGGAGTAGAAGGTAACACTTGCACAAAACGTGACTGTATTTGTGCCCCACGCGGTTACAGCCGTCTTAAAACAAAAGGGAGGGCACTGGCTGTCACCAAGCCGGACACCAAAATACCAAGCTGTTCTTCTGGAGCAGGATGATGTAGAAGTAAGAGCGACTACAATCCCGAATGCAGCAGCTTTCCTAACTGCCGACCCTGGTGTAGAGGAGCCAACTCATACCTGCTTGCAGACGATGGAGCAGACGTACTCCAGCAGAGCTGAATTGAAAGAGACTCCTGTGGAAAACACGCGTTGGGACTTAGAGCGGAAATACAAGGACTAAGTGTGCAAAAGCGCAGTGAAGAAAGGCAAGTTATGTTTAAGGAACAGCCCGCACATACCCCAAAAGTCTTCACTTGGAGCCCCAGAAAGAAGAAACAGTTCTGGAGACTATTAGCAAATTGAGTTTTCTAAATGCCCAAGACAAAAGGGTTATTGGTACCTTTCGGTAACGATAGGTACTTTTTCAGGCTGGCCAGAGGCTTTTCCTTGTCGCACCAACAAAGCGAGGTAGCAAAGGTATCACTTCCAGAACTAGTACCAAGGATTCGAAGTGCTGTATTAGGTTTGCCTGGCAGGACTTCGGTGTGGGGGTGGGCTGTAGGGGCAGCTTCTGCAAGAAGCTGCTAGAAGTTTCCCCTAAGTCTGACAGAGATAATGGCAGCCGGCTCCAAAGAAGGACCCACTGCTGGCAAAGGCTGAGCCTGTCAGTGATGATAGGACAGGAATGCCTCTGTGAAAAAAAATATTTAAGAAATGGGGAAAAAAGAATCGCACCACACAACAACTGGCAGAGAGACAGAGGAGTGAGAATATGTGAAGACACCAAGGTCAGTGAAGAACGAAGCGGGGGAGGGTAACGTGCTCCAGGTGCTGGAGCAGAGAGTCCCCTGGGTTGTTCTGAAGACCGTGGTGAGGCATGCTGTGCCCCTGCAGCCCATGGAGGTGATGGGGTGTAGATGTTCACCTGCAGCCTATGGAGGACGCCACACTGGATCGGGTGGATGCCTGAAGGGGGCTGTGACCCCGTGGGAAGCCTGCGCTGGAGCAGGTTGCTGCTGGAGCCTGTAGCCTGTGGAGAAAAAGAAGCCCATGCAGGAGCAGGTTGGCTGGCAGGGCTTTTTTGACATTGCGGGGGACTCATGCTAGAGCAGTTTTCCCTGAAGGTCTGCACCCTGTGGAGAGACTCACATTGGGGCAGTTTGTGATGAACTTTATCTCATGAGACGATTCATGTTGGAGAAAGTGGGTGAAGAACGTCTCCTGTGAGAGAGAGCCCACAATGGCCCAGGGGAAGAGGAAAGAGTCCTCCCCCAGAGGAAGAAGGACAACATCAGGGAAGAAGGGGACGACGTTGGATGAATAGACCACACCTCCCATTCCCTGTTCCCCTGTGCCACGTCGGGGGAGGAGGTGGATAAATTGGGATTGATATTAAGCCAGGGAAGAAGGGAGGGAAGGTGTTTGGTTTTTTTTTTAAGAATGAATCAGAGCTTGAAGAGACAAGGGAGTAGAACCCGTCAAGAAGGTCAAAGCAAGGGGCCAGATGCTTTACCTTTAGCCTTGCTAAGAGCGTGTATTCAGCCCAGAACTAAAGAAAAGCTGAGCCCGTTTGAAATCATGTATGGCAAACCTTATCAGGTCACAGAAACAGGGGTTAATCCTGAGCTTGTAGGAAGGCATTATCCGAAAGAGTACGTTCTCTCTCTAGAAAAGCTCTCTCCTCTCTTCACAGGAGTATCACCGTGAGTGCACCGCTCTCCCTGGATGTACCCGTGTACCAGGACCAGCCCAGAGACTGGCTCTTTCTGAAGATGTGGCCGGATGAACGAACCCTTGAAGGAGAGGTGGAAAAGACCCTTCCAGATTCTACTCACCACCTCCACCTGTTAATGGTACGGCAAATCCTGAGGAGTATCAACATGGAATGACCACCGACTCTATTCAGGCTGAAGAAAGCTTGCCCCCCCACACCTGCAAGGAGCATCTGTGCTAATTCACGTGAGAAGCGAAGCAAATTTGAACAGACTCAACCAATAACAGATAAAATTGTTACCACGAACCAGTAATTGTAAAATGAGGTGTGTTTCTACTAATTAAATTGCAAAATAAATAAGTTGCATTTTTTCAATGTGGTCTGCTAGTTTCATCTAGCATCCAAGCTCAGGCAACTCTGCTAATAAATCAATGTCAGCTTCCTAAACTAGCATTTGGCTTAGAGGATTTTCTTGGCTACTATTGTTGGTAACAACAAGACACAAGTGGAGGGGGATGATCCCATCCCTCGACGCGCTGACCATGCTGCTTTGGATGCAGCCCACAATGCGATTTGCTTTCTGAATTGCCAGCACACACTGCTGGGGCACGTTCAGTTTTCCACCCATCAGCACCCCAGGTCCTCCTCGGCAGGGCTGCTCTCGATCCCTTCACCCCCAGCCTGTGCTGACACCGGGGATGGCCCCGGCCCAGGTGCAGGACCTCGCCCTCGGCCTTGTGGAATTTCCTGTGGTTTGCACAGGCCCCCCTCTTCAGCCTGTCCAAGCCCCTCTGGGTGACATCCCTTCCCTCCAGCGTGTCCATCACACCACACAGCTCGATGCCATCCCCAAACTTGCTGAGGGTGCACTCGATCCCACTGTCTGTGGCACTGGGGAAGCTGTTAAACGGTGCTGCTGCCAGTAGGACCCCTTGAGGGACACCACTGGTTCCCACTTCGATCTGTAACTGGTTTTCTGACCATAACTCTTTTTGTAACTTTTTGTAACTTTTTGGTTAACCCTTCCTCTCCCCACGAAGAGCTGGCAAAGCTGACAGGGATGGAATGGAACACCAGGAACCCCAACATTCCCTCTCGGGAAACGCCCAAACAGAACCCGCAACAGACCGGGCAACGGCCATAACGGGCAATGGCGCTGCCGGGGCAGCTGCATCTGCCGTGGGGGCTCTGGGCCCCCAAGATGCCCCGGCTCACAGAGCCGTTTGCCAGCTCCAGCTGCTCCCACGCCAGAGGTAAGGACTGACCCCAACCCCGGCCGCCCAGAGACGGGCTTTGGGCAAATTCACAGCCCTTCCTCCATCACACCCCTCCGTCCTCCTTCGCCGGCCCTTCACGCATCCTCCCGCCCCAGCTGGGGCTGTGACGCCAGCGTTTGCTCGTGTCTCTCTTTCAGGCTCAACCCACCAAGGCCTCAACCGATGGCCCGGGAAGGGCAGGCGGCCCTTCCCCGCATCCCGGGCACCCCCAGCGGGGAGGGCACCACAAGCAGCCTGGGCAGCCATGACAGGTACGGCATCCCCATCTGCCCCATCAGCACCTACAGCCCCCGGGGAGCCCCCGTCTCCTCCATCCCTCTCCCGGCACCCCCAGCGCTCCCGTGCCCCTGCCACTTGTGGCTCCTGGGCTCCTGCTCACACCTGCAGGGCCAAAAAGGGCAAAACACACCTGCCCTTTCAACTTCGATGGCCTTTTCATGCAGCAACCAAGGCCTGGAGGGCAATCCTGGCCAGTGGCAGCCCCCCAACAAGAGAGGAGCCCATGGACGTGGACCCCACCAACGACCTGTCCTTGGACACCGATGTCCTCATGCATGAGGACAGTCTCTGGCTGGGAGACATCTCATTAGAGACTGATGTCCTCATGCATGAGGACAGCCTTTGGGTGGGGGACATCTCACTCAAGACTGACGTCGAGATGGAGGAGGCCACAGTTACCAACCGAAAACGAAAGGCTCCCACCGTCAGCACCGGGGCAGGAGGGCGGGTTTAGGATTGTTGTGGATGCAAATGATTTTGGGGAGGGAGGAGGGGGGGGAATAAGACTGTTGTGAGTTCAGAAGATTTTGGGCAGCGGGGAGGGTGGGATATCACTTGTTGTGGTTTCTGATGGGGGGGAAAGTGGGATTAGGATTGTTTAAAATTCAGATAATTTTGGGGAGGGTGGAAGGATGGATTAGTTTTTTTGTGGGTTCAGATGATTTTGGGGAGGAGGGAAGGTGGGATACGCTTGTTGTGGGTTAAAATGATTCTGGGGAGAGGGAGAGGGGAGGGTGAAATTAGGACTGGTTAAGGTTCAGATGATTGTGGGGAGGGGGGACTAGTTTTTTTGTGGGTTAAAACTACTCTGGGGAGGGGGGAGGAGCGATTATTGTGGTTTTGGATGATTTTGGGGAGGGAAGAGGGTGGGATTAGGATTTCTGTGTTTTGGGATGATTTTGGAGAGGGAGGAGGGAGGGATTAGGATTGATGTGGGTTAAGAGGGGTGGAGGGGGGATTAGGATTGATGTGGGTTCAGAAGATTTTGGGGAGGGTGGAGGGTGGGATTATGAATGTTTTGAGTTCACATAATTTTGGGTAGGACTGTTGTGGGCATCTAGCAGTTTTGGGCAGGGAGGGTGCCAAGGAGGCAGGAGGCATGGGGAGGGGGGAGGCAGGGGGTTGGGAGGACTGTTTTCCATGATGTTGTTACTTTTATGAACTTGTTTGGTTGTAATTTTGTTATTAAAAGCCTGTTATGTAGCACCTCTCTGTGTCTGCATGGGATGGGGAGGGAGTGCAGGCGGCACCAGGAAATGGCACCAAAGAGCTGCAAAAGCATCGTCAAGCCCCAAATCAGGTCCACCAAGCCGCGAAGGACACCGAGCCGTCCCCAGGGCTGTGGCACCAGCAGCCGTGCAGGCAGGCAGAGAGGGGACTCCCCTGTCCCCATCCCCAGGGGAAGCAGCCCTTTGGTGGGGGCAGACAGGCGGAGCTGTGCAGGACTCACACACACGGCCCCGCGCATCAAGCAGCACTGACCCCTGCTTAGGAAAGACAAGCTGCCGGCTTTGGCACCAACAAATTAAACCACGGGACCTTAATTGTAACAAGAAAGATCAAATCACTTGGGTTAATAAAGAGGAAAAGAGGATAATGCCTTCCTCTTCTGAGGGTGGGAGGAAACAACCTCCCAGGCTCTGTTCTGCCTTGGCTCTAGGAGAGACAAGGATACTGACACTACAAGGAAATAAAAGCAAATCTACAACCTGGGAACCTCTCGATTTGGAACTGAGCTTTGAAAATGTAGCCTGTCATAACAGGGCAGTGGTTTTGTTTGCTTCCAAAAAGTTCTTTTCGCAGATTTCTGCAAGAATCACAGAATGTTAGGTGTTGGAAGGGACCTCGAAAGATCATCTAGTCCAGCCCCCCTGCCAGAGCAGGATCACCTACAGTAGGTCACACAGGAACGCGTCCAGGCAGGTTTTGAATGTCTGCAGAGGAGATTCCACAACCTCTCTGGGCAGCCTGTGCCCGTGCTCTGTCACCCTCACAGTGAAAAAGATGCTCCTCCTACGCTTCTTCTTGCACTTGCTGACTCTTGTCCTGCCATTAGACATTCCTGAGAAGAGCCTGGCTCCCTCCTCCTGACACTCACCCTTCATATATTTATATATATTAATGAGGTCACCCCTCAGCCTCCTCCAAGCTAAAGAGACCCAACTCCTTCAGCCTTTCCTCATAAGGGAGATGTTTCACTCCATCATCTTTGTGGCTCTGCACTGGACTTTCTCCAGCAGTTCCCTGTCCTTCTTGAACTGAGGGGCCCAGAACTGGACAAAATATTCTAGATGGGGTCTCACGAGGGCAGAGTAGAGGGAGAGGAGAACCTCTCTTGACCTACCAGCCACATCCCTTCTAATACACCCCAGGATGCCATTGACCTTCTTGGCCACGAGGGCACAGTGCTGGCTCATGGACATCCTGCTGTCCACCAGGACCCCCAGGTCCCTTTCCCCTACGCTGCTCTCCAGCAGGTCAGTCCCCAGCCTATACTGGTACTTGGGGTTGTTCTTTCCCAGATGCAAAACTCTGCACTTGCCCTTGTTGTATTTCATAAAGTTTCTCTCTATTTAACTCTCCAGCCTGTCTAGGTCTCTCTGAATGGCAGCACAGCCTTCCGGTGTGTCAGTCACTCCTCCCAGTTTTGTGTCAGCAAACTTGCTGACAGTGCTCTCTAATCCCTCATCCAGGTCACTGATGAATATATTGAACAGTACTGGCCCCAGCACTGACCCCCGAGGGACTTCACCATACACAGGCCTCCAACTAGACTCTGTCCCATTGACCAGAACTCTCTGACTTCTTTCCTTCAACCATTTCACAATCCACCTCAGTACTTGGTCATCCAGACCACACTTCCTCAGTTTACCTACGAGGATGCTGTGGAGATGGCATCAAATACTTTCCTGAAATCGGGATAAACCACGTCCACTGCACTGCCATAATCTGTCCACCTGGTTACATCCTCATAAAAGGCTATCAGGTTTGTCAAACATGATTTCCCCTTGGTAAAACCATGCTGACTGCTCCTAAGGACTCTCTTATCCTTAATATGCCCAGAGACAGCACCAAGGATAAGTTGTTCCATCACCTTTCCAGGGATGGAGGTGAGGCTGACCGGTCTGTAGTTACCCAGGTCCTCCTTCTTGCCTTTTTTTGAAGACTGGAGTGACATTTGCTTTCCTCCAGTCCTCAGGCACCTCTCCTGTTGCTCACGACTTACCAAAGATGATGGAGAGTTGCCTAGCAATGACTTCTGCCAGCTTCCTCAGCATCTGCGGGTGTATCCCATCATTCATTTATGGAGGTTCAGGTTGCCTGACTGATCCCTAACCCAGTCCTCATCAACCAGGGCAAACTCCTCCTTTACCCTGACTTTCTCTGGGGCCTCAGAGGTCTGGGACTCTTGAGGACAGTCTCCAGCAGTATGGACAGAGGCAAAGAAGGCATTCAGTAACTCTGCCTTCTTTCTATGCTCTCTCTCCAGGGCGACCACCTCATTCAGCAGTGGGCCTACACTGCCTCTGGTGCTAGTTTTGTCTGCAATGTATTTGAAGAAGCCCTTTCTGTTGTCCTTGAGCTCCCTTGCAATGTTTAATTCCAACGAGGCTTTAGCTTTCCTAGTTGCTTCCCTACATCCTCTGACCTCAGTCTTATATTCCACCCAGGTGGCCAGCCTCTCCTTCCCTGATCTATAGACTCTCTTCTTCCACTTGATTTTGCCCAGCAGTTCCCTGGTTAACCATGTGGGTCTCCTGCCTCCCCTTCTCAATTTCCTACCTGTTGGGATACACTGATCTTGAGCTTGGAAGAAGTGGTCCTTGAATACTAACCAACTCTCTTGGGCCCCTTCACCTTTCAGTTCCCTGTCCCATGGGATTTCCCCCAGCAACTGCTTGAAAAAGCCAAAGTTGGCCCTGCTGAAGTCCAGGGCTGCGATTCTGCTTGGTATTCTGTTCCTACCACACAAGATCCTGAACTCCACCATCTCATGGTTGCTGCAGCCAAGGCTGCCCCCAACCTTCACCACTTTAAGCAGACTCTCCTTTTTAGTGAGTATAAGATCCAGCAGCGCTCCCCTCCTGGTCAGCTCACCCACCATTTTCATCAAGAAGTTATTATCATCGATGCACTGGAGGAACCTCCTGGACTGCGGATGGCTGGCTGTTTAGGCCTTCCAGCAAAGGAAATATCTGGGTAGTTCAAATACCCCAGGAGAAACGGGGCCTGTGATTGCAAAGCTGCTGCCAGCTGCCTGTAGAAGGCCTCATCAACTTCCTCGTCCTGATCAGGTGGCCTGTAAAAGACACCCACCACAGTGTCACCCATGCCAGCCTGTCCCTTAATTCAGAGTCACAGAACCGTTGGAGTTGGAAGAGACCTCTAGAGATCATAATTCTCACTCAAAACCTCTCAATTTGCTCCTCATTTGGCTCTGGACAGAACTCAATACACTCCAGTTGCTCTCTCATGTAAAGAGCAACTCTACCACCTCGCCTTGTTGATCAGTCTTTCCTATAAAGGACAGAATCATCCATGATCACACTCCAGTCATGTGAGCTGTCCCACCATGTCTCTGTAAGTGCTACTAGATCATAACCCCTTGACTGCACACAGATCTCTAACTCCTCCTGTTTATTCCTTGATATAAGAAAACTGTAGGATAATTAATATAAGAAAACTGTAGGATAATTAAACAGTAACATCTTGAACAATGCCCACTAAAGTGATGAAACTAAGATGCCGATTTTTAGCTTGCAATGTAAGCAAAATTACACGAACCACAGGAACCAGACTGTCGGCAAGGAACCACTGTCTGGCTGGTGCTGGTCTTGCAGTTTGGGGGACTGCCAACTCCACATTATGAGTTGAAGCTGAAAAGGACATAATGAGGAAGACTTCAGGCCTTCCTCCTGAATACCCCAATTTATGACCACCAGATGGCAATATCCATGTGCCAGAAGGAGGAGACGTGAGATAAGGAGTTCATGGAAGCAATTATAATAGTTACGCCTATTCCTTGAACTAATTGTATTAACCCAACCCATGTTAATGAATATGTATAATTTTGAGTAATAAATAACTGTTTGTTTTGGTGATAGGTGTGCAAGCTTGGCGGAGAAATCCCCTTGCACCCAGCGCTGCAATAAAGATACCTGCTTTGTGAGTTGTAGAGTTTGTTTCCGCGCATCATCCCCACACTGTGTGCATTTCTGGAAGCCAGCTGAGCATGCTCATTTCACCCTAGGTGGGTACAAGGCCTTCTGGTTTTCATTAATGCCAGAACACTGTCCCACCGGTGCAAACCCAGCTTCTGTAGAGCCCTTCTACCCGCAAACAGATAAACTTGCAGTTTCCCACCTCATCGAGAAAAGGCTCACACTGACTCTGAAATGCAGTTTACGGCTATGCAAAAAAGGCCATTTTTTGCCACGACTCCACAGAGGTTGTTGTGGAGACTGCACATCACAGTGATACAGAAAAATACACATTGCAGACACAGCAATAATTCAGCAAGGTACTGACACACCGTTGTGAAGGAGTCCAGATAACAGGGACTGCTAATGAGCATCTAGATAATGAAACAGGAACTCCATTGTTAATAAGACAGCAGCCACCTGGCCATCTGGGCTAAACGGGCCTTGCAGTCACTAGCTCTGCCAGCTCAGCATTTTTGAGCTAAAGGTGAAAAGTACACAGCGAGGAAGACTATGAGCCTTCCTCCAGAAGACCCCAGCCCACGACCACCAGAGACCATCAGATGGCAGAGCCTATGCGACAAGAGGAGAAGATTTATCACACCTACTAATTGTACTAACCCAGCATACTCTTATGAATATGTATGCATGCTTATGAATATGTACGCTTTTTTTGTAATAAATATTTGTCTGTTTCATGAAATGGTGTGCAAGCTTTGAGAAAAAATCCCCTTGCACCCGGCGCCGAATAAACCTAGGAGGGACTTTTTACAGGAGTGTCCACTGATAGGACAAGGGGAAATGGGTCTAAGTTGAAGGAGAATAGATTTAGATTAGATCTTAGGAAGAAATTCTTCAGTCCGAGGGTGGCAAGACTTTGGAATAAATTGCCCAGAGATGTTGTGGCTGCCCCCTCCCTGGAGGTGTTCAAGGCCAAGTTGGACAGAACCTCGAGCAGCCTGATCTAGTTGAGAGGCGTCCCTGCCCATGGCAGGGAGGTTGGATTAGATGATCTCTAAGGTCCCTTCCAGCCTAGGCCATTCTGTGATGCTATGAAACATACCTGCTTTATAACTCTCCTTGAGTTGTAAGAGTTTGTTTCCGCATGTCACCAGAACTGAGCTCAGGAGAAAGATATAGGGCCGCCTGTGGCGTTTAGGTGCCATCTCGAGGACCTGTGATGTGCTCCTGTGAGGGACTGCGAAACAGAGATCTCAGACAGACACTGTGGGCTTTTTCCAAATAGGCCAGAGCCGCCTGCCTGGTGCCTGCCCATGTCATTGCGGCAGTGACTGAGCACCTTGATGAGGCCCTGCCCCGGTGGAGGTGTGGGGCAGGGCTTAGAGTTGTGGCTGCCGAGAGAGGGAGCGGTTGACCCCCTCAGAAACCCCCACCATCCCGTTCCCGGTAATTTTCCACAAGGGCGGTAAATAACGCGCTGTGGCGGGAATTCGGCAGGATAAAAGGCGCTCACCGCGGGCAGTTTGGCGCGCTTTTCTCCCGCCGCGAGATGGCTGCGTGTGCCACGATCATCGCGACATCCGAAGGTGATGAGCTTTCTTTTCCTATCGCTTGCTCTTTCTTTGTAGTCCTAACAAAAGGCTATCTATGGCAAGGCCGGCTCTTTTTGGTTTTTTTTTTTTTCGGCTAATCGTTCTGTATTGTAAGGGGTGTTGATAGCGCTAAGTGGGCGATTGAAACACATCGTTGTAGTTGATAAATAAATCTGGTGTTAGGATCCTCGGCGTGATTCACCTTAATCTGGACCGGGAATCAGCGAGCCTGAGTCCTGGAGGCTTGGGACGTGACAGCCTGTTGTCTCAGAACTGAGCTCGATTCCTGATGTGAAATAAGCCAAACTCACACAATGAGATGAGATGTTGCAGTTTACTTCATTTCTGCACAGAGGTGGCTGCTAGGCGGCAATTCCACAAAATTAGCACCTCACGTTGAGGAATTGCAACATATTTATTACTTGATTAAAATAAACATGCCTAAACATAAAACCACTGGTCAGTGGCTACTATCCCTTCTACTGTTGGCTAAGTATATTAATTAGCCTCACTTGTCATGTAAATTAGCACTTACAGGTGTGGGGGGGGCAAGCCTTGAATTTGAATGGAGCGCTGGCCGAGGGTGCTCCTGCCCATATCTGGGGGGCACGCGGGGCAGGGGTGCTGATGTCACCGGGACCGCCGAGGGTTGTGAAGCGCTGGAACAGCTGCCCAGGGCAGTGGCTGAGGCACCATCCCTGGGGGCATTTAAAAGACGCGCGGAGGTGGCGCTTAGCGACATGGTTTAGCGGCAGACATGGGCATTTCTAGGTTAACGGTTGGACTCGATGATCTTTGAGGTCTTTTCCAACCTAAACTGTTCCGTGATTCTATGATTCATTTCGGTTTTCCTCCTATTATTCCGAAACCCTCCGCCGCCACCGGAGGGCAGCCGCGCACCGGCCGAGCGCCGCCGCCGGGAAGGCGGGAGGAAGGAAAGGGGATGGTGGGGGGCCGGAGGGCTCTTTCGCTCTCCCGCCGCGGTACGGGCACGGCCGGGCCGAAACAGGCTGGCTTTCACCCTCGGGAAGCGGCGTTGTAACCCCTCTGCTATCGCCCGTCGTGCTGGTGGGCTAGGAAGCAAATCGCTGGTTCTCTTCGGGAGAACTGGTTTGACAGAACCAGTTTGGCAACCAGAATGATGAGGGTGCTAGAGGGTGAGTCTGATGAAGAGAGGCTTAGGGAGCTGGGGCTGCTCAGCCTGGAGAAGAGGAGGCTGAGGGGAGACCTTATCATTCTCTACAACTCCCTGAAAGGCAACTGTAGCAAGATGGGTGTTGGCCTCTTCTCCCTAGTGAATAGCGACAGGACAAGAGGGAACGGGTTCAAGTTGTACCGGGGAAGTTTAGATTGGATATTAGAAAAAACTTCTTCACCGAAAGGGTGGTGAAGCATTGGAAGGGGTTGCCAAAGGAGATGGTGGAGTCACCATCCCTGGACGTGTTTAATAAACTGGCTGGATGTGGCACTTCAGGAGATGGTTTAGTGTTAGGGTGGTGTAGGGCTTGATGATCTTAAGGTCCTTGCCAACCTTGGTGTTTCTATGACAGAGATGGGGAATAAAGAGTTCAGTGATTACTGTCACCGAGAAATAACATGGTGATTTTTAGTTACTTAAGCTATAAGTTTTACAGAAAACCTAGAAAACCCTCACTTGGGGTGGCCCGATCCACCATAGGGAGCCTTTGGGTAAGGTGGCTACATATCCAGTACTCCCTGCTCCACTACAACAAGGGCTGCAGATGATCTTTGGCCCTAAAATGCCTCTGCTGTCTCATTTGGAGGATCAGTACTCTTGATTTACTGACATGCATAAATACACACGTACTTATAAACGCTGTTGATCCCATAAGATATTTGGGAACAAGGCCAGAACACTGAGACACAGAGAACTAGGAGAGGTTAAGTGCCCAGCCTCAGAATGACTTGGGTTGGAAGAGACTTCGAAGATCATTAGTTCCAAGCGCCTGACACAGGCAGGGACACCTTCTACTAGACCAGGTTGCTCAGAGCCCCACCTAGTCTGGCCCTGAACACTTATAGGGATGAGGCATCCACAGCTTCTCTGGGCAACCTCTTCCAGCGTCTCACCACCCTCATAGGAACTTCTTCCTAATGCCTAGTGTAAATCTACCCTGCTCTAGTCTTTGCTGCTGAGGTTGTCCTTTTGTGGCTTTACCATTTTCAAGTCACCTCCATTTCACAGTCCTGGCGAGTTGGGCACTTTCTGTAGGGCCATGCAGTAAACCCAGTCCCTGAAATGTGCTGCGTTAACTGAGTCTTCCCAAGAAATGGATCTGCTTTTCCATGCCAGGTCATTTCAGACATATGACTTATGTTCAGAATTATGTTTTCCCCTCGGCCCTGGGGTTTTACTCATAAAAGAGTTGAAATCATTCAGGGTGCTCAAATCCAGGGCTTTGTGCCTATCTTTATCAAAAAGTGCCCTAGTAGAACATCTCTGCCATTTATTGGAAGTCATGCTCTGCTACCTGACTGCTGACAGCAGGGAGCACTGGAGTCCAGAGAGGAGGGTCGTGGGTGGGCAGACCTGCTGCAGCGGTTTCACAGAGGCGAGGGGAAGGGGAGCAGGGGCTGCAGAGCCAGCACCCATGATGTGTTGGTGCCAGCAGCCATCCAGGTTTGGGGGAGGCCCTTCTCTGCCTTTTGATTATGGCATCCCGTGGTTGAGAGGAGCTTTAAAATTAAATCACGACTTACTTATTAAAAACCAACAAAATGTCCTGGCTGCTTATGTTTAAGGACCATACAGCCAGAACAAAAAGAACTAAAGTACGTCCTTAAGCCTTTCTACCACTAGTAAATTTGCAAGCATCACGTGCTGAAGAGCGAAAGCATGTGATTTTTTTTCATCTAGCGCTGTTTCAGCCTTATCACCTGTTGACCACCCAGTTGTTTGTAAGGAAATTTCACTGGGAAGAGTAATGCTGATCTAACCGCGCACCAAAGTACCTGTTGATAGTGCTGCATGCGCACACAGGCAAAGGCATATTTCAGCCTCTCTTCTTCTCTTGTCCTCTTGCCTCAAGAACTAACACACTAAAGCAAACCTCCAAGTACAGAGGGAATTAGATATGCAGATTTATTTGATTAACTGTGCCTAACACTGCACGCATAAGGATGTTCTGAAAGACAGTAACGTAATTATATGCAAACATATTGCTATTTGACATTTCCTTCCTCTGTGAGCAAATTATCCCAGCGTCTTATTGTTAACAATCTATTATTTAGCAGAACCTGCTTTGCTGCCAGAAGCCCAAAAATAACTGTGCAACTTTAGGGGATATGTTAATATTAACAACAGCGCAGTTGTTACTACGCAGAAAAAAAGCTATTCTGAAAGAACACTGAGGCTACAAAATTGAGCATTTATATTTTAAGAAATACTAGAATTGAGATTTCTTGGGAGAGATTGACTTGATCTTTATGTTCACATGTGTTCCAATACAGCTTTAGAGAACCGATAAGAAGACATTTCTTCTAACTTCTCATTCTTCTTCATCTCAGCTCAGGAGTTTTTTTCCCTTTCGTTCTTCTGGTTCTCTCCCTGACCCTGCTGTAGTGAGGAGTTGAGCGAGCAGCTGGTGAGTGTTTAGTTGCTGGTGAATGTCAACCCAGCACAATTAGACAAGGTTGTTAATTGTTGACTATCCATCTGAACACATGAATGATTTCAGAATAGACAAAGACTAAAAATAGCAGGTTTTGCTGGCAGGTATGAGTGCAGAGTTCCTTTTTGGCAGAGCTGGCATTTCTATGTTGCCCTAGTGAGGCTGAAGCCAGGATTTGAAATCAGGATCTTTGCCGCTATATGAACTTCTACAAAAGTAGTTGAAGACTTCAACTATTTTGTAGTTCTGTATAGCTCTGCCATTAGCAGCTGATGTAAGTTTAAATGGACCTTGTTTCACTGAGGGTAAGGAAGAACTTTAAAATGTACGTAAAGCACATCCTATTAAATCTTTTTGGATTCAAGATCAAATGGAAGACCTGTGATTTGAAAGAATTATCTCTTGAAAATATTAGAAAATGTTGGTAATTGTATCAACTGTTTAGGCAAAATAACAGTAACCCCTTGGGTTACTTGACTGAGCCATTGCTTTCTTCTAATAAAAATGTCTGGCTGTGACATTATTGTTTTCCTTTGAGTTTTTCTTTCACTTTACATTCCTGTCCTTTCACCAGTTGCCTTGCATTTCTGAAATGGTGTCTCCTGCCTTTACTGATCAATTTAAGTTTGTTTAATGGAGGAAGAGCAACCATGCCCAAGTGTCCTTTGTAATAAAAATTTTAAAAATCTAACTTCCCTTAACCACAACGCAGCCAATCCTCTCCAAACACAAGTCATGTTGTATTGGTATTGATATTTTCACTGGTGTGGAACTACTTATAAAGATGGAAAAGCCCAGGCCATTCTATGAAAAATTCTATGAAATCGTTAAACAAGTAGTGATTTCTCATCAGCTAACATATACCCAGCAGCAAAACTGCAGACCATGGTGACAATGAGTCATACAGTGCCTGGGCTGTGCGGTAGAGTTTTAGTTATTCAGTAATTATTCCAGTTGCTTTGATCTTATTCTCTTATCTATTAGAATTAATAGTCTAATTATCACAAAGGCAGAAGTGGCAGCAACGAAGGCTTTCTATAAACTCATCCCAGCAGCATAAAGTTCACAGTAATGTCTGTGCAGCCTTCTTCCTTGATCTACAGTTGTTTTGGAATAGTTTCCTTCCTATGTCCGTTTGAATTCGTTCCTCGAAGCCACCACCACCTAGTATTTATCCAGCCTTTCAGTAGAGGTGAAAAACGTTTATTTCCAGAAAATTTGTGTATTTAAATGGGACATTCTTGATAGGGAGTGTCTCAATCTGTATTTACAGTGCACTTAGTACAATGAGGTATAAATTGTGGTACTACTGTAACACCAATAACCGGGACTCTTTTTGTACTCTATGATGGAACATGTCTCCATATTTTTTTTTTTAAACTGTGAGCATTTGGTCCTACCTAGATACTGCCTTGTACTACCACTATATGGCACATACCTTATGCTAAGAATTTTACACTTGGCCACAATGTTAGTAATCAGTAAAAAAGACGTGGAATTTGGGAAACACCACACTGTAAGTAGCCACTATGAAATTAAGGTGACTTATTGGCTCTTCAGGATGCAGCTATCTCAGCTCTTGGCTCCTTTATGGAAACAGATGTACCCATATTCTGCAGCCCTGTTTCTAACAACACTTGTAGATCAGCGGCAGGCAGAAGAAGGAAGAGGTTTGCTTAGAAATCAGACGTTTAAAACTGCCCGTGGTGCCGTAATTGTGTTCTGTGGCACATGCACAACCGCATCCTGGGATGTATCAGGAGAAGCATAGTCAGCAGGTCAAGAGAGGTGATTCTCCCCCTTTACTCTGCTCTTGTGAGACCCCACCTCGAATACTGCGTCCAGTTCTGGTGCTCCCACCATAACAGCGATATAGGTCTATTGGAGCACGTTCAGAGGAGGGCCACAAAGATGATCCAGGGGTTGGAGCTCCTCTGCTGTGAGGGTAGGCTGCGGGAGCTGGGATTGTTCAGTCTTGAAAAGAGAAGACTTCGGGGGGACCTAAGAGCTGCCTTCCAATACCTGAAGGGAACCTACAGGAAGGCTGGGGAGGGACTTTTTACAAGAGCGTCCACTGATAGGACAAGGGGAAATGGGTTTAAGTTGAAGGAGAATAGATTCAGATTAGATCTCAGGAAGAAATTCTTCAGTACGAGGGTGGCAAGACTTTGGAATAAATTGCCCAGAGACGTTGTGGCTGCCCCCTCCCTGGAGGTGTTCAAGGCCAAGTTGGACAGAGCCTTGAGTAGCCTGATCTAGCTGAGAGGCGTCCCTGCCCATGACAGGGAGGTTGGATTAGATGATCTCTAAGGTCCCTCCCAGCCTAGGCCATTCTAGGATTCTATGTCAATGTGAAACTAGATCTACCAAGGTCAATTTGAGAGCCCAAGCAAAAATCTGTGTCTTTGGGGTACAGTATTTTAGCATAGGCACATTCTGGAGTTCCCATGAGCTATACTGACAGTTAAGATGACCATTTTAACTGCTAATACTGTAGATGTTGTGAGATTTGGGCTGCCGTCAAGTTTGAGGCTGTTCCTTTTAGCACTCATGCTCTGTTTGGATGCAGTAAACAAAAAAAATACAAAAGCTTCTGTGGAAACAAGTTTACACGAGAAATCTTGAGAAAATTCAGTGCTCTACAGAAAATGGTTTCCAGTATACAGAAAGAAGGGAGCAGGGATTTCAGTGTTTCTGAAATCTAGAGCATGAAAGAAATCAACCATATAGAGACAAAATGATTTGAAAATTTTTAAGATGTAAATTGATGGAATTTGGATTTGAGCTCTTCTGATTTAACGTGGATTTGAAATGGAGGCGATGTGAATTGGTCCAAACCCATTATAGTTCTGAATTAAATATACATTATTTTAATCTATTTCTGATATATGTTTTTTTCCTATTTTTTTTCAACATAACTTTCCCCAGTCCTATCCAGAGCATAAAAAGTGTGCACATGGGTGTACATCTGATGATTTTTATTGCTGGTGGATGTGCTGGACAACATTTGCCAGTATTATAAAACCTTTATATTGTTCAGTCTCATGGCAATGTTGGAAAGACAGCAGTGAACTGGACGATTACTGAAGAACAGAAATCAACACGCAGTGATTACATTCCAGAGAGTTAATTGTGTTGTTTAGGCAACATCACCAGTATTCTCCAAAGAAAGGTGAACTTATAAATTGTCATGTAATTCCTCGAACTTTTGATATTTGATGGAATACTATGTATAATCCAAAGGCATTGCACATTTTGTGTTGTGCCTGATCTAGTTGAGAGGCGTCCCTGCGCATGACAGGGAGGTTGGATTAAAATGATCTCTAAGGTCCCTTCCAGCCTAGGCCATTCTATGAGTCTATGATTCTGTGATTCTATGATTTTCTTTGAGACCACAGAATAATTTACCTTCTGCATTATACATCTGTACTGTATGTACTGAAACATTTGCCAGAAGATAGGTGCAATTAAGCTTGGGATTAGGATCATTTGCATGAACAATTTGTTTGGTTGATATGAAATGTGGAGAGAACACCTCCAGTTATGCTTAAATTCTTAAATACCACTTTATGTTGAGTATTTATTCTTGGGAGTAGCTATAACTTCATGGAAACATACAGTACACCTCTCACTAGTGAATAAAGTGAGTGACATTTCAAAAAAATACTGTAGAGCTGGTAACTAATGCTTAGTGCTATTCCACTAATTAGCTTGCAGTTTAGAGATTAGAATTAAGCAATTAATTCCTCCACAGTAGCGGTTAGTGCTTCCAGTTGACAGTGATATATCACACTATCTACTTATTTCAGGAAGGGATAATAATATTCCATTGTCAAATATTTGTATTTATATTGTACTTAAGGCAGTTAATGAGAAGAGGATTTGAGTTTATGTAACATTTATAAGAATAATATAGAAAAAGCCTTCTCACATTAATTTTTATCCATGTATTTCCTTCCAATTAAGGCCTGACGTAGTAGAAGACACTGAAATCTTGCCTGCTGACTACAGTCTAAGGAGCCTTTGCACAACAAAAACTCTTCTTCAGTTATACCTTGGGGGAAAGCATCTATAACTATACCAAAACCTTGAGAGCAATGGGGTTTAGTGAAATTCATTAAAGTGCAAAAAGCATTGTGAAATAATAGTGCCAGAACATGCCAAGTTAGCCTTAAGTTGACAGTAATTCATATTTGTGATAGAATTCAGAGGAAAGTACAACTTTTGTCATTTCAAAGATTGACAGTTGCAACTGGGAGAATTAAAATGGTGTATCAGTCACCAGAGTAGGAGCAATAAATGCTTTTAAGGGACAGGCCAAGAAGTGCTGAGCCTTACTACCAGGTTTATCACACAGCAGGCATAAGGAAATGCCTGGCAGTGTGTGAGCACCTGGAGTGGTAGGAGGAAAAAGGGAGCAGGAAATGGCATTTTCAAGCTTGAAGGTGATGGCAAACTGGTGGGAGTGCTGGTCAGCTGGAAAGCCCACAGAGGGAAGACAGGCATCCCTGTGAGTGGGATCCTCTCCTTAAACACCTCCAGGGACTGTGACTCCAGCCCTTCCCTGGGCAGTGCATCCCGGTGCCTGAGCATCCTCTCGGTGAGGAAGTGCTTCCTGAGATCCAACCTAAACCTCCCCTGAGGCAGTTTCAGGCCATGCCCCCTCGTCCTGTCACTGGTTGCCCGGAGAAGAGCCCGGCCTCCACCTGACTTGCCTTCAGGTAGTTATAGAGAATAAGGTCCCCCCTGAGTCTGCTCTTCTCCAGGCTAAACACCCCCAGCTCCCTCAGCCTCTCCTCACAGGACTTTCCCTCCAGTCCCTTCCCCACCCTCGTTGCTCTCCTCTGGACCCGCTCCAGCCCCTCAGTGTCTTTCTTGCAGCGAGGGGCCCAGACCTGCACACAGGGCTCGAGGTGAGGCCTCACCAGTGCTGAGTACAGGGGCACAATGACATCCCTGCTCCTGCTGGCCACACTGTGCCTGACACAGGCCAGGATGCCATTGGCCTTCAGGGCCACCTGGGCACACAGCTGGCTCATGTTCAGAAGAGCTCAGCGCGACTTGCCCGTTGTCTTACATTTAGAATGCTCTAGTTTTCTCAGATTCTTTTGTTTCAACGTTTTCTGTAGAGGTAGTAGAATCACTCAAAGTCAGGTAGCTACCTGCTAAAAGCTCCTTTGTAAAACACTTGATTTTCTTCTGCTAAAGACCTTTAAAACAAATGGATTATATGGGCATTTTCTATTTACTGTAACATCCACTAAAGGCAGATGAAGGATAACAGTTATAATTTGCTGTGTACAGGTTGTTTGATGGATAGGAAAAAAATGCATGAGGCAGTTTTGCTTTCAGCCTGATGAAGCTTAGCTAGAAACAATTAGTTTCATGATTTGGAATAAATGTGTAAAGCCAGCAGCAAACCAACATCGATCTTGTTCAGTCGCTGAGTCTTTCAGTTTATGACGAACATAATTTAAAAGCCCATTGCATTATTCATTGGTCCTATTCAAAGGCAAAACATTTATGTTCGACTGTTTAGTGCATTTGCTAAGGTGACCCTATGCTATATGGCACCGGTACAGATAGTTTCTAGCCTTCAATCCATCTGTACAAATTATTTTACTGAAAGCTTAAGTGTGCAGTAAGAAACTTTTAAATCAAATAATCCTGCAGTAACTCTGTGCTTAATGATGCCATGTACTAGCTGTCAATCTCATCCTGCAAATACTTTGGTCACAAAGCTATTTTATTTCCTTCCAATATCCCAAGGGAAAAAGAAAGGGAATAGGATTATTTTCAACGATTCTATTTTAATAGGTGATGAATAATCTAAGTATTATAAATCTAATAAGTGTAGAGAAAAACTACATTCTCCTGATGAATATTTGCTTTCCTTGAAAATATGGATGGCAGTGATTTTTCTTTTATCAATGGAAACCTTTACTAGAGAAAAAAATGTGGTAAGAAATTCATGTCTCAAATATAATACTGCTCTATTGGACTGTTGTTTAGATGTTCCAGAATGCTTCATGGCAAGCTATTAAAATCCTTTCTCTTCTGTGCCTTGGTATTTGTGATTTGTCTCTGCATTTAAGAGGGATGGTTTGTAGTTCTGTAGTTAAGGTGCAGATGAGCTTTGCAGTTCAGGCAAGTGCACAGCCTCTTTATTACAGAGGAACAACACAACATATTCTTAAAATAATGGATTCTTCTCTGCCAATAAAAAAGTTTTACAAGAACTGAGAAGTGACCTGCTAAGTTATTTAGGGATGAAGACTAAACTGATTCTTTCCTGCATCAAAATAAAAAAAATAGTTTCTAGAATTTTCTTCCTACAAGGTAACAAGAGATTTTGCACAGCTAAAACTCAGTGATGTTGAAAGACTTCTAGAAGACTTCAGTTCATTCTAAGTTATATTCTATTTAAATTGAAGTAAATACACCTTTTAAGTGAACTAACTCTTGCTCCTGCTAAAATCATCTGGTTTAACTGCTGTGTGAATTGTTTAGGCAGTGTTCAGATTTGTACTTAATGAACAGGAAAATCATAAAATCATTATAATGGTGAACTTACCTTCTGAATCCAGCATTTTCCTACCTTTCAATTCATCAGTTTTGTTTTTCAAAACTGCTCTCAATAGCACTCTTTGAGTAGCAACCCAATTCTTACAGCTGTGAAGGAATTACTGAGTGCACATACCAGCCCCTCAGTTACCTCCGGGAATGGCCGTTCAATTTTAATGAGTACGTATTTACCATTTTAATTTTCATGAAGTTTTGCAGTAGTACAACACTGAGCACTGTGTATAACAAAGTCATGGAACAAGCAGGTTGTCAGGCTATTGAGGTGTGCTAAATTACTTGGAAACACTGGCCACATCTGTGAGATGAATTTGTGAGATGACCTCACTTGTGAATAGTTAGGATCCTTTGCTAGTTCTCATTCTAAGATTTTACTGACTTGTACCACAAATTTCTTTAGTCCCTGTCTTAGACAACTATTGCATCAATCATTTACAAAAAAAAAAAGTATTTTATAGGGCACTACCTGTTTATTCTTTATTCCTTGTGCCTCAGGCATTGTGTCACCTGGATATCATATCCTTTGGATAATAAATTCTGATATGTTTTCCATATATTAAGGGTAAATATGAAGCACAGTTAATAAAATAATGTTAAATCAGTAGCTTATAGGTAGGAATGCGCTATATTTAAAACTGGCTTTACTGTAATATTGCTACACTCTAGGTCATATGATGAATTTTTCTGTCATAAGCTGAAGTTATGCAAGACATTCTAGTATATTCCACTCTCCCTTAGAATGAAGTTCAAACATAAGACTTTAGTCTCATCAGTTCCTGCACTACCGTAGACTTTTGTGAAAGTCTGACAGTCTTCTGGCTTGCACTGTATTCCCAGAAGAGTTATTTCTGAGAGGCATGACCTATTGGAACAGTGAACACATCTGTTTGTAACATCTTCCAGTAGAACTACACAGTTTTTTTTAACCTTGTCTTACTTCTTCACCTTGATTTTGCAAACTGTGATTTTTCTTTGTAGAAAAGCAGGCAGATGTGTGTTACAGAACTGCAGCAGTGTGTCTTACCAAGCTGTGAAACATGGACAGCTGTCTTCCTTGAGATAATTTATATACCTAAGTGCATATATATATATATATATATATTTCTATATCAGGAGGGAAGTGTAAACAGCTCCATTTGTTTGTTGTGCTCCTAGGTTCTCTATAAATAATGTAATTTGTTAGTGAAATTATCTTTTTACTTCTTGCATGAGGTGAACACAGTTTTGTGATACGGGATGCATCACAGGCAATATCTAAGATGACTAGGGTTCCCACCAGTGCTATGGTCTAAAGATAGAGCAGCAGGTATGTCTCAAGGGACTTAAACTCTAAATAAGAAGGATAGACCGAAGAAAATTAAGAATTAAGCAGAAAAGAGACTTCCATGGATGGCATAACTAACAAATACTAGTTCTTAGCATTTTTCTGTAATATTTAGTATTTTCTCTGACATGTAAAACATAATTGGGTTTTCTGTCAGAGCCAGCAGTAATAAGACTTTTCTTGAAGGCACTACACTTCTTGAAGCCTTCATGAAACTTGAGGGAATGTAATATCTTTGGAGCCTACTCTCCGTCAGAGGTGTTAGAAATTGGCTAAGGAAATTCCTGAGGTGTCAGACAAAGTGAATGTGGCTGTGTAAGCTTCATTTTCTTAGGAAACCCACTTGAAGAAAACATAAATGACTTACAGAGTGTCTCACAGCAAGCAAGCGATAGCCCTGGTACGTTTTGCTAGTGTCTTTTGTTGCCCAGCTCCATTCTCTTTGCTGCAGAGTCGTGTGGTGTAAGGCCAAAGTCATAATCTGACTCTTCCTTTTCAAGTACTACTGTTGTTTGCTTTCTTTAGTTTTAGAACAACATACATTATTTAATTCTGTTTTAAAAGGTCTGGTAACTCCAATATTTCTCCCCAAGCTGCTTCCTGAATTTGATGTCACTTGCAAGTTATTGACAAACTCCTTTATTGTTGTTCGTCTGCCATTAATTAACTGATTCTGCCTTCTTTCTCTTTCCATCTTGCATCCGCTTGCATTCTCTTTCATCTCACTCACTTTAACTAATATCACTTTGAAGGAATGAAGATGATATAACAGTATTAGTGTGAATGGTCAGAAGAAAATGGGAAAAGATCATCATATAAGCAACAGAATATGGAGTGTGTTGCATCAGTGTTTGTTAGCTGACCTGTCACTAATCAATGGATATGGCTTGATTTAGTGAGATTTTGAACACCCCTAAGTAACAGCAGCTACCAGGGTTGCATGGAACAAAACTGAACCCAAAAAGTATGAAGTAATGTGATACACAGAATCCTAAAATGTGAAATTTGCTTCTCCATAGTTATTTTTATTATAGATATTCACACCTGCACAGTATGGATGTAAAAATTTTCATTTAATGACAGCATTTTGCTGTCTAGGCTTGATTGAGATTCACAGCTCTCAGACATAAGACAGGAGAGGATCATTCTAATAACCTGGAGTCATCAGTGGTTCAGTGGGACAGAATTTGAATGCAATTATAAACTCAGTCCTTAAAATCAGCCTAACATAAACACAAGCCCTTCATCCATATCCTTTGTTGAGATTTAACATTTGCAGTCTTTTTACAGACAGTCTTTTTACAGGAGGGTCTAAAGGGATCACATGGAAAGTAAACTCTCACAACAACAAATAAAAGAAGTTAATCAGTTACAAGGAAACAATTATTATCACCAGAGTAATTAGTATCACCAGAGAACTCTGACCCTTTGAAGTATATACTAACTCTTTAAGACTCTCCTCAGACAAAAGAGACAAAAGGTAAAGCCCTTCCTTTAGAGACTCTGAGAATTTTATATCCCCAGCTTGCAGACATTTGCATTGAAGTTGTTAGTTCTGATTTTTTGTGACATCGAGCCTAATTATATCCGAATATTTTCTTGTAATAAGAGAAGTTACTGAAACCATGTCAAAATGACTAATCTGTTCTAATTACATTTGTGTATTCTTTTAGATTGCCCTGTTTTTTTTTCCCCTGTTCTTTTGTACGATGCTTACATAGCATACTTGAGCATCTTTTCTTCCATTGCTCGTGATAGTCTGCTTTACCTGTGAAATTATGTAAATAACAAAAGCCAAAAAATGTGCTCATGAGGGCAATTACATCATCAACGCAGCTTGTTTCAGGTACTATCTTCTAACTTATTGCACTTTAAAAAGGAAGCTTTCCTTAGTTACTATTCGTGCAGTATTTTCAGGACAGAAAGGACCATAAAAGAGATCTGTGACCACTCACTAAAGCCCCAGCTGCCTCTGCTGAAAGGAAAGTCCCAGTAGGCATTAGCAGTGTGGAGTCTATGGTAGATTGGTGAGCATTAAAACATTTCTGTCTTGCTGATTCTTCTGTCGACCTAATAGAAATATTAGCAGCATCATGCCAGGAGTTCATGAGCCCCTTTTTTCATAGAATCGTAGAATTGTCAGGGTTGGAAGGGACCTTAAAGATCATCTAGTTCCAACCCACCCCACCGTGGGCAGGGACATCTCCCACTAGATCAGGCTGCTCAGAGCCCCATCCATTCTGTGTCTTTCAGAATCACTGCAATTCAGTTGGTATTGTGCTGGTAATCTTGACCAGCAGTAGTGTTGAGTGTCACCATTGGAAGCTGTGTAATACCTCTAACGGAGACAACATCTCCCTAGGCTTTAGGCAAATGTTACTTCAGGTTCCTCTGGTGCAGATACTTCAGTTTGGTGCAGAGATTTAGGACAAGAGTCCTAGGGGCTGGTGGAGCGTTAGCTTCAGGATTTAGAAAAGCCAGGTTGCATTTCTCAGATTGCCTGTATGACTTTGGACAGGACTCTGTTCTTGTCTGCACCTCCAGTTCCTGGCTATGAAGAAAGGCTGCAGCTTATGGATATTACAAATACTTCTGCTTGTGAGAAGTGTGGAAGTCAGGTTCAGACCAGACAGTGGCAGAAGAAACATCTGAAATAAAGGTGGGTTCAGTGTATCCTTAGTGCTATCCAGGTTACCTCACTACAGATGTAGATACTGGCTTTCTTCCAACTGCTCTGTCAGCTGAATAGCACATCTTCTCCACATCTTTTCCTCCCAAATACTTGGAGGTGTGTCTCACTAAGAGGCAAGCAAACCAGCTCGAGGCAGAAGCTAACCAAGACAAAGAGGGAGTAAAAGATCAATTTGGGATTCAAAGTGTAAGGAACTTTGTCAGGACTAGGTTGAGCACACGAAGTGGATGGTTAGAACGCCCATGGGCAGTGCAGGTATTGCAAGTCCCTAACTCCGTCTTAGAAATACAAGCCCTTTAGAAAGTCTGAAAATTCACTGTGCCGTAAATATGGATGAGCCAGGGAGGAAACTGTTTGTGCTGCTCTAACTATTCGGTTTGCTGCAGCAATTACGAATATGATGCATCGTAACAGCCCTCAGAGTCAATATGAATAGTGGGAATATTGCTGAGGAAAGAGGAGCTAGCACTCGGCAAAGCTGATGGCTGTGTCTGAAGAAAATATTGCAGAAAGAATCCTCACTCTTCCAGGAGTTGGCTTTCCAAGCCAGATTTCAGATTACCTAAATAGTAAGACCTCTTGCAAAATGGCTTACTATTTCTTGGTGAAACACCTACTTAAATGGAGCTTTGGACATTTTACCTGAAGTTTTTGTGTGTTCTTGTAATCCAGTCAGAGAGAAATACATCTTTTCATTTTTCTATTTGCTACCAGATGAAAAAAAAATAAATGTAGTTTTTCTTTGTTCTGCAACTGGAATGCCCTTTTGTCCCCCACGTACTTTACTTCACACACATCCTTTCTGCACCCCCCCCAGTGCTATTCTACTGTCTGATCTTTTAAAAACAGCGAGTGGCTGGGGATTAAACGCAAAGCCTGACATTGTGCTGAGTGAATCGATTAGCAGATAACACCAGCTGCCTTCGGTAACTGATGTACGTGAAATTTGTCGTGTGCTAACTCCAAAGGATCTGAGTGACAGTAATGAGTTATGTTGCTATGCCTTCCCGATGCCTGACAGTTGCTTTGCAAACACAGTAATTGGAGAATTACATATTGAACACTAATAGTAAGGAGGGGGCCTGTAGAAATTGTCAAGGTTCTTGGGGTTACTTATTTTTCTAAGAAACTGTGTTTTTCTTATCCCTGTCAATTTGCCTCAATGAAAGAAAAATCAAATCCCAGCTATGACTCAACAGTAGACTGAATAAATTAAAAATAAATGGCATTCTTATCACTGAATTGCAGTGATTCTGAAAGACTGCAGAAACATGGTAGGAGAAGCACATAGTTTTCACACTATAGTGTTCTCTTTTTGGGTGATGAGGGAAGCAGAAGGATTTCAGGAAAGTAATGGCCTTGGTTTATAGTGATGTCAGGTTAACAAAGCTTTTATGCATATTAATGTAGGATGAGAACTATTTGGGAGCGCAATTTCCTAAGACACACATGCAAGTTAGTATAAATATGTAAAAAAATATGTAAGTATAAATCTGTACCCGGTTGGTACTCAACCTAAAACATTTTTTATCTCTACCAAAAGAAATAGAATTGTGGAGGGCTGGTCCTGAAGCATACCTTTAAGCAGATAAAAGCAAATTCTTCCATTTCAGAGCATAAAGTCATTCCAGGAAGGTGATCGCCATAAGAATATATTTGAGACATATTGTGCAGTGGTGTTTTTTGGTAACCAACCAAAGAAAGAATGAAGTAAATAATTATAGGACAAAGCAACTCTTGTAAACTACCAGGAAACTGCGTGAGGGCAGTAACTTAATAGTACTGCAGAGCTCAATCTGATTAGTTTTCTTCATTACACAGCTAGATAGACACTTTTTGGGGTTTTTTTTCTGTTTCAGGATTTCAAAGTGAGTTTATCAAAGACAGTATTTTGAATTAAATGTGAATCTGAAAACAAAGCCTGAGATGAACAGTCTCCAAGTGAAAATAACTCATAATCATAGGCTTACCTTTTTTCCTGATTTAACTGAACTGACATGAAATCACATTAAAGTTAATGCTAACTGCAATCTTCATGGCCTCGTTCCCAGAGAACGAGAATGCTCTCCAAAGAACACAAGACCACCCCAAACATTTGCCCCTCTTCCTTATTAAGGCAGTATTTCTTCAGAGTCAATATATTTATAATTAGGACTCTCTGCAATTGCTTTTCTGGGCAAAGCTGGACAAATTTTTAGCATCTGTGACTATGCCCTCTTTATTTCCCCCATCATTCAAGAATTGCATCTCTTTCAGCTCCAGTTCATCCCTCTAGGAGAGCTGGCCAGAGCTGGGGACAGCACCTCACATGAGCTTCTCCTTTTTGTGTGTATTGGTGTCAAAATCTCTCTCTCTCTCTTTTTACTGAGATTGCATCCATAGACACATCCAGAGAGAATACTGGCCTTTGTATCATATCGTTGTATCACATCGCTGTTTGATGCTCTCCCTTCTGCCGGTCCCTATTCAGTGCTTTTCGAGAGCTCTTGCACCTACTGTAGGTGTCTCCTTAAAGGGATTTGGCTTCATAATACTCTGTGAACATATCATGTCAAGCACCAGATGTTGCAGGAGTTGCTTGGAGCATTGTAGTAGAATGGGTGATGGAGCACTGGAACAGGCTGCCCAGGGAGGTTGTGGAGTCCCGTTCTCTGGAGACATTCAAAACCCACCTGGATGTGTTCCTGTGTGACCTACTGTAGGTGATCCTGCTCTGGCAGGGGGGGCTGGACCAGATGATCTTTTGAGGTCACTTCCAACCCCTAACATTCTGTGATTCTGTGATTCTGTGAATGAAGGAAGGGGGAGAAGAGCTGTCGGCAGCTGAGGACCAGCCTCAGCCAAG